>JAKCOX010000022.1:8172500-9372500 GCA_022605575.1 Laterallus jamaicensis coturniculus
AAAGTAGGTTTAGTGTGAGGAAGTTTGTTGTAAAGATAAGAGCTTCTATCAGCAGGAATGTTCCAGCAGAGAGGTGATGTATGAGTATATAAAAATAGAAGAGAGTCAATGGAAGGTGTAGCAGGAATTACACAACTGTGTAACATGCAATAGATTTTCCAAATGGCTTTTTGAGTAGTGCATCGCTTGGTTCCTTACTGTTTTAATCTTTATGGCTCATCTGGAGGGGTAGGAAAAAATTATGTGGTGACAGTTCCCATTTGTGAGCTGCTTCAAGTGGGCATGATGACTTGTCTATAATTTGATGAACTATTGTATGTACCAGTTAATTACTACAAGAATGAGTGAGGTATGCATGCTTGCAAGCTGGTACTTATGCAGATTACTACCTCTATTCTGCTGGTAATTTTTCTTTCCACTGGCATTGAAACAGAGTTTATAATGAAACCAACAATCTTTATACATTTATAGAAACTATAAAACTTTTACGGCAGTCTTTATATAGAAACTAATGGTCTTTCTTGTGCAAAGTCTATGGGCATTGTAGAAATGTTGCATACAGGGAAAAATAAAAAGCACCCTTTCTTTGTGTCATTGTAGGAGTTGTGTGATTGGAGAGTATTTACACAGTGCTGCCCATAAATGGAGCATAAACCCCCCAATCTTGCCAGATCTGCGTGCACTAAGAGGACTTAGTTGCTTGAACAGGGATGATTGTAATCCAATTTGATATTTCTGGTTTACACATAGTATTGTTAGTATGAAGTTTTTGCCTTTTCAGATTGCATGCACTGCATGGTAAAACCTGTCTGAAGAGTAATTTAACAGCTATCATTTCCAAAGGAGATGAAGAAGTTGGTTTGGAAAGGTTGAGTAATGTAGAAAATCTAGAAAAGTGGCTGTAGTGTTCTGAAAGCCACTTTGTAGGAAACCCCAGGCAGTGTAAATAGTAAATATATGAAGTATTTGATACTCACTTCTGAAGCATTTGATACTCTCAGCTTGGATAGAGCTATCACACTGCATTCAAACAGGGAGTCTTTTTAAGTGAAAGCCTAATAAAACTTAATGTAGGATAGTTATAAACATTTTCCTTGTACAGTGACCCCTCCTGACTAGGTAGTGCTAAAAGAGCAGCATGAATGGAAACCTTTGTACGGGGTAGGCAAGCAGTTTGTGCAGCGTGTAAGGAGATCACCTTGTACCTTATGTGCAGATAGTGCTGCTGCTGTTGACTGAAGCATTCTGGTGACAACTCACCCTACGAGGACAAAGCTGGGTTCTATGGTCCAAGTCCTGAGAGATAGTGAACAGGACTAAAGCACGGGTTTTTGCTGCAGGAGGTGTATGTTCTGAATTGAGAGTATTTTTCTAGACTGGATGTATATCCTTTAATATAGGAAAGTGAAGAAAAATACTTTTTCCTCCTTTGCTCCACCTTATTCTATCATTGTCATGTTGCAATTTGCTTTCTCGTTACCTTTTCTTTAGGCCAAGTAGGGGAGAGGTCAGTTTTTCTTAGATATTTCTATTTGTGCCTTTTATGTGCTTCTCTAGTATCACTTAATTAGTCTAAAAGATGTAGAACCTCTACAAGTCTAATGTCTTTGTGTATGCAGTAGGGTATGTTCTGAGTGCATTACAAGGCATTTGTGCTGGAGAGAATTGCAAACCTGGAGAAATAAGTGGCAAAAATTATCTGTGTCATAATAGAACCTTTGACATAATCTTTCCATCCAGGTTCTCTTTGAGAATTAAATTGGTAAATCTAAGGATTATAGTGGTTAAGTATTTCTATGATGAGAGAATTCGGGCAGAGTATCTATTTACCAGCCTGATGGAATAGCTGGTTTCAGGAATCCATCAGATCTGCACAGAATTTCACATGACATCAGAGCATTCTATGTTTCTTTACTGCTACTTGGTGATTGACTGCAAAAGTCATTGCAATGGGTTTGAGCAGAACAAAATGGTAAGTCAGGCTTTGTGAGTATCCCTGAAAGGAGTTAGTCCTGAACGTTAAAGCGTGCTGAGGGACAAACTATTTCATTTTTTTCTCCCTTTGAAGCTCATAATCCCAGCAGCTCCTGTCCATCAGAGAGCTGAGGTGGGGATCCTGGTTTTCCTGTTTGTTGCATCACTGGTAACTGGAAAAAACCATTTGACCAATGTTATGACATCTGCATTTCAGAAATACAGATGGTGGTAGGAGTGGTAGAAGTGCAGAAAAAACCCAACCTAATTACCTGCAGATTAATCTTCTGAAGGAGCCCAGGAGCTGGCTTGGGTTTGGCTTGAGAGTGTTCTGGACTCTGAGTCCATATGGGAAAGCCACATCAAAAGCCAGTGGTCAGAAGTTAGGAAAATTCTAAATAGCAATAGAGGAATAAATGGGTTCAAGTGTGAGGAAATGTAGTTCAAGCCACTTTCTAAACAATTTCTGTTTTCTTTCGTGTAAAATCTGAGTCAATATTGGAAGTTCAATAAACACAGTTTGATTTCACCACAAATTATTCAGCTGAGTGCAAATATTACTGGCTACAATCGTATGGCCTTTGTTATACAAGGGGTCAGACTAGATGATCATAATGGTCCCTTCTGGCCTTAAAAATCTGTGAATATATGAATAATTTAAAACCTGTCCTGCCAGCCCTTATCCGTTGAGGTAGTCATAGTAAAATCCTGTGGGACTACTCATAGGAGTAAAGGTTGTGGGATCAGGCCTGAAGTGAGTAATCGTTATCACTTATGTGTAAATTTATTGATAAAAACTGTAAAATATTCCCTTCAAGTAAAGATGTCTGTCTTTAAAAATGGGAGATGCTCATGCAGTGTATTCTGTGTTGGTTTGTTAAGCCAGTCATTAGCAAAACGATTAGAAAGTTCTGATGTTTCAGTCTCTGAACTGCTCTGTTCTCTACTGGTGCCATCCATCAATTTAGAAACCATTTACAAAAATTGTTTAAAAACTTGGAACATGTAGAAACAATCTTTGTGTTGTTTCAAAATAACAAAATTCAAGTGCCTCACAGTGTGGTGGGTGTAGGCACAGGAAAATTGTTGCAACGTGATGCATGTAGCGGTCTTTCCCAGGCCTGTGGTTGGTGGTCCTGCCTGTGGCAGGGGGGTTGGAGCTTTATGATCCCTTCCAACTCTTGCCATTCTATGATTCTATGATTCTTTCTTGCCTACAACTGGTTATATGGATGTTTGCATGGACAGGGACAGTTTGTACAGTCCTGTGCAAACTGTGCAGCTTCTTTTGAAACATGATTAAAATAAACATCAGCAGGTAAGTGGTATGTGAAGGTCAGAGTTATGAATCCACCTCAGGAATGCCATGCCTTCATATTAATAGTCATAAAGTAGTTAAAAGAATTTCTCAGTTGGTTAGAGATCACTTTTAAATGAAGATTGTAGTGAGATGACTTAGGGATGAGCTACATACTTCTGAATTACTGAGGGCTATTTTTGAGACTGTACTATTAAATGAGCACTGATAATTCTCTGGCTTGCAGATCCCCCCCTTGTAATGGGGTTTCCATTGCTTCTTTTAATGTAGCTGTCCTATTGTAACCTAGTAAGGGGAATGTTGTGTAGCTCCTGAAGTAGTCATCAGTGCTTCAAAGTTTCATGAGCATGTGGAGGAGGGAACAGTTCTTTGGATTCTCACTCTTGCAACCTGTCTGTCCATACCCCAGTGTATAAATGTGTTTAAAAACACGCACTAAAGAAGCTAAAGCTTCCCTGAAGGTGCTGTAAAGACAAATAAACAACTGGGAAATAAAAGTATATTTTTTATTTGCACAGCATCCTGTAGCATGTAAAAGAGCATCAAATCAGACAGAAGAGCATGTGCTTTGTCACCTAAATGGACCGTCCTGAGTTCTTGTAGCCAGGTGCTGGTGTATGCAGAGGGTATGAAAGGGAATTCTGGAAGATTTGCTCTCACTTTGGGTGGATTTCAGAGCTGGCAGGAGATTTCCATGACTTATTCTTGTCAGCAAAGGGGCTTCCTATAGTTTGGCTTTGGGGTAGCATGGGTGGAAATATACTTTCTATGTGTGATAGTTACTTTAAAGCAGACATGACCTTTTATTTGCTCCACACCTCACCCCCAAGTGAAGAACTGCAAGATTACATCATTTGTCTGTTCTTTTCAGGAGGAGCAATTTTATATTAAGAAGTTGCTCTTCAGTGAAGTGAGATGGTGACTTGTTACTTCAGTTGTCATCTCTGTGGTTATCAAACCCAGACTAGACTGTGAGGATGGGGTGCCTTGGATCATGCACAACAGAGAAGAGGGGTGAATGACAGGACAGTAGGAGGATTTGTTGGTGATTTGATAGATGAGATTTAGTGACAGTCACACACTGAAATGTAAACATGTGTCTGGGCAGCAGTGTAGGACTGGAGCATATTATAGGAAAAGCTGGAAATTACTCTGTGTTAACCCAGGGAAATCCAAAGCTCTTCGCTTTATACTTTGAAAACTTAGGTTTCTAACTTCAGTTGTCTGTGTACATACCAGCTCTCTTTTTCCTCAAGTAAAAGCTGCTTTCCATGGCTAATGGATGTTTTTAGAGCTTTCAGGGTTTTGATCACCAGTCTCTCTATCATACTGTCAGGGCTGGAAAACATTTTTGTGAAAATACTGATACATTTGAAAAGCTGCATTCTCTTACAACCTGCAGACATTTAAAGCAATCACTGACTCCATCTCATCTCTGCAAACTTTAATGTTAGCAAATTCATTCCCTGGGGCCACCAGTGTCCTCATCCTGTATCATTTTCTCCTTCCTTCTCCTTTAGAGGGTTCTCTGACTGGAATGATGTGAATGCAGGTCTGAGGAACAGGTACTCTGCACTTCTAAAAATCGGTCAGCTGTTGCCCCCTTTGGGATAGTTGTTCAGTTTTGTTATGTTTCCTCAGCTGCAAAAAGTAGCTAATAGCTGTGTAATGGAGTTGTGAGGTTACTGACTACCTGTAAAGCTTTTCTACAGCTCTCCAGCAGTGAGGAGGATCTCTGTTCCAGCAATTAGACGACTTCCATGAGATGGCAAATCCATGAATTATATGAGTTTCTGCCACATGATGGTATACGAATGATGAACCAGGTAGAGCTGTGGCATTTTTCTTAACAGTCATATTTCATCTTTAGGTAACAATTCTAAAAGTATTTCTTCTATTTTCTTATAAGCACAGTGACACTTTTTCTCAGTACTTCTCGGGAATGATGGATTCTGCTCAGTTGTTGGTAGGGTTCCCAGTCTGTAACTTATTTCCTGCTAAGCACATCACAAATGGAGAATGCAGAATGGCCAGCTGAATTCGGCACGTGCTCTGATATTCTCTTTGGTAGCCAGTGCAGGAAGAAATTGGAATCTGATGGTATTCATTCACAATTTTTAAATGCTTTGAATTTCTATCAAAGATCTCATCAGTGAAATAAGTGAATTTTACAATGAGAGGTGGTGTAGTTTTACAGTGAGTGAATTTCTGCACTATGAAAGAGGCAGAAAAGTGATCCTGAAGCGCTGCTTTGCACAGAGGCAGAGGGGTTGGTGGTGGCAAAGCCTTACCTTTGCTTTTTAACCATAACATTCCACTGTTGTCTTCCTTTAAACCATTTTCAGCATTTCAAGCTTCTTCACATCCTTTTTCTGGAGCAAAGGACAGGAGAGGATTGTTAGTGTTGTTTACTATTCATGAAACTAAGTTTTTTGTTTGTTTCTTTCTTTGGGGGCTTTTGCTGGTGGTTTATTTATAGCATCTAGTGATCAATTTTTCCTTTAATTTAGTGTCCCCTTTGTTGTGCTTGGATGTTGCAGAAATGGGTATGAAAATTTGCACCCACCTAGAAGAGATTATAGTCTTTAAAAGCCAAACCTGTTGTTTAGTTCCCCTTGACAAATTACTCTATGGTTGGGGCTGAACTCTGGTGCAGGCTTATGAAGGTGGTACATGGGTGGGATTTGATTTTAGGTTTAATTGAGGCTCTGGCCCTTCTCTTTTTCACATATTACATTTGGTGAATTAATTCCTATGGCTTGCATTATCTGATTATAATAAAGATCAAATCCGGCCCAATCTTGTTATGAATAAGACTGAAATCTGACTGGAATAGGACCCTTGTAATAGTCTCCCATGGCCACGGAGTTTGTATTTGGTAAACAGAGCTCATTTTCCAATATTGCAGCAGATACTGGGTTAGAGTATTTACCTCCCTGTACTTTTAAAAGGTTAGACAGTGGAAGGCACAGAAGCGATTAACAAAGCCTGATCTCGCCCATTTATGTAAACAGGGCATTTCTTTTGTGAGCACGTCTTGTTAACTATCCGTTTCAGACCTTTATTGGTGCTTCTTGAATAATTTGTTTAAACTATGCAGTACAGATTCCTTATTTTAGCACTAAGACTTACAAAGGCTTCTTTTAGCAGCCTTTAATTTTGTACTTATGTATGTGACATAGCCTGTGGCTGTGATCTCTACTGTGAATCTGCAGTTGTTTTGGGATGAAAGAAGGAGGCAGCTGGAAACTCAGTAGCTACATCTAGCTGTCTACCTAGAGAAGGCCTTGATTTCAAGTTTATCTAAACAAGCTCGACTAATCCCAACTATCTAGGGGGATCCACTGTCAAAACAAGCAGCATGGCCCTAAGGCAAACACAACCATACAGAAATGAAGGCTGGGACTTCCAATACTCCAATGACTGCATACTGGAGGCTTTTTTTCCTGAAAGAGAGTAAGAGAGGTAGAATTTGCATAATGCCTTTTCATTGGGAACTTTTGGAAAGCTGACAGAGGTCCAGCTTATAGCTCTGTAGCCACAATACCGAGTCTATAGGAGAATCCTTGAATGACCTAACCATATTGAAAGAAAAAATGAAAGCATCGAAGTATAGCCAAGTGAGTGTGGAAAAGAGGGCTGCTGCATTGTCTAACATCTGCTCTACTTCTCGTTAGTTTTGTTCTTTGGTATTCTATGTGGACTTTGGAGAAACCTAAGACAGCCTAACATGAATCCTATAATCTTCCTTCTGAATATTTATGTAGTGTGCCAGCCTCTAAGCTGTCCTTTGCATCTTCCTACTTCCCCCTCATTTTCATGCTCTCAAATGAGGCCAACATTTCAAAAGCTAAATAAATGTTTGTGAATGTTTATAAAAGATTTGCATAAATTTGTCCTTGTTTGACAAAGATCACTTTTTTCTTATGCCAGTTCTGAAATTTTTTAAAGGTTTCAGTGCTTGTCTTGACAACAAAGTCCTGCCTCAGAGAACAATGATTGCTGATTAAGTGGGTATGCAGTGGAGCTGAATAGAGCATTTGAGACGACGCCTAAAAGGGCCAGTTATCTTAAGCCAGAATTATAATATTTAACCAATGGTCAACAAAGTCTATATTTAAAGCTTTGGTTTTGATGCACTATATATGTGTGAGGAGTCTGTGATTATCTTTTCACAGTTAATAGTTCTCACCTAATTTTTCCTAAATGTGGGAGTGAAAATAGTCCCCATTTTTAGTCACTAATGTTTAAAAAATATTTCATTCAATTAGTATTTGGCTTTCTGATATTGACACTTCCTACCTTTACCAGTTGATCAATGTTTATGCACTTAATTGGACCCAAATTTTTTATGCCACTTTGTATAATTGTTCAATTCTTTGTGATGTGAGACTGGACCAATTATTCTTACCAGAGGAGCTGTAGATTTTTAATTATTTTTTAGCATGTTAGCTAAAATCCATTTCTCCTAGAATAAAACTAAATCTTAATTTTTATTGAGTGGCTTTTAGAGACATTTATGGAGGAGGTCTCTTTGAAAAAAAGCTTAAATATTTTGCTCAGCTTTACTTTCATTTTTTTTTTCTACAGGAAAAAAGTAATAGTCGTTTCTGTTCTTTTGTTCTATTAGTTGAGAGGTTGAAGTTGTCATTAAGGCAAAAACTAGAGCTACTTCTCTGACACAGTTTTTATCACATCTGCTAGGCCTGTGTCCCAGGAGGAGCTGTGCAGAGCAGTGAATTCAGCATAGGCCCATTATCTACTGTTTTTGCGTGTGTTGTAAAAGGAGTGAGACCTCAGGGAGGCTTGGAGCCTCCTCCCGTGTAATGTCCAAATCAGATTTGAAGGACTGGTGGCAGGAAAGCTTTGGCCTTGGGGTGTGAATTCTAAGAAACAGAGTCACAATTAGGTTTAAAAAATTCAGGGATTTTGAGCTTTATCTTGAAATATGTTTTTAGTAATGCAAGTCGAAAAGTTGCCCATCTGTGCACATATTTTGTACGTTTAAAATATTTAAATGATAGCAGCCCTCAATATGCTGAGGAAATCTTATTTATCTCCTGCTCTTCCTCTCACCAGGGCTGGGTATATGTGTTGGGTTTTTTGTTTCTTTTTACAAACCAGCTTTTTCCTGAGAACAATTGGTTACCTCCAGTGGAACGGTGTTATTTCGTACTGGGGACCATTCCCCTTCTGACCCTCAGGCAGGCAGAAGTGACTTTTGCAGAAGAAAAACCCTTCCCTAATTCAAGCTTTAGAATTGCTCAAAAAAAGCCTAGTGGATTTTTTGAACAGCAAGCAAATAGATGAACTAGTGCTAAACAGTTGTGCTGAAATAATAGAAAAATTACTAAAGTAGAGGTAAAACGAAATTAATTTGAATTAATGATATTAAGCAAATTATGCCCCTGATTTCTGGGGGTAGAACATTCTTTTTAAGAACCAATTACAGTTAATTCTTAAAATATTTTCACCAGTATAAAAATGAGTGATGTTCACCAGTGCTGCAGGAATAAAAAGATTTTATGATAAAATCAATACAAGATAAAATTTGACATATTTTTAACAAGAGCAATTATTTTAAAAAGAATCTCTTGTATCAGTTTTTTAAAAACTAGAAAAATCTTTACAATCTAGAGATATCTTATTATAAGTTTATTGTTCTTTGCTTCCTGTGGTTCATCATCTTGCAAAGTCCCAGGTTTTTGTTGTGGCTGTGTGACACCAGCCTCTGTGTGCAGGGTACTTTCTTTTTAATTACAGAATTAAATTCTATAAGATGCTTGAATTGGAATACTTCTGATTTTTATCTATATCATGGCATTTGTTAATTAATGACAATAATCTGGATATTAACTTTAGGAAAATTTTATACAATATAAACTGATGCTAATAATAAATTGAAATTAAACTTTAAATTTTCAAAACAGAAGATGTACTTATCCCTGTTTGTTAGTCATAGCTGTATTCAAGATAGTGGTTGAATTTTTTGGGCTGGCATTGCTTTATTACATTTATATACTTTAAATAAAATTTTGAAACACGGCTACCTTTTCCTGTCCATTGTAAATAGTTGATTTGTAAAATGTTTAAAATAGGAAAACTTGTTACTGAGGTGCTTGTAGTGCAGAAAAATGGCCTGTTCCTAGGAAAATGTGTACGAATTCCTGACCAACAGAATTCATGGTGGTCTAGATTGTTCTGTACTTTTTCTTTCACCACCTTTTGGTTTTAAAGAGAGCTCTGGTCAGGCTTGAGTTGGGTATTTGGGTGCACTGGCAACGGTTTGTGGAGTCTTAGAGGTGTTGATCCATGTGGATAATTTAATTAATGGTTAGCTTAAAGTTATTCAGATAGATGAATTAATATAAGAGCAGTTTACAGCTTTGTGGCTATAAGGTAAATGAATGTACAACCCACATTTCAAAATAATTGGGTAATATTTTGCTTGAATTAATGTCGTAGCACTCTCTTACACGATATTAACACTTCTGCTATGTTTAAATTCGAGCTTGTTCCTGAGCAGAAATAAAATAAGCTGTAGTTACTTGCTGGGCAAGTCGGGCCCACAGCTAAAGGCCTTGCCTCAACTCTGGGAAGTCTTTTCAGCTACATCTTGGTTTTCCCCAGCTTTCCCCATCGGCTTCCAAACGCAGGTCCCCAACCTGTTGGTGTTTGTGGTGAACTGTTTCTCATTTATCGTTCACTGATCCCTGTCTGTGGTTTAATTTCTCTCTTTGACTTCTTGTTCCACTTGCATTGTGGCATCGCGTGGCTTTGGAAGAGTAGGCCGCTGGCAGCAGCGTGGGTCTGTGTGGCGTGTTATCAGGATGTGTGCTACCAATGCTCATTCACCAAGAGAAGTAAAGCCATTGTGTGTATTTAAGAGGGTCTGAAGTTGCTCCATGGGTTTGGAAGTGGGAGCATATAGTGAAAGGTTTAAAAATAAAAGTAAAGCCAACTGGAGCTGAGATACAGCTTGTGTATTAGATTCACCAGCAAATATGCAGAATTTTTCAGCAATGAGCTATCTTTACTATTTCATCTCAACTTATAGATGAGTTGGGACGCAAGAAGCCAGGGGTGTATTGTGTGTATTTAACAACCTTGCTTTCCATAGGCTTTTCAAGCCTCTCTCGTGTGTGTGTGTGTGTGTGTGTAGGAAATCCTTTCAGAGACTGCCTCACCTTCATAAATTGCAGTGTGACACAAAAGGGCTGAGCGCTGTGTTCCTGCCTCATTTATTTTGAAAACTTTGCTACTGAAACCAAACTTAATCAATGAGCTCTGTGTTGTCTCCGCTAAGTTATGTACTGGCTTTATTGATTGGGAAGGATTTTAGAAAACCCGTGTGGGGTTTATAATGTCAGCAGTGTTTTGATTATGAAAAGAGTTGGAACCTTGGGACGAGGAACCAGGTGGTGTATGTCCTAAAGCCACTGGTGACACGGCTGGGCTGAATCCCTCAAGGGACACAGTTCATGCCCTGCACTTTAACTGTGCTGACTGGCTGCTATAGATGCACTTTTTGCTCATTAAAATGTTAAAAATCAAACTGCATGTAAAAAGATTTGTGAAAATATAAACTTGGGGATTGATCCAGAAAACTGGCATGTGATACCCTGGGGACGCTGGTTTCAGCTACTGGGTAATTTACACTTATCAGCTGCCTGTCCTGGATTGTTTTGGGTTTTTTGCCTTTTCTTCTTTTTAGGGTGTTTTCCTTTAGAGGCATTTATATAGGTTTTTCTTGAAGAAAATAGGCATCGGGGAATAAAATAAGAAAACAGGCTATTGATACTAGCTCTGTGTTTTCATGTCAGGTAAAAACATAAAAAAGGATTGAAAGCTGCTGACATGGAGGGATTCTGGTTTTGTTTTGTTAGGATTTTGGTTTGAAATTGGAAAGAAATTATGCTTTCTCTAGGCCGTAAGTAACCACCCGCCTCAAGAGGTCTCGTAGGAAGTTGTGTGTTCTGGAGGCATTGGTAAGCTTTCAAGCTGAGCAGTATTTAAAGAGAACAACAAAAAAAAAGGAAAAAGCATTACATTTGTAGTAATGAGCTTGCAACTTGAGCAAAAATTGATAGTTCTCCAGTAATTGTATTTCTTACAAGCAAAAGATTAGCAGTTTTGCTAATTAAAAGCTAATTCTGGATGTGTGTTTTGTTTTTTTTAATAGTTAAAATTCAAAAATACGTCTGTGGTTAACTTGTACATTCTAAAAACCACATAATAGTATCACAGTAAAACCTTTCTTTAAAAGACAAGGCAGTGTATAGTGGTACAGATTCCATATGTTGCCTCTGTAAGTGAAAATTTCATTTTCTGTGTTTAGGAAGCTATAAATATCAAGAAACAAGTGCAAAGTATGTCCTGAGTAGTACGCTATTATCCTACAATAACACAATGCTGATGAGATGCTAAAGTGCTTTATTACGCGAATGCTTTTGCTTGCAGTTATAGTAATTATTTAAACCATCAAAATAATGGAGAGAATATATTCTACCATTCTGAGGTGACTGGTGACTTTTTATCTTTTAACACTTTATTTCAAAATGCTGTGCAGCAGCTGCATGGCTTTACTTCCAAAAACTAGATGTACAGACGGTATTTGAGAAGAATATGTAGTGATAAGGCCAATGAAAATATGGGCACTTTACACTCCTGTGATTGAATTTTGATGCTTTAAAATACTGTTGGTTAGTTTGGTTTTTTTTTCTTTTCTTGTTAGTTTGGGTTTTTTGGGTTTTCTTTATTTGTTTAACATTTTATGCTCTGAGGTTTCAGTTGTGGGTAATGGACAACTCTGCCCATAGTTAAAATTTCTCAGGTTGTACTTTGTGTGTTTAAACAGCCTGGCTCTTTCAGCAGACAGGCGATGCTTTTGGAAGGCAGTGAGGGTCTGTGAAGGGTGAACCCAATCACGTTAATGAGGCCTTTCCTATCCAGGCATCATTTAGTATGAAAATACCTATTCCTGCAGAGTTTACTCTGAAACCTGTACAGCTCCTTCCCAAGTTCCTCGCTGAAATTGAAAGGAGGCTACTCCTTTGCTTTACATGGCTTGCTTCAATAGATCCTTTCTTGTTCTTTAAAACAGGAGGTTGTTAAATAATCTATCAATAAACTGTCAAGAAGTCAAAGTTTCCATATCTGTGTCTGCCTCAAATCTTAAGAACTTGCCACATTTTAGTTGTCAAGAAACGTCCAAGGAAGAGTCTATGAGCAGTTGAGCCTGAAACCAGTGCTAAGACTGGGCTGTGCTTATTTGAATTATGCAGGAGGAACATGTTCCTGCAAGGGAGTCAATATGTTTTCTGCTTCATTGGATAGGTTATTAGATTGATGTAGTTTATTTGTTGAATGATGGCATTGGTTTTAGGAATAAATGAAGTGGGAAGCATCAGTTTAGTTATTGAGGATAATTTATTACTACTGGTCAGAAAAGTGTTGAATTTATCAGAGGGTTGGTCCCTCAGTCAGCTTGATCTTGTTTCAGCTGAAAGCAGAAATGCAGTTTATATTTCAGGTCCTGAAATATTTAAGTCTGAAGGAGAAAGAGACATGAATTAGGTGATACTAAAGGTCTGTAAACTGGAAGGACGTTATGGTGGGTTGTGGGTTATAGAGTTCAATTTTTGAATATTGGAGAGCAGTGTGATGATGTAAATGGATGACTTTTGTCCATGAACACGATTGTTTTGGGACTAACACGTTGCTGGGTTTCCCTCCTTAATGACTGTATTTGCTTAAAGGTGTAAAGTTGAAAATTAGTAATTTCTCTGCTGATCATGTTTCCAGTGTTCATATTCATGCTTTTTGTTTGGTATCACACACAGGCTATGCTTCCTTAAAAGTTTCTCTGTGGTGCATCATTTTGAAAACCATTTGTAGGTTAAACAATCTCTACTAATTTTCATGTGCATTGTTTTCTTCTGTCTTTTAACACTCAAATTTTCTTTCTGATAGCAGTAGGCAACGTTAAACATTCCTGCTATGAGACCTATTGGCTTTATCTTTTGTTATTTTTCTTGCTGATGTTAGGAAGTATTCTCTAATCCCCCAGACCTCTGTTCCTAGGTAACAGTCAAAAGCTGTGCCAGCAGAAGTGGTCCTGCCAGGCCAAACCCATGTGGTTTGGTGTTATTCACTATGATCCATATGGTCAGGGTAGAGAGTGTCCCCAGAGAGGTGTTAACACTCAACAACCCAACCTCCTCCTACTCTGCAGAGAATTGCTGGATGGCTCCTGCTGCCTGCCCATGTGTGAATCTTGATTAATTTTTCATTTTTAATGAAGTTTGATCATGTTTATTATTTCACATGATTGACTGCCTGGTACTCCTTCCATGTAATTGATAAAGCCCATATTTCTTCATCTGTCTCTTATTTCTTCAGGGCAAAGTTGTGAAATTGTGTGATGTGGTTAATATTAGATTTATTGGTCCCAATAGATGTATAAATTATCTCTTTTTTTTTTTCTCTCCACAGGAAGTTCTACAGACTTTGACCAAGTTTTGTTTCCCCTTCTATGTGGACAGGTAGTGTTAGCTTTTCAAACTTTACAAGAAAATAAGCTTGTCAATAAAACCACTGTAGAAAATAAAAACCATACCATTCTTAATGTTCTGTCTGCTTGACTGTGATTTAAAGCACCCAAGTGCAAATTATAGTCTTAGAATCGCTTTTTCCTGGGGTTTTTATGGGCACCATCAAAAAAAAGAGTTTTAAAAGTTTGATCTGTTCTTACTGTGGCAGCAGTAAGAGTGCAAGGGTTTCTCCTTCTGTGGAATGCTTGGATGTGAAAATGCTTGGGGAGTAATTGTCAGATATGCCTACTAATATCACAGCTTTGTGTATGTATCTCTCTTATTTCTTAATTGCTAGGATTTGGGCAGGATAATGAATTAAGTGCTTTAAATTTAAAAAAAGCCTTTCAATGTTCTTGGAATACTGGTGCTTTTCCTTGGTGGCTACTTAATAAAGCTTTTAATTCTGGGGGGAAATTGTAAATTTACAGTGGATTTGACAGGAACTGTGAATATTTAATTCTTGTAATTTAGAAAACTCCAGAACTTTTTTTAGGTTTTTAATTTGGCTTTTACTATGAGTTGGTTATTTTTGAGGGCTTCATGAAAAGAAGCAGCATTGAAATTTTGCAAGGATGCAGCACTGGTCGTAGCACCCAACAGCACCATTGAGTTGGTTGGCATCCCTTGTCTTTGGTCAGGTAACATGCTGGATGGTGTTGATTGATGAAATGAAGCTTGACTGTGATTAAACTATGAGCAATCTTCTGCTCATTTTCAGTGAAATCTGATATTTACAGTAGAAATTGATTTTCTTTAGAAATCAACATCCATTTCTAACACCACTTCATGTTTAAGCTGTTGTTTGATTTTTTTTTTTTTCTTTCATTTTAAAAAAAAATTCTTTCCCCCACCCATCAGTCAGCCCTTTTTGGTGACCTTGAAACGCTGCTTGCTGGTTTCTGTGAATGGAGATGAAATCTCACTCTGCATCTCCAGAGATGGGAGTCTACACAATAAATCCACTGCCACCGTTGGTCCTCGGATGGAGTGATCTGGGGTTGGAGGAGCTGAACGGATCCTGCACGACACGTTCTTTCAACCCTCCAGGTGGTTCCTGCAGATCAGGGCTGAGAGCCCTGGGTGAGGCACTGCTGGAGACAGTATTATTACCAGGGTCTCTGCTGTACCTGATTTGTAGATAAAAAGAGAATTTGAATATCCTGGGCTGCCAACATGAGCTACTTAACCAGTGCTTGTTGACTCAGATGATCTTTAAAAGCCACAAATAGTTCTTATAATTTGGAATCACTTTATACTGATCATATTTTCCCTTTCTTAAGGGGAGGGAGCAGGGAAGTACTTACATGTATTTTTCTTATGTATGTGTTTCTAGTAGAAGTATTTATGCTTACTGTGTGTAGGTTTATTGTACCTAGGGGTTTTGTTTGTTGTTTTGCTTTTTGTTTTTCCCCAGCAATATAACAATTTGAAAGATAATAACACTGAAAACCCATATGGGGTGCAAATGAGAACATAATGAAAAGTGATTCCCATTTCTGGATTTGCTTGTTTGACTGAATATCACAGACTGTCACTGGAAAGACTGTAAACTAACCATTTTGAACAGAAAGGGGAGATCATAACCCATAGCATTACAATTTAATGAATAATTTAAAGTTAAGAATGGACTTTCCATACTCTGGAGGGTGGAGGATGTCC
This sequence comes from Laterallus jamaicensis coturniculus, assembly GCA_022605575.1. Lineage (NCBI taxonomy): Eukaryota > Metazoa > Chordata > Aves > Gruiformes > Rallidae > Laterallus > Laterallus jamaicensis. The sequence goes on from JAKCOX010000022.1 coordinate 8,188,047, forward strand.
CAAGTTAAGGATGTGGCAGCTGAAAGGAACCTGTGCTGCTTCTCTTTCCCATGAAGAGATGTGCATGCTCACACACACGCATTGATAGGCATGTGCATAGGTTTCATGTAAGGAAAGGCTTGTTGTAGTCCTCTGTGATGTACATTTGACTTGGCTTTGAACTGTGGGTGTGAATTAACCTGTCAGAGCAAGAAGGTAACCAGTCTTTCCTCACTGAGTGCAAGATAATTGATAAAGAGAAAATTACAGGGCATCATAACTGCAAACTGTTGTTTGTCTTTGAGCTGCTCCGAGTGTAGAGCCGACTAAACGCCTGTTCTCAGAGGCTGTTTCTGGAACTCAACAAGTGACTAACTTGCCCTGGTTGGTCTTTTCTTTCCCTATTTACTGTTAACCAACTAATGAGTATTTATTTACACATTTCTTATATTGCATTAAAAATAGCCCCATGATGAAGTTCCTTCAGCCAGTGCTTTACTGTCCCCCTCAGTCTTCTCTGTAAACACTTGTTCTCCTCTCAGCTGAAAGGAAATTGCTTCTAGAAGAAACTGTTTTGAATCACGTGTCAGAAAGGTCCTCCCAGTTGTGTCTTGCAGAGTTGACTAGCACTCTCTAGTGGGATTGTAACCTTCTGTACATGCCTGGGAAGTGGTATGCTGGATCAGATCTCCAGCTACTCTTAATTCTTAGTCCTCAGGGTGGGGGATTTTATTCTATATTTTTTTGTTCATTCTGAACAAAACGAGAGAGAAACATTGAGGCAGTTTCAGTAGAGGCATTCCAAATACTTAAGGTGCTGTTAAGGAGGTTGCCATGTTCTTAGCCATGGCAATGGTAGGACTGGAATGTCTCTGCAATGTTGAGAGGCTTAAAATGATTATTCTTCATGTAACAGTGGAGATACTGGCTGATTTTTCAAATAGCTTAGAAACTTGGGATAATACCTTCTGTTGGAATTGTGCTCTGTGTAGGGTGTCTCTTCAGGACCAGGATGAGTTACAATGAAGAGATATTGACACAAATGATCAGAAACATGCAGTCACTAGAGAATAGACACTACTTTTCCTTTCACCAGCTCAGAGTTCAAACTAGCGTGATCAGCCATAGTTCTCAGATTTTCCAGCCCTGCTGGAGTCATGTCCCCAGCTCATACCCTGCATGTGCCAGCTTTTACTTGGGGAAACTTAATTTACATAACTATGTTCTGATTTATGTGCAGTATTATGCCAGGCTTTCAGTGGAAACTTTTTGGTGGTAGAAATGTGCTCAGCAGTACTGGAGTTGAGTTTTGCTCTTTGACTTTGATGTTAAACAGTGATATTTCTTTGACAAGCACCGAGAAACAATGCAAGTCTTCCCCTACCTGTGTGTCTTCTAAGGGCCCATATTTTATAACACAGGTGGCAAAAGCTGAAGATACTCTTGCCTTTACCAGTTCATAACTTCAACTGATGGTAGGACACCAAGCTTTTGAGGCAAGTCAAGATCTTCTACATGTCTGCAGGTGTGAAGAACTATGAAGGTTAATTTGCATTAGATACAGCTTCTGATGGGAGATTCACTCTCCCTCTTTCCTCTTCCACCCAACACTAATGTCTGTCTGCTCATGGACGTAGAAGGTTTATGGTGCTTCCATCCCATTAGGCTCTAAATAGACATCCTAACCATGTGAAAATTAAGATCTTGGGAAAAGCCCATGTTAATGTTGGGGAAGTTTATCCTTCTCTGTGAAGGACTGACAGCTGGAACTTGAGCAAGACCTATCGGGCATCTTTAGTTTCTGCAGAGCACATAAATGCATGAATCTTTTAGGTTTCCTTTGGAGGACTTTACCAACTTGTCACAGTTGTTTATTAAACAAGCCTCTCCTTGCTGCGAATGAAGCATGGTTGTTTTTTTTTCCCCTGTTCCATAATTTTAATTGTCAGCTGGAATGTTATTTCTCACCCGTGCTCTGCTCTCAACCTTGTTAAAATTAAGCATGTAATCCCATTTTAAAACACCGTACTGAAATCACCATAGTAACATTACACCCAAGCTTTACAGATAAAACACAACACCAGTAAGGGATTTTTTTGGTATCCCCCAGCAGCTCAGTGGTTTATGGAAATAGTTGCTCTGTTGACATTTAGAATTCGGTAGGATGATAGTACTTACTCTGCCTAATTCTCAGACTACTGAAATGCTTTTAAATACCTGCCTTTGTGTTCATCTGTGAATCTGGAGTACTTCTTTGCCTTCATCACTGGATGTTTTTCCTTTCCTGTTTGGAATCCACCAGAGGATTCCTCTTTCTAAGGTGGACAGTGACATCTATCCCATCCAGATCCAACATTTATTTCTGAAAGTCTCATTTTCTTTGGTTTTCCCCTCTAGGCACTGATTGGATAATCTTCCACATAATTTGATTGTTGCATTGTCTGTGGCAGCATAGAAGAGAATATTTGCTCACTTTTAGGGCTTTTGACTGTTAGTTAAGTGGCCTTGAATATAATGGGTGGCTGTTGGTAGGACTGACTGGTAAAGATTCACGTGTAAATGCAGCTTGGTTTGCTCAGTTTCAGTAGAACAAGCTAGAATACAACCTGAAACAAGTGTGAATTTTGTATTGTTACGAAGTGTCAAATAGACCTAAAATTGGAACAAAGAGTTCCACTGTGTGGGAGTGGGAGCCAACATCTAAGGATGTTTTGGGTTCACTTGTGCTGTTCTTGAAGAGCCATTAAGCTCTTACAGATGAGGCAAATGGCTCAATTTTGAAAAATCACATATGAATTCCCACAAAATTATAGTCATGGTTGGCTTTATCACAATGTACTCTTCACTCCAGTTTATCTGCTCTTCCCTTGCACACTATTCCAGTCTGTCTTTTAATGTGTTGCCTAGCTGGTAAAGGAGAGTCATCTGGCATGGCTCCAGTTGCTGAACTTTTTGCAATGATGTGTCTTGCATACATGCAAAATTAGTAGATGGATAATAAAGCTTCTACAAGTTGATATCCAAGTCTTGAAGAAGCTTAGCATGTTGTTAAACATTGTCTTGCTCTTAGAGTTAACCAATTCTCAAATGAAGAGTAAAGAAAGATTTTGGGTTATATGAAAGAACATGGGTTTGGTTTGTTCAGTGTGTACTGCACTGAAGATGGTTGGTAGTCATAACCACTTTCTTTTAAAGACAAATGCATTTTTAGTATCTTCCCACACTTAAAAAAGGGGGGAAAAACCCAGCCAAAAATACCTCTTCCCTCACCCAGTAACTGGCATATTTAAGGTTCTAGAGAGTGTATGCTCTTAATTTCTCAAAAAAGCTCTGTTGAAAGAGGAAATGTTATAGGGTCAATGACTTTGGCTAGATACTTGTGACACAGAATTAGCTCAGCATTAATTTTTTTTCTCTTAATCTCTTTCTTTTCAGCCATGCAGTTAACCAAGTGGGGCAGAACTTTACATTTGTGCTTACAGACATTGACAGCAAACAGAGGTTTGGATTCTGTCGCTTATCTTCTGGGGCCAAGAGCTGCTTCTGTATCTTAAGGTAGGTCTGTGGCTTGGCTTTTGGCTGACTCTAGGAAACAGTGTTTGACTTTGCTGTGCTACACTGCAATTATAATTTCCAGCTGTTGAAAATTATATTCCTATCTGGTCCTCAGAGTCACTGCTCCTCTGCAGAAGTGATGCAAAATATCTTGCACTTTGAGTTGCTCTTAGATAACTGTATTTGTTTGTAGTCAGTGTTCTTGAGTTAACAGTGTGGAAAAAAAGAAGTCTCTGTGCAGTAATTTGATACGACATAGCATGATGGCAGCTGTTATCTGTAGCTGTCACAACTGATCTTGTGAAGACATTTTGTGGACATCTGGAAGTGCAAGTTTTATTAACAAAGCATCTGGGGGTAACTGAGAGAATGCCACTGGTGTTCTCCACATCCTAAAAGTTTCTATGCATGAGCTTTGCTCTGTCCTGGTGAGGGTTTGGAGAAGTTTGTAATAATAAAGGCTGTTAGTGGAAGTTGGAAGGAATGGCAACTGTCCACAGAGGATTTACATGTGGCATCTGGCCTGTCTTGTTTTAAAAAAATTAACAATGCTTTGTCTTCTGCTTTCTGGTTGTTCCACGTTCATGAGGAATTTGAAGTTTTGGAGCAATGGCACAGGTAAAGGTAGCTCAGAGCTGACTCTGAACAGCCACCTAGGAGACTGAGCAACTGCTCAAGCAATCACAAATGAGGACAGTTTCCTCTGAGCAGTTGTAGGCATCTGTCTGGGCTGTCTCTGGTTTGCTTTTCACATGAGAGAATCCAGTGTAAGAACAAGAACTTGTCTTCATCCTGCCAGTTCTGTGTGTTGCCTGTGATGGGGTGGGACCTTCTGTATATACAATCTCTCTGGAGAATTCCAGGGATAACGTTGCAAAATCTAGGAGCACCTACCGTGTCCAAGGAGACTTCTCCTTTCATGGGTGGCATACAGCAATGCCATGGAATAGAGTGTGGATTGATGGGTGTATGTAGAATTAATATGTCTGTGCCATTTGTGCTGGCACGAGGCTGCTGAAGAGACCAAATGCTTGTTGCCTTGTACTTGAGCATTATACTGACAACAGTGATCTGCTAACTAGGCCTTCCTTGCAGCAGCTTAATATTTGGAGAAATGGTTGTGAAACCTACCAAAATCACTAATTAATGGTGTGGGAGGCAGGGTGACAGGTGTTTTCTCAGTATCTTCCTTCCTTCTTTCTTTTCTCTAGTAGACATTTCAACTATTATTAGCTCTGGCAACCCAGCAATATGGACACTTCACTGAGGAGAGGAAGGTATTTCCTAGCTGTTTCCCCATCGCTGCTGCCCTGTGTAGCTGGGGAGCTGACTCACTCTTGTGGGAAGTGGCTGGTTGTGTAAGGTAACTTCTCCTGTTAATGACACATGAGAGGGGAAGCACTGTTCAAAAAGAAAATCTGAATGAGGAGTAGTATGAGTCCTTTCTTGATCTCTCCTGGATAAGAGTTCTTTGCTGTCAGCTCCCTTATGTTGAGTGAATGCCAAGAAGAAATGGAGGAGTTATGTTGTAGTTAAATGCCTTCTGCTTCAACTCATAACCAAAAAAAAAAAGACTTAGAGTGCATTTAGAGCAGTTGATGAATTAGGACTCTGAGCTTTGTTCCTATTGCTTCCTTCTCCTGTGAGCCAAGGAGAAAATGAAATTTCATCATTAATGCAAGTGAGGATAAGTTTCAGAGAACAATAAAGAACGTAAATCAGCATTATACAGATTCACCTGCTCTGTTCCTTGGACTGCAGCACCCATTGTTGATGTGAATCTTCTCAGCATCCTTTATGAGGTAGAGGATGCTGAGTGGTAAAAGGATGGGTCAAAACATGCTGAAGAATGTGAGAATGGTGTGAAAAAGCAAAGGGGGATGAATAGAATGTTTGTTTGTTTGTTTTTAAATTACAGGTTGGATGGCAGGAAGCTTCAAGTCACTATGCTCAGTGGTAGCATAAGAATTGATGCTGTTGATCATTAGAGATGACATTTACATGTTTATCAGTCAGAGATTTTATGGGTCTGGCTGTAGTGATGTGGTTTGGAGGTGTGGGAAATCCTCACATGCTTAGGTTTGGTACTGAAGAGGAGCAGGAGAAAAAGGAAATTCTTTTCACTCAACCAGTGCTTTAAAAAAATCTCTGCAGAGGTCTGGAAGGAAAGTTTAAAGCTGAGGCAATCCTCAGAAGGCCAGAAGTCAAGGTCTGGACTTTGAGATTTAAAACCCAGAGACTTCTTCATGTGGCTGTGAAGTACAGTAAGGCGCCTCTTGGAGTTCACTAGCAGTCAGGTTATCCATGTGGATGTGGCTTCTGTGCGCAACAGAAAGGCAGTCCCCTTTTACTGAGTAACTCTTGGTTATTTTAACTGGTACAGTTTAGAAATCAGCTTTCAAGATAGTTTGCATAGTGTTCCTGCTGTGGAGAGCATCACACAGATTTGTGGAAATGTTTGATTGAGCTTAAAACTGCATCTTTTGGGTGTTCTGTGATTTTCTGTTAATGTAGAACCACTGAGTCTCTCTTATTCTCTTTCCTTTTCCCTTCACCTGATTTCTAGCTAATCGTGAAGCTAGAATGATGAGATCTTGGAGGTGGCAGGGAGTTGTAGAGCTCTCTGCAGCACAGTTACTGCTTTCTGCAGTTCGACAGCAGAGGGCGGGCAGAAGCACAGAACAGCGTCAGAGGGTCTGGGGGGTTTGGGGGTTCTAAACAATGGCCTGAATTAAAAAACCCACAAGCTCCTACTGCATATCAGAATCTCCCGGGTGGCTTGGAGTTCTGCAATCCTTTTGTCAGTGTAGTTTGTTAGAGCTTAAAATGTGCTTCTGAATGATTCTCTTTTCCAAACAAGGGATGCACAGTGAGTTGAGATCTGATGTCCCAAGTCATCAGATTCTGTGTTCTGATTTGGTAACTTTGATACCCTAGAATAATGCCAACACCCAGAGATTTTTTTTCTTCCCAAGACTTCATTTCAGGACTTGAGAATTTCAGGGTTTGGGCTGACATGCAACAAACCCTGTTGGATGTACATCAGGAAGCTGATTTTTAATATATTTGTTTGTTTCTAGAGGTTTGTGTTAATCTAACTTTGCCTCAGATTTCGAGGGTGAACAAGAGAGATAGTTCTGGATTTAGTGAAGAGCTGGAGTCTTTTATTAAAAAAAAAAAAGGGAAAAAATAAAAAAGCATGGTGACATTCCCAAACTGCTATCACTCCTCTGTGACATCATCTTCATCTCCTTACCCAGGCAGGTTCCCTGCTCTCCTCTGGTCTGAGCTCTGAGGAGGCACTGGCACTGATGCCTTGGGGCCTTGTTTTGACACCTAAGCTGGTTTGCATTAGTATCACTCAGTGCTCTGAAAGGAGTTGTGTTTTGGTTTACAATCTGGTTTCTCAAAGCTTAAGTGTACAAACACTGTTGTGCACAGTCTGCTCACAGAGGACAGAGATAAAATGCTCAGGGCTGAAAGGCCTGAAGCATCAGACTTCCACTTGGGCTGCTTCTGGTAGGCTGGAGGTGGGTGAAGAAAATGAAGACAGGACTATAAAGCTATGAAGGGACTGCTGGCCATACCAAACGCTGGACTCTACTGACACACTGAAACATGACATTCCTTTTTTTCTTTTTTTTTCTCCTTTTTCCCCATTGCCCTTCAGAGAAAGCTATCAAGTTCTTGCACGAAGACATTATTTAGAAGTGAATATCAGTTTTCATTGTAGCTGGGTTTTTGTCTGACTCAGGGTAGAATCTCAGGCTCCTGACAACTTCGTCTTTCTGTGCAGTCATGAAGGAAGAATAACATAAAAATGTTGCTAACTTTGTCTGAATGCCCTTTTTAAATAAGAATATTGCAGAATGTTTATGTCATACAACTAATAAGTTAATTTTTAAAGAATATTTCTATCTTCTGTCCTCTGAAATATTTCCACAACTCAAATGTAAGGACCCAGTTACTGATACTTGACAAATACTTCAAGTTTTAAGCAGATAGGATCCAGGCATTTCTTCAAATGTGTGTTTATTTTGTATTCTGTTTAACTTTAAAAGAAGCTATGTGTTTATAAAACTGGCTGCTTTTAGATTAACAGTGTAGTAAGTAGGTATAAGGCCCTGAGTTTTACAGTGGGGCAGGATGCCTGTCCCAGCTCCCTGTTTCAGTAGAAGCCAAACTCACACAAGCCATGGTGACCAGAAGTCCGTGTACTGTTGCCTTGTTACCAGCAACTTCTCCACACATCTGATTATTGGTCAGTTTAGTGCTGTTATACTTAGTTTTTTCTAGATATTGTTAAGAACAGGGTTAGGAAAGCTGGGGTGAATGCTGCTTGCCCATGCACAATGTTGGTCCCTCAGAAGCCGCCTCTTAACTTTCCTGTCAACCAGGGTGGCAGGGATAATGGCAAAAACTTCCTGAAAAGAGGATGTGGTTATGGGTATGTGGGTGAGGTGGTGGTGGTCAGTGTGGTGATGGCACTGTGCAAGTGTGTGGCACTGGACCAGCTCTATTGCCCTGAAGGTCCCAAGATTTTGGGTGCTTAGCTGGAGTAAGTAGATGCAGTGGACAAGAACTCTGGTTCCTGTAACCCTGTAATAGGAACCTTACATTTTCCCTAATGTTAACTAATAGAATTTCTGCTGTGAACACCTGTTTCTAACTGCTTGAAGAAGCAGTAATAATACAAGACAAAGATTTTTGTCTTGCTCCAAGTTTTGTCAAAGGGAAAAAAACCCCCAACAAAACAAACCAAAAAAACTTTACGTAGTTTTGCTTTGGTTCAAAAGCTTCCTGGGCAGAGTTAGTGATTTAAGGAGGTGCTATAACCATGTGCAACTCTGATTTCAATTTTACTTAATTTGAAGTTTTCAGTGGGTATTCAGCTTTTGTACCCAAAATGAAAATCATTCTTCTGAAGTGAAATGCAGAAACATTTGTGTGGAAATCCCTCTCGGCCAAAATAGCTAAGCTCTGCACCACTCCTTTGCTAAGATAAAAAGAAATGAATCTATAATAGTTTGTGACAGATGGCAGAAAATGTAACTAACTGAATGTGATTCTGTGTGGAGTTATTTGAGGTTTTTGGTGTGATTTGTTGTGAGTTCCTCTCCTCCCCCCTTCCCTTTCCTTTGATTGCAGTCTTTGTCCATTTATTCTTAGGATAGAATAAGATTTCTGAGCAGGGGCCTCTCTTGCGGTGCAAAGTGAGAATTGTTTTTAATTGAGCAGAAACATGTGGAAGGATCAGGAATATCTCAAGGGATTACAGAAAAATTCCAAATTTGTACTACTTACAGCTTGTGTTTAGAGCGGGGTCTGCTGGGAATAAATGTTAGTTAGTGTGACCTGTGACCTTAAAAACTGTTGACATGGATTTCAGCCAGAAACTAGCCACAGAACTCCTTTGTTAAGCTCATTCATAGCTCCTTGAAAACTCTAGTCAGTGAAAGTTGCCAGCTCAAATCTAAGGAAAGCAGAGCTCTTTTTTTTTCTTTTTTTTTTCTTCTTTTTTTTCCCCCCCTTTTTTTTTTTCCCCTTTTTTTTTCCCATGCTTTGGAAACAGTGGCCGCCCCTTAACCAGCAAGACTTCTTTAATAGGACTGCATCGCCTAAACTTGATTGGAATTGACAGCTTCCTGGCTCAGGCTTGCCAACTGGCAGGGCATTGATGCATAGGGGACAAACAGCTTTAAGGGCCTGTATACTGCTGTTTGTGTATGTGCCTCCCCAGTGTAACACACTTCTGCTGGGAGACCTTCCAACGTACAGCCAGAAATCCCCAACCCCAGACTGCTGCTTTGGGATCCACAAACCTTTCAATTGTTTTGGGAGAGAAAGTTGAATATTTATGTGGTTTGTTTTGTTGGGAAATAATTGTCGTGGTGTCTTGCAGAATTTTTCCTTTTCACTGATTTGGCCAAAAGCCACTGAAAAATATTTAACACTTGGGGGGTGGAGGGAGAAGAAAAGGCATTCTGATTTTAGAATGTTGCTTTTTTTTCTCATAATGTGGCTGTATAACACTTAAAAACCTGGTTATCTCACTATAAAAGGGTTAAATTTACAAAACTACCTTCTTGTGCACTCACTTCATTACAAGTTTTTCCACTGAATGGGATTTGTGTGTCGTCAGCTGAGCCTGTGGCAGGATTCATCCTTGGGCCTGTGTGAAGGCTCACCTGTCTTGAGCTGCCCTTTCACGGGAGATGTGTGCACAGTGCACACCAGTAAGTGATGTTGCTGCTGTGTACAGCTGGGGATAAGGAAGGGTGCTAAGTGGGGTGTGGAAGGAAAGCGAATAGATTTTCATTAATTTTGAGCTAAACCCACAGTAATCTTTGTGAAGAGTCATTGAGCAGACAGACGGTACAGTGAGGAGTGAAGTCCCGCTCATTCGGTATCCTGCACTGTCAGAACACCCAAATGCTTCGGTTTCGAATCAGGTGATTCTTACAGGCTCCTCTTTGTAAGAGTGCATGCTTTGGAAGGCCAGCTAGCCTTTTGGAGTATCCCCCATGGGTTTGTTTTGAAGAAGCAAATAGTAGACGTAAAGGTGAATCAACCTTGTTTGCAGCACTGCCCAATGATGACTCTTGTTTTCCAGGGATGGAGAGGAAGGGTGGAGGAAGAAGTTGGATGTACTCATCCTCTTCCATTGAAGGCATAAGATTCTCAGCCTTTGGGTAGTCTTTACCATCCTCTTTGAATTCCTGTGCTGGTTTTTGTAGCCCCAGAGAGCTGGACTTCCTACTGAATGTATTCCTGGCTAGCTGAAATGATCTGGGCTTCACTGGATTCCTCTCCCTTTTCCAGCATTGACTTTGCCACCTCCCTGCATATAGCAGAGAGCGTTGTGTTCATGTTAGTGAGTCAGGTTGGAGTAATTCAGTTCAGCCTGTAGGAATATAACCTATGGAAATTATTAAATACTTTAATTAGAAGGATTGTTATATTTTTGTTGTGGTTCTAAAATGTTGCGTAGCTGCAGTGTGTCTTTGCAGGTGAATGAGGAAGGACATCTGTTCTCAGGAAGGTTGGGAACACACAGAAAGCTCAGATTTGCAGTGTGTGCTTTGATCTAGTGTTAATGGGAATTGTCTTCTGTGGGGCATATGGACTATCACATCAGTGACAAATAATTTAATGTATTTAGTAGCGGCCTGATATATGGGAAGGCTGAGCCTTGCAATTCTTCTTCTTTAGTAAAAATTAATATCTGATTTATGGTTTCTTCATGCTTTGCATTTCTCCTTTGCACGCATAAAAGTAAATTAATAAGAACTCTATTTTGTGCCTGGTAAGAAAGTAGTTTGGCTACTGGTTTTTAAAATTTCTTTTAATTTACTGCACAGCAGAAGAAAAACCCCTCCCTGGCTGTGTGCTGCTTTGGGGAAAACAGAACTCTGAACGGGAGTTCAGACTTTTCTCCACTCTCCCACTCATGGGTTGTTCAGGGCAGGGGGGTTGCCTGGTTCCTATTCACCGCTTTGCTTTCAGGAAGAGCAGTGAGTGGGGTTTGGGTGTTTTGTTGTCCATGTCACATCTCTCTCTAACCACTGACATGTGTAGCCAACTCTAAGTTTAATTTCAGTATCCTGGAGAGAATTGGAAGGTGGTGTCAGGACCTAGCACAGAGAACAGGAGTGCCCAGCTCCATACCATTCCCATCGTGACCATTCCCTTGAGTAGTTTTATTCTGGCAAGCTGAGTAAAACAGATTTTGGGTGCTGCCTCTTGGTGAGGTTTGGATACACATAGCTCCTTGCAGCCTGCATGAGAGTAGAACTTTTATCCACTTATGTAGGTTTATTTTCTGGTTACCGTTTTAAAAAGTTTGTGTAATACACTTTCCAAAGGAGAGGGGAACTGGTAATGTATCTGTGCTTGGCTACAACAGAGGAAGAATTTCTTTTGCTAATTGAAAGCTGTAATTACAAGCCTAGGCTACAACCAATGGCTGTAACCCCAGAGCAGAGATACAATTTGAAAAACAAACCAACCAACCCTCTATCTCTCTCTAAGTATCTCTTGATCTTGAACCTGATTTCTTCTCTTCTCCTTTTTGCTGTTAGACTTCTGTGGACACAGAGACTATTACTGTCTAATTAAATAAGAAAACAGTCCTGAGTTTATTTTATGAGGATTTACTATAGTTTTATGTTGAACAAAAAGCAAAATTGATGTTTTGCTTCCACATGTGTTTACACGATACTTCAGGCCTTTCCACCAGGTGCTTGGTAGTGGCTGGAAATGACATGGGATGCTTCCTGCGCAGTCTGTTCAGCCCTGGCAGTGTATCGACCTAGGGATCCCTGTACTTCTTAAACACTTTGGAGATGAAAGCAAGTAGCAAACTGGTTCTGTTAGACCTTGGCAAAGGCCACAAAAAATACATGTATAAGTCATGAGAAATTGGATCGCTCTGATTCAGCAGTACCACAGAATTGTACCTAATAAAAATGGTGTTACTGAGCCTCTGTCTGCCTCCTTCATCCTTCTTCATAGATTTTTATTTATTTTTTTTTGGATTCAGCACATGGGTTGAATGTAAATACCCACTGAAATGTGGAGATTTCTCAGCTCCTTGGCACAGACCTTGGAGAGAAAAGATGAGGGGGCAGGCAGGGCTGCAGCTGGGCTCTGCCCTTCTCCCACAGAAATTCCAGTTTCTTTCGGGCTTGAACTGTAGGAAAACAGTTCGACTTCCTCTTCTGCCTATGGCAGGAAATGGAGCTGAAGTGGCTGAGAAGCTGAGAACGCCATGAGTGCAGCATGCGGGGTTGGAAGGGGTCTCCTGCTGTTGCAGATATTTTGCTTTAACTTGACATGTTTATAAAACAGTTTACATCTTAAAACTTTAGGGTTTTTACCCCTGCTGATTTGCTTAAACAGACACTGGCTTTTATTTTCAGTTACTTGTCAGAATATATATGGAAAAGTGATGAACCTAGTGAAAAGAGAGCTTGACATCAATTAAATTTAGCTATCTGCTTTGTGTTTCTTCTTTCTGATACACTGTTTCCAGTATAATTTTTCCAAACTTCCTGTGGCTTTTCTTTATTGTCTTTACAAGTTGTACAAGATAGAGACGAGCTATTTAAAAATACTGTTCCAGGAAAAGAGAAATAAAATTTTATATTATGCCTGCTCATTTGTTAGCTTCTATTTTAATCTCTGCCATTAAACATTTTTTTAGCCTCTAGAAACTTATTTCAGAAAGCCTGTAAGGTTGTCTGGGTATCTCATCGTGCTCAAGTATCTTTAAATAAATTTTGAAGTGTCTCTCAAGTTCTATTAGCATTCTGAAAAGTTATGTCCTGCAACACCAAGTAAAATACACATATTAAAATAGCCTTAACAATGTAAAAGCATGTGATAATGCGTGTTGCCTGTCCCTTCATTATAAAGCGTCTATTGAAGTTTGTTCTTGTTTTCTCTTGGCCCTCTTACTGACATGATGAACAGTGTTTGAGACCATGATCTCTGTGTTGTGTGTATGTGTTGCACAGGAGTGTGGATTAATTTCTGTGTATGGTTTTACATCCTTCCATGTGTGTCTCTCTGAAGAGCAGTGTCACAAACTCACATGTCAGGGACTCCAGGTGATTCTCTGTGGTGTCTATTGCCCGTTGTGCTGGTCTGGAAGGTGTGTACAGTATTTCCTCCTCCTTGCTTTTCCCTTTGCTATTGTATGCAGCAGCACAGTTGTAGCAATAGAAATGTATTTTGATGCTTTAAGACCAACACTGAAAGGAGTCGATGCCACTGAACTCATAAATAATGAATTCTTATTTTCAACTATATGGAGTTGATAAATAACAAGTCAATAGGGAATATATCAAATGACACTGAGTGAAAAGCTTTGGAGTTTCCATTGTGGTGTCAGTAGGCCTGTTAAAGGCTTTGCTAGCTCGAGCTTGAAGTTTAAAGCATGGTTGAATTAGTTTAAATATTTTTGTTGAAACTTAAATATGGTAGAACCTTGCTAATCCACACACCTCATAATCACAGACACTGAGATGGCAAGTTCCAGGTACGGCTCAGCAGAAATGGACAGGGCTGGGGCAAGGTTTCACATTTCTAGGCTTTGTTTCTTTTACGTGTACTACAGTATGCTCATTATGTTAAATTCTTCAGAGTAGCAAAATCAATCCATCATAAAAAGGGACTTTTTCTCTTTTTCCAGTCTTTTTCACCCTGTTTTACTTCTATTTGTACTTCCAAAACCTCACTAGTTTGTTCTGAGTCCTCGTGAAAGTTGCAAGTTATCTAAAGATGTCAGTATAAATTAATTAAAATTTGAATATTAATTGCAATAAGAACAAGATTTAGAAAAGATTTTATAAGTTACAAGTTCTGAACTCTGAATTTTTCTATAATGACAAATGTTCTGAAAGAGAGAAACATCCTTCCAGGTAATGGAAGGACACCAGTTATGGTGCTTTTAAGTGAATTGAGCTCCAGTACTTTCATTTTTGGCTGGTATCTCCTGGGAAATACATACTAGAAACAAAACATTAAAGGCCAATTTTTCAATAATCAGATTTAAGTCCCTTTTTACTCGTAAATAACAGAATGCAGAGAATATTAATAGAAATAATTTTTTTGGCTGCTGTTTGGCTGTTCTTTAATTGTGCTTGGCATTGGAGAAAAGGCCTCTTGATTTTTTTCACTACGTGTGTGTATATATGTCACTCTTCCCAGTTGAAAGTTGAGGTGTTATCATTTGGCTGGTACTTACTTCTCTCCATGTTCATTTTGGTAACGAGTTGGAGCTGTATACTTGCATTAATTCTGTAGTGGTGTAAAGTTCTACCACTTTGGAAGTTAGAGGCAGCCAGAAAGTACAGGGAGTTGTTTACAAAAGAGTCCCATCGATTCTCCTTTTCTGCAGAAGCATTCAAGCAGTAAGACCTGCACAGTCTGTTTGGCACAGTAGCTGCTCTCAGCTGGCCCCGTGCCCTCCTGCTGTTAGTCAGGGCAAAGGATGTGCCAGATCTCAGATTGTAACGGAGCAGAGCCTGCTTGCAAATCTGCTTGTAGTTAGCCTGGGGCCTTTTGGCAGCAGACTACAGCCGATTGATTTAGTTGCAATCCTTTTTCCTTAATATTTTCCATCTGGCCAACAATGACCTATAAAGGCAGACACAAAACAGAGTTTGAATTATGAGGAGATTACAGTAAAGCGCTTCCAAATCTCACTCTAGAACCTGCACCAGTGGGTCGCTGCCGCAGGAGGTTTGTCCGAAAGCGAGGTTGCAGCAGCGGTGCCGGGAGGAAGCACTGTGGTTCTTGAGATTGGATTTGCCTGAGGGAGGTTAAACTCTTCACGTGTTTCCCTTCTTGCTGTTCCATGCTCTCTGCTGATGCTGAGCAGGCAGTGCATGCTCTCAGCACGGGCTCCCTCACCCATTCCCTTACAGGACTGCTGGGGTGACACGGTGCTACTGGGATGAGGAGCCGTGTGGGATCAGGCAGCAGGGATGGGGGCACAGGGAAAGGAGTGGGAGCATGCAACTGCTTAAGGCCTGCAGCTACAGATTTGGGGAGCTGGCACGCTAATGGCATAATAAGGAGGTGACATGCCCCAAGCTCTCAGATCTGCAGCAGTGGATTAGTGCTCTCCAGAACAAGCTGTTTCCACATCTGGGCTATGGGTTAGTTCTTCCATTTGTGGGCAAAGCTGAGTTCTTGCCCTGCTTACAGTTACTCTGAACGCTTGTCCTCTGTGTCTTTAAAGTTTAGGTCCTTAGAAAATCTGTGCCCTAACGTACTGCTTGTAGCAGCCCTGGTACGAGCCTTTTAATGAGCCGAGTTTACTCCCTTCTCCTCGGCGTGCTTGGGGACATGAAGGATTCGTGGCCTTTTCAGTGCGTCGCACACAGACTTCCACAGATCTTGATGGTCATAATATTTACAGGAAAATTAGAAGCAGATTGCACCAGGAGAAGGCTGCAGAGTGTGATTCACATTCACACTACTGTCACACTCCTGGGGAGCCTGAAGCACAAGTAGTCGGTGCTGTATGTGTAAACACTTGACAATTTGTTGAACCTAGTATAGCAATATGGCAACTACTCTAGGCCTTGGACATTTAGAACCTAGAAGCTGACCAGTTCCCTGCAGGGAAGGGGTCTGGTGGGTTTTTTGTGTCTCCTTTAAGTAAAATTTTTCACTTGCTGGCACTGAAAACTCTACTGAGATGTGCTGCTGTCCTAGGCTGAGCTTACCACAGCTTTGAGTCCCTCCAAACGTTTCCTGAAGCTGTTGGCCACATAAACTGACGCAGGGCTCTTGTCCGAGAGCTGCTTCTCTGCTGACAGTCCTTTGTTCTGGTTTCATCACTGTCTGCTACCTGCTGCTTTTAATCATAGCAGGAGTAACACTGGGGATCTGAGCTCACGGCTGTTGCCTTCATGGGAGTGCAGTCAGAGGGACAAGTATGTTTACTTCAGCACATCGCTGTCATATAGCAGAGCATTCCTGTTGGAAACTTTGATTGTTATTATTGTAAAAGTAAAGGGCAAAATTAATAGCATGAGGAATATGTGTGGAAAGGAGAAATGGATCCTCACAATAGTTTTAGGAGAGACCCAGAGGCAAGGATGGACAGGGAAAAGCTGCATCATTGATACACAGGTTGAAGAATCAAGGTGGACCAGTTAGGATTTTAGCTGCTCTTTATAATACTCCATGCATGTTTTTTCCTCTCTCCCCGTGCTCTTTAGATACAGTAAATAACTTGTGTGAATTAGGGCTTCATGTCATACCTTCTTCCATTTGCTGAACAACTGTAACTGGAGTAATTATGTCATTTTTAATGACCTTTGGTTCTGCCTGACTGGCTCGGGAACTTCCATTTTAGTGCTGATACCAAATGAATTAGCACATCACCTTGGGGAAAGCCCAGTTCCCCAGCACCAAAAAAGTTGGGGGGAAGTATTTAAAGTACCAGATGGATAGATCTCTTCCACAAATGGATCGCTTTTGGGTTGCTGTCTGAAGGCTTACAAACTGCATCTGTCAGGAACGAGACCATCCTGTATGTGCTGACAGATGTAAACAACATTCCCCCAACGAGATTACATGGCAACTTCCTCCTTCAAAAATCAAGATGTGGCAGGAGCCCTCGGGTTATGCAGTAGTAATTGGAGAAGCAGGGGCTGTTCTGGGAGGTAGAACTGCTGAGGAAAGCTGCACAACATGACTTCTGTGTATTGTTTCAATGGGAAACGTGATTCGGCCACAGTAATAATAGGAGAAGGGCTTTACATGGCTTCGCAGAGGCAGTGTTACCTGAACTCTGCGTGGATCTGAAATAAAACCCTTAATTTACAACTCCAGCTGTATATCAACACGCTTGATATGGGACAATAAGTATTATTTTCCTCGTAGTAGCTCACCACCGTGTGGTTTAGGATTAATTAGTGTTGGTGCACTGGCTTGAGTATTCAGAGAATAAAATCGTTGTAGGCAATCTCCCATTTTAATTATTTGCTTAAATTGATTGTTAGACAAGAAGTCTCATAAATACAAATGGTGCCCTCTAGCCAGGTAAAGGCCAGGGTCTTCTCTGTTCCTTTGGGTGTCACGTTTTCAGGAAGTCTGATCAGGTGCATCAGTGGTGTTCCTGAAGGTGAGGAGTCAAGTACTAGTATTTCATATTGTTTATTTTTACACCCTAAAATATTGTACGCTGTAACCACAGACAACCTGCAATCACACACCAGACTCTCTGACTTGACCTTTCTAATCTTCAGTTCAAGGGCTACGTTCTCTTCTTGCATGACAGATTCTTACCTGCTGTAAGTAAAGTGATTCTTGTGTCACTAGCCCAGTTGCTCGCACTCCCAAATTACAAATTCCAAGTGCCACCCCAGCTGTGAACTGAGGATCTTCTCATTTGGTTCTTTCAGCTTTGGTTGGATTTGAGTTTAAATCTTCTGACTTGCTACCAGGCGACTTTGGGACCAAACAGCTTATTTTTAGGGAGTACGTGTGCTACCACACATTAAGAAATGGGATATTTGCCATCTTGATCCTAAAGTGTTTACTTCCTATTAAAACTGCTTGTATTTATTGATAGGATTCTCCAAGCTCTTTCTGAATCAGCTTCTGGTGCTGATCTGTGGGCAGGTAATTAGCATGTGCCATGGTTTTATTAAGTAAATCCTCTTTTTTGTGGTTCAGAAGGCAATTAATTCTCATTGACAATGTGATTAGTCAGTGAAAGCCTTGGCCTTCCTCCTATGATTCTGCTAATTGATACTTACCTTAAACATTGATTTGGCAGTTGTGATTATTCTACTGTTAATATAACTTCATGTCCTAATGAGTTTTCATTCCTGGAGATGGACATTGGTGTTACAGAGCTGGAGCGCTTTAGTGATGGGATGTGTTGGCCTGTTGGGAGTCATGGCCCCTCTGAACCTGTTGCAGGAGTGATGTAGAGGGCTTTTGAGCTTACAGAGTTACTACACTCAGTGTTTCTTCACTCAGAGTTTTTGGGAGTAAGGCTTATTTTTTTTTTTCTCTTTAGCCTTTGACATAGGTTGATGGCTAATAATAATTAATCCAAAATATATGGGGAGGAAAACCCCTCTGGTTCAAGAATGAAATGCCCTGGGAAGAGCCAGGGATTCTGGAAAAGACACCTGATGCTCAGCTTCAGCTTTTAAATACGTGGCAGATTTCTCCAGCAGCTGAGCAAAAGTCCTTACCAGCCTTCCAGGGTGGCTCTCAACAAGGAGATGTCTAAAATTTTTCTTCTCTTCAGGAATTAATTGACATTACAGGTTGTGATGCAAAATACGTCCCGTGGCTTTCGGAGCTCGCTGCAGCCCTGTGTGCTGCAGCACATCGTGCATCTTGCTGATAGGGAGTGCTTTACCTTGTACTAAAAAAGTTTGTTATTCTACTGAAATTTCAGGTCAACTTTAGTACTAGAGGATGTAGCTCAACAAGCACATCTGATTGGGGTCTGTAATGAAAAGGAGCTGTTTTTCTGGTCAAGGAAAAAGGGTTAATTTGCAATGGGATCAAAAGACTGTTCAGGATCTACTATTTCAACCTGTGATAGACTTAACAGTAGTCTTTGATCCCCAAATGAAATGTGATGGATTTCAACTGATGCCAGATGTCTCAAACCTAGTGGGATCTCTGATTGTCTGCCACATCTAGAATTCTCTCTCCCAACACTTTCATGTGTGCTTTTATACACGGGTTGAGAAGAGATCCCTTGACAAGCTAAGCCCTTGGAATCCTCTCTCTGTGTTGTCATTTTGCTGGGGAGCTTTAGGCTCTCGTGCTGCCTAATGCATCCTCCCTTTTTCAAATCAAGCCTTGTGTGCCAAAGTGCTCAAACTGCCTTCATAACCCATATTTTAATGCTTGGGAAATTTAATGCCAGGATCCTCTGTAACTTTTCTCAGTTTAAGGCCATTCTCCTTTCTCCTCTTGTTTGTTAATTAGAGTGTGTTACTTAACCCTGGCAAAGTAAAATCATTGTTCAATTTATTCCTGTTGGCATTAAGTGGAACATAGTTGTTGTCTTTTTAACTCCAAGGCTATCTTGTTGCACTTCATAAATCTTATTATGAACTGTCAAGCACTTCAGTGTGCCCATCTTCTCACCCAGTGGGCTTTATGTCCTTTGCCTGTGGTTTTAATCAGAGCATAAAGACACGATTGTCAGCATTTGCCTTGTAAATACAAACAGACTTTTTTCTTTATGTACCTTTACATCATGTTGCTTCAGTCCTTTGCTTCTGATCAGGCTTGAGGAGTTTCTTTCAGGGTCTTCAAGTAAAAGACACCAAATATTTACAACTTCCCCTTCCGAAAAGGGACAAGGGACCTTAGGGTAGGGTTTGGGAGGTTATGGGGCTTCCCATTTAATTTTGCATCTACAAAAAGCATGTAATTTTAAATTTTTTTTAAGATAATGTGCTTGATCTTCAGGAGTTAATCACCTTAGCATGCTGAACCCGAGAAGGCAGGTAAACTTGGCTGGATGTGCTGAGGTTAGCTGGGTACACTAAGAGCTGCAGCTTTCTGCTCCTTAAAGCCTGTGTAGTAGGGCTTGTGCTGTTTTAAAGCTGATTGAATCACACAGTTCTTTTCTTCTGTCCTCAGCCTGTGCCCCAGGCTTTAGAGATGGAGGTACTCTCGAAAACCTACTTAGTGTTTTGCATTTTGTTTCAGCAGACCTTAGGTTCTGTCTCTCAAATGAATTCCTTTCTCTTTTCTCCATGTGGGCTGACTGGAGAAATTCCTCTTAGCATGTTTTCCCAGTGGTGTGAGTAACTTGTGTGTTAGAAGTTAAAAATCCTTGATTTTGAAAAACGAGTGATCTACCAGAGGGAAAACAGAAAGTCCCCAGCAGCAGAACAGACTTCTGAGATAATTTAATCACTAAATATTCTATCATAAAATTCAACAAACTTACTTAAATTTTGCAGTGATAGGTAATTCACAAGAAAAAAGCTTGGCTGCTCAAGATACTTAAGATTTTCTACATTCTAAATGATGCCTGTAAGTGTCCCTGAATGTAGGGCTCCTTTGTACTCAGTATAGGATGTTTGCAGGGACCTGTATGCCAAAAGGTGTGGTATTCCTGCTTCCCAGTCTGGAGTGTAACGCTCCAAGGCCTTACAACACAGATTCCTTTTATATAAAATGCCTTTCCCTGAAGTCCAAGGCACGAGTTTCATGGAAAAGCCGTTTCTTTTTCAGGCTGTAAAGTTACGTTGTTCTCTGCCTTCCCAGATGGGAGGTTACAGTGTGCTCACTTGATGGGTACTTCGTGATCTTGCACACTGTAATGCTCAAGTTCTTCTGAATCCATTTTATTTACATAAATTCCACAGTGCAGCTGCACTGGACCTTTTTTTCCCTCTCCCCAAGGTTTTAGAGTGACCACAAAGAATGTGAGAAAGGGTGACAGCTTTGTCAAACTCAGGCTTCAGTCCCATTCGCTGTGTCCCAATCAGATGTTAGCACGCCAACAAAAGCCCCTTGCAATGGTTATGTTGAGCTGCCCTCACAATTTTTAGCTTGACTAAAATGTGAAGTTGTTCCATCCTAAATGTCTGTGTTGCAATTCTCTGGGTTCTGTTGTTGAAGGGGTGCATTCAGCCCCCACGAGCTCTCTTTGTGAGAGGCTGCTGCTCTGCTTCGGGAGCCGCTGTAGCCGCACAAGGAGCGGTTGAGTTCAGTAGTGCTCCTTAGTGAACTTGGGAGGCTTTGTGTGAGTGAGACTGGATGAAACTCCTTATCGTGGTCACCCTGGGCAGAAAGACAGGAAAGGGAATGTTTTAATTGACTTTTGTTATTAATACACAGTGGCAAGTCACCAAAGCAAGCACTTTATACCGACAGTTACGTGGCATTAGGATGCTCCTCAAGAGGAGATGTGCAGCATCCGTGTGAGCCTGTGCTGCAGGGTGAAACACTCTCACACACGTATGTGAGGCACGTGCTGAGCTGCAGAACTTGTCACTGAACCTCCTGGAATCGCAGAGGATCACACAGGGTAATAACCAAAGGGGAGCGTGTAACGGGGTGGGGAGATGCAGGAGGGAAAGGACTCCCATGAGAACAAGGCAGGGAAGGGGCCACTTGCCGTGGATTGAGGTCTAATGTGGAGGCAAAACTTTGAAATAAAAAAAAAGGAAAGGTGATGTTCCAAAAAGGCTGTTGGCTGCTCCTGTGGAAGGTAAGCTGCATCTCATCAACACACACAGATGTTGCTATGGAGATTTAGGGGTATGTGTGTATGTGTTTAAGCTTACAAGTGTGAGAATGTGTCAGTAGACTGAGTCTAGGAGAGAGAATAATGAGGTACTGAGTTCCGTACGGGGTAGGGGAAGATACTGGAACACATAAATGGCTGAACTGGGAATTTAGCCTACGGAAATTCCCAGATGAGCCCAGAGATGTCTTGGTTCTTTCAAATGCATTTTGTAAAAATGCTGGAAATACTGGGTGAGGGAAGGAGGGAAAAAAATGAATACAATTAACAGTGTTGTGGTTTAACCTGGCTGGCAGCTAAACCAGCCACAGAGCTGCTTGTCATTACGCTTGGTCTTAGCTGTTAAGAATTAAGGTGGAATTTTAAAATAACTAAAAAGGGAAATTCACATTTTTAATGAAGGAAGGGAGAAAGTCTTGTGATGGCTGTGCTTTTGCTATTTAAAATTGTGTCTGCTTAAGGCCACTGAAGAGCATGGTGACTGGCAAATGTAACTTAGTTCATCATGGGAATCTGCAGTTGTCATTAACTCAGGGTGTGATTGCCAGCATTAGGAATGATGCTGTCTGGGGGGAGTGCCCTTAGTTACGGGGTGCAGGAGGATGGAAAGAACCAGGATCGTTTTGAAGTATAAATTGCAGAGTTTTATCTTTAAATGCAAGAACTCTTAAGATAGCTCATCTCTGAGAAACTATAGTAATGTACTGAGGCACTTTTCATACTTGTTTTCTTTTAAATGTGGTGGTGGTGGGATTATCCAGAGAATGCCTGCAGAGTTCCAGACACAAGGATCTGTCATTTGTCCTGCAGGTATTGACAAGTGCCATGAGTCAGAAAACCTGTGTTCTGCTTCACCAGGAATGTTCATTGGGTCAACAGGTTGAAATTAAGAATAGTGATAAACACACACGCCCTTTCTTTTTCAATTTGCTGAATCTTACTTGAGGTTTTGATTTTGCACGTTACTCTCCAAAGGATTTAAAGGTTGGACAGTGATGGTGCTTGGAAGAAACATAAAGAACGAGGTGTGTACACACATATTGGTCCAGGTCACTCACATCATATGAGTGTAACCATGGAGGAAAGGGTTTCTCTCATTGGACCTTTGACACGTAGGAACCTGCTGGGCTTTGTGGTGATTTCACTGCCACAACCAAGTACCAGCTCACCTGTGTTTTGAATGAATTCTTCAGAGTCCATGTGCTGGACTCTGTTGCTTTATTAATACATGCACAATCATTCAGGCAGAAGAAATACTTGGCCTGAGTTTCCTCTTCCTTCCACTTTTGTCAGTCAGGAGTGTTCCAGTGAAGTTAGTGATGATGCATGCTATGGTTTATATAAGAGCCAAGCTCATTATTGACAGCATTAAATATTGCAGTCCACTGTAGATTGTTGTGCTGAGCAAAAGGTCAAGATTCAGGAGCTCCTGGACTCCAATCCTGGCTGATGCCGACAGATTTTGTGTGCCTGTCACCACAGAGAAGTATGCCCATCTGCAAAATGGAAATGACTCTTCTGTTTTGCAAGGGAGATGGCAGTTGGTTATGCTGTTATCAAAATAGATTGTATGTGTTATAAATAAATACATGTTAAAAATTCCACTTTTGATCTGTGTGAATAGAAGGAATAAAAGTTATGTGTGCTCATAGTCAGCCTATCTGGAGATGCAGCATTAAATTCATTGGTGTCAGACTAGTTCCTCTGTCTCCTGAATTTCACATGGCAAAGATGTGTGTACAGAAGTGCAGTTCTGCCTGTGTGCAGAGTGGAAGTTGTTCTGATACTCTAGAAATTGTGGGAACCAAGGTGGTTCTTACCTTCTGTAGGGTTCAGAGGAAACCGAAGGCACCGCGGGTACCTTTCCAGAAGGGTTTGCTTCTTAATGGTGTCAGCACACTATTGATTGCTGGAACTATCAACATTAAAAATTAGTTATAAACAATTGCTATGGTAATTAGCTGATGCTCATAAGTAATTCTAAAAGGTACATGTAGCATTTCTCAGAACAGTTTCAGACCCTTTGGTGTTGCTGGAGTTCATGTCCATGAGTTCAGCTTCCACAGTGCTCTTGCAACCCCTGGTTATCTTGCAGCTGTGTCCTCCTTTGGGGCTGTCTGTTACAGCTAACACTAATCTCTCCCTTTTTAAGTTGACTTCATTGGAGATTTACCTTTGCAAGTAAAATTCCTAGTTCCGTGCCGTGCTTGCCTGTCTGCCCAGCCTCGCTGTGTGCTGACCTTGGCTGTCCATGGTATTCCTGAGATAGCTACAGTGATTTAGGGTGGTACATGAGGTAACTTATGACTCTCCTTCATTCTAATGAGCGCTCAGAAATATCAAAAGAAATGATAATGGTGCAATTTTCACATTTCAAAGAAAGTATATTTATTATCAAACCCTGTATTCATTAGTAATGCTTTGGCACTGGATAAGAAACAGCTGGTTTTTCCTGAGGAAGACATCTTTTACTTGCTACAGAGATCAGCTGGATGCCAGTGTAGATACGTTGCTCACCGGTTTCTCCTTTGCTTTTCTTGGAGATGTTGTGTTTTCCTCTTTACTGTTGGATGGTTCCATTTGGCCAAATTCGTTGTGTGTCTTTGCAGACAGGCAGTCGCACAAAGAGAGCTGATGTCTTGGGTCTGTATGTACTTGGCATTTGTGTTTGCTGGAAAGAATCCTTGCATTCTACTGGAGATGAGGCAGTAGCTCTCATGTTTATGCAGCTCGGAGTCCCCGACATATTCCCGCTGAGCCCTTCATTTTCCATCGGGCAGTAGCAAACCACTGTATGTGTGCAACCCTGAAAACTCAAAATCCCAAACTAGAAGATGGCAGGGTGTGCTGGACACGTGGGCAGCGTGGTGACACTGCAGTGCCTTCTTGTAGCATAACTTACATTGGTGCCTTCTGGTACTGAAATTTTACTTGTGCAATTGCCGGTGCCACAGAAGCAGGAAGAGGGGTCAGACTAGTGAGAGATCAGAGCGAGGTGTCATTTTGGGGTGTGCTACTGTGGCCTCTCTGCTCTATACCCACAGGTACTATTTGATCGGGAGAAGTGTGAAGTCTTAGTTTCCATTGCTGTTCCCTGGTGTCTCAGCTGAACGGGGATTTCTCTGGAACTATTTAAAAAAATGTTGATTGTAAACAATGCTGATCATTTCTGTTTGGTTGGTTTTAAAAGCTTTTGTATTAAGTGTTTAATGAGAGTAGTAAGATCCTGTAAATCTACTTTTCTGCCCAATTTCATTGCCATTGGCAATTTGGCATAGCTAAAGGAAGTTCTGTTGGGTGATCTCCTGTGCATCCTCCTTGCTGTGTGTGCGGCTGCACACATGGTTTGTGTGTGTACATGTGTCTATCTGTGCACAGAAATGCAGTTGCTTGATTTCCAAAGGGTTAGCTTGTTATTCTCCTGGGGTTGCAGCTCTTCCGGGGGTCAGAAGAAGTGACCTCTTGTGTGCTGCTGGGGTGGAGTAGGATTTTTCCTTTCATATGTTGGAGCGCACCAGTGGATTAATATGTTGAAAAATTCACAGCTCAGTTGGCCGCAGGACGGTGTTTTCATCCATGTGGCAGCTGAGATTGGGTGATGACATTCCCTGGTCAGTGTAACTTTTGAAGTCTAGATTGGGCTGGGGGAGCAGCGCTGGCTGGCGGGTTGTGCCTTGTGCTCCCGCCATCTGCATCCCTCAGCCATCTGTATCCCTCGGCCTTCCTCGTCCCCTGCAGCTTGGTGGAGTCAGTACTAAAGCATTCACTTCTCAAAGTCTACTCTGTTAAAGGTAAACCTCTGGGTAACTAATACCCCGCACCAGGGGTGGTTGGGGTTTGTTATCATGCTAATTTACTTCTTTTTATATCTTCCCTGTAGCCTCAGCCTGACTTGTCACTTGCCTTTACACTACTGTTCCTTAAGCACTACATTTTGGGAACATTTGTATTTACAAGCGCAGTGCAGCCCTGTTGTCTTAAGGGTTTGACTGACCCTAATTGCTGTGACACATGTAACTAATGATGTTTTGTACGTTCAAGGAGCGCACTAAAAAGGTGATGACATACGAGTTACTGAATGCAGTACTGTGCGACCCGTGCAGCGGAGTCTGAGCAGACCTTCTGAGGCACAATAAGCACTTTTCCTGTGCTCAGATTTGCTTCCCGTCGGCCAAGCCTGTCTCCAGCACGGAGGCTGCAGCACACTGAAGGTTCATGGGGGGAAAGGCGACTGCAAAACCGATCTCTCAGCTTCAAGAAGTCTGATTTGATTAAGCTCTGATTTGATACTCATGATTTCTGGCAAATACACCAGAAATGGGGGGGTAGAAGTGTGTCAGGAAACTGAAAATGGGTGTAAAATTTAAAAAAAAAAAAAAATTTCAGATTACCCTTTTATTTTTGTTTATTCTTCAACCACAATCTGATTTATGCTTATTGGAGTCTTTGAACTTCAACTCCCTTGAAGAATCTCTGGTCTATCGCTGTTTTGATGTTGCTTGGAGGGGGATGTGTGGGCGCGTGCCCGCGCTCGCAGGCTGCCGAGCTCTGGGCAGTGTCACTCCAGAGCGCTTCCCTTCCTTTGCTTAACCTATGACCTGCCCAAACAAGAGTTAATCAAAAGTTCTAAGGTAGCTAAGAGGAAGGGGAAGTGTTTGGTTACAAATTAAATATGAGCAAGTCATAAGCTATAAATCTTCCGTAGTGCTACCAGTTGTGCTACTCCAGTTGCATGTGGTACAGAAAGGTTTTGGTTATAAATCCGACCTCTGTTTCTTTGCAGAGGGTGTTTAAAGGCTGCCTTGAGGATTTGCTTTTTCTGAGGACAAACCCACACTTTTTCATTTTCCTTTTGGCAGAGATCTAGAAACAAATTCAGATAACTATATTTCTTGATTTATTTTTTTTCCCCAACTAGCTGGTCACAATTCAGTCCTACAAATCAGAACTGTTTCACTCCTGAGTAGTGAGCGCATGAAGTAAGTGATGAAGTAGAAGTATCGAAGATGGCAGGATAAATTGCTTTTCTAATGCACCCAAAGCTTTCAGGGTGAGAGAGATCCTGAATTCTGCAGTGACAAAGGAGGGAGGTGAAAATTGAAGTGAGAGAGTTGACATAATTTATGCAATTTTGTGTTGGGTTGGTTTGTTTTATCTCGTCTTGCACCTCTCTTGAGCAGGAGCTGCACAGATCCCCCCGTACGGTTTGTGCCGAGGTCTGCTTCAAATGCCAGCTGATTTCCTCAGCTTCAAAAGTGTGAAGCTTCTCTCCTCAGAATGGAAATTTCTTCTTAAAATAAGAAAAAGAAGCGGCTAAGCTGAGATGCTAAACAGTAATTTGGAAAGCGTGGATTAAAATAACGAAGAATTACTGTTAAGCCAAGGACAGTAATGAAGTTCGTTGTAAGATCATGGTGAAGAGGGGAGGCCAGCAAGGGGTGTGGAGGCGTGATGGAGATGGGGCAGTACCGTCCTTTCTGTTGTACAGAGGGTTTGCTGATGGTTCAGCATTGTGTGTATAAGAGGCTGTACCCGGGTTATTTTGGTAGGGTCACAGAAGCTGTTTTCTGGGTCCTAAGCCAATGACTTAACGTTGGATTTGGGTGGAGTGTTGTCAGGGGTAGGACATGTTTGGTGTATTGAGGTTATAAAGAAAACCCCCTTTACTCTGGAATCAGGGAAGGTTTAGCTGGGAGCAAACCAGCCCCAGGACCAATAACTAAATCATGGAAGAAAGATCCCTTCCTGGCTGGGGGGTACAGGGGCTGGAACCTGGGCTGCCCGCAGCCCCAGGCGATGGGCCTCTGAATGAAGCGCAACTTGGCAGACTAGAAACTGTATAACTCACTTCTGTTTATTGCTTGTATGCTGACCCGTTTTAGGAACACAGTAATACTTTGAAGGATTCTCTGTGGGATTCTGTAAATGCTGTTTTCCAGCGAGGACCCTCCTCAGTTCAGTAGGACTTGCGGTGTCCTGCGCCCAGTTTGGCTTCACACGGTCGGGGGGGGGGGGCGGGGGGAAAGGCGGTTCTGCCGCCTGGGTTTTCTGCCTTTTCAACCCTTTTGATAGATGCCTTGTGAGGATTTGTTTACCAGGTTCTTAATCTCTACTTAGCAGATATGTTTGGAGAGGATTTCTTGTTCCCCTTGTAATGGCTTTTAACTCTGCTGAAGTTTATTTAACCAAACAGAAAGAAAGAATCTTCTAACTAATCCTTCTTGATTGTTTACAGTATAATGCCAAACTTAAATGCTGTTTAAAGTGGTAATTGTCTGTCTTTCTGTTCTATTCTAATACAAAGCTTGTAAAGATGCTTAGAGCATATTAATTTAAATGATAATACTGTCATATAACATGAAAAGTTAAGTTGCTTATCAGTATATTTTGATAAGCTACTTACATTTTACAGTAGCATTTGCAGGCTTCAAACAAACGTTAATGATGGAGTGCCATTCACTTTATCTGTCTCATATATAGCTTCTCACTTCATTTGTTACTAAAAGCTGCACGGTTAGGAGCTGCAGGGCACTCCATTCTTTATACTTGTCAGGATGGAGCCATATTTTATAAAAACTTTAAATCCTGTCTAACTATATCAAAACGGAATCCGTTGGCTTCAGAAAGCATCTGTGATTAAAAGGGGAATCAGCTCGTGCGTCACACAAACCGGCTTCCCTGTTCGCTGCAGCCGAGGGGAATTCCTGGCTGGCACTGGGAGAAGCATTGCAATCAAGAGCTATGTCATGAGAAGGGGGTGCAGAATCCCACCACAGCACACGGTAGGGAAATGTTATGGAATGGAAACGTAGCTGACAAAGATGGGGTTTTTCAGCGTGTCTGTCTTGGAGTTTTAGTTTCCTTATTGCATAAGGTAAAGTGTCCGTCTGACCTAACTGAGGGCTGGGCTAAGTACGATGCTACAGGATGAGGAATTTGACAGCAGTTAAAAGGTTTTAAAAAGTGATTATGCAATTTTAAAAAATTCAGTTGTATCAAGATTGAACCCAAAACTCTGTCTTTGGTTTCCTGGAGCCCTCAGAGCTGGACAGAAGAGTAGTTACTGAACTTTGGGAAAGAATTAGATTAAAAATGATCCACCACATGAGGACATAGAGATGTTAGCACACGTTTGCTTTCAGGCAAAACCATCCATTGGGTGTGTGGTGGTTGGGTGCAGGGTGAGAAGGAAGGTGAGCTGTGCCTGGATGGCTCCATGGTGAAGGTTTAGTGCCCAGCGATGGCTGGAAGTGCTGGGGAAGAGCAACTGCTGAAGCTCAAGGTCTCAATGGAAGGGGATGGTCAACCTTCCAGCAGTGATCTCCTTCAAGTGGAAGCTCTTATGTGGCTTTTCTAACAGATATCTATAAAGTGTCCTCTCCAGCAGTGGCTGTTGTAGGATGCATCTGTAAGGTAAAGGCCAGCAATCCTGGCTTCAGTAACTGAGATTTAGCAAGTTAAATGTATGCTTTTTCCTTCTCTTTTTTTTTTTCCCCAGTTACCTCCCATGGTTTGAAGTCTTTTATAAGCTGCTCAATGTCTTGGCAGATTATTCAGCGAAAGGACAGGTATTATTCTAAAGTACTAACCCTTCTTTACCCTGCCCCATATCGAATGCGGGAGACCGGATGAAAAGAGGCTGTTCTAAGAAGCACTTATAGCAGAGATGGCCATGTCAATTATTGATCTGTATGAAATAGTGACATAGAAGATCATATTCAAGCTTTCAGTTTTGCCAGTGCCTTTGAAAAATAAACATGCTTTTAAACTGTGCTGGGGACAAGATGAAGTCCAAGACTCTTGAGTGTGGATCCAGCAGAAGTTAATGTTTCCCTGCACTCACCCACACTGTGCAGACTTGTGGTTCCCTGAACTGTATTCAGCTCATCCATGCAATTCCTGTACCTTTACATGGTGTTGTATCCATGTTAAAGCCAATTTAAATTACTGATGCAAAATGCTTACCTATGTAACATCATCTAGCCTAAGCCCTTCAGATGCTGTTTTGCTTTTAAAGCAAATAAAGTAAAATTCAGTCTTGGGGCAGTGAAAAAATGTGAACTAAGCCATTAACATTTGCTTGTAGGTTTATAAATGATAATTCGTGATACAGAGAAATCATAGATTTGATTGCAACACCTAGCCTGCTTTCATGTATTTAAAATCCTGCATCTATAACCTTCCCCATTAGGCTGCTGCTTTGATTTATTACCATTTTGTGGTAATAATTGTATTTTGCATTTGTCAGAACCATTTGCATTTGAGGTAGAAACACTTAGGATCACATCTTCATCTAGATGAAGTAAATCCATTTGGCTTTGCCCTAAGCTCTAGTGAGTTATAAAGAGCTTGCAGTGAAAACTGGCTTGCTGTGAGCTGAGTAACTATGTAGTGCATAGGTCTGTGACTCAGTGAGTTTCAGAAACATGTAGAAATAGATATGAAAAAAAAATTAAACAAATCTTCTTATAAATCCCAACTGTTAGAGAAAGCTACATTTATGTCTCTTCATAGTCTAACGTATAAATGTATTTTCAGAATTTTCTTTACATTTGCAAGTTCTTTAAGCCCCCAGTTCCACAAACATTATTCCTTGGAGTTTAGCTTGTTATAGCAATGCCTACTTAGTATTGCTTTTTAAATATTTTTTTTTTTTTAAAATTCTTATTTCAGGATAGCCAAAGGAGTGAGCTCCTAGAAACATTTCATAAACTTCCCATCCCTGAGCCAGGAGCCTCTGTTCATCTTGGAGTGGTAAGTGAAGTGGGAGAGATGTAAAGTAAGGTGTTTGGTTGTCACTACATGTCAGAAAAGAGGAATGTCAAAAGGATTTCCCTTTCTGGAACATAGATGTTTTTGCCCGTGAGGACACAGAGCTGTGACACTCCCCTATTCATGTTTGGGGCTCTCTGTGTCCCTTTCCTTACCCCAGATGTCTTGGAAATGCTTCTCAGATTGGGGGAACGTTCTGTGTACTCCCATGGAGATTCCTCTCTGTGTCATCTGTGACACACGTGAGGACACAGAGCAACAACATGACATTTACTGTCCATGCTTCTGCAGAGCTCCTGGTTCTTCCAAGTGTGTGGGGGACAAGGCTGCACAGCAAACAGCCCTGTACCTGTCAGAGCAGCATTGCGAGTGTTAACTGTTGAAGCCGTTTTCTGATTCCTCTCCCCTTCCTCCCTTGGGAAGAGACTCACACAGCAAAGGATTGATTTCACTTTTACATTGTGTGAGAAAATGAATCAAAGAACACTGAACGAATAAATGTGGCCTTTTATTGATGGGATTGTATTTTTGGGGGGCTTTTTGCTTCAAATTAATTTTTGCCAACCAACCTTGTGTTCCAGGCTGGAGTGAAAAACCACACACTGATGCAGTTGCCAATTAGTCATTTAGAGTTCACATGGAAACTAGTGGTGTGTGCAGCCACAGTTATCCTCTCCCCCTTATTTCCTTTCCTCCTCCTTCTAAAGTACTTTTTGGCAACAAGCAGCTTACTCTCATCACTTCGCCCTGTAATGTCAGTCGACAGGTAGCAGTTGTTCGGCCTTGCTGGGTCACCAGCTGGCGGTGGCCATGTCCTGGTCCTCCTGAGGCCAGCTCTTTGTGAGCAGCATTTCTGTTTGAGGGGATGAGCTGTCTCAAAAGGCAATGATCAGTTGAGATATTGCAGTTTTTTCATACCAGTGGTTTCGAGGAATGCTGCCAGTCTCCCCTTGTCTCAGACATTTCATGGGCGATGAAGCAGGAAAGGATGTGAAAAAGCAGCAAGGGACTGCTAGCTGTGATGCCTTTACATGTTCTGATTTGGCTGTTTACAAGCCTATTTTGGGGTTGGGGTGAGGTTCCTGTATGTGATACAGCTGCACATACTATTCCCGTGTCTTTGCATCTCATCTTTTCAACAGAGCTGAAGCAGCCATGTATGAGAAAGCAGAGAATTTGTGTTTATACATTTAGTGTCTATATTCAGTGTAGCTGTTAAACCCACTTGCTATTTCGGGTTATAGACTGTTCATGAAGCACTGAAATGTCTGAGATATATATACAGGAGAATTGTGCCAATTGTGGGACTATGCCAAAAATATAACAGCCTTGAAAGCTTCAGCAAGTGATTAATAATTAGCCCTAAGACAAATTGTTAAAATCTTAAAACTAGTGTAAATTGCATACAACGCTGATTTACAGGAGCAGTTTGGTCATGTTCTGTCTTCTCCCTTCCCAAAGCCCTAACCAAGAGTCAGACAAGTCATGCATGTGCCTGTGGAACTGGAGTGACCCTGGTCTCTTGGTATGCAGACAATTAAACATATAACGGTGTAATGGATTAGGAGATTGTGAGACCAGTGTAGTCTTTCAAAATGTGTTTTTAAAGGGGTATAAAAGTGGCCTAGAACTTTAGTAATGGTTCTCAGGTAAGTAGGCATAAAACTTCAGGAGGCATTTCTCAGTACACTTCCATAACGTCACCATTGTCCCAAACACAACTTC
This sequence comes from Laterallus jamaicensis coturniculus, assembly GCA_022605575.1. Taxonomy (NCBI): domain Eukaryota; kingdom Metazoa; phylum Chordata; class Aves; order Gruiformes; family Rallidae; genus Laterallus; species Laterallus jamaicensis. The sequence continues at coordinate 8,219,839 of JAKCOX010000022.1, forward strand.
TGGCTGCTATCAGTCGGAAGGACCCGCATGCTGTTGGCTCCTGTTAGTCCATCACACGACCTGCAGTGGGCTGTGGAAAGGTGGCTTGAATTATAGGCTGCCTCGGAGCTTCCTTGGCATGTGTCACACGCTGGGTGAGTCTGTCTGTATCGGCGTCTCTGAAGAACAGAACTATGTAATAGAACTTCCCAGGAGCATTTCAGTGTTAATGCTTTTCATATTGCATGTGTGAGCTGAGGAGCCAGCTTTTAAAATCCCTGATGAAGAAGTCATACTGGTAGTTGGTAACAAATGTTCTGTCATTTTTACTTAGCTGAGCAACTGCTATTACTGCTGTTACTAATACCGAGCGAGGCATTTAGATTGCTTGTGACAATATTGCAAGAACCACTATTTGCTCTTTTTTTAGCACTCTTACTTCACTGCGCCTGACATCAGAGAGCTTCCCAGCATACCTGAAAACGTGAGTACTCTGCAGGGCTGTGTGCTTCACAGGCTCTGTAAAATATTGTTAGATGCTGAAGTAAACCCCAGGTAGTTAATTTATAATAAATATTGGGTGAAAACATTGTGTTGCTAAGTGCAGAACAGGTGTTTTGAAGTACAACATAAGAGTAGAATCTAACATTTGCCATTTTAATTAAGAAAAGACACCAAATGAGCAGGACACTGACAGCAGGATTATCATAAGCTGTAAGTCAAGATAGTTATTTTTAAAATGTAAAGCTTTTATTATCACCACTCTATTACTTACTGTTAACACTCCACGATTTCTTAGCTCTAATTTAAATTTAAAATACGCATCTGTATTTTAGCCTACTCAAAATTAGAAAGGGATTTCATCTGCTGTACCAAGACCTCAGGCTATATCAAAAGGAAGACAGGAATCTGTTGAGGCATTTCACCTTCATAGGTAACTTGGATGCACGTCTGTTTTCCTCTCATAAGTTCCAGAGAAGTGCTGCTTTAAAAGGAATGTAGTAATTCCACAACTAAAGAAGCAACCTCCTTCTTTTGCATCCAGATCAACATATCGTTCTCCCCTTGCTGTTCTCATGCTGCTTAAACAGTTTTGTTGGTTTTCTTGAGGTATGAGACTTGACTACAGCATGAAACCAAAGCTGAAAACTGAACTATAGGGAGGTAATTGTTGGGACCTGCTGAACAGAAAATTTGCTGGTTTGAGATATCTAGCTGGATGATAGGTCTGTGGGAAGACAATGCTGGCATTTACTTCTCTTCAACACTCTTTAATATGCTCCTGCTGTGCCTCTTAAGCCAAATTTCTGTGCCTGACATCACAGTTTTCTTTTTTGAATGTTTTATGGTCTGTCTTGGCACCTTATACCTCAATTTATAGTGGGAAAGAGAGGAAGAAAAGGGAATCATTGAGACATTTAATCTTGTTTGTGGATGATTTGTCCAGCAGATAACATTTGAGGCTTTTGTTTCTGTTTTAAAACATTGTTGCTAGCTTTTCTGTCTCGTATGACTCTTCATGCTGTCACACATCATCTCAGTAAATTTCATAGATGTGATTTTTCTCTAACAAGCTTTATTTGTGTAGAAATATGGTACATTAGGAGTGATTCAAGAGTCAGATCCTCAATCTGAAGTAGCTAACAGTTGGGAATGTGGTCTGTCCTAATCCAGATGTGAAGTTACTTGTTTATAGGGGTTATATTTTATGTTAATCTTTTTTATGCAAATCATCTCCAACATTAAGAAGTGCTGTTTGATAAGCCTGAAATCACCTGGAGAGAAGGCAAGGAAGTTTATTCCCATTTTACAGCTGGCAAATTGGAGGGCAGAGAAAAATGAGCTAGTAATGGTAAGAAAAACACAGTGGCAGGGATTAAAAGTAGATCATCTGCCTTGGGCCTGCTTTGACTGATACAGAACAGCTTAAAAACACACTACAGAGTGAAGGCTTCAGGAAGTATAGCTGTATTTATGCTCTGTTGGTTCTGTCTGCTGGTGATGTTCGCTTTAGATTCAAAGGTATGAGTCAGCTTCCCAAAACATTTGAGCGGGAGACATGATGAATGCTCGTGTATCAAAGGCTGTTATAAAAGCAGAGGCCTTGGGCCAGGAGGAGTTGGAAACCCTTTGAAAGCTGAACGCTCAGGCTGCATGGGAGGGAGTGCCATGTGATGCTAAAAAGCAACCTCTTTGAATCATTGAGTGGTGCTGATGTGCCTCAGAGGGAACGTGGCTGTTGTGATGTGGGTATCCTGCGCGGTGATGTCACCATGAAGGATGGATTCTGCAGTGTCTGGGGTGAGCCAGGGCACCTCTGGGAATAGGTGGGGAAGAACATTTCATTCACTTAACATACGTGTGTGCCCATATACATACAGGCACCCACATATATGCACCCAAATTAAAAAGCTGGGGCTCACTGTAAGAAAGAAAAACATCAACAATCAAATCCATTGGCCTGCCTGTTGCAGTTGACTCTTCTGTTTCTCAGGCATTTGCTTTGTTAATTTCTTCTAATGAGCATTGTGTAATTTCTCATGAGGATTTTATCTGTTAATGCAACCGTAATAATATAGTAGAAGAAACTTAAACAAGCATAAATCTTTATGGATTTTTAATCAGTTGGTCTGTTTTATTAAAAATTCTACATTTCTTATCAATAACTACAGTTTAAAACCCAGATTAGGAAAAGTTTTAGCAGTGTCAGACTTTGAAGTTGTACGTAGTGACGGATGGAGGGCTGCACAGAATGCTACCTGAAATGTTAACAGACTTCTGGGACTTATCTGACTCTGTGTCAGATTGATATGGTTAATGAGTCATGCAAACGTTTAGCACAGACACTGTGTAACAGCGAAGCATTCCCTTTTTCACAAGATTTAAATGATATGAAAGATCAGTAAATGCACTGTGACTTCAGAAGTAAATTGGATTCATTGCAAGAACTGCAGGGCAAGACTAAGTTTCCTAGTAGTGTGTGTTGTGTTTCAGGAATACCAGGTAAGTTAGCAGCCTGGAATGGTGACATTTTCTTGGTGGTGATGTTCGGGTGTATTTTTGTATCACTGAGTCCTATATTTCAAAATACCTGTTCCCACATTTGATTTTGAAGATGCCACTTTTTGCTCTCTCAAGAAGGGTTTAAATCCTGGGAAACAAAACACGCAACAATTATACTGCAAGTTGGAACACTTTGATTTGTATTTATTTAACTCATTCATGGTTTTGTCACTTATGAGACATGTCTTTCAAAATACATGTGTAAGTCCCAATTTCATCTTCAAAGATGACAGCTTTCTTATAAATAAAACTTAGAGCGAACACGTGAATCTCCTCAGTATCAATACATTTCCATACAGCCCACATGCTTCCCAGGTGTCACTGGCAAATTTCTGGGAGCAGAGAAGACTGAACCCTTATGAATCTTCCTGTCAGAAGGTCCACTGGTGTGGCAAAGCCAGTATTTTGCCACAATAAACTCGATGAAAGGATAATTGCAAATCAAACCCCGAGTCTATTTTCCCCTCGCCAGTGGGTACTGCTGCCCTACAAACACAGCCAGGCAGGTGCATATCTACATCTTCAGGCAGAATTAGGGATTACTGGCTCCTTTTGCTGTGCCCCTCATCTGGGTGGCATCAAAGGGACTTCAGTGCTCCTTAAAAACCCTTCTAATTCACACGCTTTGCAGTAACTGTGTCGTCATGGGCTGTGTTTTGGCGTCGTGGAAGGATGGGTGAGAGGGGGAAGAAGAGCTGGAGAGAAGACAGCTTATGTTTAGACAAAAATATCATGCTAATCAGCACAGATGGGATGAGAAATACAGAAAAAGTACATGATAGTTTAATAGGTTTTTGGCAAAATGTGCTGGCTTTTTATTTTTTTTTCCTTCTTCCTCTTCTCTACCTGTCTGTGGCCACAGCTTTCCTGTAACAAAGACCTGAATGATTGTTTTATATTAACATCTTCGAAGCTAACCATAATGAGCTTAGTTTTTGTCTATCTGGATGCTGGTACAAAAGTCTTCCAAATACAAGGCTTAATTTTTCTGTAGTTCTTTGTGTTTGGATGGCAAGCTGTGGAACATATTTTTGCACAGTATGAAGCATCTTGGCAGACTTCTCAGGCCAAGTATTGGTGGTTTTAGAGTTATCTTTGGATCTGTCAAAAGTGCTAATAGGCTTTGTTGAGCTTCTTTAAGTTTCTAAATCATATTTGCTTTTTGCTTTTCTGCACTTTTTTATTTAACGATGATTAAGATTGCACTTGAATTCATGACTAATCTAATTTTGCTCTCGTGTGCTTTTTGTATAGGGCTGTCTTTATCCTATAGCAACCCTTTCATATCTGTAAGAAGCTACTTGGAAACAAATTCCCTAATTCGGCTTTATTTATTACCTTTTCTTCCACCACTGGTGTTTTGTGGTTTGTTGTTGGTTTGTTTTTAAATTCTGTATTTTAAGAAGTGAAAATTCCCTTTTGTGGGGGCTGAAGTGGCTGCAGCCCCTATGCAGCAGCTTGCTCTGGTTTCTGTTTTGAATGCCAGTTATTTACAATAATTTTTACATAGGAAGAAGGCTGTGTTGCCTAGTATATATGTTGCCTAGTGTATATGGAAAGCTTCAGGAGCGTTACCTGCCTGTATCTTTGTCTGTCTTGCTTCATTTTAAAAGCAGGTTGCAAATGTGCTTTGCATACAGTACTCTTCTAGCTCAGTTAATTTTCTTTATAAACTTACTGATCACTCAAGGAAAATTAACTAAAATTGGATGTATGAATCCTGTCTCTTCATCTGAGATGGGCATGCACTGAAATTTTCAGAGAGAGAGAATTCCCTGTCTCCTTCCTCAGTTTCCTCAGCCCCAAGGAAGTGCTTTGTGACCTGAGTACCTGCTTTTAGCTTGTGTTAAATGCCCATGAGTATTTAGAATTGTTCTAGTATCAAAACTGCTCTAGCCTAGCCTGAGCTTCCATTGGAATTTGTCACCTGGGAGTTGTCCTCTAAGAGAGCTGGTTTCATTGTTGGGTTGTGAGATCTTTTGGGTGCTTTATCAGGCAGCCGTGAAGTTTCCATAGAAGTGACAGGATGTATTTTTTCCTGGAGAAATATCGTTTATTTAAAAAGCTGTATGTGAAACATCATCAATTTTATTATTCCAAGGCCTAGTTGCCCAAAAGTTTGGGGAAAGATACTGCAATTAAAAAGTACTCTGACATAGGATGACATACTACTTGATTTTGCTAAGCCATGTACTGGAGGTAGTGTAATAGGAGGAGGAAATTTGGTTGGTTTGGGGTTTTTTGTTTTGTTAAGGACACTTGTTTTTGTATCATGAATCAAAAATTATTTTCTCTCTCCCCAGAGAAATCTGACAGAGTATTTTGTAGCAGTTGATGTCAACAACATGCTGCATCTCTATGCCAGTATGCTGTACGAACGCCGCATCCTCATTTGTTGTAGTAAGCTGAGCACTGTAAGTAAAATGCAGAATAATTTATTCACAGTCCTTTTTTTTCAATGACAGCCATTTATTGGAAATGATCTGGTGCTCTCCAGGTCCCTCTCCCAGCCTCAGCAGTGCAACTGATGCTCAATTTTCTGGTTCTCTGTCATGAATTTACTCAACTTCTCTTGGCCTCTAATGTTCAAATGAAAAAGGGGTTTTGGATACAGGAATTCTTGGCATTGTTTGGTACATAAAGGTACAGACATTTATGCTGTAATCAAATCCCTGTAATCAAATCCCTTTTTCGTAATTTACTTCGCAGCAAAAAAGAAGAAAGATAAATGATACTATCAGATGGATGTTGCTGTGACCTTATCTGGATGGACTGGAGGAGTGGGTGAAAATACATTGACAGTCCATGTTTTTGCAGTTTTGTTTGATAAGGTGTAGTCTTAATGCTACTTAGGCTCCATCAAGGGTCTGAGAGATGAAAGCTACTGGATACTCCAGGGTACAAATGGCTGGACATCAAAACAGGCACACGGCTTGGTTTTAGTTCAAAGTTTCATGTTATGTGTTTCAAGGTTTAGCAGTCAATAAGGTTGTGATTTTCTTTATAAAAGAAAATGTTAAGTTTTCCTTCTGTTTGCTCTGTAAATGGGTATTGATTGCTTTCCTTTATGAATGACGAGCATGAGATGGTTTAACGAATTTTGCTTTCTAGTGCTGTGGCCTGAGCACTTGAGCAGTCCTTTCTGAAACCCAAGCTTCCATTTCCATCTACTGTGGATTCACTAGTGCCACCCTGTATGGCTGTGACCCACTTTAAAACTACTCTCTGGAATTGTAAATGCTATGGAAGGCTGAAACGATGCACATAAAATCATGTAGGGATGGTCTGTCGATACAGGGCAGGAAAATGAAAGAGAGTAAAGACTTCATGCTTAATCTCAGCATAACTGTTACAATACTGTTTTGAAAGGTAAGTGAACCTGGGAGAGTCAGACTTACCTCTGAGACCTATTCATATTTACTAAATATTTACAATCAATCCTACACTTAACCCAAAGAATTTACATATTGCAAACTTCAATAATATACAAAACTTGTAAAATCTAAACTTTTACATCTGCCAGGTGTTCTGTGTTCTCCCTCCTCAAGTAAGCAAGATGCATCCAGACCTGGTAATGGAGTGAAATGAGAGAGAGGTGTTTATTTCAAAACCCTGAAGAATAGTAAATTATCAGAGCGGAGGAAAGGAGAGAAAGGCTATCCAAAGCATTTCAAAATTTGTGTGGCTGGTTGGTTTAATCTCTCCCTTTGTGACAGAGCCTGGGAAGAAGAATTACTTACCTGTCACTTTGCCTTCCTTAATGAGCCATTTCACAAGTAGGGTTGTGTTTTCTTTCCTATCTTTCTGCTATTTCTCTTCCTTTTGCCTCTGTCCAAGATAAAAGCATGTCTGGTTCTTCGGTAGGGAGGGGTATTCATACTGTGTGTTCTTAGCTTACAACTTTATATAGAAACTGCTCCAAGACTGGAGTGACAGTGTAAGACAGGTTTGAAGTGTTGGGCTGGAGCCAGTGATGCCTTGCCTGCACGCTCTGCTCTGCGTGTTCCAGCAGTAGGAACAAGCTGCATTATTTTATTTCAAACTGTGCTCAGCGGAAGCCAAGACCTTGTAACTGGAAACGTACCAAACTGAGAATTCTCAAAAGTAAAGTGAGGGTGGTGTGGTGGCGAGGGGGATTGGCTTCTTTGTTTTTAGGGTTTTAAGAGAAAAGTGGAAGAGCCCTGTTTGCAGTTCATTTCCTTTATCTTTGAGAGTCGCGGCACACTTTATGCTTAAGGCTTAAATTTAATATCAGGTAAGAGAGAGAGAGAAAATTTAACAGTCTGGGTAGAAAGTCTGTTTTGGTGCCTGAATTCTGTGCTTTAATGCATCATACCAAATTCAGAGTTTTGATTTGAAATACCCTTAGTAGAGTTAAGTTGAAGACAGAGATGTAACTGAACGAGGCCGTGTTCATTAGCTGTTTTACAAACTGTGTGTACTGAACCCGTCCCGTGGAAGATTTATTGCTGTTTTATTGGATTCTTTTCTTTGGTTCCTACAAAAGGAAAATGAAATAATGTCTTAAAATATTAAAGGAATTGTTCATGTCAGATCACAGAATATGTAGAATTTAACTACTCCTCTAGGAACCAAAATGCATAAGAACCTGTGCTTGGCAGAAGGCCACCTGCTGTGCTGGGAGCATCCTGTTGCACAAATGAAAGCAGAACTTCCCTCTCATCCAATATTCTCCCCTCGACTTGCCGTGCTCCCTGCCTAACAGGGTGTGTTAGTGGTTTGTGCTGGGCACAGCAGCCTGTCTCTCGTAGAAAGGTGGCGTCCCCAAAGCCTGGTGACTTTTAGAAGACTAAACCTGTGAATTCCTGTGATGGTTCTGTGTGACTCCCTCACACTGAGGTGAATTTGTTTACATCATTTTTCTGGACTTTTTTGAGTGTTAGTACAAAGCACAAGATACCATTCTGACATGGATACCCTTTTGTTCCTGGGAGTTGAGAGCTTGCCATGGGAAGCTCTGACTCACAGCCTCCTGCACCCCAGGTGGGTTCTGACACGCTGCGGGGCTCTGCACATAAGCAGCGGTGGCCCTTAGGAAAGGCAACATATGATTAATACTATGCACCAAATGTCCTCCTGATGCAGCTAAGAGCTTGCATAGTTCTTGTTCAACAGCAGTCCTATGGCTCCTGTGTTAAACACACGAGCTCTTCCATCCTGAGAGCTCTTGCTGTCCTCGTAACCTGCCAGGAGAGGCCTTCCCCATCATCCGCAGCCTTTGCATCGGCCCTGCTTTCACTGCTTCATTCTCACGTAGCTCTGTCTGCAGCTTCCTGCTTTGTGGCGCTGAGAAAGGCAGAAAAGCACTCTTAGAAGCAGGCAGAAGGTGGTGGTTTTTCCTTGTGTGTCTATAGCCCTTCATTGCATCTGCTGAACTGGGCAGTGTGTGTGCGTCAGGAGACAGAGGCTTGGAAATGGCCTGTTGGGCTTCCATGTCCGTTGATAACGTTTGTGTGGGCGACAAAATCCCATTGATTTAATTTGGTCAAAGAAGGCTTTTAGAGTATTAAATACAAAACTGAGAGAAGAGAGGTAGTTGTCAGTGCTGCCTTCCATAGCTGTCTGCTCCTTTCTCCAGCAGCAGCTGCAGGAAGCTGAGGGAGTGGAACTAATCTTATTTCAAAATGCTGGATTCCTGTAGTTTTGACAGTTGGGCATTTCTCTGGCTGCCTTATTATTAAGTACTTGTTTTCTGTATGGCAATCGCTAATCAGGTGAGGTCTCCAGCAAATACGCTATTTCTTTTTTATGAGCCCTTATCTTGGCAGAGTTGAAGGACAGTGCTGGTGCTTACCCATGGTAGTGTGTTATTTGAATTCATGCCAGATAGCAAGGTGGGAGTACATCTCAAAAATAAGTGACAGGTTCTGCTCAGATGTCTGCAGTGTTGAGCATTATGTCTGTTTAATCTTTTCTTGCTGAGTTTTAAAACCAATGGGAGGGGGGTTGGGAAGGGGCCTCCTTGGATTACTGAGTTCGCTCCTCTACAGCAGCAGCCATGTTGTATAATGACGCCAGGAAATAATCCGTTTGATCTGCACAGAAGCAGCTTTAAAGTAAGAATTACATTTTTAAACAGTAGTTTTTCCAGACATCTTTTTGATTTGGAGAGCAAAACCAGGAAACATAAAGGTTTTAGAAACATGGAGCAAAATCTACAATGGGAAACATGCCCTTTTTTGCTGCTGTGTGCTTTGGAGCAAGGCTGTGCCGTTCCTCTAACCTGTGAGAGAGGAGTAGGGATAATATAAAGCTAAATTGAAATATAATGGCATGGAGATACATCTTTAGTGTTTTGTGAGACATAAATATAGAATAAATTCAAGATTTTGTAGCTTCTAACTTTAGCTGTAATTAGTGTCCCAACATACTAATCTTTCCATCCCATATGGAACATATAATAATGGTCACCTGCTGCAGCTTCCCAAGGTGCTGTTTCCTTAGGATAGAGGTTCAGATCTAGTCCAGGCAAGACTGTGCCTCCAGATTTTATCAGTATTTCTTGAGAGAGTTTAATGAAATACGGGAGATGCTGAAGTGGGTGTGAAGATGGATAGAGGTGACACAGTACTGTTTGTGCAGATGAACATTAAGAAAGATTTTGGCCAAATTATCCATGGTTCAATATGGTAGAGAACTGGTAAAGAATGTAGGCCAAGAGATGGGCATGATAGGCAAGACAGAAACCATGAATGGAAAGAGATTTTCTTTGCAGTGCTCATAAGTGGGACGACTGTGCAGCAGTGAGCAGCTTCCTGTGAGGAGGAGCTCATTGCTGCTCCTCAAAATCCAGCTGCTGAAGTCTGAAGAAAGTAAAATCAAAATAGAGAGATCAATCTACAAAAACGCCATCTTAATACTCAGTTGAAGGCTTAGAAGCCAAGAAATTATTATAAAGGGAGCAGAGAACAAAAGAAGAGGGCATAATGTCACTGGATTTGTTTGTGCCTTACCCACGTTGTGACTACTGCAGGAGTTCTACCTACTCCAAATAAAAAATGATAAAGCAAGACAGTGAAAAGTACAGAGGAGGGTAACAAGAGCAAGCAAATATACAAAATAATCTCCTTTAGGGAAGGCAGAGTAGGTTAGGGCTGGTAAGATACTAAGGAGGCAGGGAACTTGATAGAAATGTTGAAAGTGGTTTGTCCTTCCAAGTGGTGTGGCCCTTGGAAAATAAGGACATGATTCTTTTATTTATTGTCTCAAAATGCTCCAAACTCAGAGCACCCATTAAAATAACAATAACAGTATCTTTAAACTAGGTGTAAGGTATAGTTTAAAATTCTGGCTTTTCAACTTGAGGGTTTTTATGTCTGAATTTTTACTATTAAGGTGCTGTGTTTACAGCTGGCATCCTGGGTCTCCAGTTCTACATGATTTTAAAAAAACCAGTGTCTGTTTTGAGCTGTAAATTGCAAAGCATATTTTGGTTCACCTTTATAGTCACTTCTCTGCTTTGGAGAAACACCTGCTTGCAAAGCCCATCCCTCTCCCTGATCCCTACCTGTACTGCCCTGCGCAGCAGCACAGCAGCTCTCCCCAAAAATCCGTGTCCCTTGTCTCATTCCTTACCCAGGTATGTATTGTTCTGAGGCTTAACAATAACACAGAAAATCTGTGCTTGCCCTCCAGTTTCTAGTCTCTTGATCTGCATTTCACCAGAACCCCCAGCTCTGAAACTGCACTGGAGTTATCACGGAGGCTTTGGCATTGAACACTCCAAACTGTGTCCAGGTGTGCAGAGGATTTTCCCTGACATGGAGCCTTCAAGGACTGTGTTAGCTCTTCCAGAGTTTTCTTTGCCTGTCCTGGGTTCCCTATGAAGTGGTACATAATTCCATAGTCTGTCTTAATGAAAACAATAACAAGGGTCATCTGAATCAGGATTAATGTCATGTTTGTCTTTGCTTAGTTTCATCTCACACAACGTCAGGCCGCCACAAGGGCCAGAGTCCTTTAAAATTTGTCTTTTTGGTATTTGTAAGCAGTGTTCTCCCTCCTCCTCTTGTCCAGACAAGCATGACATGCTTCGTTTCATCGTGCTTCACATCACTGGTAGGCTGCTGTTGAGTATTGTCTTCAACATGTGTCTCCCAAGTGAAACACATTGTAGTACCTGTGCTGGGTATCATTTGAGATTAAAAGCCACTCTAAACTGCAGAACACTGTCAGGGTGGATGTGATTGCCTGTCACCCCTTAGTCTTTTCCTTGTACGTGTCTGTCTGTATGAGTGTTCCGACTTATTTATTTTCTATTTGCCCAAGTGTGTGCGTGTTCATACCTTTTCTTACGCTGTTTTGACTGTAGCTTTTGCTGAGCTTTCCTCACTGACCACCATTACCACCTTCTCCATTTTAATATCCTTAGTGAATGTGACAAATACCCTGCTTAGCTTCTTTTCCAAATGATTAATTATCATTTGAAATAGGATTGAGAGGCGTAATTTCCTCCGAAGCTCGGTGAGGATTCTCCCTACAGCTTGACTGGCACCTGTGTTTCCTATTTGTCATCTTTTTCATTCTGTACCTGCCAACATCAGAACTGTTCCAAATGAGGTTTTAAAAATGTAACTGTGTCAAATGATTCGGTGAAGGGAAATTTTGTCAAAATCTCTTTTAAATAATAAAAATGCAATAATTGAATTTATTATGCAGTATATGCTACTCACATTGAGTCTTCCTGAGCTCAAATACCTTTTCAGTTTGTGTTGTAATTTTGATGCAGTTTTACGATATTTAATGCATGGTAATTACCAGGATTGGGGGATTTGCCTTTACTATTTTTTAGTTCCCTTTGTGTTTTCATTTCCATGTTTCTGTTGCTTTACAGACCACTGGGTGTTCTTTTCAGGTTTTGTTTGTTGAATGAATCATGTTCTCAGCTGTTTACAAAGTCAGCCAATGACAACCACCATAAACCAGTCCTGCTTCACCCACCATTACCCTTTTTTAAAAAACAAAACCAGTGTATATTTTGTAATAAAGCATGTTGATATAAAAGCAGAATTGAATCTTTACTTTTATTTTCTAACTACCTCTTTAAGCTTGGATTTTTTTGTCTTATTTATGATCCTGTTTTAATATGTGTTTTTCAGTTAACTGCCTGCATTCATGGGTCTGCAGCTATGCTCTACCCGATGTTCTGGCAGCATGTTTACATTCCTGTTCTGCCCCCACATCTATTGGACTACTGTTGGTAAGGCTAAATATATGTGTGTATGTATATATTTTATATATATATATCACTTAGATTCACAACAGTTTTCACATTTTTATATAAGTCTTAAGTCCTCTAATGATGCAGCCATTCTCTATAAATATATAAGCACATTAAGGAAGGAAGCAACCAACCTAGTAAGTAAAAAAAAAAAGATTATTCTCATGGCAAGATAGAATTTTGTATCAGTATGTTTGGAAATACTCTAATATTAGTGGTTACTCTGGAATGCTGTGACTTAGATATTGTGTAATTCAAATCTGGTTTTGGCATATCTGTGTTAGATGTTGACATTTGAATTAAGACTCCCAAGGGTGGAGGACACGGTGGATGAGATACTCTGTACTCTGCTTTTTCTGCTTTCTTGAACTTCTGAGGTTGGGGGGGAAAGCTCTTCATTTTCCTGGGATCATCTTTTGTTATCAGCACATGGTATTTACCTCATTTAGGGGAACGAATATAAAACTTTCCAAAACTTACTTGTTGTCACAATGGGACAAATTTTGGCACTGTCTATGAGCAACCTCACCTGATGTCAAAGCTGGCTCTATTTAGACCAGTTGCCCCCATGGAGTTCCTTCCAACCTATCCTGTAATGATTCTGCACTGTGTGGGAGGGGTAAGAAGCCTCCTAAGCCTCTTCACTGCTGGCGGCTCCAGATGAGCGTGTCTGCAGGTCTCCATCTCCGTGGTTAACAGTTCAAAAGCCAGTCTACAGGGCCCCTCAGGCAGTATCTCTGCTTTCACTTTCTTTCCTATTGACCATTTACCTGATCAGCCACAACATCATCTCTGCCCTTGCTATGCTCAGGAGTGGTGGGTGAATGAGGCTCTGAGTAGTTAACAGAGAGGAAGTTTAAGGTGATGCTGCTTTTAGTTGCTCAGCTGTTTGAAGCTGAGCATGGAAAGCAGTGACTTGCCCTTGGTTTCACTCCCTCTGTGTACACAGTGGGGAGATGAGAGTGGCCTTACCTTCAGCTTCCTTCAGAAGTTGAACTTTTAAGCCCTGTTAGAGTGGCCATGGCACTGCTGTCTGCACACACAGCGGGGGCGTTAGTAAGGCCAAAGCCTGGCTGGGCACAACTGGGGGGTGTGGAGGGTGATTAGAGGTGTCTACAGGCCCTGGAAGTAGAAGTCACGTAGTCAAGTAATGAAGGACATAGGAAAGGCTGAGGGACTCAATCCCTTTGTCTCAACTGGCAAGGTCTGCTGGCTGGTCTTCCAGGCCTCCCTGTGAGCAGAAATCTTTGTGGGCCCAGGGTGCCTGACGCACTCGGGGAATGACTTGCTCACAGAAACAGCTTCCCTCTGTCCAGAGCATTATTAGAAGTTCTCTGAAAAAACCAAGCTGAAGCTTGCTGTGCCATATGATGAAGTGTGGCCCTTAGTGTGTGGTTGGCTGGGTTTTTCAGAGTGACAGTGGTTCTGGGTGACGTTTCCTCTGCGTTTAAGCAGAGCAAGGGACCCGCCGGGATAACTAGCATTTTAAGTGAAGTGCTAGGAGCTGAAACATGTAGATTTAAAGGAAGCTTGTTCCTCTGCAGATGATTTAAATGTTAAGTATGTGCCTATGTCGAGGATACACGGAATGGAATCTAAAAACTATTATCTCCTGTAGAAATGAACCTTCAATTTACTCACTGCACAGGAAGGGCAGATTCTAGTCATTTGCACTGCCAGCGGGTGCCCTTTCTCTGCATAATGGGCTTCGCATGTGTAATTAACACATGAAGGCGGCTGCTGCCAGTTTTTCCTTCAGGTACATGCTGCTAGGAGTTTTCAGGACAACGATGTGGACCACAAGAGGCTTTTACACTGGGTTTGAAGATTAGGTATTCATCGACTTTCTGACAAAGACATGTTAAAAGGGGCTAAGTCCGGATCCCGCAGTTGGGAGCAGAAGTGTGCAAAAAGCAAACACTTGGGCAGTGTACCCAGGGAAAGAAAGACACAAGTCATTGAGCTTTCCTGAATGAATTCTTTCATGGTGTAACACCTTGTCTGTACAATGAACGAGCCAGCTAGTGTGTGAAAAGTATGATTTTAAAATATAATTATTAGGCAGATTGTAATTGAATGCTCACCAATGCAACAGCTGATTACCATAGCCAGATATTAACTTTATTGGAGAGGTGGCTACACACACTCTAATTGTTTGAATAAGTCAATTTAGCAATAATTTGTGTGCCATAAATACATTTCTCAAAATAGAGCCTATCTATTTTGTAACCATGTGAACTCAGAGACGTTGTTTCTACCTGGGAGGACTGAGAAATCAGCTCCTTGAGGTGGTGTTATTGCTTATTGGTGTCTGCCTCTTGAGGGAAATGACCTGAGATTATTTAAATAAAAGAGTTTAATTTCACTTTAATTATCTCTTTTGCAAATGTGACATAAGAATTTTAAGAGCGGAAATGGAACAAAATTGAAAGTAATGAGAATCCTTCAGGTCTTTGGAATACAAACCAACATGTTTGTTCAGGTGACTCTGTCAATTTACTGACTGCTGTATGATGCTTTTGAATCTTCAGCTCTTTGGCAAATCACCGAAGGGTGTACGGTCTGTATTGGTCATGATCTTTGAAAGTTTCTTAAAAAACTGTATTCCACCTGTCATTATTTGCAGTGGAAGCTTTTTGTATGAAGGAAACTTGTAAAGTCCCAGCTGATCTGCTGCTTGTGAAATTTTCCATGGTTGTGAGATTTGAAATTTGTTATATTTCCTGGGGAGGGGAGTGGGAAACAACAACTACTGGATCTTTCTAGAGCGGCAAAAAGGTAGAATAGCTCTGTTTGCAGAGAGTGATCAGGTAGAACAACTCTTCTCCTGCCACTCAAATAGCCTTCTGGCCAACCTCACCTAAGAGACACGACAGGCTGGGTGTGGAGAGTTCCCTTAAGCAGAGAGGCGCATTTTCCCAGCAGGAAAAGGTGGGTGGTTAGGTGTTGTTACCAGTGATTCACAACTCTACCACCAATGTGCCCAGCATGGATCTGTTTCACTAATGTTAAAGCTCAAGTTTTTTCTATCATGTTTTACCCTTTATTGGCATTTTTCACCAGCACCTCCAAAACACTCTGGGTTCTTATTTTTTCAATTTGCTCTTTGTTAATTGTTTCAACACAAAATGCAGAAGGGGGGTAATTTTCTTCCCATTTCCCTCGTGATAGGATTTTTTATGCTTCATGTTCATCTGGACTACTCATTCACCTACCTAACCACAGAACTGAAAGTGCCAAAAGCCTGTATCTTTAAAATGTTCTCAGTACACCTGCTCTTTGCCATTAATATGGTGCAGTACCATGCACATGTATCTGGAATGACTTCAGCCATCTGATCCCTATCATTTGATTAAATGAGGGGGGTGGGGAGAGGAAGCAAAGAGAAGAGTGCTATCCTGTATTTTTATTTTTTAATTAGGTACCACTCTTTGATATGTTTTCAGCCCAGGGAAAGATTTTGGGTGGAGGAGATGAGAAATTGGTGGGAATCCTATCATTAGATTTCACACCTTAACGCACAATTGCTTGTTCTTTGAATACAGAACAACAGAGGAAACATATGAAGCACTGCTGGTTGGTTTTTTGTGTTGGTTTTTTTTAAAGTACATGCCAGCAGGTGCCAGAAGTACTGGTTAATGAGATACTGCCACCAAGCATCAGTAGCCAAGCACATACAGCTACTTAGATTTAGCCAGAGTTTGTCCATCTATTTTGTTGTTGGGAACTTAAACATTTCTCGATGTGAAAGAAACAGTCTATTAATTTTCCTCACTACTTCTTCCAGTTTGTTTTTCACGTGGCATAAAAACACTCCCACTGTGTCTGTTTTCTTCCTTTTTGCTCCCAGTGTCTGTGTTTCAAATGAGCTCGTAAGAAAAGCCTGCCGTTGCTGACCTGGTAACACAGCTTAGTGTGTTCCCTGAGTCCCAGAGCATTGTCACTCGGGTTATTCTGGGGGCTTTTACCAGAAGCAACAGTATATTTCCTAGGGTGATTAAAACAGTCTTTTCTTTTAGACAGACTGCTTAGCAGCCAGCATTAATATATTCCGAGAGCCACCTTCTTAGCGCAGCCTGGCACAGCTGCGGAGCAAGCGCTCCTATTGGTGCAGTGTTCCCTTTCTCCAGGAGTTTTTTTAAGTCCCTTTCTCCTGTTTTCTAAATCTGCATATAGTTCAATATGCTCCTTTAAGTAGGTGGAGGGGGTAACCGGAGGGCGAGTACTCCTGCTGCTCGGGAAACAATGATGGAGCCTCTTGGTAGGCATTTGGATTTAGCCTGGTACATCTACATCTGTGTACTCACTAAAAGCTCTTGTAGTTGCTCTCCTAGTTCCTTAGCTGTATGTTTTCTGCATCGTCCCAATTATGTAATCAGGTTTCTGATTTACATCAATTACCCCAATAAACTTTGGGTTGAATTCTGTTGCATTTCAATGAGCAAGCTGCAGAGAAACCAGGAGACTACCTTAGAGCATAAAGTACTGCTGGTGTGAGATCCACACGTTGAGACAGTGTTTGTGTATCAGGACATAGACTTAGTAAATGTGATTTAATCAATTTTCCTGGAACAATGAGACAAAATGGAACAAAATCCCCATGTAGTTGTAAACCAGGAACCTTTCAGAGATCCTTGGGTTTTACGTGACTTTTCCTAGTGAATTGCAGTATTTTTTAGGGATGGGGTTTTTTTCACTTAAGAGGAAATGTCCCTCTATTTCACCTGCTTCTCTTCCAATTAGTAGTTGCCCACCTCTTGGGAGCATAATTAAGAGGTCTCTAGTTAGCCTAAGGAAACGAATTAAAGAAATTGTAAAAATGCAACTGTAATAAATGGGCAATATGTAGCCATTAAGTCCACAATATCCATATTCATGTTTATGTATTGCTACTTTAATGATTTGATATTTACCTAT
Source organism: Laterallus jamaicensis coturniculus (assembly GCA_022605575.1). Classification (NCBI taxonomy): domain Eukaryota; kingdom Metazoa; phylum Chordata; class Aves; order Gruiformes; family Rallidae; genus Laterallus; species Laterallus jamaicensis. The sequence continues at coordinate 8,237,039 of JAKCOX010000022.1, forward strand.
ATAACTCATTTGATTATAAATAACACTGATTGCATTGGGAACCCTTGTAGCACAAGAGGAGCAATAACCTTTCTCTTTATTCCAAAAGCCTTAGCCAGGCATTCTGTTTAAGCAGTAAATATGCACAGCAGAAATTGATACTTCCTAATTTTGCACTTAATGGGTATTGGCTGCCATCAAACAACTTTGAGTAATTAGTAGTTTAGTAGTAAGAAGCCCCAGGACGGATGAAGTGTCAAGTGGTAGGTAGAGACTGGTCTGAAGGGCAGGCTCTAATGTGTCGTGGGTCCCAGAAGGATTAAAGGTTGTGCAGAGTGTTGCTCCTGTTTATACAAGCGATGTGTCTTACTGAAGTTCACTTGAAAGTCTTGGAAATACACATCTAACCTGATAAAATATTAAAACCTGCTTTAGCGTTTCATGTCTCAGGACCTGAGTAGCAGGGAGGAAGAACTGTTGTAGCATGCTCTGAATGGGAAGAGGAGGCACATGGTGTGTACAGGCTGCTGGCCGACTGTTTCAGTAATGGCATATGGTCAACACCATAACTTGGGAAGTTCTTTGTTAGTCTTCAGATGTGACCCAGTGCTAAATGCTGTGTTTCTTTTGCTTCATGTTTGCAGTGTGTCCTTTTCTTGCACATCCACATAGCTCCAGGCATCTTTGCCCAGGCCCTGACTGTTCAGTGTTTCCCCTCAGGCTGCTGTAAGCCAAGCAACGGTTTATGGTGATGAAAACGTTCTTACAGGAATAATTTTTGTATGACTGTGTCAACTTTCTTCATTTACCTTCTACTCTTCCTATCTTCTGCATCAAGCATGGTACTCATCTTCCAGAGCCCTTCGTAGCCTGTACCGTGTCTGCTTGTCAATCTGTACACCAGTGCCGTGTCCCAGGGCCCCACCACCCAAATGCTTCTCCAAGAAGTGCCCAGTGTCTTCTTTTGTGCCTTGTTGCTCGTGGTAATCTCTGTGACTGTACAACTAACACAAGTGTTAAGCTGATTCTTTCCTGTGATTCCTTAAAATTTTCCTGGGGATGCATGGTTTTAAGGGTTTAGGCTTTCTTAGTACTCTTTTGTTGATTAAACGGGAGGGTTGCAAGGAGGACATGGTGCGGGTAATTAACTTTTACAGGTTGGGATTTTCCTTTGCTTGGTGACAGGCTCTACTTTGGGACACGTTAATAAACGGCTGGGTTTCTGGAATACTGCACTCTTCCTGCTTCCTTTCATTACATTAGCCAAGGTTCCACTAGATGAGACATTTGCAGTCTTAAGACTTCCTGCCGAGGTTCAGACTTTGTATTTTTGAGATTGAAGCTGTCGTGCTCATGCAACTACTTAATTAGAAACACATTGATTTCAGTGCATGCTGGAGGAGGCTCGAGCAGCATATCCAGGCACACGGGGAAGTTGAGCATTTGTGCAGCTGGCAGCTAAACCAACGGTTTATACTTTGAATATAAAATTACTGGGTATTTTCTTGCTCCTGGAATGTGGCCATTGGAAATGAAGTGATGTGGGTGAAAGAGATGGCGTTTGTCGCAAATAAAACATGCAAAGTGACAAATAAAAATACTCCTCGGTTGAGCAGCAATCCATATGTAGTATGTGTGTATCATGTTGTTTGGTGAAAATTTCTATCCAAGAACTTGGATGTATGTTCTAGTTCTCATCTGTGGGATTCCCAGGGAAGCAGAACCCTCAGGATCTGTACCAAGGTAGTTTCTGGTGTGAGTCCCGCTGGGCTGTCTGGCATAAGGTGCTGTATCGGTGAAGCTTGGCCAGGGCTGTTCCTGCCAGCCCAGGCAGCTCAGTAAGCTGGGATGTGATGCAATGCAATGCTATCCACGGCTCGTCAGTGTTCTGCCAATGAACTTGTAAGTTTTTATGGAAGTTATGTGTGTTTAATGCCTCCAGAAGGAAAAAAAAGACTTTCATGTGGAATGTCTAATACAGAGGCTGTTTCCATCTCTTGGTACAGCATCCAACAGAGAAGAAGGTTTAGGTAGCATTTAATAAGCCTGATCAATGTTAACATGCATATCAGTAAATTTTTTTTTTAAAGGTATTTCTCATGAAGATCAGAAGCAGAGTGATTTTTGCTGGTCTGGTGTCTTGCAGCACTTTTTTTTCAGCACTGTACTTCTCTTACTGAGCAGTAGGCACCAGTTTATAAAAGCAATATGGAAGGTATTTTAATCCAAGGCAGCACACTGACATTTCTCTCATTTTTTCATCTGAAATTGAAAATGAGTTCTTTGAGCTTCTGTATCCAAAATGAAATGAGGCTCTATTTTAAAAGTTGTGTCTGTCTGTGTGCTTTCCGTTTAACAGGCAGTATATGCCATATTTGCAATTAGCAGCTTTGGCAGCCTCTTTGATGTGTTCTAATAAGCAATGCAAATATAAGCTTTCCCTGATTAGTTGAGTGGGAGTCCTGTAATAAGCTTAATATTAGAAATACTGGCTACACAAAGATACAACTTCCATTCAGCGTTCTCCTTGTGTTACACAGTCGATGTTGGTGTTTGCTAACGTCACGGAAGAGGAGATGGGATGCTAGCTTAGATGCTAGGATGCTGTGTGAGAACTCCAGCACCACACCCGTGCCTGAGGCTCCACATTGGGCCTAAGAGCCTCCTGGGGTACTTTCAGTTTCGCATCCTGTGCAGGAACACTGGGGTCCCTCAGAATCTTCAAAAGTCATTTTAATATTTTTCTTTCATAAATGTAAACATTTCAAAATTTTATACTTAAAATTATTTAAACTGTGTCCGGACCCATATTCAAAGGATTTTGAGCTTGTAGTATGAGGTGATATATATACATTAAATTAACCACTTAATACTACAGCAGGATCTATTTTTCTGAAAAATACTCTTAGAAAAAGTCTGGGTATTTTTTTTAGAATTTTAATAACACATTTTGTTTGTTTGCTTTTTAAAAAGGACCCTGGTATTAAAGATATATTTAATAGCTGTCCTTATGTACTCGACCTAGCTTAGTCACAAATTAAGAAAAATTAAAGCCTCAGATTGGTGAGAGGATATTGCACAGTAAAAAAAAGTCTTTCAAATGTGGGATAACATTTTCTTCACATGTGGTTTGTTTATATATATCTGCATTATTTTTTAAAGCAAATTCTAATCCAGTACCTGGTATTTTCCTGTAGCTAATTTTATAAGTGCTACGTGCTAATCCAGTGTTATGAGAATGTAAAGTTAGTTTTTCTCTTTGCAGTGCCCCGATGCCTTACCTCATTGGAATACATTTAAGTTTGATGGAGGTAAGTCTTTCTCACCATTTCTGAAACTATATATAGCTTTATGATTTGGAGCCAGATTCCACAAGCAATTATGCATTCATTCATATGCTTAAAAATGAACTAATGCTGTTAATTTGGGAGTGCTGAGAGAGTTGAAGTTAAGCATCCGTGGCGATGTGGAATCTTACGGGAGACTTATTGGATACCTCGTAGCCCTCAGGCAGGCTGGCTGTGTGCAGTGCAGCAGTCGGTGGTGAGCTCACGTTGTGTTCCCCTCTCCATCCTGTTGCTTCATTTAATCAGGTTGCTGCCTGAGTTTGACTCTCTATTTGCAAAGGCAGAGTCGATATTAAACCACAATGTTGACAGTTTCAGTTCTCTTTTAGGCTTTCGCAGACAGATTGTAATTTTTTTAATGTTCAAAAGCTCTGAAAAGAAGGAACTTGCTGTTAATGTTAACACAAAGCTGGCAGAAAACCAGGCCTCACAGAAAGCTTCACATATAAACAATTCAGAGTAATTCATGTGACTTTTAAAAAACTCTAAAAGTGGAAATAGCACATTTGCTTTTGGTTCCAGCACTGGCGAAACTCTTGATGACTTTCCTCAAAAGTATCTGGAGGACAACATAAGCTATTAATTTAGATCCCTGTGAAAATCCTAGTCCTTATTAATTGTGCCCCTTTGCCCAGGAAGGTGCTCTGTGTGGGAAGAGGTGTTCCTGCCCAGGCAGGGACTCAAATTAGCAGTGTGGAAGTGGGGGGACACACAGCTGCCCCAGGGAGTTCATGCACTCATGTCCCTGGTTTAGGTACCTGTGTTGGGAAATGCAGGCTTGGTGTGTAGGGTACGTAATGACTACAAGGCTGAGTTGCACACCACATCAGGTAATAGGGATTACCAGAGTATTTCTTCTCGTATTGTCCATAAAAAGGTGTAATTTCTCTGCAAATGTTGATCAAACATACTCTCTCACTACGGCATATGGTAACTATCCTCTGTGTCTTTGTGTCTTGTATGCTGTGGAACTTTCAGAAGTCACTTTTCTCATGAGAAGCTAGATGGAATAGGCAGGACCTTTTTTCTTCTTTCCCTCCCTTTACCATCCTGGGGACAGATGATTTTTTTAATGCCCTTTTATACTGCTAAATAACACACAGAATTATGGTACAATGTGCTAGTGAATAAGCAATTATTTTAAAAGTCAACATGTACATTTGTTTGCACATCATATGCTTCTGTTAGAGGAGTTTCTGATAATTATCCCTGAATGCTGCACAGACAGGACAGCAGTGATATCTGGGAAGGCGCAGATGAGCATATATTTTTCATATTGATCAAGAAATTTTCTCCCCCCAGCTGTACCAGGTAATCACTGTGCCAGGTAATCATGCTTACTATGACTATGTTATCTTACCTATTTGAAAAAAAATGAAGTGACCTGGTAGAGGATGGGATGATACCTCCATACAGATACTTGGCAGTGATGACAGATCTTCTTCCTCACCAGGAGCTGTATGGTTAGCCTGGCCATGGGTATAGAAAATAAAATAAGTGCACCTTGGAGTTGGTTTGCATGATGTCTCACTCCTGCTTTGCTACACAAACCCACTACCTCCTCCTTTGTTTCAGCTTTTCAGATTGCAGGGCTCTGTAGGCCTTCCAAACTCCATCTGTAAAAACTCAGAAGAAGGAGTTGTTCTTGAAGAAGCCAATTTTCATCCGTTTTAGTAACTTGCGAAAAAATCTGTTTAGCACTAAATCCAGTATGGCTTTGGAATAGCCAGAGATTCTGGAACCAGGCACGCTTTGGCAAAGTACAGTTACTCAAAGTGCCTTAAGAAATACATTAAATAAATGAAACAAACTTTCTTCTCTCCTCCCTCTGCTCTTAGGGATAAATTGTATGTTTCCAGATAGAATTGCATCTTCCAACTCACTGCTTTTTTCCACTGGAAAATAAAATCCAGTCACACAGTGGGCTATAGTATCTGTTTGTTGGCAAGTACTTCTTCCCCTGTTTCTGATGCTGAAGGCTTACTCTCTCCATCATTTTCTTCCTACCTAGGTACAAAATTGTTTATTTGTAACAATAGCAACTTAGCAAGAACATTGTTTTTTCCTTGTAACATTGCAGTCATGTGTTTTTAAAAAGGCAATTAATTACTTTTTCCATATCAAAATCATTTAATGACCTACAAGTGAGAACTGCTGTCCTTATCTGGTGTTCGTTTTTCATTGTGTGCCGAAGTTTAAGCAAATAGGTCTTTAAAAGTGGTTTGTTAATCCACTTGTTCTAGGTGCAGGATAAGGATTCATTCCCCAGCCTTCTATTCAGGTTCAGGCAGGTGGGAGCTTTATCTCCTGTAGAGCCCCAGGAGTAATCACAGTTATAGACGGGCTCGGAGTTCTGCTCCAGCAGCTCCAACTGCAGAATTTGTCCTTGTTGCATGAATGTTAGTGGGAGCCCAAACTTGTGCAGGGCTGTGGGCAGAGGGGATAGTGACTCTGCAGTGCAGGGGCAAAAAAGAATGTTTCTAGTGTTAGTGCTGCTTCTGTGAGAGTTTGCTATCCCTGTCTTGGACTGGGTCCTCTGAAAGCAATAGAGCAGAAAAGTGAATGGCTTTAAGTAAAATACACTCTTTCTCTCTCTTCTTGGAAGACTTTTTCCAAACGGTTTGTATCTGAAAGTTGGTTTGCAGTTTCCCCTGTTCCACTGGGTCTCTGTAGAAGGAGCAGTTATTTTAATGGAAAATGACAAATTTTTCTTATGATTAAAATATCAAGCATATCCATTGACTGTTAAATCTAATTTGCTGTGACTGAAATGTTCTCTAGTGAGATAAGATAATCTCCTGTTATAGGTCAGAGGGCTCCAGCTGATTTATGAGGGAAAATCTTGGTCGAAAATATAGAGCTGTGTTTTGTGCTCTTATTTTTCAGCTTTTCTATCATCACCTAGTTAGTCATTCTTTATAAGATTTCCATTTAGCAATCCATAAAATGACTTCAAAGAAGGCTAAAAGTTTATAAGCTGTTGGATAAGCAAGGCTGGAGCTATCACATGAATAATGGAACTTGCTTACGGAACTAATTGAATTCATATTAGATGAAGATAAGTACTTAGTACTGATAAATAACGAGATAGGAGAATGAAACTCGATCCACATCCATTTTGTAATCGTGCTTTATTTTCTCCCCGCACACCGAACGCACTGGTAGTGCTCAGATGATATTAAATTGACCTTTGTGTTCTAAGTGGTGTCAAACTTGGCTGGCAGCCTTTTACGTTTTGTCATAGTAAACGATTGTTTCAGCAACTGTTTCTGTAGCAGGGGTTATTAGTGTGATGGCGCTGATGGAAAAGGAACGCCCTTGACCTAGTAGACTACCGACTGGAATTTCGGCACATGTGGGTTTGGTTACTGGGGGGATAGCTCTGTTTGGCTGTCAGACACCAGGCTGCTGGCAGCACGCGCTGCTGTGCCAGGCACAGCCACTCAAGTAGCAACAGTGTCCACCTTATCACGCTCTCTTCTGGGCACAAAACCAACCTGTAGAGCTAAAGGTAATGATGAGAAAAGTATTTCTTCTGCTTTTTTTTTTTTTTTTATATCCCTGGCATGCGAGGCCTTTTGCTGGGACTTCAGAGTTTTAATTCTGGCAGGATTTTTCCAGAATGAATTTGAGTGCAAAACTTCACGTTGCATTGGTCACAATGACTTTCCAACCTTGTCCTAGGTGTAAAGGACAACTATGCACATCGTAAAACCTATAGGAGCAGATTTTTGTTTTAACTTACCCTGGTGTGAGTAAATATGTTCACGTTGGGAAAAAGGGTCACTCAAATTCATGCTGTTTAACACACTAGGACATGGCAGCGGATCTGGGGTAATGTTGCTAGTGACAGGCTGAATGGTGAGCTGTGTGCTCACTGCTCTGGACCGCCCCATGTGTCCTGGAAGCACTTGTGGGCATATTTATTTACCTGGTCTTTTCAGGCAGCCATGAGGATGCTGTGCTTGTGATTCAGCCTGACAACACTCCAGTTTGCATGAATGGAGTCTGAACTAACGAACCCCGAGAAACAAGTTACATCAGCTTGGGGTTAGTCCTCATGGTACCATGTGGTTTCCTCTTGCTGCAGAAGCCACCCTGAGAATTCACTGACCACTGGCATCTTCCAGCAGCAGTGTTAATTGTTAAGTATATTTTTCCAGTAGTCTGAGGAGTAGCCTTTCTCTTTTTCCATCCATTTATACTTAGTAAATCACTGCCTTTGCTAGCTGTAGCTGAAGAAGTGTAACTTTTTTACAGGGCTTAAATCAAGGGGTTGTATATATAATCTTATATCCAAGTCTTAAAACTAAATGTAATTTAGTCACCAATAATGTAAGTATGGCTGTACATGGCTTCTGGAGTATTGATAAAAACACACTTTAAAATATGATGAGCTACTTACGGAATTGTCTTTTATCCAGTTATTGGGCAAACAAACACAGTAACTGTGACTTGATAAAAGATTCTGCGAGTGAGGGTGTTTGAAGGGTACGTTTTGGGAGACATAAATGCTGCACTACCAAGTAGACTTGACAGTAAGTGGCAAAGTGGTTTTGCTCTGTGTTGTTGGACTGGCACCAGTGCTGTCTGTCACTGGGCTGGCAGCAGCTGCTAGTGGTAAGGCTCCCGAGAGTCACCTGTAGCGGCTCCGGGTCCGCACATCAAGGGGGGGAGAGGGCGGAAGGGTGGGAGATGCGCGGGGGGCAGCAGCCCACCTGCTGAGCCCAGATCAAAGGGCTGGGAGGTCAGGGGGCACATCCAGCTTAACCAGGTTTGTCTGTGGAATAGCTAGTTCAGATTGTAAATCTAAGGGTGATTTCATTAAGTCCTTCTGGCTGCTGTTGGGGCATGAAATAATAAAATTTTATATCCGTTGCCTTTCCTGCTTCTGGCAGCCAGATTGACACATTGTTGTCTGCAGTGTTGTGGTGTTTTTCTTAAGAAAATAAATGGAAACTATTAACTAAGTCATTAAGCAAATGGATTTTAGACTGGCTGTGAATCATACTTTCTTAATAATTTCAAACACAGTGTACAGACTAACTACTAAAAGTGTTAGGTTTTGTTAAGAGTTTTACCTTTCCACAAGAACTAGTGAAAGGTAGGTTTTCTTCTTTCTGTTACAAACGGGTTTTTATTATGTTGATGGCATTTGTATCTGGTTATGGGACCTCATGATCAACTGGGTTTATGTTTTGGCACCAGTTTACCCATGAAGTTCTGCAAACCTGGTTTGGTTAGGTTTTTGGGGGGAGGAGTCCGGGGAAGGGGGGATGTTGGTTTTTTTTTTTAATGAATTGTTCCATATTTTGTCCATCTGAAAGAAGTTTAATGTAGGATTGTTTTATGGTAACAAATGCAAAAACTGCCAACTGTGGGCAGTGATGCTAAAATGACATTTGGTATTACTGACACTGCTTCTAGCCTGTGATCTGGGTGAGACTGAGAAGCACCCCTTAATACTTCTATTAGAATATAGTTTCTCAGTGTTTTTGTGAACTTTCACATAAAACATTTAAATTACTTCAAGTGTTGGGCTGCTTGTGAGCAGGGCAGACGCACTAACTGCTGCTTATTTACTGACCTGGTGTTTAAGGCCCCCTGGAGTTTGTTTGAAAAGTTAAGAGATTTTCACAGTAAAGGTGCCATTTCTGAAATTTAAAGTGCTCTTTTCACCAGGAGATAAGTTCTGTCTGATTAAGTCAGTAATTCTTACTAAGCCATGTTTATAGAGGCCATAAACAATGGTTCAGTGTGCTTGTTAAACCAGCTTTCCATACCTCTCCACTCTTTTAAAAAGAGACATTTAAAATAAAAGGCAGGTGTAGATGCTAGTTCGATTTGATGGTTTTTAGATGATTAATTATGGCTACAAGTAATTCAGTAAGGATGGTTAAGAAAGGTTTGCAGTAGTGCTGTGTGATGCATGTTTTCACTGAATCACTTCTTTTGACTCAGCAAATCCCTTGTCTGCAGTAAAATTAGAAGAGGAAACTGCAGTGTTCATATTTCTTCTTGTTCTTTGCTTTTCCATATTTTTCTTCAGCAAAGTACAAACACACTGAATATAGTCTGTTCTGTGTAACAGGTATCCCTTGATCTGTAAAATCTTGCTCAGATATTCAGGAAGGTGTGAAACATGGAACGTGCCTGTACGTGGGGCTCGCCCTTTGTGTTGGGAGAAAATTGTGACGACACACAGACTGTTAGAATTCATAAAGTCCAAAGGGATTTAATGTGAGAAATGCAGTTGGATGCTGGTGATTTTTACTAAGATTCTGACAACAGAGCACATGCTTTTCCTTTCTGGTCAGTTGGGCTGATAGGAACTGTGGTTAGCAAAAGAGCCACTGGATTATTTGACAAAAGCCCTTATAACTGTCTGATAATACAGTTGGAAAGAAAGATAATACAGTATTGGAAAGAAAGATGTTAAAAACACATAGGGATTAAGATGAACTGGTCAGTCTGTGTTTCTCTAGGATAAGCCACAATTGGACCACTGAAAAATTCTGGTTTTTCAAGTGCATTGTAAGACAGATGCTATAAATCAAGTTCGTCTCAAGTGTTTTATTAAATTTGAGGGTTTGTCTCCAGAGAAATCCCCTGTCTCAATACAAATGCTGAGAGTTTTAAAGTTAGCGTTGTGCTCTTCACAGTGTAAAGATGTAGTGCAGCAGAGGTTAATAACAGCCTTTCTTTTGGATACGATTATTTCTGGCCCACGTGTGGAGATTATTCTGTTGATCAGCGTTTATAGTCTGTGCACCGCGAGCAGCCTCCTTTTGTACTGGACTCCTTGTAGCAAGCCCGTTCTGTGCTGCAGAAACCCCCAAGGTTTCACTGAAGGGGAGGTGCAGATTCATCGCCAGAGTTACAAAAACACCCATTGACAAGCTGAAGCACACGTTTGTTGCTTCTTTGGCAAGATTCAAGAGAAGGTTTTAATTCCTTCTGTCTTGTCCTACTAGCACTCGAATTTGACAAGCTTCTGGCTTTGGTTAAGTACATTGCAAGACCTTTTTGTTGGAGCTTTTTAGACTCCTCTGAGTATAAGTGAGATTTTTAATTTTCTCAAACAGGAAGGAGCAAATCAGTTTGTCTGGTGCTTCCGGACTCCTAGAAGGAGCAAGGCTCCTGGATTGCTTTAGAGTTTATCAGATGGAGCCAACAGTGTGACCTTTGGTTCCTGAGACATAGAGGAAAGTACCTGGTTTGTCATGCAGTACTTGTGCTTTTTATATGGAAAGCATTATGTGTAATATTCTAACATTTAAGTTACAGAAATTTCTCATGGAAGACCTAAACGTAAATGTCTACAAAGTGTTTTTTATAGTTGCTGGCCTCCCCCCTGCCCCTAAGTACACAGCAGTTTTCTTTATAGACAGAGGACTGAGCCTTGAAAACTGAAGGTAATTATTTAGATGCCTAAGGCTCAACTTGGCCATTGTTTTAGAGGTTTAGTTCCTTTCTTTTAAAGGAAACAATTCCCCTCACCCTACAAAACCTTAATTAAAAATTGAGTGTGTTTTTGTTCATTTTCCTCCTCAGTAACTTGCATTTGGTCCTCCTTTAGGTATGTAGGTACTTAAACATTTGTTTACAGTGTCCCTGGGAAATCTCTTTACCATATTCTGAAGTTCCTCTTTTTCTGATTTTGCACGTTCAAAGCTGCATTTGAAGAGGGCTTAAATATGTCAGATTAGTCAGTCAAGAAACTCCTAAATGATTCAGTTTTCTTGTTAGTGGAGAAGTGTTAAAATAAATACTTAAATGCTGCTCTGTTTCATATCAGTGATTCATTTGCTGTTGTTTAAGCAGAGAAATAAAGCCTGACAATGTTTAAACTTGCTTAGATCACCAATACCTTTAGACACTTAAAGACAAGGGTACTAATGATCGTTCTTTTGAGAAACAGGCTTTGCTTTCCTAAGTCCATGAACTATTATAGATGATGTAAACATTCAAACTACATTAGAGACATTTCTTTCAGTTCATGGGAGCAATATAAAAAGTTTAGACTCACTGATTATTAAGAGACCAGGGTATGGTGCAGTTATTTTTCTCTTAGCTTTTTTCATTTGAATTATTTATTTCTTAACCTCTGGTAGTGTCCATTTTACTTACTGACAAGTTTACAACTGTATTTATTGGAGTTGCAAAATTCAACCTGGAATCTGGAAACCAGTTCCCATCCCTGACTTACTGCAACTCTTGACTCCTAGAAAAGCTCTTATTTATTGTTGTTTAAATGAATATCTAAAGATAAAAATATAACCCTGAAATTCTGAGCCAGCTAGATGCTGCTAAATGTGCAAACAGACCCAGAATTAAGGCAAATGTTAGTAGAGGTGCTTGAAATAAATCTTTGTGTGAATAATCTCAAACAGCAGTACTCTGGTTTCAGAAATACCTGGATGCGCAATGTTAAAAACTTGCCTTTGCAAATTGAGGGGTAATTTTTCACCATTGTAAGATGTGAATAAATGAAACAAATTATGACAGAAAGACAGAAATGTTGGTTGTTTTTAAAAAACTTGATGTTTAGCAGTGCTGTGATGTCATGCCATCCCTTGTGTCCTCTGTGTGTAAGCTTTAACTCTAAATACTTATATTTTCCTTTCCTCTTTCTTGTATTTGATCATATGTAGAAAGTACGAAACATGGCCCTGGAAGATGTGGTGATTCTTAATGTAGACACCAACACACTGGAAACCCCTTTTGATGACCTTCAGAGCCTTCCTAATGATGTGGTATGTATGAAATGATTTATTCAGCTCTTCCATTACTTAAAAGTGTAAATCCTTTTGACCTGTTCACTCTGGAGCTGGTCTGTCTCATTGTGTTACTCTCGTTGTTACAAGTAAACTGCTGTACCTCAGTTCTTTCCTGTTTTGAAGTGTTAAGCACTGTTTGTTTGAACATTTGCAGACATATTTTTAAGCCTTCTTATGCAAATTAGGTAATGCTTACCTAAGCTAGAAGTGCTGCAGCAGCCCAGTGTCAGTGTTGGAATGGCACGACCAAGTTCCAGGTCATCTAAAGAGTTAGTCATTGTGGGCAACAAAGCTGAGAAGAACATACAGGTTTGTGGTACATCTGAACAGCAAACAAAAATTCAATCTTCCTTCTTCATGGTGTGAAAAAGTACTGCTCTTTGAAACCTTCTTTTCCTATTCCATTAGGGGAAAAAACCCTGAACTTTGTGCCTTTCATATCCTGAGTTATGATATTGAGCCAACTACTTCATATTCACTTCCAGTGCTGCTCTGTGTATATAATTCAGAACTGATTTTCTTTCTCATTCAAACTTTGTATTGGTAATTTATTTATTTTTTAATAATCTGATAGAAATGTTGTGTAAATACTTGATCTTTCCCTTTCATGGGACAAAAATACATGCAGCTTGCTGCTGTCATCATCTTAGCAGCTGAGAGGGAAGAGCAGAAAAGTGAGTAAGAGTGTAAGAAGCTATTTTTAAGTCACAAGGAGACTGTTGAGGAGAAACCGGCTGGAGAAAATCTGGATTTCTTTTACTAGTTCAAAATATTGTGCTGACAGTTAGAACTATACCTTTTTATGTGTAGCTGAGAAAAAAAAATTGCTATGCAGGGAGCTCAATATAAGCTGGTCTGTTTGGGGAAAACCTCATGTAATGGTGAATACCCAGTGCCGCCTCCTGTGACGTCCCCTCCTTTCTCTATCATCTGTGGTGTGACCCATTCTTCGAAGACAATGAGCTCTGGGTAAAAGGTCCATCTTGACTGTGAACATTTTGGCTTTAGTCAAGCATTTAGTCTATAAATGTTACTTCCATTAATTTTTCTGGCTTTATATAGTTTTTCATTTTGCTTTCACTCCCAGCATCCAAACCTGCCAGCTGGTCATCGCTCGTGCCATTATCCCCAACCCAGGGAATGGCAGACTTGTAAATTTGATGGAATTATATAAGAAAGGTCTGGATACGGTGAGCACGGGGCCTCAAACATGTATATGATTTGTCAACAATCAAGTATTATATTAGATTTTATGAGACTTCATTAAAGGAGCTGTTGTAGGCACACTGTAGAACATCAGAAGAGACTTCACCAATAAACACAGAACTTCAAGCTTTGGAATGTAATAAATTTTAAGAGACTTCCTTCCTTTCATTATTTACTTTTACTTCACTTTTATAACAGTAGAGAGTTGTGTTTTATTAGTTCAAATTTCTTGATTCAGTTTTCCACAGGTCTATTTAAAAGTTACATTTTATCTTGGAGGATGTTTGGAGCATAGCAGAGGAAGTGCTGCCAGCAAATTCAATTAACTGGCATGGCTCACAAATAGCATACATGGGGTATTTTATTTTTTTTCACAAGTACTATATAAATACAGCTGGGATTAATATTTGTCGCAACAAAGCCTTAACTTGAATCGTGTTGCATCGTGCAATTGATGTTTGGGATCATGTTTATGTCTTATTTAGCTTTGTTTCGTTATTTTAGTTACCTAGATAATGAAGTATTCTCCTCTAGGTCTTTTCCTTTCCTTCCCACTGCTTAATATTTGGCTTTGACCACTAGAGAGCAGCTGCTCTTCTTTGCAAGAATTGAATTTCTGTCAGTTCTTTCATGCATCATGTGTTTGGAACTGTAAGTGGATCAAGTTGTTCATCTCAGCAGGGAGACTCTAAAGCCAATCCATTATACTTTTTTTTTCCTACTCCCCCCACCCCCCGCCCCCTCCCTGGGAGGATGGGGAGATGCTGGGAGTGTGTCTCCCCACTGGTCTCGGTCCAAATACATGCATTTATGATCTGAGAAACTGAGAATGTCTTCGACGGTTTCACAATCATAAATGGCTCTTATGTCAAACTATCCTGCCAGTTTTGCTACTTAATGTGAACAGGGAGCGGTTCATGCACTGCTGAAGAGACGTGGAATTTACTTTGCTAAATTAAATCTGTCTGTACTCAACAGTGAGGAGAAACATCTTCTGTGTGATGTGTTCTCTGTCAGGTAATTAATCCGGTGGCAAATTTTTTAAGCTATTTTCCCCCTCCTTGAACAGCGTTTTTAATCAGGCAAAACGATGCAATGAAGTCCTGTGATTATTTCAGAGCTTCAGGTAGTGAGTTGTGCTTGAGTTTCATGACACTGATGTTCCTATCTAAACTGTTGGTTCTCAGGAATCTGTAATGAACTGCTCACTAATCTGTTCCTCCTAGGATCCAAACAAACATGGGCTATAGTGAAACGTCTTTCCTGTTAACGTTTGTGTCACAGGAGCTGGGTAACATTGAGTCAGTTCCAGCAGAATCAGATTAAGTCTTTTCTTTGCCCCAGTTTACCTCAGCAGTACCTCCTAGCAGTCAGTTCCTGAATTGCGTTGAGTCAGATCCCTGGAAATCAAGGTGTGTACTACTGCCTTACTCATTAACTGCTTGAAATGTGAAAAACTGTCCCTCCTTCACCTTCTGCTTCTGATGTGTTGCTGAAAATCTGGCAGCATGAGAACGCCCTGGGAAGTAAGTTTCCTTTTAAAATAGTCAATATTAAAAAAAGAGATTTATTAAGGACTGTGATTACAATAAGTGCATCTGCTGCTGACAAGTCTCCTACACCACCGTCTGTGTTGCAAGGAATAGCAAAGAGGGGGTAGTAATTTTTTTTTATGCAACCCTTATGGATTTTTCATGTATTTCCAAATAAGTGTCATCTTCTAGTCTTAGTTGTAGTCAGAGCTTCATATTACAAGGAATAAAGCATAAGCTCGCTCTGTCATCTTGTAGTTTTTATTAAATGAAGCCCTGATGCAATGCAGTGTAGTGCGCCAAGGAGATCTTGCATATCTGATGGCTGTGAGAGTATTGTAAATTTGCAGTAGCCTATGAATATCTTGAGCTGTCAGTAATTTAGTTGTGTGTGCTACCGTTGTCCATTCATTAACAAGTCACCACGAGTAGGAAGCCTATGTTACTGGTTTTTGCTTAGTGGGAAATTAACTGTTTTCAGGACAGCAAAAAGTACTAAACTACAACTCTGTAGCAGAACCATTTTCTTAAAGGTGAATCCATTTTTATTTCTTACACTGTGTTTGCAATAGAATGTTTCTTGCTTTATTCATGTTGACAACTGAAAAGCCTTGGACCTAATTAAAAGAATTTCCACTAGCACCTTTACTGAACCATTTCATTATGCTGCATTGCACAGATTGCATTTTGAAACATGGTGATAGTTTAAATCTGACCTTTAAACCTGAACTGCCAGAAGTATAAAAATCTTCTTTAAAAACACTCTCAGGGTAGACTGCATGTATATGTGTCTGTTTGGCTAGAAATAATCTTATATTGAGTGGTCACAGTCTTATTTTTTTAAAGCATTGCTGCCTCTTTAGACAGGAAACAATCATAATTCTGCTTGTATAATCGACTTTGTCTTGTGTACTAATTTATTCCAGAGAAAACATGATTTTTTTGTCTCTTCAAATATGTTGTTGTTAGCATTTTCTTTTTTTAAAAATTGGAACCTACTTATCGCAGGAGTCCTGATGGAAAGAGTAACAGTGTGTGCATGCAACATAGACACCCTGTGGTGTTTGATTTGCTCTTAGAAGAGAGCAAATGATGCAAAAGCTTGAGAAATTAGCAAAATTCACGTCAGCATTCTACTTCTCTACTGAATGGGAAAGGTGAAACACAGGGAGGCTGTGATTACCCAGTCTGAGCTTCCGCTTTGGTGTAAAATGGAGCATAGCACCTTTTTCTTCTATATAGATGGCAAGTTCTTTATCTTCAAATTAATGTCTAAAGAAAACCACTTATAAAAACGTTTGGGATGGCTTTGGAAGTCAGAGCTATAGACATTTTATTGTATTTTTAAGAATTACCTTTGAATGGTTCATGTGAGTTATTATAGGAAATAAACACATACTTAATGTCTGCAACATCAGCCCCCTTCAAACATGGAGAAGTTAAGTGTGCTGGTTCGGTTTGAAAATCTGATGGAGCTTTTGTACTTTGAGAATAGCAGAGCTCCTTGAGAGACATTATGTCATTGAATAGGAGTGAGCATATTTTATGGGCATGAGAAACTAAATCTCTTATCATATATTATGTTAATATGTGCTCATGGGTCCATTAACGCATGGATCATTGGCACAAGCCACAGCATTTAGGTTTATAAACAATGCTGGACATGCTCAAATAACTGTAATGAAATTCCTTCTACAGCAGAAGCTGGAAAAAATATAAAATAAAAGGAAATGTCTCTGCAAGTCTTTTGGTAAACACAAGCGTGAATACCTAACACCTAGTTTTAAAAAAAGACAATGTAGTGCACAGTATAGATTATATATTTAACACTTATATAGCACGATGAGGAGTCACTTCCCTGCCCTCCCCAAATCCGAGACTGCTGACGGAGGAAGTGAGGGATGTGTTCCAAGAGGGTAGAACTGAAGCGCTCAAGAACAGTTGTTCAGTAAAATCAGCCTGCCATTTGCTATGAAGGCAGGCTGGTAGCAAAACCCCGAGGCAGAAAAAAACCTCAACTCATCTGGTAGGAATTTGTAGATACGGATGAGGCCAGAAAAAGCGTCTGTTATGAGCTGGGAGACAGGGGAAGGTCTGGGAAGTTGATACGGACATTTGAGCCATCCAATTGTACTCGATGAGGTATTGTACACTCAAAAACCACAGTTATGTTCACTACAGAATCTGCTTACTCTTTAAATAGTATTCTTCCAGTGTTTCTACGTATACAGTTACCCCAGTGGAGCTGTTCAGAATAGCATTTGAAAAAGGAAGATTTGATTGTTACTGCTATTAGAACTCATAATATGGACATTTATGGAGTCCTTCGTGTTCTTCAAATCAAAATGACTGGGCATTTCTTGGCTTTCTGCTTCTTTTCTGGAATTGTGGCCCCTTCCTGTCTTCTGCTTAAGTTATCAAACTTGGGTTTTATGCGTGGCATGTCCACATCCTCTAAAGGCACTAGTGGAGTTCCTTTCAGGAATCTGTGTTCAGGTGGTTGGTTTTTTATTGTGATGTGTTGTGAGATCTGTCTCAAAAACTTACTGTGTCCTGGTTCTGTCTGCATCACTAAAAAATTGCTACTGACATACCTATTTGTTAATGATTTAACGTAACCTATAACCATTGCAGCACAAGCACAGCAAACGTGATGTTTATCTTTGAAAGGTCTTTTTTATCTCCTTTCCCAGCTTGTGTTTGGAAAAGAAAAATGCTGTCACTAACAATAATATATGGATATGCAACCTCACTTCAGTAGTTACTGAGCTCTAAGCACTAGAAAAGAGACATCAAACTAAGTCACAACCTTCTTGTATGTATGAGAAATTTTGAAGTGCAGAGAACGGGATGGGTAATCCTCTAAAACTTTAGCCCTTGGTGTACACAGGAAACAGAAAATTTGGGTAGTTTTAAGTCTGCCTGCAAAGAAACGTGTTTAGTTGCTGTTTGCTAAGTGGTGATCGTAGGTGTCTCTCTAAATTGCAGTGAGGCCTTGAGGGCAGTGTCAGCCCAAAATGCAGCTCTGTGAATCCTGAGGGAATTAAATGGCTCCTCAGTGGGCAGGGAAGGAAAAGGAGGGCTCAGAGAACAGCCATCCTGCTCACAGGTGATTTAGATCTCTTGAGAAAGAGGAAGAAAAAAAAAAGCAGATATTGACCATTTTGAAGGACAATTGTCATTGTTAGTATAAGATTTTTATAAGCCTTTTTGTTTTCTGGGTTGCACTGGGTGTCTGTGGCGAGGTGGTGGGTGGGGCCTAGGGCCTCCGTGAGGGGAGGCTGGGCCCAGACAGGCCCAAAGGCGGGCACTCTGCACAGGCCTGTGTGAGGAAGGTCCAGGGGCCACACGGTGGAGTAAGGAGGGATTAGACTGTGAGGGGGAAGCAGTGGCAGAGAGGAACCGGTGTAGGCTAGCTGCACCCCATTGCTGTCACCCTGTGCTGCTCAGGGAAGGAGGTAGAGGAGCTGGGAATAGAGGGAAGGGGAGTGGGGGGAGAAGGAGTTGTAGTTTCTGTCTTTGTTTCTCACCATCCAACTCTATTTTAATTGGCAATAAATTGATTTTCTGAAGGGGAGTTGTTTCGCCCCTGTTGCTAATTGGTAAGTGATCTCCCTGTCTTTATCTCGGCCCACAAGCTTTTTCTTCATGTTTTCTTCCCTGTCCTGCTGAGGAGGGGGAGTGAGAGAGCGGCTGGGTGGGTGTCTGGGAGCCGGCCAAGGGAACCCGCCATATGCAGGAATAAAACTCGCACTTTGTTATTTTGCATTAAGTCTCTAAAATACAAGAGAATATATAAAAAAAAAAACCCACCTTGTATTTGTAGCAAGTTTTTCAGACCTACAGGATTTGTCCTTCACATTGGTGGTCCTGGACGGCCTGATTGTGCAGAACAGTTTTTCTGTCAGTCTGATGTTTGGATTAATGTGGCTGAAGTTCTTTCATGGATTCTCATCAAGAATGACACACAACTTCACAGACTACCTTTAAAAGAGTACTCAACAGCACATTAATGGTGGGTTTTAAGTAGGAGGGAAGGTTGAAATGAAGCTTTTATTTTCCTATTGGTTTCTGAATAGAATTCAATCATATCTTAGAGAAGCAAAACAGCTTGAAAAGCAATGCTTTTAGAACTGGAAAATTCAACTCTTGAGTTTACAAAGTCACTTCTGTCATGATTACTGCTGTGGTTAGTGCATTTTTCATTTAGCTGTGCCCCAGCGTGTTAAGCTTTGTTTGTGATGTGAGAGTGAACCAGACCTGTTGTGTGATTTCAGGTTTCTGCCCTGAAGAACAGATTGAAGAAAGTCTCTACAACTACTGGAGATGGTGTTGCAAGAGCGTTTCTAAAAGCACAAGCATCTTTCTTTGGGAGCTACAGAAACGCCCTGAAAATTGAACCTGTAAGTAGGAAATTAGTAGGCATAAGATGTAAATCCACAGCAGTGATGGGGAAGCGAACAGGAATTCAAAGTGTAGTAGTGTAACCTACTTTTACTGAGGTCGGCATTGTGGCTCTTTGCCTCGCTAGTACTGAAAACAGTGTTCCAGTCTCCAAAAAAGAAAGAAGTGGAACAAGCATGATCAATCACACAGGGAGAAAACTTATGGAAAGGTGTGGGTGTTGCTTGGTTTTCGAGACATTTAAGATAGAAGAGAGATGATAAAAAAGTATAATCAAAAGATCATTGGAGGCTAGTGCTGAGTTCACCATTTTCTCTCACTGCAAAACCAGGGTATTCTTTGTGTTATTTTTAAAGGTAATAGAAGATTCACTGCTTTTTTACACTATATGCTTAACTGAAACATGTAAATTTATGGAATCAAAGGGTTTAAGAACGTAACACAATTAGTAAAGAAATTGTACTTTTAGAGAAATATGAAGAATGTCCAGAGTTGTAACTATTGATGATAAATGTTCTGTTAGGGAAATTCAATCTCTTGCTTCTGGTTCAGAGGTAGTCTCTATGTAGTATGAAGAGATCTGTTACGCAGACAAGTAATAAATCTAATTTTAATCATGAAGTTAAACAAAAAGACCAGAAGTTGGACCAAAGACACAGTATTTCTTGAGGTTGAGGATGTTTCTGTAACTAAATTCTCTTCAGTACTATAGTTTTTCTTGTTATTTTTAGTCCCAGAAGGAAAAAATAGCTCAGTCTGAATTTTATACAGTCCAGTTATCACCATCAAATACGCACCATCCCAAGATTTCATATTCAGGGTTTAAAACTGACTTCTGAATTCAGCATCAGTTCTTCCACATCTTACTGGGGGAATCCATATATCATGTCTATGGAAAAAATAGTGTTGACTTCTGTGTGTATGTCTGGCTGTGTAAGTATTGGGCATGTAAAGCTTCTAAGGTGAAATAATTGGAGGTATTTTGAAATGTTGAACATACAGAAAACAAAAATGAAACCAGCAAGGCACTCTGGCTGTACGCCTCCTTTATCCATGTCTGGGAGACACTGACTTCCCTTCATCCATACAGGCTTCCTTGTTCTCCGATGCTCCTCCCAGTAGTTGCCAGGCAACTCTGGGAATATTGGTGTATGCTTTGCCTGGATGTGTGTGTGAGATTAACTAGTTAAGGGATTTATGAAGAAAAATAAAAATTTAAATTGCTTTTCTGGAAATACCATCTGGTATTTTGAAGGCTGAATGTTAAAGATGAACATTCAAAATAAGTTGACAGTGGCACACTCGTAGAAACTACAACTTCAAGGGACAGATAACCCAAGGAAGTAGAAAAATTGTTCAATTTGCTTATCATTCCATCAGAGAAAACTTTCAAATGTAATTGCACAAATCCATCATAAAATCCAAATTTAAGAATGAGGAAGTGGAAATTTTCAGGGCTTTCTTCCCCAAGTCCTTTATTAAAAGAAAAAAACCCAAGCTATTTTCTGATTACACATTTACACGTTTCAGCATTTAGATTTAGATAAAGAAAATTTGTAAGTGTTGCATGTGCTCAACCTGTCAGAGTGAAGTGACCTGCATTCTGTTCCCAGTTTTGCAGCAGATATCCTGTGAGGTATGGGACAGGTCGTACAACTGCTGTATAGTTCACTTCTGTTTTAGAAGATGCCAACAGTGAATACAATTACTGAGAGACTCTTGTTGCTGCTAGGTACATCACACTTAAAAACTAGTTCAAAATTCTTGGAAAACCTGATCTTAAGAAAATGCAGCAAAACTCCAAACAAAAGGATGTAATGAGTAAAACAATGTGGAAATGTACTCACTACGTTCTCAAAAGAAAATGGGATTGTAGCTTATTAACAAAGCATTGTAACTGGCAATTAGTAAGGCATCCTGCAATTTAAAGCCCTGTGTTTCTCTGCTGTGTTGTACTTCGAATGCTGCACTTGAAGTAGTCGTCTGTACTCTCACATAATTCCATCTTCTACACAGCAATTACATTCATTGTTATGTCCCATCAGCTGATTAGCTGGGTTTACTGACTTTGTGGATTATACACTAACAGGTGTTCAGAGTGGTTGTGATACACGTCTTCTCATATAAATAGGGAATGACAGGAGTTTCTCATTGAACAGTGGGGGAATAGTAAAGTCTGTGCAGCAGCTCTTTGGTTGCTCTCCATTGATGTATTTGAATCCACAAAGACCACGCTGGATAGTATAATTTACATTAAACTGTCGATGTCAGTTTAAAAAATAAATAAATTTGGAAACTGTTACTGATGTAACTGTTTCAAATAAAATCATGTTAGTGTGTCTGAGACAAATAGAAAGCAAATGGAAAAACAAGAAAAGAATATATTACAAATAGTTCCACTATGTGGTTTTTTCTCTTATCACCCTCACATGTCATCGTAAGTATGGGGCATAAGCCCTACTGACTATGATCTGTTTCTTTGCATTTGATGTCACATAACTCAAGAGATCTGACCCTTCATTTGAAATTATTGATAATTAGGAAATAAATCCAAAGAAGCAATAGCTTTGCCTCCTTTCATAGTTTTTTGTCTCATAAGACAATTTAATTTCATAGCCCATCTCATCTGATATGGGTTGACTTTTGGGGATAAATGGTGTGAAGATATTTCTCGTTAATCTCTGTAGGCCCAGAATGTGTGAAGGCGCAGGCTTTAAATTCACATTATGCTTAAGTATTGTAAATGCTCTCATTCGGTTCAGAAACTTTTACTCTGAAGAAACAAGGTTTCTACTACACCGACAGGGACTGAGTTATTGTTGCTGTAAACTGAGGACTGCAGTAACGCGAAATTTTGCATGAAATAGCATACCCAGCTAATGCAGTCTGCAGGTCTAATTGTAAGATTTATGGAACAAAAGTACTGATTCTGTTATGTTTCCTACTGCGTCTCTCTGTTTTGTGGAGGTGTGTTAAGCCAGATTTCAAGGATGGAAGAGTCTGTTACACGTGGTGTACGTACAGTCTCCACAAACCTATGTTGCTAGTAAGTACAGTAAAGCACATTAGAAGCCGTGTGTTTACTTGGCTGTATTGGCCAGATTTTTATCTTTATGAATGTTATTTAAATTTTTAACAGTGACACTAAAGTGAACTTTTTTTTTAATTCCTTCTTTATCCCTGAAAAAATAGCCTTTATTCCCCTGAAATTCACTTTTTTTTTTTTTCCTGTGTGAAGAGGGAATGTTTTTATCATCATCTAAATATTTAATTCGCTAAATTAGGTCACCCTTAACAGGAATAGCTGAATTAATTGCTATGTGCGCGTAAAGGTGGTTTGTAGTAAATAGTTTGCGTGTGGGTAAGGATGGGGGAATCTCGCGTTTTCTGCAGCCGGGATGCTGGCTGTGCACTTTCTTCTGCTGACACCTAGTGGCTAGGGACCACGGGCGATGGGCTCGTTCCAGGGACACTTCGGTAAGAAAACATCCTGACACCTGTGAGTAAAGGTAAGCTGAGGTGCAGTGACTGAAAGCAGTGGCGTGTAGGGTCTGACCCAATATGATGTGTTGCTTTCAGGCTCGGATGCTCGTTCAACCAGCCTGAGCCGGCTGGGTGCTTTTCTGCCTGGCTCAGGGGTGATGGTGTAACACCAGGCTCCAAGTTTGACCAACAGTCTCCTCAAACGACAAGCTTTCTGTCTGTTCTCTGCAGATGTGGTCACTCCAGTGAGCTTTGCAAAGGGCACTGTGTGTGCTTAATACAGCATTTTCTAGCTGGTCAGGTTTGAAAAGCTTGTTTACTTGTATCTTGCTTTAAAATCTGTATATTCTGAAGAGGTATTTCTGTTTCCACATCTCCATTCCTATTGTCTGTATTTCCTGGCTGTAAATACACTGCAAGGTGAATATTTCTGTGCTTATTTTTCTTTTGTGGTGCTGCTCCTTTTTGTCTGGATAATGAAGGGTCTGTGTGTGATTTTATAGCCCAGAGAGATGGCAGTATCTAACTGCTCCTGCAGGTAGTTTCCTCCTGAACTTTGCTGCTTTTGCACTGATCAGTGTGGACACTGTAAAACCCCGTACACTGAGGTGACGGGTATATGCAAAGCTGGTGGCCTAAGCAGCCCGTTTGATTTCTCATACACCACTGAAGGGACGTCTCTGTGCATGAGATTCTGCTGTTTGGATTTCAATCAAGATATCCTGGTTTGTTTTTAAAGGGCTGATTTAGTTATCATGGGTTTATTAATGTAGTTATTAGGGTGATGAACTCTGCTTTCTTTGTAAAATGATTTCTTGCGTGTATTGTCATATAAATCTAAACCTTTCTCTCATACATAAAACCCATGTAAAGCTGATTTCAGTGCATTTTGAATATGCTAGATATTAATAATTTCCATATTTTATACTGGTTTTATAGAACTGCAACACCTGTGGGTATTTCCAGTGTGTGCTGGTCTGCAGCAACAACAGCTCTGATTTGTGGCAATGGCTCTGAGTAGGTGAAACAATTAGTACAGTTGCATTACTCGTTACAAGAATTATATTCCTTGATATTTGGCTCATCCTATCTTGTTGAGATTTGCCCAGCAAAATCTTTCATTGCTTTGTTCTCCGTGCAAGGCCCGTCTCTCTGACCATAAATGAATTGGAATGGAGTAATAACAGTGCTGTGATCTTTGTCCAGTGCTAAGGGGGTGTCGCTGCTTACTTGTTAAGTGTCAAATTTTGCACTGTTTCTAAACAAAGTAAGTATCAAAATGGGGGGGGGGGAGAGGGGAAAGGGAGCCGTGATGGTATTAAAAGTGTAATCAGATTGTTTGAGAGGGCATTATGAAATCAGCATCAAAATGAAAAAATGCAGAGAAATATGACTTTATTTTAGCATCCTAGTATTAATTAATAATTTATTGACTTTTTAAATTTAAAATTCGCTTTCAGCCCTGGAAAGGCATGGCCAGTATCTTTCACTGTCTGCAGATTTCTTGAAAATAGTGTTGTTCTGTTTTGCAGTGTTTCCCACAAGAATAAAGCTGCCTACCTTCATCACAAACTGAGGAAATATGTTGTAGTTTAAAACATCCACTGCTTTTCAATTACATTTAAAACATATGGAATAGTAGTTGGGAGCTAACTGAAGCTTTAAGGTCCTAATAATGAAACAACCATTTTAAGTAACTACTGGTACTGCAGTGATTCGGATAGTGGATGGGATTTTTATAAACTGTTGTATTATGTCCCATTAATGTAGACATTTCTGCATAACCTACATCTTTCAGATTGAACTAGGATCATAAATAGTTATTGCTACAAACTCGAATGCCTTGGCAATTACTGGTAATAAGTGAATATCTTCAATGAACCGTCCTTTAATTTCTTTTATGACTTCATGATCAGTTATTCAATCTTATTCAGGTTTATTAGCCTGAGCAAACATTAGTTGTATAACTGATTAATTAAAATAAACTGATTTATGATTAATTTTAATTGTTCTGAATTGATTTGGTTTAAATTTAACCTAAATATTCTTTAGATGCATCCGCTTAAGAATAGGCAGAGTGGATGTACTTCTCTACCTCTACACTTCTTGTGTGCTTTCATTGGTGAGCTTACTTGCTAATATATGGAGACAACGATGTGTTGAACACATTCCAAAATGTTTTCTAACCTTAATATGAAACTACTTACTGAAACTCATAGATGTATATTCCAGTTTTCAAACTGCTTTAGCTGAATAACACCAGATGTATGTATATATGTTTCAGTGTATGTATTGGTGCCTTTGTTCTGTTGACCTGTCAAATCCTGCTAATTTATATTTGGATTCTGAATAGTGGAGACAACATACTATCATTATGCATAACAACTTCAATACAAATTCTCATTATGATGCAATCTGAGCAACACCAGGGAAAAAAGCCGTTATGAGTCGGACAAAATGAAAGGTCAACTTTTCTTTTTCAATATACCATTCAACTCAACTTAAGGTAATAATGTAATAAGCCTCTTCAGTTGGCGGTTTGTCATAGTACTACAACCATATAGGGACATCTGGGGGAAGTAGAGGACACTATACTTTCATATGGTGAGTATTATTCAAAAAAGGTCTCTCCTTTATTTCCAACTCTTTTTTTTGTGAAAAAAGTGAGAAACTTTCCTGCCTTCATGCAGGAGCATGTAGACACATCTGGAGAATCATTTTGTCTCTCTTGAGAGTCTCTGTTATCCACCCTAATAAAGCTAGCGTGTGTTTGATTGTCGGTGCTGCAGCGATATATCCGTGCTGCACTGTAACCATACATTCTGGAGACACAGGGCTGAGTGCTGTGCTCTGTGTCGGAGTTAGCTGGCCATCGAGTCCGTCGGTGGCTGCAGGGGACGCAGCCTGCCTGATCCCTCTTACATCAAGTACCAACTGCAGCACTCAGTCTGTAACGAGGAAGCATGAGGCTGCTCTCCAGGTCTTTTTTTCCTGCATCATAGTGATGTAAAGACCTTTGATGTGATATACTAAGGGTGTGTTGCTGCCTTATATCTTGTTAGTAGGTATTAGTTTTGATTGCATCCCCATTACTAATTCCTTCCTCAGAATCCAGGCTGCTGTGTTATCAATATCCCAATGTGGAGCTTTCCATATGCTTGATCATGATACGCTGCTGAGGTACTGCACAACTGTAGAAACTTTATTGTTCCTGAGTAAATTTATTCTGAATTTTAACCTTGGGACATGGGATCACGTTCAGTTAAGATGTAAAAGTTCCTCAGAGTTTTTTAGGAAATGAGGCGCAACTTAGCAGTTAAAATGCACCTGCACTCTGATCAGGACACATCTTGGCAAAATGCATTAAACCTTAACATTGTAGTTTCCTGTATTTGTTATAGCTTCTTACTAGAGAATCTGCCTGACATCTGTTACTATCCTTGATATCGATACCTTGGTGCAGCCACTGAATTACTGTCTTGGTTCTACAAAAGTAGGTATTTTTTCACAAATCCAGTTGTGCAGTTGCAGTTTCCTATTATCTCAGGATATTATGTTTAACATCTCATTGATCTTGGTACAGTTGTTCCTCATATGAGTTCTGAATAGGTTCCTGTTATCCAGGGTACTGTAGCTAACATAATGCACTGAAGTATTGATGGTGCTCTGGCCAAGAACTGTGTGCACTTCATAAGTAAGTTGTTGCTCTTTACCCCTGTTTAAATTCTTGGCCAAGGAAGGTAAAGTTAAGGTTAGTCCTGTAGATACTTAGGTCCCCTACAACAGTGGGAGTTTCAGAGTGCTTGAAGAGGACAGTTTTACTCATCCATTTTAGGATTTTACACCACTAAGGAGTTTTGCTTTACAAATTCGTAAGCGATACCATGATACTGGTGAGACAAATTGATTTGTTTCTGAGGAAAACGTTAAGGTGGCAGTGTGATGGCATGACATCAGGCCACTGCATTAATTACTTCATGTCAATCGCATGCCTAGACTAATACTGTCGATTCCTTTGACAATTACAGATCTGAGTGGGACAGAAGTCAGAGAAGTAGATAATGTGTGGTGCAGAGTAAAGAAGCAAATGCAAGATAAGCCCAAAAGGAAATTTTGTTGGAATACGTGTGCAGTAACATAAAAAAGTGCATGTTACATACCAGTGCATAATTCTGTTTGAAAAGGCTTTGTAGCATGCAATGCTTTATCTACTATGAAGTAAGATTGTTGCCATGGTGAGTTATTTTTTAAGTTATTCGGTTGAAGAGTAAATAGTTGTTCCCAGCTCCCAGTAATTGCCATATTCCAGTTACTTCTTCTGCATAGCCATCTTTGCCATACCTTTATTCCCCATATGTACGTTTTAAAGGCATACATAGTACACAGATCCTTCCCTTTCACCAGAATTGTCTTGATAGGTCAGGGTTTTAGGAGTTCTTGTCAACATGTAGAAGAAACTAAGTGGGAAGATTGTACATGTTTAATATAAGCATTAACAAACTTGTTTAAAAACCCCCAGCCTGTGGGGGAAGCAGTGAAGAGACACATACAAAACAAAGCACTTAGTTTTACCTGAAATTTTGATCTGCTCCTTTTTAAGTTAGTGCAGATGTGTATTTAATAGGAATTTTCTCCCACCCAATTTTAATAGGAATTTTTCCTGTTTGATTCCTGCTAATTCTCAAATATATCCCTGTATAGACAGCCTAGTAGTTCCTAAATATTGGTAATTCGTGAGTCTCATCCTGGTGACATTACTAACAGATAGGAGTAGACAATGACACTGCCATTGACAGTGTGTAAAACCTGACATTTGTATGATAAAAATTGAGATAAAACGGGTGTCTGTATGTTCTGGAACCAAAAGTTAAGACTTTTTTTTTTCTTAGTATGAAGGTTGTGCGTTTTGTGGCATTTTGCAGACTCTGTAGTTTTCAACAATCTCACTTAGAAGCTACCTGTAACTATCATTATGTTTTAACAATTATGGAAAATGTTCTAGAGGACAAAGTACCTAGAATTCAAAATCGTGACTGAAAAAGCCCTGTTTGGGAAAGACAGTTTTGTTTGTTTGTGTTCTGTGTGGTTTCTGTTTTCATTTCAATCCTGTTGTGTTTTTCTCTGAGCACTACAGTTGCTACAGTCAAGCTTCAGCTTTTGCTTTTGCTGTTTTAAACCTTAAAATGGCTCTTTTTCTAACAAGCATTTACTGTTCTTCAAAATGCATTTAATATTCTACATCTAAGTGTTGAGATATACATATGCTAATGAAACTGAAAAGACATTCTCTTTAATCTCTTACGGCAGCCTGTTATGTGGCAAATAGAATTGTTTTGTAATTTCCAAGCTGTTGTAAGATACTGTGTGGTATAATTCTGTATGCCACACTAAGATTGGAAAGCTAAGATTATGAAGGAAAGTTAATTAAAAATACTATTTGAAGAAAATAGTGCAACCCTCTGCTCGAAATGGCATTTCTGCTGTAAAAGATGCAGTCGAACTTTCCTGTCCGTCATACGTGTTAAAGTAAAAAAACAACAAACAACCCCAAGAGAAACAACCAGACCACCCCCAACACCCCACCCACAGCATGGGAATGGGTTTGGACTTCAGTCCAGAAGCTTTACCCAAAGTAAGGGGTCGCATGCTCTGCATCTTGTAGTGCACACAGGTGCTGCTGTTCATGGGGCAGCTCTTCAGATTAGGAATATTTACCTGTTTCATTCTGACACTGAAGTCTTTGTGAGGTCTTAGTTGGTTGGAACCTGTGAGCGAGCACAGGAGTTTCTTGAGTTTCCCTGTAACTTCGGAGCCTCCGTAGAAATGGCGTGTTCAACTGTCAGGCTGGATGGGGTCACTCCCTGTGTCTTCTGCATCGGTGCTGCAGAAATAAAAGTAGCTTTGTTCAAAAGCC
This sequence comes from Laterallus jamaicensis coturniculus, assembly GCA_022605575.1. NCBI lineage: Eukaryota > Metazoa > Chordata > Aves > Gruiformes > Rallidae > Laterallus > Laterallus jamaicensis. The sequence continues at coordinate 8,265,684 of JAKCOX010000022.1, forward strand.
TCTAAATCTTCCTATTACCCAGGAAGGTTGTACTGTGAGGAGCAGCTCTGTGATAACTTCAGCTTTACTGTGGAAGGATTTGTACATTCAACTGATAAATTATTCGTCTCTGCCTTTCACACCTGATTCTCTGGTTTTTGTGCTATTTTATGCACTTGTTTCTTCTCAATTTGTTCCAAGCCTTTGTGTGCTTTGGACTGACTTTTGCCAGTGTTTTTATTGTGTTTTCTCCCAGTACTTTACTTATAATTGAGAGTGCCCAGCCTCAGCAGGCAGTGAAGCAGTGTGCAAATGCCACCATGCAGGAAAAGTTGAAGATATTTCCTGAACTAATAAAGCGCAGGGGACTTAGAGCAGAACAATGGAGCAAGTAAACAAACACCAACCATAAAATAACATGACCATTGAATTCAGCTTCTGTGTAAGGCACTCAGTGGCTGTGTGCTTTTTAAATGAGCTGTGAATAAGTTGCATTTGATATTAGGGAAAAAAAAGCCCAAGTCAACACCTTCCATCAAAAAGCTACATGGTAAAAAAAAACCCCCACCACAAAAGACAGTTCAGGCAGGTAGGAGACAGCAAAATGTACACTCACACTGGTGTGAGCAGCTGTACAACTGAACACAAAGTATTACTTCCCCTGAAAGAGGTGGTAGAAGAGATTTAGGTATTTGGATTTCTAAAACAAACTTAGTAGCAAGCAGGCTTGATGAAATAATGATAAAAATTATAATCCTTAATCAGGAACAAATCAATAGAGCTTCATAATAGAAAAATCATGCCACATTATAGATTGTATATGAATTTGGAGAGTACACCTTGCACTCCTACACTACAGAAAGAGAGAAGTGGAAGGCAGTAAATCAAAATTATTTGTAGTGGTTTGCACAGATAGGTGATAGAGCTTGTGCAATGAGAACCTAAAATGCTATAGGCTTAGACAGACAGAGACATTTGTATGCATGACGTAATTGACAGCTCAGTTTGATTGCTTTCCATGGCAGACAGCAGAGGAGACCTGCTATCATTCAGAGTTGTACTTTTCTTCAGCATCACATTGAGATATTCTGATACTGCCCTGGGGCGTAACAAAATCACATGTGGATGTACCTTCAGTAGTGTGCTTGCTGTCATCTTGATTCTTCCGTCCTGGGGAGGGATGGGGGTACCGCTCGCCTGGGTGCTCATAGTGTCCTTGTCACTTGCTTAAGGCTTCTGGAAAAGGACAAGAGGGAGCCTAAGCCCCCCTTCTGGTTTGGCTCTTGCGTTTCATCAGAGAACTTTTTTTCACAAATATGTGAATTTTGGTACAGGCAGAGCATTAGTGAAAGAGAAATTCTGGCTTCTGACCAAAATGCTGTAAAGGTAAAAGTGAATTTAGCATTGGGGAGCTCCTTTTTCTTCTTTCTTCTGTTTGGGGGGCCCAAAAATGTAAAGTGCAGAGGGCTGATAAATTCATTGTTCTTTAAAACACGCACTACTTCAGTCTAGTAAAACATCAAATGAAAAGATTCTGTCTTTTCTTATCTTTCTCTAATTTAATTCATTGTTTTCTGTTCCTTTCATTCAATGAAAAGCAGTTTTTGGCAGTGACAGATACTCTATTGTGACTGAAATATGCATTTTGTAAGTCATAACTTTACTTGCTATTGAAATAAACTGTGTATGTACAGCGTGCAAGATTTATGCAGAACTCAGCTGGAGGTATTCTGCTCAGAATTCCTATGGTTTAAAATGTCTCTTTCAAGTTTGAAAATGTGTTGTGAAGTAGATACCATTATGATAATTGGAAGTTCAGCTTCTCTGTCTTGCTCTATTATTTTTTTTGAATACAATTAACACATCACACACACTTCACCTGGTCTCTCCTCATTTACCTCTGACACTTCCTTGATATTTATTTAGACACATGTGGTGTCTTTCCTTTGAACTCAATAGTTGGTATATCCACTAGATTTTTTTTTTTAATAAACATTTTTCTTGTTTAGAGATATACAATTAGTTTGCATTGTTAGAGAAAAGTATACATCTCAATGTCAATTTAAGTCTTTTACTTAGTTGTTAGATGATCAGGACATAAATTGTGTAAAGATTGTGGAGAAAACTGTGATTACTCTCAAATCAAAATACCTGCTGAGAACTTGCAGAAGCAGCTCATTTTTATTACAGTTCTCACAAGGGTTCAGTACAGGGAAGATGGCTGAAAGCTATCTAGAGTAAAACTTTTAAAAATGCAAATAGTGCATTTAACTTGAAATTGTTGTATAAACACAAAGCACAGAACTCAATGATTTGTTTGAATTAAGCTTTATTCTGTCACATTCAGCAGCAATGCTTTTATTTCTGAAAACAAAAGGAAGTAATTTTGTTTTAAAAATAAAAAATATGCAAGTAGTATTTTATTACATCTCAAATAATGTATGTAGTGTTTGGTGGTACGTTACATGTACATATCTAATAGCAATGTAATGCCATTATCCTCCAGAAGATAACCTGAAGTGATCTGAAATAGGTTTTGTAATTTTTTTGGGGGGAAAAAAATTCTCTTTGACAAATCAAATTTTAGTGATGCCACTGGAAAACAGGATGAAAATATCATCCTACTGTATTCCATTTGTGGAAATTAGGTTGGAGTTTTCCTTTTTTCTTTTTCCATTTTATTTCAGGTTTAGGAATAAGACTTGGATATTTAATAATTAATCCAAAATCCAGTCTAAAACGGATCCTTCTGATCAGGCAGGAAATTATTCTGGATAATTTCGTTAATTTTGGTTGCAGTTTGGAAAGAACCAGGGCTATGTTTTTCTAGAGTTCCTGCTCACTGTCCATTGCTATGAGTGCTATTTTCTGTATTATTTTCAGTAACTATTACTGAAGGTGTCTGATATTTGTAAATTAGTTTATTACAGGAGAAGGGTGTCACCTACTGAATAAAAATTTGTTTTCTTTGCTTGTCAGGTCCAAGAGTCCAAGATTTCATATGAAAGTTAAAAGCTGCTTGGGGGAAAAAATGGGAAGTAAGCTGTGCCTTTGAATGAGTTTTATGTAAAATGTGTGTTTTATTTGTCTCTGAGGTCTGCATTGCAGAGTCTTCCTTGTTCCCTGCAGCACCAGAGAGTTAAGGAGTGGAAATCCACATGCTGTGAATGGTTTCACAACAAAGGAAATGTGGTTGTGACAATATGCAGGAGTGAGGTGTGTTGGGTTGCTTCATGGTAGCCATCACCATGGAGAGAACCATTGTTCTACAGTGGCATCTTTGCTGGGTTGCTTAGGGAAGGGCATGATGCAGAAACCATTAGAACAGGGCATTTATAAAGGAGATCTATATCACAATAAGGCAAAGGGAAATCTTTCTTTTGAGATACCTTTGACTTGGACTTCCAATTTTCAGAATGCACATTTAAAATTCTCTCCATATAAACCTACTTGGAAGAGTGTATTTTAATTATTTTTTTTTTTAAATGCAATCATTCTGTAATAAAATATTTCAAGTACTGGCTAAGCTGTAAAGCTTAGGGCTGATAAACAAAGCATCTGAAGCCAAATGGCCCCTTAGCTAACCCCAATTAAAATAAAGATTTCATTGCGCTCTGTCCTGACAGAGAGGGAACATATTGTTGCCTTTAAGGGAGTTTGGTTTAGTTAATGAAAGAATTTATTTCATTTTTTCAAATACAGAACCTAATTAAATAAGTTTCAACTTGACTTGTAGTTGAGGACATTTTAACTCCTTAAAGGTTACTTTTGTGTCCAAGCGTAGCGCTCTTTTGAATTATGTCTGATGCGGTATTTAGTTTTGTGGTTTATATAGTAAATTTTATAGCAGATCTTGTGTGAGGAGTTCTGTGCCTGTTTCATGTATACATACATAAATGTTTTTCATTCTAAAAGCCTAAAACTTGTAACTGCCATTACTTTCTTCAAGCATCCTATTTGGCACTAAGTATTACAGATAGTAACTTAGAGTCTTAAAGTAACGTGGAAATGAAGGTGGCCTGGGTTTGCTCTGAATGTACTTTAAAGGCTGTGTATGATATATGTGCATTGCTTACTCCTGCTGTTCAATGAAAAGGAAGATATATCAAAAAATTATTTTTGGTGAAGTTCTCCAAGCAGTATTTAAAACCTGTATCTCTAGAACATTTTTTCTTGGAGAGGATTAATGGTGAAAATGAAAGCAATTTGTAAGGATTACAACTGTGATTAGTTTGCCTTCCTTCAGGATCCATCTGTACTTGTATAGGCAAAGTTCATCCCCTGTTTGTCAACTACTAATTTATTACATACAGTGCATGAAGAATATATGAAAAAGAACACTTTTAGCTGAAGATGCTTTCTGCTTACACAGGAGAACGTTTCATACTTGACAGCTGAAGGCAGTCAAAGGTTGGCAATGTTGTTGCTTACCTTAGTTTCTTGCCTAAAATTTACAAAAAATGTTAAGTGGCAGGTGCACCTCTAGTAATAAAATGCTGTGAGGTGAGTCACAGTCTCTTAATGAGAGTGGACGATGCTGTTCAGCTGGGTGCTTCGTCCTTTGTCAGAGTAGGAACTTGCATTAAAAGCACCTACCCAGCATTATTCAGAAAATGATGGGTTCTTCTAAATCACTTGTTACAGAAGCTGAATCTAATCAAGGATGTTCATGCTTAAGGTAAATAATTTTTAGTTGTAACAGGTATGTAAATATTTTCCCCAAATATACCTGTGAATCTATAAATACATATTGTTTTGGAGCAGTGGCTTGCCAGTTAAAGGGAGGACTTCTTGATCAAAATTTTAAAAACATGCATATGTTGCATCCCCTCATTTGGGGGATTTAAGCTAATGTTTGGAATGTCTGTTCTCTTCCAAATGTCACTTAATCATGTATTCCCCTTTACATATTGAATAAATTACATTCCAGCTCTCTTAAAACATGTTTCCAGGGAGAGCAAAGAAGCTGTCTCCCATGAAGGGCTGTTGATTTCCCTACATCAGAGTCATTCCCAGGGCTTTTGACTGGTTTGGTTCAGGTCTGTGTTGTGTCGGATTTGATTGTTACCTGTACCTGTGGAGGGTAAATCATTTCAACCTGTATGTGGAAATAAATGAATTTTATTTGCAGCTAATTCACAAAATCCTTAATGTTTAGGAGGGTCCTGCAGGGGCTTTTTAGTTGAAAAAGTGCTCTTTGAGGTGAGTGTGAAGATGAATGAAATTAAGGACTAGAGGGTACCAGAGTCCTAAAAATCTCTTACTTATTTGGCATATGTTACAGATCTTGAGATAACTGAACTGCAGTGCTGTTCTTTTCTCTTCTGTGAATTTCTGTAGATCATTATAATTAAGATGTGTTTCAGAAATCTCAAGAATAGTTGCCAAACAACCAAAAATAAATCATTGCATCTAGCCAGAGTTCTAGATATCCTCACTCTGCCCTAAAGCTACATTTCCCATCCATTATCCTGTCATGGCTTATTGTGCTCAATTTTAATTAAATTTTAATAGCATATTTGCAGTCATAACTGACATGAAAGTTTTCCAAAGACTATTATACCCACAGGATGTTTCCCTTACATTTTTTTTCTTGGTTCTTCTTTTCGTCACATCCAGATTCTGTTCTTTGGAAAAGCCTTTGGTGGCACAGAGCATGAAACAGAAAATGGAGAAAAAAATTAGTATAGTGACTTGACTGAGGAGTATCAGTTTGCAACCAGAAGTAATCAATTGCATTTTGTATTCTTTGGGAACATTGATTCTAATAGTCACATTAGACGTTTTAAAATGGATATGTTTGATAAGGATCTTGGGTTTTATTCGATTTTACTTATGTTCAGTCTAGTGTATACAGAGTGTTCTGCATTTGGGTTTCAACATAGAGATGATGAATCTCTTAATTACAAAAACTGCTTTTGCAATCCTGCAACCTGCAGTTCTTGCTTTTTCTGCCTTTAAAGGATGTCGTATTCACAAATGTTATGCACAGCTTTTACTTTGATATCCCAGACTCTGAAAAGTCACTTTTTATGCTTAAAAAAAAAAAAAAAGTAGGATCATCAGTCCTTATCACTGTATAGGAAGCCCTGTAATATTAATTGGTTGTCAAATCCCTAAGAAATAATGGATTAACGTGCTTGATCATAATGCCCTGTTGAGAAGCTGAAGTTTGCTGATGTCCCCAGCCTCTCCGTTTAATGCAATTACAGATATGCATTCAGGACATTTGAGTGGATTGCATTTCATTAATATGATTTGAGCAGACAATACTAAGTTGCTGTTGGGCCTTCTCTGACAGCTAATTACTGAAATGAAGTGTGTACATGGCTAAGAAACAATGGAGCACTTGTCAGGAACATTAAACAATGCAGAAATAGTGCCAAATCTTGGAATCACTCCTCTGAACAGGTTTTCTTGTCTCTGCAGACCAACCCTGGGACATACATGATCATGATTTAGAATTGAGGGAAACAAAGTTTGTTACTGTTGACTGAAATGCAACCCAGTTCTGGTTTGCCCTTTCCTCTGTTTATTGCAGGCTCTTGCACGGACTTACCTCGCTTGCTAAACACAACTACCTCTTGCTTTACATACATCATTTTTGCATCTTTGGTGTTGAGTACTTCTGCACTCTGAAACTACTTGTGCACACTCTGGAGTAGGAGCAGTCAGTTCTACAGCACGTCCAGCACTGGGGAAGGGGGCTTACCTCAGGGCTTTTGTAAAGACTTGTCTTACCCAGTGTGGTGATGTCTTTATGACATACCTGCAGAATTATGAAAAAGAATATAATACTGGCTAGAGAACGTTTTTGTCAGCCAATTCAACTGCCTTTATATTGCTGTAAGAGTAGGTGTTAGTTATTGGAGTTTTTTTTATTTTGGTGCTAGGAGGAGTCCTGGGTTATCGGTGGTGTTTATCTTGATGCACAGCCCTGATTATAATGAGCACCAGTGCCACCTCTGAGCAGCTCATGTTATTTGATCTCTGCGTCTCCAAGTCCCCAGGTAATGTGGAGACAAGGGAGTTTGTATTAAATACTCTTGAGGCTTTATTACCTCATAGGTACTTGCCCATCTTTCTCATTTTACAAGGCATTTTTCCTTTTAATCCTTAAAATGTTTCTGTTAAACAGAAACTGAGGTGTTTTTTCATTCCAGTGACAATAAGGATGTGCTAAATATGCTGATTTAATCACATTTGCAATTTGGTGACCTATACAAAATTGCAGCTTAGTTTTCTTGGTCAGTATGAAAATGTGCCTTTGAAAAAGTACCCTTAGCTGCAGGAGGGCATCTGGAGAGGAGCTGGGAGGCAGAAATCCTTCCCATGGAGAGGGGAGGCCTTGGCACAGGGTGCCCAGAGAAGCTGGGGCTGCCTCAGGATCCCTGACAGGGTTCAAGGCTTGGTTGGATGGGGCTTGGGACGTCCTGGGCTGCGTGTGTGTGTCCCTACCCATGGCAGGGGGACTCTGGGGGGGCTTTGAGGTCCCTTCCAACCCAAACCATTCTATGATACTGTTCTGTGATTCTATGAATTTGAATTGACTCTCAGAAAAATGTATTCAAATCTGTACCTTCAGTAGGAGAAAAAAGGACAAGTAGCAGGTGGCCAGTAAAGGGTCTGTTCTGCCTGATCAATTCAGAAATACATGTTGAGGAGCTGGAGTAGTTTGCCATCCTTCATTTCACAAAACAAAGTTCCAGACTGAGCTCTGCTTTCATGTATTCTCTCTCCATGGAAATTATGTCCTTTTTTTCTCATTTCAAATTAGATGAGTACAACGAAATCCTTATTTTACATATTTATTAACAAGGCTTTCATCCCTGTGGTATTGTAACTATCCTCACTACTTTATGCAAAGAAATTACAAGGAGAGTTCACAAACCTTTAGAAGGTTTCTGTCATCACTCTTTTTCCAGCATTATTGCTCATGCCTGTATTCTCCTTGCATGTTGCTCCACCAACCATTATTTACTGGCCTGCCTACCATACACTGTTGATGCCATTGATTTTTTTTTTTTTTTTTAATTCTGAAGGAAATCACATTACACACCTCCTATTGGTTTCTGATCTCTTTGGATATCTGTTGTTAGAGAACTGACATGTGAAGAAATGATGCTGACTCCACTCCCTGGCATGTGGAGGGTTAAGGGAATTTTTAGCCTCACCAAAAAGTATTTGGTCAGATACTCAGGTGCTGGAAATTTTCTTAGCAACATCAGTCACCTAGGAACATGATCATCTGCTGTTCTGGGGTAGAGATTACAGAGCTTAATGATTAGCTACTATAAGCTGCAGCTGATGCCAGACTCTACCCCCTTTACACCTAATTAGCCTCATTAATGAGCTCTTCTGCTCTCCACAGAGAGGGCTTCCTCCTTGGAATAGGAGGCAAAAATACTTCACCCAGGTAGATGTGCTGAAACCTTTAATTATTGCCCACACCTGCAAAGCCTTGTGTCTCTGACTGCAATATTGCTTAGCTGAAATTGTGCTTATTTACAGTGACCACAGTACAAAGTATTAACTCTTTAGCACCTTAGGAATTGTTTTTAAGATTTGGAAGTATTTATATAGGGTACCTTTAAACCTAAGCACTCCAAATGCTGTGCTTAGTGAAGTTGGATGTGTTGTGTGTGTGACAAAGTTCCTCAGTATTTTGTTTAGCCCTGAAAAATATGTTAAAATTGTTGCTGAATGTCAAATACTGCAGTGTTAGAACTAAGAACACTGTTAGGGAAGTTTCATTCTTTAAATAAGCAACTTCTCCATTTGGAGCAATGTCATTTTGCACTGCTAAATTAGAAATATGGAAAAACAAGCATGCAGTAATCAATGTAGAACACAATAACCAAGCTAATTAAGGGTTCTGGTGTGATTCTTACTTATAGCAATTATTGGTAAATATCTACTACAGTCTAGTTCTTACATTTCTCAAAATTTGGTAACATTTTGGTTTACTGCTTCTTTGCTTTAATGCTAAAATAGCCATGTAACATTTTTGCACCTGAGTCGAGTCCAAGAGATTATCCCTGTGTAGAGCCAAAGGTGTGTGTCTGTTTATCAATTTAGCTCAAAAGGCAGCTCAGGTGGGTCTTGTTTTCAGTAGGGAAAGTTCAAAGTGCTAATTTATCTGTGCAAATACTTTGTTGGTTTTCTAGTAACTATTCCCACAGTAGCTAGCTTTCTGGAATTTTCAGCAGGAAATGCTTACTGTGAAAATATCCAACATCCACACTGGGGAGGCTCCCTGGCATTGCAAAGAACGTGATGCAGCCCTGTGGAGCAGTCAGCTTTCTTGAAGGCAGAGCAGGCAGGTGACCAATGTTTCCTTTTACTCCAGTTTCATGCTTATTCCCCCAGCTTTCACAGCTTCTGGCCCCTCACTGCGACAGGTGGAGCAATCAGAGAGAAAACCTTGGGCTATGGGGTGCTTGGTCTGCAAGCAACTAGTCACAGGTCGTGGTTTCTCTTGAGAGGGTTTGAGCCAAGGCATCTTCTTTCCTGGAAATTCATCTTCTTGAATGAACTGAAGGTCATGTGCTTCCTGCAAGGTATGCTCAGTGCCTGTGTGGAGTGGTGGGGCTTTTCAACCAAAGTTGTGGACTGTTTCCCATGAAGATGTTCTTAGCACAATGCTGAGCTAATTTGAACTAAAGCATTTGAGTTAGAAAGGAATTGGGAATGGAGATAGTGTATTTCTGCAGTTGAAAGGATATTTGGAAACTGAAAATAGGCCCTCAAGAGTGTGAAGCCACCTCAGTAAAAGACACTGTTTTAGTGATTCTTACGAATCTGTAGAGCAAACTTTGTTTTACTTTATTAATAATTAAAAGAGCACCACGCCTCACCACACAAGATGTAATAATGCACTGTGTGGACCACAGAAATTCCTGTGCACTTTTCCAAGGATGCAATTTGAATCATATGTCCAAAAAAAACATCAAAATTGGTGCTTTTTCAAGTATTTGGATAACGTTTTGTCAATTGTTACTGCTCCTAATAACTGTGACATAAATGGCATGGAAGTGGAGCCTTCTGATGGAAATCTCAGCAAGCTTAGCTCTGTTTCCTAGGTGAGAAAGCCTGAGGTTCCAGGGCAGATGAGAAGGACTTTTACAAGATAAAAATTATCATTGAGGGCATGTGGGTCTGGAGGGGAGCAGAGTTGGCATTTTTGGCCCAGCAAATATCTGCCCATCTGCTCTCTGTCAGAACATGTTAGAAGTGCATCTGGATCCGTGCCCCAGAGTTTCAGCTCTGAGCGGGTCATGTGCTTGTCTCCACGACAACTCAAGGAGCTGGGTAAACTGCTGTGCTCCGAGCCAGATGCTTCCCTGCACATGTGGTCTAATTAGATGGCATTTTTCCCCTCACAAAAGAGTTCAGAAATTTTGCATGGATTCCGTGTCAAAAAATGTGTAGCCGATATAATGGAGCTGGGAGGAGTCGTGCGGCCAAACGCTAAATAATTCCACTTGCTGCAGAACTCGGCGTCAGTGTGTGTGAGCTGTAGGCTTGCAGGGACGCAGAACAAATCCCCTTCGGTAGCTTCATCGTGGAGTGAGCAAAACCTGGGGAAGGGGAAGTGGTGAAAGGAAAAACCTGCTATTTTTTCACCCTCGCACTGGATGCAACTTTCTCGTTATGAATATATCAGGAGGAAATTGGGGGACTGAGACAGATTACGTATCCTGAAATAAATGCTTGTGAGACACAGCATTCTCAGTCTCTTAGGGGAGGGATTTCTTTTATTTTTCTCTCTTTTTTTTTTTTTCTTTTCCCCTTACCCTTTTTTTTTTTTTTAAGGGTTTGAATAAAAACTGCAAGAAGTGAGATGTTGTGGAGGAGAGACGGGGAAATAAAATCAACCTTACCTTATAAAAAATGATACTTTCTAATATGGCAAGATCATCAAGCTATTCTGAGATAGGGGAAAGGGCTTCATTTAGTGCCAGTGACGAGGAACTCTCTTCAAAGAAATTGAAAAGTAGCAGGTTTTGTGATTATACAAATGTGGCTTTTTCTCTGCCTTGCCTTATCCTGTGGCAAAATCTGAGCCTCTGCCTGACAAAGAAGGAATAAATGGAAAGGCAGAATGTAGAGTTCTCATTTGTTTGAAAAGGGGGAATGCTTTACTCTGCTTTTTTCCACCTGTGAGGAGAAGCACTTTGAGTGGTTGTGGACTTAATTTCTTAGTTCTTTCCAAAAAGTTGTTTGGACAGACATACATAATAAACTAATACTCCATAACAAGCAATATAGTGGCGAGTGTCTTTGTTGTAGCAAGTTCCAGTTATTCCCAGGATTGGGTGTTGTTGTGTCTTTAGGAGTCTAGTGACATAAATTACTGATTTATAATCCCACATGTATGATAAATAGCCATAGCAAGCATATGTCTGTGTACATTTATATATTAATCATTGGCCACTTAGGTTTCCCCAGAGCCTGCTACATGAGTCGAATAGAAAGGAATGAAACCTTTTTCCAGTGTTCCTGATCCAGTGCCTTTGATTACCTCTCCCAGGGGACATGATAAATTCCTTCTCTAAAGTGACTTCTTTTCTAGCTGTGTTTTTTCATGGCAGTAGTGGAGGCTTCCACACCAAATTACCCGGTGGCATAACATGATGACAAATCAAACCTCAGCGAGTTCTTCCAAGTTCTATTATAGTAATAGCATTTACTTTATCAGATATTTTATGAAGGAGGTGGCATTGCATATCATGTTATCTTATATCTTGTGCATTAGTGTATCTACCAGACTAGATGTCTCTAACTCAGTGAAAATTTAAAGTTCATTTCCATTATATCCGTTTTATTTATAGAGACGGGATTTTGTTACTTAGCTAAGAGAGTGGGATTTCATGACCTACCTCTATGACTAAAGCTTCTCTCACATTGCTTTACTGGAGATAAAACCGGTTTAGTCTCACTCTGCATCTATATTAGCATCTAAATATTATATTAAAATATTTCCATCTTTAAAATAGCTGTTTTATTCACTGTGGCTTTAGGGTCATGATCAATGGAGTTTATATACATCTTGCACAAAGCTGTATTTTCAACACACATACTTGGGTGAATCCTGGAAGCTTCATTGCTTTGTGTGAGTTTTGGCTTTTTTGCATGTATTGAAGAAATCAAAAGAAAGCAAAATAATAACATTTGTGACCTCTTGGAATATCGGTCACTTCTAAAGCTTGGCCAGTCATTTATTGTTTTTGCAGAGATTTGATTTTTAACACAATATTTTGTATTCTGTTGAGTTTTAATAAGTGAAACAAAAGAAAGCTTGTCGTTTATCTCATAGGAAATACTTTGTGTAGATTGTGTTTCCAAGCACACTTTTATATTTTGTCATAGTATAAAATAACTCATATAAAGAATTGCACTGTAATTTTTCTCCTTTTTTTGTATTGTCACTAATGTTCCACAATAGTTAAAATAGAAAGAGGCCTTTTTATTATAGGGAACCTGAATTGGTAGCTGCTTTGCATGCAGAACATAGTAGCTTCAATGGGAGTATTGCTCATGGAATGATTGCAGAACTAGGCCCTGAAATTACCTTGCCAGCTAATGATAAAATCGCATGCAGGCCACAGGGGTTTTTGTGGAATAAATATAAGAGTGGAACAATATACAGTACACATTATACCAGTAATTTAAAGCATATTCAGGACAAAGAGAGAGTTCCTGGTGCAGGCAGCATCATAGAGATTTGCTGTATCTGATAAAGATTAGGTTTCTCAGCTCATAATACCATACTATTACTTTTCTTTTGTTAGTCTTTCAACACCTACACTCATGCATTGACACAATATCAAGTAGGAAGAGGAAGAATAGCCTTGTATTTAAGGTACTGAACAGGCATTAAAGAAATTTCGGTTCTTTTCCCTGGCTCTGCCAGAGACTTTTGTGACCGTGTACAAGTTACTTATTATTTTCATGCCTCTATTCTTGATCTGTGAAATGGTGATATTTTTTTTTCTTTCTTTTTTTTTTTTTTTTTTTTTTCCCCAGCCCTAAATGCTTTCTTGCTGGCTTCTTTGCACTTTACCTTCCAGGTTTGTTGCTTCAGTTCTGGAGACACGAAGCTGTATCAGTTGCTTAGGGATAGGAAACGGCTGGCTGATGTAGGTGATTCAGAAATCAGGGCAGGCAATGGCTTGAATTAGCCATATAAACACTTTGAAAGATGGCTTGCTCTATTACAGTAAAGTAGTTTCATTATTTGTGAATATGTGTCATTTTACTATGTCTAACATGAAAATGCCAGGTATCCTAATAAGCTAAAAAGGTTTGAAATGAGACACAAAAACATTGCTATGTAATGTAAATTTTTTCCAGTTACGCATTTTTCATTAGTTTCATCTTTTATTTGAAGTTGGTTTTGTGCAAAGTTTGTCAGATCCTGTAATGGTGCTGGATGTTACCATCTGACATAATGTGTAAAGGGGTGGTGTTGAACTTCCACTGAATTTGGCAGTGTCTGAGCTGGTTTTCTTACAATGTTTTAATGCAATTAAGTCTTATTTGTATTTTTTCTATAGAAGTTTCATCATAATTTTAATATGCCTAAGGTTTTTTTGATCTGAAAGCATTTTAGATGTAGAATTGATTGCAGCTTAATAGTGCACTGAGTTACAATAATACATATTTTACTCACGCTCTAAAAGAATCAAAGGGCATGGAGTTCTAATTACAGTATTAAAGATCTTGATGGAATCTGAATATTTGTATATTATAATTTCACATTTAAAGTTGAGTTGTGTGCTTAAATTGCTTCTTGCCAGTTGGCATCCTCGTGGTAAATATTACTGGTATCCTCAGTGGCTGTAGGAAACAGATACGTCCTTGCTGAGGATGCTTTGTTTCTATGTGGGTTCTGGATGAGATTATGTTTGTTGATAAGTCTGCTTTTTTTTTTCTGTAGTCTCTAACACTAACACAGAGTTCCAGTTGGGTTTTAGATCTATAAAGGGAATTGCATAAGAATTACAAGGTGAAATTTTGAAATTTATTAACAACTTCAGTATCTCCATGAGAAAACAGGGTTACAGCCAGTATCTGCAGAGAACAGTCTTCTGTGTTCTTTTGTGCTGTGCTCCATAATGGTGCAGCCAGACTAAACACTTGGTGATGCTTTAGCCCTGTCCGAGTTAGGAGCCTGGGGAAGTATCCTGCTGAAGTTATTTCGTGCACTGCACGTGTCTGTCTCGCCTCATGGGACAAGGAATGCTTTGGAAAGGACATTCCCAGGCTCAGGGAAGTACAGCCTGTGGAGCTGACTGCAGCCTGCCGCGGGTGTGTACACCCATGATCCACAGCACGGGTACAAGCTGAGTCTTGACGCGTGACATTTTGAAGGGGATGTTGATGTGATTAAGCATTGTGATTGGTGTCAGTGATTTGACTGACTTGCAATCACCTTTCCCCCTTTTATTTCTCCTTCAGTGATATTATTACAACTTATTATAGACGTTATCAGATCACATGCAGAAGAGTGACAGCTGTCAAAAATTCAAATTCACCAGCAATTACAAGGATAGAGAAATGGTTCATTTTCTTTGATACTGTAAATCTTATTAAAAGTATCTGTAAAAAGTATAAACGCTGTGAATATATTTTAAAATAATATGGGCAGGGATAGGTAGGGATATTCACTTCTAGTGTATCTGTACCAGAGATTATAAACCCTAGTAAGGAACGTGAAAAGAAGTCTGAAATTTGACTGATAATGGAAATGGACATTTATATGAGACATTAAGTGTTTGGACAGTACAGTCTGTGTTGGTAAATACACGGAGTTTTAATGATTTTTGGGATGACACTTAGCAGTGCTAATTTATCAGAACTGGTAGTCTCTGAGCAATCTTAATTTCGTTTTCTTTAGGAGATGTGTGGTCAAATCTCTGAGCACATGATTTCTTTGTTCCTGAGCAGCATCTTGAAATGCTAATAAAGGCATGGTAAATTTGAGTATTTGATCTATGCTTTCTTGATTCCATTATGATGGAGGCAGATGCAAAGAGCTTTCCTGTACTGAATGTATGTACTAGTTACGGGGAGGTTATTTGTTGTTGCAATTGCAAGCTGAATGAGCCGATGTCCTATCAGGTGTCTGTCACCAATTTCAGATTTTCTTTATGGAATCCTGCTGGCTGACTGATGATCCTTCTTCAGCTGTGATGAACTAATCTTTCCTTGACATAATAATCACAATTCTTGAAAGTTCTACGGTGCAGTTGCTTGCCTTGGGTTGCTGTTGTATCTGACATTGACATATATATCCCGATCAGTAAGATCATTCTCCTGTCTTAGTTTCATTATAATTCTGGATGGAATTAAGGATGATGATTCCTAGAATATCCCTACAGGCTTTACTTTATCATTTGCAGCATAAACAATTTTAGTAAAGGATCTGGTTACTTGCGACATCTCGGTAGTGATAAACCAGTGATATATGAATCTCTGGCGTGTCATTGTTCTTGCTGTATATTCGGGGGTTTGCTGCAGAGTGTACTGACACTACACTTGGAGCTTGTAGACTGTCAGATTGTCATCTTGTTCTGCACCTTTAAATTCCACCCACATTTTTTCATTTGATAGCTGGTTTACAGAGCAGCTCTAATGGCTTGTGTATTTATTAGAGAGGCTTTGAAAGAGCACCTACATGGTTTAAAGGCATGCATACAGCAGCACAAAATTCATTACTGTGTACCACATGCTGACCATGATAACACAGAGATTACATATATCTTCCATGGCATAACTTTGTTTAGACAACCCTAAAAATCTTCAAGTTTGGATTGAGTTTTGTGGTGGTTTGTTGGGGTGGGTTTTTTTGTCCTTAGAATCAGGTTTTGTGAAATCTTTGCTTGTGTAAGAGACTGTCCCTGTTGACCTAATTTGAACCCTTTCTTCATTGTCTTAATGTTTTCTCCAGCAGTCCTATGCTGGCTTTGAAGCCCCTTTGTCCAGATGCACACTTTGGTGTCTCATCTCTCGCAGCAGTGGGAATAGTTACACTACCGTGAGTTCCCTTAGCACCTGTGTGTCTTGCCAGAAGTACCATTTGTGTTTGCCACTGTCCATTCCTCCAAGTCCTTCTCTAATCTGTGCTCTTCTGTCCCACATATTTTTAGTCCTTTATATTCACTGTGAAAGCTATTGCCATAACCAGCTAGCTGGCCTGCCTGCTAGTGTGATAAGTCGGACAATTCAGACATGATCCTTCTCCCTCTGACAATAACGGTCTGCACGAGGTCCTGTAGCCTCTTCTGAAAGGAAGTTTTTCTTTCTGAGGAAAAATTATTTCTTTGAAGGATGGGGGATCATGGTGAATTTTTTTTCAGCATAGCTGATCAAAATCAGGCTCTATCTTTAATTTGCTTTGTGGGTTCTTAAAATATAACACTGGGTTTCATAAAACCCTAAAACAGTCGAAAATAAGTCTGAGACTCCCGTTTTGGTTTTGACTTGCTGCCTTAAGTAGTTTTCAACATTATTTTAGAATGTAACAGAATTCCAATTTAAAAATAGTGCTGGCAACGGATCAGATGTGGGCTGAAACTTTTCAGCTTTTTTAAGGGGTCATGAGATAGCAGCACTGCCCCGATGAACTTCATTATGCCACATGAATATAAAATATTCATATAAAGGGAGATTTGCAAAGGCATAAAGAAAAGGCACCTCTTTTCAGCTGGAAGTCTTAAATCATAGTCTAATATTTGAAAGTTACTTCTCTTGTGTTAAGATTGCAGATTAAATGGCTTTGAAATGGGTAGATTTTTTGTCTTAAAAATAAATTTGTGATCCAATCTTAAAATATGTGATTTATCCAATATTACAGAACAAATCAGATTCCTTATAAACATTTTAGAAACACTTAAGTTTAGGAGTTGATGGGTTTATAGGGACAAGTCACTATAATTGTTTTACATGTGAGCAAGACCATTCATTTCTCTGGTTCTTAGCATCTCCACTCATGTATAATGTCATCTGCCAGTAAAAGCAGAGCTGATTAGCTTTATAATTTGCAGTTAACTAAATCTGTCAAGAAAATGGACTTATTGTCCATCTTGTCTTTTTGTAATGAAGCTGAGGATGGGGGTTAGCAACAGTGTGTTCACCCTTCTGGAGGTCATGGAGGATAGAAGGTACTAATGCATTCTGAGCCGAAAAGCTCACGCTTGACCTTGGTGATTAAAGTTTTTCCTATCATCTAGCAGCAGTTGAGCCTGAATTGGCTCTTAAGAAGTCAAAAGGTCTAATCAACCTAACGAACAAACTCAATCATTACTACTTTGGGGAAGGAAGTGTGTTAACACTGTAATAATCCCGAGCTCGCCCAGCTGCACTGTGTGTGTTCATAGCAATGATATACAGCTGCACTGTGAGAGGAGAGCCTGGTGTCGCGCGGGATGTATGATGAAGTAGAGGAAGCTTCGGTCTGATGGGATGTAGTTGTTCCCATTCTTTAAAGGTCCCTTCCAGCCCACACTGTTCTATGATTCTTTGGCCATGGGAGAAATTTTGGGTTTTCATAGGTGATAGGAAGTGTTGCTTGTTTCCTTTAAAGTGTTTTGTAAGTGTGGATTAAATAAAAGCTGAATGTTCCTCTGGTAAACCACTTCTCTCATGGACTAATCTGCATGCATCTTCGTTTATTCCTCCCAGCTCTTTTCACAGACTGGATTGTATGTGTGTCAGACACAAATATTTGTCAAGCGTCCTTTATTACATTCTGGCAGTTGGATTTGATGGGAAAGTCTTTTCCATACAGGTCAAGTAGACATTGCCCAGGCGGCACTTGGAAAGTGTCTGTGGGTAGTTTCTGCACTGACAGATGCATTTGTGATCTCCTAAGATTTTTCTCTTCTTCATTGTCGTGCTCTGTAAAATCCTGACTTTTACTTCCTGGTACCTGAGAGAGAGTTTAAACAAATCTCAAGTGGGATATACAAAGTTCCTGCGTGGGGAGCTTATGTTAGTCCAAATTGTCAGTCCTGTCTCAAAATCAACTGATGCCTTTTTCTATTTGCCAAGTTCCCTCTTGCTCAAAGTATTGTTTTGACACTTTCATGCCATGTAGAAGTCCTGTCCCTCTTTGCTGTCTACCACCATTAATGCATGGTCATCTGTTAATCATTTAAATGCATTCAAAGTTTTCAGAAAGTTCGTACCTTGATTTTTGAGACAGAACCTTTGTCAAGGCAGTAGAAAATGTTTAATGGAAAGTATGCCCAGTGTCTTGCATACCAAGCACATCCCAGCCAGACCTGTTCTTCCAAAAATTATTCTTTTGTGTTCTTCAAAAAGAATTGCCTTATGATTCTTTACCCTGATGAGAGCAAAGCCACAACTGGGGGGAGAGGGAGGAAGTGGGTTTTTTTCACATGTACTTGAATAAATCAAAGACAGGTTTATGATCTTTAAAATTAGTTATCCTGAAACTTTAGTTGTCACATAAGAAATACGGTTTCTTTTCCAAAACTGTAGAAATTCATTGGCTCAAGGAAAGGGTGACAGAAACTGTCCTACAAGAGTGAGTTCTTTACTCTTTGAAAGAGACCCATCCTGTGCTCAGACAGTCGCTTGCAATTGATCCTTTTCTTCATGTTAAGAACAGTCTGTGACCTCTGGCATGTGTTGGCTGCTGGGTTAGAGCTGAGGTACATGGTATATCATCTTGGTGATTCCAATGCCTCGGGGGCCAGTGACAATTTTATTACTGCAATCTGATTATTTGAAGCCAAAGAGTTCCTTTGCTTTCCTCATAAATTGCATTAAAACCTGATCTTACTGTTTTCACCCTTTGGTCACAATGCCAGGTCAGTCAAAGCACGAGCAATCAGCGATGAGTATCAGCCATCAGGTCAATGAGCTCTGGGGTAGCACCAGCCCTCAGTAGGAAATGTATCGATGAGTAATTTGATTGATTGGGAACTCAGGGGAAAAAGGTGGGGATTTTAAGAAATGTGGGTGTCACGACAGTTTGCCCAACGTAGTTTTAAGGATTTAGTATCCCTTATGGCATAGGTGTTACGAGTCTTGGGGCCACATGGTGGCTCCCAACATAAATTGGTGGGGAAAATGCAATATTCTCAAGCAGTGCTGTGGGCATGGAGGTTTTTTGAACCCAGTCATTTTAGTGGCCTGGAACCCTGACTTTACACAGCCAGTGGTAAATGAAATTGCTAGTATAAAAAGCTTTCAGAAATGGAATTTAGTGGGTCTGATTTAGGAGGTTTATGCTATCTAATACTGATTTTAAACACTCAACAGGTGAAGAGTCCAAATATATTTTGAGTGTGAAAAAATTCTCCATATTAATTATACATAATATAATTTTATCATTCTTTGTTGCTTTCTTGTTTTAATTCAATAAATATATTTGCTTGCTACGTTGAGTATTTGTAGATTTAAGCGAGGAGGAAAGTTGTGCCCTTATGGCAGATGCGCAGCAGACTTCAGCATTAACATAACTCATTAAAATAGGATAAAAGTAGAGCTGCAAAACAATTTCTGTCTGTTGCCAACAAGGTTGTGAGAAAGGGAAATTTCAGTCATTCAGTATAGGAAAGTCTAATCTTTCTGAAGTGTGGAGATCAGAGTCACCACTCCTGTTTCGTCTGTGCAGGCTGACTGCTGAGCCAGGTTTGCAGAATATACAACATTCTACAGGTCATACCTGGGGGACATTAAGTAGAAATACCTTTTTGGATCAGGAAAGTTCCATCACCAGCATTAGCAAAATGTGCATAAAGCAAATGGGGTTTATTTTGATGACGCACAATTTACCACTTTCCAGCCTGTTTCTCAGTCACATGGTTGAAACCTGGAAACAAACTACACTTTACACAACAGTTAAGTAAGACCTACTTTATCTGTTTAATTTTTGAAGGGAAGTAGATAAAACAGACACAGTGGATTCAAATGAATTTCAGACAAAGCCTTTTGGTATTTAATGCTCTGAACTCTACAGGGTGAGCCCATCACTTTTTGTGAAGAAGCATTTGTGTCCCATCGCTCTGCTGTCATGA
Organism: Laterallus jamaicensis coturniculus; assembly: GCA_022605575.1. Classification (NCBI taxonomy): domain Eukaryota; kingdom Metazoa; phylum Chordata; class Aves; order Gruiformes; family Rallidae; genus Laterallus; species Laterallus jamaicensis. Next base: position 8,285,717 of record JAKCOX010000022.1, read on the forward strand.
GGCAGTTTCTTCAGAATGCCATCCAGCTCCAGCTCTTTAAGCAGGTACAGTCTTAATTGTTCTAATGTGGAAGCAGGTTCCTTAACAATACAACTGGGGGGTTTGAGGGCTGTTCCTGTATTCCCTGATCTGTCAGCCACACAATGAGGAAAGTACATGTACTTGGCAGCACCTTAGTTCCTGCTTGCTAGCTTTTCTCTGATTCAGGTGATGGGGTTTCCTATATTTTCAGATGTGTATATTTTTTCCCCCTAAAGGTCTCTGTGCTCAGTTTTCTTCTGAGTGTACCTAGACCCCATCTATCCAGTTTTGCCAGTTTTGGTTCTATTTTCATACGATGTAGAGTCCCTTCCCTCTAAGATCAGTGGGCTTATTCTAGAAAATGCAGAATAAAGTCTTTCTGAAAAGAGAAAGGGTGGGGTGGATGATTTGTTTACACTCTTTTAACATTGATATAGTTCATTGATGGACGCCTGGATCTTCTGAACTCTGGAGAGGGCTTCAGTGATGTTTTTGAAGAAGAGATAAATATGGGAGAATATGCAGGTAAGAAATACAGTCATTTCAGACACAGCACTTGTCTTACTGTTTGTGGGCCATCATGATGCACTGGGTCATTGTGGTTAGTCACCTCAGTAACTGTAGGCTGAAGTCTCTTAAATGTTTGGTTTTCAATCTGTCAGGAACTGTGAGTAATGCATTGTAGTCAGAATAAAGACTGCTCAGTCTTACAAAACCTCAGCTTTACACTTGGCTAAAGCACAACTGAAAGAGTTCTTGCAGTGAAGGATACTAAAAAACTTTGGCTTTACCCAGAACCACCTCAGGTTTCTTTTAGCAATCTTAAAAAAATGTCAGTGTTCTCAAATGTCTGAAAAAGAGCCTGGATAAAATAGAAATGCCTCTTAGCAGGTAGAAGCACAGTTGTGGATGGCTCATCAATTTTTTGCTGTTCTGTTTCTGTTGAGAGAAAAGGACGCTTGTCCTGTTCTGTGGCTGTACTGTTCATGCTCCTAGAACCACTGAGTGCTAACACTTCATATTTCTACCTTCCTGTTTGGTAGAGAGTTACAGTTTGTTTGTTTTTGTGCTTCTCCCTAGGTAGCGACAAATTGTACCACCAGTGGCTCTCTACAGTAAGGGTAAGAACATGATACTCTCCCAACAGACACTGTAATCCTTACTGGAACATTGTCCATTCTGTTTGGCTCTTAACCTCTGTCCCCAGGAACACAACTGACCTGTTTCATGCAGTGTTTAGCTGTGATCAGTAAAAAACTGAAGGAAAAAATACACTAAAGAAAAAAATTACCTTAGGAATCTAGAGTTTTTGAATCTCACTTGTAATGTCTTGCAGACAGCTAGAAATAAGTTGTCGTTTTAGAAAATACTTTAGAACAGTAATGCAAAAAATTCCATCATACAGTTCATATAGATAAATATATAGGGTGAGAAGTAATTTAAAAATTATAAGAAAGAACAGCTGATAATGAATATAAAAATATGTACAATTAAGTGCAACAATTTATCATTTTTATTGAAGATTAATTGTGTAGTAACAGAAGTAGTAAATCTTAAAACTGCATCTGTGTCTGGAAATACACTTTTGCACTAAAATAAGAAAATATAAAAATATCTAAGATTTTATTCCTTGCATTTTACCCATCTCCTGTATTTATCAAGTAAGGTTCTGTACAGCAGTAGTCAGAGACGTGTGGAAGATGTATAAAACACCGACCAGACAAACAGAATATTCTGTCTGACATTTTACTGTCTCACGACTTTTATGATGTTCACCATGTGCAATTCAGCTTTTCTAGAATTAATGTTTATGACTGCAGTTAGATTTAATTTTCCCTCAATTTAGCCCTTTATTGACTACTCAGATCTTAAAAAGGCAGCATGCTTTTCATAAATAGTATTGTAAGATCATGAAAAGGAACATTAAAAAAAGATCCTACTTCTTCAGATTGAAGGTACAGGCTTTCCTGGAACTGAATTTTTGGCCCCAGACACTGAGCATTTGGTAGGAAACTTTTGTCTTAAACTTGTTTAGGGTTTTAATGCAATGGAGAGGAGACCCTGAGGGCGAGCAGAAGAGTCCCAGAACAGTTGTTTGTGAGACGACCTGTAAAACAAGAGCTCTTGGTGTTAGGAAACGCTGACATTTGTCATCTGAAAACTGCTGTGTTAAACAGAACGGGCATTCCTCTGGCAAACCAGAGAAACATTTCATACGCTTTTACTTGTGTTCTTTCAATTTACCATTTTAATACTCAGCTCTGCTAATAAGCATAGTTAGTGCTTTGTTATTTTAAGTTAAGAAAGGTGGATTTTAGATTGCTGTTTGATTTAAAGAGCTTTGATGAAATTCATTCTATTGTTCCTATAATTGTAGAAAGGAAGTGGAGCCATTTTAAATACCATGAAGACCAAGGCTAACCCTGCCATGAAGACTGTCTATAAGTTTGTAAGTATCAAGTACTGGCTTACTACTGAGATAAGAGTCTAATTACGATTCTGTTTTAACCTTTCAAATGAAACTTAGGACTTACATTCATTTTTATTGGACTCCCAAAATTACTTAAAATTAGGCATTCATCTAAATTTCAAATTTGAATGGAAAAGTCATTTTGAAATTTCAGCGTAATTGAAATGCAAAGGAGAAGGGGAACCTGTGATTTCTTTTGAAAGTATAGATGATAAATTCTATTTATTACATGGAACTATTTCTGGTAAATAGTGCCTATATGCTCTACTAAGCAGCTCTACCATCTCATCATTACTCTGTTGGAAATCATTGTTACCTCAGGTTTCTCTGCTTGCAGCTTCATCGAAGTAAGGGAATCCTCTCATTTTCCAAATCGTTTTCATCTTTTCTAAACGTCAATTAATTTTCCCTAGAGATTTCTTATACCTGCTTATTTAGACCCCAACTTACTGAGTTATTCTTTAGATGAAAATGTTTTCAGTTCTGCTAACAAACAGCTAGTATGTTAGTGTGGTATCATGTATGACTGCCAGCTTCGCTGTGCAAGGGAAAACCACACTGGAACCAGTGAGGATTTCTTTTAAGCTCAGTTTTAGGAAATAACACTCCAAAAAGGCATCGAGATAACTATTCATGCTTTGTTTTCTCCCACTTTCTCCCAGCTGGAGAGAGATGAGTAGGATGAGATTAAATGAACTGGCATCCAGGCTGCTGCAGGGAGAAAGTTTGCAGGGCTACTGTTACTGTTGATTGTTAACTTACAGCAGAGACAAGTACTTCGAGGGGAAGACAGAGGGTGTGGGATGCAGAGAGATGAAAGATGCCTATGGCATCAAAACAGAGAAAACAAAATTTTTGTGGGTGGTGGTGTTTGTTTGTTTGGGGTTGTCTTAGCTTTCTATTTGTTTTAATATGTTTTCTGTATCTGTTAAATTTTTTTCCTTGCCATTTCTTACTAAGTAGAGAAGGTGAATCTTGATGCACTGAAATGAAGCGTAGTCACCGCTGGAAATAGAAGGGGATTTTAACTTAAATTAATTTTTCATGCAGGCAAAAGATCATGCAAAAATGGGAATAAAAGAAGTGAAAAACCGCTTGAAGCAAAAGGTACTTGAAGTTCTTATTCAAAATGTATAAGCACCATGTATGAAATACTTAGCCACAAAAAGCATTATGTGATCAATAGGAAGCTGTTTGATACAGTGTTGTTAGCACACTTCAAAATGCATTACCAGCTGTCCCGGATTTTTCACACTGTTATAAATATTCACAGACAAAAAAAACTGTCTTCAAATACATTAAGGCTCTGACTTAAACCCACAAAAGCCAGAAAATTGAGTGTTCTATTTGGAGTGGTCCCTCTCCTGTCCTTTGTGCTGGGGCATTGTGGAAGGGGACTTTATGTGAACTGGGAGATCTTTCCTACAGTCAGGGCAGTGAACTTTGTGCAAATGGCAAATTGTTGTTATTCTACAGTAATCTCTCAGGGAAAATAGTGTAGTGTGGGTCATTGGGAAAGGGATTTGGTTTGTGAAGTTTAAGCATGAAAGATTTAAATTAGAGTTCGTGTTTTCAAATTTCAGATTTGGATTATTGCAGGGAAAAAACCTCCTCAAACTATTCTACAAATCTGTCTGTCGTTGCCTGCAAAGAGTACAACTCCAAGAATGTGAATTGTGTTTTGAGACAGTGTTATTCCATACTAATTGCTCCTTTTAAGTCAGAAGCACGGTCATATTGACACACACCTTTTGAATGAATGGTAACTCAGCCTTAGGTTTATTTCAAATTTTCTATTTATTCTGTGAAGCAAAGTTTTTAGAGTCTTTTGGGAAACCAAGATAGCAAACTTGCTAATAGAACTGAAAAATCAGAAATTTTAATTCATTTTGTTGCATAATGGTTTTTTGGGTTTTGTTTTTTTAATCTGTGCTATCCTAGTAGACTTTTTTTAGTCTAAATTTCTAAACCATCATCCTAAAATAGTGCTGCAAGTGTGTTCCTGTGGCACAAACAGAAATCTACCCAAAAACGTTAATGCAAAGGGATCATTCTGCAGCCAGGTTATGAACTGATGCAATTAACTATGTGTACAATTGAAATGCTGTTTGCTCTCTAAATACTCTAACAGATTGCTAGAGATTTTTGAGGAAGGTGAAGTTGCTTCAGTTGCTTTTAATGCTGTTGCATTTTATTACACTTACTTCTTTATTTGTGAGCACTTAGCTATGAAAAGGGAATATCTGAAACATGAAGCCGTTTTCTTGTACATGGAATTTTTTTATGTTACTCCATGTGTTTCACTTCTGGACATAACCTTCATGAATAATAAAATATTTGGCCTTCTCATGTGCATTTCTAAAGCAGTTGGAGCTCTGTAAAATGACCAGATTGTTTTCCTGTATTTTAAATGCTAATATAATTGTATCCTATTCTGTGACATTTGTATAAAAGGCTGAGAAACGTCTCGTTCATTCATCGCTTTGTTTTATTATTGTTGGTATTTTCCTAGTCCTCCAAGCAGCAAGAATTCTTTTTAAAAAACACACATAACATTTACAAACAAATGGCCCAATTCTGTTTCACCCTCCTTATTACGTGGCATTTCTGTAAGATGGTTCAATTGTTCGACATACGCTTGCCCGAGAGCTTAAAAGATTTCCTAGTTGACACCTAGTGCTCTACCTCTCCTTTCTTCATTGAGTTTGCTCTTTTCTATCCCATCCTCTTCTCCATTTTGAACATGAGATAGGAAGATAAAGCTGAAAGGAGATATCGTGCTGTTTAAAGTGATAAAAATAGCAAAAATTGTTTTGGCCACCCTCTTCTTATTTTTAATCTAAAAGTCTGTGCTTCTCTGTTGACAAGTCAATTAGTGCATCCTCACCAATTTTCATGTGAGAACATTGTATTTTTCATGGATTTACTTGCTACCATGTGCAGATGTTAACTGTTGGAAATTCTGGCATCGTTAAATACTTACTTTTTGCCAAATTTGGGAGGCTACTCTTTAATCTTCTAAGGATAACCTAAGGTTATTTTTAAACTGAACTTACTATCCACTGCATTTTAACATACTATTTTCCATTATTAATACAAAAGGTTTGCAGTCCACTAGTAAGGAAAAGTCAAATATAAACATCCCTTTTCCAGTTTTCGCTGCCAAATATGAGCAGCTTCTGTACAAGATAGAATTTTAAAATGCAATAAAGCTAGAGGTCTGCTTCCTACAACTCTGCATAGCAATGGTGACCTCTTAAATATAATCAAGAGCCCATTTTGCCCTTGGTCTGCTCCAGTCTTGGGTTTGAATTGCAAATGGGAAATGCAGGATTGACCTGTTGAGAGGTCACTGTGGTGTGTGTAAGGTCCTTCTTTAATATGATAGTAGAGATTGAATGGGGCTCTATTTCCATCCCTTGTTCATTTGTGGTACAGTATTTCAAAGCAACAGAAATAGTTTTCAGAGGATTCTTATGAGTGATAGCAAATAATTGTTAATAGATACAGCATAGCAGCTTTATTTTATATCCAATACAGTACTTTTTTCATTTTCTTTCTTTTTTCTTTTTCTTGTTCTTTTTTTTCCCCCTGCTTTTTCCATTTCACAAATGGACCATGGTGGTCAAGTCACTCTGTTATTGACTCGTTTGAAGCTTAACTACATAGAATTAGGTAGAAGGAGGAATGGGGATGGTACCGTCCTCAACTTTCAGTAAGGAGAATGTAACTTACTCAGAGCGCCTGGATAAGACAATTTATATAAATGGTTGGGCACTTGGCATTAATGTATTCAACATTATTTTACTTACTAGAGCCCTGTGTGGCTCTAGTTAATGTCTGTTATCAATGGGCTGTTGTCAGTGCTTTATTATCTGTACAGCTAGAAACAAGTCATTTAGAGCTTTATAGAATAAACTGAAGATTCCTTCTAGATGTTCAGCAATGTGGTTTTTGCTCTTCTAATAGACACTATTTGTAACCCATTAAAAGAAGATGCCTAGGAAAACTACTAATGCGTACTGAAACAGAAGAATACCTTATTCAGCTTACAGGGTAAATTTTGCATACCTGTAAATATGTATCTTACTCATTCTCTGAAGTCCCTCCTTTAAAATAAATAAGTAGCATAGATTTCACCTGAGCAGACAGTTGTTAGGGGAAGCACTCTTCCTATATGGAGATAATTATGGAGTGTGATAGAACATTGTCATTCTCTCTTTCCAGTTATCTATAAAGTATCTTTTTATTCCTCAGGCAAAAGGTGGTTTTGTTCTTAATAATATCCTTAAATTGCATTTCCTGTTCATTAAAAAGTCACTGAAACATTGCTAGATTTTACATTGCTGGAGAATTTATTCCAGTAATGAGTGACTTACCACCTTCCACTCTTTTCTGGCCTTTGGGAAGGAGTAGGTCTCATGGTTTTTGCTGTTATATTGAATAATATATATGACTTAAGCTACTTTAGGAACATCTTGCTGGCTTATATCAAGTTCCTTTTTTTGAGATATGTTGGAAAAGCTCAGAATGGGAGAGTCCTGTTTTCCTGTTTGTGGTCTTTCTCTCTGTCGTGCACCCTACTGACTTCTGAGTAACTGGATTCAAAGTCTGTGAGAGGGCTGAAGGTGTGCTGCAGGCTGCTCTGAAGGGCTGCTCTCTACTTTCCAGTTACAGAATTGCCAGACACTTTGATATTTAATAATTTTCAAGCTACTTGGAGCCCTTATTTGAGGTGTTTAAAATCAGGTGTATCTGTTTAGCTCCAATGTGTTTCAACTGGAGAGAGAAAACAAACTTTTGTAAGGTGAGCTTTGCTTCGATGACTGAAGCTGTGTTGTTGATTTGACTGCTTTTTTGGGATTTGGGAAAAAAGAGGTATCAGGTAATTTAATTCTCATATCAAGTCATTTTAAAAAATTAATAATTTTGACTGAAATCTGCTCCAGTCTCTTTGGAAGGATTTCTTTCCACCAGATGCAGTGGAAATACGCTCTAGGAACACGTTATCTTTTGTAGGCAATTATATCATCAGAGAAGTAAAGCAAATCTATAGCAATGAAAGCTGCAAGGATTTGTAGTGATCGTTACACATCATAGGGGGTTTTGCTTAATGGCTTGATCTCTCTGTATCTTTTATCTCCTCCCATTCCCCTGATGTCCAGACTTTTACATCTGCTTTACATTTTTCTGGAAATTTTGCCTGGATTGGAAGATTCCCTGCTTTCCTTTGATTTCCAGCTCTCTGTGGCCTTGGTTGGAGCCACAGCTCCGGGTGAAGCTCTGACAGCTCCACAGTGCTGGGAAGGACCCTGGTTCAGGTGCCTCTTACCGTTTGGGCACCTTTATGGCACACACATCACAGGCCTGCAGCTTGGCACTCGTTCAGCGTGGCTATACTTGTACATAATGTATGAATGAAGTTGGCATTTCATGTTGTTGTTACATTTCAGAGCAGTATGGTCACTGCCATGTGTTGGGGGATTCCCAAGCTGACCACATCCCTTGGTGGCTTGCTGCAGTTTTGGAGCTGAAGTATGAGTTTGACAGCAGCTTACTTTTCTGGTCAGGGTGTTGTTTTGGGGCTCTGTGTTACTAATTCCACGTACTTTGTTGAATTTTTTAAAGACAAGGCAGCATTGTGCAGCTGGAGGGCCGGGAGCAGGAAAAAGTTTTTCTCTCTAGTTTGACCTTAACAAGTTGTTAATTTCCCCCCGATCCTTATGCCCATATTGGTGAACCACTGCTCTACCAGCTGGATCTAAAAAGGTCTCTCAGCTTCTCTGTGGAGCAGACAAAGCCCCTTAGAAAGTCCATCCAGCTTTTTGTTTCATTTGACCTAAACACATTAGGTCAGTCTGTGTCCAAAAGAACCATTTCTAATTGGCCATCAGCTTACATGTCTCATTATTGTACCTTAGCACGACGGAAACTTGAGGGGGCATGTCAAAGGTCAGTGAATCAAAGCAATGTCTATGTCAGCAGCCAACCTTAGGTCAGTCTTGCCGAGCTACAGTGTGTGCAGGTTTCTCTCTATATTTACCAAGCATTATTTCCTTGACATTGTTGCAAAGAGATGTAAGGTTTGGGGCCCACTGCGTTACAGACTATTTCTCAATTGACTTTCAAACTCTTTTCTCCTTGTCTGATTCCTTACGTCTGCATGCCTTTGTCTTTTTCAAAACCTATGTTACATATACCATACATACACTTGCCAAGTCTTCTAACCTAGGTTGATGGGTCATGTCACTTCTGAAGATGAGGACTAATGTCAAAAGCAAAAGCAAAGCAAAACAAAAATGCATCCTGCTAGGCAACAGTTGGTTTTATTCAATCTCCTGAAGGCATATTCAGTACACACAAACTCAAAGATAAAATGCAAAGCTCTAAGCTGTGAGTTTCATCTCTCCTTGCCACTTCCACGAGTAATTGTTCCCCTGCAGATAATTCTGTGGAGTACACAAACAGAATTACTGTTTCCATTAAGGTCTGCAAAAAGCAGAATAACCCTGTTCCCAGGCTTTTGCTGGGTTTGTTCCTGGAATAGAAATTTTGACCTGTTTTTTCACCCTATGCATTTCCTGGCTTTCGCATGTTTGAGTCAGACATTGTATTGAATGTATCTGTTTGCATGCACCATTGGTATGAGGAGGAGAGAGTGGTTGTGTACAAGCTTCAGTTGGCAAAGTGCAACAAAATGTTTCATTCTAATGCTATTTTCTTTTTTTTACTCTGTTTTTTTTCCCCTAACATCAAAATTGTTAGTCAGCGTTATCCTCTAGTGTCTCCTTTGTGCCCCTTACCCTTAATCAAGAATGTTCCTGGCCCTGCTATTCACCTTCTCCTACCACACAGGACATTGCTGAGAACGGGTGTTCTGCGGCACCGGAGGAATCCCTGCCAAGGACAGCACCTTCTCCATTGGTTGAGAAGAAGGACCCTAAATTAAGAGAAGACAGAAGACCAATCACAGTACATTTTGGTCAGGTATGTCTTAGTGTTCAGTTTCTTTTAATTGTGTGACTCAGCAAAAATAGTGCAGAGAGAATCACAGTAATGAATATGCCAATTGTTTCATTATTTTTTGTAACTGAATGATGTTGTTTGTTTCTGTTTTATCTGTTTAAACAGGATTCTGATGACCTGATTTATCTGGGGCTTACTGACTTCCTTTGTTCATATGTTGATTTTGAGGAGAATAAATTCTAAGTGAAGGGGGGAAACACAATTACTATATCAGTTTTATAAACTATTTTGCTGTTCTTTTAGCATGCAAAGCGCTGCAGCCCTCAGGACTGAGGGTGTATAATTTAAAATGTCCTCTGTTATTGAGCCAGATCATTAGTGTCGATATGGAACATCCAACTATTAAAGCATTTTAACATTCTCTGAAAATTAAATGCGATGTACTAAGATGGAAAAATCAATTAATAGCTTGTTAGTGTACTCTGTATTTCAGTATTGACAACTGAGCCATACACATTAGTTAGTCTTATAATGTTTCTTTTGATATGTCTGCAAAAGAGTGACTTTGGTTGTGTGTTTTTTTAAGAGCTAGTTATTTAGAAAATGTTCTTGTTGCTGTGATTTTCATGGAAAAAACATACAGTATTTACTATCAGTTTGCCAGTGTTCCCCTTTTAAGTGTAGCCTACCTCAAAAAATAACATTATTTGTGTTCACAGTTCCCTTTCTGTCTCTGTGTCTATTTTCTGCAGTATTATGATCAGAAAACAGGAGTGAATATCTGATTTCTTGTAAGGAAACGGTTTGATTTTAAACCAATTGTAAAATATTGGGAATTATAAAACGTGAAGCACACCAGGTTTTTAGATAAGTATCTATAAATAGAAACGAGTCAGTAGAGCTACACTGATGGTTCAGGCATTAGGTAGGGCTACGTGAGATGGAATCATCGCTCAGAGCAATGTTGTCTGTCTCATTTTAGAATTAGATTTGTTTCTTTCAGAACTTTCACCGCTGTGCTAAATGTAAGTTCTTGGAGACTTTTCTTTTAAAACAGACTCTCTTCCAATTAAGTATTTGCAGTAGTGGTTTATTTTTCGCTTGCTTTTGGGAGGAATTGGGGCTACTGGAGCAGTGTCGCCATCGAGCTCCGGCAAGAAAGTGTTAGTTTCATTGAAAGCAGTCAGAGAGCCAGACAATGTTATCATCTACTTCCAGTTTTTTCCCTTAGATTTTTATGAAGGGATGGATGCTTCAAACATTTTGGTAGATTAATGAAATACATAATCGAGTGGAAAGTGCAAATCTGAATTCATGAGGGTTTTTAACGGTCACTTTAAAATTTTTTAATGATCACTTTCTCCGTGTCAAAAGAAACACGCGTCGGCTTTGCAGAGCCACTGGCTGTGGTGAAAGGCTCGCTTGCTAAATGCTTATTACTGTCATTACATTACAAATGTCCTTTTCCAAAAAATGATCTAACTTAGCAGTTGTAGGGCTATCTCACTTATAGCCTTTGTCCTTTCACGGGTCTCTTTTTTCCTGGTAGCCCAGTGCCAAAAACGAAAACTAAAGCACACTTTCATTCAAAAGGAAAAGACACTCAGGTTTATGAAATATAAATTAAGGGAGGGAAAAAAAGAAGCAACGTTTACTGTTTAAATGGGAGATGGCTTCTAACTAGTGATTAAAGGGAGAGATTTTAGTGTCACTTTTAACTCTGTCTAGAATACAGTAGGTGGGAACAATTAAAAAGCCACAAGAACTCTGAAATAAGGGCTGTTTGTGCATTCACAGTTCTTATAAACTGAAGAGGATGAAAGAGGCTTTTTTCTCATTGTCACTTGCTTTCTATGTCTGCTAGTATTATGCTAGTGTATATGGCAAAGGCAGACTTTTTTAAAATGCATGCATGCGGATTAGGGTCAAGCCCTGTGTATCAGTAATGCAGTAAGCCTCGTCCATACCACTGCAGTGAGAGAGCCTACCAACAGCAGCGAGATGCTTTAATTGAGACATGCTGTCAAAGTGACAAACACATTTGCATACAGTCTATTTATTTTCGTTGGAAAGGTCTGCAGTCTGCTGTTGGTTGAACATTCTTAATCAGCTCGCTGTAAGTGAGCCGGCAGCTAGCTGTCCTATGCTAGGTGCTTCTCTTCATTACATGACAGATTAGCTAAAGGGGGATGGGCTAGCAAGCCAGCAGCAACCTTTAATTTTAACTCATTATCTCTCACCCTATAGTGAGGTATTTTCTAGTTTTTCCAAGTACAGTTGTGTATCTGCAGTTGTTAGGCTACACAAAATAACAGTAAAATATCTTGAAATGTCTTTGAACATACTGCTTCTCAGCTGATTGTTCTCAAAAATTTAGCAGCGATTATCTAACTGTGTGAGATTCCACAGTGTTGTAGCTCATCCTGGCAACTGGTTATGGGGCATTGTTTGAGGGTTGTTGATTATGGAATTGTTCTAACAGTGGTGTCGGTAATGCTCAGACACTGTGGGAAAGCTCTCCTTGATCGTGACAAGGAGGATTTTCGCCAGCTAGCCTAGGGCAATGCAGTAAAGATTTATACAAACTGTTCTTAATAAGACTATACGAGGAGACCATAAGCAGAAGGGTGTGACCGCAGCTTTTTCTCCCGTTTGATTTTGCATGCTTTTTGGTTTGCTTGGGGTGTATCTTTTAATACTGACCCTCAGATCGACCGAATCTGAGGAGCTACTGTCGTGGGCTCTGAGGCAGTACAGCTGCACTCAACAAGTGGAGAACAGTACAGGCAACTACGGTTTAGTGAGTGGGGAGAAAAGGGGGAATGATTTTCAACCAAGAGGAAGAGTCAAATGAGTAATATGTAGTTCTGAATATAGTACTGTGTCTGAGGGGAAAGGGAGGTTCATTATAGTAGAAGATACAGTGCTACGGAGAACACCCTTTGTGTATGTCATCTTCTTGTTTCTTCCTGCTTTTTGTCTTGAAACCTGACCCAAACATTCTTAAACCATCGAACACCGGGTACGTAGCTGTCCTTGGGATCCCCCCTAGCAGGGCCAGGCAGGACAGGCGCTGCGAGCCCACGAGCCATTGTATAGGGCACAGTGGAACAGCTAACACAGGTGATGTGTGACTCCAGTGCGTGTAGGTTTTGCTTCTGTGCCTACACTCACACTCCTTAGGCAGCGTGTTTATCTTTGTGATATTTAGCTATTTGGAAAAGAAACACTGGGACTGTTTGAACACATTCCTTGTCCAAGTACACAGCTGCTACGGGCTGCTCGGACAGGGCCCACAGCTTCAAACATTTTGGTCTGTTGTGATTCTAGATGTGGTTTGGGTTGACTGGAGGGAAGGGGAGGGGGGGTGTTGTTTGGTTGTTGCTTTGGGGTTTTTTTGTTTGTTTTTGGTTATTTTAATAATGTTTATTTTCACCTAATGGCTGCAGAAATTTTAGTTCTTTTGATTATTCATAAGCCTTGTCATTTTATGTCCAAAATAAGGAAGAATGACTGTATACAAACCTTTTTTTTTGTAGTAGATTTTCACATTCTGAGCATGCATTAGCAGTACTTGAGTTGTGTGTTTCTGCTAGAAATTTTGGCTTCTGTCACTGAATGGTTGCTGGTGGCGAGCTGCAGCAAGAGGGATGCTGCACAGAGCACGGTGTTAGGGAGCCCGAGGTCTCTTCTCCTTTGTGACTTTCATTAACTGATTGATCTGTGTTGCAGTTCAGTTTTGTCTGATTTTGGAAGTATGCTGCTCGAGGAGTTCATAATATCTCTACACCCTAAACAAACATGACAATTTATAAGTATTTGGGAAAGTGATATTTATACATGCCATGTATCTTACAGCTAAAAAGCAAAAAATCTGGGAAATGCAGGCATCTCCTTAATGATGGTGATTGTATAGCTAGCTTGTTCACGTGACACAAGCAGCTCTCCAAAATATCTTGCTGAGTTTTTAATGAGCAGCAGGCTTTCTCAGTTCTCTTACGGGTATTTTTTTGCATTATCTAAAGCAAAAGAAACAAACCCAAACCCCTGTATAATGTCAAAATGGATGATTTTGCTAAGGGAGAAAGGTAGATTAATATCCGAATCTGATATTTCAGAAGCCTTTTCCCTCCAGAGGACAGAGTTTAACTGTTAGGCCACCAGTACACGAGCTGTGGGTATGATAAACACCTACAGTGTCTGCGTACCACAGCCAGGAAAAAAATGCTGTATGTTTTATAGGCTTTTGAGCTTAGATGAGTGGACACATTGATGGGTCCCCTTAAGTACCGCAGTTGCATGTCCTGGGTGTGTTCATCCAGCCCCACTGGAACCCGTACTGTTGTGCGGTGAGTATCACACGGGCAAACACAGCACTCTACATTTGGCAGAGTTGCAGCCCTCATCTTGAGGAGTAAAGGGAACACTTCATTTTCCAAAAATACACTTGTTTTTAACACGTCTTTCTCCTAATGAAGCTTCTGCTTCTATCCACACTGCTTCCCACCCCTCCACCCCAATCAAGCCTTCACGCTGTTCCTCTGGAACGTTGCTCTGAGTGCTGCTGCGAGAGCTGCCTTGTTCCCACAGGATGGATACCTGTGCCCAGTCTTCACATCAGGCTTTGAGAGGTAGTGTAAGCACAAGAGGCTCAGCCCAGAGGATTTAGAACCAAACCTATGCTGAGGAAGGTTCTTTTTCTGGAGCTTTTCCACAGCCAGAAGTACAACTGATCTAGTACAATTAAAATAACAAATGATAAGCTGCCAGAAACATCGTTTGTTGGGAAGGACACCATTTCATTAGCAAGTTACACTGGCAGTTATGTTCAGCTCTCTACTTGTTTCTATCATAACTAGAATGTGGTTTGTCAGTTTAGGTATGTTTATCTTTCAGTGGTTTGTTTTATTTACTAACAAATACAATATTTCTTTCTGTTTCAGTACCAGAAGGTAAAGCTTAATAAAAACCAAAAGACTTTTCCAAGTATGTCCTTACCGTAGATGTTCTATCATATTCCGTTCTGGATGCAAACTAAGAATTAGTGTTCTGGAAGCTAGTGGGAATAACTGGGAAACAAATGGAAAATACATTCATGTACTAAAGCAGCTTACCTGACTGTGAAAAGATTTGTCGAAGTTATCTTCCCGGCTGATTCTTACAGTTTTTAAACTTTCATGAGCCATAAAATGAAAATTGCTGACTTATTTGCTGTTTTGATCATTTGCTCTGAACGAAAACGTTCATTTTTCCCGCTTATGATCTGCACTGAGACATGCAGAGCAAACAGCTCTGCTTTGTAGGGCAGGTTTCTTCTTCAAGAAGATTAAATAGCATTAAGAGGTCAGGGGGAAGGTGGGGAGAAAACCAGCCAGCTACATTCCAGAAATGCAAAACTGGATCGTTGAGGCCAGAGGCAGCAGAGGGAGAGATTATCTCCAGGGTAAAAGAGACAAAGTAGGGAAGGGAGGAAGGTTTCTTTGCCAGACCCTGTGACTCCCTTCACACCCACGTGCATTGGAACAATAGCAGATTCCCCTGGATCGCAGCAGGCATTGTGTGGCACTGATGTAGAAAGCAAAGGCGAAAGGGGAAAACAAGTTCATTTTCTAATATATCATGCAACTGTATGCCATGGTTGCAAAGCCAGCCTCCTGTTCTTGCCCCTTTGAACTGCTCAGACAATAGAGATACCTTCATTAAGAAAATGAGCTTCCATTCCACTCATCCTCACTGGTGAGCAACATGGGCTCCCTGTTCGTTTCTGCTGAGCCACGTTGAGTTCCCTCCCTCTTTCCATTTGATTCTTTGTGCATGTAGCAAAACTATAAGCCTAGGTTTCTTTAAAATTGTTTTGTCTTCAGAAAGCCTATTTCCTACCTTTATTTCTTCTCATCCTTTTTTTCCCCTTTTAGAAAGGAATTCCCTGTTGCTCAGTAGAAGTCACCTTGCAAGAAAGGCAGATGTGTTGGCCCAGCAGCACTAAAGTCTGCTTGAGACTACTCAACTGTCCCATCAGGGTCTAAGGGGACAGTGTTCTTAGGGGAGTAAAAGCAATGTCAATGGACAAGAAAATAATTCGTTCAATTGCAATTCTGCTTTGTGGTGTGCCAGATTTGCAGAACTGGCACTCAGTGGGATAGGAGTTATCCTACTAAAAGGCTTGCACTCTTGTCATGCGTGTAAATATTTGACGAGACCTGGTGCTCTCTTTAGGAAGATGTACACCACCTGCAGAGCACACCCAAAGGTTACTGCCCCTCGTGCACTCACTTGCCAGTATTTTCTAATGAGCAACCAGCCAGCTGTGTCTTCTTCAGCTACTACAGCAACGTAGCACGTATGTAGCTCATGCTATGGAGGAATCTGTGCTTTGAGGTAAGACTGTGTGGCTGCTGTCCTGCCTCCAGCAGATGTGTTCATTCTTCAAAATAACAAAACACATTCTGGACTATGGTTTTTGTGTTTTCCAATTGTCTTGGCATTTCAGGTGCTTCTTATGCAGGGTTGTTCAGAATAAATTTACAGCCCTGTGTACATGCGAGTCAGCTGCCATAACGCTTGGATGTATGGAGAGAATATGTGTGGTTGAGCTGACCTCCTAGGGCTCTGTGACAAGCAATAGCAGCTGTATCATGCCTGTAGAATTTCCTTGTTAGTTACGTTGAGGAACCTGTAAATATCTTGTAGCAAGTATCTTGGTCCATCACTGCTGGCATGTGGAAGAAGAATTGCACTTTATAAATAATACATACATATAAAATAAATACATCAGTACATGCAAGGCTAACCAAATCACCTAGATTGACAACCTGAGAAAAGCTCAGAGGGTCTTACGGGTGACTTACTGAGTCTATCAATGTAGATCAGCATCCAGAAGCTTCTTAAGTACCACTTGTGAAGTTGATACGTGCAGTTAGGCCAGAACTGTCTGAATTGACCTCTAGGCCCCTGGATTAAACTAAAAGATTAAAGGGAGAGAGTATCTGAAACGTATGATTCTTCTCACTGCTCGCCCCACGGACATGGCTTGTTTGGCCAGGCATTTTTTGGATTTGCCCTTCAGAACCGGGCTGATTAACACCAAGTAAGACAGTTGCAGAGTGCCACGCGACAGATAGAGGAGCCATGTGCTTTTGGGTGGTTGTGTGGAGGAGTATCCCCCTAATTATGCAGACTTCCTCCGCGAATGATGAAGCTGAGCGAAGCAGATAGTCCTTGCTGTTTATAGAACTCTTTAAATGAGAGACCATCTATTTTTTTTTCCTGCACAAGTAGAAAATATTTTTTTCTGCTTGCTAGAGAGGAATAGCTGTTAAGAGATAATAAGGGATATGTCCATTTTCCTGTGTTCTAAATCATGCGGGTTGCATGATCTCCTTGATTTGAATTCCAGTATCAGGCCCACAGAAAGTCCAATGTAAAGCTGACAAAATGACCAGTTAAAAAAGAAAGAACACACACAAAATAGCGTGGCTTTTATTTATATATATATGTATAATATTACATCGCTGGATTTTCCAGTATTTTAAATGAAAAATATATGTAGTTAGTTCCATGTTGACAATGTCCTTGAGGATTTGACAGTGAGATTTTCCAGCAGTTGCTCTTCGTTAGAATCCTGGTGGTGTTTAATAAGGCAGCCGAACTGCTGGCACCTTCGGTTCTTGTTTGTTCTCCGAGGGCTCGGGGCTGCTGCAGTAAGCACATCGACCAGGGCTGATCATTACAAGGGCGTACGCCACCATGAATAAAAATGTCACACGTTTTCCCATCTCACAGCGGTACAAAATGTCAGTCCTGTCAAACAGACATTGCAGGTAGCAGTGAGCAGTCAGTACAAATTGGGAAGCCGAATATTCCCCCAGCTTTCTGATATTCTTCATTTGAAGCAGAAGAAAAACAGTTGTTAACCTATTAGCTGTGATTTTAAACTCTGCTGAGATAGTAGATGGATAGACTTTAACACATGGGGATAAATGTATTCCTGGGGTCTGGGATTTTTTGCAACACGTCTTTCCATCCATGTATGTTCAGAATCAGGCAGAATGAAAACAGGCCACTGCCAACTGTACCTCATTTTGGTAGAACTCCTTTGGAAATTCAAACATCGTCTCACTGAGATTCCCTCTCAAACCCATCCCTGTTGTACCTCTGTGAGTAGTTCTGTGAAAACCTCCTTGCTGTTTTGTCAGTAACTCAGAAAGGGCATGGTTCAATGAGTTAAGGGAGTTTTCTGTCATGCTCCTTTCATCATGCAGTAACATAACTCTTGTCTTTCTGTAAGTTACGCTCTGTTCAGGCTAAGGCATACATGCAGTGCAGAGTCCATGGAGTGTGTTATTTTCTGGGTGTGAGACATGCTGTAGGACCATGAACATAGCTGTGTGTTCACCAAGTTACCCATCTAGGATTGAGGCATGGATGTAGTCAGTGTGGGATTCTGCTGCTATAGCAGCATCCAGAAAAATACCTGGTGCAACAGGTATATATGATATTTGACAAAACATCAAAGAAATAACAAAACCTGCTACTAAGTCACCAGTGGTTGCCCCAAAGGCAAAGGAGAGCAAGGTACAGTGGCCTGCAGTGGGCTGTGTAAAAGCGGGCATCTCAAAGTTACTTACAAGTCCTTTCTGTCAGTAGAATTCTCTTTGGTTTTTCTCTGAGATGTTCTCAGTCAAAAGAATGGTGCTGGGGAACCGTTGCAAACCACCCCCTCACCCAAACAGCATTGATTGCTCAAGCCAATTGCAGAAGGAAGGGGCAGCAAGGAGCGCTCCTGTTCCAGCACCACGGAACAGAACAGTTAGAAGCTGTATTAGAAGAACACTTCCCTGCTCCCACCTCGTGCGATTACCCATCTGCAGGGTGAGCCTTAGAGTCATCTAAGGCCTCACGACATGTAAACAAAATAGGAAGCAAAATGTGTGAGGCTTTTTCAAACCTGAAAGACTCTTGATTGGATTAAATATTTTGTATTCTGCAGGCATCCCTTTCCTGTGGGGAGAGCTACCTACTACATATAACTTAAGTCACTGTGGTTTTCAAACTGTGGTTTGCAGGCACCTGGGATCTGTGCCAGGTAAATAAGAGGCTGTTGACAGTCATCTCCTTTGGAAAATGTCAGGAGTCTTCAAACTGCAAAGTGTTGAATAATATCAGTTTAATAGTTCGAGGGTTTTTTGCAGTGTTTCAGAAGAACTGTGTGCACGTATAGATGGGAGGAGGTCAGGGTTTATTTTCAACTGCACAGCAGATAAAAAGCGAAATAGAAGAACTAAGTGGTCACAGTCTCAAATTGTATTAATACCATCTTTTGTGGGTTTTGTACTGCTTGTTTGCGTAGTTTATGAACTTTCCTGTCACTTTAGCTAGGAAGCAATCTGAAGTCTTGACAGGTCTTTAAGCCATGGATACCATTACAAGTTAACCACTACTACATAATATTCCTCCCATCACCATCGTATAAGAACACATGGTTCTTTGGGGCATGGCCTGAATATATCTGTCTGCTCAGACACAGAGAAGCATATCCCCCTAATTCTCAAAATTCTTCCTTTCTTCTCTAAGTGCAGACAAAAGAAATAAAATACCATTCTGTTCTACAGCCAAGGGGGGTTATTATTTAAGCCATGTGTTTTTAGAACAGCATCAGTTGTAAGCAGTAATCACCCACAGCAGTGTAACCTGTGGCTTTAGGATTTTCTGACCCTGGCACTCTTCCATACGAAGCAAATTAGGAGGTGTAGCTGAGAGGCCTGTTTGCCTCACCCTGGTGGAACCTTTTAACTGGACATGATAGACATGATCCTGATATCATACTCCTGATTTCAGTCCTGGTTTTGGGAGAGATCTACATCTGGTTAGTACCCTGTAAGTGCTAGATTTAAAGCAAACTGGTATGTTTTATGTTATAATATTTAATATTTTTTAAAGTTAGCTGTTCTGGCGTGGTTTGCACAGCATGAGATTAATAGATGGATGTTATCAACACTACCAAGTGAGGATGAGCTCTGTGTATAGATGCACCGAACAAGGATGTTTTTTACCCTTCATTTGGGAGGACAGAGTTTATCTCAGCCAGGAGAGAGAGAAAGCAAAGGTAGACTTTCAGAAAACCCTTTTTTTCCCCTTTAGTAAAGAGTGAGTTTACCATCTCAGGGGCTTTTTGGGATGGACCTTTACATCTTTGGCAGTATCCCACAGCACCAGATATGACTCAGATGCCTGAAATAAAGATCCTTATTCAGTGTTAGGGAAAACAGGAGCTTATAGGCACGTACCTTTCATTTCCTTCTCTTACTGGATACTTCTCTGTTATGTAACAGAAGATTTCTGGCTAGAAAGGTAAGGCACTACTCTTTGCTCTTCTCATTAAACTCATCAGAGGGTTTAGTTGTAACAGTCTCTGCCCCTTTCATAAATTCTTGGCACACCTATAGGCATTACTGCATTTTTGCCGGATTCATTCTACCTTCCCAATCTCCAAATATGGCTTGAAGAATAAGGCATCCCTTAAAGCATGGAGATTATTTTTATCACAGGACCCAGCAGATTTCTGTTGAGGTATTTCAGAGTGTAAATTAAAAATATATGCTGTAAAGCATACACTGTTCTTGTCATCCCAGTTTGTAAGCTGTACATATGGGAGTATGTAAAAAGTAGTGTGCGCGCTGTGCAGGGATCTGGATGGATAATAAAACAGCTGCCTCATAGATTCCATCTGCTTTCTGTACTGAATCTTTTTAGGTACCATACATTTTTCAGAGTTGTTATTTTTTTTTAATTGAGGTCCAGCACATTTGCCCAAAGTCAGCACTTCAGAGCTTCTGCAGCATGGTGTGTCTGAGCATGGGTACATTCAGGGCAGTACATCCCTCTCCCATGTCTGATTATCTTTATAACATATTAACAATTAGGAAACCAGTCCTGACTTTCTGAAAGAAAGGAAGATATTCACATAGTCAGGTTTTGCTTTGGAAATTAGCAGAAACACCCCTCGCTACTAATTGAGAAAGAGAAACACTTCTTTCTGTACGTTCTGACAAACCAGTTTTCATCTAGTTGTGTTTCCTTTATGCATTTTCTCTAGTTGCGCTCGTTGCTGTGTATGAAATAGCACCTCTAATTTACTCATAAAGGCTCTGTTTTGAATACCACTTAAAAAAAAAAAATCTCAACAGGCATCCACAATTAGTTTGAGATAATATTCTGCTCACAAGCTGTTACCTCGCCGACCAAAACCGATCTTTTTGTAATGTTTTTTCCAGTATAAACCCCCTAAATAGCTGAATTGTGAAAGTTCTGTGGATATATAATAGCTACTTTATCAGATGTGGGATCTATAGTTTTAAATAGTAGTTTTACAGTGTAAAAGTGAATGTAAGATATTTTTTTTTCTCCCTCCAGTATCTCATAGCTTAAAATCACTTGTCTGATAATTACTAAAACAGTGCCAGATTTGCAGTTATAAAATTGGCTTTCTCCAAATTTTCTGTCTTGTTACTTCAGAAGTATTGGGACCAAGACAATTAAGAAAATACCTAGAGCAAAAGGGTATTCTGGTAAACAGCTATTGGTAAGAAAGTGGTAATTTGGACATTTCTCCCCTACATACAAGAACTATCATATATACCTTTAGGAACATACCTAGAATAGCAATTTAGCAGCTTTTAGCAATGCAGCCTGTGCTGTTTTGTACCCATTCATCCTTATAGCACAGGTAATTAAGTTGATATTCCAACACAGCTTCCCCTACTGACCTTTCAGAAACAATGTGTTTTGCTGCATTAACAAATTAACTTCAAATCAGTGGCTTCTCCAGTAAATCTGGTCTTCATATAGTTCAAATACACTTGCTTAGCCCATTCTAGTGACAGATATTCAACATCAACATTAGAAGTGAAGCTCTGGCCAAGGGCAAATAACCGTTCTCTCCTGGTGGACCTCCATGTCATTACTCCTCGCTGCCCTTTGCCTGCTCTTTTCTATGCCTGTCCTGGGTTTTGACTGGGATAAAGTTAATTTGCACAAGAAGCTGGGAGGGGATATGGCCAGAACAGCTGACCCAAACTGACCAAAGGGATATTCCATCCCATATGGCATCATGCTCAGTATATAAGGGTGGAGAGCTGGTGGAGGAAGGGTCGATGCTTGGGGGCAGGTGGGCATCAGATTCTGAGCAGTGAATTGCAAGGTGTATCACCCACTTTGAATATTCTTCTGTAAGTATTGTTGTTGTTATTTTCCTCTTCCTTTGCTGTCGTAGTAAACTGTCTTTATCCCACCAGAGGAATGGGGGAAGCAAAGGGCCTTGGGGTGCTGAGCTGCTTGCTGGGGCTAAACCACAGGTCTGTGAAACTGTTCTCTTCAGATAGTTGTTATGTGGTGGTTTGCTTATTTGCCTGAAAGTCCTTCTGTCTTCTCTCTTAAATTTGCATTTCATAACTCCTAGCTTATATGCATATATATAAGGTGATATTTATTTTCACTTACACACAACTAAAATAATACACAAAATGTGCCCTAGCACATGCTTATTCTATCCTTGGGCAAGCTTAGAGCACTGTGCCTGAAATCTTCCTATGATTTAGAGAAAGAGAAACTTCTTCCCATTCTTTCTCTCCTTCCTTCCTTCTCTACCTGCATTAGAGAACCTTGACCAAAAGGGAGACAACTGAAGCTCTTGCTGGAGTGTCTCAGTCCTGCTTCTTGTATAGACTCACCCTGTGCAGTACGTGTCTTGTGTGTCTTGCCACTTATAGAGAGAGGTGCCGGCAGAGTAGAGAGTAGAGAGATGGCAGAATTTTAACAACATCTGTATGTCTGTCTGAGGAAAGCTTCCCAAGATGCTCATGCCACAGATGACAGTGAAAAAGCAGCTGTCCATCTTTTCTCTCACCAGCAAATCTTGCAGCAAGGTCATGAATTTGAATGATGATTTTATAGGGTTTTTTAGGGTAGCTCCATAAAGAGTTTAATTATGACTCCTCAAAGCTATGGATTTATCTGTAAATTATGGCTGGACTGAATTCCACCTGGAATTCAAGATGTCATTCTGTATTGCATTGATCTGTCATGTGATAACTTCAGTCAGAGTAGAGGAAAGTTCAGTCAAGAGAAAGGGATGTTTGGAAGAGCAGCAAGATGGATCAATACTGATACCAATAGAAAGCTTAGTTAACAAGAAAAGAATGCTGGGAAGAGATGACTATAGATATGACATCATACTTCAGTTTATGATTTTATATTGTACTTAAAATGTCTATCTGAATGGCATATAATTAAGTAAAGAAACACTTTTCTAAAAAATCACTTCACAATCCCCAAATATGGTTGGAGCTGAGGTAACTCCAGTGAGCGCAGGTAACTCATGTGTATGTCATAAAACCTGGGAAAATCTGTATTCAGTAGTCCTTGGTATTGGATTGAGTAATTAAATGAGACTCACACCTCATATTAAAGAAGAGAGGTTTTGACCCTTTTGAAATGAGAGAAAAATTGAAAGTAATACGGGCTTATGCTTATTGCTCAGAAACCAAAAGCAAAGAAATAAGTAAATACAGTTTTAGGTTCTAGACCAACATCATGATGTTTTAAGGTCTGACGTAATTGTTGGTCAATTAGGACTAACAGGAATAAAATGTTAGTGCTATGTGTGGTTTGGCTACAGGCAAAGAGTATGTAATGAGGTGGTAGTCCTGTTAAACTCCTCCACATCATCCTGGAATATCTAATGCTCTTACTCTTCTGTGTACTCTCTGATGTGTTGTGTACAGATATTCTTCAGTTCACATGAGTAATTCAGCTGAAAAGGGTAACAATATTGGTGACACTTGTAACACAAAGCATAGTTTTCAGATAGCTCCAAATATTTAACACTTGATTTTATTGCCATTGTCTAATCAAGCAGCAATGTGGCAGATAATTAACAAATCCTGCTGCAGAAAAATATCCTTCCTCCAGCAAGTATGTGGGTGGGTAAGTACAGTTCAGTTGTACATGTCCTCACAGTGACTATAATCAATATATCAACTGGCTCTCCGGGAGGTAATCCTTAGCTGTCATCTATCCTGTGTTGTCTGTCTGTCTTGCTCTTGAAGGGCCTGTCTTTGTCCCACTTTTTTCAGATGCTTTAATAATACCACCATTGGTTCATCAGCTAATGCTGAGGATGCTACAGGCTTGCAGCGCTCCCTGGAAAATTATCCCAGCTTTTGCTATAGAAAGTAAAAGCTAATTCCCAAATCAAAGACGTTTCCAGGGCTGTAATACAGTGTTTGAAACAAAAAAAAAATCAGTGATATGAACTAACACTGAAGAAATTATAATATCAACATAAGTAACACCTTGTAATTCTTGTGTCAATGAAAATATAGTTGTCCATAATTAAAATAGTACTGGAAAATAACTAGCACTCAAGACACTGCTAGTCATGGCTTTAGGAAAATACTTAAACTTCCTACCTAAATAATGTGCCTGCAAATTTTCTAATGTAGAAATGTTCATGAGTTCTAGGTGAGTAAAAGAGAAAAAATAACAAAGGGATATATATATGCAGGAGGCATAAAAAATTTGAAAAAAAGAAATGAATAATAACTGCATCTTGTTTTTCTACATCATCAAATACTTTTCCTAAGTTGCTAGGTAGTAAGAGGATGTCTTCTAAGTAACTGGAGAAGTGAAAATTTCTGATTTTTCAGCTTTTCCATTATGCTTCTGAAACATAATGGCAAATAAGTATGCTATGTCACATAACAGAAGTTAAATATATTTTAAGATTGTGCTCTCTGCCTGAGCAGATAAGATGGGAAGATACATAGCAGCATAACTCAACTTCTGTGATGGAATTGGGTAATAGAAGGGAAACAGTTCAGGAGGGCTAATGGCAGCCACCTCAGCTCACCACCCTGTCATGTCTGTCTTTGTTCTCTTTGTTTTCATACTTGCTTTCTTGGAAAATACAGAGGGAAGCTATCGCGTAGAATAATTCTGGCCTCAGCTCTCCATCCCAAGTGTCCTTTTTTTTCCCTTCACCCACCCAAGAAGCTGAGCCAAGTACATGTGTGCAGTCTGGCACTCCTTCACTGACAGCACGGGGAAGGAGAAAGGAACCAGTGGATGCTAAAGTGTCATTTAATGGGAAATTTGAAGGAAAAGTCTGAAGAGAGAGATGCAAGAAGAGAATAAAAATGGTGTGGAAAGGGTAGGCTGGAATTCTACTATTACACAGTGCAAGGATAGCTGAGATAAGATGTCTGTCCATCTAGAATAAAGACTCTGCTAGTAAGAATTTTAAAAACTGCTGAGGTATGAATCTGGAATATTTTGGGGAGAGAAATACAGTAATCTGTGTAAGCTTGCTTTTTCTGTCTGAAGAAGGTGCCTCCCAGTGCCAGCTCCTTTTCTTTCTCTACAACTGAGGCGTTCTGTCTACGGAAGGCAGTGATGGAAGGTAGTGATGCAGTCCTCGTCGTCAGCTGTTCCTGTGTACTCCTCACTGAGGGCTCTCCTCTTTGCAGCACTAATACGTGTGCACAGACTGCCACAGAAAGGACAGTACTTTGATATTGAGAACGGAATCAAAGTTGTACTTTAGGATAGGTTTATTTAAAATCTCGTTAATTGTCAGTGGATTCCTTGTCTAACAGACTATACCTTAAGATGCCATCTGTGTGGCGGGAGTCATGCTGCTGGCTCAGTCGAAAGCAACTGGATTGGAATAGCTCCAGTGCTGTTACAAAGCAAGGAGTTGGCCAACTGCTAATTTAAAAAACAAGAGACCAAAATAGGCCTCTCAGTGCACTGTTCTGGCTTCATTAGAACTGCTGGTGATGGGGCTTTTCCTTTTCTTTACAATGACAGTATACGCTTTGCTCCAGGCAATGCGTTTAAACCTTGCTCCAGTACCGTATCTAAACATGTGCTCATCTTTAAGTGTGTGAAAGGTTTAATAATTCCCATGCTCTTAGAAGTCTTTGCTGGTTTGAGACCTTTACCCGACTGAAATAATTCTTAAGATCTTCGTGAAGGCTTTTTTAATATCCTGCTTTGCAGGATTCTTTCCATTTGCATAAATGTTGTCCAGTTCTCTTGGAGCGGGGGTCCAGGTATCCACCTGGAGTCTCTTCGTCATCCCAGTAAATGTTTGAAGATCTGGTCTGGAGTGCTGATGGTGCTACCTTTGGGTTAACACAAATTACGTTAAGCCTGCATCAGCAGGCAGGTGGAGCTGCCTTTCCTGTTGTGGCACTTGGTAGGGGATGAGATGTTTCACTGTTCTGAAAATGAAATAAATTAAAATGCGTTTTGTGAGGTGAGTATGATGTTAAGGTAAACCACGTGTTGTCAGCCACTCGTACTGCTTTTGCCACAAAATCAGAGGTGCTTTCATGTAGGTGACTATTTAATTTAGTTTCCACTTTGATACAGCAGCAAAGACTCCGTCCGCCTCGGCCACCGCCTCCAAAGATACAGCGTTCATCTAGGCCCGTGAGTAGTTGGTAGTTTTGCTTCACTGCCACAGCTTAACCCTGCCTGAACTATGCTCTTAGCAGCACTACTAAACCTCGGTAGTTTGGATTGTCAAACTTTGCAAACAAGCCATGTGTGAATTATGCTCCTAAACTCCCTTCTTCTCTGCTGCGGCACAGCCCTGGGACCTGCATTTGTTCTGCTTTACTTTGACGAGACCTGCAGCTTTCGGTCAGTTCTGCAGGTAACTGGTGCTGCTGTTGCAACGTTTGTTTTTACTTTTGCGGTGATTCCTTAAACAAAAAGTCTTGCTAGGCTGGTAAGTTTTTAGCCAGTGAGCTTTTGAAGACTTGCACTAAACTCAAATACGAAAGGAAGCAGAGGGATGAAGAGACAGTGTTTATTCCCTGCAAGTTATGCTTTAAATTAATTTGGGATGCTTAATTTTTCTCAATGGAATAGATGAGTGAATACACATGAAGAAAGCAAAGTCTATATTAGTACAGAGAACATTAGTACCACATTATGGATGATATACATATATACTTTATGTTCATTTAAAATGCAAGCTGGGACTCTATGTAATTACATAGTATAAAAAATGTAGGCACAGCATGTTGGCTGGAGGAAGTGACTCTTCCATAGAAGAAGTACATGGAAATTACTCTCAGTGCAACAAACCTGTACTGTATTAGGCAGGGATACCTTATCTCAGCAGTTCTTCATTCAGAACACGAACTGTAGGACAGTCGTTATAAACTAAGTATGCCAGATGGCTTTAAAACTGGAGACTGAGCTGGATCTGCACCAGTGATACTCTTTTTTCAGTAGTACAGGAAAGTGATGTCAGTTTAGAAGGGGTGTTGGGCTTTGAAACGGCCTTGGAAGATGCTGCTTTTTATTCAGGACTTTGGCTTTATGAATATAACTCCCCCGGATGGAAAATACATCTTACTCCTTGCTTCCTTATACAAACACACATGTATGTAAGAGATATGCAAGTTTTCAAATCTAATCTTGCTAAAACTTGTTAAAAACATGTTTGGGATGAGCAGGCAACTGGTTAACAAGAGCACTTGGGTGTGTGATAACTTTTGGTCTGTGGTGCATGTCCCTGTGTTACATTTCAATAGCATGTGTTTCCTTCCCTCCCTCTCTGGTTAACTCTGGGTGTTTAGCTTAACAGAGTCACTCTTCTGGATTCCTGCACTCGGATTTCTGTTCTCTCTGTTTAGAAGGTAGCATTGCCTTTGCTTATGTGTTCTCCTAAATGGAATTGGTATGGGAGACCTTCCCAGACACATTACACTAGGAACAAACTTCCCATGGCACTGGGGGGGGTTCCCATCGTGCTTCATAGCCCTCTCCTGTTTGGCAGGTGTATGAGGGCACCTTGCAATTCCTCTGTACAAAAGTTGCCAAACAGCATTGTTCAGATTGAGTCATTTATTTCATCAAAGTCTTGCTAAGACTGTTTAATCTCCCAGCTGTAGTGCATTAATAGTCCTTGCTGTAATGTGCTTGTGTCGACTGTCTTTGCTCCCAATGTGATTGATAAAAGGTTGGAAATGTAATAACAAAAGCTCCTGTTGCATTCATCTAGCTGTGTCAGTAAGTGGAACAGAAATGCTTCATTCATCAAGAGGAAATTCAAGATAAATGTAAATGATTATAATCACTCCCAAAAATATGCTTGTACCAAATATACATCAATTTGTTGTTGTTCAGGACTGTTATTTGGCTTTTAATAGTTGAAAAACATTTTTGTGTATGTAAATAATACTTTGTGCAGGCTGCTTTTTCCCTCTCTTAGTCTTGGCGTACTTTAGAGGTGCGTATCAGCAAGTCATTTATCCAAGACTCTTACAGCAAGCACTGAAAGAGGAGACCAGGTCCTTCTGTGCTTCCAACCAGCTCCACATAATACCAGAATTCCCGAGAAATACTTAGTGTTTTCAGGATATATCTGTTATGAGGAGAAATCCAAGGGCCCTGTCCTCACAGTACGAGTCATTGCTAAAAATAACACCAAACCCACAGACCAAAGCGGGGTGAAGGGAGCAGAACAGAACAGACACACTCTTGACATTCTGCTGGTTTGGATTGAGTTGTGGTGGTATTACGAAAGAAAGAGGGTTGTTGCTTGTAATTAATAGAAATCTGTTTGGAAACTTCATTCAATTAGAAAAAGTTTAAATATAATAATTATGCATAAAGTTGATGGGGACAGTAATAAGCACGTTTAACCCTTCTGTACTGGATGTTTACCTTCCTTCTTTTGGCCATGTGCTCATGTAATTGGATTTTGTTCATACTTTTGCATTTGATAAGCATTTAACCTTGCCTGTTTGGCTACATAAGGCTCAAAATCCAACAAGGAATTGGCTTGATTCCTGGCTTTTCCCTGCAGACCCCATGAACAATGCTCGAAATCCTACTTAGCATGTCACCCTGTGCTTTCCTGGGCTGGTGGCCCCCTGGCGCCATCCAAAACTCTCATCTCTCTCCCTCATCACCATCGCTCCCCCAGGGTACCACCCAAAAGGTGAAAGTGTTCACAGCATGATGACAAGCCAGCTTTACACATCATCTTCCAGCTCAGATTTAATTAAACAGGTTTCTTTCTTCCTCTCTTTCTCTCTTTCTCCTTCTCGCTCTCTTCTCCCCCCAGTTCCTCTTGCCTCGCTCCCCCCTCTCTTGCACGCACTCGCTCTCTCTTGCTCTCTCTCTCTGTTTTATCAACCCTAATGAAGCAGTATTCTTCATCGATCCTGCTGATTGCCAGCCCATTCCTTTTGTTTGTTGGCACTGAGCCATTCAGCCGCACTCTGACAGCTCAGCTCGTCTAATTAGCTCTGTTGTTCTTTTCCCCATGTTTCACCACGTTGCAAGTTCAGTTGAAGTTGCCACAAACTTAATCCTTCCATTCCTGCCATAAATTCACATTCTTAAGCCGCCTTTATTGAAGAGAGGAGCAGCCTTGTGTGGGGACTGATCTTCAAGACCTTAACATCTGACCTTTTTATAAGCCCTTTTTCCTAAGAAATAGTGGCAATGCATCTCTGGCTGTCTTTATCATATCTGCTGTACACCATTTCATTTGAAATGAAAATTCAGTGCAATAATCTTGCTACAATTTTCTGCATACTCTTGTGTAGTGCAGGAACACTACACACAATTTGGTGGCTTTTTCCTGGCACAAAAGTGTGAGGGGGAAGGAAACAAAACACAAAAAGATAAATAGCCCAGAAAAACCCCAACCCCCCAGAATAATAATTTTTAAAAAGCAAAAAACAAAACACTCACAGAAGTGGAGAGGGAAATCTGCATCTGTTCTGCAGATGCAAATAAATTCATTGGCCATCCAAAGGTCGTGGGCTGAGGTTGCCAGCCTTTAAGAGATTCCTTGATTTTGTGGCTATGGAGGGAGCAGGAGCTCAGGCAGGTCAGAAGTTATGTTGTGTTCCTAACTTTATTTGATGGCTTTGGGGATTTCTCTTGAAACCAACATTCGGCTAAGCCAACAGATCAGACTCCATTTCAGGTAAGGTAGTACTTGAATGAAAAATGGCAAGCTTGTTTGTCCAGCCTGCCCCTGATGCTGCAAAGGTTCATTCCCACATTTGACTCGGAGGAATAATCTCACACAGGATTACTTGCTGGTAAAAACACATAAACTTTGCTGATACAGTGATCACACATGCTCATTCCATGAAGTAAAGCTCATTTGCTTGTGGAGTTAATGCTAGTAAATGAAGCTTGATTTCTGAATGTTAGAAGGTGATGGATCTGTTATTTAAGATTGGATTGGCAGTCACATCATCTTCCACAGAAAACCTTTGAATTTTGTTACAGCCAATGAAAGATACACTAACATCACATTTGTGGTGATAATGATAATAAATATGTCTGGATAGGGTCTGAGTTCAGCCACTAAAAGTAAGCAAATGAAGAATGAGCTGTGGTTTTCATGTGACAATGTTTATTCCAAGTATAAATCTTTCAGTGCTCTCAGAAGTCTTCACTTGGAGAAGTTCCTATGAACAGGAGGACAAAAGCATCATGATATCAGAGCTGAAGTCCCCTTTCCAGTACAGTGTGCAGAATCACACAGGATTTTCCAACTCCATCAGCTACCTGCATAGGGGAAACTCACATTCAGGGAGTCTTTCCTCAGAAGTTTAGCCTGTACCAAACCAGACAAATGGCCATTGCTTTGCTCACAGTCAGTGACAGACATGTTTCATTTGCTATCCACACACATGTGGGGCTTTGACCTTAAACAAGCTGCAGGGCCTTGTAGTTTATATTCATACTTTATATTAATTGGTAGCCTGATATTAATTTGCAAATTGTTGTGGCACAAAAAATGAAGACATTTAAAAGCAATTCTGGATGGAAGGTACCTTTAAGATAACGGTGGTTATTCACATTTTGTTATTTATGTCTGTTGTTTGATCAGCTTGGAGTATCTGATGAAATATCTTCCGTGTGTGTCATAGGTTCGTCCACCAAGACCTCATGTCGTTAAGAGACCCAAGAGCAATATTGCTGTGGAAGGACGAAGGACTTCTATTTCTAGTCCAGAACAGTGAGTACTTCGCTGCTCTGCTTTTCTGTCATTGTGGTGTTGTCAGCAAACAGCATGCCCAGAATTAGAAGTAGCCTAAAGAGAGATTAAAAAAAAATACTATAGGTGAAAGTAATTTTTTAACTTACAAAAAATTAGGGGTTTAATTTTTGAAGCATTTTAGGGGAAGCGTGAAAAAACAAGAAGCCAGAGTTTACTGTTGGAAGATTCTGGTTTGCCAAGTAATCAGGCTGTTTAGTGAAAGTTTTCAGGTTTTGGAGAGTTGCTAATTTCCTTATTGTTTTGTTTTGAACAATGCTGTAAATTGATAGCTACATGCCTGCAAATCCACTGTTCTTGCCAGGCTTTACCTGGAAGATACAGAATTGTTGGTTGATAGCGCTGGCAGTAAGGGCTGTGCCTCATGCTTGTTAGAGTCCCATTAAGGGCAGGTCTGTAATGAGCTCTATAGTGAAGGCTCGTAGAGCTTAACTGTCTTGCATAGTACTGCCAAATTTATCTTCTCTGTAGATTTGACTATGAAGTAAACAGGGTTTCCAGCATCTCTTGTCCATATGAACAGTATATTCCGTTCTCTTGGAAAGATTTTTTAGAGAGTTTTGTGGATGCCACATGACTTTTTACACCGACAGTGCAGGTCTGTGTATGTTGCAGATACTCTTAATGTGTTGCTCTAGTTGAGTTAAACGATGGGTCATCCAGGGAAAACCTGAAAGGGGAATGGGTATATTGAACCTTACCAGCATACCCCAAAGACAGTCTTGCGTGTGGCAAATAGACATTTGCACTTTGGATTTAAAATTACTTAGATTCCCCAGAGCGTAGCTACTTCAACCGTTGAGAAATAGAAGAGATTCAAGAGCACAAAGTTGTGTTTGGGTGCAGAGGATGGGAATAGCTGCACTTCTTCAGGGACCAAATTAAGCAGGTTGCTTCCTCTCAGTTCAGAACTTGGGTAGCTTGAGAACTCCGTGTTTTGTGTGGGGCGGTTGATCTCAGACGAAGGTGTGGTGAGAATAGGGACAGACTAGCTTGGCGCTCCAGAGGAAACAACGGAGCAGAGAGGTAAGAACAGCCAAGCCAGGGTACGTTTTCCAGGTCATATAGTAAGGTTAAACTGGTATTCCCTGCGCCTGAAGCATCTTTGATGCTGTCCTCGAACAGGGAGTGGAGCAGCATTTCCTGAAAGCCCAGTGTTGGGGCAAGGCAGCCCTAGAATGGTAAGTCAGCTGGAGCTGCTCATCAGGCTACAAGAAGTACAAGGCTCAAGGGGCCACCAGATGGTTGCGCTGCTCTAACCTGGCACAGAGATTTCCTTGGCATTCCTGTCTACCTGCAGCACAAACTCACTGCTTGTAACGTGGCCGCTTTGTGTTAGTTATCTCCCGGCCTATTGTAGCTTTGTTCTCAGTGAAGTGCTTTAGCTGATGCCCAAGATTACAGGATACTTGTTGTATCTGAAGATACTCAAATCCCATAAAAAGAAAAATGGTTGAAAAAAATGGTTTCTTTAAACACCCCTTTTCCCCACGTCCGTGATACTGCCCTGCTGCCACAGGTTTGGAGGGGAAACAAGGTGGAGGGTGAATTTCCCCCTGCCCCCCAAAGTTAAGTCCATGCTTAGCTTTTTCCCAGCCACTCTAGGATGGGGAGATATTCTGGGGTTTGGCTGAAACAAACGGCCCTTTAAATTCTGCAGGATTATTGACCCGTTTTGTGGTGGAAGCTGGTTGCCCTCTTGTGGAGTGGAGAGCAGATCCTGCGCTGTGCTGCGGGGGAGCGGCCTGGTTTGAATGAGCGGGCTTTCTGGATATTTGGTGTGATGACTCATTGCATGTAGGTGAAGGATAATTGAGCCAATTTAACTATTATTTGGCTTTCATAGGAAGGATTATGCATATTGGTATTCAAAACCTGCTTGACATTCCAGTGTGGCTTACTGCTAACGTGTGCTTCCAATTCCTGACAGCATCAGAACAGAAATATACATAAACATGAATTATAGACATAATATTTATACTAATGCTAGTAATCTATTGAATTGCAAGTATTATTTTACTTGATTTTAATTTATTGCTGTTAATTTTAGAGAGTCTTTACAATTCAGCTGCTCTCCCAGAGTAAACTGTGACAATTTTTTTGAGAAAATGGCAGTAATATACAAAAGATAATGGAGAGGCTTTGTAGCTGTAAACAATTATTTTTCTTCATGAGCATTTTACTGGTAGATTTTTCCCTCTTCTAAATGTGGAAGAAAACCAGGTAATGTTAATGCCACTGACACTTGCTATATGGCACAAGTTGTGGGCTCTTCCTGATGTTTCACAGCTTCAATATTTTATCCAGTTCAAATGTGGTGTCACGGCAGGAACAGATGTATTTTCATTCTTGTCATCAGCTTCAGGTAGCAAAACAAACTCTGAAATAACTACTTCCAGACAGTTAATTGTAGAATACTGCACTGTGCCAGGTCTCCTGTCTGGTTAGGGAATTGTAAGGAAAACCAGGCTGTGGCAGGAAGGGAGATGGGATAGAGACACATAGCACAGAGCAACGATGACACTGATCCATCAGTTGTGATTTCACAAGTACAAGGGGAGGAAATACCTATACTTAGCTATAGCTCAAATAAATGGTGTTCCTAAGAAATCCCTTCAGGAAAAATACTTTTTGGAATAGTAATTAAGAACAGGTTCTGGTGACGTTTTTCACAAACTTTTTTCCTGTCCCAGTAAGAAATAATCATCCTACATTGTTCTGAAATGAAAAAGAAAGTCAGGTGTTGCCTCTTTAAAAAAAAAAAAAATCCCATTGATTTCTCCCTCTTGGATAGTACTAAAGGAGTGAAAACACTGCAATGTGTGTTTTCCCTCGTGTTGCTCGGTAGCGTTGGCGTGCCCTTGTTGTGGGTCGGAGGAGATTCCAGGAACGCAGCAGCAGTGCTGGGAGGGCACTTTTCTGGAGCTAAATTCAGCTCCAAAACTAATTCTTAGCCAGTTACTTCTCTGGGGTGCCCGTGGGGGGCGAGTTTTGACAGGAGCTTCTGTTCAATGGGAAGTTTGTTTTGCCAGTTAAAACTAACACTGACTTTCTGCCCTGGGATGATTATGTGAGCTCTTTTGAGAGGTTTCCCAGGACTTATGAGCTCCAACTGTGATACTGGCCACCTCCTTCCAGCTGATGGGGTCCTCAGGGTCCATGCGGTGCCACCAGCACCACCCAAGACTGACACCCAGAGCTCTCATTTCACTGGGCAGCATCCTTTCTGTTAGTGATGAGGCACATTGTCCCCGAAAAGGAAACCATTCCATAGGCATCCGACACTTGCTAATGCATTTCTAATGATACTAGGAAGTTTTTTCAGTGTGTATAAAGGGAAAACATCAGTTTGGGGGTATATGGGCTCATTTTCTAATCAGTCTTAAATTTAAACACAGGAGGGCAGGAGCAGTGACTTCAAAGAACACACAAGATTATTGCTAATTGTTGTTAAGACATTGTGTTTAAAGGAGCTGGTGGAAGAGCTGCTGTTTCCCCTGTCAACATTTTCAGTGATTATTTTTTTCTCTATTTCAATAGAAAGTGTATTTTCTTACAATTTTATCAATAATTCAAGGTTCACGATATTTATGTTTCTTTAAAAAATTTTACTAAATGTAAAATGCATAATTATATTAAGAACTTTTTTAGTTATAAGGTAACAGGATGAATTTGTGATGAGAGCTCAGAAAATGCTGGATTACCACCTGGGGCAATCCTAGACACGTGGGACCTGCCTCCTTAAACGCAAATTAGTTGTTCGCAGAAATAAGGTGTTGCATTTTTAACAGATAGGCAGTTTTTTGCAAGCTCTCTTTTACACCACAGCAAAATTTCCTATTAAATGTAGAATAGGCTTCCAGAGTGCTCTTGGTTTTCTGTCTTCTCTAAGTACCGACTAGCTGGCTTCCAGGGCATGCAGAGTGGGAGGAAATTAAAATAGGAAATCAGAGGGTCAGGCTCACAATTAACAGCATGTCAAAAGGCTCTTGGGCTGGCTAAACCCATGTCAGTGCTGCAGCAGTTCATTATGGCTTTCCAGAAGTCGTGTAGGACTTAGTAGAGAAGCTAATGGCTTTGCCTTATATCATGTGAATGAAAATAGGCTGTAGTGCAAGAGCAGGTTATTACACTGAATTTGGTATGAAGTCAGCGTGATGGCTGTGCTCAGTGGTACGGGCTCAGAAAGCACATTAAACTCGTTGTTGTAGCCAGGCGCTCGGAGCTCTGCCACGCAGGGGTTGTGTATGGTGAAGGTTTTCCATGGCATCACTGAAAGTAAGGATTGCTACTCAGGAAGAAGGCTAAGTCAGCAAACAGGGACGGCTGGAATCAAGAAGAAAATCCTGCAGGCTACAGCAGACGAGTGGCCACGTACACTTTGGTCCCTTTGCCTTGGGAAAGGTGGTGTAGAGGAAGCTAGAATCCGTGAAGGTGCCGTGGAAGGGACAGCAAATGGCAAAGAAACATGGAGAGAGCAGTCGTGTTTTGTTGGTTAACAGGAGTGTGATGCCTGGTGTGATGGTTTACAAGGAAGTTTAATTTTGAGGCCTGTTTCTTCTGCCTGCTTTGGAGCAAAGCTCTACCATGTGAAGGCAACTTGCCTTTGTGGAGCTGGGGTATCTGCAGGGAAACTGGTGATTGGGTCCTTAGCAGGAGCACAAAAACACGCAGTGACTTTGCAACTAGATCCGTCAGCCCAGGAGATGTGTCACCCAGCTTGTTCCCACTTCAAATTCTTTGTTAATATTTCCAACTCTCTAGAAGAATTGTTAGAAGTTCATAAAAACTATAAAACAATTGGTTACCTTCCTCTACTGGGGTTAGTGATCGCAAACTGTTGGATTTGTAATCTGGTTGGATGATCTGTGATAGGAATTTTCTTGTTATTTTAATTTAAAATACCCTTTTATGCTAACGTTTTTAGTTTCTCTGGAAATATTCTGTGCCTGTGAACATTCACAGTATGCAAAAGTGATACTTTAGAAACCAAATAGATATTTTAGGATTTTTGTTAGCTCACACCCAGTACTGAGTATTCAGAATATGCAGGGAGGAATTCCAGTGATAGGGCTGTGCTTTGTTCAGATTGAATAGTTACTGGGTAATCCCCTCAGTCCCAAGTCTCCTATTTCATACTGGCAAGAAAAAGCCCATGCATTCAAATCCCTCACTCTGTTAATTTTACTGTCTAAGAGGGACAAATTTCTTAACTCCCTAGAGCTGCTGTATGGCTATTATTTTTTTTTTAAAAAGCATTAATAGTAAAAAAAAAAGAATCCTCAAATTTGGGAAGCCCTTTTTGGGAGAATATTGATGAGCAATCCCTGCTACCCCATGGTACCATAAGCTCTATAATCAGGAAAAAGCAACAGAGTCAATAAAACACACACATTTAATTTTCTCGTAACTGCAATATCTTTTAAAATTATTACAGAATTCTTCTTATTAATTCCCATATCCTGGACTCACATTTTCTGTATATATTTTTTTTCTATCTCAAGTACATTTAGGTGTCAATTAAATTTGAAATATCTACATTTGTCAGCATTTCATTTTTGGCCAGTGTGATGTGCTGCTGATTTGTCCATGCATCCTGACACATGAAAAAAGCTCCTGAGATGCAGATCTTCCTCATTAAAAAAGAAACCCATACTATCATAATGGTACGCAGAGCCATGGAGCGCATCCCCAGCTTTATTGCACTGTGTTTCTGACATGATATTTAAAAAGGAACAGCCACGGCTGTCAGTACTGTCATATGCTAGTGCTAACCGAAGACATGTTAAACTAAACATTAGAAAGAGATCAGCAAGTCATCTGCATGGTAACTCAGCTAAGAGATTAGGTAGGCAGGAGCTGGTGCAGTCATGTGGAGATGATGAGGGTTGTAGCTGTGACGGACACATCCTTTTTTCCCTCTAAGACTGCAGCAGTGCTGCCTTGTAGCTGGGCTTGCTGTGACCTGCCTTTTCAGAGACAGCTCTTTGTGTATGAAATCCTAGCAAGTGGTGGGTGGCAGACTGCAGGAGAGTCGCCGAATTGGGTTAATGAGGGAATAGGCACTTTTTTTGGATTCTACTGCCTTAAGCTAATAAAAAATTTAGACGTGGACAATTTTAGATTGTGCAGCCCTGATCTTGG
The DNA here is from genome assembly GCA_022605575.1 of Laterallus jamaicensis coturniculus. Lineage (NCBI taxonomy): Eukaryota > Metazoa > Chordata > Aves > Gruiformes > Rallidae > Laterallus > Laterallus jamaicensis. The sequence continues at coordinate 8,322,424 of JAKCOX010000022.1, forward strand.
ACCAAAATCTCTTATAGAGCATGCCGACAGTGAAACTTAAGTGCCTTCTTCATTCTAATTATGAGATCCCACTTTCATTTAAGGAGTCTTGCAACAGCAACAAAATCAGTGCATATTAACTTGCTGAATATTTAATCTGATTTGCGCTGAGCTGCACCAAAATGTGACTGATGGTGTGGCCAACAAGACCCTATCTTATTTCTTCATAGTTTGTTCCCAGGTTATTTAATATGTGTGCACAGACACAGCACATTTGATATTTAGCAGTCTGGAGGCAAACAAAAGGTATGAGAGGCAGTGCTTTAAGGGCAACTGCAGCAATACATTCGCTACACAAAATGTTTGGTAAGCACGTACATCAGCAAGGTGTGTGGGAGTTCAACATTGCTCTTCATTTCTAGCAATAATTTTAGATTTTCTGGAACCATGTTAAATGGTAATTTACTCCCCTAATACACAAGGGCATATCCATAAGTTCAAAAAGGAAATATTTTTAACATACCTTGATTTCAGATTTATTTTAGGTGGAGCCTTTTGTTAATGCAAATTGAAATTTTTAGAGACTAGTCACTTTTTTAACTCTTTTTGATTTTTTTAATGTTAGAGCAATTTTTTTCCCAGTGCAGCGGCACCACCTCACTTTCCCTGTGTGCCCATTATAACAGAAGAGAGGAAAAGAACAGCCACGCAACAGCTTTAATTGGAGTACCACAGACTATGATTTAACGCTATCAGCTGCATCCACTGCCACCAGTATTTTAGACTCTTTATTAATTAGCTCTGACCTGATTGCAAATAAACATTTATTCGCAGCGGCAGCTCGAGCCCTCCTGAGCTGTTGGTTGCAGTGTCCAGCTTCTCTTTTTCTGACCTAATCTTTTAGACTGATTTTTATAACTTTATTATCTGGCTGTTTAGTGGTTGAGACAAAAGAACTGAAGAGTGAAGGCAGGTTATGAATTCAAGTGCCACTAGCGGTAGTTCGGCATCACGTCTGTGCTGGGAAGGCAACAAATCAAACTCTTTTCTTTTTATCCATGATTTTGGTCCTGTTCCAGTTTGAGCATAACACCTTACCTGTAATGTATGTGTGCTAACTTTGCATTGCCACAGGGTCGGGACTGATCCTTTGTCCCACATGATGAGCCTGATTCTGCCTGCACTGAAGTAACAGATCTTATTCTGGACGTCAGCAGCAGCTACTTGAGGCTCCACATCGCAGTTGCGTGTTGCTTTGTGTCATTTGCGATGGTTTGATTCACTGCCGTAGCTGGGATCTTATAAGAGATAGACCATTGATAAAATGAAGGAGTTTGGGAAGAGACACCAGCAAGAGACAATGCTGGCTGTTATGATCCCAGTGATATTTCTTCCATTGTTCAGGGGAGGGGGGAGAAGGAAAGAGAGACCTGTACACGATGCTCCTGTCAGTGTTGATCAGCCTATGATTTGGTCTACAAGACATAAACTAACTGTACAAAATTGAGTGGTTTGTTGGGGAGCAGAGGGGGTGGTGTTGAGTGTTAATTATGGCTAAAGTGCTTCTAGAGACACTTGTGATTTTAAGAAGTTTTCATCTGAAAGGACTTTTGTTGCAGACTGATGAATTCACAGATAGTTACTGTCCAGTGGTGCGGGAGAAATTAGCCCGAGTCCCTTTTCAGCCAGACTTTGAAAGTAGTTAACCACTGAGAGAGGAAACTTGTATGTCTGTCTTGAAAAACTATGTTTCCTATAAATCCTTGGACAGTTTTGGTTTTGGTGTGAAGCAATTTGAGATCTTGAAATGTGATACAAGGAGGAATCGTTACCCCCAAGTCAGCAACCCTTGTACATCCAGCTGTCAGCCCGAGCACCTGTGAAGCAAAGAAATAGATCTTAAGGTTTGCTTGCTTGTAGTCAGAGCTCAGAGAATTCTGAGCAGCAAAGATGTTTCTAAAGAACAACAGGGTGCCCAACTCTCTAGAAACCGTAAGTGGGGAGAAGGTGGGTGGCTGCTTTGGGTACCTGTGCAAGATGGGTGTGATTGCAGGCCTTGGTGCCCTTCCTGCCAAGCTGGCACCCATAGATGGTTTAGAAGAGTTGTGTTTTCTGCCTGAAAAGTGGAGCTGAACATTTACCTGTAGAGCTCTCTGTGGTGGCAGGCAGTCACGTTCGGAAATGGCTTGGAGCCTGCGAATCACTTGGTTTCTCTCTCCTCTGGAGCTTTGAATGTGACAAGTTGATAACTTCCTTTTCTCTTCCTGTTTCCCTCAGCCTTGTAAAGCCTATGCGACACTATACAGTCTTCCTCTCTGAGGACTCTTCTGATGATGAATTTCAACAGGAAGAAGATCCTGTCTCTGGCTTCTCTGAAAACTTTTTCTTCTCTGCTCCTTTTGAATGGTCTATCCTTTATTCTTCCATTGTGTTAATGCAGTCTTCGAACAGTGCGGTTTGCATTGCTCAGGGTGCCTGCTCCTCTCCATGGAATTTTGGAAATGCTCCTGCAGTCTCTGTGCAACGTGTGATGAATGTTCAGCACTTCTCCTGCTTGCTTGTTTTGGTATTTAGCAGCATGCAAAAGCATCCTCCTGCATGACACACTCTGCAGCCCTGCACAGCTTATGGTTTTACATGGACACGAGCTCTGTGGGATGTAACCCTTCCACTTGCCCTTTGTTCCGATGTGCTGCCTGTGTTCCTGTCCAAACCATCTGCCTGTCTTCCATGTGCAGTGCTCGCTGTGCTTTTTGGGTTTTCCTGGGAGCCTTACTTCATTGCAGTTACTGGCTTTTTCTGGTTTCACTTGCTTGATCCCAGCAAGACTCCGTTCTGTCAGGTACCGCATCCTTGGTGACTGCAGGGAGTTTCCATGCAGGTGTCCTCTGCAGGTGCTGAGCAGGACCTGACCTAAAATTCTACTAGAAAGAGCAAGCAGTTCAATGGGTACTGTGAGCTGCTGCTTTGGCAGTCTGTGTGGTGCCGGGTCGGGGCAGCTCCAGGTGCTGGGAGATGGATGCCCAGTCACACCTGAGCAACTGGAGCTGGACAGATGCGACGGTGTCAGACTGGGCTGCAGAAAGAGACTGCCAGTTTGATAGTGATGTCTCCAGTTGCTGAAATCCTTGGTGTGACACAGAAGGCAAGTTCAGAGGCTGTTGGGGACAGGTGGTGACTCTGGGCATGGAGACACAGGCAGGTTCAGAGGCAGAGGCCAGAAAAACATTCCCCGCTCTTGTGTTTGGGGCACAGGAGGCCAGGGTAGCTGGAATGGTTTGTTTGCAGAATATTCCTCAGAGGTTTGTCTGCAGCATGATCTGGTGCTTTGCAGATGAGCATTTATTATGTGAGAGACTAAAGATACGACCAGGATTTGCAAGATCACCCTCTTCCTAAGGATGTGTACCATCAGCTGTCTGTCTTGTACTTGCATTATTACAGTCTTGTGTTGCTAGCTGAATGCCTGCTATTTCTGTGTTGGTGAATGAAGTGAGATGGGCTGTTTATACATTTGCATGATATAGATGTATCCTAATAAAATATGGAAAGAGGAGGAGGAGGGTTCTTCCATAGTATCTGTTTTTGCAGGTCTCACAAATATTTTCTTTCAGTTGAAACCTTGTTTAAATGCCACAGTAAAACTGGCTGCCAGTCAAATGCCAATCACCACAGATAAGTATGGCACTTCTTGTTATTAATTGGATGTGCATTATGCTGCTGTTCTCTGTACACAGAACCAATATGCAAATCTGCTGGTGTTCATTTTTTTGCTGAGGTTTGTGCAAGAAAAGCATCCTGCTAACTTGGCCTCGGCTGTAAATGTAAAATAGGTGTCTCCATAATGGATTGTGTTGTTTCTTGATAAGATGACACCAATGTAATCATTGGAACTCTGCACAGTGTCCCCAATTATTGCAGAAAACACCAAATTCTGCTCTGTGCTGAGCTAGCTTGAAGCAATACAATGTAAGTGCCTGCAAACACATGGCACCGTGCCAGACTTCCTGGTCCAAGGACTGAGTGCAGTAGCAGTGTGTGAGGGGCAGGGCCAGACTCTCAGCATGGAGAGACAGTGTCCAGCTACTCCTGCTCCCAGAGAGCTCCCTTATCAGCCCATGTGGTCTCAGCATTCCTCTGTCCCACTCAGGTCGTTTTCCTTTCTGCTAGCCCCTTGCGTGCCAAATGTTTGTGTGTCCTCCTGTCTTGCCCACTTACCTGCTGTTCACAGGGCACCGTAAGCTGTACTTTGCACCCAAAAGTTTGTTGGAAAGTCATCCAGCTCCTTAGTAACTATGTGTTTAAAAAATTTTTTAGAAAGACAGTCATTTGCAACATGAGTTTTGGTTCTCTCCTAGGCCTCAGCCGTACCGAGCCCTGAAGGAATCTGACAGTGCTGATGGGGAAGAGGCAGTCAGTCCAGAAAAATCAAAAGATCCCCTGCCTCCCAGCCCTCTGTTCTCAAGCAAATCTACAGAAATCAACCTCCTTGAAGACATTTTCCCTAACTTAGAAGTAGAAACGCAACCTCAGCCTCTCAGCCAAGCTAAGAGCCTAGAAGACCTGCGAACTCCCAAAGAAGAGGGAGACCAGAGATGCACGTTTGATTACCAGGTTTGGGCAGGGTTTCCTGTATGCTGGGGATTTGCACAGAACCAGGGCTGCCTGTCTGCTGTCCTGCTCTGAGGAACTTTTCCATGCTGTTGGGTAGATGCATCCATTTTCCAGCTGTTTGTTCATGTGTTTCAAAGTTCATTTCTGAATTAGGAAATTATTGGAATGGGATCCAGTTACAGGACAAGAATTTCTTCCATTACAGCTATAGCCTCACTTCTAAAGGAGGAAATATCTGCCCTGTTCCTGAGTCTATTTTGTCCATTGGCTGTCACCCCCAGTTATCTTTGAAGCTGATGCTCAGCAGTGAGAGTAATACCTGGAATTTTCAGGTCCCCTCCAAACTGTGTGTTATTCAAATGACCCTCCTTTACTGCAACCTGTGTTGTCAGGAGATCAGCAAAAGTTAACTTTTTTCTTGCTTTCTTGCAGAGGATGGATCTCGGTGTGTCTGAGAGGAACAGGATTGTGCCAACCATGAAGCTGTCTCACCCTTACAACAAGCTGTGGAGTATGGGTCATGATGACATGGCTATTCCTACCAAGTATTCCCAAAGCTCACCGGAGAGGCCCTTGACTGCACTGGGCAACATTCCGCCCATCACTTGGAGACCTCGGAGCAGAGACAGCATTCTGGCTCCAGCAGAAAAGGATGAGCCAAATCCTGCCATTCAAGGGAACATCACCATTCCTAGGCCGCAGGGAAGAAAGACTCCTGAACTGGGGATAGTGCCACCACCACCAGCACCCAGGGCTTCCAAGCATCAGACTCCAGCTGGGCCAGCAGAAATGCTCACCACCCACACTACAGGACATAGCCATTTGGTTTCAGATCTTATCCCCGAGCCCTTTGGAGTTGGTAGCGTGTCCTTAGACCCTGACACCCACCAGTCTGTAAATTATTCCTCTCATCCATCTCAGCTTTTGTCCAGTGCTCCCAGCACTGCTGAGATGCTCCAGCCGGTCAAAGTGAAGACAGATAATGCAGGTAATGACAGTGACTACCTTCTTAATCTCCTGGATCCCTTAAAAACAGCCAGATGGCAAAGCAGTGGCCCACAGCAGGGTCCCCGCAGCCTGCAGAGCTCAGCCACTCCACCCTCTGCAGCCAGCTTTGTCTCAGTGGCAAGTGACTTTGTGTCTCCTCCAGCTGCACCATTTGTCCAGCCACTTGGTTATCCTTCCCCAGCACCACCCCATTTCTTACAGCCATCTCCTAATCCCTTTACGCAAACAGTGCCAGGAGCCCTGTCGGTGTCTCTAGTTAGACCCCCAAGGGGCTCTTTCACCCCCTCCCTAGGTCATGCTTATAGCTCTAGCTTCATAACACCTAATTCTAGCTTCTACCCACCACAAAGACCTCAGCCAAACATTTCAACACTATCCATGCCAAACTTGTTCAGCCAGGCTCCAGCTGTGCCACCGACTGGCTCCTTATTGCTGCAGAGCCACAGCCCTTCTCCAACAAGCTCTCTACAGCCAGCGTGTTTAAGTGGGCCTCCTAAAACCAGAACATTTCAGGTGGGCCAGTCCAGCTCAAAGGTAGATTCCAAACAAACACTAGCTCTCCTGTCTAATGAACCCCCTTTGATCCCTTCCAGGCAAGCTAAGGGCTTAGAGTCAGTGTTACTGTCCTCAAAATCTGAGGAGACGAAAGATCCATTTGAAGATTTGTTAAAAAAGACAAAGCAAGATGTGTCATCCACACCAGGTAAGGTTGAACAGCTCAGAAAGCGATGGGAAACCTTTGAGTAGCGCTCCCAATGGCCTTTTGATGTCCCTTTGGAATTGACAGAGGGGGTTTGGGGAGTTTGGTTGGTTTTTTTTTTTTGAGCCAGCATAAAACCAAGCATTTCTTTTCTGGAAGGCTGAGCCAGGCTGCAGGACCACCACCCTGCTGTGATTCACACCCGAGAGCTTTTTGCCCGGAGTTCAGAGTCCCCCGTTGGCCTGGTCACCTGGTCCCTCACTCTCTGCCACCAAAATCCTCACTGACCAGGGCAGGAGGGTGTTTGGGCTTGGGTTGGTTTTTCACACATGGCACTACTGGAATGTGGCACAGCTGCTCCTCACAGTGTTCCTCCTGCCCCTGTGGATGGGGCTGGTTTTCTGTGCATTAGCATAAGCTGTATGTGAAGTGCAGCAAACAAACCCAAACTTGGGGGTGGGGGACACTGAATGAGTCATTTAGGTTACACTCTGGGATGAGCTTTGGTTGCAGGTTTTGATTTCCCTCCCTGGTACACTGACACTGAGGGGTGACAGGCTCTCTGGGGCAGAATTGTCATGGTTCCTCGCTGCAGGAAAGCTGTCACACAGAGCAGTTGCTCAGGGTCTGGTCCTGCATCTCTGGTGGGAAACTGGAAACACCAGCAATCGATTTTCTTTTTTTTTTTTTTTTAAATTTGTTTGATTATTGTTGAATACATCAGAAATAGAGGCCATAAAGCGTATCCTAGTTCTTATATATATGTGTTAATACTATATATAGCTATTATAGATGGCAGCATCTGAATGGGATGTACCAATATCTTATTTCATTATTAAAAACACACACAAAACAGAGGAGAGACTTGGGATATAAAAATTTGCCTGCGGTAAATGCCAGGGTGCAGCCACAAGAGCCTGTGTGCAGAGTAAGTGTGGGGGTGCTGGGAGGCAGATGGGTGCCATCTGCCTGTCACAGCCGATGGCTGTGATGAGGCACCGGGATTATGGTCTGGCTCCTTCAGCCTGCCCGAAAAGCCAGAGTCTTCCTCCCACTGTTGGTGAGAACACTTCGCTGGTTTAACAGGGTGTTAACTGGACCACGATGTGGACTGCTGGGTCACACAGTGTGAGAACACCATGAAAAGGTTTGAGGGTATGGTCAGTCTGGTTTGTAAGACACGTAGCAGTAGCAATGGTCATCTCAAGCCGTTTCATCTTAATCGTAGCATCCCGTATAAAACCTGCTGTCTTCGCAGTGCTCACGCTTGTGTTCCTTCAGTGGTGCTTTTTCTTTCTTTCTTTTTGTTTTTTAATTTGGGCACAGTCTGATGTAGAACATGTTACTCCAGGAGAGGTAATCACATCACCATTAAGCCTTTGATAAAGGAAATCATTTTGGACACACGGGGAAATTCTTGTAAAGCTTTATCTGATTTCCAATGTATCTATTTTAGTCATATAATCTTGGACGTTTTCTTACTCTAGTGTATGACAACAGCTGTCTCTGCATTTGAGTCTGTGCAATGCAAAAGAAAAATACTCTTTAATACCTGACATGCCAACAGTTTGGGAAAGAAAGGCCGTAGTATGCCATGAGTATGCTATCTCTGTAACGTACTGTTACTCTGCCAAGCCATTCGGTTGGGTTTGTATTTTCTCTTTGTGTTGGAAGACAGATGGTTTTAGTATTGCATAGTAAAATATTTAAAGTCCGAGGTAATAGTTCCATTTTATTTTATACAGTTCAGAATGTGGATGTTGTTGTATTTCAATTCAGCCTGGAAGCTCAGAGCTCCTTTGCTATGAGCTAGATGATGATAAAACCTTCTGTGTTATGGTGGAGACGCTGGGGACCGGCCCGGGCTGCATGTGACACCATCCCTTTGAATACCCCAGTTTGTACTGGCATGCACTGGTTTGCTGCTGAGTAGGGTGCTGGTACCTGCTTAACAGAAGGGACCAATGTGCAGGTGAAGCTCTTTCACTGCAGAGCATCAGTTCCCAGCTCTGCCCATGTTATGGAATATTTTATGCAGCTGATTTTTAGACAAGCAAACACTCTTGGAATATTTTTAAGTCAGTTCAGAAGCACTGTGAAGTATGAACACCCACCATTAACTGCTCTTCACATCATTTTCGGGGGAAAGGGGAGGTTGACCACACCTCTGGGACCTGGGAGGATGACGCAGCAGCTCCTGGAGCTGTGACCTTCCTGCTTCTGGAATAGTATGTGCAAGCAGGAGGCTGGTTTACGTGCTTCCCATAATAATGGACCCAGAGTGTCCCTAGGGCAGTGTTTAGGGGCTTTTGTCTTATTTAAACTCAGGAATTTCTAACGTGATTCACTCCCACCAGTGCCAGCTGTAAAGAAAGGGCTTGTCTGGACGAGTGAGCATGGCTGTGCACCAGCTCTTTCTGATGGGGAAGTATTTTTGGTTTTTACTAATGCAGGATGAGAGGGGCTCCTCTTACCGCTTGTCTGCTACTGTCCATCACTGAGTTCAGATTCAGCTTTGTACATTTTCCTGTCCTCACCGTACTTGCTGGGTGCTGCTTTGCTTGCTGACCAGTGCCTGCTCCAGTAGAAAAAGTTTGTATTTAAAAACACCCCCTTTCAAGCTTCTGCTGCTGTACAGATGGCAAAACCATTTTATATCTGGTCACACATTGGGTTAGACACGTTTTAGAGGCTGGATTTGGAAGGTGTTGAGCCCCACATGAAGGCTGTTGCTGAAGACCTTTCCCTCGTTACCATACGGACACGTGCTGATTACGAGGTGCTTCTTTCTCTGCACACCCCAAGGGCTTCTTCCCCAACCAGCACAGACTGGGCTGAGCTGCTTAAAAATGGCATCGGTGCCCTTTGCATGCGCCTGGAAAGAATCAGGAGCTGGCACCAGCCCCTCTCCTTTCTGGGGAGGAGATCGGCGCCCATCAGCAGCGAGTGACACCAGGGAAATTCTTGCCCCCTTCAGCGCAGGCACCCGCCCCGTCCATGAGACCCTGACAGAGGCAGCAGGTATGGTAACGTGGCTGTTGGTAACTGGGCCTGTTTCCCATAGGTGGGGAAATGGTGGCTGCATCCTCATGGCTGCTGTGCAGCTCTGCATTCCTCAGGGCTGTGCTTAGAGCTCAGGGTGTGACAAAAATAACCCCCAAATTATTAATGATTTACCTTTGAAAGAGGCATTGAGGGGGTGCAGCTGCCCAAACTGCGTGTCACAGGCCACAGTTGGCCACCTTCACATCAAGTTACTCCCCAGGAAGAAAAGCAATCACAGCACAAGGTGCCCAGGTCTATTTTTAACCAAATTTTATTGTAAATTTCTTTTCTGAAGGACATTCTAATTTTTTACAAATTATAAAATTTACAATTACAAAAGAAAATCAGATTCATGATCATCAACTACAGCAAATCCAGTTTTGTGAAAAAATATATTCAAAAATTAAATATCAAAAAGAAAGTTAAAAGTTCATTATTGAAAAACAAAGAACTTCCATAAATTATTTTGCAGAAACACTCAAGACACTGACAGCGACTGGGAACGCTGGTACTGGCTGCGGGGTGCTCCCAGTGAAACCATCCACTAATCCCAGGCAGCGACTGAGCAGCAGCCTTCGTGCTCAGGAGCAGCGGGGATGCCACAGCCCCAGTGCCTGTGATTTGGTGGCTTTAGGTGTCCTTGCTGGGGGTTGTAGGTTCTTGCTGCCTTCCAGAGTACCGCAGTCGCATAGTAACAGTTCCAACACAATCCTGCTTTGCTTCTCGGAGTAACACAGCCAGGAGGGATGTCGGTTCATGTCCAGCCTGTCGCTGCCTCGATTTTTCTACAGCTTGACCACAGGCAGGGGAGCGGAGCCGCACCACAGACGTACGCACAGCTACTGGCAGCGCCCTGGCTGTAACAGGCTGTTTTCCCAGCCCTTGGGTGGCCCCCGGCCTGCCACAGGTTTGCTCCCGGTCATCGCAGGCTGAAGGCAAACACACCTACCTCTGCACCAAGGTAAAGGCTGGGTGGGGGTCTCTGCCAGGACACGGGGTGCTCTGCCCCACATCAGCCCACAGCTACTACCCCAAGTACTCCTTTCTTACCAGGAGGTAACCCACCTTTAAAGAGGTGGACTCAGAGCAAGGGTGAATTTCTGTTCCTGCAGACACAGGAGCCCCTTGAGAGCTGCGCTCCCAGAAACACCCGGTCCTCTTCCTTTGTTCTCTTCCCCATCACAAATCTCCGCTCATCTGTTTCCTGAGCCGTGCAGCCTGTCCAGTTCCACTGTAGCAAGGCCCTGCAACCGCCCTGATTCCAAAAGGCTCTTAGAGCTTCCTAAGGAGCAGCTGGAAAGTACAGGGAGCAAATCACTCGTATTAACAGTAACAGCAGCGTTATTACTAATAAATAAATAACAGTGATAGCAAGCTCCTCGCACTGAAGTTAGGTCAGTCCTTTCCCAGCTCTGTGTCCATAGCTGGGCATCACCACGTGTTCCTCCAGCTCTTCCCCAGTCTGAGGAACCGTGGCCATACACACAAAGTAGCATTTGCCTTGTTGCCCAGTAGTTTCCTATGTTTTCCAAACATTTTCATTCTTAGAGCAGCAGTTGCACACACACAGAAGCCCTGTTCTTAAGCAGACAGACCCATCAGTAGTTCATACTCTTCCCTTTGCTGAGAATTACAGAAAAATTTACATCTACAGTAAAAAAATAAAGACTTAAGAGCAAAACAGAACAACATTTTCTTCTGGTGGCAATTAGCTACAGTGGGCAGATTTACCCCCTGCTGATTAACAGTGTTTTGGAGATTAAAAAGCAGTACTGTTTTCTAAAATATTTCTCATTGATAGTTGCAGTAATTATCCTGAAATGGGAATAGCTTTAGACCTTACTTGGCCTGCTCTGCCACATCTACCACAGGCGCTGCCGTGTTACGCTAACGAACAGAACTGGGAAGAAGTGAAGCCGCACAGCAAATACCCTGCTTAGGGCAGTGCAGAACATGAATGCGGCGTCTCCCTGCACCACAGCCCTGGTTCTGTGTTGAAGGTCACTAGGTTAGAGTCAACTGAAGTCCACCCTTCTGTATTGGCATCGTGGGGCTGTCCCGCAAGGTTACAGGCTCTTGAAATCTCTCCTCCTCACACGAGCACAGACCACTTGGTGTTACCCATCACATGTCTTCCTAAGGCCCATTTGGTGGTCATGCTGCTGTGGTCCCTGGGGTTGCAAAGCCTGATACAAGCCAGTGATTGGTTTCCCCACATATAAACATCTTCAAGAAAGTTGATCCTGGAACTGGCACCTCAGTCTCAGGAAGGCACTTGAAATATTTCTATGGTTTAGTCTTGGGAAAAGCTTTAGTAGAATTGTCTAATGGTACTTACGTGAGTCTGAGAGTATTTTGTGGTAGTGGCTCTGGCCTGGTTGGGGAAGGGCAGCAGCAGCTCTAGGCAGTGGCTCCTAGGCACGTGTGTTTTGAAACAACCACACAATTCACATTATTTCTTATTACAGTGGTTTAATTCCTGTTAATAAGCCCTGTGTCTATCTGCACCGTGCCTTTCTGTTGACTGCACAGCCTGACAGTGACAGCAGCTGCACCCTGGCACAGCTGAGGGAGCAGCAGAAGCACCAACCTGAGCAGTGCCCAGACGGCCCACGGTGACCCACAGCCCTGCACCGTGCTCCTCCCTGCTGCTGCCACAGCCACCACGTGCGGTCTCTCCTCCACTGGCCCCTCCAAACCTGGTTTTAACTCCTGGGCTTCACTGCTTTGGCTGGCAGACCAAGTTGATGCAGAAGTTTCTAGGGATAAACTGCAATACCCAAAGTAAGTCCTTCAAGCAGTCAAATTATTTTTGCCAAATAACAGCAGACAGCTGCCTGCAGCCTACGAAGTAGCTTAAAGCAGTAGAGACCTGTCCTACAAAAACACAGCTCAAGACCTAAGACAGACGCTGCAGCAGTTCCAAGACTGTTCCAGGAGGACAGGGCAGCTGTCATGCAACCACGATCCTCAGATCAGTCTCTCGGTTGGTGGCATCTTGATTACGTTCCACATTTCCACTCGAGCCCCATCTTTTTCTTGACGGCTTGGGCTGTAAGTTCCCTGAGTTGCTCTCCTCCTCTTCATGGCAATCGCCGTGGCTGCAACAACTGCCAGGAGAAGGGCAGCCCCTGCAGCCCCGACTGCTCCCACAACGGAGGAGTTGCTAAGATGCGCCCACACAGGCTGCTGCGGTAGAACAGGGTGTTACTCAGAGCTTCCACCGGGACAGTGCTGCATTCCATATCCCACATCCCCATCCCCAGTGCCCCTCTCTGAGCTGCAGTGTACTGACAGCAGTGCTGGACAGGAGCTTCACCCTTCCACTGTCCCCTCTGCATCACACAAGAGTCCAGGGAATACAGAAGCAGTTGGGGACCTTTTTCCTGCTCCCCTCTTCCCCCCACACAAACCCCAGGCATGGCCAGCAGTGCCAGCACTGGCCCCCACCACCCCCCCAGGCTCTGACTGTACCTTTCCTGTGCGGTACCCATGGGAATGTCTAACGGAGATCACCTCACAAAGCATCAATTCAGACAGTGATTTCAATAATTCCCCGTAACACCGTGGCACTCACGGGCAGGAGTTCACGGCTGCTGTTGCTGTTGCAGGCTGCTTGTGAAAGCCTCAGAGCCCTGAGCTGGGAAAGCTCTGAGTGCCTTCCAGTTCTTGGCAAAAACAGAACCGTATATACACCCCAATCATAAATACCCTCTCTGCAGCGCTCCTTAAAAGCATATATATAGCTCTTAATCTGTAAATTAGTGCCTAATTTAACCCTGCATTTCAAAGCAGGTTTAACTATGCCATTGCTGCCTGAAGGGCAGAACAGAGCCAGAGCACTTGGAAGCAGGATTGTACCTCAGCAGCTCCTGTGGCCGGCTGCTACAGGCAGGCCCTGGGCTGGGAAGGGGCTAAAGGGGCTCAGGGCCTCAACGCACTGAAACCAGCCGGGACAGCGAGTGCACGGACAGTCTGCCTTGTCCTTCTAAGCCGTGTCTTCATTGCCGTGCCTTAGGGAAACTGAGATAGGGCGGATCTGCTGCTGCAAGTGCTGGGAACAGATCAAGGTCAAAGCAGACCTTGCAGGTGCATCTCCATGTCACAGCCAGTGCCTATATTAACCGCTCTTCAGGTGGCACCTTTAGGACACTGTCCATCTCCAACCGAGCTCCTGCCACTTCTTGCTGACTTGGACTGTAGGTTCCCTCTGATTGACGCCTCTTCCTTGCAGTTAGAATCATGAATATGAGACCAATACTGAGTAGCAGTAAAGAGCCACAGGCTACAGGGACAGCTACTTCAATTACTGGGGAGGGGAAGAGAGCACCTGGAGTCCCTTTCTGTAAAAGAAATTAACGGAGAAACAATGAAACTCCAGTGGTTACAATAACTTAAGTCGAAGAACCCAAAATGGTCAGATATGGGGGGGGAATGAGTTCTGTAGCTGACTGGCAAAGGACAAGCGAGGAACAAGCACAGGGCTTGAGGGCACCTGCCCAGCGATCCTTCACGTCTGTTCCTTCATCTGCCAGCAAAGCACATTCAAACTTGGTATTCTGAAATAGACTATTTTCAATGTGAAGAACAGACAGTAACACACTCCAAACTCTTCTTCCCAAGCCAAAGCAGTGACACTCATCAGTAACACTAACTGGGAGCTCTGATGAGGCTGATCGCAACAGGGCAGAGTTCTCCACAGAGAGTTACCAGTGGAACATTAATGCCATCACAGTGATTCATGCAGGGCACATGGACAGAATTAGCACAAGGAAGAAAAGGGAGGATTACTGATCTTGGCTGCCAGCCGGCATGGAGACAGCAAACCGAAATGCAGCCAATTTACAGGACCAGTCCTGGGGCTATAAAGTTGCTATGAAGCCCCATGTCCCTTGCACACCACTTGGTAAGGAAGAGAATGCCCACCTCTGTCACAGTTAGAACAGCAGTAGTGAAGAGTCTGAGCAACACCAGACAGTTAGATGAGGTGAAACTCTCCAAGTCCTATCACACACTCCAGATTCTCCTCCTTGCTGATGGTTTTTTGCAGCAGGCTGGCCCCTTGAGATTTACATGCCAAGACATGCAGCATCCACAGTGGAAATCTTCCAGGGGCCTTAAAACATCCCTACCAACACCAGACTGAAACACACCCAGGTGGCACTAGGAAAGATCTAACCAGTGTTGCAAAAAATTATGTAAACCTACACAGTTAATGCAGAGCAGTGTGAATGTTAGTGACCCCAGAGAACTGCCTCGAGCAGGGGACCAGTATTAAAAATTAAGGTTCAACATTTTAAATTACAAAGGCACATACTTCAATGTCCACAGCATATAAAAATGTTCTGGAACAGACTTGAAGAGAAGTTGCAGCAGGAAGGATGTTAAAAGGGTCAGTCCTTGGGTAGGAGACGCAGATGATAAAAGACTGAGGAGTGAAATGCAGCTGAATGAGTGTTTTTTAGGGTCCAGTGGGGTTAAGGATGGTATGGGACACAACAGCAAAGAATTTTTAGAAACGTGGAATTTTTGTCATTGGAGAAAGCTTTAAAACTGCAGTGAGCTAAACCTGAGCAACGGCATCTGCCACCTCATGGATAAACCTGAAAGAACTCGAGCTGGATTCCTGGCATTTGGATGCCGTACAGGCTACAGCAGTGCCAGAGCAATCCAGCACAGAAGGAATATTCCCAGAGTACCTGTGAGTCCTTCTGCCATTTTCAGATGACTGAAGCTGCAGTTGATTCTCTGGGGCTGCCAAGATGCAGGTGATGCACTAGGAGTTAGCTCTAGCTTTGCGCAGCATGCGGTTAGTCACACGGTGCCACACCAGCATTTAGTGTGTCCAGCCCTCTGCCTCTTGCACGCTCTTTGCTTGCTACTCTTGGAGGAAAGAGAAAGGGCAAGAGAGGGCAGCTACAACATCCCTGCCTTCTACAACTATTGTTAACAGCCAACAGCCATTCCCTGTCCTCCCTCTGTCCCCATCATGGGCTCTGGACTTTTAAGAGTGAAAACAGCTCTGCAAACAGTAACAGGGGTGGCAAAAATGAATTAAGGAATTTCCCAGAAGTGTCCTGGGACAGGGGAGGCAGGGATGCCCAAAGGAGTGATGTGGCGCATGCACTGCAGAACCCTCAGTAACAGCAACAGCAGCAACCCCCACCTTGGCACACAGCCCTTTCCATGCAGAATGGGTTAGTACATTCCCAGGTTACCAGACAAGCTGCCTGTCCATGCAGTAGCTTTACAGAGGAAAAGTGAGTGTACGGTGTAGGAGCAGCCGCACAGGAAGGTTCCAGCCTCGAGCTGCGATGCTTTGCCGACACGGGAAAAGCAAAGCATCACAGAGATGGCACCCACCAGGCCCCTCAGGTCAGAAACAGACTCAGCAGGAACAGGATGCTATTCTTTACTTGGACTTGAATCACTTTTCACTTGCTTTCATCTGACTTCCCTTTTCCAAAATGCATCCATTTGTATCCCAACAATCTCTGGAGAGGGAAGGTGTTTTCTAACTATCCTACCCAAGATAAAATGCCAGGTGAAATTCCATTCCCCAGGAAACTGTGGGAGAGATACAAGTAATATCTCCTTTCTACAGGTCCAACTGAAAGAGTTTGACGACTGCCCAAGGAGTTGTAAAATCTAAGGAGAGTTGCAGAAATGACCCTGAACACCCCAGGGCAGCCTGTGCAGATACTCAAAAGTATTTGCTGCAAGTTGCTCATATGCTGGAGCTTAACATGCAAAGAAAACATGATTTCACACTTCAGGCTTCTCAGGTCCCAGCTGGGCTCCTAAGCGTACGGACCGGTGTGCAACTGCGCAACGCATGGTCTGCTCACTAACACCCTGGTACCCGTAGCCCCTGCTAAGCCTGCTTCTGCCACCCCTCACCATGCTCAGTTTGGAAGAAGAGCCAGGAGCTCCCAGGAGCAAGGGAAGTGCTTACGTTAACGTCACAGCGCTCTCCCGTGTAGCTGGCGCTGCACAAACACTCGTACTTGTTCTCAGAGTCGTGACACGTTCCTCCGTTCTGGCAGGGGTTTGGATCACACTCGTTTATATTAATTTGACAACTGGAAAGGAAAAATGTATTAGAACAAAAAGAAATTCTCTCACATATGGTCCTGTGCCACAGAACACAAGATCACACAGCCCACAAAAGCCTCATTTATGGTAAAAGTTCCTATTGCACCTTTTTCAGGTACTTTCTTCAGGGGCCAAAACAAAGAAGTTTTTACCCCTTCATACCAACCCTCCATGGCCCTTTGTGACAGAAGCTGCTGCAGGTTTCTAGCAGTTAATGAATTCTCAGGAGGCACAAGGACTATGTGGAAGCAGTTCATGCTGCAACAATCAGAGTGGGCAGCAGGATCATACTGAGCCGGCCTCTTCTAAAGACAGCAGCTGGTTTACAGCTTTGGAGCAGTTCTTTGGCAAAAGGATACAGAAAAGGATGAAGCGTTTGAACCTGCTCAGCTGTCCCCCTGACGTAAGAATCAGAGCACTAGCTCCTTCGCAGGCACCAGAAAAAAGCACTTACGTCCTTCCAGTGAAACCTGGCTTGCAGGTGCAGTTGGCTCCCCAGGTCTCACTGATGCACTTGCCACCATTCAGACAGGTGAAGTTCTTCCCACATTGCTCGGGCGGGAATGGCCACCTGGGAAAAGCAAGAGAAGCCTTCAAAGCACTCAGGTTTGGGGGAAGGCAGAGGTGGGGCTCAACAGAGACTGGGCTGGTGAGGGTCCTAAGCACAGACACTGGTATTTCTAGGAAGGACTCTGACACAAGTGGAGGAGGAAACCATTTCCGACTGTCTCCAGAATCCTCACCCATCGTATCAGTGCTCTGAGCACACCCAGAGAACATACAGGAGTTGTATCAGTGTTGGGACTTTTCTCGTGTAGCTGCCTGCTTGTGCTGATGATAATCTAAGTAGAGCTGGGATACCACTGGAATACCAAACCACAGCACAGCCAGGCCACAAAAGGATAATGCAATAGAGGACTAGGTAACTACCTACACCAGGCTGACCCTGGCATCAAAGCAGCCAAGGCACTTACTCGCAGCGAGGTCCTGAATACTGAGGAGGGCACTTGCAGGAGTAGCCATAAACACCATCGATGCAGGTAGCTCCATTTAGGCACTGGTGCCGCACACAATCATCAACATTGATGTCACACTTCTTCCCAATAAACCCCCGGAAGCATTCACACTGGAAGTCTGCAACTGCATCGACACAGTCCCCATGAACACAGGGGCTTGACTGGCAGTCATCAATGTTGGACTCGCAGAGCAGCCCCCCCCAGCCAGCACTGCAGGCACAGCGGAAGGAATTGAACAAGTCCTCGCAGGTGCCAGCGTTGAGGCAGGGGCTGGACGCGCAGACGTCAGCCCCGGTGCAGCCCAGCTGGACGGTCCTTCTGCTCGACTGCTGGAACTGCTCTGGCTGGGGGTACGAGAGGTGGGCAGTGAACGGCAGGTAGATTCCCCCGATCTTCACTTGGCCGAGGCAGCCAGTGAAGTTTTCAGCTAGAACAATCAGCGCGTTGTTCTTTAGGAAGTCCAAGTTCCCAGCATTTCCCTGCAGAGTCACATTAACAGACCCATCCAAACGCACCAGCCATCTGGAAGACAGCGCAGATGGCTCTTCCATCGACACAGAGATGGTGTGCCAGGCACCATCCGTGACAGACTTCTGACTCAGGAAGCTGACACCTTCAATGCTATTCCCACTCCTGATGTCAACAACCAGAGAGGAGTTCTTAATGGCTATCTGGAGGGAATCCACTTCTTCCACAGCCCGCAGCAAAACAGCATCTTCATCCCTGGTTCTGAAATCCACGTGGAGGCTGCTCAGAGTTCTAGTCACTGATGTGTTGGTGGTAAATTCAACGGCCGCGTAGCTATCGAACGTTGCGTTAGCCAGACCTGTGAATGAAGGGGCAGCGCATGAGGGATTTGAAAGGAGGCTGGCGTCACGTGGGAGACAGACCAGTGGCAAACTCCTGGCAGGTTCTCTCCCTTAAGGATCATGTAAGCTTAGTGCAAGCAGAATTACAGGCCTAGCTGCTGGCATCCTTAAAGCTCTTCCTGTTTACAGTTTTACCTCCAACAATAATATCCAGCTCTTGTGTAGTGATTTTTACTCAGTCTCACAGCACTGCACAAAACCACAACTACTCCCTGCTTCCTGCGAGGAAAAAACCTAGAACCTCAGTTCAGGAAAATAATACACCCAAAGCAGCTGATAAGCCTGTTGCAGAGCAGGGAACACCCCAACATCCTGGGTTCCAGGACACTTTCTAGACATGAGCCAACACTCCCTTCCTGTCAGGGCATCACTAGCCAACTCCATGGATTTGTCTTAAGAGAAAACCAAGACACACCTGCAATACCTAGTTGGGTCCTACTTGGTGAAATGAGTGAGCGGGACAGTGTCCTTGCACTGCAGTGATAACAAGGTAGGTCATCACCCCACAAAAGCAGACAGGTTCCGCCCTGATCAGATCAAATAGTAGAAGAAAACAGAAGAGTACTGTCTCTGCTTCATATTTCTATTTATTGCTACAGTATGAACCAGGAATAGTGCCCACAGACCGTGAGCATGGAAGATTTTGCCAACACATAAGCAGGAGAGCAGTACTTACACACATAGCCTGCTAGAACATCGATACAGGTGGTAGCTTCTGGACATGGGTCACTTTCACACCAGACTCTCTCCTCACAGAATTTCCCAGTGAAATTAGCTGGGCAGCTGCAATGGAAATCATTCCATGTGACAGTGCATCTGCCACCATTCTGACACGGCTCAGACTGGAAAACAAAACACACAATCGAGGAGCCACGTGATTAATCTTTGGATCTGAGAATGTAGTAGGAAATGTGACAACAAAGATTAGCAGGGGCAGTGCTTACATCAAGAAAGAAGGGTAATCAAACAGTGATTCCACAACACTTGAAGGAAGCACGAGGTCTCTGTACAAGACATTCCGGAGAACCCAACTCTCCCTGTGTGCTGATCTCCAGAAACTCCCTCAGCAGAGCTGCAGTGATTTGGAAAAGGCCACAGCACAACAGCCAAGGTGAGACACAAGTGAGCCAAGCTACAGTGCTCCTGGAACCGTCACAAAGTTCTGTCACTCAAAGGACACACCTAATACCAGAGGCAAAATTAGGGAGTTGGCCTCCCCAACTGCACGTGTGGCATAAAGCTGCTGACCTGAGGGCACCACGGAGGCACTTCCTTGCACCGACAGCTTTCTGTGAGTCTGTCGTGTGAAGCAGGAGCACATAGGACTGCGTGTCCTTCAGTACTTAAAAAACTTCTCAGCTTCCCAATACCAGCAACAATCAAACTGTTCTGCAACCACAGAACTGTAACAGACAACTGCACACGTGTAGAGACAAAGACAAGACCTCATACCTTGCAGGTGTTATCCGAGATGCACCCGTTCACAAGATTACCATCTTGGGTCCTGTTGAGCTCCTGGGGCAGACTGTAGTTATCAACCTGAAAGAACTCTATCTGGTGGCTGTTCAGCTGGATGTCTTGCAAGCACCCTTTAAAATACCCTCCCCACATCTCAGCGCTGCCTGGGTCAGGATGTCCACCAATATGCACTTCATAACCAGCTAGAAGAGGTCTTGCTACGAGCTGTCCTAGCTCCAGGTACGTGTCTGATTGGTAAGCACCAACAGTTCCTCCTTGGAAAGACAGGACTACCAAATGTCTTCTCCCATCAACTAAATTTTCTGGAAAGGTCACAGTATCTGCAGAATCCATCTCTACCTTCAGCTTTCCATTCTTCAAGTATATGCTGAGGCAGGGGTCAGTGTCGTTGCTGATTTGCAACACCAAACCATCAGGTTTCCGACTACGAATGAAAAAGGAGATGTTGAAGGTTGCACCAAGACCACCAGAAAGGGTGAAAGAGGCAAAACTGGTGGAATTCTCTAGGCCAAATGTTGCTGCTGGGCGCTCTGGAAGGGAAAAGAAACACACATCAGCTCAGTGACAAGGGGAATGCAGCTGGCACAGGGGTATTCAAACCTTATGAATGTCAGGCAGTAATGTCACAGCTCTGAGAAATTACCAAGAAGATGAGTGTGTCCTGGCTTTGTCTGGAGGGCATGGGCTCCAGCTCCCAAGTAGCAGAGAGGGAAATACAAGTCTAGTGGAGTCCTTGCCACCCAGCAGATTTACTCAAGGACTCCTAAGCTACAAAGTTGCTTTTAAAATTTGTAACTTTGTACTTGCCATGTCTAGGGCTCAGAAGCAAAACAAAAACCATGATGACATTGGTATAAGCCTTGCAGGAACAAAAAGATGCAAACAGGATTTTAACTCAAAATTGTCAGTTTCCTTTACCCCTTTCTTTTTTATCTGTAAAGCAATAAATTCGTAGCCATCCTCAACTCAAGATCAACTTTTCACGGCCAGACAACCTCCCTGCCCTCCTGCATTCACACAGATCTGATACAAAGGTGCAGTCAGAGCCTCTGGCTCAAGGAGGAGTAATGTCAGCACCACAAAAGCCAGAGCTGTTCCTGCAGGCCCAAGTGACAGAAAAGAGATCAGGAACTATTTCACTTGCAGAGGATTTTGCTTTAGTTTTCTCACTGGTCAAGTAGGAAATACTTAATCCAGAGCTAGCATCAATGCCTATCACTGACTGACAGAGGAGCTGGCAGGTGTCAATCAGGTGGCACTCACCATATGAGCAGTCTGGGCCTCCGTAGGGCCTTGGGCAGTCACACCTGAAGGTTGTCCAAAGGTCCACACACAGCCCTCCATGAAAGCAGGGCTGGGAGAGGCACCACTCTGTCCGGTCACAGCCCTGCTTCACCAGGGAGGACTCACCCATGGGCAGATCCAGAGGGAGCAAAGCCACAGCATCTATCTGAAAGTCTTCCAGGCAGCCGACAAAGCCTTGCTGGCTCCGTGTGTTGTTGGCCATTGGATCCTCAGCACCTCCAACATACAAGTTCTGGAAGGTGTGTGGGATGAGAGCAGTGCCAGGGGGGACAGGGGAGCTCTGCACGCAGACGCCTGTGTCACAGGAGTCATGCCAGAGCTTTAGCTGCACAGTGCTGTTCAGAACAACTTCAACTTTATGCCACTGGCCATCATCAACTCTCAGCCCCTCCAGGAGCAGCGGGTACACAGCATCCTCCCTCTTCAGTCCTGCATGCAGAATGCCATCAGAGAGCTCCAGGAACAAGTATTCAGCTTCATGGCCTCGGTAAAAAAGGATAGCGCTGGGCAAGGTGGTTCGGAACCGGAGGGACACGTTGGCAAGCTCATCTCCTGCTACCTCCCTCCTGCTCTGATTGTTCACGGGCAGCTCAATGAGGAGATACCCTCTGGAAGCAAAGGAAAACGTTGTTGGTGTTGAGCATGTGGCATCATAGAAACCAGGCTGGCACTGGCACAGGTGGCCGTGGCTCTCAGCTTGGTAGGTTGGGATGCACAAGGCCTCATTTTGGCAGTCGTGTGTCTGGCACCCAGTGAGCTTGACAGAGCAGTTCTTCCCTCCCCAGATAATGCCATCCTGGCTAGGGGCACAGTGGCAGGTATAGTCAGCAATGCCATCCTCACAGACAGCTCCATTCTTGCAGGGAGCCTCCTCACACTCATTGATGTTAACAGCACACTCCACACCTGCGAAAGAGATTTAGAGAGGGGATCTCACTGCAGGGGACTGCAACTCCCTTCCCCAGAGCACCAGCAGGCACAGGCCACCCTCCCCAGCACTGCTGCTCCTCAGCCATTCTCTTCAGGAGCCACCAAAAGGCAAAGAGCTGCTGGCAGGGAGCCCCACGCTCGCTATAGAGTGGCCAACCATGAACACAAGAGTGAGGAAAAACTTCTGTGCTCCCAGGTGCTGCATGTAAGGTACTGTGTACAGAGCTTCAGCCTACACTACTCAACAGCTTCTGCTGCCCTCTCTCAGACCATCTTAAGCACCACTGGCAGACCACACACAGGGAGAGCAAGCAGAGGGCATTAAAGGGACAAAACAGCACAGACAAGGATTTTATGCTTCTTTCATACACAGACTGAGTACATGGAAACTTGAATTTTAATGTCTGCAGATCTGAGCAGAGGGTGTTCCAGCACCACTGCTGCAGACAGCCTCAAAATGCATCTGTAGCCAGGGAATGCCTCAGTTAGGGAAATTCAAATTCCCAGACAACCCTCTGGTTACAAGACACTCACAAAACTCAGTTGGTTACCAAACAACAGACAAACTCTGCAGGCACTTGGCCATACTGCACTAAGCTGATTTCAGCTCTGTCCAGCCCTTCAGAAGCAAAGGGGGTAACTCATACTGCATCCCCGCTCACCCGTCCCCCCAGGCACGCATATCCCAACAGGGCTCAAGGAAATTACCAGATATTGCACCCAAATCTGGTTAATGAAAACCTGCTGTCATTTTCCTGGGCACCTCCAGACTGACAGAAGAGCTCTTCTTGAACTAGTTTGCTTTATCTAGCCCATAACATTGGTTTCCACTAATCTTCAGAGACAGTCACACAGATAAACCAAGCCTGGATTATCCCAATCTAATAGCATTACTCCTGGAATCTAGCTAGCAAGCACAATGAGGACAGCAGAAAGAAAAAGAAGGAATTCACACACAAGGGAAGGGAATCAAAACACAAAAGACATTCGTAAAGAAAAGCCACTGGGCAGAATGCGCACCCCAAAGAGACTGGAGTGCAGCCTGAGGGAAAGAAATGAAGAGGGACAGGGCATTAGGAGCACTGGAGCTGGGCTTGATGAGTGATACAATAAATTAGCAAAGATAGAGGCTTCCTGAACATGTGTGTGGGTGGTTTGTCCCTCCTCATGCCCCAGCAACGCCTCACAGGCAGTTGTGCAGCAGCATCTAGTCCCTGCTGCTGGCCCCAGACCCAGCGTTCAGCTGCGATACCAGTGCTGTCTCTGCCATCAGCCATGGCTCAGCACCAGCTTCCAGCTCCAAAGCCTCCGTTGTGCCTGTGCAGGGATACAACACATATCGAGCTCTGAGGAGCACTGAAAGGGACATGGAAGGTTCTGGTAATTCTTCACTTCCCTCTATGCTAGAGCTGTTCTGTCAGCAGTGTTACCTCTGCTAGGACATCGCTCTCTCCTGACATGAACTAGAACTGCTCAGTGTAGTGCAAAAGCCCTGGATTTGGCCAATAACTACTGCCTGGAAGAAGAGCTGGGCTGATGGACAGAGCTGCTTGTACTACTCAGCACAGCCCTTCTTTCTCCAGCTATTAAGGCCAGGTGTGCTCAGCACCCAGAACCTGGCATGGGACCTTACTGTCCAAGGAAGCAGCAAGGACAGAATTAAGATTTCAGCACAAAGCTGTGGCCACACTTGAAGACTATAATGGACATCTCTGAGCCTGGAGAATCCCAGTCTGGGAGAAGATGGGAAGGCTTCAGTTGGAACTAAGCAGTGGAACTTTGTGGTTTTGCAATTTATCAGTGGATTGGAAGGCTCTCAAAATTGCAAGAGGCAAGCCTGCAGTCAGATTTAAGGGAAAAGCTGTTGAATGGGATTGGAGAGACAGGTTTGGTATAGTCCCAAATCCTTGAGATACCCTTCAATTCGGATCAGAGCTGTAGATATTTACCAGGACAAAGAGAAGGTAGCCTTGGTTGATAACAAAAGGAGAGATGCCATGAATTTCTGCATTTCTGAGAGCCCAGCTCCATACCACATTCCTAGCCCAGCCCTCTCCCCTGGAGCAGCAGCAAGGACACCTGCCCAGGCTGTTTCCCAGCCTCCCAGCTGACACCTGTGGGGCCAGGCCTTCTCACCAGGTGGCAAATTAGTCCCTAGAGCGAGTGCACAACCCCAGGCTGGTGGCTAATTAAACACCCATCTTTCCCATGGGACACAGCTGGTTTAAGTTCTTCGATTATTTGTTTGAAATGGGTGAAAAGAATAAGCTAACATGTCAGGTCTTTACACACTGTCTAATCTCACAGCTTACAAACAGGCAAAGGAAGCATTCAGCAGCAGAGAGAAGGCAGCTCTTCCTAGAGGAACCAAACCCACAAGAATCCTTTGTCCCTGTCATTGTTTCTGGCAGCAAACAGGACTTAAGCAGGAGAAGAGGGTCTAAAGTAACACCTTACGTACTCTTGCTCTCCTAGAAGCCAGTACAATGCCACATTTTAATTTGGAGCAGATTTTAAGCCAAACTGGTAACAGAGGGGATGCTGTGCCCAAGTTCTGAAAGCCTGGCTAACAACCACTTTTTCCTGGGGTCCAATGTCACAGCGTCACCCCTTGAACAGTTAGCTGGAGCTATGTCACTGACTCCTTCCATGCCTTGCAGCGACCATACCCTTCAGCAGGCAGCTCTCTTGCCCTCTCTCTCCCTCCTCTCCATTACTACCAATTCTTTTTGTCAATTTTGTTTGAACATCTCTGGCTTGTCAAACTCTCCAGTTAGACCCTTTCCTGTGTATCCATTATTCCAGTCTTCTCCAGGACATGGACAGTTGTCTCTTTGCAAACCCACTGGAAACTGGATATTAAAAAGAAGTTCAGAACTAATTTATTTCCCTAGGAGAAGCATAGGCATTCCTTTCCAGGCATATTTAAAACAATAAATAAAAGGCATATTTAAAACAATAAATAAAAGGGGGGACACAACTCCATTTGACAAAAGAAGTCACTCTTGCATAGTCTTCTCACTCCCTCTAAACTTCTTAGCTCAAATGTTTACCATTATTTGAACTATCAATAGTAAGAGCAATGTTGCCAATCTAACTCATTACATAATTACGAGGCTTTAAAATGTTTAATGAGTTTCTTATCTAGTCGAAGACTAAAACCCCCAAATCAGCAGAACTTGTTATCTGAATAATCACAGGAGCTGTTTCCAAGGCTGCTATCTGGAGGGAAGGATTTTCCAACCAGTTCCAGTCAGCTCAGCAGCGTTTAAACCAACAGCCCCAGGGAACAACCCCAGGGGGCTGGGTGGGGAACAGCCACTAGGAAGTAACCTGTAGCATTTTCAAATACAAATAAATCCATTCACTGATTTCTAAAGCATTACTGATGTGGTGAGAAAAGTTTTGTTCCTAGATACAAGTGTTATTAAAATCCTGACAGCTCGACCTGCTCTGAACGAAGGTAACGATTTCCTGTTAACAACCAGCCATTGGTTGTATATCATGTAAGAATCATATTCTTCAATACATTAAAAGAATAAGTGCAGATGAAGAGAGATATTCTAATTTAGCTGCCATACACCAAAAAAACCCTCGAAGGAAGAGGTCTATTCATGGGCCCAGTCTTGAAACTGCAGAGTTCAGTGGGCTTCCCGGACAGCGCCGGCTTGGCCTCTCCCGCATGGCAGCTGAATTCCGAGCAACCTTTCCCTGGTGCATCCTAATTAGGGTTTGTATTATTGTTATCAAAAGAAAAAAGGAGAGGAGGGGAGGGAGAACGGGGGGGGGGGGGGGGGGGGGGAGAGAATTAGCCGCAACAAACGGACCCCGACACAATTATATTTGCACAATTACTGCCATTTCCATGGCAACACACCGCTGTGACCTCTCTCCCACCGTGCACTACTACTCAAGGAGACGGAGGGGGAGGAGATGGAGAAGTGCACAGGCCAGCAAGGGTTGGTCCTCCGAGTTAGAACAACACCTCCTTCCCCACAAAGCTGGTTTAAATCACTACAGGAAAAAGGAAAAATTGCAAAACACATCTGTACAAAGCAAAACTAAGGTGCCACAGAACTGAGAGGGCACACGTGTGTGTTTACACCAAGAACAAAACAGGGACCCGTGCCCAGGAACACCCCGATTTGGGTACCGCACCCAGCAAGGCAGAGATGGAGCAGAGACGCATGCAGAGCATGCCCATGGCTCCGTGTTCATCTCTCCCCAACAAGGAAATTCCTTGCCCTAAAGTTTCCAAAACAAAACTTTAAGGTCTCTTCAAAACAAAAACATTCTTCCTTCCCAGTCAATTCTTGTTCCTCATGCCTCCAGCTACCTCTAACCACGCAGCCAGCTCCCTGCCCTGGGCAGGCACGCAAACATTCAGGACACATTGCAATTACTGCACAGATCTCATTACCTGCTAGCAGACAAATTCCCTTCAGGATCACCCCAATCAGCACAGATTTCATGGCCGACTCCTCGAGGACATTTGTCACAGAAAGGGGGAAAAAAATAGGAGGGAAAGGGGGGGAAAATGACAGAAAAGGCTGGACTGAGCCAGGAGAATGTGTGTAAGCGCTCCCTGATGCCAGTCAGGCAAAAAGGGATTGGAGATGAAACTAGCCAATATAGAAGAGACCTGCGCTGTAGTGAGATCTAATCCAGCCCTGCTCTAACCCTCCCCAGCTGGCCTCTGTCAGTGCTGACACGAAGAATGCGTACTCACAGTGCATTCCCACTCCGGGCATTACAGTAATACCCTGCCTATCCACAGCGCCGGTGGGAAATGGCGAGACACAGCGAGACACGGTCTCTCGCCCTCCCCACCTCCCGGGTGAACCTGCCAAATTCCATGAATAAGGCCAAAATACGGATTTTTCTTTTTCTAGGAAAGCCAAAAATCTGCATTTCCACCAACTGCAGTGCCAAATGCAGAGTGCAGCCTGGGCCCTGCTGAATATCTCATGCTGACCATGAGGGACCAGCCCCTGGGGCAGTGTCCATCCCCCATGTGCATCGTGGGCACCAGCCTTCCCATTCAGCAATATTCACACAGAAAAGTCTCAAGTTGGAACCACCACAATCTGCTCCTCCAAAGTCAAACTGAATGGAAGGACATTCCCTGAGTTGTGCTGGCTGTGCCAGTTCAACATGAGGCTGCAGAATCAAAACTCTTTCCTCCTCAGAAACCTTAGACAATCAGCTCTTGCAATCTCTTTCTTTTCTTCTGATTCTGGTTTTTAAATGAGGTTACTTTCATATTTTAAAGTTCCTAGAGGCAGAATTTGCACTTCCATGTGGTAAGGAGCCCAGAGAAAGTTCTTATTTCTTCAGAGAAACATTATTTGGGAGCTTTTTCCCAAACCTGGAGTTTCTGTTAGTATCAATGCTTGGTCCAAGCAAACAAAAACTCCCACATGTCAGTCTGGAATCTGCTTCGGCAGTATCACTTAAAGATATTAAAAGAAAGCATTCCAACAACTCGTGTAGCTATTTTGCTTTCTTCACTCAATCCAAACATGCCAGTCAGTTTTACAGATATTTTAAGTGGGAAGGATATGGTGAGTGTTTGTTTGGAGTCAAAATGTCTCAGAGTCACATCTGGGTCCTACGCATGCACAGACCTGTCCTAGCACAGATTTCAGGTGCTATCTGTATTAGCTAGTGTGACTCTTCTGTTACTGTTCCAGAGACAAGTGGGTGGCTTGTGCCCATTCAACTGCCTTCTACAACAATAAAGTGTAACAACCGTGAAGACTGAAGAACATTAAAACCCTTTAAAAAAGATCCATATTTGATTTATACACACACACACACACACACAGACAGAGGTGTATTTGCACCCACACACACAGTGTGTCTGTATAGTGCTGATCAGAAGTACACTGAGCCCAGCACAGATCCCCATTCCCTGCCAGTCACATCTTTTCAGACTCATTAGGTGAAACACTGCTGATTAGAACCTGCAATAGCTTCTTTTCCCAGGGTCAGTTCACAGCTGCACATGGACTGGGGTTCTCTTGGAGAGACAGAGCAGGGATGGAGAAATCCAGAGTCACATCAGTTCTAAACAGTACATATACATGTGACCTAAAACACTGTCAGGTCTGTTAAAGCCAAGATGGGGGATTACAGAAGTTCTGTTTCAAACTCCACACAGCAGAGGAGTAACTGCTGGTTCTTTGAAACTGGAGGATTCTAACGAAACAAAAAGGATCAGCCCCATTTTCTAGAGGCTTTAATTCCCCATTCTTACACACCAGCAATCATGCAAGTGACAAGATTCAGTCATGGGTTTAAATTCAAGGAATTATTTTGTTCCTAACCATTTGTAAAACTGCTCAGAGGAGGTCAAGATAAAGAACAGAGTGTTCTTAACCAAAAAATGTCACAAAAAGGAACGTGCACTTTGGGTATACGTGCTCTTTAGACAGAGATGAGTGATTTCCTCACTGTGTTGGTAAATAAGTCCCAGAAATCCAGGAGTTTGTCTTCAGGCTTCAGAGACACCCATCCTAGTCCCAAGGGCTAGCCTTCCCTTGAGGAAAAGAAACTCTGGTCAGCCTGAAGCTTACATGGCAGTTCCATGCTGCAAGCAGTGGCCTCCTGGCAAGCAAACGCATTATCACTGAAAATAACAAACACTGCCAGTATTTTATGTGAAAATCAACTCACTGAATATAGTTTAATGTCTGGAATCTGTAAGTCACCTCTCCTGGCAGACCCCATCATAAGACAGCCATCTCTCCATACCTATGGACAGGAGAAGGCATCTCTGGGACACTGCTCTGCCCAAGTACTTGCCTGGCCTGATTCTAAAGATGACAATAAGCTGGGCTTCACCCATCTTGGTTAGGAAGGAAGTAAAATTTAATTCATTAAGAGTTGTTCCACCACTAATAATCCTCTCAAAAGTCTTTAACCATGGTGAGCTGGCATAGCTCCGGCTGCCCATAGTCAGAGCGATGCGAAGGACAAGTTCAAAGCAGATTGTGCAGTCACCATCACACTCTCAGAGGACATTGTGATCAAAACTCATCTGACACCTAGGCATGAGCAGGATCTAGGCTGAAGCACATGCTATTGCTGCTTTCTGATCAGATGGCAGGAAAGTCGAAAGGTCTGATTAGCCAGGGAGCTGTGATCCAGAAGGGAGATTCAACGTGGAACGGAAGGGAAGGGGGGGGGTGGCTCTCACCAAGTGTTCCCTAGCTCCCTTCAGCTATATTTACCAAAAGGGATTCTGTTGAAGGGGTAACAGTTCTCTAATCTCTTTACTATCTTAACCTTTCAGCTGCCCTTTCTGTTGAGGCTACATCTCTAAAACAAATCTGACATCAAGAAATACCTGCACAAAAAACTCCTAAATCTATCCAAAGGTGGTTAGAAGGAAGAAGCATCTCCCATTTATTTCATGACCCACGACCCAGGAATTCAAGCCTATTTGATCTGGGCTAGCACTCTTGGAGAGTAACCATTTGTAGCCAGCTACACAGAAGGAATCCCACTTCTTTAAGGACAACTGGCAAAGACATTATGGCTGAACAAAGTAAAATGGTCAATAAGCACTCCAATTATATTGAGACACATTCACAATCCCTCCCAAATTTACCACCACATCACCTTCTGATTTCTCATGAAAGCAGCAGCATTCCTCAGCCACGTGCAAAGCAGCTCAGAATGTTCCCATGATCACAAGGTGCTGGTGCCAAGGGATGTCTGCGATGGAGACGATGGTGCTCTTCCCCTCTCGTTCAGGCTGGCCAGTGCCACGGCTGTGTTTCAGGACACTGCCTTTCTGAAGGCAACTTGGGAACACTCAGGCCACTTAAAAGTTTTTAAAGAACAAATGAGACAAATTCCCAGTCCAAATGGTGGTACCTGCCTTTCCCATGTCCTAGCCTAAGCTACTGCCCAGTATGGCACAATGGACTGAAATAATTCCTATGAATAAATAATTAATTTTGATTTTAATTGGGTTTGGGGGGGGGGTTTCCCATAAAAGGCAGACTTTTCCTAATACACTTTTTCTCTTGACCACAGCTGACATAATTTCCAACCTGCAAGATTCATTCTCCTTCTCACTTCATTTAAGAATCTTTTCATTCATACATCCTACATCCTCTGCTAAATCCCAAACCAACACAGGACCGATGATGTACCTCTCTCATCCAGGACTGAGGCACCACTTTTACAGCCAGTTCAGAGAGATGGCTCATCTCCCTGCACTGTTGTAGCCTCCGACAGCACTGAGGCAGTTAATTTGCAAAGAAAGAATTTCTCCTGACTCACATTGTTATCCCAACACTCCCCAAATTCCTCAGACCAAAGGAAAGAAATACAGAGAGAACCCCTGCTGCCCCAAGAAAGCATTCTTCAGTGGAGTAGCAAGTTCACTTTAATCAGTGGAGGCAGCTTAAACCCAAGTTCATGGCAGATCTAAGCTGCCATAGAAATGTGTTTTGAACAGAAACATTATGGGAAGCTTCACAAAGTTGTTCTGTGATCCTAATATGAAGTAATAAGCTGTTTACCCAGCATGACTGTACTGGGATTAATTGACAAAGGAGGGGAGATTAATTGCTATTATTTCCCTGTCAGCTTCACTCCTCCACATGCACTCACTGATCTCACAGACTGCTCCCAGCCTTTCACTGCGTTAATGTGTCAGAACTACCTCAGCTGAGACAAAGTCCTTCACCAAAAGTAATATCCAGAGGAGAACCCAGATCTAATCCTCTTCGAGTACTAATGAACCCAAATTTGATGCAGCAGAATGAACTCTAGCACTTCTCTGCCCATCATCCTGTATTTCTGTCAGCTTTTCTGCCCATGAGCACACTAAGAATTGGAAAGGATTAAACAGATCTGCCATTTGGCAAAGCACAAGGGAATGCTGAACTCTGTGAGGGTGCTGGGGCACTGAAGGAGGGAAAGGGGCACATATCTGAGTGGGAATTCTGACAAGTAGGAAAACATTAAGCCATCTCTCTGGACAAGATCTCAGTCTATGAGCACAGCACTGCAACTGCCCAAGAAAGTAGCAATAAAGGGCCCAGATAAAAGGCTATTTTCAAAGGCCTCGCCCATAAAAGCAAATTTCTCTTAGCCTAAGCTTTAATTAGGAATCCAAAGCAAGCAAGACTGGCCAGAAAAGCCCACAAAGAATGCAGCCCAGTCACAGGAGGTGTTAGCTAGGAGTGGAAGTACCTGTGTAATAGGTCTTCCCAGGAAAGAGCCAGGCAGAGTTATACCAACATAGCTCAACCACAATGACCACAGAAGGAAAACAGAAACTCTTCCCATGCAATAAAGGCCTCAGGCAGTCTCTGGAATGCTGCTGCCTGCTGCAATAAGTTAAAAGGGGCAAGGTTTTCTTCTAGTTTCAAGTTTTTCCCACGAGATGGCAGCCTAGTAACACCGTGAAAGGGTAAATCCCCCTCAAAAATACCCAAATGCAAGACGATGCTGGGGACCATTTCCCTTACAAACTAATTTATGGTGTTAAATTGCTCAAAACAGGGAGTACACATGGAATTTAAAGACGAACAAGACTAAGAACCAATATATTCAAACTAGGATGAGGTTTAGTATCAGTTAGCAGTGTACCTTACCAGCTGAGT
Organism: Laterallus jamaicensis coturniculus; assembly: GCA_022605575.1. Taxonomy (NCBI): domain Eukaryota; kingdom Metazoa; phylum Chordata; class Aves; order Gruiformes; family Rallidae; genus Laterallus; species Laterallus jamaicensis. The sequence goes on from JAKCOX010000022.1 coordinate 8,354,090, forward strand.
TGACATGCAATATTCATTATCCTTAGTTTTTCAGTGAGAAAACCGAGACCCATTAGGGTCAGGCAGGGCATTTGTGTAAGAATCCAGACTCTCCATTCCCTTGTAAACAGAGGCGGCTTCATTTGCTCACATCACAAAGACCTTTTGACCTCCTAACATAGCAGATAGCTGCCTTCACTGGCTCTTATCATCCAGGGGTGTTAGGGGATGGAGATGTTTTACAGATGTTTTCTGCACCGGTGATCCAATCTACTACAATCAGTAGCTTGTGACAGCTAAATGCTCAAGCACCTTTGTTTTATTTGAAGGCTGGTTTTATTCACCTTCATAGTGCATGTATGAAAACTCCCACAGTTCTCCCAGTGAACTTTTTCCCCAGGACACAGATCCTCTAGATATTTTGGTCTTAGGCTCTTCTACATAGTTGATCTTATGCCTCAAAATCTAGTTCATAGCCTATCACCTTATTTGACCACAATCACTGGGCTTTTTGGTGACATTTGAGCCCTGAACCACAGGCACTCCCACAGCTGATCCCAGTCCCACTCAGCTGCCTGGGCACCCCAGTGCTGGAGTCCGATCCCACAGCCAGGCACTAATGCAGCAGCCCAGCCACCCCTAACCAGCAGGAGCTGGTTCCAGCCACCCCCCTGCACCCGCGTTACCTGAATACCCCGGTGGGCAGTCACAAAGGAAGCCATTGATGAGGTCCTCGCAGAGCCCTCCGTTCTGACAGGGCTGGGACTCACACTCATCAATGTTAACAAAGCAGGTCTCCCCTTTAAAGAGAAAACACAAATAGGCATCTTAAGTGCACATGTGCATCAGTGAAGGAAATAACCCAACTGACAACAGCATTCAGAGCTTTTTGCACTTTTTTCTGTCATGGAAAAATGCAGAGGAATTTCTTAAGCTCCAGCTGTCTCTCCAGACACTGACAAACAGGCACTCCCACTGAAACACTTAATTTTCCGTATGTGTGGAAAGCCCAGATGATTTTCTGGTGTTATAAAAGGGAGAAGTGTCAGGATCAGAAGTTCTGAACCATTCCCACCTGTGCAATAGGGGACCAAACTGATTATTCTCTCTCAAAAAAAGAATAAACTATTATCGTTTAATTCCTCCTACCAGAGAATTTGCCCAGCTGTTAAATCCAGCCTTTTATATCTATCTACCTAGACCAGGGAAAGGGTGATATTTCAGTTGAACATCCACAGAGCTTCTAGCTCCAAGAGCAAGATCTCAAGAACCCACTCTTCTCCTACCCACTCTGAATATACAGTTGCTCTCTTGGGCATAGTCTCATCAAGGCAACACCCAGAATAGTTATCTGGGACTCCAGGGAATTACTTTCCTTTGATGAGGATTTTCAGATACCCTGTAGGGATGGATTCTGCCATATGCATGAGACACTGAGGAAAGAATCCACCCTGGCATCTGCATAGCCAGAGGGCATCCATCACAGCACCTGGAAAGCACACAGGCTGTCCCTCCCCTGCAGACAGGCTTGCTGGACAGAGGATGACATTCAGCCACCATCTGTAACACACCCTCCGTGAAGGTGCTGTGCCTCCTCACAAGTACCACTTGTCAAGTGATTTTTGTTGTGCAGGTAGCACTGCTCCATTCCAATCTACTCAAACCAAGCATCTTCCATCAGGTGCAGACAGGATGCTCACCTGCGAAGCCTGGCTGGCACCGGCAGAGGAAGCCGGCGGCTTGGCTGTAGCTGAACTGACTGGGCAGGTCAGGCTGTGTTCCATAGTAGGCCAGGTTGGACCGCTCGATACACACACCTCCGTTGTGACAGGGATCTGCTGCACACTCATCCACGTCCTCTTCACAGTTCTGCCCTGTGTAACCTGCCAGGAGACACCAGTGTTGACAACACACACAGTGTCACTGGAACTAGGCTCCCAAATACTGTGTCTGCCTTGAAGGTGAGAAAAAGACCCAGAAGGCACCACAGGTCCTCTAGCAGGGAGTCCCAGGCCCTCCCTTTTCTCCACTACCTCAAACACAGGAGCCAGATAATCCATCTGAAGGGAAGCATTGCCACATGACCACAAAAACCATGATGCAAAATGGCAGAGAAGGCCAAAAGAAAATCAGACGGCTGAGAATCAGTGTGCATTTCCCAGCAATGAGGTCAGCTGGATTTTGGGGTGGCCTGTAAAGGGCAGCAGTGGCAGCCTCTGTTCCAGCCAATGAAAAAAGGAACGACATTGGACTATGATTATTCTTTAACTTCTTCCACACAGCAATTTCATGTGTGGTCTCCATTGCAGTGTCCCTACCTGGCCAGCAGGCACAGCTGTAGCTTTTGATTCCCTCCACACACGTGGCACCGTTCAAACAGGGTTCAGAGGCACACTCCAGGATATCCAACTCACAATGGTCCCCCTCAAAGCCTGTGTCACTGCAGTCACAACGGTAGCTGTGGGACAGCAAAATGGCAACACAAAAGCTCTTAATTTGACTGCAAAGCCCAGGATGAGGAAAGAGCAAATGGAGCTGCCACTCCTCGTACCCACTTGTGGAGCAGGGGAAAGAGACAGTTCCATCTGCACAAAGATGCCACTCTAGTCACAGGGCAGACAACCCTCAGCAGAGTCCAAGTTCACACCTTACCTGTGAAAAGGTAAATTCAGACACAGGGGTATGCTCTCAGCAGTCACCTTTGCTGTTCATGCTCTGCAAATCCCTTCCCTTTGTATTTGCTATGTGAGCTGGAAGCAGTGAGGAATCTTTTCCGACATTCCTTTGGGCATCCTCAGAGTTCTGCTGCTGGGAGGGGCCCTCTCACTTACCGCCATAAATCACTGTTACTGCCATTGCAACCACCAGGATGCACAAAACCCTCAGTCCAATTCCCCCTGCCAGATTCCTACTCTTCAGAGGTTACACTAAGCAGACCTTCAGATCAGTCCTGGTATGTAACTGCCCAAACACCACTAATTTCTCACCTGTTAATGAGGTTGTAGCACGTGCCATTGTGCTGGCATGGCTGGCTTACACACTCGTCGATGTCCACCTCACACTGGATCCCCTGGTAACCTGGTGCACAGGTGCAGGTGTAGAACCCAACGTGATCTTCGCACGAGGCCCCGTTCTGGCAAGGGTCTGAATCACATTCATCTATTTCAGCATCACAGTTGACACCTTTGTTACAAAACAGAAATATCCATGTTAGAAATCCAGAAAAGCATGTCTGTGCTGCCTGGATTCTGAGCTGGAATCACAAAAGCCACATTACCAATCCAAACTGGCCAGCACAGCCACCTGTTCTAATGCAACCAAACTATTTTGTCTTGACTTTTGGATTTTTGTCTTCTATCAACACTTAAAAGAGTTTCCAGCACTTGTGAAGCTTTAGTCTCTTTCATCCAGGTTTGCTGAAGTAGCTGATTAGTCAGCACTCCACAAGTTACATCCATTTCTGAAGAAGCCATAAAATATTTATCTCAGATGTACAGCTCTTAAAAACCTAATGAGAGCTGTTTTGGTTTGGGATCCTTGGATGGCAGGAAGGCCAGGGATGGAAAGAGAAGATTCAGACTGCTAGTCAGTGTTACTCAAACTTTTATATACAAGATAGCTCTTAAAGTTTTAGCTAGACATGGCACTCCTCACTTGTGCTGTGCTGCTATTAATCAGATCCAGCATTCTACAGCAGAGGCAGTTGTATTTTGGGTATGGGAAAAGTGATCTCTACCTGCTTCTCCAAAACATTGTTCAATTTGTTTAAATAATGTTTGCAGCTTGCTTTGAGATACCTAGGAAAAAAGCATTAAAGCAGTGCAAAACACTAATTACAGTGATACTAGAGATTAGTAATTAATTTATTATGAAATGCTATTAAAAGTTAGATGTTAGCTCCAGTGGTGTTAGTCAGGAATAACAGCAGGTCATGCATTTTTAGTCCAGTGTCTCAACTGTCCCTGACAGTTGTAAAACCTCCTGCACAACCTCTGTGCAGCTATCTAACATACCACATTGTACCTCTTTGAGGTGTCCATGGCCTAGCATCACCTCCAGGCCTTAATCATTACAGTGGCAAATGCCAATCCATCTAATCTCCCCTTCTTGGCAAAGGCTCACCACATAGTGGATCTGGGCACCCTAATCCTGATGGAATGTGGGCCCCCTAATCTGCTGGGTCAATACCCATGCAACACTTCCTTTGCCCAAATTCCAGCTGCAAGCACCACGCAACAGCTTGGCCTTGCTAGCCAATGGTACCAGAACCTCTGGATGAGGAAACCAAATCACTAAGCAAAGCCTCATATTTGATATCAGAATAACCTGGAGCACAATGAGCTCCTCCGGCTCCCTGGTCATCTTATCTCTTCCTTGGCAGGGGAATCCCCCAATCCTGAATTGAGGGATCAGTATACAGATAAAAAGGAGCTGGCTTGCAAAGACAGCATTACGTTTGATACTCAAAATTAGAAGCAAACTGAAGAAAACACAGAAATTCCACTTCTTTTTCTCCTTCATCTCTGTTCATTTTTATCAGAGTGAGTCAGCATCAGGGGCTACGTTCTTGATGTTGTAACTTCTCCTCATTCCACTGGTAATCAGCAGCATTCTTTCACAGCAAACTAACTCTGTAAACACTTCAGTCTGACAACGAGGAAGGCTGAGAAAGTTCATGTGCTAGGTGGTACCAGGCAGGCATGGGGGCTGCACAATTGCATTCCACTCCGATAAGCAGGCCTGGGGAAAGGAGAACCCCCACTGCCTCCCTCACAGATAACTCACAGGTGTAGATTACTCTCTGAGTCACCATTAGCACAGATGCACAAAAGAGAGATACTTTTGTCACATGCAAAAAAACATTTGCTGGGTGTGAAATAACTGAAAAAGGCTTTTTGTTCCACAGAGACTATATCCCTCAGAGAAATCCTGCAGGACAGGACAACTGCAGTCCTGAGGTGTTTCCAGGTATAACTTATCTCTGCCTAAGCACACATTCTCTGATAAGAAGTCTCTTTTCTTGTATTAATTTCCCTTAATTACATACTGAGAGCTAATCACATCTACTTTGCATCTAGTACTCAAGTCTCAGACAATCCACCCACTTCCACTCTTAGATCCCTGTCTCTCAACACCCACACCATCCATGGAAACCAAAGTCTCAACTAGTGCCTGGGAGCCACAACAAGACCTACACCGTTACTCACACACAGTACCAAAGAGAGATTTAGCCTCATAGCTGTAAAACAACAGCTTCTCAGGACAGCTACTAACACTAGGAGACACAGCAGCAGGCAAACAGTGCAACTACAGGAGCAGTGAGACATGACCCAACCACCCGGCTAGTACATGAGGATGAAAGGTACCTGTGTAGCCGGGGATGCACTGGCACACATAGTGATCCATCTCATTCAGGCAGGTGCCATTGTTTTTACAGGGCCGGGACGCGCACTCGTTGATGTCTATTTCACAGTTGTATCCTTGGAACCCAGGCACACAGAAACAGCTATACTCATTCACCCTGTCTCGGCAGATGGCTCCGTTCTGGCAGGGGTTGGAGACGCACTCATCAATGTTGTCTCTGCAGTTGGCCCCGGTGAAGCCAGGCTGGCAGATGCAGGTATAGTCTCCAGGACCCTCGACACACGTCCCGTTATTTAGGCAGGGGTGGCTAGAGCACACAGAGCTTTCTGTTTGGCAGCCTTCTCCATTCAGTCCTGTTTGGCATTTACAAGTGTATCCATTTACGCTATCTACACATTCAAAACGAGGGTCTTTACAAGGGTTGCTCTCACACTCATTAATGTCAACGTTACAATCAATACCTGTGAAGCCAGGCATACAGGTGCATTCATACTCCAGGAGTCCAAGAGTCCTGTTGCAAATCCTTTGGGCAGGACACTCAACTCCAACGCACGCATCGTAGAGGAGTTCACAGTTTACACCCATGTAGGCTACGGGCTCCAAGGGGCAGGTGCACTGGTAACCCCCCTCCAAATCCTTACAGCTCCCACCATTTTCACATGGGGATGAGGAACAGCTGCTATCCTTTTCGGAGTACGAAGTTCCTGTTGAGAAAAGAGACTTTTTGTTAGCATGCATGGCCATAAAGAAGAAAGTTCTGCTCATGACCACGTACAACTCAGACACTGCCCACCTAAACTCCACGCTGTGAGGTGTTGTACTAGCCATTAGCTGAGAAGGAAGCTGGAATCCAACACTTACTATAAAAAAAAAAAAAAAAGGACACACCATGTCTTTGTATGATGGCAATCACAGATTTCGTGCTAAGTCAGGTGATTAGATCCCTGTATTTTAGAAGGAACTCACTATTTTACTTGTGCATGGTTCATCCATGAGTCACTCTGAGAGCAGTGAAACACCTTCAATTCACTCACAAGATGAATTTCGTATAAAATTCAATGATCCCTTCCATCAGTAGGAAACCCAGAGACACAGACAGGATGTTTTTAGAAAGTTGCTGTGGCTCTTGACATCCCAGCTGCTCCCTCAGGGGATACAACTTTTCCTCAGCTAACCCACTGGTGATCTGAAGATGCTGCCATAAGCAGTCCATCCCAAACTCCAACCTGGCACGTTTCACACAGTCTCTGATCACATCAAGCAGCTCTAAGTGTGATAACCACTGGCCAGGCACCCTCTTTCCACAGTTTAGATGTGTAAATTTACACAGCAGAAATTTGTAGGTGTTATGAAAACAGCAAAGAAGACAGACTAGTGAGATTCATTGTATTGATGGCAGTACCCCTAAATCTGGCAGCATTTGGATGTGATCTGTTCACTCACACCCAACCACGGTGCTTTGCTGTCCCAAACCCAGCAGTGTTTGAAGGCTCTCCTACAGTAAGCAGTTCCACCATCCAGAGATGTGATGGGACATGCCCATGGAGCTGCAAACAGGAGGAATCCTCAATTTCCTTTCCATAAGGAATTTCAAATTCACTTTGTGAAACAATCTGGTCAAAGGACAGAACAGCCCGGAGACAGTTGCCTTGATATTAGGATACATGCCCTGAATTCTATGACACAATTATATACTTTCCAAAGGAACCCCCCCAAATAATATGAAGGGACAAAAGCAGTGCAAACAGAGACCTTCTCCCTTCACAAAGGCAGCAGTCATTAGCCCCTCATCGCACTGTGGCTCCATTCCAAGGTGCATAGAAGAGAAGCTGTGGGGTGGAGATACCCAGCCTGACTCCTGCACAACTGTTACCCAGCATCCAAACTTGGAAGTAATTCTACAGATAACTAGAGAGCAGATTTTTTGAAAACATCTATGAAAAATGGCCACAAAGCAGAGGTGAAGCTCACGAAATAGCAAATGGTATCTGAGAAACAACTACTGCTTCTGGTGAGGCAACCCTGAGTGCCTCACACTTGACTTCAAGTGTTTAGCCTGGGGTGTAGATGCCATTGGGAAAGTGGCACTTTGCCCTTTTGGCCAGCCAGGGATAGGAATCAGTGCCTGGAAACTCCACAAAACTGCAGGTGGATAGGGGCAGCTACTGGGACACTACCCCAGCTCACCACCCTGCACTGCTGCCAGTGGAGGAATGCTGTTTGCACGTGCCATGCTCCAGAGAAGGATTTGCCAGGATCACACCCACAGCATCACTTCCCCAACGACCTTACACATTCTCTCATTCATGCCATCATTATCCCAGCCCATTTTTGGCCACGTTTGCCTTGCTCTGGTGCACCTTCTATACACTCCGTAGTTAATCTGTGTCAGCAGTTTTTCTATTAACTCTTTGCCCCATCAGCTACTCGTCTCTCTGTACCTGAGGGTGGAAGCATCGACTTCAGGGCCTGAAGGGGATTTATAGGAGACTTTGGTTTACAAAAGCCTGCCCTTGCCCTGACCTCCCCCAAATTCCTCCCACCAAAAGACCATCGTATTTCTAAGTCTCCTTTTAAGAGGCAGTGTTGAGGGGGGGCTGGGGATGGGGGGGTGGGGGGAGAGTGCTCAGGGATTTAGACAGCCCTTTTCTCTTCCCAGCATCATCTCTACAGCCCACTCCTCCCCTCCTCTCTCATGTGATGCTGGGGAGTCACTGAGCATTGCACTGTCCAGCAATCTCATTATTCTGCCATCAACCCTTTTATTCTCAGATTCCCAGTCAGGCAGAAAACAAGGATGACGGAATCTGCCTGGAATCTCTGCAGCAATTAGAGTGGGAGCCCAGGAAACTATTTGCAAAAGAGCTTTACTAGGCAGGAGATGCAAGCCTTTGTAGGCTTAATGAGTAACCAGTCCCAGCCTGCACTTTCCACAGGCCAGGAGCAGTCTGTGATTAAAAAAAAACCAGACCAAGTCCACTGCAGGTTCAGAATGACTTCGATTTGCAGTCTCCATCTGCAAGGAAATTCACTTTTCACCAGAGCGCTGCTGGGACAGACAGGCTGGAGTCCCTCCAAAGGCCACGCACAGGTTTCTGCTGCCACTGCAAGTCAATGGTCCAAGTGAAACACCAAATCCCTCTGTCCTTTCCAAAGTTCTTTCCCCACAAACAGACCTTTAATGCTGGTGCCATTACTTACAGAAAGATTTGGTGACAAATATACAGTCCCAGAGTCACATGCAAACATATAGACAGAGACCAACCAAGCCAAGTGAACACAAAGCTTCACTAGCAAGTCAGGCACCCTCCTGGGCCAAACAGCAACAGGGAGCACCCTGGTCTCCTCTATGCTTACAACCACCAGCGACTGCAGTGCTTAACTAGCTGCACGTGCTCATAATCTGTGAATAACTAGGTGTGTACAGGCCAGCACAGGAAGGGCCCAATTCTGCATTGTCACTGTATTCGTTAGCTACTTCCTATGACCAAATACCTCCTTAGTTATGCTTAAAAGCAACGGCTCCAGCATGACATCATTCTGGAGGTATCAGAGCACTGCTCATAAGGCATGCATAGAGCAGGCTTTGAAGACTGCAAGGTAAACCACTAGAAATAAAATAGTATCTGAATAACTTCAAGTTATTCAGTGAGCTGCAGCTTGCAGAGAGTGACCCAGGTGCCTGCCCTACTGGGTGGGGGTTACAGGGGTATTAGCACCACTAGCTCCAAGATTAGCACATACACTCCCCTGTGTATAGCATGCCTGTACTAATACCCGAGCATTTCCCAAGGACAAAATAAGCTCCTGTGTCAATAAAGGATAACCCCAGTGTTCCTTCAGAACAGAGCGTGTCACAGAGTGATGTCACAAAGGGGGATTTCAGCAGTGAGCACAACGCTTGTGATGTCACCAGAAAGTTAAACATGGTGAAATCCTGCAGGAATTCAGTGTACTAATTACTGGATATAAAGACTTAGACAGGCACCCAGCCTGGGAAAGAACACCGGTGGCGTTCTTAGCTCTGGCTTTGCTATTTCCATCCTTCAGTCCTAGGGCATAAAATGACAACAATACATTCCCTCAGTTTTGGAATAGATTATGATATGAATGGGAATAATCTGAATATGCACCAAATGTTAATAAGCATCATGATTAAATTAGCTTTTCCTCCTGCAAAATACACCAACCATGATAATGTGTAATTCAGACTATGCTGTTTCAGGAAAATGGTGAAAATCTGGTCAAAGTTGTCACTAAATGACAAGTTTTCCACAAAAGTAGTTGTTGCTGGATTAACAGTGGTATTTGGGATTTTTCCCTTTATGCTTCACCAAAGAATATCAATCAGTGCTGTTTGGAAGTGAAAAAACACCATTTAAAAATATATTATGGTCATACCATCCTGCAACCCCTCTCTGAAATGAAACTGGAGAAGACTGCAGCTTCTTTGAAGAATATGTTCCAGGCATTTAGGAATGGATTAGGAGGAACTTCAAAGGCTACCAGTGTCACATATAAAGCCTTCACTGAGCTCTGCCAGGACAGGTCTGGTTTTACACTTTAAAAGGTAGCTGACGACGATTTTCCCTAAAAGTTTGTGACCTTTTGTGTCACTTTAAGGCAAAAAAAAGCTGCATTACCAGGTTTGGTTTTAATAACTAGCTTTAATCTTACACCTTTACTAAATGATCTTGTCAAAGGGCAGTTGCAAAAGTGAGTTTTCTAGCCACAAAAGGAGAAATCAGAAATTACTGAGCTGCTGGGCAACCTGAGATCCTCCTGGTAGTAGCCCACTGTCTCTCTCCTAGAGTCCTGAGAAGTCTCTTACTTCAGTAAGCAGGGACAAGATGCTGTTGCACTGCACAAGCAGAGTTGTGGGAGCTGATAAAGACGGTGTGGGAGGGTCTCAAAGAGCTGTAGCAAGGCTTCTGTCCTTTTCTTCAAAACAAACAATCCCCCTTAACTTTGCCTGTTCTCCATTATCTCACACATGTTGTGAAATTCCAGCAGTAATTTCCCTCACAACATCGAAGTAACTTCTTTCACAGCCTCCCCTCCCTCCTGGCATTGCTGGCAGGAGGTTTTATTAGAGACCAATTCTGAGCTGCTAAAATAAAACTTAGGACAAGGAGCTTTAGCCATCTCGGTACCTCACCACTCCTGAGATGCTGTTCAGCATCACTGAACTCACTGGCTTCTGCTTTTGGTTTCCACAGGTTTGTTTCACAAGCCTTTGGGACAGGTGGTAGAGGATGGATGCCCTCAAGCTGGGGATACACCTGACCTCATGGAAGACTGTTGACAGCCATGAGTGAGAAGAGCAGGCTTCCCAGCAGCAACCCCCAACTGTACCACAACCCGTACTGAGTCAGAGGAATCTACAAGTGCCTCAACTGTCAATGCTGAACCCCCAGGCTGATGCAATTCTTACCCTCAGGCTGTGCTCCTCATCACCCCAGCTCACTTCCCCCTAGAGAAAGATATGGGGGCCAAGGGTAGAGAGGGAACCCCTCCACCTCCAGTATCAGGGTAACACAACCACTAAATAAACTCTGAAGAAAGGAATGGAAAGAGTTATGTCTCCATGACAACAGAAAAGCATGTGCTTATATTAGTAAATCCCTGCTGACCTCTGCTGATCTTTCCCTATCCTGGTCAGTGTAAAGGATTAGTGAAAGGCTACAGGCTATGACCTGTTCCCAGAATCCACACTCCAGGAAGGCTGGGCAGGTCTGAAAAGGGGCTTTCATGCTGTTCAGCCTCTCTCCCCCACCCTCACTAACTTTGGAAGGATAGAATATCTGCTATGGAAGGTAATGGCAGAATCAAATCAAATCCTTCTTTACAAGTGCCTCCAGTGTACTTGTCCAGGGAGTGTACAAGGCATTTTTAGGTGGCTTTACAAGCCCCATTTCCTTCGAGACACGAAGATACACTAAACCTTTTCTTGCCAGACCTGAGCCAAGCACTTGCTCCTACTAATACTAGCATCAGAAAACAGGGCCCTGAAATTCTCTGTGATTACTGACAAGCTCATGAAATGCTAATAATTTGCACTGATTTTTCACCTAGCCTAAAATATTCCATGACCTGTGTTTCTACTTTAAATGGTAACAGGCATTCTTGACAGCTGCTTTACAGTGGGCTTTTTTATTCAACATCATGGGATGTGGGCATGGGAAACTTTCCAAAATATCAACCTTTGATCACAACAACCACTAAGCTTCTGAGCTGCAGCTGCTTACCACCTCTGCTAGCCATCAGGAGCAGCTCTGCCCAAGTGACTTGCTCCCTCTCACCCCAACCATTCTCCATCAGCTTTTGTTTGCATTTCCCAGTCTCATGCTCAGATGATGTCACCACAGTATCAGGTATATTCAAATCTCCTCAAGGTCCTGGTGACCAGAATCAAGTTCTTGCTCTCAACTTTTCCACAGCAACTGTTTATTATTTTGAATTGTTATGCTCTTTTCTCAGGTTATCAGCTTACCAGATCTGACAATCTCTGTGAAGTGAGAGATGATGCTTGTTTGACAAGTAACCACTCAAAGATTAGGCAATCATAAAGCAGTGCTGGCATGCAGCAGACAGGACCTCTAAGACAATACTGAATAAAGGGCCCAGCAAGATGCTAGGCAATGCCTAGAACATCTTCTAGCAGAGATATTTTAAGAAGAGTCTTACTCTTCATGGCTTTCATACATCTTGCAGAGTTTTGGTAGATGAAGCATACAAGCCCAGGACTTTGGCCAACTACCAGTTGGACACTAATTCATAAGCCTCCAGTGACATCCCTGCACACAGCTCAGACTGTAGTTTCTCCTATCCAAAGTCTGACAGACGTGATACGTTCATCACTTCCCAGCCTACTTCTGATGTTGTTTTTCTCTGTTACCAAAGACCAGCAAGGTCCAGACCACAATGCCTGTGTGTTACTTTTGTGGTGTGACAGAGCTTCTCCATACCAGAGGCACACACACACAGCCTCCTAGTGTAAAATATTCCTAGGTGTAAAGGCCCAGACCACTAGACTTTCACTAAAGCATAAGAAGATGTGGCTCAGTTTCCCCTTGTGAAATACACATATTTACACCCTCAAAGAGGCCAGATGCTGATTCCTGGCTCTCTCCCACCTGGCCTGCCCAGCATGCTACTGAACGGTGCCGAACGGTGAGCAGCAATGCCCAGGGCTGAGCAGTGCCCATATCACAGGCAGAGGCATTAACAGTGCCAATCAGAAATAGCACTTCAGGGAACTAAACGTCCCCCTAACACAGAGCAAGCAGCCTGCTCACTCGTTTATGTTACCTGTTCACTTTTTAACACAGATTTGAAGATGCAGCTCCTATTGGAGAAAGACAGGAACTATAAATCTGTGGTTTATAATAGTGCTGCATATATTGCCTCAGTTACTCTTTGATCCTCTGTGCTCATGGCACCCCAGTATTTTCCCTTAATAAACACTCCTCCAAGCTGACCTTCACAGTGGTTTACATATTCTCTGATCTCTCAGCCATTTCCACAGATCAAACACTGAGACTGGGGGTTTCCTGTGTATTCAGTTAACCAGATTGAGTCACAGGCTTTAATTTCCAATTCTTATTTAAATATACTGACCATCAAACAAAAGAGCTGAAAAGATTCTATCTCTCTCCACGTTTTGAAGCTAGTAATACGCTGTCCACAGGTCCAAGCTAATCTCAAGAGCTTGCATTAGAGCAGATAGCAAATTGCCAGAAGAAAGGTTTGTCTGCACATTCCCTCCCAAGAGGCATCCAAAGCATTTCCAAGCCAAAGGTATGTGAATTATTGTGTTTGTTGCTGGCCAGAGTTGTGGGAACAGAAATGAGTAGACACTCAGTTCTACCCTCCAGAATCTCCTTCAGAACACAGCAACTGAAGCCGAGAGCCATTCTGCCCATTCCACAGAGAACAGCAGTAAACCTGGAGTCATGTGCTGAGCCTGTCCCACTGCCCCTCTGGAGTTTATTTTGAACAGCTGAGGACAGTGTGGATCTGGCTGCAGGATGGTCTCACACTTACAGCTTGTAATGGGCCATCTGGATCCTCAGAAACTTCTCCAGAAGTTTTGAACAAGTAACTTAGGCACTCTGCTTCAATGACATTTAGACTCAAATAAAACAACAGTAGTCATACACTTCACCAGGGCAAGGAAAAGCATCTCCTTATGGCCTTAAAATTCTACAAGTGCTACACAAATCCCACCATTCCCTACAGTTAAAATCTGGCAAAATTCCCCTTGCAAAATAGGAGCACGTGGGAAGAGTATGGAAATTGCCGCTTCCCTTGAGCTTTACTGGCTGCATCAAGATGTGTCATCCACCTGCACTCCAAAAGAAAACAATGTCCTCAGTAAATCACTGTTCCAGAAAAGAGCTTTGCCCAAGAGCAACAAGCAGTGGGTGCAGTGGTCAAAAAGCATTGAGCCCCAGAAACACACCAGCTTTCTGGCAGCCACATGCTGAGCACTCTGTACATGCGATGGGCCTGCCCTTTGCACAATAGAAGCCACCATCATACCCTCACACTCCAAACCAGTAGCTATGGTTACTTGATACAAAAGACAGTCCTGCTGCTTCCCTGTGGCCAGAGGAATTCCAGGCACTTGGAGTGAATGCACCAGACAAAGAAGCTGGTACAGGCACAGAGAAAAAGGAAGGGGAAAAAAAAAAAACCCAGACAAAAATAAAAACCTCATAGTCATAGCTGGAGGTGATCAGAACAAGTGAAGTTTAGAGGCTTCAGGGGAGAGAGAAAAAAGACTGTTGGGGAATCAAAGGAAAAGCTGGAAACTTTCTCCAACTCTCAAAAAGTACATAAGCATCACCCACTGCTGTGAGAAACTGCCCAATGCAGCTCAGCGGGTATTTGCAGAGAAAAGGCACTATGACCATACTTTCTGATTGTCCTCCACGTTTTACCTCCACTTCTTCCTGTCATTGATCATTCCAGTTCTAGTGGAAACCAAGCAGGACTTTTATGTACAGGTGCTGGCCTGGCAGTGCCAAGGAGAGGATAAGGACAACAGTTCAATCCCAATCATACTTTCCAGTAAAAGGTTGGACCGGTTCCTGACATGACCTTGTAATCTCTGGATGACTGAAACAGATGTCCAGGCCCAGCAGATCTCCAGGCACCCATTCCAGAAGAAACAGAGAAATCTGTTTTTTCAGGGAGCATAACAAATTGTCTATAAGAGTGACTTTTGGAGCCCAAAGACATGACTACATGAACTTGAAAAATCCCAGTGTACTCAAGTATATTCTTTCACTATAAAATAAGTTTCCAGTGTGGAAAAAACAAACCAAAAACCGCCCTCAGTGTGACAAGACTCTCTTGTTACCTCATTACTGCTTGTGCTTACAGGATGGATGTGCATTATTCTAAATATCTAAGTGAGAATACTCGTGTGCTCCCTTCTCCCCTCAGGTTTTGCACCAGAGGTACCGGGCGCTTGAACATCTCTGTATACCCCCCAGGTGCACTCCTCTTTTGCCCAGGTCTATTGCTAAATCATGGAGGCTGGCAAGAAAGCTTCTGTATGGGCATGGCTGTGAAATTCAAAACACTTTCCAATGAAGAAAACTGTCACTATAACAGCTGAATATTTAGTTACACAGGAGCACACGCGCTTTTAGCAGTAGCGAATAAACACATCCCTACATGTGCACAGGGAGAAGGATGAAAGGATATATGAAATAAATAGAAGGAAAAAACATACCCAGAAAGAGATGCCCGTTTGTTTCCCACACAAAAAAGTTTTAAGGCTTCAAATCTAACTGTGAGAGGGCCGTTTCGTGCAGGTCCCCTTGCAGGTCAGACGCGATCCAAAGTCACTGCACGGCAGCCGGGTAAGAATCGGACACGGGAGACAGAAACTTACCCCAACACAGGAGGAAAAGCGGCAGGAGGAGAGCAGCATTGCACGCCCTGGATGCGGGTTTCTTCAGTTCCATGACAAGTCTCGGAGCGGGCGTTGCGAGCGCCTAGCCGGCCAGCACCGGCTGCCCGCGCATCGCGGCCGGCGGGACGCTCCGCTCCGCTCGGCTCGGCTCCGCTCCGGGCCGGCGGGGCGCGGCCGCGCGGGGACCAGCACCGAGTGCTGGACAGAGGCTCCGCGCGCTCCCCGAACAAAGGCAAAACGCTGCCTGGATCGCACGGACCGAACTGCGCGAGGCAGCGCCAGCCGCGCTGGCTGGCGGGCGGGCGGGCCCGAGGGCGGCGGGCCCGGGAAGTCTGGGCGCGGAGCTGGAGGGACGGGAATCACAGCAGGGGCCAAAAGGATGAAGGTCTGCCTTCTTCCCTTGCGCTTTCTGATTTCGAACTGCCCCCACCCCATATAATGAAGAGAATGAACCTCATGTCTCCTCCACAGCCCAGAATGGGCTTGGGGACACCAGTGCCCGTTTTTTGGATGCAGGCTTCTCTACCAGTTCATGTTTACAAGCCCGTTCTGGGTGAGGATCAATCACAATTTTCTGATAGAGGCTGACTGGAGAAAGCCACAAGACAAAACACACCTGGTTATCCCAAGTAGCCCACAGGAGCCTTTGCTGCCCTTTACTCTCCCATGCACCGTGAGATGGGTGAACCCACATGGCATACGAACCACGAAATGTCCATGAACACCCTTTTCCCAGTGAAGGAACAGTTACAGAGATCCTGGGAAGTACCTGTACACCACAAGCACTACATCGCATCCCCACCTTTAGATGTGCATGTTTAGAAGTGGAACAAATAATCAGTGCTCATTGTTTTATGAGAGTACCTGGAAAAAGACAGACTCCACACTCCACTGTGACCCACTAAGTACCTCTAAATCCACATTGCAATTGGATTAAATTAACTGTAATGAGAATTATGTACATTGCCTCACCCTTCCACCGACTGCTAAAAATAGAAGGTAGGTAAGGTGCCATAAATTCCCAGGCCAGACAAGAAAGATGCAAAGTAGCAAGGAACTGGTGCACGTGATGCACTGGTGCACATAATCCTGCAATGAGTAATTCATATCAGCTAAGCATCCTCACTGGGTAGAGGCAGACGGGCCATGAGCAGGGAAGGGGAACAATTACTACGCTGCTTCTCCCTTCAGGGGAAAGCAGAACGGCCACAGCAAGAGCATTTTCGCCACCAAAATACTGCAATTATTTAACAAATGGTTCATCTCACTATCCTGCCTTGGAATGCTCCAAAGATGATATATCATGTGTTATCAACCTTATCTGGACCACCCTGCCCCCACTTTCATCTCTAGTGTCTTCAGCCTGTTTTCTCAAGACCAGGCTGGGTATTAGTTTCTGGCCAGTTACTGTGGCCATCTGGAACTCATTTCTCTCTCCTTGGAGTCTCCCTTTGCTGTCAGGAGACTTAATCAAGCGCTGACGTGCACAGAATCTTTCTGCTTAGAAGTTTTTTGCCTTACCTGTGTGAATTATTCCCCTAACAACTCACTTTTCCAAGTCAAGGGAAACACACATAAATCCATTGCATAATGAACACTGAAGAAACCACCAAACACAGCCACTTCTGCGAGCTGACTAGTGTGTTACTTCACAGCTCTTGAGAGATAAAACTATCTATAGTCATTTGTGGCTTGGGTGTCTACCTGAAGCTCAGCTTTCATAAAACAGAACCAGTGAAACAAATCCCCACACATATGTTTGAGACAATGCCTCAAGCTTCTCATGCTAGAGACTTTTACTCTGGAGTCTTCCTTTGGTCTTTCTGTCAAGTTAAAGTTGGTGAGTTCAAACTCAATGGCTAACACAGTCAATATGCCAATAATACGGCATGACACATGCAGGAATGCCAGCAGTATGCGGTTCTCAGCCAAAATCTTCCAGACAGTGGAGAGACTCTCACGACATATTGTGAGTTCCAGGGCTAGAGCAGGTTACAAGGGATGATCCTCTTGAAAAAAGCCTGTGTGTGCTCTGTGACCACTGTTAACTGCCAGCACATCCCAATGGTCTGCTGGGACTTAGGCTCACTTAGCATCACTCCAAACACAACCTAACTAAGCCCACATAGGTCAAGACATGCAACTTCCTTATCAGAATTAAAATACCTTAATCTAGCATCTAACTGTGAGGACATTAATTTTAACTGTTTCAACTTTCATGGTTGCAATTTTTTGAGTTTTTTCCACCATAAATGGCAGACCATTTCTGTGCTGGACCCCTGGGTGGTACAAAAGCCAGTGTGGGTACTAACCAGCTTAGTCCAATTAAAGAACCCTAATGCAACTCTGTCAAGGTCCTGATTTGTTGGGCTTGACTACATCTCCAAAAAAAGGAGCACAATTGGGTGGATTTGTTATCTAAAGCATAAGCTCCAAGTCCTTAGTCATCCTTGCTAAAGCCTTCCCGAAACTGGCCACGGTTTGTGCTACCTCGGCATCGCTGCAGTCCAACGTCAGTATAATCTGCTCTTTAACATAGTATTAGAACCAGAGCCAAAAGACACAGCTGCTTTCGCCTGTGTAACACTCATTACAAGAGACTTAAGGACAGCATAACAGCAAGGCTTCTATTCGCAGCCAGCGGGCAGGAAACTTTGCAAGCCGGAAATGCATGCCCTGAAAATGGGGCAGCAGTAGGCAAGCTGGATTAAGAGAAAAGGGAGAGAAAAGAGGTCTGGGGTACTTTCCGGCTTCTTAGGCTGTACTTTTGTGGCATGCTTTTCTCAACACAACCCTATACTTATCTCCACAAATGGTTCAGAATGAACCTAAGCAAAAGTCTGCGCTTTCCATTCAAAGAACAACATGCACTCATGTGTATTTCACAGTCTTTCCTCACACAGGGCTCAAAATAATCCTAATATTACAGACTGGATATGACAGTGTAGGCGTCTGTGATATTGGCCATCACGTCACACAGAAGCTGTAGGGATAATGGCATTCCCACACACACCTCTTGCACCCGCCTCAGACAGAGCCACACCCTGGCTCCTTACAGCTCTGGAACCTCCCCACTGAACACAAACCTACTTTCCTGGTCAAACAGTGCAAGATAACAGCATCAACACAGTCTGGTTTTCTTCCCCAGCCTCACCATCTGCACGTAGCCAGGCACAGCCATAAACAAAGGAGACAAGACTAACAGTGGCTGCAGAATCAGAGCTTGGGAAGCTCAGATAGTCAAGAAACAAACTTCTAGTTTCACTCAAAAACAGCATGTAAAAAGTGACTGCTTCAGTGCATTCTTCTGCTATCAACCACTGCTGAAAAGTGCCAGGTATAATTTTTTAAAGTTCAGGTTCTGGAATTTAAAGCCTACAGACTCACAGGCCAATTGAGCAAACGCAGAAGTTCCAATATGGTTTGGTGACGCAATGCTTGAGGATTCCCTGGGATCCAGTCTCCAACTCACAACTGGCCTTTTCCTGCCTTAATCCAGCACTGCTGCTCCATCCATCCCAGCGCTCCTGTACCGCTAGATGTCCCCTCCGCACTGCGCAAAACCCAAGGCCACTGTGAAATCAGACCTGAGGAGAAATTCACCACCAGCGCTGCCAAACCGACGGGCTGGACACATCCCGAAACGCTGCAGGACCGTGCCAGGCAGCACACCGATCACCATAAGACCTGCTACAACATCTGCATATCAGAAGAGCCAAGGAAAAGTTTTTTATGTTGCTATTAAAGTTTGGCCAAATCACACAAAATTACGCTCTCAAGACATCCTAACTGCACTTTTTACACACCATAAATTTGGGTTTCTATCATTACTGATGAGAGCTAATGACAAGTAAATTAGGCTGCCTGATAAAGAGTATGGAGCAGATGACGCTGGTGAGTCCTTGGAAACTGCAAGGAAGCAGTGGGCATGACAGAGGCTGAAAAGCAGCAAGATTGGATCTCTCTTGCGGTGCCGTAACTCAACAGCGCAGTGCAGCGGGTGGTCAGAGTTCTGACCCAGTCACAACTTCCCAGAGCACAAAAATCAGTTTCAGATGGAACTGTAGCGCTGAGGAAGAAGAGGGCTGGCGGTCCAGTAGCACCGAGGCAGAATGGAATTTTATTTGGGAGAATTTCGCAGGAAATCTCTCTGTGGGTTAAGGCTGAACATAGCACACGCGTCTATGTGTAGGCGTGGGGTGTAGCTGCCCCCCCATGCGCAGTCCTGGAACCCTGGCCATCAGGCGCCATCCTGTGGCAACGGACCGGGTTCCAATGCACCACAAACACGCTCAAAACCTCCATGAAATCCTGCCTTAACTCAGGAACGGGGACACTACCAGGTCCTCTTAAAAGAATACCACTTCTACAGAGAAATGACATCTTAAGCAGAACTTTTCCCAATTAGCATCACCAGCAATTTCTGAGAAGACTCTTCTATTTGTCTGCACACTAGGGGAGGTCCAGGGTTAGGATTTAATGAGACAAAATTTAAGCAGACTTGCCTCAAGTCTTAAGTCACCTACTCTGCCTTGCAATATTGGCTGCTTGGGCACAGATCTTCATTACACTCCTTGTTCCAAAAAAGAACTAACTGTAAGAACCATAAGAAGAATACCCAATGCATGCACAGTACCTATAGCTTCTTCAACATATGAACCCACTCACAACGTACGCAGACAAAGCCATAGTAAAAATGGGGCCACATTTCTGCCCAGTTATCTGTAAGGGAAGTTAGAGAAGTCAGGCTCTAACCATGTACACACCCTTTGATCTATGTGAGACCCTGCTGGTGTGCTGCAGGTCAACTTTAAGCCCCTTTGATCCTCTTCCACTGCCTACAGCTGCCTCAGTGGAGGTGAATCCCTTCCAAGGGGGCCTCTTTTGGCAGATGGGAAGATGAGAATGTTGATCAGCTAACAGGAAGCAGCCAACGTTGTAAAAAAGGTCTCAGCAAGATTTTCTGCAGTAAAACATTACAGCAGGAAGAAGGGTACATCCAATACATTGCCTGGATCTGAGAGCGTTTTGAAGTTGTGTTGACATTGAGAAGCCTTTTTGCTGCTGGTTTTGTCAAAGTGATGCAACACACTGTGAAGCCCCTTCCCACCAGGCTCCCGGGCTAGCAGCAGCCCTCAAGCCACTCCAGGGTGGTGCTGGGCAGGTTCTTGTCTACCAGCTTAGTTTTGAAAGGCAGCCTTCTGTATTAGCATGTGTTTGTTGCAAACATCTGTGTTACTGGCCACCCTCCTCACGATGGTGCCTAGGGCACTTAGCGGGCTCAGGGAAAAGCTAAATGCTCAGCCAGAACCAAAGGAAACTACAGTCAGCCAAAGTAAGGGAGCTATGCCCTGCAGTAGAGCCCAGGTGAAAAGGAACCTTGTAATGCAAAAAAGTTTGTGCTCTGGGAAGGCCAAACACAGGGTGGGGAAAAGGGAATGTTGGAAAAGCCTGCAGCTGAACCTGAAAAACAAACACATCTAGCTGCACTATGTGAGCTGTGTGTTCTGAGGCTGTCTCTAGCTTCAAAGTCCTGTATACAACATCCCTCTCTGCCATGGAAATGACACCTTTGAATACTGCACAAATCAGCAAGCTCTGCTTCATTTTCCTGCCAGATGTAATCTCTGCAGTCTCTCACAGGCTTCACACACACAGTCTGCTCCGTAATGAGACCTCTGGGAGAAACTGGACATCCCTACCACAGTAGGTGGCAGGAAAGAAAATGGATGCAGACCACAGATGTGCCAGATTTTGAGGAATGAGAAATCTTCTCCAAGAAGCCAAAGATGTGAGGCTTGCTTTTGTGTATTCCCACCTCAATAAACACTCCATTCAAGAAACACTCCTGCTACCTCCAAATCTAACCCAGGTAACTAAGCAGAGACATTTGTTGCTGTGAAGGCAGAGGACAACTGCACACAACAGTCCTGTGCTCAACTTCCTGATTCACAAGCTGGGAAATTGTCCACCTACTTTCAATCTTGCCCACTCCTGACTTTCTAGGCCACGTTTCACACCGGGGAAAGTATAACCACAGTGACAGAGAGGAGTAAACACCTCCAAAGTTCTTTTCAAAGACTGTTTCACAGACTGAAGCTCCCATGTGAGTCACCTGTTTCTTCTTTGCAGGTGCCCCAGAATAATGGCCTTACCTAAAGTCGGTGTGCAGAAGTTGCTGGCTCTGCTAACACTTGGATAAGGCTCTGTCAGCCTTGCAAGAATTACTGCAACTCTCCTTGGCATGTGAGCAGACATTTCATTCCAGTAAGAAGCTAAATCCTGGTGTTGCCATCCCCGTCCATTTGTCAGACTGCTTAACAAACCTTTAAGATGACACACAGAGATATTTATACAGTTATTAACACTGTTCAAGCTTGTTCTCTTGGTCTTCAAACAGTGCTTCACTGCAGCATCAGTAGAACTGAACGTGTTTCATAATTAGGACTTGAGTAACTAACTTGTCACCACATTGGCAACAATTCTTCTAGACCTGCTCTGTATGCATAGACTCCTCTAAGAAAATAAAATTCCATATAAGTCAGCAAATTTACCTTGATAAGCATATATACTTGTACTCCTGGCTGTTTACTTCTGGCACAGAAAGGTTTTTATCATAATCAACTACTCCTCCTTTGGCAGCACTCATGTCAGCCCAGAACAGTGGGAGCTGAGAGACTATCCCCCATATAGCTAGTACTGTTACATCCACTGCAAACTAAAATCAGTGACCAGGGATCTACACCACTGGAGGTTATGGAAATACACATTCCCTGCTGAACCCAGCTCAACATCAGTTATAAACACAATAGGTGAATTGTATGAATATACTGAGGTATTTTCCCAGTATCTGATTAGTGAAGGTTTATGAGTGATCAGTTACAGGTCTTAAGATATCAGCCTTCTCAAATTTTATTGCAAAGACATGGTAAAAAAATTCCCTGAAACCTCAAAAGATATGCTCACCTTAATTCTACAATCCTTGCAGACTTAAATCAGGCCTAATCCCTCAAATCTGCTTCTGAAAAATATCCTCATTCGCTTCTAACTGCATAACTGGACCAGAGGCAAGGGTTGACAGAGATTTTGAGGGCTTCACCACTTCCCTCTGCCCTGAGGGAAGCTCTTGTTTGTTCCACTTCTCTTAGGGAGCTCGGTTCATACACATCTTCTATTTCATGTCTTGCAACAGCAGGCAAACCAAGCTCAGGCAGAGCTGCTGCAAAGGTGATTCTGATCTGCAACACAAGCATGTGAGTCTTTAGCTTTGCTAACTGGTGTGCTGGATGTGCAGGGAAGTTCATCAGTATATCTGAAACAAAATCTGCTTGATGGCCTCTGAGGAAAAAAAATAAAGCTTTTATAGCATGCTGAATTAAAACAGAGTCTATAATCTTGATTCATAATCAAGAAGTACAACTGTGATACAAGTAAGTTGCACATATACAATATATCACATTGCACAAGGTCAGTGGTTTCTTGACACGATGAGCAAAAGGAGATGTGATACTCTGGTCTGGCTGTGAATGGCATCAATTGTGATGACACCACACCGAACCTGCAGGAATGGTGCAGTTCAGGGAGTTTGACTGTGCCGTGCACTTTACTTTGTGATTACTTTGCACTTTGTTAGTCAGAGTTAACCCTAAGTAGCCTTCAAGAGCACACACTACGTGTGAATGATCCAGCACCAACTCAGGAGTACAGGAATGAAAACAAAAGCAATGAAAATGAGCAAGAGAAAAAGCCAGGAATGCCAACACATTTGTCTTCTACCTTGAAACAGTTTCTCCCCATTCAGCAAGAGGTTATGTCCTTCAGACATGACTTGAAAATAGTGAATCCACTCCCGGCTGTTAACTTCAACACTGATATATACTTAACTCCAATTTCCTTCTGTATTTCCCCTCAGCAATGTAACCCTATTGGCAATTTCTGTTACAATCATAAAGCTGACACTTTTGTCATCCCACCACCAAATACCCACTGCAGTTAACACTGAAGTCAAAGCCACAGTCCATCCTCTTTCCATGACTTTAAAGCTCAGAATCCTCCATTAAATTAGTCAGTAAAGGACAGGGATTTGCTGGTTCTGCCCAGCAGAAGACTTGATCTCTTGTCTTTTTCTATTGCTTTACAGAAACAGTGCTTCAATTACTAGCACATCCTCATGGGCTGAGAGAATCTCACTGAGGTCAGAACAGGCTCCTACAATTTAGGAACCAAATAACTTATCTGGGCAGTAACACACAGGAACTGCCATGGCAGCAACAGACACAGGGCTTCCCAATCCATTCATCCACCTTCAGCTGAAACTGAGCTTCCAGGGGTAAAATAAGGTCAAAACTAAGTAAAGAGGGAAATGGAATGTGTCCAACAAGGAGCCAGGTGTCAGGCAGCCGATCCACAGAGCCTGACCAAGGACAAAACGGTCATTCTCTGTGAGCTGGGGTGGGATG
This sequence comes from Laterallus jamaicensis coturniculus, assembly GCA_022605575.1. Lineage (NCBI taxonomy): Eukaryota > Metazoa > Chordata > Aves > Gruiformes > Rallidae > Laterallus > Laterallus jamaicensis. Next base: position 8,377,820 of record JAKCOX010000022.1, read on the forward strand.
TTGGGAATTTAGAGCAGATGTTAATAGGATGAATACATACTAGTCGTACAGTCTCAGAATGATAATGCTTCTGAATACCAAAAGCATATTGATCTCCCAAAGTGCATAGTCAGAACATCTAATGGCTCTAGAGAGCAGAGAAACACTCAAAAGGGGGAGGGGGAGAAAAAAGAAAAAGAGAAGATGCTTTAGATTGGGGAGTTTTATCAGTTTAAAAAGCCTTGGGGCACACAGGGAATGTTAAAATGCTACCACACAGACACAGGCTGAGGGATGCCAAAAATGCACACTTTGTGAATACGAATGGAAGAACACATTTACAGAACTCCTATGATTATAACATCCTAAGTCTAAAACACTTCTAGGTATAATATTAGAAGCAGGAAGAACCTGAAGCGGTGAACAAATCCTTGCTGTGCTGTCCTGGTGGATCAGAACTGTGGGAAAGAAAAGCTAACACCAGTGATGCAGAGAATGCAAAAACTGTTCAAAAGAAATTCAAAGGGAAATTCTTTATATTTTAATGAGCTCAGCTTTTATTAGTAATGCAGATCAGGCCTTTGTTCTAAAAGGAAATCTCATATCTAACCTGCAGTGTCTTTTTCAAGTCTGAGACATCTGAAAGCTCCTTTTTAAACAAGGGCTGTGTAACTGGGAAATTAAATTCATTCTCCTGCCTTTGATATCTATTTAGTTCAGCACTACACACACTGTCAAAAGCAAAGCGTTATACCCCACTCTGCACTAGAGGGCCAAGCAGTCCAACAGCACAGTCTCTCTGCTCCATGGTACTGGTCCAGTGTTTTCTCCATCTCACAAAAACACATAGCTCTCTAAAGGAGGACAAAGACTCCAGGATAACAGGACCGCAAACTGTCAGCTTGTTCAGAGGTGGTTTTTATTTTTTAGAACTCTGGTCTATAGTATTATATATCCACTGAAGCACTAAGGGCATTAAGCAAACACACTGAAGAGATGAGAAAAAATTCCAGTTGTCCTGAGCTTCCCACTCTCTGACCACAAAACCGCACTCTCAGATCAAATGGGGAATGAAACTCAAGAGACATTTTAATCCTATACCCCTGCTCTAATTAATAATCCTACTTTATCAATATTTGATGGAGCTGTTATTGTGTCTGCTCTGACCATTACACTTTTCATGTAATGCCCTGAATTACGCTGCTTTGAGGCAATGGAACAGCTACATACTCCCTTTGAGGTAACACAGGCAGGAAAAGCAGCACCCCCTGCCCAGGAGGCCTGGCCTGTATGATCTGCAGCTAAAGCACAGGCAGTGGGTGACAGATAATGCAGAAAGATACAGGGACTCTGCCTAAGTGACCCCTCCCCTTTGTGGCCCATTGTACCACCAGCATGTGAGCAGAAAATATATTCATATGCTGAAAATGAAACTAAAACAGGTAACATGGAGCAGAGCAGGGAACAGTCACTGGCATGAACACTGGCATGGAGAATCACAGTTAGTAAGGGACAAAAGCAACTATAACAATAAAAATTTATAATTTTTTGCAAACTGAAGTGTTGAGGAACAAGATGCTCACTCACAGCCCAGGCAGCCAACCACATCCTGGGCTGCATCAAAAGGAGCATGGCCAGCAGGTCGAGGGAGGAGATTCTGCCTCCCACCCCCCCACACTCCGCTCTCATAAGACCCCACCTGGAGTGCTGGGTCCCGTACTTCGATTCCCCAACATAAGGAGGACATGAACCTGTTGGAACGGGTCCAGAGGAGGCCAGGAAGATGATTAGAAGGCTGGAGCACCTCTCCTATGAAGACAGACTGAGAGAGTTGGCCTTGTTCAGCCTGGAGAAGAGAAGGCTCCAAGGAGACTTTATAGCAGCCTTGCAGTCCCTGAAGGGACCTACAAAGAAGATGGGGAGAGACTTTTTAGAAGGGCATAAAGTCATAGGAATGGTTTTAAAGTGGAAGGGAGTATCAGGGTAGATCAACACAGAGTGATGACGCACTGGAACATGTTGCCCAGCGAGGTGGTGGCTGCCCCCTCCCTGGAGGTGTTCAGGGCTGGTTTGGATGGGTCCTTGAGCAGCCTGGGCTGCCCATGGCAGGGGGATGGAACCTGTTGATCTTCAAAGGTCCCTTCCAGTCCTGACCATTCTGTGATTCTAAGCTGTCGACGCTGTGCTAAACATAACAGAAATGCCTGTCCCTCACCACAAAACCCTCATTCACATCACACAACCTCACTCAGATGTGCAGGTGATTAGGTATGCTGCTGTGGTCGCATCTCCACGGGGTTAAGAGGTTACTGCCTCTACCCAATTACTCATCAGCACAGTTCCACAGGAGAGTGTTCGCCCTCTGCTTTGCATGCATAACTGCAAACACAGGACTCCCAAACCAGATGTTGTTAACATGATCAAGAATATTAACTCAGCAATTCCAAGTGCTTAAATTCATCTGAGTTGCTTAGGCAAAAGGCAGCTCAAGAACAATGACATGGAGCTAGAGGAAAAGACATTCCACAATCCACATCACACTCTTCAAGGACCCTCCTCCAAAAAGAAAGTATGTACTCAAATTCTCCATCAGTGAAGAATCATTAAGATTAGTCCTTCCACCTGAAGGAATGAGACCCAGGGAAAGGCAGTACAAATTCATGGATATAGAGAGGATTTTTCTGAACATTCTTCAGTCTCTCAGTTTCTGAACACCATACCTTTCATCTGCACAGGCTCTTATTTAAAACAAACACAAAAAGTAAAAGTAAAATAAACATTTAAGAGAAAAATAACCCGCTGACAGAAGAGACTCAGCCTGGGCATTTTCTCAGTGCTTCCCAGCTTGTTTCTCTGCAGGATAACTGTTTTCTTGTCAGATCACACATTTTCCCAGTCCCAGGCTTTTACTGCCTGGAAGCACAGCACTCTTCATCTCTAGCTCTCTAATGCAGCATCAGGATAAAGACTACAATTTGGTCTCCCCATAGTGAGAAGGAAAAGGAAAGAAAGCAGTGGGGACGAAGGAAAAAGAAACCAGTCAAAAGCAGGTTTGGGACTCCATGTAGTTAGGATATTTATTTATGTGTGTGTGAGGAGGCCCAGCCAGATCTGCTCAGAGCGTACAAACCTGTGATTTCAGCACCTCACCAGGAGCCCCCCAGGTCCAGGCCCAGCCAGGATTTCCTGTGCTCGTGTTCTACGCAGAGCCCAGCCGAGACAGGATTTCTGTGGAGAGCAGGGGAAAGGGTGGGGACACACAGAAATCACATCAAAGAGGGTTTTGCAGCTTTAGCTTGTGGAATATAACACAAGAGAGATTAACATAGGAAGATTAAAAGAAATAAATTTTGAACTATTCATGGGACAACAGGTAGCAGTCAAAGTGCCAGAAGAAGCCCGATTGCTAGTTACTATGAGTCTTCTATGCTTTCCATCTGACTCAAAGCCCAGAGAAGTAATTAAAGATAGCTAGCAATTACAGTAGGCATTGGTTCAGGCCCACAGAGAGCATGCTGCTAGGAAGCTCAGTCCCTCCACATTTCAGCAGATTGTGACGACTGTGAGATTGCCAAAGGTCAGAAAAACTATGGAGAGAAGGACCAAGTCCTGAACAGCATCTGTCCAGTGAGTTACAGACACTAGATGATGCAAGCTTTGAGGGAACTTTTATGTCACCTGTTCTGTCTGAGAGAAGAAAAGATGTGGTTACATTTCTTTGTTTCACAGCAACGATCCCAGCACAAAGCAGCAAACAGATGGAGGTGTCAGAAGCAAAGTGTGAAAAATTAAAGAAGAAAAGAAGAAGAAAGCAAGAGTCCCTCTGCTATAGACCATCATGCTGTGAAATCCTGTTTGCAATGACCTGACAGAAAAATGCCTCAGCCACTACAGGTCGGGATAAGCAGTGGGATAAGCACAGGTACTTAACCTCAGAGACAGGAGGTCCCTGAGGATGGGCTGGTTATTCACACCACAAAGCAAGGCAAGGCACTGAACTGGGCAGGCCGACAGCCACGTCACTACAACAGCAGCCAGTACACCAAAGCGATGGCTTCTTCTGCTAAGCAGCCATCAGCCTGGTGTGATATTGAGGGAAACACCTTTTTCTCCATAAAAAGGTTTGAAGATGTCACAATTTAGTCTATTTGCCACAAGCCCTTTATTAAGCTTGCTGTAAACAGTAACTTGTTCAACAAGATAAGAGGCTCTTTCTGCCATGAGCTGTAAGAGGACCTCAGTTCTCAATTCTGTTACTGAAGAAATTTCAGATACTAATTTCTACATCATGCTCAACATAAGTTTTCTTCACAGTTCTGATGCTCAGAGCAGAGAGAAGCAGTGTTTTCCTGAATACTTCCCTGAATCTCTAACCAGACCTTTTTTAACACAACATTCTCTGAACAGACACTTCCCAATACTCCATCCCCTGACCCAGTAGCTGTAACAAACCAAAGTATTTGGCAATAGGGAATTACTCAACGATATCAGAGACTTCTTTCTGTTCATAGGTCTCCCTCAGGGCCCCAAGTGCATTGCAATAGCACAGACAGCCACTAAACAGCTTCTGTCCAAACACTCTGCTTCATGGTGAACCAATATCTAAAATGTTAGATGTCCAATGTTTGATACAAAAGTCCCAGGACATCTAAGAAATGCCTTCCACACAGAACTCATTACAGTACTAGAAGTACTATCATGTGATCCAGCCTATAATACCTGACTGATTTAATGTGCAGTGTTTAAACACACAATATACATCGTGCCTTTCATATTAGTCAGTGGGTTTGTAATGTATGGCAACTCCCAGAACTGTTCAGATTATTCTGGGTCTTAATCTAATCAGCAATTTTACTGTTCTGTTGAGAAGTATGACTGGTTTTGCTACTCTAATTCAATATTTACACCTCCTCCTTTTTTTGTGAGTGACAGAAAGTGACTTAGTGTCAAATAATCTAGTTGTAAGGTCACTTGGAAACAAAAGTCTTTTTTTTAGTGCTGTCACGCTACAACTACACACATATTGGTGACAACACCTACATTAACTATCATATTCTGCCACTGCTACCTATAGTGATCTTCAATAAGTGTTTTATACAACTGATCCATTAGTGTAACAAATCCTGGATATACCCTTAATACCATTTGCTTTTGTTTTCTATTTTATGTTCTTCATTTTGAACACGCAGTTGTGTATTATATATGAATAAGTACAGACTTATCAGAGAAGTGGTAGTAGATAAATGATTAAACCTCTGAAATAGCTTTACAGGCTGGTCTGCCCTCACCAATAGACATCAACATGAAACATTCTTTCACCTCCACCCCACCACGTCTTTAGATTGCGTCTGTACCTTGGCACCCAGCAAAATGCTGAACACTGCTCCCAGAAGCCAACTTTCAAGCAGAAAACAGGAGCTGTCAACTTCAGATACAGTCTCACACATGCAGGCTGACATTTGTTTTGTGCTGGGAGAACTTCTGAAACTCCAAGTCTCCTTTTTGCATAAAGGATATTTCTGCTTTTGTCTTTCCCTTAGGCACAATGACCTTCCCTTGGAACAGTGACGATGTCGGCCTGCTGATTAGCAGCACGGCTTTGCAGCCAGACCTCCTCTGGACGGGGCCAAGGACAGGCAGTGAAATCCAACTGCAGCCTGGTGGCAGAGGTTAGATGCCGTAATTACAGCTCTGGCGCCCACGAATGCATCGTGCATGCTTATCCTCTGCTCAAGGTGACTCTCAAGATTATTTCTTGCCTCCTCGCTAATTACTATACATATTTATAGACAAATTAAAGATTCAAACTTAAACAGTTATTCAATTTGAGTTCTAGTAGAATAAACAGTATCAAATCAATTCATTAGCTGGGGGTTCCTGACGATTTAACACATTCATTTGCTGTTTCCTCTCTGTGGTATCAGGTCTCACACAAGAGAGAAGCCTCAAACACCAGCAGCTATCTTTGTCACAGAAAGGGGGTAAGAAGTTCTGAACCATCAAAACGTTTGCTTCAATGAACAGAAAATGGATTTGCTGCAATAATCAAATTAGGCTTGCTTCTGTACCCCTCTTCCAAAGGCATCGTGTCTAATCTTTAAGTCTTCAGCTGATAATTCAATTACTAGCTTATTGAGAGCAACTATAAACACAATATATGTTACTGCAATTTGGATTACAACATGAGTAAACAATATTCTACAGATGCTTCTGAACATCTTCATGAGACTTTGCTCATCATTCCACTTCTGAGGAAGCTGCATACTTTCACATTCGTGAAAGCTGCTGCAACAGCTCTGACTCCATGGCCACAAGCTCCCACCTCATGAGAGGGGCAGTACCACAACTTCAGCAGCTTTGCCCAACAAGGAGCAAGCTGCAAGGTCCAGCCACCAGAAACATCTTTTAAGTCAAGCCAGATTTATATAATGCTCCCCTTTCTGTATCTACACTCTCCACTTTGTGTTTCACAGTCTTTTGAAAACCTTCATGAAACCATGAACCTCAAATGTACCGAGCAACAGCTGTTTATTTGGTCTATAAATAAAGGGAACTAACAATTTCACATTTGCAGGACATTTACAGAAGGATTGAGTTGAAAACTGTGAGCTAAGTTGATGCCTAATCTTGGGCATACAGACTCTTTCTGCTCCCACAAATTTGTTACTCAGCCTTTACTCCTCTCTACGCAAGCCTCCATCTCCATAAAGCCATTCAGAGTAAGTTACACACAGTTGCAGAACATCACCGCTGACACACTCAAGTCAGAAAGTTTCCAATTATACAACAGTGGTAAAGCAGGATTAGGAAAAAGGCTCTTTGAGGACAAGGAACTTCTATCAACAGCTCTTTTTGACAGATTGTACAAGTTGAAGTTCAGGACAGAGGTTATGAACCACGGGCATTTAACCTCAGAAATAAATACCACAAACCCTCCAAATAATTATAATTTCGCCTAATAATGAGTAATTTTTTTGTCCATATAAGAAAACTCTAATCTAGAAACAATGACATAATTAAAGATCATCTTAGTGTAAGCCATTTCATAAAACTTCAATTAACTGAAAGTCATCTATTCAGCTTACCAGGTTAGCCAAGTTGGCTCCATGTACACCAGCTGCCCTTCATCAAATAGGAGCGCTCCATTTACAAAGTATACATTCATCCAAATATTGTGGACCTCTTTGGACTCTAAATGAACACAGAGAGTAAGCATAAATACATCCAAGATGTTTTGGTAGTGGTAACTTTCAGGAACTGCAATAATTATTACCGCTACTGAAGATTTATTAACTTTCCACGATGACACAAATACGGGTTAAAATCAGATCAGGCAGTAAATATGTATGTGTTGGGAGTGAAACCAGCTATTTAACATAAGTTAGGTATTCTGTGATTCTCAACAGAAGAAGTTATTGCAGAGAATGAATGTACTATCCACCAAACTGACATTAATTCAGTTTATCCATTACATTAATATTTTTCAAACCTAAGTCACAGCTGTTAGAATTACAAAATCTCCATTTGCCTTGTGTTTCAGCACAGGGAAGTTGTTACCTTAACTGGCAGCCCCTTACCACCCCCAGCCCTATTTATATTTGAGTTTTCCATTCTATATGTGTCCTGAGATGTGTCTAGTTCTGGAATTGTGTATTTCCTACTTGGTGCCTCAAGTACAGCATGACTTACTTGGAAAGTGCACTTTTCTCCTTTGCTTCATTGTTGGGCACAAACCCTGGAAAAATACAGATGTACACATTCAATATGATAAACCTGGGATCTGCCAAATTCCTGAAAATCCTTCTTTTGGAAAAGTTCAGGTAAGAACAAAAACTTCCATGCAGCATTTCATAGGGAGCAAATGTTTTATGTTTATGAACAATTTGTATAGCCCTTAGCATCGGGGTATCCACACTCTTAAGTAACACAACATCCATCTAAGGATCTTGTCTGAAACCAGGACACATTCATGCAGTTTGGAACACTTTTTACTCAAACCCTGTAGACTCTTCTGCTTTCCTTTTCTACTTTCGAAGTATTTAAGCACTTAAGCTTCGCTAATGCATCTTCTTATTGGTAGCTTTCACATGTTTTTTGCTTGACTAGACACATGCAACATAGCTTTAAAAAAGAAAAAGCATGTAAATATCCTTAGAGTGGCTCAACTGGACTAGAGGAACAGTCAGCATGTGGCCCTGGAAGACAGGCCATGCTCATTGTGACGCTACCTGCTGCGCACAGCCGCCAGCACTCAGAGCATGATAAAAAGGGCATTACTGGAACAATGACAGAGACAGTGAGCACCACTTGCACAGGGTGTAATGAGCAACATAGACCACAGCATTTGGAGACTGACAGTTCAGGTTTGTTTGTTGTTGGGGTTTTTTAACCCCAAATTTCCATCACTTTTCAAATAATAAAGTGCCTGAATTAATTGGTCTCAGTTCTGAGAAGCACCATGTGTGATTTCAAGCCCTTTTTGCAAAAAACCCCACACATGGATGCCTTTCAAGGCCAGCATGACAAGTCTTCAGCAAAGAAAGAAATTTGAGACCATCACAGTATACTTGCTTAGAAATCATTTTGCCTTTACAGGATCTGAACTATAATTAGAATGCTGATGTCCTGTTTTAATAGAGACAGGAGCAGAATTCAAAACAGAGAACAGAACAATATTCAGGATATGGCACTACTCACAGATTGAAGGAACAGGTCATGATGGGCAAACTTCTGTTATTAGTTCTTTCCAAGGTTCAGATTTCTGCAGAAGCAAAATAGAAGATCCAAGAAATCAGAATACTTCTGAATTAAAAAACCATTGAACCATCCCATGCTAGGTACTTCCACTCTTCCCCTTTAAATTTTCCACAGAACACTGCTTTTGTAGCTGCCAATTCTGTGACCTTGCTGGAAGTCACCAAGCCAGAGATCAATTAGTGAGTACAGAATAGAGAGGGAGCGATGACTGCATTCTGCCTGTCCCTTGGGAAGAGCAGCTGTGCTTCGGGGTACAAGCAGCATAAGCCTGGAAGATTGTTATCCAAAGGGAGTGCTGCTACGCAGGCTGGTTACTAACTGCAAAATGCACAACGCAGCAGAACTGAAAGGAAACAGGAAAACCCCCTTTTCCCTTTGATTCCCACATGTAAAAAATTCCAATAATTTAAAAACATTTTCATTTTGAACACAGTGAAACCTTTTTACACTAAATGTTACCTACAGCAAATACACCATGCTGGCTTCAAACCTATAAATTATGAATGTTAGTACTCTTCCTGTAGAAATACCCCATAGGAAATTACCTTTTTAAAATACTGCATACTCTTCATGTACCCCATTTCATCACTCATACAAATCGGGAAAGTTTGTCTGTAAAGGTTAATTTGGAATATGCAAGATAAAGAAATAGCTTTTATTAGAAAAGGAAGAGAAATATCAGTAACATTTCAGCATGACCAAAACATCTACCATCTCCAACATACCTTAGAAAAGGATACTGCTTTCCTTTGAAAAGGAAATGCAGTACAGAGGGTGGAATTCCTTAAAGAAATGATAGTTTGTACCAGAAATACTGAAGTTGTGAAACTAGGCAGATCATTTTTCTTCTCTATGAAATGGATTGGTCTGAAATGCATTGTCCAAAGAGGCACAGTGAGTCTTTTCAAGCAGACTCCATAAACCCTCAGCAGATCACCACTATTCCCCCCATTCAATAGACAAGATGAACCAAAACTCGGGCACTTCACTTGTGTCACACACAAAACTACAATGACAAAAGATAGTAGTCCCACAGCCTTTACTTCCAGCTGCTGAACTACCTCAGAGGTGTCCTTGCAGACACCTCCAAAGAAGCAGCAGTGTCTACCCTCTACTGCCCCCAACGATGCACGACTCTTTCCAATCCACTCTGGACAGAGTTCTTCTTGCACACGCCGCAATCCCCATGTTCACACAGAAGATGAGCACAGAGAATGTGGAATTACAAGTTAGGTGCCATCTCTGCACCTACCAAAAGATACTGCTACCCAATTTGTCTGGCTTGTGCCTCTATGCCAAAGTAATATCCCATGCAATGAGATCTCATCTCCCACCGGTCTCAGCTAAATCATTAGTTACTGGTCTCTGTCACACCCCTTGCAGTGCAGGTTACCTGGGCCACAGAGCAGTGACTTTAACAATAAACTTGTCAAACTTGCAAGTTCTAACTGACCCAAGCTATTAGATCAAGTGATGTAAACAGAACTTTAGAGGAAAGTCTCCTCCCAAGAGACCTCAGGAGCACTAGCTCATGTATTTCAGTCCCAACTCTCAGTGACCCTCATGGCTTCAGAAACAAATCAACGTCCTCTGTCAATGAAAGAGGACCCATTTGCAAGTCAGCAGGAGCATCCCAACAGTAAAATTCTTTCACAGCACCCTATTAGAGACTTGATGGGGGTCACACAGCACCACCTGCAAAGCTGGCTGATGACATAAAACACACAAGGCTTTGAACATGGAATGGGAAAATTTCAAACGTCAGCCCACAGAACATATAAATGGAGGGGGGTGGGGTAACTTTTTCAGGATAGCATTTAAAGTTACCAGGAAACACAGCAACTGATGATGATCACAATTTAATTCTCAATGCCACAACATCTCTGCACATACTACATTTCAGTGACTCCTTGTTACCTCTCTCCTGTGAGGACGCTAGCACTCCAGGAATGGAAAGCCATGGACAGTGACTCAGAGTTCTGTGGCTCTAAACAGAGGGCCCTGACTGCTGGGTGCCTTCAGAACACAACTGCAGGGCTTTCCATGAGGAAGATTCCACTGCTGGCTGACATACAGCTGTGCTCTCAGCACTGCATGTATGCAGCTCTTTAGTATTTAAATCAGTACATAAATATTTCACACAGAACTTAGTCTAAAATAAGCCTCTCACCTGGTTACTACAACGTTACAACAGTCTGTCTGCTTGCCTTAGTTTGCAGTCAGCTATAATGCTATTTGTGTGATACACTATTCTGTAAAGCCTCCCAGAAGAAACCTGAGAGATCAATAGTCCTTAAATAAATGATTAGAAGAGCTGAAATCATTTAGGTCATCAAATAGCAAGTGGGATAAATAAAAAGTCATAGTTCCATGAACACCTGCATGTAATAGAATTTTTACATTCATTTGTTGACTTAAATGATAGAAAGGCTGCACACCAAAGCATCAGAGGCAGAACTATGGAAAAGCATCTGTAATAAGAAAGCAAAAATGGGATAACAATACATTAACATTGTTTGGTAGGTTAATAAAAAAGAAAAAGAAAAGAAACAAGATACAATAATAGTTTTTTAAACTTTCAACTCCTAATGCAAGTGAACTTAGACCAGAAATTGAAAGGCAACCTTCTAATCTAAGGTATGAAGCAAAGACAACTCTCAGAAAGAGGCATTTCAACACTCACAGATGTTGCACTAACCATGAGAAAATATACATAAAATGTACTCTCCCAAAGATACAAGTATGTCTCTGTTCAAATGTCTTGGGTTTTATCTATGCTGTCACAACTGCCCTACTCCAGCACAGCATCCTGTTGTACCCAGAGCAGACTGCAGTGCCTGACCCCATCATAGAGGCCACTTGCTCCCATACTTTAAAATCCTTCACTGTCTCTCCTTGAGGCTTCTAACCTGCAGCTCCTTCAGTCCTGGCATGACATCAGACTTAGAACGTTTCAAACATTCCATTCATTCAACTCTGGATTCCTACTGGGGCCTGTATACTACAGAGTGGCTCCACCCTCCAGACCTGTACAAGCTCCTGCTTCCTCAAAATGGACAATGAAAGTCACATTCGCTTCCCCTCTCTGGTGAAAGAGTCTCGAAATTGTAGCAAACTACAGCATTCTGCAACTACCAACCTAACCCAACTGTTTCAGACATGGGCAAGCAAACCCTGGGAGATGCTTCCCTGACACGTGGTCATCACAACGATACCTACTGTACCAAACCCTTGGGCTGTCCAGGGGACCATCTTTACAGATGGGGCTCAATTTCCCTTTAAAGGGGAAATCTGATACATTTTAAATTTGAGAGGCACCATTTCAATCTACAAACCTCCTAAGACACAGACATCCAAATCTTTCAGAGTCCCAGCAGCTTGTTTGATAGTCACATTTACCGAAATCTCCAGCTACTAAGTCTCCTACATTTAGGTAACCTCTTGGCATATCAAGGTTCATGAAATGTTGAGGTACACACCTAATGTGGAACACAACCTCCATCTGCTGCAGATCTGTTTCCCATGTATCACTTTTTCTGACAACACCAGATAGTTAAGCAGCAGCACAATGGGTACATGGAGTAGAGTCTCAAATATTAAAGGTTATTTCTAGGATTATGCACATGAGCACAGAGAGACAAAGCAGATTTCAAAGAGCAAACCTGTGGTTAGAGGGATGTGCCAACACCCATTTGTCAGATCTAGTTTTCAGTGTCCTGGACCATGTCTGTCTGTTCTAGAACTTCAACAAGATGAACAAGACATGAGAACTAAAGACTGCTCCCGTGATGTCGCGATACCGGGTTGGGTACCACTGCATTCAGGAACACACCAACCTCAGCAAGGTCAGTGTTTTATCTCAAGGGTACAGACTGTGAACGTTTTCCAAATCCTACTGAATTCTGGCTGTAGTCTCACAACATTTTTAATGAGGTTATAAAACTACTTCATTATAACCAATATTCTCATTATAGAAATATTTTAGACCTGATTTCTGACCACAGTTCAAAGTGGTTTATTTCTATCTAGCAATTACTATTATTCCCAAGAGTTCTCCACTTTCTGTTGATGAAAATGAATCTTGGTAAAGCTTTTTTTAAAAAATATTATTATTATGACTGTACTGCCAGGTTCACTCAGACAAACTCTGGCTCAAGTTGGAGGCTTCAGCGACGTTTATAGACACTCAGCTAGTGCTTCCATCAACAAAACACAGATCACCACAGACAAAACCAGATATGGGAAGGAGAAAACATGCAGTTAAAAAAAAAAAAAAAAAACAAAGAGAAAAAACCCCACACCATTGAAAACAAAAACTTTTTTGTACCAGAAACAGATTGAAAACAGAAAGGAAATTAGCATTTAGGGATAAAAAAGCCTATTCACTGTTGATGTTAAATACAACACCCGCAGAGATGGAAGCTGGGTTTATTTTTGATAGCAGCATAAACATTAAAGATAAGCCAAAAGCATTTAGAAAATATGGGTGCAGTACAAAGACTCATGTGATGAGAGATATTTTGTTTGAATCTTGACCTGGCAAACCTCTTGTATGACAGAGGCTCTTTTCAGTGGAGTCACAGTCCTGCCTAGTTACTCTGCCTATTAGTGATAAAAAGGCCACCCAAGCTGTTTCTACTCTGGCATGAGGGCAGGTTTGCAATCCTAAACTTCAAAGGAAAAGGAAAAAAACCCCACCCTAAGATATCTACCTAAGGACCAGCACTCAGCTGCTGTCTTCCTGTATCTGGTCCAGCCAGTCTTCCCTAAAACAATAACTTTATCTTTTTTTTCTAGAAATGGCATTAAAATTCCCAAAATACTTATCTACTTGTCACTGATATACATGAAAACATTTATATTGCTATATGTGCATCATATCCTACCCACACAACGAATGAGACAGCTGATTACCAGCTTGGCTCATCGTGCCTACAATCCCAGCAATAACCAAGTGCTAACCACACCAACCACAACTGCTGGGAGGATTAAGCAACCACAGGATCAAATCTCAAAAGTCTATTACAACGTAGAGACTGAAAACTGTGACACCTCTGCAGAGTTCAGCCCTACTCTGGATGTGTGCTCATGCAGTCCAGGCTGCTCCAGGGAGGATCCTGCCCACCAAAAATCAGGAAGCTGCTGGCAACTTCACCAAGGCTGGTTCCAGGCAAACAAAGTAAGGGAGGGATACAGAGACAGGGTCACGCTGAGCAGGGGCACAGCGTGTAGCAATTCACTTGCTAGGATAAGGAACACCCTGTACCATCACTCAGCAAAGCTAAGACACATCAAACAAAAGGTGGAATCAGAAGGTTAACAAGTACAGCAGCGCGTATTGAGATATACGCTCTCTTTTTTTAACCTAGACCTTTGTTGTTTTTAATAATTGATATAAAGTAGCAAATGACTCACTAATTGCACTTCTAAATTGTAACCCAACCTGGAATCAATCACACATGGCATAACTTCTGTTCTTACTTGAAGCTAAATCCACCACAGTGCATGCAGTAGCCTCTCTAATAATTGCATTAGTCATAAGCTGAAAGTATTTCCCACTTACTTGGTTCCAGTTCTGCTTGCTTTTCAAGCTCATCCTCATCTCTATCACTAAAAAGATCTCTGAAATGTTACCCTACAGAGCCTGCTCTGGGACCTGAAGAGCAGTGTGGTACATCTCATGGTGTGATTCCTCCCCTTTTAGCATCTCATTTTCCTCCAGCACTATTTCACCTCCTCTGCTCCAGACAAAAATCAAACAATTATCATTCAGGATTGTACCAGATATTAGCAAGTACTCTGTAGAGCTCTTAGTAATGAGCCTGGTACACAAAAACCTGCATGTCACCTTGTGTTTTGCAGCACAGATTCTACATCTTTTAAGTACCCTCTACACCAGATAGTTGTCTGCCTGACACGCTCCCTTTTATGTCTGAGATACATTTAAAAAAACTGAACACTGATCGTGCAAGCATTTTTCAGAACAGAACTCTTTGCTACATCATGCAGCAGACTAACCATCTAGGACCTGTGGGCCAAACAAAAACTAAGGCAGATGGGAATGAAAGGAAAGAGCTGGGATCAAGTATACACAAAACAAGGTGAATTCTGACAGTTCTGGGAACAACTCGGGACGCTCAGAACTACCAACTATGAACTCAGTTAACTGACTTTTGCAAGGATCCTCCCAAAGAAACAGACTCGTCAGAGCCTCAGTTAAAGTAAAACCCATGGTGTCCCACTGCCAACTGTGTGGTGAGAGCCCAGACCGAAGTCACATCATCCCCCCGTCAACAGGGTGAGCGGAGAGTTGCTTGGTTAACGCCTGGAGATACTTTCAGAAGATCAAAAATGCCCACACACAGTTACATTTGCCACAAGCAATGCTTATCTACACCAGCAAAGACAATTCTAGTACTGACACCATCTCATCTTTGTTTTCCCCCACTGTGAATCTTCTGCCCACATCCTGCAGAGAAACAGATTCAATTAAAATGTGCCACATTTTCACTGCTGATTTCCCTTCCCGCATCCCCAGGCCACTCCCTGCACTTGACTACTCTGATATTTAGCCTTTGATTTTAATGCAGATTTGCAGAAATACTTTTATTGACTCTGGGTTTTAATATTTGCACAGTCACCCCACAAAGACAGGGGATTTTAAAAATAAAAAGTTTACCCTTTCTGAATGCAGCTCTAATCCGCTCAACATCTATTTTTATGCTGCTTATATTATAACCTTTTAACTTTCACCTTCTGCTCTCTATGTTGTTGGTTTTGTTTTTGTGGAAGCCAGATGACATCATGACTTTCCACTTTGTTTTCTGTATCCCTTGGCATTCTACCTTCTTTTCTCATGACTTCTCTCCACACAAGCAAATATGGCCAAGACAGAAGAGTGGCTCTGGTCACTGTTTTATGTTGTACAGAACTGTTTCCAACGTCATTCTTGTCAGTGAAGATGAGCTGCTTTTTTTGAACTTCAGTATTTCCTTCAAAACACTTCAGATTTGCAAGTCGTTTTCTGAGCTTATCACCTTCCTAAATCCAAGGCTCCTACGTGTGAAGTATCCAGACACTGCCAAGCTTCAAAGGGTGCAAAGAGCCATGTTAAACGTGCAACTAGTCCCACTGAAATTAAACACATGCAATTATTTGTCTCAGGATTAAAAAGAAGTCAAGTCAAACAAGTTCCTTTCCAAATTCTCCACTTTTTTGTTATTTATAAGTTCCTGTAAAGCTTATGAGACTAATTTCACATGTAAAGACAGCTTTTTCTGTGAAGATTTTTAAACTACAGGCCTCACACAGAGTGTCTTTTTCCAATTCAAAGTCTGTCCTCGGATACTTTTGCACAAATCCCATTAACTTCAGTACATGTCTAAAGGCAGAATTTGAAACCTGTAAAGAACTGGGTCACTGGACAATGGTAAGTCTCAGGCAGAGATTTCTTTTCAGAGTTATAACAAGAGAAAAATACCTCTTCCCTCGGGCACTAAGTGCACATTCCCATTTGTCTGTAAACAATACCAAACACTTGAAATTGGATAGGTCACATTTCATCCTGCTCACTGGGGACTTTCCCCTTTCCTATAGCTAATAGCCATTTAGGCCCTAATGGAGTCCCTGTACCTGATGCTAAATCATCTGAGCACCATCCTGGGGGGATGCCTCATGGCAGTTCAGTGCCTGGTTCACTCCAAACTTAAAATCAGTAGTTAGCAACAATTTGTTTTAAGGGTCCCTCTGTTTTTCTGTGGGTTTTTTGAACACTGCTTTCACATGCTCGTCTCATACACTAGTTCCTGCCTTGCCTCTGGTTTTATTTATTACTAGTAATAAAAGCTACAGTGTAATCTGCAAGCAGGAAAATCAGTCCAGGAATAGATTTTTATTTTTTTACAAACTAACTCTATATTTATTGTGTCAGTAAACACCAGTGACAGAGTCTTAGAAGACTTCAGTCACCATGACTGTTCTCTGCATTAATACCTCAGATCTGTATAGTGTTCTCCTATGATTGGTTTTATTCCATTGAATACATTTGTTACAGCACAAAACCCGCACAGTGCTTGAAATCAGACTATCCTAGCCCAAACTGACTAGTCAGGAGATAAAATGAGACAGGACAAACCACTATGCAGCATACAGAAGTTAACTAGGAGTTCCCTTTCCACACTCACTTTTCCTAACTTCTAAGAATCCAAGTCACATGCTAACAACACACACTTTGCATTTTCAAAGACACCAGCACCCTTTAGATTTGTTTCTGCTTGTGACCCTGACGACAGCGTGTGACCTCTGTGTTTCAGCTAACTTGGTGGCTGCATCTCTACAGCCTCTCTGATTCCCCCACTTGTCTAGGGGACGCTGGAAACATTCAAGAATACATGACAACGTCCTAAATATTTCAGTGAAAAGACCTGCAGGAAAGACAGTATTTCCATCACACTATAAATTAAATTTTCTTCCTTTTTATTCCATGAAGCCTAAAGACAGATGTTGACTTTTTTTCCCAAACCTCAGATGTTCTTTTCCTTGTTAAATTTATATCCTTGTACTGCAGCACCAAAGCTCTTCCAATCCCCTGTATTCTAAATTAATCCATCAATCCCCTTTCCTCTGTGTTTTTGCCCTTGGCAAATCACTAGCCCATGGGAGAACACAACAGGAAAATTCAAGATTTCGCTCAGACCACAGCTGAAAATACCTTCTGCCTCTGCAAAAGCTTCATTATTTAAGGTATCATCTCTTGCAGCTTCTTCTCTCCTTACTACAGTTCTAGCTTCACTGCACAGCCACCACTTCTTCACTGCTGCCCTTTCCCAGACTACCATCTCCTTCAGCAGACTTCCTCAGGACTTATATTTGCACTGTGTCTCTATTCATGACAATGAATTTAACATAAAAACATTCTCATGTTAAGTCCTTGGACCAGTCCTTGATTACCTAGCTGTTATCTTCTCACCCCTTCTCAAGGCCTACACTAGTATTTTAAGGCCACTCTGGAGATTTAACTGAACTCGTTCATGGCTTTGAAACCTCTTGATTCTAGACCTGAAAGATTCCTCAGATTTGTTTTTGCTTCCAAACCTTAAACATCAGGAGATAAAAGTTTGTTACAAAAGTAGTGCTGTGCCTGACACTTCAGAACTAGGGTGATACTCTACCTACAGGCTTGCAAAGCAGCACACAAAGCCCAAGTTCAATTCAAACAAGCTGGGCCTCTCACTACACCTGCAGTTATTGAGGCACATGTGTTTTCTGCTCCCACCCTAATGCTGCAAATCACTCTGCTGAATGAAAGTTACTGTTTCGTTTCAGCACTGCAAATCTCCTGATCCTACTGCCTTTTGCCAACCTCCCCTCATAGGCTGCCTCAGCACAGCACGTTGTGTACTGATTACTTTGGCATGGAGCTCCCCAGTAAACTGCCTTTCATCTTTACAGTCTATATAAAATCAGTTTTGAAGAGTGTAAAAAGTGGTATTAAATATGATTGCCACAGACTTATGTGTTGAAAGCTGAGTTTGAAAAGACACTTAACCTAGAAAACCCAGCAGAAATCCTGAAGCGCTCGCATGAGGATATTGGCCATTTGAATGTTGAAGCAGAACCACACATTTCTCTGGAACTCACATCCAGAGAAGGATAAAAAGCCACCCCACCAGCTCAATGGCTCTCCTCATACCCACAGGGTTGGCTTGAAGGGTGTGATGAACAGCACTTGGCGATTGTGCTCTCTCCAACTTCACAACACCCATTTGCTCTGGAACAGTCTGGTATCAGAGACTAGGAAGAATCACGGCAGGGCAGCCAAAAGCTAACTTGAACCCGTTTGCCTTGGTTTCTAGAAGAGAAATATGGAGCCGGTGGAACGCTGCAACCCATCTGCGGCCCGACCCGCCTACCCGCGTCTGAAGCCGCCTCGATCGCTACGTCCCGACAGCCGCCGAGGACTCCACACGAAGCACGGCCCCTCGCGCGGGAACTCCGCGCCTCAGCTCCTCTGAGGCAGCCGCTCTCCTCCCGCCCCGCTGCAGGTTGGGCCGTGGGATGTAAAACCCGCCGAGGCCGCGCACTGCCCAGGCGAGAGGTGCCGGGGCCGCGCCTCAGGCCCGTCCAGGCCCAGGCCGGGCCCTGCCAGCGCCTCCCTGCCCCTCGGGCCGGCGGGGACGGGTCTGCCCGCGCTGGGCATTTACACTGGCGGCCCTGGGCCGCTGCAAACGGCGCCGAGTGACGGGGACAGCACACGCCCGGTCTCCGCTGAGGTACTGCGGCTCCTCCCCGCCCCGAGAGACGGGGCAGGGCCGATCTTCACACACACCTGCCTCTCACCGTGCCGCCAGGCCCGGCCGTCCCTCGGGCAGGGATGGGGAGGACCCGACCGCGCCGCTTACGCACTCTGCGCCCGACACGCTAGCGCCTACGGCATTTGCGCAACAAGAGCCTTCTCAGGTGCAGCGCCCGCGTTGACGTTACGGAGAATCCGTAAGAAACACTAACCTCTTTGAGGGGCTTTACGTAAGTGACGTTCCCGGGTGCGGCCTCTGCCGCTCCTAACTCACGTAGCTGCGGGAGCTCTCCAAGCGGCGGAGATCCACCCCCCGCCTCCCCGGGCGGCGGGTGGGGTTACGCGGTTCACGCAAGAAATAGCGGCCCCAGGTAGGAAACCAGGCGGGCCGAGCTGGGAAGCCTTACGTCAACTCCGTAAGGCTGCGTTGGCCTGTCGCGAGGAGGGAGGAAACGGCCTGTTCCGCGCCGCTACGGAATTAGCGCGGCGGTCCGGCATCCCCCTACGCAGTCGGCGTAAAGCTCCCTCTCAGGTGCAGGGAGGGGGCGGGCTCACGTTGCCCGGCAGCCCCAGCCTATGGGGGCGCCGGGCGCTGTCACGTGCCGGAGCCCCGCTCGCCGCTGCGGAGCCGGAGGAGCCGGACGGGGCCACGGAGCCGGGACGGGGCCGGGGGGCTGCGCCGGGGCCGGCGGCGAGCGGGGTGAGGCGGGCGAGCGGCGGGGCCGACGGGGGGGAAGGGTCGGGGCGGCAAACGGCCCTCCGCGGCGCCCCCGAGGGGAGGCGGGCGCCGGGGTACCGCTCCTCCCACTGCACCGGGCACTGCGGGCAGGAGGCAAGGGCAGGACGCGGCGCGGGGGGCGGCGCGGGGGATGGGAGGCGGCGCGGGAGGGGGGGGCGCTGCTGCGCGCGCGGAGGGGCGCGGCGGGGGGTGGGGATGGGATAGGGCTGGAAATGGGGGGCTCGGCGCCGCGGGGTGCGCAGGCGGCCGCCTTTCCGCCCGCTGCCCTTCCGCCCGCGGCACCGCGCGTACCTGTCCGCGGGCGCGCAGGTGGCTGCGGACGGGTCGGAGCTGCGGGCGGGTCGGGACGCGGCGGCCGAGGAGGAGGAGGAGGGAGTAAGGGAAGGTGGGGTGCGGGGCAGCGCGGCGGTGCCGTCCCTGACAGCCGTGGCCCGGCCAGGTGCCGGGAGCGGGGCCGGGGCTGCGGGTCGGGGCTCCCCATCAAAAGTTTGCTCCGGCTCGGCGGTGGCAGCGCCCCGGCCCGCCCGCTCCCCGGAGCCCTTTGGAAGCCGCGGTGTTCTCGGTGGCATCGACTTGGGAGCCCCCGCGCCCCTCCGGGACCCTCCGGGCATCCCGGGCCGGGAAAGGTAACGGCCCGAGCTCTGGTTGGGGTTTGTTGGTTTTTCTCCTCTTTGATTCGGGGTTTTCTCTGCACTGGATTTTGTTAATCATTAACCCGCTCATTATTCTGGAAGTGGGAACTCCAGAGGGATAACCTGGGAGCCTCGTGCAGGCTACTGAGTAGAGCAAAACTGGAGTTTAGACTCGAAATAGGAATCTGCATTATCCAGCTGGATGTCTTATTACTTATTTACGTGGCTCTGAAAATGGTGCCGTGTGATCTACGGAAAGTGAGAAGGAAGCACCCAGCTCCACGAGCCTGTGTCCAGATAGCTCAGAATCCAGCCACACAGAACCTTAAAAACAGGGGGCCTGGGAATGTCTGAGAGATGTTTTTTCTTCAGCTGCCTATTAGAGTTTGTTAGCATTTTATAGAGGTTTTACTGTACTTTACCTCCACCTCACAAGTTCTGAGTTTTCAGGGTAAAGACTGAAGTGGGTGTTGATGCCTGGACTGTGAGGTGTCCAAATCCTCCTTAAAGAGACAAACATTTGGGCAACTTTAAGCTAAATAGCCTAGCTATTTTAATTTAAGCTAAAATGAAATAGCTGTGACTTCTAATGAGCATTTGAATCCTGACCTTTTAGGGTAAAGACAGAAAACTACAATAATTTCCTTCATTCATGCAGAATAATTTACCATTCTTGGAAAGAATGGAGAAGGAAGGCCCCTTTTGCCAAACTTGGTCTTATTTTCTTTTCAAAGATACAGTAACCATTTCTGAGAGACCCAAAGGAAGCACCTGGGGAGGCAGAGGAGGCCTCATGGCTGCAGGAAGGAAGGAAGGAGGATGGGACTGTGCTGTCTGTGCTTGGAAGGGAGGCCTTGAAAACAAAACCCTGGGAGCAGGAAGAGAGGACAGCCTGGCAATGCCTCTGCAGGGCTTGTATTGCTGTCTGTCTCTATTTGCACAAGGTCATTGCTCCTAGGGGCTGGAAAGAGAAAGTGTTTTCTAAGAATTTAAATAGCTCACCTCTTAGGTGGGCCACCAGAGATGTGTGGTTCCTGCCAGTGGAGAGAGGAAGAAGAAATCCACGTTAGGACATAGCAGCCTGCTGTAGCCTCTAGTACGTGTCTTAACTTGTAGGAAGGTGGACTTGCCTCTGGAAGCTGTTGGCATATGTCACTTTCTTTTCTCCGCAACTTTCTAGTCACTTTTCCCTGGCTTCCTGTTGGCACAAAATGGAGAGATTGGGAAAAGAGTGGGTAAGGACTGCTAAAAGTAAGGTTTAACATCTTCAGTTTTCTCTTTCCCAGAATCTTGTCATTGATGGTGCAAGCCTAGTGCTGCTTTGGCATCCCTACTGGAATCTTTAGTCCTTGCTCATGTTCTTATCCCTGTTTTCATAAAGGGGTTTTATTTGCATAGGCTGTTAATCCAAAGAGCTGTCGACAATATCATCATCTCTCCACAAAGAATCAGAGCCATTTAGGTTGGAAAGGACCTTTAAGATCATTGGGTCCCAGTGTTAATGCAGGATCACCAAGCCCACCACTAACCCATGCCCTCAAGTGTTACATCTACACATCTTGTAAGTACCTCCAGGGTTGGTGACTCCAGGCTTCCCTGCTGATGAAGTGCCAGGTCTTGTTCCAAGTGGTTGACAGGTAAGATGAAGGTGGAAATCTAGGACTTGATTGCTTGGGGAGCTGGAGAAGGATTCCATCTAGAAATACTTGTGTGTTGGGGGAGCCCCAGGTGATAACTGGTATGAATGCTGCTGAAAACGTGACCAGGTCCAGCCTCTTGGTTTGTCCTAGAAGGAAGAATTTCAGCTGTGATTAATTTCACACCCAAAGTTTAGGAGAGAAGGAGTAAGCAAATGGAAAGATGTAACAGGAGATGGCAGAGGGCACACCATGCCTAAACGTTAGGGGAGTAGTTTAAACTCGGGTGGATTATGTGGATTTTGTTGACCTTCATTTCTGACTTTTAAGTGGGTTTTTTCCATGGATGTTCATTCAATAGCGTGACACTTCAGGTTGCTGAGCTCTCTTCTTTTGAAGCCCCTCAGCTTGTGTTCCTCAAAGGCCTGGGGATGGACTGAGATTTTTACTTTTTCACAGTTCAAAAAAAAAAAATCCTGTTTGGAAATGAAAAAAAAAAAAAGTCTAAGAAGCTGCTTCATGTTGTGAAAAACCTCACTGCAGAATCATAAAAGCTGCACTTTTTCCACGTTGCTTTGGAAGCAGCTGAACTTTGTAACTTGGCATGTAAATAGAGCTCTTTGAAGAGCACGTCCATGGCTGGAAAGACGGGAGAGGAAAATGCCCTGGCTGGTTAACAAGCTCTCGAATGTGTAAAGCGCGGCTGTGAGCAGCCTCGTTGAAGTGTCTGTTAAAACACAGGGGAGAAGTTTGCAGAGTCTTGTCCTTGGCTGTGGTGAAGCGCAGCCACCTACAAGCAGCCAACATGTCTACGTGTAGGTAGAAAACAGTGACAAGAGAGTTGGTTTGTGTGCTGCTATAGATTGGACTGGGTGAGGGAGAGCGCTGGGGAAGGTGCTGAGGATGCATCTCATCTGCAGGAGGTGCTGGGTGAGAGCTCCACATCTCTCTAGGTTAACTTTGGTGAGGTAGGACTTCTGGTAAGCTTCACCATGCTGACAGAGGACTTGAGCAATGCATTTGGATTTCTGTACCTTGCTTTGTGTCCAGGTTGGGGGAGGGAGGACTTTTCTGCACTGACAACATATGCATGAGGAGCACTTGGCTGGTGTAGGGTCCTGGATTTGCTATAAACCCAGCAGCACTGGCAGGAGGGATTGCTTTACTGCTGTATGTGCTCCAGTGATGAAATCAAAAGGGAAATTCCTGTTTAAAGCAACATGAAAAACCCTTACAGATTTAACCAGCAGAAAAATGCAAGTCTCCAAGGTTTCTGTAGCAATCCTAGTTGGAGCACGTTTGCTGTAGCTGTAGCCTGATTTGACAAAGAGAAACTTTGTCCTTCATATTTAAGGAAGCTGAGCTGTCAGACCTGAAAGCATGTAATAAAAGCACTAATTGATACAAGCTACAAGACCAGAGACAATATTTTTTCAGTTGTACTTCTGCATTTCTTGGCCCTTGTGTAGTTTTTCTTTCTTAGGTGCAAGTCTCTCACCGGGCAGTGGTGACAGGAAGCACAGAGAGCGGCGTGGATGCTGCCTCAGCTCACAGGGACAGCCTTTCAGTTCACTTCTCTGAAAACCTTAATTCTCAGCCCTTTAAGAACAAACACACATAGGAATTCTTACAAATGATACAAGCCAGTTCACAGAAACTGCCTGCACTTTGGATTTTTGGACTTAATTTGTAGCTGAATCACCTTGTGTTTCTGGTCCTCTCACTCTAAGCATCACGGAATGGGAGAGGACTGAGGGCATTCTTGGTCCCCACTCAGTGTTGGTCTGCTGCCCTGTGTTCATACTGTTGCTGTGCAGTGCATACACTGACCTTTCTGTGAGTTTCCTATGCGGTGTTGGAATGTAGGCAAGGTGCTGGTTACAGGAGACGCATTAGAAAAAATCCAGGGTATGTCATTTGTCCTGCTGCTACTGAAAGTTATGTGAAGCATGGTGCTGGGCTGCTCTGTCCCCCTTCTCTGCTGGCTAAACCCAAGAACCCAGAGCCTAATCCCAGGTAGGGATTTTCTGTGCAGCTGAGCAGGGCTGCTGTATTGCTGGTGATTCCCCAGCAGTGAAGGCCAAGCGTGTTAAAGCCCAGGCCCTTCTTGTTTTGCTTCAGTGGCTTCTCAGTAACCACACAAAACTTTATCATGCTTTTCTAGTAAAATATTTCCATAGGATGCTGGTAAATTAAAGGTGTAAATGGATGTTGAAGAGGAAGGATCTTATGAAATCCAGTTGTTAACCTATTTTAGAGGGTCTCCTGCATTGTGGAAACAAGTGATCCTGGTGCATGGGTTAATTTAAATTAGTCCTCTGATGGTGTGGCTTGGCACACTATTTAAGAACCTCAAGATGCTACTTGTGATTGACATAACAAAATGTAAATTATATGCTGTTTTACTAGGCTCTAATTTATCTGTCGTAAGGTTTGTGTACCAATAGTACTAAGCTCTTCTTACAGTAATGTTTCTCTTTCATGTGATGTCTACATAGGGGAATTAAGTTACTCTTAATTGTATAGTTAAAAATAAAAGATAATTGGGGTGTGTCTGGCTATCGCAGTAAATTAAATTTTGCTGCTGCTGCTTGTTCTTTCAGTGCATTTACTTTAAATTGGCTTTATTGGAAAATTAAATGGTCGAATATCTGGTTGGGATGAACACTCTTAGTAGTGGGTAATCGACATGTCACAGAATTTGAAGAAGTCTTAGGAAACAGAATTAAGATTTTTAGACCTTAAACTTTGATGTAGTTAGTGCTGAAGAAGTAAAACATTGATTGAAGCATTTGGCTTGGCAGTAAATGAACTCAATGGTGAGAAGCTGATGTTGCCTCTTAGCATTGTCCCATAGTAGGAGTGGAAAAGAGCAAGCTGGTTTTAGAGGTCTTTACTTCTTTAATTCTTTTGATTCTTGGGAGGGAGGTACCTTCATTAGCCACATTTCTTGTTTGACTTGCAGTACAGCAAATTTGAGTGTTAGCATAGTGTTTAAATATTGGGCCCTGAAGCATCTCCAGTATTCCCTGGCACAGGTGGGATGTTACCTGTGGAAATGTTTCTCCCAAGCTATTGGGTTGGTTGTGAACCTAAACAAAAATTGTCCCCTCATCCTTGTTCTCAGCTGCTTTCCTGGAAAAGCATAAACATCAGGAGTGTGTGACAGCACAAGCTCTTTGAAGCCGGTTTGGGAACAAGGTTTGTGTGTGTCTGGAACTGAGTGTTGGCAAAACAGCCTCCGAAGAGGCTGAGGAGATTTGAGGCTTGGGAGCAGGATCTTCTTGGGCATGCAGAGCTGCCCTGAGATTTTTGCTGCAGAATTGTTTAATCCTTGTGAAACTGATGTAGCTTTTTATTCCCTGTTTTAGAGGGGGTAGGTCCTGTAGCAGCGGATAAGTCATGGTTAATCTTGGAGGAGGCCTGAATAGTTTTATGTCTTGTTGCAGGGCATTGGGTGGTTTTGTTTTTTCACAGAATCCCAGACTAGTTTGGGTTGGAGGGGACTTTAAAGCCCCTGTCCTGGGCAAGATCACCTCCCACTAGCCCAGCTGCTCGCTTTTTGTTATGGTGTAGCAATCAAGGCATTGCTACCATGAGCCTGTTTGACCCATTCCATAAACACAGCATCTCTCTTGAATGTCCTCGTATTTGCTTTTTAAAAAGTGTGTTTGAAATTCAGTAAGGAAACAAGCCAGCATTGCCCTTGTTGAATTTAGTGATGATCTTAAAACTGTTAGCTGGTATATACCTGAATAAGGAAGGTATTTAACTTAAATGGTCTTTTTACAGCCTGCTCAGCGAGACATTGAACGGTGCACTAAACGTATCACGTGGAGACAGTGAAAGCCCACAGCTCAGATAGCACAAATAGGAAAAAAACCCCCAGATTACAGCTTGTATTAAAAAGAAAAATGGGGAAAAAAGGCATTTGAGTTCCCTGTCAACTGTCAGGAGCGAAGCTGTACTGTGTTCCTGTGGATCACATCAAGAGCCCAGCTGTGTAACCTTAGGTGGATGAGTAGGGTTGGGTTGCGGATGCTTTTGTTAACCATAGAAACAAATAACATGTAATCAGTGGATCTGGAAGGGTTGACTAAGGTGTGTTAACATTTAATCAATTTTGGAGTTGAATTTAAATAAGAGCTATTTCTGTGGTGTTAATTACTTGGGTTAGCAGGGCAGGGTGGCTCTGGTGCCTCTGCAGCTGGGGCCATGGCAGCAGCACAACCTGCAGCTGGATTTTCTAGCTGTGCTGCGAGGAAGCTGTGAGGTTCTGATCCGTGAGCGACTGATGCTCAGTCTGGGTGAAGGCATCAGTCTTCTGGTATGAAGATAAGTAGAAAAATTAGTCATTGATTCCTGCTTAATGCCTGTGTTGAAGGGGCAGCTCCTTGCATATGGAAACCTGCTCTTCTAAGGGGTGCTGTAATGTGCTCTCTGACCCTCTGTGCACTTTACTAATTTTCTACTTATTCCTTTGCTTAATTTCCTTCTGTATAATGCAGCAAGGTTTGGGTACTCACTTACTGGAAAAGACTCTGGAATAGAAGGGGAAGCTGGAGGTGTGTGCACGTGTCTTCAGGGAGCAAAGAACCAGAGAACACATGCAGTCACAGGGAAGCTGGGAGCTGTGTATGATGGGACAAGGGAATGTGTTTCCCATGTTAAGCAGGGGGAAGGAGAGGGTTGCAAGGAATCCATTAGGGGTCATAAGGGAGGCTAAACTACCAGTAGAGAACATTGAGGTTTGGAAGGTAACCATCAAAATCTGGGAAGCATTTAGCCCCATAATATCACATATTGTGGTAGTTTTGTGCCCCAGAGCCAAGCTTGGGCTGACCTTACAGCAGATTAGCTAGAGAAATGGCATGTTGGCTTGTACTTGACTGTGATGGTGGATTCTAGAAACCTAACTTTTTCTGTAGAGACAAAACATGTGCCTAGGTGAGGCAGTCTGTTAACATCGATTACCAACACTTAGTTATGAATGCTGGTTATGAAACTCCTCACCCTGAAACAGAGAGAAATTTGTGTGGCTCCAGCTCTTGGCTTCTGCAGTTCCTTTCCTGAACAGTAAGTGCAGTGAGAACTGGAGGTCTTTTTTCTTTGCTAATAAACTGTTAGACTGAGATCCCATTGGAGGAGGCGGCTGGACTCATAACTAAGTGAAGGAGCTTAGGCTCATCTTATTTGCCTCACAAAGACTTTTGGCATTGCAAGACAGGAATGAGATCTCAGATGTAATCTCTGGTAGCTGCTGGAATGATTTTGTAAATGCATGTGGTGCAGAGGCTTTGAACACTTGGATTTCAATTTCTCTTCCACTTGCAATCCAAACTTCTTTTTCTTTACTCCAATAACTGGTTTAGCTTTACAGAAGAAGAGAGGGAAGCATAAATGCCCAAGAACTGAATTCTCCTCACCTTGCTTTGCAGAACATTTTCTCTGTGCCATAGATTCCTAGTGATTGCCATCTTTTCAGAGAGCTAAAAGTGTTTAGTAAGCAGCTAGTCAACATCCAAATGCTTTGTGATCTCTTGATGTCTAGATAATTGGACTTAACAAATAGATTAGGATTTCTTTGCTTACCTGGTCATGCTGTCCAAGTCGTTAATCGTATAGAGATGTAATTTGTTTCTTGAAAGTAATCAGCTGTGCCATTTGTATGACCTTAAAGAGGGGTGGGTGCATCGCTGGGCCTCTGTAGGCTTGAAACGCAGTGGTGCTTATGCACAGGAAGCAGGGATGTGGTGTAGTGTGCATCACAGTCCAGCCCAGAGTAATTGTGAGCGCTCCTCCTTCTGAAACTGGTGGAAAGCCCAGTGAGTAATCCCATCCACACCAGGCATAGAGCAACCAAGATGGAGTGAAGAAAGGCTGGTGATTAAATTGGAAGCATTGATTAGGGGAGCATTTGGCCCCTTTTCAGGTCCTGCCACTGATTTGTGGCACCATTTAATTTCTTCCTGTCTGAAGTTCCCCTATAAAAAGCTGAAATGTTTCGCTCCGTTACAAAAGCTGTTATTTTAAAACCAGTAATAAATGTACTCTGGTAAATATGGTGAGAAGTGTTCTAGAAAAGCCAGGAAGTAAGGCAAATTCTGGGAAGGTGGGGGGGAGACAAAGCTGATAACTTCTTTGCTTCTAGTGGGTGAGGGTGAAATTGGTGACTGCCAAAAATATGAGCTCAGAGAAGTAGCTTGTTCTGCTCTGAGCCCACATCTGTACACACCTCCTCATCTCTACAGATGGCCAGGAGGCTGGAGAGAGAACACAGTTGTCTAAATTTGTGTAAGAGAAAGGAATCATGACTCCCACCTTGGAGGCGAACAAGAACCTCCTGTAACTGGGCTATTTTCAACAGTTTGAAAAATTTGGTTGAATTTTCAGTCTCAGCAAATTACACGAAAGCTGACACTGTTTGTAGTTGCTAAATAAATATTTTTAAAATATTACTCTATTGAAAGATGGTTGGCTGGAACCGTACTCTTTATTCCTTCAAAACTAGCCTGTTAAGGAATAAGCTTGATCAAGAAGTCTTCTTTGCTTGCTTCTGCTTTAACAGCTCAAGATACTTTTCCACTGTGTATTTCATAGTACTTCATATTTTATAAAAACCCGTCACTGTCTGAATAGTGATGTCACTGTTTGAAACAATCATAAAAGACACAAAACCAGAACCTAAATATTTACATCTTTATGTTTGTTTTCTTCTACCATTAGTGTGGGAATAAGGTTGCCTTTTGTGGGGTGGTTTTTTCCATATGTCAGCTTTATCCTTTGGGGGAGTGCAGTGATCTTCCTTCTGTTAGCCTGTGAGATAAAGGATCTTGTTTAAAGCAGGTAGCAGGGAATCAGCATTATAGAAGTAGCAAACTCTTGACCAAACCTGTGTTTCTGTAGATGTGGCCTCATGTAATAAACTGGCAATAAGTGTGGTTCACAAAGGACACCTTTGGCAGCTCTCCGATTATCCTGGTCCTTGCGGATGGGTTGAAAGCTGACTGTTCCTCCATCGTGACTGTGCATCACTCCCCTCCGCCCTGAACGCTCAAGACCCTGAAACTGGAGACCTTCCGACCCTTTTAGAAACAAACAAGCAACATTGTTTAACTTCTTGCTATGGGCCTGGAGCCCCAGCTTCATGCCAGCTTGTGTGAACCAAAGCAAGACTGCGGAGTTAAGACTTCTGCAGAGAGAGCTTGTATGGAACTGCTGGTAAGGCTGTGACTGAGACCCTGGGATGTGTTAAAGCAGATTCCTAACAGGGGAATGGCATGGCCTGCCCCTCACATTCTCCAGTAAATTACAGCTCCTGGTTGAAAAATGCACCAAGCACATAGGTGCCGTGTTTTGAGTTCCTTAATGCAGATTCCACATTAGCGTTACAATAACTGTGTGTTCCAAAGGGATCTGCTTTCTCTGTGTGGTTGGGTAGTAACAAACCTCTGTTTTGGTTCCCGTTGAGATGCTTCCAACTGTGCTTTTAGTAATGCAACCTAAGTGTAGTGTCATTGTCATAACAGCATTCCACCCTCCCTGAGAAGTTGCAGCAGCACCAGGCAAAGATGTGGTTGGTCTCTCTCTCTCCCTTACAGGATGATGCTGGTCTTCGTCCCAGCCCCATGTCTAGTGATGGCTGTGTCAAGTTCCATGAAATTTTGGAGGGGAACAAGTGTACTGAAAGAATATTAAGGGCAAAGAGAAACTGGGAAATGCAGAGTTGAGCTAAGCTGACTGGGGTCAGTGAATTGCCCCATAGGGTTGGCAGTTGCACTGGGTTTTATCAAACATTCCCTCAGTATTTGGAGTATCCACATACTGATGGCTCTGCAGTTACCGCAGGGTTTGAATATCGTTGTACTGGTGCTCCTGCAGTTGCTGTAGAAACTGTTGGCTCAGGCTGTCTCCTTGCAGCTCTCCTTGAGAGGAAGAACTGCTCAAGGAGAGCTTGTCTGGACATGGGGCTCAGGGGTATGTTTGTTGTTGTCTTTCACACTGTGATCTGTAATCTTGATTTTAATATAAATCCCTTGCTAGCTGCTTTTCTTTTGCTTGTTAACGTTTGATCTGTCTGTGGTACTTGCAGCAAAGGAGTTCTCCTGTGCCAGAAGAACAAAGACTTGCTTTCTGTTTGCACTGGGCGCTACTGATTTGCAGTAGTCGACTGGTTTTGCTGCCAGTTTTAGCAGGTGCACCTTGTCTCAGAGAGCTCTCTTTGCCCTCACCACACAGGACAGTAGCAAGGCTCATGCACAGTGCGTAGAAGATTGTATTTTAGCTGAGAGCTGAGGAGCACAGGGATTTGCTGTACTTCCCCTCTCTTTCCTTTTCCTTGCTGTGTTTCCATTATTCGTGCTCCTCTTGTGTTGTCGTTGGACTAGATGATGGCTGTAGGGCCCTTCCAACCCAAACTATTCTAACAACGTTTGGCGTATCTTGTGAAAAGGCTTTTTGTGTGCCTGTGCAAAGCTTGTGTCAATACATGGGACAGTAGTTCAATAGTTCCCATGTACAAAATACAGCCTGAAGTTTTCTGAATATCTGGAAATGTTGGAACAGATCAGAAAGCTTGCCAGTCTCTGGTCAGTATAAGGAGTGTGTAGAGAGCAGGTTGTTACTGTGGGGAAGATTGAAAAATGGGGTTTGGCTGCTCTTACTGAGAAAGAAAACTATCTTCAAAGTCTGTGTGAGGCTGCAAAACCTCACCATTCTCTTGCTGATAACATAGGAAAGGGGGAGGCCAGAGGGAAGGGGGAGAACAGGTGGCACTCCACACACAGGGTTGGTAAGGCTGCCCGTGCTGCTCTGCCAGGCTGCAGTGCTTCTAGTCTGCAGTAGCACAAAACTGGGTTTCCCAGTCTCTGTGTAGCAGGTGAGTGCTGCAGCACAAGGACAGCTTGCAGGTATTCCAGCACGGAAGCTGTTGAACAGGGTTGCTGTTCAGAGCAGCGTCCAGGGGAGGAGAAGAGCTGGTGGCTTTCCGACCTGCTTGCTGTACAGGAGAGAAGATTGCTTGCCTGAAGATCCAGATACCTGGTATGCATGAAGCCCAAGGGAAGCAGTACGTGTTAGTTACATGTGTGCATTTGCTTTGCTTTTTGATTCCTGGGAGCCTAAGAGAAGCTGGGGCCCGGAGGACGGAAAAGCAGCATCAGTAGGGATAATAAGTGCCCTTTTGGCAGAGTTGAGGTGGCTGTAGGGATCATCATATTGAAGAACATGCTCAGTAGTCTCCTTGTCAGCAGATCTAGGATCGAGGTAGCCATCCTGAATGAACTCAAAGAAATCACAAATTGCTCTTAGATGTCTGGGGCTGAGTGCAGGGAAGATGAAGAGATGTTTGAGGTGTATGAGGGGATGCTGGCAGGGAGGGGATGACAAGTGTGCTCCTGGGCAGCCTGGAGTTGAGTGTTTCTTTGCCGACTTGTAAGAGAGATGCTGTCAGACCCTAGGTGGTTTAGATGGCTACCTAGTACCTAGTGGGAAGCCTGGGCTGTTTTGATTGCTTGGGTTTTTTGTTTGTTTTTGCTGAGAGAGAAGAATGAACTCCCTTGCCCTCCATATGCCATGTACAGCTTTAGAAATGCATAGTGGCAAAGACAGCTGCCTCTGTGGTGGGTTGGTTGGGTTTTTTTTTGTTTTTCTCCAAACCCACATGTTATGCTAGAATTTGGTGTCCTGAGCAGACACCCAGGAGTGGGCTGCTTTGTGGAGTGGGGCTGTGAAGCCTCCCCTTATCTTGCAGAAGGGCTGAGGTCCCTTGCTCGCATCCTGAAATGTTCTCATTTTTCTGGCTCCTGTTCTTCCTGAGAACAGGCTCGGTGTGTCCTGCTGCTGAACAAAAGAGGGACTCTATTGTCCTCTTTTGAAAGAGACACATAAGGTTCCCGAGTGCGCCTCAGTTTGACTTTCAAAAGAGTGCTCAAAAAAATGTGATGCTTGAAAATAGGACACATTCTGAATTGGATTCCTGAGTTTAATCACACCACATTCAGATATTGAATTGCTAATCTGAATCTCATGAATCTGCAGGTAATTGTTGTCAAGCATTTCCTACGACAGTTTGCCAGTCTGGCCTGTGAAGGATCCTGTGGCCCTGTGTGGGAGACATCGAATAGCAGGAGCAGCCAGCAACACGGTGTCTTTTCAAATTAAATGAAAAAAGGTGAAGTAAGGGATGGAAAGCTGGGAAGGATTGGGGGAGTGAGCACACTCTGTGCTTTGTGTGTATAGTAAATGAAGCAACTACTTTTCCAAGTCCCACCACTGATTTACTATGGGGTTGGGCAGGTCATTGTGGTCGTTAGGCAATGGGCCGTCTTCTAAATGCGAACAGCGTAACATTGACACCTATTGCAACAACTGGAGACGTAAAGGGTATGAAGCGTTGTGAAATTTTTGTGTTTGTAGCTATGGTCTGATTTTTTTTGCTAATAAAAGCATGTTGAAGCCTGATACTGTATTCAGATTTGAAGAGATTGAGTAATGTCTGTTAGTCTCTGCAGCTAAGTCCAGGCTGAAGATGGCCATCTCCCGCAGGTTAGCAATGGAGCCTTGGGTAGTACTGTCTGTTTACCGGTAGATGGAGAAGTAGTTTCCCAGATTTCTTTGCCTTGCAACATCTGGGCTGTTGGATTCAATTTCTTGTTCATGGTGTTACAAAAAACCTTAATCTCTTGAGTGGCTGCAGGGATGGTGCTGGTGAACTTGCAGGACTGCTGGTGGCTTCCACAAAACAGCCTGGTGACACCTCCCTGCTTTGCTGAGTACAACGTTCAGTAGTTAAGAATGAGATCAGAGAGGCCAGAAATGCAGTATATTCTCCTCGTGGTAAAAGGAACACAATTACCACAACCCCTTTGAATTAATATGGTTGTGTAAGCGGTGTTATTCAGCAAACTATGCTTACTCTCCAGTGGAGAGAACTTTTGATTCCTCTATTAGCTTTTAATTTTCGTGGCAATAATCCAAGAAGAAAAACACTACTTAAGTTTTGTTCTTTGTGCAGAGATAAATGGAATGTTTCCATCCCTGTGCTGAAAGGCATGGGGGGGGGGGTATTTTTCTAGTGGCTTTGCAGAGTATTAGGACAGAAGATGATTTGGGTTACAGGCAACACGTGCTGGAGCAGCTTAAAGTGCCAAGTTGTAATTTGCGATTTCTAGAAAATTTAGAACAGAAATATCTTGAGTGCCTGCAGAAATCATCATTCTAAATTTAACTTGTGGGCTTTGTCTCAGTAAAGCATGACACTGCCTGGTAGTATTTGTCCACTGAATTTCAGGCACAAGCTTTTCTTGCACACAGAGTTAGCAGTGGTGGTCCTGGTGTTCTGCTCCTGGGCCTGTAGAGTGCAGGTTTGAAATGATGCAGAGGAAATGCCAAGGGAGAAAGTGTTGGCTGTGTTCAATTGCTTCCTATTTGTTTCTCACAAAATGAGCAAAAGCCTTTGGCAGAATGTTCTTTCACCTTGTTACTGTTTTCTTTAATGTATTTCTGCAGCCAATTAATGATGAATGAACTTTTAAGAATGGTTCTTGCTGGCCTCTGACTGTGCTGCAGGGAGGGTCGGAGTGTCCCGGTGTCCCTTAGAAGGCCCAGTACAGAGACTGCTGTTTCCACAGCAGACACTGTGCAAAGTGAATCGAAGAGCTGGTGAAATGGCAGAAGCAAGTGCTCTTTCTGCACACAAAGCAACACATCTGTGTACTTCTATTTATAAAAGGACTTTTTCTCATTAAAGCCAAAGCGTCAGTTTTCAGAGCTGAGTTTTGTTTGAACTCTGCAATAAATGGGATTAATGGCATTATAATCTGACCTCCTTTTACCACTAAATTATAGACAGTGAAACCCAAGCAGGGTTTTTGTGCTGATGAGGCGAGTTCAATGTTTGTGTCCCTTTGGTTCTTGTTCCCCTGGCCGTGGTATCCTGTCCTGATGAGGGTGTTGTGCCATCAGTTTACGTAGGTGGCTAAGCAGGCAATAAAAACGTTAAGGCTCTAATTCAGCTCCCTCGTAACCTCTTGCTGAGAGATGAAAGGTTTCCTACCCTACTGCCCTGGGTAGGGGAACACTGTCGGTTTGTACAGCAGCTGGCTGTGAATTCTGGCCTTGAACCTGCCGCCTGGTTCTTGAACCCATGTGCTCTCCTGCCCTGACAGAGGTGGCTTTCCAAGTGTACATTCTTTTGAAGAATAAAGTAGTCCCATCAGCAGTGCTTTTGGGACCAGCAGGTTTCC
Organism: Laterallus jamaicensis coturniculus; assembly: GCA_022605575.1. NCBI lineage: Eukaryota > Metazoa > Chordata > Aves > Gruiformes > Rallidae > Laterallus > Laterallus jamaicensis. The sequence continues at coordinate 8,412,103 of JAKCOX010000022.1, forward strand.
TGTTATCAGGGGAACTGAAGTGGCTAGACACAAAATGCAGTTAATGGCCCAAAATAAACTAACTTAGATTGGCTTTCCTCTAGTCTTTCCCCTGATAGTAATTTCAAGTGTTACTTTTAGCAACTCTAGTGTATGAAAGGAGCTTTGGGGAGAAAGTGAGAGCTGTGTTGTTGTAAATCGATCTCCCTGCGCTGCTATTGATTGCCCAGTGTGTTTGCTTCCCTCGGAGAAAAACAGGTATGAGCCCTCCCTGACACTGGAGTCGTAGCAGCTTGCTGTCCCGCTGCTGCTGCCTAACCTGGATGGCACGTCATTAACCTCCACATGCTCGCTAGAAACCGGGTTCCTGGGCTGGTGGCAGACACAGTTCCACCAAGACGCTGACGTTGATCATCGCCCTGTGTTCTCTGTTCAGAGCTGCATTGCTTAATGTTGATGGGAAGAGCAGGGTATGATGTTGATTACTTGATCTGAAGAAAACAGTGGTGAACAGCAAAGGCTACTATTAACAAATGAACTGAAAGTGTCTTTCATGCTGTTGTGTGTCAAGTGGCACACCAGAGATGACATTGTTATCTATGAAGAGTGATTAATTCCTAGCCCTATATGAAATTGAAAGAGAAGAGCCTAAAACAGCAAAGCTGGGTCCATGTGCTTAAAAACACTGTCCAGGTGGGACTGGCAGATTTTCGCTGAGAGCTTCTTCCCTCCCCAGTTTTTATTTGAAATTCAAAAGATTAAATATAAATAACTGTATGTAACTTCTCAAGTTCAAGATCGATTACTTACATAATCATGTTCTCCAAAGACATTAGGGAATATAGTGCTGCAGGCACCTAAATGTAACTTTGTTAACTTTTTTATTGGAATATGGTGCTAAAAAGAAGCAAATGAAAAAGGCTGTAGACTCCCTTCCTCATGTCAGGAAGTTCCTAAGGATGAGACTGACAGATAGAACTTACTGAGAAATAAATTTTGCAGCCTAGCTTGTGGTCGTCAAACTGAGTGTTGCCACCACTGATGGTCCCTGCAAAAGTTATCTTTTTGGGGTTGTTTTTGTCCTTTTACGTAGCTGTACTGTGCTGACTGGAAAGAGGAATAATAGATGAGTTTTGCAACCCAAGTTGGCAGATCTGACAGCACATGCATGCAGCATAGATCTGCTGAGGCAAGAAGATGCTGGGTTAAGCCAATTGGAAATATTTTTAGACTCTTACAGTTTTCCAGAGAAATTGGAATTTTTTATTTTTTTTTTTTAACATCAGTTTTGTAAATCTCTAAATGTGTTTGGGGCTCTTTTTCTTCCTCTTAGCCAAGTCAGGACTCCCTACTACAAAATCTTGTTCAAGACATAATTAGTGGGCTTCAGCCACTAATGTTGGACTGATGGTTCTTCCTGTGGCATCTATTGCATTGGTGTGGTGATGGTTTTTGCTTTCCTTCAGGTTGTTGCTAGCTTTCGTGCCTAAGGAAGCTAATTCAAATCTTTTGGTAAGGTTAGTGTGCATTTGAAGTAAATAGTTGTGTTCTGAGGCTGAAAATTGATGGCAGCCAGGTTACTCTTCCCTAGAGAGATCCCCTTTGCTTTGTTGTGGGGATTCTTGCATTATATTCTGAATCAAATTTGGTAGCTTCTGCCTGGCAGATGGTATTTCTACCATTCTTCTTGCTCTGGCTGCTTCTGTTGCTACCCCTGATTCTCTGGTGTTGAATACTGGGATTTGGAATGTGATTTTTTTAGAACCATTTATTCTAAAAATCCCCCTCCCTCCCTTTTTTTAAAATTGTGAATGACTTAGAAAATCAATTTATAGTCAATCTCATGGAAGAAATTTGTTAATTAAACTGCAGGTTCTGTTCTGTTGTAGCTGAGGATGCTGTGCCTGTACAGCTGCACTGAGCCCTTGGGGGTGGGACTGGAGACCGAGTGGTGCAGCAGCCAGGATCCTACTTCTCCGGGCTGCTGGGACGGGCTGGGTCACATCCACAGCGCTGCGAGGGAGGCGACCTCCGAACGAGGAAGCTTTTGTTTCCGAATGCCCTAAGGTCATGGTTATGGGTTTTGTTTCAGACGCTTCTGTGGCATGTGTTGTGAAACTGAGCTTCAGCCTTCCCTGGAAATGACAATCTAAGACATGGGATGAGGAGAGAGAACCAAACTGAAAATCACAGGGCTGGATGGATGAGAAATGGCAAGGAAAAAGCCCTTAAAGAGGCTTTGAGCGAGCTAGAACCTTTGGCAGGATGTTCTGTGACAAAATACCCAATTAGATGGGAAGTAAAAATTTAACCTGGACTTGTTAGTAGTCATGGTGGAACTAAATGCAGTAAAAGTCTGGTGGAGGATGAGAGTACTGGCTGAGAGCATAAGGGCTCTTTGCACAATACTTGCAGAGTCTAGTGGTCTTGTCTTGTAAATCCTTTTAAATCTTCTCTCTTTAATTAATTAAAAAAAAAAAAATCACCGAAGCAGCAAGACTGGCACACTAGAAAATGCATTTAAGTGGGGAGTCATGAATGTTTAAACTGGCTGAAAGGCAGATGAGCGCTGTAGCCGGTGTGGATGTGCAGCACTGGAACTGCCAGCTTCTTTGCATACTGACTTCAGGGAAGAAATTCTGAGGAGAAACTGTTGCTTAAATTTTGCTGGCAAGAGTTACTGAAATTATTGTCAAAAGGATAGCATTTATCCTGAAAAACTTAGTAATACTTTGAAACTAGATATAAACATCAGAAAAAAGTGAATCACAAGCATAATATTTCCATTGTATTACTTGTGAGAAGGAATTACTAAAGTTATTTGCCACACTGAGGTCTAGGATCCATGTTCCTTTTCTCTGGTGTCTTCCTGATTACCAAGACAAGTGTTAGCTTGAGATGCAGAGCAGCTAGTGGAGCAAACATGTTTTCCTTTAGCTTCATGGAACTGATGAAAAGAGCAAAGAATCGCTGCAAGCAGATCTAGTTTTACTGTAGGACAGTTTGTTCTCCAGCCTCTTTCCCTCTTCCTCCCCTCACTCCCCTCTTCCTTTCCAATTTTATGATTATTACCAACATAGAGAGGGGATGCCATGGCTTCTGTCCTTTTCCATGTATCTGCCTTTGGCCTCACTGCTCTGCAGAAGACCCTCCTTGGTGGGAGAATGACATCTTGCTGGCCTTTTCCCCATCCTGGACGTGTGTGTCAAATGTAGTTAGCTGGTAGGCTGCAGCTATGGGATATGAATCATAGCAGAAAGAAACTGGGGCACTGCAGCTATTTCAGTTAAGCTGAAGGGTGCTAGGGAAGGAATGTCCCTGTTCTCAAGCTCTCAATCGTTGTGCCTGCTTCCTGAGATGGTTCTGGAGCAAAGAAAGCCTCGCAGGTAGGGGGTGGACGCAAGTGGTGTGGATGTGGAAGGTATCTAGGAGATGGGAGGTCTACAGAGCTTTAGTGTTGGGTGCACGTACAGGACAAGGCTTGGGTGGTGAGAAGCCCAGCACGGTGCTAAACCGTGCTGTGTGGTTGAGGAGGTAGGACTGTGATTCTCTTTTGGAGAATGTGATGTAATGTCAGGCATAGATCCAGAATTTTGCTTCAACCAGCTCTGTCTCTGAAAAATGACATTGCAGATGGTGAGTGTCATGTCAGCGTAATGCAATCCTTTTCATTAATTTAGTTAACTCTTCAACTGTAAACTAATGTATTCTCTGTCATGAATTTCAGATGGTTTTGAGTGTGCATGTCAAATTATGACTACTTCACAAACTGGTCTGTACCACAAGTAGTGTCAGGTTCCATTGTCCAGTTTAACCAGAAGAGCAGGAATGCCTGTGTTGGGATGTCAGGAGTCAAAATTCAGTTTAACATTTCACAGATGCTGGGAATCCAGTGGTGGTTTCTGCATTGTCTCAAATGAATGCTTTGCTCTTAATTAGTTATGAACTGTTTGATCTGTGGGGTTTATTTTATTTTATTTTTTAAGACACCTGCCAAGAAGTGCTCCCTTCGAGATGTTTTCTGTAATGCACAGTTTTACAGGCAATTCAGTTTTGGATGTTCCTGACTGAGTAGGAAATATTAATATTCATGTGTCAATTTGTTATTTAAGCATCAAGAGCTACTTTAACTCTTTTTTGCACATGGTCTCTCTCTGCTCAGTCTTGCATCTTGACACCCATACCAAGGCTTGAAGGCATTTTCAGTGTTACTCCATTAGAGACCCCTTGTAGCACTGGCTCTGGCTAGTGTTCTGGGTGTTGTGCAGCTGCCAGAGAATGTGAGGCCACATGAAAATCTGGAGACAGAGAGATACTAAAAACAAAACCCCCAAAACAAAAAACCTTGAAGACTGCAACTGCTGTGGTGCTCTGAAGACCACTTAGTGAGTTTGGTGGTATATCTTCCTGTCCTCAGTAGTGAATAGCAGCTTAAATCCTAAAGGAGAAGGAGTTCTTATTCCTTCCAAAACTATTTTTCTTTGCTGTTTGCTGTGATTTGCTATCTGCAGTTATTTCTACTAATGTATATTTCTTTCTGAGATTGGTGGTGTGGTTCCATATAAAATACATAACTTTCTTCTTCAAATGATTGTATATATGCTCACACTGTGCCTCTGTTCCTTTTGTAACCCTCCTGCTATGCTAGCGATGATTTCCCCCTTAGACAACCTTTTCTTCACCCCCTTTCGTGGAGCCAAGAATATGAACTCTACTCTGCACATCTCCATTTCACCTTAAACATTAATCTTGATTGTTTGGCTTTAATTCTTCAACTTTTTTAATTACTTTGCCAGTGTGCTTCATTTTGGCTGTGTTTCATTCCCTGCTCTACAATCCAGAGCAAATCCATGCATTCACCCGGTTCCAGCTGGAAATGCTTTGTTGCATCTTTGATCCAAGAGTCACCAACTCCCTCTCTGAGCCTGTCCTCCCTGGTGTAGCTGGATTCTCTCCAGAAACATTTCCAGTATCTTCCTCCATGCTGACAAGCAGGCAGCTGCTTTCCTTGCGGTGTCAGCGCTGGAGACCCTGGGAGGTGACTTGGATTCCTCCGTTCCAGTGATCAGAGTGTCGTGATTCCAGATCTGTGCCTCGAGTACGAGCCTCCCCCATCTCTGGCACTAGTTAAAGCCGGCTGCCTGACAGAGGCCACTCCAAAGGGATTTCTGAGCACGAGAGTGTTGTCTGGAAATGCGAGTGCTGAGCAGGCAAGAGTAACATTAGACCCGAGTATTTGTTGTATGAAGCATAGGAATTCACCAGAGGAAGTACCTTTCCAGATCTGAACTGTAGTGTTGCTTTGTAATTATTCATTTGGCTGGAAAGTTCCAGTCTTCTTGAGGCTTACCCAGATGCAGCTTTGCCAGGAAATGCATTACTTGGAAAATAATAAACTCCTACAAATACACGGCCTCCAGGTTGTTGGAAGCAGTTGGAGTCTTAGTAAATGTATTCCAGTGTTACTGTTGTGTTTCTTGACAGAATGTTTATGTGGTTGTGAGTGGCAAGGATTTCTTGTCAGATGGTGCTGAAGAATGAATAAACCAGTTCCATACAGTGAGCAGGAGTCTGGACTTCACGTACTAAATATCTGCAGAAGTAGAAGGTCAGTTGTACTTTGCAGATTCCTCTGCCCCAGGCTCCTCACCGAATCCTCCTGACTGGTACTTCTTATCTGTTCCGCTCAGTTTGTTGATACTTTTAACATGAGGGAAAACTATTTTGATATTTCTCTGTCGGTTATTTTGACATTAATCAACATTGCAGATCTTGTTTTGTTTGGTGTCTGGGTACATCATAAAAAGAGTTGCTGAAAGAGTTCAATTACAATATCAGCATCTCTGCCAAATGTATTGAGCTGTTCTGAAAAGCCGCTTGTCTTTTCTGACCCAGATACACAGTTTCCAACTGTGGGAGATGCTGCCAGAACGGCTCCTGGCAGAGAGCCAGCAATAAAATTATACTGCAGAAAAACACAACATATTTCCAGCCACACTTTGTGCAGTGTGATGAAAAAATTACCTGTCTTCCTGAATGCAAAGCAGAAGTTAAAATAAGCTTCCAGCAGGAAGCTGCAAGCCTCTTACTCTGACTTGTAAAGGTAACAAGAAAGGACACAAATTCCAGTTCTTTCCTATTTCTGGGTTTGGCACACCTCAGGCTGTGTTAGATACTCTCCAGTTTGTTATTAGCAACCTTAGTTGTCCTTGCTGCTCTGTTAACATAAACTTGGAGTAATCTTAGGGTGGTGTGCACCATAAACTGTGGTTGTCATGGGCAAATACCGGTATAAGGGTAGATTAGGAGGGTGGAGGGTGTTTTGAATGAATATTGTTGCATGTGCAGCCTTGATACAGCATGTAAGACCCATTTTCATGGTATCCTACTTGGCCTGGCCCAGTGCCTAAAGATCAACTCGCTGAAGGGAGGGTGCAGAGGACGAGACCCCAGTGAACCCAGCTTCCTCTTCTCTGTTGCACCAGTAATAACACTTCATGCAAGGTATTGCTCGGGCTGAGAGGGGATGTCAGGGTCCCAAATGCTTCACATCTCCTTTCTGGAAGCTTACAGCTCTGTGATTCTGCTGTTTCAGGCCCCATGGAGCTCAAGTCCCTGCTTCTCCTGCTTTTCCCCTTCCCTGTTCACAAGCACTCCGAGGCAGTGAAGCATATTCATTACTTCTGGCTGTTTAAATGTCTGTCTCTTGGGAGCACAACCGCCACATGCAGGAATATTCCTACTACAAAGGCCTCTTCTGAAATTCTTTTCCTTGTTTGTCTTGTGCAAAAGCATAAACTTCCGCTGTGAAGGATGGGATGTTTAATGGAAACATTGTTAGATCGTCATAGTGTTTTAATAACTTTTCTAATGTGTCAAATCCCCCCTGACTTTAAACCTTGTTGCAGACTCGACTCAGCTCCTCCGTGACTTGGTTTGTCCACAGCAAATATTTACTCAAGTTTTACACTTTAGGGCTGCATGATGCAGAGGTAAAGTGACTTTCTCAAGGTCGCCAAGGTTTTGGTACCTTATCCTAGAAATTTCCCTAAAAGTGTGTCCTGCAGCTGCTGGGTAAGATGGCCATTGCCTCTTAACACTGTGCTTTTTAGGCTGGGCATCAGCTGTTCCTTCCCTGAGGATGAGGAGACAAATACCCCGCTATAGCCTGGTAGCAAAATGAGACTGCTGGATTTATGGAATTGCTGCTCACTTCACATAATGCTTTCTGATCTGTTTGGTGCTGAGCTATGTTCTGCTGCCTTACTCCATATGGTTGGAGCAGATTTGATTTTAGTTTTCCTTAATTTAATTCTGCATGCTGTCAAATGTACTTTGTTCTGTATATTGTGTCTGTGCTTTTATAGTAAACTCCCTCCTGTTTAGTGCTTTTGTTTAAAATTTTCTCTCCAAGTCTGAGCTATATTGGGTTTTCACTCCTGGGCGCATCTCTGTGAAATATTCTTAGGATGTTAATGACATGAAAGACATCATATATCAGCCTCAACTCAACTTCCAGGGTTTTTTCTTCAGCTTTCCAAGCTTTATAACAAAGGTCCCTTTGTAATTCTGCTGTGTGTGCCCTGACCTCAGCTCTTCACGGCTGAGGACAAAGGGCAGGTAGACTCCAACTTGTGAATACCTTCAACAGCTTTTACTTGTCACTGATAGGTCAGGATGTCTTGAAAACAAGATGGTTACTACCCCCTTAAGGCAGAGTATTGAGAGGTGCTGGTTTTTGCTTCATCTGCCCAGTAGAAAATTAAACCCCCCATAGCTGTGAAACACACTTACTTTCAGCCTGTTTCAGGTTCTTGGAGAACACTGGAGAGCACTCAGCACATCCAGAATCACTGTGTTTGTTTCCAGAGCTAGGGGTGCCTTGCAGACGTGCCCTCTAGACAGCAGTCTGCTCAGCAATTACCAAAGCACCAGAATTTGCTCAGCCAGCTATCTCTGTCCATCTGCTTTCAATACACTGTACAAGCTGATAAGCAACAGCTTGCAATAGTCTTCGGAGGGAGGCCAGGCTGGAGTGTTGCTCAGAGTCTGGAGACGTTGTACTGGGCATATGCTGAAGTCAGCAACACATTCCAGTGCCCTTCTCTCTGCCTGGAATTGCCAAGTTACAGTTACCAGAGAAGATGGCAAACTGAAAATGTGAACTGTAGGAGTCACAGGGAAGAAGAGTATGTGGAGATAGCTGGAATTGAGTTTGAAGAGAGATCTAATTTGCAATAGATAGATGATCTGGAAACACATCTTGTAAGTCTCTCTAGTTTGCCATCTGCTGACTCAGAAAGTGTATTATTACAGAAGAGCAAAACAAAAAGACCTTGTGAAGACTCTGGTTGCTTCTGGAGCAGGTGAAAGGCTATGAAGTGTAGAAGAGCAGCTTATGACTAGCTCATAGAACATATAGTGTCAAAGAAATAGTCTTGGCTTCTTTTTCTTCCCAGCTGCCCCTGCTTGGCTTTCAGATCTCCTAAGAGAGGAATCCAGTCCTGTGAACGAACATCCCTTTCCTTGTTCACTTCTGGGAAGCAATTTGTTAGAGTCTTGGGTAGGGTATGCAGCAGTGGTGATCAGAAGTTAGGTCCCTTGGGGTTTCATCAGCTTGCTTTCCCCGGGTATTTTTAGCATTTAGCTCTGCTGGGGTTTCTTCCCTGGCAGTCTTTAGCTGCTGGAGCAGACAGGCCCCTGCACTCTGCTCTTGTCTGGCCGCTTTATGCATCCTCCATCCAGCGGTGTGAGATACAAACAGCTTTTAGGCACTTGCTGCCAAAGCTGTTAGTCCCATCAACCTGCTTCATTTCTTCTTACCCAGGAAGATAGTGAAGGATTTGTTGTTGCCTCTCCCCTGGCATGTTGAAATCCCTACGGGATGCAACATTTTAATTATTCCCTGTCGCACCCCCGAGGTTTAAGCATCTACTCAGCTTTCAAGTCATCTCACCTATCCCTCGGCCCTTGCCAAACATGCTTTTAATCTCTAACAATGTCAGGCTTCTCTGACAGACAATATGCAACATATTGCTAGAGAAGGAGGATTGACATACAGGAGAACAGGAAAACATTTGAGTGTGTGTGTCAGTCTGTGGAAATTTACTGACTGGGTTTCCAATTGCTTCGAAACGTTGCTGAGAAGCTGATGCAACAAGATGTGCAGTGAAAGGAAAACAGGCGTTTTCTGCAAGGATGGGAGCATCTTGCTCTGCAGTGAGCTTATGCTTTCCCCTCTCGCGTTACCTGCTGTCTTACCCTGCGCCGCTCCTGTCTCACTGAGTTTATTTGCAGCTCCTTACGCTGCCGGTGCTGGTGTTTGTTCCCTGGGTTAGTACAGGAGTTCTGCTCCTGCAGATCTTCTGAAGGTGTGTGCTGTGAAAAGCATTGCAAGGGCAGGAAAGGAGGTGTGGGTGATCTCAGCTGAGCATTCTTATGTCTTCTTCACAGGTCTCCTGTCTTTGGTTTGTTATAACATGTTTGCCTTTTTTAAATATAACAACCTGAAGTCTTAGTTCTTGTTGCACAGCACCTGACCCGTTCAGGATTGAGGGCTGCACTGGGGATTTCAACAGATAATTACTTTCTAATAATTAAACATAGTGTGTTTGATTCTTATTGTGCCTGTGACCTAAAAATAGGGACTTCTTGTGGTGGCTTCACATAGAGCATGTCTGGGACGTTGGATTTTCCATCTCCCCCATATCAGAAGCTGAGGTTGCCAGGTGGCTGAGAAACCACACTGAGATAAGCTCTAACTGGTGCGGGAAAGTCGTTGTGTACGTGTGGGCACATGACAAAAGCTTGCTTTTCACAGTGACATCTGCTTGGCGTTCAGGAATAAATGGTTCAGTGGCTGCCTCCCCATCTTGCAGCTCGCTTGCTTTACTCGGTGGTTTGGCTTGTGTGCTCCTTGAATGCTTACTGGAATTAACATGCTGGTTCTTCCGTTTCAAGTTGTTTCTCTCTTTGCAGGTGAATTGCAGGAAGTGACTCCCGGAGCGTCTTGGCTGTATGAACTCTTGAGCTGTCAAGGGACTGAGAGGCTTATGAAGAGGTTCTGTCAGGCAAAACAGTGCTTAGCAAAGACACCAAGGAGGAGGGAAAAGGAGAAAGGGAGGGAGAGGGAGCTGAAACACTAACAAACCATGGTAGGTATTTGTCATCTTTCATAGGGTTGCATTTAAAATATTCTCTGCTTGACAGTCTTGCGTGGGGCCTGATAAACCAGAATTAAGGGGATTTTCTGACCTTGTGCTAAATTAGACGGTACCGCACACGTTGAGCAAAGCAAATGAGGTTTGATATATAGTCAGCCTTTTAAAACCAGAGTTGTCTTGTGAGGTTGCATTACATGAATTATTAAATATGAATGAAGGGGATGCTCATAAGGTTTTCTAATAAAACTGGCATTAGCGAGCCTTAGCAAGCAGCGTGGTGACCTTGAACTGGCAGATTGCATAACCAAACGCTGACATTCCCCTTCCACCTCTTCCTCACCAAAGCAAGTGCTAATTACTCCTATTCGTGTGTGAAAGCTGACTGACTGTGGGTCTCCACATGCTTTGTTAATAGCACAGATGAAACGTATGTCATCAAATTCCTTTGGTGTATGCTGTTTCAGTGAGGAGTCATTTCTAATTTGCCTTGTATTGATTGCAAATTGGGAATGCCTGAGATGTGTTTGTAAAGCTGTGTGAGTATAAGGCTATTACTGAGAGAATGGAAATGAGAACAAATGCAGGAAGTTTTAAATACAGTTTAAATGAGTTCTTCTGATAGGCTGTGTGCTTATAGTTACATTTAAAAAGATAAAAACCTAAGATGAGACTTTTACCTGTTACAGAGCACACAGGGAGGAAGAACATGCGACAAAGCAGGGTTGTCAATATATTGTATTTTAAATACTGTCCTATTTTGCTATTACTTTTGGCCTAAATACTCATGAAAATTGATCTTGTCAGTCCTCCTTCATTAGAAAAGAAAGAAAATTACTTGTAAATTTTAAAAGTTACTAATTTGTTCCTGTTTGACTGTTTTTCCTGATTGATAATTCATGAGAAAAGAGATGGTGGGGGTGATTTAATAAAGCAGTGTTGTCAGGTTTCACTGCTGAACTGCAACTTCTTTCCATACCCATGTTGCGGATAAGCCACAAGAGGGACCTGGAAGCATTTTGCAACCTCTGAAGGTACTGGGGATAACACCAGCCCCTGAACGATGACTTTCTTTTGCTACCTCCATGGTCCATCTGGGTAGGAGCACAGAAGTTAGGAAAGGAATGATGTCACATCCCCTCTGATGGAAGGGACCTGGTGAATGCAATGAGCAAGGAAATAATGAGGAGTTCCTTAACAAGGTCTCAACCTAGAGGCCCTTGAGAGCCTTCAAAGGCCCTTTTTGTCCCTGAGAGTGCATACTGTTACACACCCATGCAGTAAGGGTGAATATGAAACCCTCTTAAAGTATTTAATATGTAAGAGGAACAGGGATTGTTTTGTTTGATGATTCCAAGTCCTGGGAGGCTTTCAGCATTGATTGATATGTCTGTAGAGAACAAGATTTGGAGCTGCTCTTGCTAGAGGTCTGTACTGTAATCACAGCTGACCTGGGTTGCTGTCCAGACCAACTAAGTCTCATCTGGCTGGTGTGTGGCAAACCATAAGCTTCCTAGCACCAGATACCAACCACTCATTTACCTTCCTTAACAGTATCACTCAGGACTTTTGAGTTTCCCTGCAAAGCCTTAATTAGCATTCTATCTCTTCCTATTCTTCCAATTATTTTTGAAATTATTTTGGTCTCTTCTTAGCCACTTGCATTTATCCACATCTTCACTCATGCCTTTGTACATAGCTGTGCAGTTTGCTCAGCCTCTCAGCACGATACCTATTGCCTGTGACTTACCTGAAGCAGTGACAAAGCCGTGAGGGAATGGCTATTTAATGTCTTGGTCTAAGGTGTGGTGCCACAGTCTCATATTAATTAAGAAGACATGGTGGCACTCACCACTTCCAGAGTATGCAAAGTTGTATTTGGAGGGAATAAAATACCTTATACAAAACAGGAATCCTCTCCACGTGCTCCTTGTCCGCCCTGCTTTCCTCACGCTTTGCCCTGCTCTTGCCAAGGGAGTTACCTTTCGGTTTTCACTTTGCTCTGAGCTATCCAGCTGCTGAAGGTTGGCACAAGCCAAGGAGGAGGGAAGTCAGAGATGCTTAATGAAGCTGGGGATGAAACTCAGGGTCTTTTTTGTCCCCTGCTTCAGCACTGTGACCTCATGCTGAACCAGCCAGACCATGGCCTTTTCTCAAAGAGAAGCTTGTAAGGGAAGGGCAGGAAGAAGTGAGATAAACAATGAAAATGGGGAAGAAAATTGTCAGGGAGGAGAGTCATGAAAGGACGAATTGTAGTAACTCCACTTGTAGCCATTGCAAAGAGTAACATGGACTGCATATCTGGACCCAATTTTGCACCCACCATAGATGCACATGGGCATCGGAGTTTTGTCCGGTTCTAGACCCAAGTTCTCCCTTTTCTGACTCACGAGTAGCACAGGCAGTGTCACAACTTCCACCTGGGCTGGGTGTACAAAAGGAATACAGCTTGCTTGGTTTTTAGATGTCTGTAGCAGCTCATCTGATACAGCAGCCTAGACTTCTGCAGTCATGTGTGGGTGGAGGGAAATGTACCTCTAAGCAGGAGTTATCGCACCCTAAAGTCAACATAAACAAAGTCTGCTCCAGATGTGCCTGGTGGATATAAACATGAACTGTGCTCTGTGTGTGCCTGTTCCTCTTAACCAATGAAAGAGTTCTAGGAGAGTTGAATTTAGGCATCAGGTATTAGGTGCACATAACCTACCCAAGGTCTTACATGTTTTAACAGTTGAATGCTGATTTTTGCCCTGGTGTTTGCTTTCTTGCTTCTTGAAATGTATTTAAATAAATATAAGAAATCACTCCTGCATGTTTATAAGCAATGATCGTCATAAAACACTGTCCTACTTCTCCGAGGGAGGATTCCCATTCAGGCAATGTCCTTCTCTTGATAATCCAATAACCTTGTTCTTTTTTCCCCCCTGTTTCCCACTTCATAACAGAGATCTATCCGATCTTTTGCTAATGATGACCGCCATGTAATGGTGAAACATTCAACCATTTATCCATCTCCAGAGGAACTTGAAGCTGTCCAGAACATGGTATCAACAGTAGAATGTGCCCTTAAACATGTCTCTGATTGGATGGATGAAAAGAACAAGTCTACAAAATGTGAGGGTGATGTGGAAGCAAAGGAGGAAGCTGCAGAAAGCAATGCCAAGTGAGTGAGCTGAGCCTCATAATGCGTTACTGTCCTGTTCTGAATGGGTTCCTTTCCCTCTCAGTAAGTCGTAGTGATACGTGATTCTGTTGCATATGAATGTCCGTAGAAGGAAGTGGATATATTTTTGGCATTTTGAGGTGGGAGCACATAGGGTGAATGCAGGGAATGGTAATAAGCCCTGTGTGGGCAGCAGTTGCTCTTTGTTTCATTATTTATTTTACTGTGATGTTCATTCAGCAGACAGAGCTCTCAGAAACAATGAGCACGTATGTGTCCCGGTAACAGGCAGTGCAAATCCACAGCCACGGAGCTCAGGGGCTCCTGCAGATTTTGATAAACTATTGCTTGTCCAGCAAGCTGATTTTTCTAGGGATCCATTATCTTACATTACTGTTGTGGTTTAGGCTCCTCAACACCACACAGGCACTTGCTGAACTTCTTGGGGCTTACTCTGGTCACATCTGGAGCATAACCTGTACTAGAGATGTAGCCAAAGGACTCTTTCTGCTTCCTTTCTGATGATGTGTGGGCTGTTAGGAAAGGCTGCTGCTATGTGGGCTCAGCCCAGCAAGCTCTGATATTAAAGCTGATACAGAAAATGTATTTTTTTCATATACATTTGTTCTGGTTTCTGACAGCTTTTATAGCAGTGAAAGGTTTATTGTGACGCCTGGTTTAAGTTTTGGTGTCCTGGTGAAGTTGTTCACATTTTGGGATGGTGGAAAGACACATAGCTTACTCCACTAGAAACATGGGAATGTGGACTCTGTGGATTGTATACTTCTGGAGTAAGATACAATTCAGTGCAAGTAACAGAGGAATATCTAACTCTCAATCAGGAAGGCTTGTATCAGTTTTTAAACTGAAAATATAATTTACTGGGTCAGTATGAAAGTAGCAGTGATTACCGTTATATTTATGTAAGTCTTAGATGCATAATGACACAGGAATATTCAGAAGTGATTTACTGCTGCTTATTTTACCGTCACAACGTGATTCTTCATTATTTCCAAGTCTTGTAAATTGAAGAGTAGCATGAGTGAGGTGTGATGCTGTACCTCACTGTCTGGGTGTACTCAGCTCAGAAAGGAGAGATCAGCTGAGGAAACGTGTCTGGCTGGGAGGAGCAGAAAGTGTTCACAGCTTCATCTGGTGTCCCCACGGTGCTGTGGATCCTACAGAAAAGTCCACGAGTATTCGCTGTGTTTTTCCAGGGGTTTCTTCCCTGCCATTTAAACTCATCTTTGAGTTTTCTCTATGATAAGGTTGTGGACTTGGGAACTACCAGAAGAAACCACTTGCTCTGCATGAAGTTCAAGTGTAGCACCACCTTCTCGGAATACACTGATCCACATAGGAAACACTCAGCAGCGTGACGCTGTGTGATAGCCTGGGCAAAGCACATACAGCAACGACCCCTCGTGCTGAGGCCTGTGGCTCTTGGGGCTCTCAGTGTTCCCTAATAAATATTCAGTGCCCACAGTCTGATCACTGGCGGCCAAGCTGTGATATGCCACTTCTTTCTGGTGTGAAATGTATTGAAATGGAAATAGCAGAACACACAAAATCATGAATTTTTTTAGCATAAATTAATGTATAAATTCTTTTAAGGCAGTGTGATTGTATTGGCACCTGAGAGTAACCATAGTGGATTGATAGATGACTTCTCCACAGGTGGATGATTAAGTTTTGTCATCTTATCAAGGAAGGTATTTGAGCTCTCCTGCTGAAGAGCAGTATTTTATGATACATGTAATGTTGGTGACTTTCCAGCATTGCTGGTGTCATTTTAGATGTCTTCTGAGGTGGGTAAAATAGGCACAGAATGGATTATTTTTTTAAAATCCAATCCTGCAGTAAATGCTTTGGAGACAAACAGGTAGCTGTGCTTTCACACCTCTGTGTGCAGGATTTTTCATGTTTCTGCTCTGAGTTCACAGTACAGTTTTTTTAAACCTCAGTATATTAATTACACATATGAAATAGTTTGTGTATTCGTGCATTTGTTTGGGACAAATTATTTCACTAATCACTTCACAAACTAAAATTACTTACATTGTAGAAAAATATATAACTTAAAATATCTTTATGCTACTTACAAACCAGATCCAAAAGAGTCTCATGTGCTCTCATCTGTTGGCATCCAGATACTGTTAAGTAACACAGTTCCCAGTGGAAGTTGAGATGCTGTTTACTTTTGGAGCAGTTTGTGTTGTTTGCTTCTGGCCATTCCAGGGACAGTAACTCACTGGAGACTGCTGCTTCGTTTTCTGTGTCATTCCTCCCTTGCTTCTGTTGTTTAAGCATCTGTTCCTGCCTTTCCACCTAAAATACATAGACAAAGACAGAAGATTAGTTGAAGATACCTCTGAGTGAAGCTTAGGGTGTTCACCTTTTGGTCGCAGTGTGGCTGCTTTGGGTCTTTTCATTGTTTCTGGGGTGGTTTTGGTTTATGTCCAGTCCCTCCTAATGGTAAGAATGATGTCAGTGGGGATGCAGCCCTTCTGGCTGAGGTGGTTTACCAGCCCTACAGATGACATCATCTGTTGGTTTCATAACAGTGATGGGCCACTGGGTGTGAGATGCAGCGTGTGCCAATAGCTGGGACTGAATGTTCACCAATAAATTTCTCACACTTTTCATCATGTTTTTAAGTAATCTGAGCCTACTACACCCTTTCTTGATGCAGACTTTCTCTTGGTACTCCAAATGAGAGTGTTTCTCTGTCGCTTTGGAGGTTGGTTGCTCTGGCTTTTAAATGTTCCCCAGAACTCTAGCTGGAGAGTAAAAACTAGAAGTTCTGTCCCTCTAGATATCAGTGGCAAGACTTGTTGAAGGAATTGTGCCTGGAAAACTTTGCTGTTAGCAGCATTCCTGAAACGTCATCTTGTAGTATGGGCTAAAACTTCAGAAGTTGGTTCTATAATGTAAAGGTTTGAATGTATAGATCAGTGAAAAGAAGCACTGAAAAGGTGTGTGGCCATGTTAAAACTGGAGTGCCACTAAAAGGCAACTTGATCACTTCTGAACATGGGATTTCTGTCAGAGTGCTGCTGTAGGTTAATTATTCTACTCTTGGTAGAGTTGCAGAGAGTGAATTTGGGCTTTTTGAGCTTTGTGAAGCCTTGTGACTTGAGCTAGGCAACTTCTGTGTTCCATGAATTGCAAATCTGTGCTTCAATAATTTTTTTATAGGAACTACATGCATAAAAGGAGTCTGCTCTTCATTGTCTGATCAGTGGTACACTGCTATAGCAGTCCTCAGTCCTCATCTCCTTGCTGTGATAGGACACTACAAGTATTTTGAATGTGTGAAAATACCATTTTAATTACTCAAATTGTTTTGTTTCCAGGGATCAAGGTGGTCGGACCTTGTGTGGTGTTATGAGAATTGGCTTGGTTGCAAAGGGCTTGCTGATAAAAGATGATATGGATCTGGAGCTGGTTCTCATGTGCAAAGAAAAACCCACAAAGACCTTGCTATGTATAGTTAAAGACAATCTCCCAGCTCAAATTCAGGTGAGTTAATTTAGGGCAGTCCTCTGACAATGGCTGGTAGCACTGGGAGGTGTGTTGGGAGTGAAGGCTGGAATTTAGTCCAGAGAAAAAGACAAGTGATAGAGTGAAAAAAATATACTTTGAATCTAGGAACAGTATCTAGGGTGTGACATGTTTACTGTGGTGACATGAAGTAGCTATTCCCAGAATGTAACCTCTTGCCCTTCTTGTTGCCTAATCCCTATTTGTGTGCCACTTTCCCTGCAATGACAGATAACCTTTCTGTTTGGTAACTAACCCAGCTGGTTTTTCACTCTGGTCCAGCCACTAATGTGAGCTGAATCACAGTCCCAGAAACCTTCCCTGCTCGAGTGTGGAGTTGGTGTGTGGTGTTGGCCCTGTCTCCCTGCCCAAATGCTGAGTTCCACACGGCAGCTGCTTTGCTTTGCTTGGGCAGGTCTGAGATAAATAACTAATTACCTCTGTGCTGCTGAAGTGAGAACAAGTCACTTTAGGTGGTCACTCACGTTAATTGTGAGCTCCTAGTTCTTTTTATATATTGTGATTTAATTCTGATGTTGACATCCAGCAGGCAGCACTCACAGCTACCACAGGTCTCTTTAAAGCAGCCAGGGATAATACCTTTTTGAAGGAGCGCTGGGTCTGAATAATCCACCCAGCTTCCAGACTGACAGAGTGATACTGAGAAACCATGCCCTGAAGTATTGTGCTGCAAGTGCCTCTCTCCAAACCATGTCTAAACTTGATCTGCTTTTCTCCTGATCCATTCTTCTGCTCTGGGTTTATTTCCACATAGGCAGGATGTGTGGAATTGTTCCTGACAGCTGTTTGTTTTCACTGTTCATTCGTTCACATAAGGGGCTTGTTTTAATGAGATACTGTGGTGCCTCAGATCAGGCCCCAGCCATAGTAGAAAATGCAAAGGATCTATTGGGTAATAAAGAATAAATTTTCCTTGTTTGTAGCGAGGCGTGAGATGAGAAAGGCTGAAACTGATAAGAAAAGTTAGCACATGCTTCAGAAACCGTTAGAACGGCAGAACAGACGTAATTAAAAGATGTGAAGACTGCAATTAATTCAGGGGACAAGTAGGTAAGGTTCTACGGGGAAGCACTGTGGGGGAAAGGATTACAGAAAACATGAGGTAAGAGGAACTCCTGAAACAAGCTGCGACTATCATGGCCATAAAGCACAGCAAGAGGTTCTGCAGATGCATCAGGTGTAGGAAGAAGGAGGAAGGTGTGGGCTGTTACTGGACAGAAACAGCAAAGGAGGTACAGAGATGTTAACAGCTTCTGCTGTGCTGCTTTGATGGCTGGTGAGCAGATGCCCGAACATTTGCATCCCAACAGTAAAGGAGCTGGAGGAATGCAGATCACAACAGGAAAGTAAGTTAGAATGTATGTTAGATATCTTCTAACCATATGGTCTCACCAAAACAAACTCACAAAGAATAGCTTTAGGACTTGGAACCATCTGTGGTTACCTCTGTACTTTGGGAGGTTGAGGGAGGTCCCAAAGGACTTACTGAAAGGCCTGTAGATACAGATCGTTTGAGGTAACTCCAGCACAGTGCATGTTAATGGAACAAATTATAAGACACTTTGCAGCGTTACCTACTGAAGACATCTAAGCAAGAAATAAAACGTTTATTGAAAACCATTCAAAAAACCCCTCAATTTATTTGTGTGCTGTTTAGAGAGGAAGGTCAGGTTTTCCAGGCACGGTCCAGTATCTCTCCTGGGGTTGGTACTGATGAATGAAGTGGGTGGCAGTGTTGGTTTGCATCCAGTTTCAAGTGCTGTGGGGAAGGAGAGTGAGAGAGATGGATGGACAAGTTGGAGAAAGTCAGACAAGTGCCAAAGAGCACTTAAAATCCCATGTAATTAAAATTATCTGGTTTGGAAAAAGCCAAGACCAAATGCAGGTGTAAGTTTTAAGATATTAATGGCTGTTTATAAAGGGACAGAGATTCGGTATCTCATGTGGCTCCCAAAGGAGGGATGAGAAATAACTGGAACTGTAGCAAGGGGCAGTGTTCATACAGAACAGGTCATCTAGATTACGTGGGTGGCTGAGAATCAGAATGGACCATTTGGAGAGGTGGTGAAACTTCTGTCGCTGGGGCACTGGAAGAGTACCTTGGAGTTGTAAGAGATAGCCAAGGTGAACTTGGTCATACTTACTTCATGGCCAGTACGTGGGCTATATGGCTCCTGTGCTGGAACCTGTCACCCTCCTGCACCAAGTTGTGGCCGTGTTGGTCGTACCGCCTATGAGAGCCCTACCATGTAGAGGCAGTGATACCAGAGAAGGGAGTACCTGGTGAGAACAAAAGCTGCTGGTGGTATTTTGCATGCTGGCAGCTAAGGAAGACCGCTTCTTTAAGAAGAAAAAACAGTTTAAAAAGAAAAGTGGCAATATAGCGGAACTACTTAGTATTCACATTAAATTTGCTGCAGACCTTTCTTTCTTAAGCATGTTACTGGGGTTTTTCTGTTTGTTTTAATGAGGGAGGCAAGGCCTTCTTATTGCAATGTCTTGTAGGCTTCTCATTAGTTAAGAGGCATATGCGCATACAGAGATTGCAGTTTTTCAGTTGATTGGGAGATTCTTGAAATCTTTTTTGGTGACTTTCAGAAACTTACAGAAGAGAAGTATCTCGTGGAGGAGCATGTAAATGAGGCAGCTATTATTATTCGTAACACAAAGGAGCCCAAGCTAACTTTGAAGGTGATACTCACATCCCCTCTCATTCGAGATGAAGCAGAGAAGAAGGAAGGAGGTACACAGAGCGTTTTAACTTGGTTTTAAGTTTTCTATCAAAATGCCCTGACTGTGCAGCACGGGGTTAATTGGGAAGGAGGTTTTTAATTGTGCATCCAGTACTAACTAGATTGGCTATTGCCACAATATTTTACATTATTTGTGCCTTAAAAACACAACAGCAGCTTAAGTTTCATGTAAATATGCAGTTTTCATTTGCAAGCACTATTGCTACAGTGTTAACTTTGGCATACCATTAGATCTTAGCTCTCCTTTCTCTCAGACTTGCTAGTTAATTCTTGAGAACCCCAGCGCTGCACAGTCTTGTTTTCAAATTAAGTCAGTCAAGTGGGATTTGTTCGTAGTATCTTGAAAAACTCATAAAACTGTTTCTCTTTTTATATTAAAAAAACTCAAACCTCTACTGCAAAGCTCTCAAGTATGTTGTCCTGGCCCTCAATTTTTATTAATTGATGATGCATATGTTTGTGTTTCTAGCTTTTAAGAATTTCCTAACTGGGATAGAACTGAAGTTACGGTGCCATAATACAGCACTTCTGCTTCTGAATTGAACATTGTACCTCATGTCTGTAGAGCAAAATAGATATAGACAACTATAACGTAGTTTCTTTCTCTTCCTTCTCCCTAACTGTGCGATGTCAATACAGTTATATGCCCCTTGTTAACAGAACATTGACTGGTAGAGTCGGAGAGGTTGGAAACAAATCAAAGAGAAATAGCGAAGAGCAAATGTAGCCATACTTTGCTTTATTTTTAAAATCTTATCAGTAACTTCTGCTTCCGCTTCCCAAACCTATCCCTAGAAACTTTGCCACTGGATGATGTCAGACCTTTGACCAACTGGCCACTCTCTGTCATGACAACTGAGGCAGCTGGGCCCGCGTGGGCTAGGGAACTCCCTGTCGCTCTTTTCCCATTTCTAGACTTGCCACAAGCCCTTTGCTTCCTCCCTTCTCCCCCTGAAATGCCGATACAATGAGAAATGTTGGTCAGTTTCTCCTCGCTTTTGTTGGAGGCCAGGGCAGGAAGGATCCCTTTCCAAACACACTGGGACACTTGGGCAGCAGCTGGATGCAGAAAAATCTTACAAAACAGATGAATGGCAAAGATTCCCTAATGGCACTGCCTGTTTGGTCTCAAATTAGTAACCATGCTCTCTCACCAGACCATTAAAAATAAATTGCATGTAACTTTAGTTGGCCTTCAGCTTCCCAAAAGGTGCTGAGATGAGCCCTGTGGCTGTTTGTGAGAGCCAGCACAGTGTGCAGAGCAAATGCTGAGGGATCTGTAAGATTCTCACCAGAGGACATGGCTTTGCACAAAGGCTTCTGTCCGAGTATTTCCTGTCAAAAAATGGTGCTGTTGTGGCAGTAGAGTCTAGGGACTCCTGAGTTCATCTCAGACTGATTTAAGGATCTGGATTTTTATGCATTTTTATATTTAAAGTATAGGTGTTCTGTTTTGTTTAGAGTATCTTAAATACTTTTCAAACTTCGGTACTATTTTTTTTTTTAAAGCTTAAAGTGGTTTTACTGCCCCGCTTAGAGCAGTGCTAGCAATCATTTCTGTACAGCAGGGAGAGTGCCTTGTCTCTTTAACACAACTCACAAGTGCAGAAAGGCATGACCATATTTCTTTTCAAAGGTGTGGAAAACATCATACAGCTGTTGCAAAGTAAATTGAGAGAAGGGCTGGGATGTTTTTCCATAGTATCCCAACCACATTTAAGTCACTTTCTCTAAGAATCAGACCAAAAAAAGTTCCAGAGCTGCTGTGGAGGGAAAATACTCAGGAAAACTGCCCAACCAAAGCACCTTAAGCTCCAAAGTGCTGCCCTATCTTTTTCAATACCTCCAATTAATAGCAACCAAATGTAAATCTACTTTCTGTGCTGTTGTAAGACCTGTTTTGAGTTTATTCCATACACTCTTTTGAATGAAGGAGCTCAAAACGCTCGTCACCTTGCCTTTCATCTCACATGTAAGATCTGGGCCGGTGGGTTCCGGGCGCCGAGGCCGCGCGAAACTGACCAAGGTTTCGGTTCGTTCGGTGTGGTGACACTAATCTGTCCTCTAACCAGCGGCAAGGTTAGGTGCAACCGGCCTCGTTACCAGTGCTCCCGTTTGTTCTGTAGGAATGCTGTGTGTGCCTTCATGCCCTGATGTCAGAATGTATCGAAAAACATTCCTGGATTTCTCTTCAGCCCCCACCTCTCTGGAAAAGTGTTCATGTTTAAGACGTGGTGTTTGTCCTATTTGTTTTTGCTGCTTGTTAGCAAAAATAAATAGCAGGCCAGTGTGTGTGTGCATTTGGTGTTTCTCACAAATGGCTATCCATAAAGCTCTGCTTTCTCATGTCAAGTTGAGAAGTCAAGCATCTAAAATTCCTGCATTTTGCACCAGTTTAAAATTTAAGCTTCTGAAGAAATGGAATTTTTATTCATAGCATCAAATACGAATTGGGCTTTCCAGACCAGAGCATTGTAGCTTGCCAAACAGTTGTTGTTACTGAGCGCACAGTAACAACAAGCTCGTGTAATGACACACAAGTTCATTTACCAAAGTGGGGCTGAAATCAACCTTGCTCCGTGCGCAACTACCGCATGAGCAGCCTGCCGCTGCTGCCGCCGCTGCTGGGCAGACGCAGCCAGCGGTGCTCCAGAGGCGCCTTCGAGGGGGCAACGAGCCTCAGGCTGGCCTTGTCCCTGCGGAGAAGACAACGCTCCTCGTCAGGCTGGCTGCAGACAAATGAGGTTGGCAGCTACTGTGTGAAGAGAATACATACAGCAAGTGGGGAGAGAATTACTGAAGGATTGGTTCTGCGTTGCATAGTGTGAGCTAATGTCAGGGCTTTATTATTAACTGTTTATGAAAACTCTTTGTATCGTTGCCCCTGTTCAAACCACAAGAAAAACAGTTAAAGCTTTGCAATCACATTTGAAAATTTGGATTGGGTCTCACTTTCCTGACTGGCAGAGCATGAAGCAACATGCCATTCTCCCGAGGGTGTCGAAAGGGAGCCTGCTGCAAGCCGCTCGCCCTCTTCACTGCCTGTTCTCTTCATCTTTCTGTTTAATAGAATCTTGCACCCAAAAGTTGGCTGACTGCAACATCTGTGAAGGTGCTCAGGACTCTTAAGTACTGAATTAGCGATTGGCAAAATTCTCAAAGATATTTGTAATTTAGGCTGTTGGAAACAGCCTTAATCCCCTGGCAAAAAGTATGCTTCTAGCTTGGGGAAAGAAATCTTACAGGAACAGAGCAAGCTTTTCACTCGCCCGCTGACAGATGACACCTATTCTCTTCTGTGTTTTGTAATTTAAAGCAAAAAATAATTTGTCAGTGGCTGCACTGCACTCTAGCAAAACCCTGTACAGGACAAAGTGAAAGTCTGCAGGTGATTAAAGATCCAGTTCATTGCAAAAAATGGATGATTTTGCAATCAGCCACCTTTGCCATTTCTAATGTTTTAAAATAAGATTCTGATCATTCATTGACAGTAGTTGTTATATACAATCCAGGAGCTTTAAGCAGATGTTTATATTGTCCACAATAAAGTCTTCTTACAGAACTAGAGACCCACATTCAGTAACTCTGTGCCACAAAAGATTACTCTTGAAAATAATGAAACTGCAAAGGAAACTTAGAAGCAAATCTTGTGCTCCAAAGTGACCTCTTCATCCAGTGCTTTGAGACTTTGCAGCTTTTATTAGGAAAACAGGCAAGAGGAGTGACTGATCTCAATATCATAATAATGATGAGGGCAGTAAGAAACAATACAAATATCTGCTGTGAAGTTCATTGGGGTTAGAAAATAAGCTTATAGCACTTAAATCTTTTGCTGGCAGCAGAGCCAGCAGGTGCAAACTGTGAAATGTCAGACAAGATACCTGGTTCTGTTCAGTTTTACACTCTTTTGGGATTTTTTTTTTTTGGCTTTGGGCTCTTTTATCCATCATCACATAATGTGCTTTTACCTGAGTAAACTTCCCACTGAATGGCAAAGGAGGGGAAGCAACTTGAATGTAAAAGGTGCGATGGCACGTGCAACCCATCCTATCCCAAGAGGCCGGTGAAAACAGACTTTGAGGTGTTGCTAATAAATTGTACTACAGACTGATGGTACTTTTTTCTCCTAACTTGTCCTCATATTTTAAATGTCTTGCTGGATTTTGCTTATCTAGTGCAGTCTTCAGTTTGGAGTGGATATTGTATTTTACTCAGACCTGCGTAGGTCTCAAGACCTGGAGAATTGACTGTTATGAATAATGAAAAGACTGTATTTTCAAATTATTTCTTTTGAAATTGTGCAATTGTATATTCATAGGAAAATAACATATTCATGGTTTTAGTCGAGCTATGGATTCATTTACTTCTTCCAATATGATGTTCCCCTGTCAGCTAAAAACTAAAGTCTTTTTAACCTGATTTCATAGATATGCAAAATCTGTCATTTGTACAGAGTTTCCAGAGAATTTGGCTGCTAATAACTCCTCAGGATAAAAAATAAAATCAGGGAAGAAAGGCCTGATGCATAATGTTCTTCCATAGAGAATCGGATGTGACTGCTCAAAGCAGTTTGTTGCATGCTGGATAAAAAAAAAAGAGAAAGGGGAAAAAAAAATAAAGAAAAGAAAAAAGTGTAAACCTGCACAGAAGATCTCAGTGTCTTGTCTCTCAAACCCTTCTTTGAATTTCCTCTGTTGATTTCACTTGCTGAGGGGAAGAAAAATTTTTACATGAGGGGACTGCCTCTCATTGGTCAATAATTTGGAAGTTACCAAATTTGCTCGCTTCTTTCATATGTTCTGGTTATATGAAAGACTAATCAAACTGTAAAACATCTTACTGGCATTTCTTGTACATTACTTTCACAGACATGTATTTGGCTCCTGCTGTTTGTGCAATATTTCAAATATTTTCATTGTTTTCCATTGGAATTCTCTACAATTGCATGGACATAAGAAGTTCATTTTCTGTCTATGACTTTTTTTATACCCACCCCCAAGAATATCTTCCTCTTGTCAAAGGAAGCTTGTCTCTGAAATTCTGTGCCACTTTTGTAAGGAAAAAGGGCACAACGAACGGGGGAGAAAAAAAGCCCAATGCAAACAAACAAACAAAAAAAAAGTGCTATAGAGCTATTTTCTGCCCTGAAATGTGTTCTACATTTTTAATAAGATCCCAGATTGTCTGTAGCAGTGGCCATCTTTATTATTACTATTATTTTACAAGGAGTGAATGCCTTTGCTTCTGTTGCACATGTGCACATTTACTACCTTTAATGGCTTGTTTAAATTAAATAACACAGTGCACTTAAATTCTGGGAGTCTTATTATCTCATTGAGATGCTGCCGCTCTTTTTGTATTGTGACAGAAACCCCTTGGTCAAATTGTATCTGTCTCTTTTTATCCCATTTTTACCAGTAGATAATGTTGCGATGAAAGATCCTCCGGACTTATTGGACAGGCAGAAATGCCTGGAGGCCTTGGCGTCTCTGCGGCACGCCAAATGGTTTCAGGTTGGCTATTTGTTCTTACCTTGTTGTTATTGTAGCCTTACGAGGTTTAATTTGAGACAGTTTTTAATTGTAATGCCTCTTTAATTTCTGACTAGTCCCTAATAGAGCAAAGGTCTAGAGTTCCGTGCTGTAACGTGCAAGGGAAACGTGACAGGTAGACAGCCAGCTGGTCTAGAGTTGTCATGAGGCTACAAACTCCATCTTGACATTTCACTTCCTCTTCTATATGTCTCTCTAAATTGAAGTATTTTACTTCTATATTACTGTTTTTATTTTGCATGAAGCTAAGTATTAAGTAATAATAATTTTAAGATCTATCCCAGGACTCTGTGCATTTAAAAAGAAAAGCAAAATGGAAGGCCAGGTTTTTGCAGGTGTATTGGAATCATTCTGTTTGTTTTAGGCCAGGGCAAATGGACTAAAATCATGTGTAATTGTCCTTCGTATTCTGCGGGATTTGTGCAACAGAGTCCCCACATGGGCACCACTGAAAGGATGGGTAAGTACAGAAAGAGTCAAAGGCTGTGGGGTCAGGTCTCAGCTCCTGAGAATTGTAGCAGTGTCTGGGTTGGAGAAAACCATGTGTTGTACAGAACTTCCCCCCTAATTCCCCCTCCTTTTGCTCCCCACTAACTGGTACCTCTGTAGAAAAGCGCTCATAGGAAGGAAAGCAAATGTGAGTATTTGCTCAGACTGTAAGATGTGCAGATACCATGGGAAGAGGTGTAAATGTTGTGGGGCCTTGCACATCCTCAAGGATTTGCAATGGAATTTCACTTGTCTCTAGGTTTAGGTTTTAAAAAATACCCTACCATGACCGTGCTGCTCCTTGCAGAGGTTGCTGTTTCCCACTGGCAGGTTTGGGGAGGGCATGATGCTCCGCACATCTGGGAAGGAACACTCTGGAGGGCAGCGGAGACAGTGTTTTCCCACGTAGAACTGAGAGGAGGAGAAGAGTTGGCTTTGAAGGCTCCTCCTGTAAAGCTTCCTGGGCAGTTAATGGAGAGCAGTTGGTTTCCTCAAAAGGTGGCTCAAAGTAGGGAACAAAGTTGTGCTGTGAACTGTCCTCTGGGATGGATGTCTCTGTCAGTTAGACCTGTAGTGGGTTAGAAAGGAAGTAAGCAAATGTGAATACCCTTCCATCTACCCCTCCGTATTTAACTGCGGTTACAGTTACCCTTGTGTCCATACTAATCATGATTTAATGTCTTCTAGCCACTCGAGCTTATATGTGAAAAATCTATAGGTACTTGTAATAGACCTCTGGGTGCTGGGGAAGCGTTGCGACGAGTGATGGAGTGTTTGGCATCTGGAATTCTGCTTCCTGGTAAGGGGCCAAATTAACTTCAGGAACACAAAAGATCAATCAGGGAGTCTTAATGCCTTGCCTTTGCTGTCTGATTAGATGAAAACACCTGCCTTGAACTCCTAACCCACAGAGGAGCCAAAGGAGTGGTTCTTGTTCACATAATTAAAAAAACCCCAAACCTCAACTTTAAAAAGTTGCAGGGTTGTTGTAACTGTTTGAATGAGAACTTCTGGGGCAGGGGAAGTTAATGGGCAGTGTTAGGGTTTTTTAAACAAATGAAGCCCTTTCTCATTAAAGGATTGCAAACAAACAAATAGACCTACCGGACATCTACCTTCTATAGATGAATTGCAATCTACATATCTACCCAAACTATTTGTTTCCATAAACCTACTGCTTTCAGTTCACACTATTACATGCCTGCAGTATTAACCCTGATAAATTCTGTGGCCATCATTGCAAGGGAGTAAAATCTTGGTGCTAGCTCTGTCCAAAGCTTTGGGGAAGGTGTGCTTCCCGCTCTGTTGAAGACTGAACCTAGCTGTTTCAATATCCACGAGTCCCCATTTTCATGTTGCTTCTCATTTACTCTCAGTAATCAGCTTTGCCTCTTTCCCTCCTAGGAGGCCCTGGTCTGCATGACCCCTGTGAACGGGAGCCGACAGATGCTTTGTCTTATATGACAGTTCAGCAGAAAGAAGCCATTACACACAGTGCTCAGGTAGAAAACTCGTCTATCTGAGGAGCTAGATACTGTAACAGTCAAGATTCCAGCTCATTAATGCAATTTATTCTCTGCCACGATAGCTTATTTTAATGGCAGTCCTGACAGTTCCTCTGGTGTGCTGCCCTGGAAAGACTAAATGATAGCACAGGATCCGCGTGTTGGAAATCTAATCCTTGAGAAAGGCAGCCCAGTGCCAGCACACCACTTGCATCCCAGCTCCAGTGGCACAGAGCCCTTGAGTAGGCTCCCTGCTGATGTGCCCTGTGCTTTGTCTTATAGAAATGAATGAGTTTTTGGTTTTAGACATTAGCATTTTCCACAGCTCTCATAGAAGATAGCTGTAGGAGACATTTTCTCATAGAACTGCTTTTGTCTTAGAACTGCTTTTGTCTACAAAAGTAGTTAGAAACTTAGACAACCAAGTTAAAGTAGTGCTGTGATGTAACTTACGTTTCTACTGTCACCCTATAGCATGCCCTCAGATTATCAGCCTTTGGTCAGATCTATAAGGTTTTGGAAATGGATCCCCTCCCATCAAATAAATCATTTCAGAAATATTCCTGGTCAGTAACTGACAAAGAAGGTAGGTGCTGTTTGCTCCAAAAATCACTAACTGGGCAGTAAACTAGGGGTTAGTTTAGAATGGGTGAAATTCCTGAGTTATGTGCTTTGAGTGCAAGGCAAAGGCTTTTCTTTGTGTTAAACTTTAGTTTTTAAAAACACTTATTTGTTAGGAGAAAACCTGGAAGCTCTGCTCTCTGTAAGTACCAGCAGAGGAGCAGCCACACAGCCAGAATGCAGCTGGTGGTTTTCTTTAAGCACAAAGTCTGTTGGGGTCTGAAGAGCAAAAGCAGTGTTTATGATTCTTATGCTGGGGAAGGAGAGACTATAGACTGGTCAAAAAGCATGTAACAAGTTACCATAATAAAAGTTACTCAAGAGTTCTTCTGAGAAGACAACATATATCTAAATTTCTCTGTATAATTTTTGTTAGAAAATACTATTAGAGTTCTTGCCTTAGACTAACTGTAAAAAACCACACTGCAGAATTACAGCACTTAAATTGCACATGATATCAGAAACAGACATCCTGCATGGCACAGTGCAGTGAGTAGTAAGTTAATACTGGCTTATGGGTAGCAGTAAGAAAGCTTTGACTGACGGTTGAGTTCTTTTCATTGTAAACATGCAAGGAACAGTATGGGACTAATCAGACTCCTGCTGTGGAATTTTGTTTTTCTAATAGCATATCCATATTACAAGGAAATTTATACCCTAGGTACAGGCTCATCGGCCCTTAAGAGACCATTTGAAGATAGTGTGGGGGATGATAAAGATCCAAATAAAAAGATGAAGCGAAATCTGAGGAAAAGTAAGTGCAACTCTCCTCTGTTCTGTTTTCAAAGATCTGTTGTACAGTGGGAGCTGGTTTAAAAGCTTCTCTGTGTTGGTGTGGAGCAGCATGTGAAAAGTCTTTGGAACAAGAACTGTTGTCTCTATCAACCCACATTCAGAATGTCCAACACATCTCCTATTGTGCATCTGAATCTCCCCTGACATGTTTTACTAACTGAATGATTAGCGTTTTTAAATGGGATTACCCATGGAGTTGCAGTAAAATTTAAGTTGCCAAGTGATCAAGGCATTCTGTTCATAGCATCTCTGTACTGTGGTTTGTCTTTTCAAAATCCTGCAATGACTTTGCTGTGTGAAGGTTTGCCTTTTTGCATTCTTCTCCTTCTTGAGCTAGTTGTTGGTATCTCAAGACCTCCCGCAAGAAAAATAAAATGCTTAATCTACAAACCACTGGCACAGTGTATGTACAGGCTAGAAGTGTCTGGGCATTGCAGGGATCCAGTCAGTTCTGGCAGCTAATTTCGTTGTGCTACTTCAGTGCCAGTTCTGGATCTGGTTCCTCAGTACCTGTAACACTTGTTACTCCTTTTGTAGCAGCCAGGGGGAATACAAATACAACTAACTGCAGAAGAGTTGTGTTAACAATATAAAAAATGGGTAATTTAGTTGTTACTCCAAAGTAGAAGGCTTATTAAAGACTTAACTGTATTAGGGCCTCTGAGAGGCTGCGGGGTTGATTTGCTCCTATCAGACACTGCAATGCAAACTCTCTCATTTTTTCTGTTCATCTTGTTTTGTCCATTCCCATCTTTTGCTAGTACTAGATAGTAAAGCAATAGATCTCATGAACGCTCTGATGAGGCTGAACCAGATCAGGCCAGGCCTTCAGTATAAGCTGCTGTCACAGTCTGGTCCAGTCCATGCCCCGGTCTTCACAATGTCTGTAGACGTCGATGGTACGACATACGAAGCATCAGGACCTTCTAAGAAAACAGCCAAGCTCCACGTAGCAGTGAAGGTAAGGCAACCTCAAGTCATCTGCTAACCCCAGGTCTTGCAGCAGAGGTTACAAACTGGTCAGAACTAGTAATGTGCACCCTCAGAACTGAAAAAAATGTATGAAGCTGAGCTACTGCTGATGTACTGTACACATGTGAATGTGAGCATCTTTCATGCCTTGCAAGAGGACAGTTGACTGCTAAAGCAGATGAGTCTGCTGGGTTTCTGGGAAGAAACAAAAGTTTCCTACAGACAATTCATGCGGAAGAGAACCTCTTTTAACTGAACTGCACTTCTGATAGGAACAAGTCCATCTGTCATTCTATGCTTCGTTTTGAACAAGAATTTCCTTTTTACAAGCTTCATCTGGCAACTTTCAGCTTCCCTTTGATTTCAGTTTTGAAAATCCCATTGTCCCATGTGCTTTCAAGTTCAAAGTGTCCAGAAGTATCTCAGGGAATGTGTTGTTCCTTCAGGAAAAATAGCTCTCTGCATGTGTGTCCTTCCAGACCTTCTGCCTCAATTCTTTTATTTTGCTTCTCTCCCAGCAGTAGTTTTTTAAGAAAAAAAAATTAGAGTACAGCCCTGAAAAGCTGTGACTTCTCTGCCCTTGATCCTCTCCTGCCCTTGATCCTCTCTGTGTCAGCCCGATCTGTGCTGGTACCTACCCAGATCTGTTTTCTCTAAATTTACACATATACAAATCCTGAGCTCTGCTTCAAAACATCCCTGATTCAGGCCAAGAGGAAGTGGGTGGTGTGGTAGAGATTTTTTTTTTCCCCATTTTTTCCTAGCAGGTCTGGGCCTTGCTTTCCCAGAGCTCTAAGAGGGAATAATCTAACTGTTTCGATTTCTGGAACTGAGCTTTTTAAAATTCAGAAGGCCTGAAAACACAGCCAGATGTGCCACAATTGTATGGATTTATCCATGCAGCTCTCGGTTCAGTGTTGGAACACAGTGGTTTTCTTGGGACTGAATTTTCAGGGGAGCTTCAGGTTCTTTTCAGATTCCTGTGGGCCCATGTCTGGTACTTCTGTACAAGCAGGTTAGGTGACTGGCTAAAGGAGTGGCTGGCTGCGCTAGAGGAGGATGTTTTTGAAGGAACCCATGAGTAGTGCCTGATGAATAGTGACATTTCATTTGCTGTACAGCTGCAGGCTGTGAGCAGCATGGAGAAGGCTCGGAGGTTGTGGTGTGGTTCCCTGAGAGGAAGGCTTACAGCACACAGAGGGTTTGTTGCTGTGCTAGCCAGGCATTCCTTCACCTCGCATCTCGGTTCAGGAATTTGCTACCTGTACATCTGCTTTGGAAACATCTACTGTGGTGTTCCTGAAAGGTGCAAGGGAGGTGGAGCCAGCCCTCTGGTTTCAGGGATACGTTTTGTATGCTACTTGGGTACCTTCTGGCTGTTGCCTGTGGTTTCCTAGGAAACTCCAGAAGTACCATCTCGTGGAAGTACAATGCTTTAATTCTCCTATGACTGTTTGTCTCGTTTGCCCCACAGTCAGTCTCTTGCTCTCTCCATACACACAAAGAGAGGGGGGAAAATGGTCTGCAGAACAATCTCCTCCTCATAGTGTTAAGCAGTGTCATGCAGTGGATGCACTTCTGAATTTTAATTATTATTTTATAAGGAATTCTTGAGATGCTGAGTGATGCTCATGAGTAATCACTGTCTTTGAGACTGAAATTCTGTTTGTGTTGATTCCATGTTTGGAAACCGGGAGTTATTTTCCCCCTTTGCTATTGTGTGTTTCTCCATCTCAACACAAGAGGAAATGTATTTCTGAGCAATTTGACTTTATTAACTGTAGGGTGGACATTCTTTCATGTCATGATCAGCTTTGTCCTTGTTTCCATACCGCTGCCTATTTACAGTTCCCTTCATGTGGCTTTGCTGTAGGTTTTACAAGCGATGGGGTATCCAACTGGTTTTGATGCAGATGTGGAGTGTATGAGTTCTGATGAAAAATCAGATACTGAAGGTAAAAATGAAACTACATCTTCAATCTCAAGCAATAATACTGGAAATTCCACAGCTGACACCTCCGCTACCCTAGAGGTGAGTACTGCATTAAAAAGTACACGTGATTTGGAGCTGAGGGGTTTGGGTTTTTGGGGGTTTTTTTCCTCTTCTGCCAGGAGAAGTTGGTATGTAGTTAGGTGCTGAATGAGGAATAGAGTTTACAGTCTCAAATCTGCCACAGGCTTTGCATCACTGTTTCTTTCCTCAAGTTTAAGGCAGGGTAGCTATCTGGTCCCTCTAGGATCATAAACTCTTAGAGTTATCTCTTCTAGTTAGCTAATGTATATCTTCTAACAGGGCCAGCTCCATCTTGTTGGGTGCCTTTGGGCTCCAGTACTGCCAAGGTCACAATTTCTGGTTTGTAATAGTGGGTTTGTCAAAAAGACATAATTACACAGGCAGTATTTTAAACTGACACACATGAAGAGTAATGAAAATATAAAGATTCATTAGGAGATGTTAAGAAATGTAAAGCCCAATAACTCCGTATGTATTGAATGATGCTGCCTTGAAAATGCTTTGGATTCAATATTATGCATTTCAGCTTTGGAACTTGTAGCTGAAGTCAGGTGCTACAAGGAGCATGCTGTGCTTGTTTTCTCACTGAAGTTGTGAGAAATAAAGTATTCCTCAAAGGACAAGATTTCAGTAACTTTGGCTGAATGTCCCCAGGAACCAAGCTGTGATGGGTCTGTAGTGCGTTAATTGGATGTTTCTGGTTTTAGTTTCTTTTCTCTATGAGAAATCAGGACATTTTAAATCTGTACTTAGGTGTCATCCCTTTCACCCTTCCCTTCGTGATTTCCTTGACCAGTGTTTGTAGCTGCCACCAAGGATTTTAGAGAAGCATCCTGTGTAAAGACTAACAGCTTTGATTTGTGTATTCATTTGTCTACCTGCCAGCTCTGTAGCAAGCTCTCTGGGGCTGTACTGATAAACAATTGTAGATCCCCACTTTCTTTTTTGTTACATTGCTTTTTTCCAGGAGTATGGGGGTCCATGCTGTAAAATCAAGTAATTGTTCTGTTCTTCAAATACTTGTGAAGATGTTAAAACATTAATTTCTTCAGTTAGGAGGCACTTAATTCCAGACTGTGTAATCACAGACAGTTCAATTCACATACAGCTTTAGCCCAGTGAGACATTTCCAGGGAAAATAAATGTATTCTCTACTCAACTGACCTGTTAATTTTCCTTTTAGAACTTACAACATTTTATCAGAAACGTGGGTAATACTTTAAATGACCAAGGTATTTCCCAAGGTGCACGACTTTGGGTTTCCACATTGACTCTTTTGATACACTTTACTTTCAAAGGGCAGGTCCTGGTACTAGGACTTGTGATCTTTATCCAAAACATAAAGTTTCTTTGAAAGCATTGTTTTCATCCTTTCATCATCTTTTTCCTTGTTAGTGACCAGTCATTTGTATCTGTAGCTGAGTGCACTCTTTGCTGGCTAGTACACTGGTGCACTGAGATCTTGGCTTCATCTTCCTTGCTTTCCAAGCAGTTCCAGATATTCCTACTGAAACACGTGACCTGGGATATGAGACGTCTTTGGCCAGAGCTCAGTAGTGCCAGGACGTAATTAGATCGAGCAGCAGAGATGTGTGCAAGGCTGGGAAGGCCAATCTCTCCTTTCAGTGATAAAGCCTTCGATTTCAAGGAACCTGACACCAGCTTCAGCTTTGGATACTCTCAGGGTTGAAATTCCGAGCGGTGCCGGTGTAATGTTCGGTTTGTGTAGACACCAGGCCAGGCCATGAGGACAGTGGCTCTCTCCATCAGTAATAATGAGGGGTGACTCCTTTCACAGGATTGTTTGATCCCTGCTGTTCTTTAGAGACTTTCATCCACATTCTAGCAGAGCACATTCACTGAAGCCCAGGCACAGGTCTGTTCCTGGAAAGCTGAGGCATATGTGTTGGGAACAAGCTACTGAGGAGGCTTCACATGGTGCTAATGCTGGCCTTCTTGAAGCTGCTGGCCTTCTCGAAGCTGCTGGCCACGTGGCACTGTAAGCCACAGCACTGTAGACATTTCTCTGCCTTTTGATGAGATAAGGCTCTAAGGCAACACCATAAATGTCTCTTTAGGTAAGAACTCAGGGTCCTATACTCACAGCGAGTGGCAAAAACCCAGTGATGGAGCTCAATGAAAAGAGAAGAGGTCTGAAGTATGAGCTCATCTCTGAGACAGGTGGAAGCCATGACAAGCGCTTTGTGATGGAGGTGAGTGAAGCAGAGTTACGCAGTCGGTAGGTGGTTTTACTAATGGTGCCTCAGTCTGTGGAGTTGCTTGCTGCTACAGTTTTGATTTTTTTGTACTTTGTGTTTTGCAATGCACATCTGTGGTGGTGATGTTTACAGGGCTTTGGAGCTCTTGTTGCTGCTGCCTTGATTAGACTGGGGAAAGGAGTGTCTTCTGTGCTTTAGGACAGTACAGTGAAAATTAAAGTGGGATTCTGACAGCCCCAAACTATGTCATGTCTTGACATGAGGAGGAGGAGGGAAGATGATCCACAGCTTGACAAAAATACCTGATTTACAACTTTTCCAAACGTGCTTGGTAACCCCATGTCAGTGACCTGATCTGAGTATCCTATTGCCAGCTCACCAGGGGTATTTAGAGTGACTGTAGCAGAGGGTAAACTCATTTCTCTTCTTCACCTACTTGTGCTACCTCTAAAGCAGCAATGGGCTCTGAAGTGGTATGTAGTAGCAGCCCAGTTAAGCACTGTATGTGTAGCATAATTAAAGATGTTGCTACATAAGGCACTGATAAAGATGAGACAAGCCTCAAATGATCCTAACCCCCCTGTTTCCTAGTGGTATCCTTCGTGTGTTAAGAACCTCAAGGTGGTCCTCTCTGAACTGCACTTGTAATTTCCGGATTCTAATATCTGTGTTGTAATGGCTCACAGGACCACTTAGGTGTTCTTTATCAGCTTCGTAGGTGTTCTTTATCAGCATGGTATGGCATAGTATTCCCAAGGACAGACACTAAGCATAATCTCATGTCTCAATTTTCAGGTAGAAGTAGATGGGCAGAAGTTCAGAGGTGCGGGCCCAAATAAGAAAGTAGCAAAAGCAAGCGCAGCTTTAGCAGCACTTGAAAAACTGTTTTCTGGGCCTAATGCAGCAAACAACAAGAAAAAGAAGATTCTTCCTCAGGTAAGAATTGTTATTTGTTTTCTGGACCACTCTCTTGTCACAGCTCTGGGTTAGGATAACAGAAAGTTCTACGGGAAGCAAGTGATTTCAGTCTCTTAGGCACTCATGTAAGGCTTCTGGGTTTATTCTTCTGTAGTAATTTCTACAGTGGCACAATGTCATATGATAGTTGGGCCCAGATTCTGGGAAATAGTGTAGAAAAGGAGGCACAAAGGAAGAAAGCCGATTAGCTGGAAGAGATAAAGTGAGGACAGTGGTTCAAGCAGTAATGATGTGGAATCATCATTGTATATCAGACCAGAGCCAAATTTGTCTTTCAATTTGTATGATTTTATTGTTTCCAGGGTGCCTCTAGTACAGCAAAGCTGTGCTGTGGTGAGGGAGTAACACCGGCTTCTGTAATGCCTTGCTGTTCTTTCTCTTGTCAGCGGTGACAATGGGAGAAGTAAGGCAACGTTCTAGTAATGTGAGGTTAAAGCAGTCCAGAGGTGGGCGGTTGTCTTTGGGGTGAAGCTACGTGGGTTCAGAGAGAAGCACAAACAGTGTTGTAGATCGAGAAGGCTTGTAAGGAGGTGAGAATAACATCAGCGAGACACAGCAGAGGAAGGGTCAGGAGCCTGGGGGTTCATGGCCACGCGACCAAAAAGGAGGTGAATAACACACAGCCTCACCACACCGACTGCCAGGGCTGAGCGGAGTGACCATGCCCGGCACGGTGTGTGCTGCCATGCACTGTGGTTGGGGAACTGGCAAGCGACTCACTCGGTTGTTGTCAGTCAGACTCTTGAGGACAGCACTACTCCAGTCTGTGTTCTGCCTTGAACAAGGCTGGCGCGTCAAGCATGTTTCAAGAGCTTTTTAAAAGGTGGTGATTTAATGCAGGTGGTCTTGTATTTCCAGCAATGCTTTCACTTTCTGAATCGTTCCATTTTATTACTCTGGGCAGACTAAAGGGGTTGTCAATACAGCTGTTTCTGCGGCAGTCCAGGCTGTTCGAGGCAGAGGACGAGGTGCTTTAACACGAGGCGCATTTGTTGGGGCAGCTGCTGCTACTGGATACATAACACCAGGTAAGGCCTGACACACTCACACGTTCATGTTTGTCTGCTGGGATGTTCTTTTCTGTGTGTCAGCCACCTGTGCAAGTGATTTCTTCAGCTTTAATAATCTGAGATGAAGCAGAAGGGAGAATTCACAGGGCTTTAAATAAATCAAAGAGCTGAATGACTGGCTGTACCTGCCTTTTATGAGTGTACAATTTGAAGCTTGGCATGCACAGAGCACAGTTATGGGCATAATGGCTTTCCTGGCTTTATTGTTTCATTATGTGTTGTCTTCATAGTTCACTGCCATGGCACAATTCCCAAAAACGTTCCTAGTGAAGAACCTCCTAGATCATATGCCCTTTAGCATCAGGAGTGGCTTTCCCAAGAAACCCTTGTGCACATTATGTTGGCAGGCTTGGGATTCACTGTGCTCCCAGAAACTTTCCACATGCATCCATTAGCAGCTTCTATGGTGGCCAAAAAACCCCTCCCAAAATAAAAGAGTTTCCATTCAAACTCGCTGATGTTAACTCATCATCCCTGCTGCATTGTTCTGATTAGCAGAAACATCTTCTGAAATCCAAGGACCTTCTGGTTCACATTTACTCATAGCGCTTACCATACAGAGCAGGTGAGTTACTGGTCAGGATATCTGAATGCTGATTCACAGAATTGTAGGGGTTGGAAGGGACTTCCAGAGATCAAGTCCAACGCCCCTGCCAAAGCAGGTTCCCTAGGACAGGACAGACAGGTGGCTGTCCAGATGGGGCAGATGTCAAACCATCAGAGGCAAAACCTCTCAAGGCTGAAGCACTGAAGTGCTCAGCTACTACTGGCTGATACAAAACGGTGTAAGGTTGTTGTTGCATTGTTTGGTTTTTACTGTGACAGGCAGGTAAAGTGAAAGGTGTTAAAATGTAAATGCAAGAAAATTGTAACAAAACGTTTGCTTTCTCACTCCCCTTACTTTCTGAAGTGCATTGCTCCTTGTGATTCTCTCTGACATGTCTGAGGCTTGCAGGTGACTCCTGAAGGGAACTAGACATTGAATAAGAATCACAAATTCGTATGAATGAATGCTGGAGTCCTTGGTCAATGCAAATCCAATAGCTTCCAGAAAAACCCTTTTTATTCCTTGGGTTTTCAGATTACAGTATGAGCTCTAATTATACCCTTCAGCAGTTCACACAGAGTATAGCCCTCTTGTTTGGTAAAGTTACTCCCTGGCACAGAGTCGACAGCATGTCGTCTTCATTGTTCCTGTATGTTGATGTAATTATAAATATTAAAAACCAGTAATTCATTTTTAATGGCTGTTAACATTGTTTTTGGAACTGTCTTTCTGCCTGAGGAGTCATTTATGAGACACTTTAACCTGCCAGGAGCAAGCTTCTCGCCAGCATGGAATTACTCCAGAAATAGGTTTAATTTCCCAGTGACTGTAGTTGTTAAGATTTTAGTGGCCTTGGCTGTCATGGATTATTTGTCTTTATCCCCTGTTCTTCTCGGAAATCTTTTGCTTTTTGTGATGGACAGATGTGTAAAGCCTTCATGAGCTGCTGAGATGTAGTAACCAAGATTGCTGTTACCACTGTTGGTTTTTGTCTTGCTCCAGAGTGTGGCTTAGCTTTTTGGACAAGAAGACGCTGGTCTCTGTTTGCCTCTAGCTGTTCAGATGCCCTTGGTGAAACTTCCTTTTGTCTGTTAGAAATAGCAGAGAAAGCAGAAATCACTGGGGCTTTACTGATGGTATCTGCCTGAGGCACCTAGCATTCCCCTCTAGAATGGAAGTTAAGATGGCTGGTCTCTGCATTAGACTGTATTTTAGGAAGAACATAAGCAAATATGGGATGTCTGAATCATGTCAACTCTGTGCTCTGATAATACAAATGTAAGGGCTTCAGGTGAAAGAAAATGCTAAGGAAATTAAATATGGAATTTAACAATGGAAAGTCATTGATTAGCTTGTTCTTCAAGCCACTGTGTAGAAGGATTTTAGTGTTTTCATTAACACTTACATGAATGAGTGTGTGTTTTCTGTGGTCCTGCTTCATGTACCGAAAGGGTCCTTCCCTGCACGGTGGTGTGCAAGCACTGTCTGACTTGAAATGCTGTAGGAAATGAAACCTATCCCTTGTTTCTTTATATTGCAGGCTATGGAGCACCATATGGGTATAGCACAGCTGCGCCAGCTTACGGTACGTATAGCTCAACACTTAACAAATTAGAAATGATAGAGAAATTGTTGTGGCAGTCCAAATGTGGCAGTCCAAGGAGAAATTCAAAGAGATTAAAGCTCTTAAACCATGACAACAACACTACTTTTATGCCATAACCTTGTGGTTCTGTTTTGGTTGGAGTAGCTTTTTTGCCTATGCTTTGCCTGATTTGTGGAAGGACTGCTTGTTCTAATTGCCTGTTCCCTTTCATACTGAAACTGAATTGAAGTAGTTTTCTTACTTTTTACAGCCAATCTGTGCTCCATTCAAAGACTACCGAAGGGCCTATTTCAGCATCTCTGACCACTATTTAGCTAAATGGCATTACAGTAAGATTGGCAAAGTGTTTGTCCCCAAGTGTAAGTGGCTTGTGGACAAAACTCCCTTAATGCTGTCAGCGCTATGAAATCTCTGCTACAGTAGGTGCACATACACCCACTCCCCCCGCCCCCGCAGGGCAAACCACTGCTTTTTGGGATAAGCAGAATGGTTCCTGTGTAGCTTGTACTGTGAGCAATCAGATTGCAAGGAAGCTAGGACATGGTAATTTGCTGCAATAAGCAGAAACATAGGGATACAAGGCTGGCAAAGCACTGGATTCATCAAGACTGTAAAATAAACCCCTAACCAGAGAGCTATGATGGAAGGGTTTTTCTTAACTCAGCTTCTCCCTGCCCACCGGCTTTTTTTATGCTAGACTAACAATGCATACCTCTAACTGGCCCTTTTGGTTACTTTGAATGAGGTTTATGTGGCAATGGGAGCAAAACAGTTTGGAGTCAGTGATATGTCCTGGCGCACAAAACACAAACCCACCAGCACCAGTCCCACTGCCCTCTCCTGTCACAGGACTGGGTGGCAGCCCACAACGCAAACATTTCAAGGCCTGCAGGTCTTCATATGGGAAACTAGGCCTGCAATTTGCTATTGCTTTTCTAGCCTTTGTAGCATCTGTAGTAACTCGTTTCTCTCAGCAGTGCTGTCCCATTGAGTGTAGTCTGTGTGTTGTATTGGTGTCTTCTCAAGGAAAAATGAAAGGAAGTTTAGTTTAGGGCTTACTTCATGGTGTGGATTTGTTGAAACCCATTGGTTCTTTCCAAGCAATAGTCATGGACTAGAACTGAGCAGTACCTGCATGGGTGTCTTTCTGCGAGCGGGGACACGCAGTGGCCTTTCCCTGCTGAAGAAAATCCAGTTGTTACCAACTTTCCTCACAGCTTTTCTTGCTTTTTTTCATTCATTCCTTCTGTTTTGTGTTTCCTCTCGTGATGCCTATTTTGGGAGCTGGTTTTTAATCACTTAGCTGTGTATATGTGACATATCACTGACTTCAAAGCATTGTGGAATTGAATGCCCCCATTTTTCACATAAAGAGTTTCTGTTTTTAATGTCTTATTGATTGTGATGCGAAGTTCTGGGATAATGCTTTTTGGCTGTAAGGTAAACATGTCTTTCTGCCTTTGTAAGCTGTTGCATGTTGGGAAACTTCACTTTGATCATCTGGTGCTCTGGAATACCTGCTGTTGCTGCTTTGTGATTTCTAAATGGATACATAGGTTAAATACTAGAATTTAAATAGGCAAGATTACAAAAACAAACACTTAATTGTGCAGAAGTTTGTGAGGCCACAAGAACTCTGTAATACTGAAATCAGGCAGATATTAATCTTTCCAGATTTGCCACTTCATACAGGAGAGGAAATGCAGAATAGCCAAGCAGATTCAGAATTTACTGTAGGTGCTTGATTTTTGGCTGACCTACCTGGATGATTATCAAAACTGCTGAACAGTTTCCCTGTGAGTTTTTATGTGCAGCAGTGCCTGCCTAGAGTATCTGCAATTGTAACTGTGAAATTTCACTCAGAACGAGATAGTAGAAATTAATTACCATAAAAATTATGAAGTAGAGCTTCGAGTCCAAATACACACTCTGCTTTTGAGAATACTGCTTATTTATTCAATCAAACAACAGGACAAAAATAAAAGCAAACTTTAAGCTAACCATCTGTTTGAAACAGTGCAAAGTGTTGAAGTTCCACTGTTCATGGGACTCTGCACTCTAAAATCCCGTTGATTGACTGATCTGGAAAAGGTTAATGAGAATACTACTGTAAGCTCTTATCTGACTTTCTTGGATCACTGAACTTATTTGGAGTCCTCTCCCTTTCTTCTCTCTGTAGGTTTACCCAAGAGAATGGTTCTGTTACCAGTTATGAAATTCCCAACTTATCCTGTTCCCCACTACTCATTCTTTTAGCAAATGGCAGAAGCTAATTCCTATTGATTGAACAACACAGTACAGTACAGAATGTTAGAAGAAAAAAAGCCTTTTTATCCTGTTTTCTTTGAACACATACTTGAGCAAAGTCATTTGTAAAGAAACATCTTTTTCCTACTTTTTGATTTT
This sequence comes from Laterallus jamaicensis coturniculus, assembly GCA_022605575.1. Classification (NCBI taxonomy): domain Eukaryota; kingdom Metazoa; phylum Chordata; class Aves; order Gruiformes; family Rallidae; genus Laterallus; species Laterallus jamaicensis. The sequence goes on from JAKCOX010000022.1 coordinate 8,452,496, forward strand.
AACAAAATGCAAATTTAGTTCTCTAAAACTTGAAAAAAAAATGTTCTGTGAAATGTTACCTCATTTTCAAATAACTTATACCAGCCTTCTGTTATAGGGAAGAACTAGAAGCTTAAATCTTACGTTTTAAATGAAGTATCCGATTATGTAAAATTAAATTTGTGAAGGATGTATAGAATATAAAACACTGATCACAAATAAACTGTTTTGTTGTAACACAAGAGTACTGCCTGTTTCCTAATGCAGTCACACAGATTCAGTTAATGACCTGTACTTGTTGTAGGGTTATTAAATGCAGGGCATAGTTCTTTAAAAATAGTAATAATAATAAAAAAATAAAAACCCCAACAAACCCACACAATACAAACTTTACAGTTAACATTTAACTTTGTAAATATTATGGTGTGTAATAAATTTAGTAAAATATGGGTTAAAATATTGTTTTATTTTTTTTATAGTTAAGCATCAGTACCTGAGTTTCCTTAGAGTCTTTAGATCAGCATACTGTAACTGTGATTTTAGACACAGTCTTCATTTTCCAAGAAGGCTTTTCACTTGTACACAAAATACTGCAAAACAAACAAAACAGAGGGAATTAATCTCAGCCTGTCTCTGTACTAGGTTACATTCTGTGAAATAAGTACTAAACAAAGGAAGCTCCCACAGAAGGACTCTTGTTATCTAATTACAGGGATACACAGTAAAGTCCGTATTGCCCAGAGAAAGGACGACAATAATGTTACAATCAGGTTCTTTAAAGCTCAAAAGCTCCTTATTTTCCTTTCTTTTGTTTTTACAAAAAAAGAAAAAAGAAAAAAAAAAAAAGACAAAACAACCAAATTGCACTTGTTCTTGTGGCCTTCTTCACTTTTAAGATTGTCTGCCCACCCTTGATTTTCCATCCACCATTTCTACGGAAAGCATTTTAGTTCTCAATGTTCTATTCAAACAAAGGGTTCTCCTTTTCCCCCGACATTTGTAAGAATCTAAAGCAGCAACAAGGTCCCCATGAAAACTTGCTATTTAATTGTCCCAGTTCTTGTTGAGTGCTGCTGTGGAAAGTGACACACTTCAGCCATAGGCCAGTACTTTTCTAAGAGTTGGTGCTCAAACCGAAAGAATCCTCTTTCCGCCAAGGAGCACGTGCACCTCTCTGAAATTCCAGGCTGTCTCCATGTATTGTAGACTTGTGCATAACAACTGCTGTGGGCTCTAACAAGGGATTGGAGTAGGCTTTCTTAAGGTATCACCCCACAAAATAAGCAGCGTTGTCGCTTGCACTTCTCTACTCAGACCTCACCCGTTGCTTTTCAGTAGGTTTGCTGTAGTTTGTGCTCTGTTAAAGACTGACTTCCTCTGTTCTCCAACAGACTCTGAGGCAGGGGGAGCTTTTGATATGAAGAGGGTGTAAGAACGGTGCTTAACGCAATGTGAAGTTCCTCCTCCCCTACGCCCCCCACTATAGGGAAAGAAATTTTAGAAAAGCTTAATATGGGGTGGCTTACATAACGAGCTGCTGCTTTTCCTGGAACGGACTGCAGCTGTTATTCTTAAGCGAAGTATTTGTGCTTAGGAATGTGTTTATACCTGAATGTGGTGGTTGCTCTGCCACAGCACACTCTCTTTCATTTGGTGCTGGTGGTACTTTAATAAAAAATGTAGATCTATTGACAAGCAGTGGTGAGCCTGCTGTTGTCATCCATGCGCTAGAGTTGAAATAAAGAGCAGTGTCTCAGGGATGGAGTCAAATTGAGTGGTGCTCGTAAATCTCTGATACGTTTTGCTGGCCTATGGATGAAAGGAAGCCATCACGGAGCAGAAAAAGCATGGCTGATAAGAGCCCATTTTTGTTAATCAAATATTCATTAAAGGAATCTTTCCTCTGCACACGTTTTTGTTTCCTCTCCCCACCCCTCTTTTGGAGTCCCCCTGATTGGCAACTGTTTGTAGTTGGTTTTGTTCCTTTTTTTTTTTTTTTTTGTTTTAAATCCCCAGCTTTGGAAAATTTCAAACAAAATATTCTCCAAACTAATTCTATCCATTAACATTTGTACACCAAATAACTGATTTCAAAAACAAGGAGGGCGCTATGCTCTTTTCCAACATGATGGCAGTCATTTCAGATGATTTATAGAAGTCATTTTTTATTTTTTGTCATTTGTTGGGAGTTACTAACCACATTGTAAACTTGCCCCCTTGCTGCATATTTTACATTTCTCTGCTTTACTGAAAATATGAATGAGCTGTCAGTTCTTTGTTTAGAAAGTGGTAACCTTGGAAGTGTTAGATGTTTCAATACCTTCAAAGACTTCAAAGTGCCCGTTTTACAATGAAAATTCCACTTGCAGCAGAAAGAGCAGAGAAATTTAAATGGAGCTTTAGCTTCAGCCAGTCGCTCTGACATTAACATGAAGTTTTTGCTTCTCTGCTCTTTTCCCACTGTAGGTGGTTTTTTCATTGACAGTCCCTATTGCCAGCCTCTCAGCATCGCACCTTTTATTATTCACTTGGGCCCTCAAGATTTCTTCTCTGACTTCTAGAACCATCAGGTTGTGTGGCTCGAAATGGCATTTTGTACATGTCTTAAAAGCAAGAACAAACGTGGCTCGTTTTGAGGTTTCTCAACTTCAGACATGGAATCTGAGCTTTTTTCCTTTTTTTTAAAGTGGTTTTCTCACTTCTTGAACTTTGTTCCATTTAATGAAAAGCAATACTTACTCCAAGCCACAGTCCTTTCTTTGGGTACATAGCAATAGATGTGTATATACTTCTGGTTATTTCTTTACACTAGAAGGGAAAGACTGGTGTGTCGGGGGGAGGGGGGGAACCAAACGCCAAAACAAGAGATGAAACCTATCAGAGTGCCTGCTTTAAGCAGTGAATCCTGCATTTATTTTCACTATTTAAGTACTTCAGAATTTTACTATTATGACTGTATGCATGTTTCCTATAAAAATTGCTACAAAGACTTGCAGTGGTCGCTCTTGAAGCAGCAGTGCTTTGTACCATTGTACATGTCAGCAGACATGAAATGTAGCAAAAAGGCAGAAGAAAAAAAAATATATATTTTTACCAAAATCTAACTAAATTATATATTCTCTCTCTCTCTCTCTCTCTTCCCCACATCATTAATATGAGGCACAAAAAGGGTAGGCCTGAACTTGACTTTCAAATGGATTGCTTTTGTGTCTCTTAAAATCATCACCAAATGATAGGAAAACATAGCATTTGGTTAACATCCAGCTCAAAAAACCTTGCTGCTCTAAATTTACTGAGTTTTTTTCCTCTTAAACATTTGTACATTGGTATTTTGAGATTGTGAATCAGCAATAACTGAAAGGTGAATGTTTTTTTTAAATGGTATTGGAACATCTATATGTTGCAGCTTAAGACTTTTAAGCAGTTTTCAGCAGGTTAATACCACTTTATTCTCATTTTCTCCGGACCTTCATAGCCATATGCACTTGTATAAAATAAGCAGAAATGTAGTGACTGTAAGCTGAGATCGTGATATAAAAGGTAAGAGATTTTATTTTCAGCTTAAAGAATATTTTTATTGCTTTTTTTTTTCTAAAAATCTCATATACCTGTGACAATCTTGTATATGGCACGTTTTTATTGTCTTGTTTAAGTAAATGTTTAAACCAGTAATACCTAGGTCTGAATTCCAACTTTGTATTTCCCGAGGCCACTCCTAATACCCCAGTTTCAGTTAAAAAAAAATCATTTAAGAAAAAAAAAATCTCTTTTCAAAGTTGTTTGGTTTTATCAACAGACTGTTCACCTTCATGTGCAGCATGAAAAGCTGTACTGATGCTGCTGTGTCAGGCAGCACATGCCATGCATACCTGTGGGAAGCATTTGGGCAGGTACCAAAGCTGTGGCCGTGGCCTGTGCTGAAAGCCAGGCCATGGTTATAGGTACGTGGAATACAAATGAGACGTGGAACGTGTGATACTATCTAATACAGAGAGGAGTTATTTCCCTAAACTATTAAAGCTAAACTCTAAATGAAGACTGAAAGCCTTTAATGATATTACAGTTAAAAATTTGCAGAGATCAGATTTCATTAGGCCAAATTAATTCCTGAAGCAGCCAGGTTTGCTTTCCTCTTGTGGATGGAGTGGGAGGAGAGGAAGGCAGGCAGGCGGTGATTTAACTCTGCATGAATAACTTGCTTAGCTGTGGTTTTCTAAAGCTAGAAATTAGGATACAGCCATCCATAAATAATTCTTTTCAGTTCTGTAGTAAATGTTTTAAGAAATATTTTACTTGGATTAAAATGGTTTTGGATTATGACCTATACAGTGCACATGATATGTGTAGTTTTAAAATACTAGTGTGTTTTTTTAATTTGCCTTTATATAACCTTGTGTTATGCAAAGTTGCATAGTACAGCACTGCAGAATTGCAGTACTTGCAGTACTTGAAGTTGCTGGAAACAACTCTTTTTATATAAAAATGGTAAAAAAAAAAAAAAAATGCAGGGAGGGAGTTGATGAAGTTATTAGCATTTTAGCATCTCAATTCAGAGATGAAAGCATAAAAAAACCCCAAGCTGATCAAAGTTTATACTGATGTAAAACAGGAAAACACTTGGTATGGAATATCTAGTAATATATCGGGCCCAAAGCTTGTTGTTTTGCATCAAAATATAACAGCAGAAATAAACTCTATTTCATTTCAATATTGAAAGCATCAAATTCAGTAAATAACTGCATGTGTAGGTTATCCATAAATCAGGATACATCTGGACAGAATTCATAGGCTGATACAGAAAAATAGCTGTTAAATAGTGTTAGCTTTGCTTCTGTTGGCAGAAGCCAGATCTTGCAAGTGGCCTATCCATTTGCCCCGGGGAACTGAACTTGCAGAACTGTACCAGTGACTTGCCCATGAAAGCACATAACCATTTGATTACATTTGCAGGTACAATTGATGAGCCATCAGAATGTCCTTCCCATTCCGAGGGGCAGGTTTTCATCTGCTTATCTTCAAGGTGCAAACCTGGGGCTTGGTCTGAAGCTCACTTAAAATTCAATTCATTCTTTCAGCCTGTCAGGCTAAGCAGCCCTGATAGTGGAGCAGCAGGCTGCTCCGTTTCCTTCCGAAGATGGTATTTTATATGCGTCAAGGCAACGTAAAGGTGCATTATAACGAACTTCTCTTGAGTATTCCTTTCCTAGGCTTAACTGATGTCAGTCTGACAAGTACTGTCCAGTTCAAGGACTGATGAATAAAATGTCTTGCTGACTCTTATTTGATCTGTTTCTTTGTGGCCTCTACTTGGCAGCTTAATCCATTTCTATTGGTTTCCATCAGAATTGCTTTGACTGTGAATTTCTGTATTTTCCTTTCATTACCCTTTTAACTCTTCCAATCTGAAGCATTCCACTCTTTCTAATATCCTCACTTTGTGGATCTTTTCTTTTTCACTGAAAAGATACTACATTTCTCCAGTACATTTTTGTTTGTCATGCAGGTCATTTACCTACAAAATTTGTCCCCTTGCCTTGCTCTCTCCTTCTTAGTAGGACAGATACTATTTCCTGACATGTGAAATACTCAGTGTTTTTATGACTCCTAAATCTTGGTTTCTGTAGCCACTTAGAATTGATGATAAGGTCCTGAGGTGCAAGACTGCCTGGGAACCTGTCTCACAGCAGTTGAACTTGTGGGAAACATTGCTGTGCATTGCACATCGCTGATGTAGGCTCCTTAAGTGCCTCATACATCGGCATTTGAGAGAGCAATTGAATTCTGAGTCAGTTTTAATCTAACTGAAACACCAGTCTACTGTCTGACAAGTAATTTGGGTAACATCTGTTTGATCAGTGTTGCAACAATCACTGTACTGCTAAGGCAGAACTAGAAACTCCTTTCTTTTGCACAAAACTTGCAGGTTTCCTTTTAAAAGCCTCCTCGCAGGATCATGGTCTGAAGTGCCTTTTCTGTGAGCTTCAAGGTCCTTTTTTATGGCTGTGCCATATGTGTACACCTGTATGCTTCATGCCGCTGCTAGTACCACTGCCTATTTTGTAGTACCTTCCCAGTGAAGCAGAGCTCTTTGAAGTTCTGGCTCATGGAAAAGAATTCAGAAGCTTCCATCAATTAGTGCATATATAAATAGGATGCCAGGGGAAGTCTGTGTGTACACTTCCCACCTGAACTCGAGGTTTTGCTAACCTGATGATAGTGTGTATTTTGGGAGATGGTGTCTGGCACTGAAAGGATTAAAAGAAGCCAGACCTTTATAATAAAGAACTGCCCTGTTTAATGGGATATCTGCACCATTAGGTGACAAATGACTTTGGAATAACAGCTGTGAACTTCAGTGGTCTGCTTGGTTAACGCCAAGGAAAGCAAGGCCATTTACACAAGGGTGAGAATAAAACAGGCTGTGCCATTGATACAACAGCCTTTAGCTGCTCCTGCATGCAACCCCCTCACCAGGAAGGTACATGCCTTCCTTCCACCAGTTTGGGTTTCATGGGACCAGGTGAGGGAGAAATGTACCACCAGCTTACTGTGCTGTCTGACAGGACAGCGGTTCTCTCTGGTCCACCTGCCCTTCAGAGAAATTAATCCCAGTTGATTTCTTACATGACTGTAGCACTGATGTAAGAGCAGCATTGATATGACCTTGCTGTGAGGTCATACATTCTAGAAGCAGTGTTTCCCTTTGTTTTGAAATAGGTGAAAGCTAGACAGAGTATTTCCCAGGAGACACCTGGTATCATCATACATATGATGCAAATCAGCTGGCAAATGATCCCCCAGAGTGGGTAGGTCTTCAAGGAGTTTGCACCTCCATTTCACCAGCTGCAATGGTCAATGACCTTGAGCTTTAAGCAGCAGTCTTTCTGGATGGTGACCCTGCAGTACTGGGTACTGCCAACTATACCTCAGCACCCTTCCTCCTGACAGGTGAATGGCAGCTGGAATGCCTGTCCTTTTCCGAAAAATGCAACTGTGAATTTTGAAGAAATAAGGTTTTTAATAAAGTAGGACTTCAATACTCCTTTGCCAGTCATGTGAGATTTTTCCAGGTGTGTTCTAGCTAGAGAAGGTTTTAAGGGAACCAGATTGGTTTGGAGGGCCTGGCTAGCTGAAAGCACTGTGTATGATGCTTCCTGCCATCATGCCCTGTCTCTGCCAGCGCTTGCTGTCTTCCTTAAGCACACATTCAAGAGTTGGAACATGGTGACCTTATTCCTGGGCATCCTGCCACTTGGATGGAGGGAGCCAGCCTACAATCATGGAGGGAATGTGTAACATGCAGCCTCCATTGCCCAAGCACTTTCTGTTGGACACACTGCACAGTCCAACTCTCACAAAGGCAATTTAGTGCCTGGGTAGGTGGCTCCTAATCTGTCTCATTTGCTGACATGTAGCCAATGTGAGTTAATTAGATGATTCAGCAATTGTCATGGCTCCCACTTAATGTGCTGTAAACCCTGCTGCCATGACTTTCAATGCAGTTAAATACCTTTGCTTCTGTGAATTCTGTCCTCCTTTACTGATCACCTTCTAGCACTGCTGTAAACAACTTGTAAACAAATTGCAGCATTTTTACATAAAAGTTTCTAGATCCTTAAAAACTTTTAATCAGCCTATGAAGAGCTCCAGAGAAACAAGTTTTCCTACAAGTATTTCAACTTATTCATGTGCCAAGGGACTATTTCTATTCATTTACAAAGATCTGTGAAAGCTACTCTGGTATCTCTGATCTCTGGAGACTAAGATTCTTTGAGAACAGTTGCCTTCTGGTATGAAAAAAGACTTAAAGTGTGTCTTAATCAATAAAAGCCTATAGCCACTGAAAGAACTTAATTGGGGCAAAGTGCACAAATCTAAAATTATTTGAGGCTTCTTGCGTTCATTAAACTGTTGAGAAAAGTTTCCTGGACCACAAGTTCCTTGCATCATTAGGAAATACAATCTAGGAAGAGTGGCATGGAGATTTTTTTTAACTGGTCTAGGAAAAACCAAATAAATCTGTTTGTGGGCTATCCCACAACGGAACATCAATCTCTTGGCACTTCTTCTAAAGCTCCAAGATAGCAGTATATGTGAGGAGCTTCTGCGTACCATCCCTGAGCCAGTCCCAGCAATGTCTTTGCAGAGTAAACTTGGCAGTCCCTGTCTTTGCAGTCACCTGAAAGAAAGCGTCCCTTGCTTCATTTATAATTCTGCATCTGTACTTTGGAGAGCCTGTAGATCATCACAGTCTAGAGGCTGCATTCCTGAACATCTCTCCAGAACTGTATAAATGAAGAGCAAGCAGATAATACTGCATTTCACTCTTTACTTGGACAAAATTGCAAATTTCCCTCAGCTACTTTTCTTTTTGGGAGGCTATGGTATGATTATTCAGTATTAGAACTTCTTGGCTTTAGCTAAATTCTCTGTAGACAGTTGCCTATTACTTCATTAAAGGAAAAATATGCCCCAAGTTCAGATGAGTTCCAGGGCACAGAAGCAGCTTACAAAAACAGTTACTATTTCCGGTAGCTCTGGGAAACAGGACAAGAATTCTGCTGCAGTGATTCTTTGGATACACGAAGAGCTATGTAAATATCAAGTTCAGATGGTTGTCCTCAGTTGTGAAGCAGACTAGGACCTCTCCTCTCTGGTATCAAAAGAATGAAAATGAGCTCCCTGCTGGACTTACAGAGGAGTTCTGTTAAAAGCAGTTGTATGGTCTTAAAAACCAGTAACTTGGCTTGCATGTTGCATGCCCTCTCAGGCATCGTGCTGAATAAATCTACTGAAAAATGAGACACTTTATTGACTGGTTGAAAGCAAAGCAAAGGAATATTGTAGTTGCATCCGCTATCTATAGTATATGAGACAGCTTGTCTAACAGCTCATTGGTTTCATTCTTCTGTTTGAACACATCTCATTTGCTGTGAATCTGATCCTTACTGTGAAGTGGAAATTCTGTTATACTCATTTTAGAGCAATTCACTGCAGAAACTCAGCACTAGAGTCTCATCCCTAAGGACAGACTTCCTTTTTCACATTCTGGCTACAGAAATGGGACTGAGTTGGTTAGTTGTTCCTGATGTTTAGGATAGTATAAAAGCACGACTAGGACACGTATGCCTGTTCCTCTAGTCTGGGGGTCCTCTAAAAGAAAGGGTGCTCATTCTGCAACACCTGTCTCATAGCATTTAGGCAATGCAATGCCTTACTAACAGGAACTGTGTGAGTTTTGTAAGAGAGAAGAAGTGTAAGATCTGAATTCAGCAAGGATTTTGGCTTTTTCCTAGTTGCTGTGGCTGCATGAAGCAGACCGCATGTTTACCTTGATGTTTAAGGAGCTGAATGTCCAAAAGCAGAGTGTGGAGATGTGCAGTTCTAAAGCAAATTCCCTACTTTTTATGCTGTTTTACCTTGTATTTGGTGCCTTAACTCTATACGATCTAAGGTCACGTATACTGTACCACAGGTAGTTTAATAGTTCAGTGTACTTTAAAAGGACCCATCAAGCCTAGTCTACAGGAACTGTTGGGAAGACTGAAGCCTTCTCGGTGGGAGAGTTCTCCTCTATGTTTAATTAATAATCCATTGATAAACAAGAGATGCAAGAATTTAGAGAGCAAATAAAAAAGTTAACCACAGATTGAGACTGAATTTATCCGATTACCAACTTCAAAGGTCTGTGGCAGTAAAATAATTACAGGTACAGTCTCTTCTAAGCTCTGTAAGTAAACATCAGAATGTTTTATAGCTAGCCAGAAGTGCACGTCTGTGAAAGTCTCTGAACTGTTATCTCTACTAGAAGTTACACTAATTCTGAAAAGCATTAATTGAATGTAGTTGGGTATCCTTCATTCACTGGTACAGGGGAGTTGGAATGAGTAAGAGTTGGAATTAATTTTTAATTCCAAACTAGCACATGGACTTAACCCTCATTCCTGCCTCTTACCTGGAGCTGCTAGATCCAGGTGCCTTATGCTGCTGTGCAGTTGGTGAGGTGTAGTGAAGCTTCTACTTGAACACACACTTGCTGAACGCATCTGGTCCTGGTAGAACGGACTGAGGCCAGAGAGACAGAGAAAAGAAAAAAATGAAGCTGTAATGCCCTTCTCCAGTCTTAGAAGTTTGAGCATTATAGATAGGAAATTAGAGGGAAAGTTGCACTGCCTTTTCCAAGTCTGTTAACACAGCCTGTGGTAAAACCAGGAGGTTTATGCCAACTATGGTAAACCAGCAGCCTTAGTGTGTATTAAGAGGACAGGGAGATGGTATTGTTTTTGCAATAGTATGTAAGAAATTAGATAAGTTTAAGCTATCCATATAGCAGGCTGAAAGCTGCTAGTCATGTTACTACAGGTTAATTTTTTCTCTGCTCAGTAATCAAGTCCAGGATGGAAGGTTTTCCAGAGGGAGCAGAGAAACAGGAGAAATCCAATGAACAAATTCTATTTCCTGATGCAGCCCTATCCAAAATGGGGAGACTGCTTCAGGCAGTGTATACAGCATACAACTGAATTTTGGGAGAGAAAGGAATTAATAGTAATTTCTCCTAAAGGAATACTAGTTACTTATTTCTACAATGCCCACAGTATTCTAGACAACTTGCTTCCACACAGAACAGCATGGCAAGAGAGGAAAGCAGATCCTGCTTCCACACCTGCCTGTTGAAATGTAGATATTTCAAGTCACTGGTATCAGTGTAACTAGTTACAACAAAGTAGGTTCATCTTACCAGAAAAGCCTATTTTGACATTCTATCCACTTCTATTTTTTTAAGCTAGAAGGCAGTTAATTATAGTGCTCATCTGTTTCAAGGGGAGTAGAGCAGAAGGTAAGTTTCAACTTCATACTTCAAAGCTGCTATGAATAATTTGATTAACAGTGTCCCATAGAAACAGCCCGATGCACTTGCTCATTTCCTTTGTGCTCATTTCTGTGTTCTTAGAAAAGCACAAGCTTGTGTAAGCCTAATCAATACAAAGTTACTCAGGGTACGGTGTCATCTCAGCAGTGGACACTAACTGCATCTTAAGTCAACAGGCACATATAAATCAAAATTAAGAGGAACATCTTGGCAGGTTTTGCTTTACTACTGGCACTGTTACAATTTAATGATCTATGCATACAGAAATGTGTGTATTGCTGCACTCCCAACAGAACTTGTCTGTAAGGGCGTCCTGCAAAGTAACAAAACGTGGTCAGTACAGTTCCTTATTTCCACAAAGAACTGTGTATAAGCAGACAGAAAGCGATGCTGCTCAAAGCAGAAGAATGGTGGGCTGAAGAACAACATTCAGAGCAGTACAGCTTTGGAAAAGTTAGCAATTATATGAATTTAATTTAAAGAAAATTCTAATTTGCTGTACAGATTCTTTCTTGTGTTTCCAAACAAGCGTAACTGCTTCCCTGCTCAAAATAACAGGAAAAAGACAAGTATAGTTTTCTAATACCATCTATTGCATGGAAATACACCTGTGCTGGAGGAAAACAGAGGCTGTACTGCAGAGAGGGTATTCAACCACAGAGCCATTCTCTGGGCAATGCTGCATCATTTAAGAGTGGGTAAATATGCCTTCAGGGACAACATGACACAGAACAGATGTTTAAAAAACAAAACAAAAAAAAAGCACAGAAAAAAGCCTCAAAGCTTTGTCCAGTCATGCATTTTATTCTTCCCTGAAAAAGGGACAGGTACATTCATATGCTCTTAGTGAGTTCTACAGCAGACATCACAAAGGTCCTCACGGACATTTTAAAGCTAGTCTCCTTTTGGGCAGAAAAGGGAGGAAGTTGACTCTGTCTTCCAGTTCCAAAGTGCAGTGTCTTATTTCTGATCCTAACCCTAAGTCGATATTTATTGATCACACTGACTAAGCTTTTTAGGTCAACAAACTCTCTGCGAAGCAATTCTGTTCTCTCGAGCCTCTGCAGGGGCCAACAAGTGGTGCTTAACTACTGCTTCCACTCCAGAATGTCACCTGTCCTCCAGCTCTCCCAGAGCCATTCTGGGACACTTGCACATCTAAGAAAGCAGCACTACTGTGGGGAGACTGTCAAAAGCACCGAAATACTACAGCAGAGCAAGTCCCAGTGGGCTGTATGCTTTTTGAAGTCCTGTCCAGTTCTTAGCGACAAAGTTGAGCATGAAACCTGTACTGCCAAATGTACCAGCCCCTTATTGAGGACAGCTATGGGAAGCAGTCGTGGAAGTAGAGATTCTGAGGAAAGGCTGGTGTTTTCCAAGTCCAACTCATGAGCTTGTTTTTTATTTTTGTTTTTTAAATGGTTGAGTTGCCACCCACCAAAAATCACCATCAGTCAAATCAATTAAAACAATTGCTGCTAATTTGGGCTAAAATATTCTCCTTGTGTAACCCAAACTGCCACCACCCATCCATCTAAACAATGCTTAAGCAAAGAGTGCTGAGGAGGCAGAGCCCTGCTACAAGTCTGCACACTAGAAGGCGGACAGGAAATCTGGCAGTGCAGTAAATGTGACTTTCCTGGTGACAACTGCTTCTACATGACACGGAAAAGACAGAGGCAGTGCTTTGGGGCAGCGTTTCATGCTCAGCAAGTTTGTAGAGGGAAGGAATGCAATTCTATAAATCACTTGTACTGTATTTGTTTCTAGACTTGAATGAATTTCACTTTTCCTTGGTGGGTCAGCATAGTAAACATTAAAGGAAAGGTCTATTTTTCTAAAACTCTTTCACCAATAGAGGTCTGACCTGCAGCCAACTGATGGATTTATTTATCAGCAGAGGACAGAGTGTTTATTTTTACACTAAGATTGGATATGGCACTGACTAAAAAGAAGTATGACCTTTGAACTATCTAAAACTTAATTACTATTAACAAATTCCACAAATGAGTAATATGGTGGAAAATTCCATCTTTCTTCCCAATAAATATCGCTCTCCAAATAAGTTACCCAAAATTAAACTTCCAAATAAAGTACAAGAGATCCTTGTGGTCTAATTACAGACCACTTTCAAAATATTTAAGATTTCTCCCAATTTGTAATCTGTAGAGAACAATGATGATTAAACTATTCCTGGCTATACTGTAAATAAAGCAACTTCAAATAAAGTAATTCAGCAACAACCGCAGCTATTTATAGCTTTAAAAATGTAATCTGAACATTCAAATTGTCTTAATTTGGTAGCAGTTGAGTGGGAAGAAAAATAACTGCACACTGAATTTCAAATTGAGCTGTATCTACTCACTGGCCAAACAAGCCTGCAAATGTAAAGTAAATGGAATGGTCTTTGTACGTTCAGTTGCTTCCTCACGTGATGCTGTACCCTGTACAACTTGGCTTCATTTGGCTTCTGTGTTGTGGTTTGTATGCCAGCCACTGTTATTAACTGTACACAACACTTAGATCTGCACTGTAATCTTGGTTCATTTGCCACTGATTGTAACCCAATGCTACAGACTTCTCTGTATATAAAACCGTAACCATGTCCCATTTGCTTCCAATAGCACACAATAAAGGCTTATCTCTGTAAACAGGAATTACGGCCTTATGACTGGTTTGAGGGTTTTTTGTTTACAGTGAGGAAAACGGCTTTAAAGCTTTTTGAAGCCTGGGAAGCCAAACCACAGAAGTCTATTCTCCTTTAGTCAGGTAACAGGCTCAGCAGAAAGGGGAGACAGGCTTCCTAGGGCTGCAGTTTGATCAGAGATCGTTATTAGCAAAGTGGTGACTTTTAGACAGAAGCAGAAACCACATTTAGGCTGTAGCAGGCGGAATGCATTCCTTCCCCACGGCGGCCCTGAAGAGAGTGAGTACAGGACTGAAACTCTGCAAGGCTGCTGCTCACGCTACCACTGGGTGTTAGCTGATGGAAGCAGTAATGGAAAAGCTGGAATAAGCCTAAGGCTGTGATGAGACTAGCCAGGAAGGCAGGTTTTACTTCAGAATGAAAACAGGGCATATCCTATTATTTAGCTAATTAGAAAAAAAATGGGTGTCTATTTTCTTAAATGATAAATTATATATATAGAATGAGTAAGGTTCTCAAACTTTCTTCCTCTCCTGCCCCCTCATTTCACTGTATTTCCTAAACAATTATCTTCCTGTGGTCCCAGTTTGTTCTCTGAGGTCTGGAGCAAATCTGAGCAAATTCCTTGTCCAGAACCACTGAGGGCAGCACTTGAAGCTACCATGAGAATTGTGTGACTGCTGTTGCTCGCTTGAGGCTGCAACTCATGGTAAGATTTACTGGAATATGCAAGTATGCCCAGTTGCCTGGAGTTACAGAACACAGCTTTTCTCTAGAAAGGAAAACAAGAGCAGTAATTTTGTCATGTTGTTATCTTCTCTTAGAAGTGTTGTGGGTTTTTTTTCCTGGTCTTTAATTCAGCATTTCAAATCTAAGTGCAAAGGTCATTAATCAAATTCAGAGATTAACCTTGGGAAGGGTTAAAAACTGTTGTGAGCTGACTAAAGTGAGATGTATGGAACCACACAGAGCAGCATGTATGACCAGGGGAATAAGACTTGGCATGAGGGTTTTACACTCACCAAAGCCGTGCAGCCAGCTGAGTCTGCTGTTGGGCAGCAAACAAATCAGGTAAGAGGGATGACTGTACCAAAACCAACTAAACCATGGTTTAAAATTCAGAGCTATATCGAATATTTAGCAAGTAAGATCCATAAAGAACTGGCCTTGGTCAGTTAAGAAAACATTAATGCTTGGCTGAACCTGAGGTCAGTTTTACCCTGTATCTCAGCATAATACCCCACCTATGTACAGATTTAATGTTAGCTACCTTATTAACTGGTCATTCAGAAAGCTGCCTCAGGACTATGATCTCGGAGGTGCTGAGAAGGCTGACAGCTCTTCAGCAGTGGCCTGGCAATTGATGGTCACTGCCAGTTAACGAAATGAGCTGGGCCCAACTCCAGGAGCTGGCTGACCTTCCATGGCCTCAGAGGAATGAAACAAGGGGTAGATAAGAGTGGTGCATGGAAGGAGTAATACAATATTGAGTCTAGACTGATAAAGGAGGTTAGCATGTCCTGACATCTCCTATTTAGTTTTATACCTGTCCTGCTGCAGCAATCCTAAACTCACCAGTTACACCGTGTCTTGTGTGAAAGAACAGTGAAGTTGCCACTTGTGGCCCTTTGTACTCATTACTATTACCACCTCTCTACCCTTAACCTCCCAAACCCCAAATGAACAAACACCACCCTGTCTGCATTTTCCCAGCATACTGCAAAGTCTCTCACTATCAACCTGCAGATGAATGCACGCAGTGAAATCTGTAACAGAAAGCTCCTTCATCGTGTTCAGGCCCTCCCCAGTGTTGGACTGCTGTAGCCCAATCCCTGGCTGGCACAGCACTGAAGGAATCCATGCAGAAAGAACCATCTGCTTAACAATCAGGACAGCCAGCTCCTCTTGCTGCAGTCAACGTCACCTTGAAAAAGTGGATTTGATTACAGAGTAGGCAGGAAAAAATAATTTATTGACTGATGTCCATGCAGCTAACAAGTCAGCCTGTCACTTCCACTGCTGCATCTATAAACCTGTCCAAAGAAGATGAGACAACCAGCTCTAGTGTCACTTTACAGAAATCACACAAAACCAGACAATGGAAATTCCATGTCCTACTGTCTCCTAACTTCAGCAGCCTGATTTATCTATGTGTCAGTTCCCTCTTCTCATAAATAAATAACAGATCCCAAATGCAAGGTTTTGTAACAAGCAGTTAGGGCACTGAGGGCTGACAAAAGCTCCTGTGTACCCCAAAGCACACTTGGGGGCTGTACAGCAAACATGAAACCCACCCTCATGTGGGTCTGCTCCCATGCTGGTCTGTTTGAGGAGACTTGGAAAAAGGTAAGGAAAAGCAGTTAATGCACAGAGATAGCAGAGGTCTACTTTCAGAAGAAAAGTAGGATACTTAGTAGCATCTCAGACAAGGACATTATGTTCCCCAGGCTCACAGATGCCTTTCACAAGTCAGTGTGACAGGTGATGATTTCAGGTTTCCTTGCAAAAAAAAAATAAAATCAGAAGCCACTCATTTCAGCATTTAGGTTTCTGGAGACATGTGCAGGACCCTGTGAGCCATACCATACCTATCCCAGGACCTGTAACCTTGGTGACAACTATTAGTTGTTACTCGGAGCAAAGAAGTAAACATGGGATCAGTTCCTGTTGTGGGAGTGTGTAGGTGGCAGATGACCTGACAGCGCTGGATGCCGCTGCAGTTGTGTAAAGTTTCATGCTCAGAGCAAAGGCTGCTACACTGTCCTCCAGTCCCACCACCAAGCACATGTCTCCCCAGTGCCAGAGGAACCACTGTCCCTGAGCAGAACTCCCTGCTGGCACGTCACACTTCCACGAGCATTACCTACCCTTACAGGGCAAGCCCTCAATAAGAGAGAAGTGATTTCTTCACTGCAACTGTCCCCTCTGCTAAGCTAGCACAAATTCTTTGTAAACAGCACCCCTATTTCTGCAAGAACAGAAGTGTCACCTCACTTAATTGCTCATGACATAATGCTGACTTTGGTTGTTTGCTGCCGGATTGAGTTCCAGCAAGTCAGCTAGAAAAGAGTTCTTCTCTTTCCCATTTGCTGAGCAGTAAATTATCCTTCCCTTTTGTGACCCCAATCCTTGGTACACTCACCCGAAAGAAACTGGAGCTGCTAACACTTTCAGGGCCCTGAATTCATCTTCACTTTGGGCTGTCCCTTCCAGCACATTTATTTGTAAGGCTATAAAGAGCCTGTGCTTACTCTTGTTACAGTAGTACAAAAAGGCCCTTTCTTGCCCCAGGCACGAACACAAGGTAAAAACCTAAAAGGCCTTTGGACCTCAGAAAAAGGTCACATTCCCTCACACAAATACCACTTCCCTCTTACCCAGTGCTTAGGCACTGGCACATACCAAAGATGGGATTTCCTGCTTGTAGTAAAGGCAGATTCTACCCTCTGCTGGCTCTTATTTATTCAAAGGGATTAATTTTTTTTTTTAAACCTGGGTAACTTCCAATTACAGAGGAATAAGGAAGGCTAAAACAGGACAAGATGACAAACTATAGCTCAGAAAATCAAATTATGTTGCCCCACAAAGCAGTTCCACACAAACTCCTGTATTACAGGCACTGCAGGTCTTAAAGTAGCAAAAGGATTTTTGCATATGGCACAAAGGAAGCAGGAGGACAGGATTTGAGTCACAAATTACAGTTCAGTTATCCTGGTTTTAATGAACAATAGGATTTTAGAAAAATCCTGTTGCATGCTGAAGGTACATGACTTCCTCTGTCTGCAGCTTAGGAACTGCAGAGATCTGTGGTGCCTCAGTTCAGGCTGAAAGACAAAGATAAGACCAAATCCCAGTGACAGGAGGAAGAGTAAGAAGACCTTTATCTTCTATTAATGCCAGTATTCCAAAAATCGTCCTCACACAGGTTAAGATTAAAGGACCACAAAATAAACCAAATTGCAAGAAAGTGCTCCACACTGACTTTGAGGGCAGAATGTCTCCCAGGTCTGGGAAGAAAAGTGCTCTTGCAGAGCAAGCCAAGAGCCTGTTTGCAATCTTCAACCTCAACTGGCTGACCTCATTCCAGTCAGCTGCATTGTACCTTTGCAATAGTGATGACAGAGCCCTGCCTGCACCCTGCCTGCCCGAGGAACAGGGCTGTTCTACACAACAGCTTTCTACTTGGAGATGAAGACACACAATCAATAAATCATTCCAGTGATGCCACAGTTACAGAAAAGGATCTGTCCCTCACGTGCTGGCAGACCTTTACAGAAAGGGCAGTATCACAGATTCTTTGCCATTATTCCAGTCCTTTGTTCTGTAAGGTTTGTTCTGCAAATTTTGATCAGGGTATAGCTGAGGGTAGAATAACCACAGAGCTCCTTAACAGAGGCATCCATTTACAGCATCTGATAGAAGCCCAACAGAACTGGGCTGCCAAGACCAGGCTGCATGTCTGAGCAGCTATCTCCAGATAATTTATACTCTATTTAATCTCTCACCTTGCTTGCTATGCACAAAGGGCACATGGAATATTTAGGGTTGTCTGGGACAATGAGCTGGCTTGTTTTAATAGTGGAACAGATTAAAAATTACGCAGCAAAAGACAACAGCCTTGCAAAAATAACAAAATACAAGTGAAAACCCAGAACAAACCACTGCGGCCAGACGAGCACATACCCAGATTAGAAAAACACAGTCGCATTCAGGCGAAAGATGGCAAATGAAATAAATTCAAGTACTTTACATAATTCTTACTGAGAGCAAATTAACAGAGACTTGGACAAAATCTTGCCATTCCCAGTTACATTACTGATAACTGGCCTCCTCACTCACAGAAATGACCGGTAACTTCTAAAGACATGAAGGGATCAGAGCAGGTTGTTGACTTGCCAGTGGATTCTAAAAACAGCCTGTTAATGCAATGCTGAGACTGAAGGCACCCAGGAGCTCTAACGTTTGCTGTTCGTGTCTGTGCTAGCAGCAGACATCTCATCCATAATTCATAGGAGTCTGGCACAGGCTTCCATAGCCCCTCCGGCACGCTGGGTTTTTTCACCGTACCATGCAAAAGACACCTCAGGGAGACACACAGTCGTCATCTCATAGAAACACTATCCTTTCCCCTCCATGCTAGATGAGATCTTGTTCCACAAGTGATTCTCAGTGGGATTATGCAGCAGTCCTAGCATGCCCTGAGTAGGTGGAGAGCCAAGATACACACTACTCTGCAAGCAACAAGCCTTCATCCTCCTCCTCTTTCCCATCCATTCACTCTGATGCACCAGTATTAAAATTACCATAAAGCCACTTCTTTAAACTCACATATGCCTTCAGGGCACAGAGGACATTAAGTCTCTTCCCCCTCTTCTCATCAGTCAAAGACTGCCAAAACCATAGTGGTTTTCTATGGTATGCTTTAAAGAACTGATAAAACCCCTTTGCTTGCATCAGGCAAGCTGACAGTGAGAAAGCTCTTAAGTCTCACCTCAGCAAGTATTTCACTACTTTTTCTCAGGTACAGACATGGAATGAAATTTGCACATCAGTTTTCTTTTCCCTGAGTGGTATAAACTGGCCAGAAACCCCCATAAGGAGTCATTCTAATGTCTCCTCCTAAAATGCATTTATGAATGTGGCTCTAAGGCTACCCTTTACCCTGGGTACATTAACAGATGCTCACAGCAGGGAGTTTAAACACACAGCTTTGATGTATTCATGGTATACACTAACTGTACGCTCTGCATGATGAAGGCTTCTGCTCATAATTGGCAGCCTGCAAATCTCATACCTTCTGCACCTTCCGGAGCCTGAGAGTCCAGAGTGGCTGTGAATTCATCAGAAGCGCTGGAGAACCTTCCTAAAAATCATGACTGTTGTCATGCAAGGTGAACCTCATTTTGAGGAAGAAAATTATAAAACACTACCAATGCTCTACCAGCGAATCAGTATGGCTCATTACTCTGTCAGCCCACAGCAACTGGCATCTGAGGGCAAACACCTCTGAAGTGGGCACTGTATGTGGAAGACAGCATCTACCCACCACACCAGACCATGCTCCTCTTCCTTCCATCCTGGAGCAAGGAAAAATTGTGAATATAAAATAAACTGCAAAACATGTCTGGAACACACGCTTGGTTCACAGCAGAGCATTATGTGTCACATGTCATCTACATCTATAGTTCAGAGTACCTTTGAGCCTAAGCACATCCTTCTCTTAGTAAAAGCTTAATCAGCAAGACTGAATCTCCAAAAAAACAGTTGGCATCTTTCCTACGTCACCTACTTACAGAACATCAAGCTCCTGGCATAGTTATGACAAAAACCTTTCGCTATACAAAGCAGAAAGCAGCATTTAAACACCAGCATAAGCTACAGCAAAAAAGGGTCATAAGAATAGTGCTACAGGACATCTTTACTCCAAAACTGTTTTAAGATACTCAAGGTAATCCTACTGGACTGAGTAGACCCTACATGTAAATCTTACTGCTTTATCCTCCATATTGCTGCAAACTAAGTATTTGTCTCCATAGCAAATGCCCATTGGGCTGGCTGGAGACCTGCCTCTCAGGCCATAAGAACATGCTTTGGGAGAGGAGGGCTGACCTTTCAGCACAGCCTGTACCTGTTCTACCACACTGTAAATCTAGAACTAGTAAGAAAAATACTCATCTGAGAGCACACTTTTTATGAAAACTGAAAGTTTAGGACTTGCAGATTTAATCATTAGCCAAGCAGGAACTCAGAACAGATTTGACTGTCCTAAGGAAAAAAAAAAAAATTAAGTATGGCATGAGAAATGCACCTGTAAGAAAGCACCTGCAAGTGTGTTCTTTCTTTACGTCTTCTTTGACACATGTAGAATTAATATGACATGCCAAACAGACTCAGTAATACATGTAGTAAGAATGAGACGGTACAAAGAAAACTATTATCTTGAAATCTGCATCTCTGGTTGGATGCTATTTGGCATCCTGACAGATTCTGTCTTTATTAGTTCATTGCCTGAATTACCTAATTGCTAAATTTCATTAAAATAGATTTTAGCTCCCTAGAAGTATAGAGAACATTTAACATGAAAGATCATTTAATGAAGATGATTTCTCTTAAGAACCCTGGTATTTAACATTGCTCTTTAGAAGTCTTGCAGGGTACAGGACTTTCACAGTGCCATCTGCAGCAATTTCATCTACACCAATTTTGGCCAAACCCTGTAATATAATTACTCAATTAAAAATAAAAGATATCTTACCAAATTGGTTTGCAAACTGCTTGTGCAGTCCTCAGAGAGAGGCCAGATAAATGATATCCTCCTTATATTACTTCAGGAATAGGAATCAGAAAAGTTCTATCTACAATCAGTTTTCACCTTACATAAATGCATTTGTGTAAATACATAAACCATAGTAATTTTTTTCCAAACACGAGCTACTGCACTGAAATAACTTCCTCTTACACATCTGTGCCAGCATCACAGCCATGAGTCTAAGATGTAGAGAAGCTGATTTATTTTTTTTCCTTATTCAACCTTTCTGTATTTCCAGCATCTGATGAAACCGACATTTAGCAGAGCCAGGAACAGGGAGGAGGAAACCATGAACTGCCTTAACCTGCTCAGCAGTTAGGGATTTGATTGGCTTCTTGTTGTGCGGGGTCTCCGTGGGGAGAACAGTGCAAGGCAGCCACTCATCACGTTAGAGATCAAACGGCTCAAGCGCACAGTGCTTTATTAGTTCTCACATCCTGTTTCAAAGCTTCCCATTTCGGGAAGCCTCAGTTCACCTCTCAGCGAAGTTGGCGCAAGAAAGGAACAAGCCAGCATGGAAATTACCCCCCAGAATAGCAAGTGCGGATGCTGCACAGGAAGAGCACTTAACACCTTCCTCAACCTGAGAGGCCTGTGGTGGTGTTTGCAAAAGGCTAAAAAAAAGACGGTTTAAATCCCGTGCAAAGTACAGAGAAAATATGCTGTCTTCTCCACAAAGACCACTAAGCTTCTGCACAGCTTTCCCCCAAAGCATTACCAATTTCCAGCAATTAGCATTTCCTTCTAAACCGTGCTGTCTTCCCCTGCCCTTCCAGATACCCACACGAGGCACTCCAGCTGCTGGGAGAGCCAAAGGAACGAAAGGAGAGCTGAAGCAGAGCAGCCGGCCCTGGCAGCCCCCACAGACACCTCAGGCGCTGTGGGGGGTTGAGGGAACTGCCGCCCTCTGGGCTGGCTGCTCGGGCCCTGTCCGGAGTGCCCGCCCTCAGGCCTTCCCGCCCGCTTGGGCACACCCAGCCTTTCCTCTCACCACTGCCCTGCTCTGCCGCCCCTTTGCCAAGGCGCAGGGCCTGCCTCCATAGCAGGGCGCATCACCTACCACGAAGCTTCCAGCAAACAAGATGGCGCCGTGGAGCAGCAGCCATGGGTGAAAGCAGCTCTCTCGCATAGAACCACACATCCGGCCCTGATAGGTCCAACACCAAGCACAACTCCTCCAGGACTGGTGCCTGATGGGCTGCTCCTGCTGCCAATCAGAGCGCCAGCCTATCAGGTCACAATAGTACCAGCGGGCTCTGCCCCCCTCTCCTCAGGGAGCACCTGTGAGGTGGCATCATGGCCCCGCTGCCCCAGGCTGGGGAGCTCCACCCGGCCCAGTTTTACTCTTTGCAGCCGCACAAAGCACGGCCTCAAGAATTTGAGGTGCTTCACACTGCCCCGCCTCAACTAAACCGATCTCAGGCAACCATTCACTTGTTAAACTTCAAAGTCATCTCACTTCATGTTGGAGAACACTTGCTGCCCAGCATTACACCCACCTTAGGCAATCAACAGGGCTCCTTAATGGGAGCAACCAGGCTTTTCACAGCCCCCGCTTTCCTGCCTGTCCTGTAGTTGGACTGCCTCTGTGCGGCCAGATTATCCTAAGCAGCAGCCTTCAGTACAGGATTACATACCGTCCTATTCCATTAGCATGCAGGAGAGGCAGCAAAATCAAATCCTCATTCCTCAAAGTCATTACGGATGTGCAGCAGTAAATTCTAGTAAAATTTGGAAGGTTCTTGTATGCAGAGCCCTCGATTGCCTTTGGTAATACAGAAGGAACAATACAGCACAATGGAAAAAAGAGGGGGTGGGGAAGAGGAAAATTTAAAATACAATCACCACTGTGCATGCAGACACCACATTTTCATTATATTTTCTTTAAGAAGGACCTTCAGTTTAATTAAGTTGGCTCACACTAGCTTCCTTGTTCAATCAGGGCACCAGCCCTGTGGCCCGGACAAGCCACCAGCTCCGTGGCACCATCCCCTCGCCTGCTGAGGGCTGAAAAACCTCGATGGATTAAGCTCTTGTGTTAGGCTCCTCTGTGAAGTGTCTAAAGTTAGGCTGGATGAACGCAAGCCAAGCTGTTGAACAGATGGAGTGAAATCCTCCTCATGATAACAGGAACTTTATATCACTGCCATGGCTAAGAAGGGCAGCTAAAAAAAGTCAGGGAGTTGGTTATATAAATTTCAAGAAGGCTTACCAGCAATGCTTAAAGGTAAAACTTTCTGCTACATCTTGAATATCCACTTCCAGCTGCAGACCCTGAGCAGCCAAGAACTTCTGCAACACAAATGAGATTGTAACACCAGAGCTAGCACACTATGAGGCTGTAGGAACTTCATGATGCAGCACAAACATGCGAAGGATTAGCACACAGGAGTCTGAAGCACACAGGACTTAGAACCCAGCATCAGCAGGGTAGCACCTGTCCTGCGTTCAGAGCACAAAACTAGCTGAGGGCACGTCATCACAACAGTGATCAGGTAGCTACCTGCAAATAACTTACTGTCTTAAGGCCAAAAATGGTACCAAATACACTCAAATCTTTGCAGCTTACAGCTCTGTAAAATACTTGTGTTTCTAGCAGCTCTGTCTCAATGTTTGGAGGGTTTTTTTTAACCCTTACTTATTCATAGTCTCAAACATCTACAAATTCATCTTCCTCATCTTAAAAATGACCCATTTCTTTGTGTTTCACATGTGATTGCACTTTAAAAGATGCACATCTCAGCAAAGGATCCATTTCTCTTAATTAGCTGTATTTTAGAGTCAGATGCGACATACATTGGTAATATTTATTTTCAAGCATCAGAATCCTTCAGATTATCTAAAATAATCCAACAATGACTAGAATCTGGTTATAAAATGTTTCTGTGCAGCACTGTGGAGAAATGAGTTTCTCATTATGTGCATTACAGGTCCAAACTAAACCAGGCAACATATACTGCATGTAATCTTGAGGTAATGTTTACTTAAGAGAATTAAAGAGTTCCAAGTAATAAAGCTACTTTTCCCCACCTTTTAAATATGTCAGTTTGGAGGAAAAGAGGAAGCTACACTATTTCCCAGTCCCTTTGGGGAAGGTAAGTGGATGGATTGCTGTGGGCTTGAGTTGTACCTCCTCCCCCTTCCCCTATTTACCTTCAAACTTTCTCCACAAGTTGTAATTATTGAGAAATAGCAGTGCTGAAGTTACCAAGAGATGCATCTCTGTGAAAGACAAAGCACCAAAGACTACGGACAATCTCGTCACGCCGTTGTCTGAGAGCAAAAGTATGGTTAGAAAAGTGGCAGCACAGTAGCAGCCTCTGAGAGCAGAGCTGCTTTCAGAGTCACCTTTAGTCATTTTGGTGACAAAAATACATTTTTACTCCTTGTTATCTCTGCAGAACACAGGCAGCTGGGAGAGCCCGCGCTGCACTGCGACCCAATTAGTGCAGTCACCCAGTCACACAACCAGACCCTACTATTCAGCTCTGGCTGGAAAATCCTAGTGAAGATGACGTGAACGACACTTGACCCCACAGAATTTGTTACTGATGATGATAAGCAGAGCTAGCCTACATTCATTTTGCAGATCCAAGCAGAATTTGGAGGGCTGTGGGAACAACAGCAAAAAGAAAAAAAAAAAAAGTTCTAAATTGGACATGTTTGAGAAATACTGAGTCACAATCCTCAAGCTGCACAAGGTCATTTTTGCAGTTTCTTTTTTCAAAGCAAACCCTAGATTTTATTATAGAAAGCAGTGTTGGCAACACTTAGAATATGCAGTCTTTTTTAGCAAAGCCCTTAGCAGCGTGACTGTAGTTCCAGTCTTAGAAAAGCTTGCAGATCCTACTGCTTCTACTTTAAGAAGAGAATTAGGTTTATATTGCAAAATATTTAATTGATTTCATGTTAAAATGAAATGAAACAACAAAATAGTTATACAATTTTACTAGTTTATATTTCAATTCATAAAGTATACACACTGCAACTATGCTACCACAATGTCCACGCATCTAATATTGATGGAGTTACAGTATTATTTTTCTTTTGGTATTAAACAATAGAGATAATGTATGCAGTTAAGGAAAAAAAGCTTGGACATAGCATGTTCTATTCCGTAGTTACAGAGTACATTAGCTAGCATTAGTACAGTAAACAAGAAAAAGGTAGAAATACAAAATAAACCAAATATCTTTATATACAAACCAGTGCCTCTTATTGTTACCAGCTTATACTCACACTGCACACAAAATTTATCCACTGATGCAATAGATACTTCAGCATAACACAAACCATTATAAATTAAAAAAATTACAAGGTGCAAAACTCCATTCTACAGCTTTCTGGTGAGAACTCAAGACAATCCAACAAATAAGAAATCCAAGCACGTTTAGCACCTATTAGTGCAACTGCATCGAGTGTGAAAAATGACCTACACAACCTCTGAACATGTTACCAGGGAAGCCAGTTGGATAGCTATAGATGCTTGCAGCTACACTCACGCAGTGATTTTTGCCTCATATATATCTCAGTTTATTGTTTCTTTGTCCCATTCATACCTATGTGCAAAACTAAATCCTGGAAGCTTTCTCAGAGCTTCACAGAAGGCCTGCTACAGCCGGGTAAAAACAAACAAACAGAACAAAAAAACCTGACAAAAATTGGACAAAAAGACTCAATTAAATGTCAGACCATCCACATAATTAGTACATATTAGCAGTCTTGGTGTTGGGACTTTCAACACTGTTGATATGTGGATCAAACAATATGACACAGAAGTGAAACGGAAATTTGCCAAGAATTCTGATTATTCTCGTCTAGCACTTCAGACAAGTCTCCCAGCCTCAGGTTGTGAATTTGTTTGGCAGCCCATGCCATAAAAAGCCCAGAGTTGCATAGAATTGATTAGTAACAGAAAGAAATGCCAAACACTGAGAGACGGATGCTGCATCTACTAAAACAAAGTGGGGTTGCTCGACAGGAATGCTGAACTCATCCCCATTCATAAAGCAAAACATGTCACCTCCTACTCTCCATATCCTACCTCTGGGGACTGCTTTCTGGCACTGATGTAGTTCTTGCTAAGGTTGTCTTTTTTGGTTGGTTTTTTCAGTTTTTTCCTTTTTTTTTTTCCTTTTTTTTTAAAACTTTGTTAGTGACACTTTTCCTTTCAAATAAAATATTAAAAAAGGTTATAACTGTAAAAAAACCTATCATATGTAAACTTAACAATTAGGGTTTGGTAAGTTCTCGTACCTAGGTCTGTGAAAAGCCTCCAGCCAGACCGCAGAATGGAGTGTTTCTCTGAAGAGCTTCAATCTAGCTACATCACCTGTTAAATATCAGTAGTATGAGATCCCATGTCTAGCAATAAACCCTTTCTTGTGTTTCCATCCTCTTTATCACTGACCTATCGAACTCCTGACATGCTGTGTTTCTATTTTATTTACATTCTGGTCCTCTCATGTCACAGAATTAAACATCTGGCCAAGGAAGGCAACAAAAGGTGTGGTGTTAAGAAGGTGTGTTTGACTGAACTGCTTTTCAACAAGTCTCTTTTCCTTGGACTCCAGTCACTGTTTTTATAGAGCTTATTGTTCTGTTGAACCACGTTTTCTTTGCAGCTTGTACTTCATTCAATGCCAGGCCCAAATGGTGCTCCAAATCCTGCAAGCAGAACAGTAATTCCATTAATTTGTTATGTTTTCACAGCACAAGGTTATATGACTTTAACTTAAGACAGCCCTAGGACATTTACAATCTCTTGGCCACTTCAGAAGTTAAACAAATCTTACATAAATTAAACAGAGCACAAGCTGGTGAAGAAAAAAAAAACCAACTTTGAAAAGCAAAACAAGACTTGTGTCACCGCCCTTAGTGAAACATTCAGCTTTCTTTAGTCCATCCAAAGCCTTTAGTTCTTTCCCATCTGTGCAGGAGCTATTCCCACAGGAAGAGGACTTTCTCCAAAGTCATTTTTATGGTTCCATGACCTGACATACTGGTTTTAGGCTAAAAGAACAACATTGTCATATTCTAGACAGATCCCTCAGCTACCTGGAGTGCTTTCCAGATGTGTTTTAAGGAACATGTCTAACATTTGTCACATGTTACCTCTTCATTTAACGCTGATTGTGAGATAAAGGAACACAGGACTCAGTATTTTGTCAGAGCTTGGACTTCTCCCAAGAAGTTGCAGAAGATCAGTCACTGAGCACTGCGCTGCAGCCAGGCAGATGCCTGGAGCTCGTCCTAGCTGGTAAATACAGTTCATACAGTTTCAATTATTTTGTCTGCACACACTAAGTTCCAGGCCCAGTGCTTGGTTAAATAACCCATGCAGGAAATCAGAGGTTACAGGACCTGTTCCAACCCCTCTACACCACACAGGTTTTCTAGGAATGCAGACATACCACACAGGCTACGAAATGAACCTCCAAAGCATTACCTGTATTTTACATTCCGCCTCCACAAGCTGCAGCTTGGTCTGGGCCAGCTCAAGCTCCATTTCCCTCAGCTGGTTTTTCAGCGTTTCCTTCTCCTCATCTGTGTCCTCATCTGAACCATCCTTGGCAGAACTAGCAACCTTCACCCGGCCTTCTTTATTGAAGAACTCCCGGCAGTGCTCACAGTCATCCACCTTTTGCTAAAGTAAACACCTGATTGTGAATCCTTGCATCAAAGTGCTGGTGATACGATCAAAGCCTAGTGCTGCCTCTGCTCTGTAAGAGCAGCACAACATGAGAGGGCCCACTAATAGCTTGCAAACTCAAGGACTTTTGGGGACGGGAGGCACAGCCAAGCAGGAACTCCTGCCACCCCCAGATTTGAGGGCTCTGGAAACACTGCTGAATTCTGGTAATGCTGCCACAATAATGAGCTCTGTGTTGCCCTGTGTTACTTTATACTAAAAGATACTCAATCTCCTCCACTAAAAAAAAAAAGGCCTCTCAAAAAATTAACAGTTATTATTGGCCAGCATCAACATTCATACGTAACCAGTACAGCATGGGAGAGAGCTGACAGTTACTCATCTCTTCTCCTAGATCTCCCCCTTCTTCTAGAGAGAAACATCTCCTTTCCAAAGCTGTGTGTCACTAAGGAACTCGCAGCCACCATTTTAGTGATAAAATAAATCATGTGCTGGCTGCTAGGATTTAGCTACAAGATTTAAACATTGTGGATTGTGGATCTATCTGGTCTCTTACCCGTATTTTCTCAATTTCAGCTTTATTTGCTGTTTGTTGCTTTTCCAGTCGCTCACTCAGCTGGGAACAGATCTGACAAAAAAAATTATGTTACCAGACCATTTATAAATGTAAATTTTCTCCCAAATGAATGCTAAAGCACCAATAAATGCTACAGGAATATTAACATGAACAGTCTGAGGGCCCTTAGAAAGCCAGGAAAATTGGGATGCTGCATTAAGTTCCCTCATTGTACATATTCTCATTCACAACATGTTCTTTGAAAGGATAAAGACATCCTTTTTATTCCTTAAGTACAGTTACCATTTGACTGATGAAGGGAAGCTGGGAGAGAACTTTTTTTTTTCAATGAGGTGAACCTTTGACATCCAAGAGCCCATTTAACAACATTAGGCTGTAACCAAGGCTGTGACGACTGATGACCGACAAATACTGACATCAGGGCAAACAAAACTGACCTCTGAGCATCAGGATTTCAGCAAAAGAAAATGCAAAACCAACTGCAAGCTTCCCATTTAAAGCACGTAACATGCCTCCTGAAATGCATGGCACAGATGGCATTTATTTCCAGAAATCCCCTAAAATTCCTGAGAACATCTTGCAATTCGATAGCAAACCACATCATCGTTAAGCTGCACTTACCTGTTTGTAGTCGCCGATAATAGAGCTGTTCTTTTTGATCTCTGACTCTGCCTTATCTAGTTCCCTACGACACATTTCCTTCAGCTGCAGGAAAAAAAAGCAAAGGGTTAATATATTGGTACAGTCTGAAAAATAACCTGGTGGAATTTCCTCCTTCTCCTGAATCTTGCTGCTATGCTCTGGAGCAGGAACAATGGCCTAGCTCAGCTCCATGCAGACAAGGAAGAGCTGGCCTCTGGTGGCCATCATCGTTAGAAAAATTGACTAGCTAAGAGAAGGTGGTATTAAAACTGCTGACAGCTGAAGTCCTGTGCTGCCTCTCTGCAGCAGTCTGGCACAATCTGTGCCATCGTGATTTCAAGTTAAAAACTCACTATGCTGTGAAGCACCTGGAAGGAAAGTGAAGAATTCAGCATTGGCTGACATCCTTTACAGGAGAAGGACAAACACAACTTAGAACATTAAGCCCTTCCCACACTTGTCACTTTTTAATTGCATCATTCCTGTACTGCACAGAAACGTGGTCATGGCAGAAAGGCCCCTAACCTGAGCTGATTCTTCTTCTAGGCGCCTCTTCTCTTCTTCTGCATCAATCAACTTCTGTTTGGTCATCAGCAGTTCCTTATTCAGAGCATCTGCCTTCTCCTCTGCCTGGAACACAGGGAGCGGAGCAGTCACTAAGTTTTAGCAAAACCAGAGTGGGGATCACTCCAAAGAAATCCAGGAATGGAAATAAGCTTTGTTTTCTCATCCAGCCTGAATAACCAATACATTCTCAAGTCAGCAAAAGGCACAGAGCAGTTCACAATCTGCAAGACTGATAAAAGCTATAACCAGCTGAGACCTAAGTTAAATTTGCAAACATTCAACCTTGTGATGAACCCAGAATTAACGAAAAATGCTTCTAGAACATTAAAAAACCCAGCAGAACTCGATGACACCTACCAATGGGTGTGATACCATCTTTATTATGTCACCCAGAAAATACTGTATTAAAACCACTTAACTACCAAAGCAAACACAAGAGCCAGACCCCTCTCAACTTTCCTCCTTAAAGAAGAGATGTCCCAGCAGAAACCACACAATCCTTTTTTGCTACAGATTTTTTTCAGAATAAAGACATATTGTTGAAAAATCTCAGGCTCTTTATGAACCACTAAAAATTCTCTCTGCAAAGTTAAGGCACCTTTTCCTGTCTTCCACGCAGCAATGCAGTACTTCCCAATAGGTGTACGAATCCTACATTAAAATAGATCAATAACTCAACTGATATATAAATTCTTCAGAAAGCAGCTGCACCAATTCCCTTCAAAGGAAAGGAATCAAAAAATGAATTTTAGTCCCTTAAAGTCCTGCTGATCCTTTAAAACAGATGGCAAAGAGAACATCTTTTCATTATACCTGGGTTTTTGAGCTGTTTTAAAGCTAAAGAAAACTGGGATGTGGGAGTCCAACAACAGGAGAAAAATGAAGCCTATTTTCTGGTCTACTGCAAAGGATATTAGGGAAATTCTTGTATTTCCAAATGCTTTGCTTTGATCTTTTAGGCCCCAAGATTTCAGACCTGCCAGGAAGGTATTAGAAAAGGTGGGTTCAACAATGTCCTTTAGTACTTTTAGTACACGGGTTGGCGTTTCTTTCAGGACATCTGGCATAGTAGAATGAAACTTGGCGATTCAGGACCCAATTAGAAGAATTAATCGGGGTCCTAAAGTAGGATCAAACCTACCTATCTCCTCCTGGGGAATAATGCTAATGGTGCCAACATCATTCCCCACCTTTAAAAGCCTGACTGTTATATATCCAATGAGGTATCTTAAAGATTTTGCTTAATTTTGTTCCTCTCTCAGCTCTCCCTTTAAGCAAACCAGTGCAAAAGCACAACTGTGCCTCATACAGGCTCAAGCAGCCATAAACAACACTTACTACCTATAAAAAAGCTGCTTTGGTTTTTTTTTTGCCAGAGTCCCCCCTCTGGGTGCAGCCACCAGGCAGCCTGTGTAGCCTCTATGAGCAATCTTTAATGAAGCACAAAAGCACAGGTAACAAGACATGAGCATACCATTGCTTTGTGAAAACCCTGCTTCCAGAACATGCTGCTAGGATTCACAGCTTTACACCAAAGAGCAGGAGATGTAACAAATGTGAATGTCCTAAACTAAACCTCATTGGGAGCAACAGTCCCACATCCACATCAACATTTACTACGGGTATTTTTCCAAGAGCAAGTTTCCAGGAGACTGGGAAATGTTAAATTCTCTGAAGTAGGTAGGCTGAAACGTTTTAAAGCCTGTCAACTCCTGCACTGTATGGTTTTCAAAAGTCATCTTCCTTTGAGATTCCAGAACTGCACTTATCCTGGTACAGAACAAGAATGGCAAAACACAAGCAGCTGAACTCTTCCCCTTGTCTCCCCACGCAGACAAAGCGTGCTCTACCCTACACCATGAGCATTACAAACACCATTCTTGTTCTGTCTCTGCATGTCCTGTAAAAAACAAAAAGCATATCCTAAGAAAATTCCCAAACATGAGTATGTAAAGAAGGGAATGGGCCAGCAAAGCCAACCCAAAGTTTCCTCCTGAGAGATCCACAGATATGGGAAACACCCCAGGATGCTGAGTTCACACGGGCAGAATTCAACAAGCCCAAGGGAAACCACAGGAACATTTTCAGAGCTGCCTGAGGTACCTGAGAATCTGATTCCACCGAGAGCCAACCAAACTCAGGCTTTCAAGTTTGTGAGGCACCTTCCAAAAGCCTGTCTGCTGTGAAACCTTGCTTGCAAGAATACAGCATCTGTGTTATCTCCCTGATGATACAAAGACTTAACTTGGCTCCTGCCAGACTTTTCATATACAAAGAGAAGAAAGCAACTACTCAAACACAGGCTGAGAACCTCTCCTCTCTCTCAATTTACTCTGAATGCTTTTTCAGAGTAATTAGCATTTCAGTCCCAAATCCTGTTTCCCATGGACCTCTGACATGGGTCCATATATCACCAGTGCACAATAAGGACACGGAGGAAAGAATCTCGTCCCACCCACATAAAAAATACTCTAGGTATCTCCTCTGCAACGAGAGGAGTTACGAGGAATTAGCCCTGGTACCCTGTCTCCACTAGACAGCATAACAGAATCATACGGGTTGGAAGGGATCTCAAGAGCTCATCGAGTCCAACCCCCTGCCAAAGCAGGGTCCCTAGGACAGGTAGCACAGGTCAGCATCCAGACAGAGCTGGAATATCTCCAGAGAAGGAGACTCCACACCCCCCAGAGCTCTGTCACCCTCACCGGGAAGTTCTACTGCACACTGGTATGGAACTTCCTATGCTTCAACTTGAAGCCATCACCCCTGGTCCTGTCCCCACAGACCATTGAAAAGAGGCTGGCCATTTCCCCCTGTGTCCCACACTTGAGATATTTATAAGCATTAATAAGATCCCCTCTCAGCCTTCTTTTGTCAAGGCTGAACAGCCCCAGTTCTTTCAGCCTAATCTCACAGGGGAGATGGTCCAGTCCTTTAATCATCTTCGTAGCCCTTCACTGGACTCTCTCCAGGAGATCCCTGTCTTTTTTAAACCAGGGAGCCCAGAACTAGACACAATATTCCAGGTAGGGCCTGACCAGGGCAGAGTCTTACATTGTCTAGATCTTTCCTCAGAGCAATCTTGCTGGTCACCAGCTCATGCGCAAGATCATCATTCTCTTGCTCAAGCCTCATGTTTGCTTCTTGCAGGCGCCGGTTTTCTCTCTGTGGGAAACAAACCAAAAGAAATCAAGAAAAGGATCTTCCCAGGTGTTTGTCTATAAAACACAATGCTCACCCTGCCTGAGCACAAACACTTGCCTTGGATCTTAAGTACACAAAGACAACTCTACCTGCATGGAAGTCAGTGAGGACTAAACTAGCTAGCCAGATTGTAAAGAGAAAACAGAGTAGAACTATTAGCCTCAAGAAGCAGCCATGTATAATTAACTCTGCTCAACTTTATTTGTTGAGCTACAGAAATGATTTTGAAGAATGCAATAGCAGAGGTGTCATTCTGCCACCAGTACCTTGCCAGGAGGTTCCTACAAGTCCTGATTTTCTTGGCTCAAAATAGAATTTTCATGCTGGAAATAGGCAAGAGGGGAGGAACCTGGGAAAACCACTCTGTTTTTTCCTGTTAAACTCCCAGCACACAGACAGATAGCAAAGAAAGTTTACATAAAACTCTTCATCTTGAAATACATGAAATTATGTATGTATGTGTTCATGTGTTACATATATGCATACATACTTTTACATATAAAATGTATTACTGTGCTGTATTTAATAAATTAAATATTTATAATACTATGTACACTTGCTGTAACACACATCATGTGAAATTAGGGAGGGGAGGGAAGGCAGGATTATAATCAGTGTAAGGCAGAGTTTTAAGCAATTAGGCATTTTCTCTCTGTTTGTGGTTTCTGGTGGAATCAACATTACCCAAGTGCCAGAAACAAGCTGCAGCAAAGCAGCTGTATAGCACAAATCTGTACTGTTCCTTTCTGCATGGTGAAGGTGGGCTGGCAACCACCCCATCCAGAATAACACTGCCCATGTAGAGAGATTCACTTCGTGTTCATGGACCCAATTCCCCCATTGTATCCAAACCAGTCACAAAACAGAGAACAGCCCAAAGAAGGAGGAGTCAAAGCAGGGGCAGCCTGCAGGTACTGTGCATTAAATCAGATTGGAGTAGGTAAGTGTTACCTCATATCTTTCTATAGGATCCTCCTGTTGAGCTTGCTGCTCCCTCATGGTATGATATTCCTTTTCATATTTCTTCAGCTTCTTCTGGCTAATCTAAATTAAAGCAGCCCATTAGTTCCTGCCCAGAACATCAATAAAAGAAGACAATTCAAAAAGGGTTATGGTACCAGCTCTAAGCAAGAGCTGCCTTCTTCAAAACACAACTAATATCTTCACTCAATTTTGAGTATTAAACCCTATTCCACTCAGTGCAATGACAGAACCATGCCTTCCCCTTATCCTTTTGTGGCACACAGAGCAGCTTTTGAAAGGCACCCACAGGAGCATCCTACCTGAGCTTTCCTTGGTGCTGCACAGCTATTTGATGCTCCAGTTGCTACAGTGGCTTAGCGTAACAGATTGCCTCAAACCCTCTAAGATGTGTTTAATTTTTGAACTAGCATGATGCTGAGGCTTCTTGAGCTGCTTTTTCAGCTGTAACATTTATCACCATGCAGAAGTGTTTGGTTTGGTTTACTTTACTTGGGGCTGCAAATGCTGAAAGGGCAAGTACAGGCTCAGCTGACATTTCTGCTGGTGTCACTCAAGCTGAGTAGAAGACATCCAGTCCCAAAGTTGCCTGGTGCCTCAGAAAGCAGCAACAACTCAGAAGCATGCGCTGTCCCCATACGCTCTGGGATTCAGAAGGCTGGAATCCTGTCCTCAGCTCTGACAGACACCCAACATAGGGAAGTGACTCTCTAGGTCCCAGTTTCCCCTTCTGTGAGAAGGGAGAGAAAGGTGACATTGAATTCAGTGTCCGAGTCCTACAGGGACAGAGAACACGAGAGGATCTGTAACAGATCCTGACCAGCATCTCTCCTTGTGTCACCCCTGCCACATGCCACGATGGTTTAGCAACACGGACTGTGCCAAGTCCACTGTGTTTCATATTCAAGTTGTTACACATCTAAATTAAATCTCTAGCATTAAAAGCTGCTGCTGACCTTTATTATTAATTCAATAAACTAAATAAACTCAACAGCTATGGCTATGTTTTCTTCCTCATAAAAGCCTTGCCTGAGAAACACGTTAGACAAACGTCACAGGCATAAATGACAGGCAGAATGGAACACACAGCTGGTTCCTCTCCTCTTTGGTTTTATCTTTAACAACCTTACTTGGAAAGAACAGTAGAAAACTGGTAGCTCGGCTCCCTCTAGTGAGAGCTGCCCAGAAACACTGCGCTGGACTTAAGGTTTTTGGAGATGCCAGCCCATGGCTCTGGAGTCATCGAAGGCACATCCCAGCTGCAGTTCTTACAGAGGCTCCAGACAAACACAGAGTATTAACCCTTTGCTGACAGTAAAGCTGGTAACTTCAGGTGATTCTGTCACAGCTATGCCCCTGCTGAAACACTGCCTGAGCTCCTGGGTCTCACACACCAAGTCTCCAGCCAGGTAAAGATCAGATCTGGAGATGGGAGGCATCCAGCCATGAGAGGAAAGGAAGGTGGGCATGCTGCTGTACTTCCATCTTCTGCTTTTCCAAGTGCATTAAACCAGGTTTGCCCTAGATACCAATAATGAGGCAACCTGAGACTTGTTGTTGTCACTGATCCTGGACATGGGAGGGAACTGCACTCTGGGGACGTCAGCAGGGCGGCTGCGTTCACACGGGGACAGTGGGCAGAGATGAACACTCATATCCCACCAACAGGCTTTCAGGGACAGTAGTAACTTTCAGGAGGCAGCAGTAACTCTGGTAACATCCAAAGGAGCGACTTTTAAGAATCCAGTTTTGTCTTTGCAGATCAGTTACTGACCTCCTTTCCAGCAGAATGCTGCTGCAATCACAATGCCTTTGTCAGGCTACTTCTCCCTTCCTATAAATGATTTATTTTGACATCAGGCCCTTTTCTGCTCAAAAACCACTTCCAGATACAGAGCCAGAGATTTCTACTGACAGCAAAGGACTTACATTTTAGGTCAAAGAAAGTGATGATGTGCAGCACTCCCATCAGGGCCACCACACATGGATGTGACAGAAGTGTTCAGCACCCATGCAGAGCCCAGTTACTTCCCTCCGTAACCCTCCGTTTAATCCCCCCAAAACCACACAGTGCTCAAGGAAGCTCAAGACAACAGCACTGGGAACACAGGGAATTTTGGCAGAGCAGGACAAGGAACAAGTTGTTATTTGGAGAACTGAAAGGCAACCGCACACATTGCACATGATCTCAAACAGACACGCAGGCAACGTCTGCTCCGTGGGTAACGTTACATGACTGGAGAGCTACAAAAGCTTACTTTATTCTCAATTGTTCCATAATTTCTACCCTATTTTCACAGAAGATGTGCTTGAACTATATGTAAACTACTGCCAAAGCCTCACACAGGGAATAACATTACCCCCAAGGTTCCCTCCTAAGAAATTCCAAATGCCAAATCGCATCCCTTCACATCCCTAGGTCTGCAAATCTATCTATGCATTTTTAATGAGCTCCCTACTGCTGTACATAAACATCTCACCCACCCACAATTAAAACCAGCCCTTTTCTGTCTGAAAGGTTACACTCTCTCTCTGCATTATTTACTCTGTTTCAAGTGAAACCTCCTCACTACCACTCCATGAAAGACCCGACCCTGTTTGCAGCTACCACCAGAGAAAGACTTCACCAAAGAACTACAGAGAGCCTGCAATTATTCTGCAGTAGCACCATTAGGCTTTTAATGTTTTTCCTGAAGTAGTCTGATTTCAGCAGCACTAAATATTGCTTTGCAAAAGCCACTCTGGTTTTGAGGTCTCCAGGTAGGCCCGTATCACTCCAGGAAACCTGGGGCTTCACTGATTTCATGTGTTTGTATTTGGACAAGTGAGTCACAACACGACGTCCGGAGACAGAAGCTGCACCCACTAACGCTGTGCTGCAGCTGCCACCCCCACGTCTTTACCTTCATGTTACATGCCAATTCCATCAGCTTCTTGGCATTTTCCTCTGAACGGTACCGCTTGGGCAGCTGCACGCGGAAGAACTTCAAAGCCCCTTCAAAGTCAGTCAGTAGCAAATCATCCTTGGTTGTCTAGAGACAGGGGAAGAAAAAAACCAGTCACTGCAAAGCAGAGTTTCTACCATTACTGAATTCCCAGAGACAATAAAGCAACAGCAGCTTTGGAAAGCTCCAAGATGTAACTACTTAACC
Source organism: Laterallus jamaicensis coturniculus (assembly GCA_022605575.1). Taxonomy (NCBI): domain Eukaryota; kingdom Metazoa; phylum Chordata; class Aves; order Gruiformes; family Rallidae; genus Laterallus; species Laterallus jamaicensis. The sequence goes on from JAKCOX010000022.1 coordinate 8,489,076, forward strand.
TTCTGCAAATAGCGTTTGTTTCTAATTCTGCAGCCTTCTATTTCCCACCACCCCACCCCCAGAAGCACAGTGCTGTACAGGCCACGCAGACAACAGCACGTCATACGGGCTTTAAAAATAAAAAGCATAAGGTTTTTCTAACAGGCCTCTTAATTTTTATATGGTGCATGATGATGCATAAAACAATGTGAGGTTGCGTACTCACTTTTAATAACCCCAGTGCAACATTGAAGATAACACTTATTCCCTGGAGAGAAAAATAAGGAGAAAATAAATTAATTTCTCAGTATTTCTAAGCCCGGATATGAATTCATTTGTTGGGTTTTGTTGTTTGTCTGGTTTCTGTGAAAAGAAGAACCAGGATACAAGTGTAAGCTGGTGCTGTAGTAAATCAAAGGCCCAAACAATGACTTTACAAATGATTAGGAAAGTATCTTTGCTGGATAGCTATTACAGGTGGTAAAACCTGTGTTGAAACATTGATTTGCTATCTCCTTAGTAGCTTGAAACTCTGAAATGGTGATGACGCTGTTATGTACTTTATATTTTAATGACCCTCAAGATAATTTAATTTTCATATAGCAACTTCTGAAAACACTGGACTCAAACGCAGCAGTATATACAGCAATATACTGAGTGCTACTAGTGAAAACTTGGGATAATTAGTGTAATGGAAAACATTGGGGCAGAGTCCCATGCCATCTATTTTGCCACTATTCATCAGAAGTGTTTTTATTTATATCCTTCAATCAAACACGAACAGTTCCTATGGTGAGCAGCAGCACACACCTCTGATAACACAGACACACTTCTGAGAAGACAGACACTGCTCAGCTTATCTCAAGATTCTGTCTTCCTTTTTCCCCACAAATTCTTCTTTCACTATTACTTTAAATCTATTAAAAATACCTTAAAACTTCACTATGAATTTTTTACTATTTATGAACTGAAAATGTGTTTCTAAACAAATAGGACTGATTTTCTCTGTGCCATCTGCTGCTTTCTGTTACACTGGCACACGGACAAAGCCAGCAGCAGAGAGACACAGAGAAGGGTAAAAACATTGACCAGGAGAGTGGTGAATGCTGAATCCCTTCAGGTAAGGGACCACAGACCAACAGCCACTGAACAGTAACAACTGCAGATCCAGTGAGCAATGGATCTGTGTGATGTTAACCAGTGAGTAAAAGAGCAAATCATTAAATAACTCAAGGACACTTCAGTACAAAATGCAGTTTGTTCACCCATGTCAGTAAGCTCTGACTCAAATGACACTGCTTCACACATACGATCAAATATACTGTTCTAAACATGATTACATATAAAATCTTGACATAAAGAATTTGGCTTTCTAAATATATGCTGTGAAGTATAAAGAGACTTCTGGTTTCACAGAGAAAGGGCTCCAGGCTTGTAAGATTATCAGCACGAGAGTTAGCTGGGCAATTTTATATGCAGTGGCCTCCATGTAATAATATTCTGGGGATAAAAGTTTTCATTGTGAATAATACAATTTAACAACAGAGGAATCTACATACTGGTACAGTGACTCTAATCCCACGAGCACAGTATGGAACTGTGCAGAGATTCAAGTGCTGAGATTACGATCTTTCATACAGATATTGAATCTTAATTCACATCATTAAAGTGCTGAGAAGTATTTTTCATTGCAGAAACACAATTCTACATAAAAATGATTACCACGTGCCTAGCTCTAAAAGAACAGAGAGTAATGAGGACATGAATCAAGATAGTAAGAAACTGTCAGAAGTTGCCAGCAAGACAATCTCCAGCTGGAACACTTACCTCACATAAGAGTAAGTCAATAATATGGAAGACCATGTAGAGGGGGAATTTTGCAGTGAAGAGGGTAAGGAACCACTGGGAAGCATACATGTGCGCTTCAAGGCTGATGTCCAGAAAGTGGTTGTACAGGTCAGGAATGTATTCCTAACAGTAAAAAAACACATACATATGGAAAGTTAGTTTATTCGTGCTGAGTTGGAACTGTAGCTGAAATCCCAACCTAACCAAAGTAAGAAGGGTACAGTGACAATCAGTGCAGTGCAGCAGGCTTCTACATCCACCCATGCCTGACAAGACAGGTGCCTGACATGCTAAAGGACCTCTGTGGAGCCCGGAGCCACTGCTAGGCCAGGCATACGGGAGCCACCCCAGCTGGGCGGATGGGCCTGCCTTCCAGTGCACCGCACACTGCAGCAGGCTGCTCTCCAGTCAACATTCTCTGTTCTTAAAAACCCTCCAACATGGACAGTCCTCAGTCCTCATCCCTAAGAGGTCACAAACACTATCCTCCTGTCAGATGAGCAGCTAGTTTTGAATGGCAGGTGATCTCCCTTGCCTTCAGGCCAGTCTGAACACCTACCTGCATGAGGCGCTCCAGCTGATAGAACTTGCAGTGCAAATCTTCAAAGTTTTGTTTGAAAAGCTCCCTGAGTCCATAATCAAACATGATTTTGACCAGAACACTGAAAGCTTGCTCCTCAGGCATCTGTGAGAGAGGAGAGTCTATTTACCATTTAAATCTTTCATACCGGTTCCGTTTGCCCTTCTCCTCCCTCTTCCAGAAAGGCCCAACTATCACCACTGCTTGACCTGGCCCCATCCCATTTAAAAGTAAACAAAAATATTAACCACAAAACGAGGTCTTGTTTTGTTTATTCTTACTCTGTGGAACAAACAGCCTCTCAGTCGCTCAACTTAGAACACATCTCTCAGACCTTGAACTCAAAGCAGTTTCTCAGTGTCTTTGTGGAACCAATCACATAAGAATCAGAATCTTACAGACCTCAAATAGCCCAACCCTTTGTCACATCTCTAACTCAGACAGAAGCAGTACTACTACAGGGTGTTAAACAGGATCTCATTATTCTTAATGACATAGTTACCTATTTAAAATCATGATTACATTTTAGATATGTTAGATGGCACGGATAAGAGAGATCAGTAACTGCTAACACAGCACAACGCAGCACTGCTTTGGGAGAGCTCAATATCCCTTTCCTGCCAAAACCTAAAGAAATGCTCATCAAAGCTCGACAGTGTTTGGATATTTTTCCTTGACATAGAAATTCAGTTTTCATATTTCCACAGTAAAGTCTGACTCCAGGTCAGTCACTCGTTCCCGCAGAGGACAGAACATCCATCTCAAGCATTCTATTATTAATCTGCAGATGGAGTTTGTTAAAACTGAACGCTTTGCTGAGACATTCCAAACTGGCAGCAAAGGACTCACAGAAACTTCATTTCCTTTTCTGTAATGGCTCTTTTTAACATTTATTTTCTCTAGCAGCCCCACTCCAAAGGTTGACTTCAAAAAGAATCGAATAACAAGAAATTTATTTGACATTTAGCCTTTTTAAATGCACATGCAATTCCCAGAAGCAACAGCTATTGTTCAAGGAAGGACTCAAGAATAACATGGGGTCCATTCTTGACAGCGAGTCTCTAGTGAAATGGGTATTTTAAAAAATGGACATAAAAGAATTAAAGAGGAAAAAGAACTGAACACTTCAGTGCAATTGTTCAGTTCTATCCAAAAGTGTCTGTCTTCTTGGTCTGGCCCAGTGTAGTAATAAGGAATTAACTGATCATCAGGTAAACGCTTCACATTACAAGGAACTAAAAGGTGATTCTCATTAACAATTCAGCTTTTGTTTCCAAAGAATATTGCCTCCTCTGACTTTACATCGTTATGGAAAACTGTCCACTGAAGAGCAGACTTCCTCTTCCACTAAAACCTGTGGAGAATTCTTCCTGCTCAGTTCTCTACGTTAGCAACAATCACAAGAAGCAGCTGGGGAAAAGAAATATCGAAATACTACCAGTATCTGTTCAGTTTCAACTACCCATGCTTGCAATAAACACTGATAAAAACCAGGCATTACTTTAAAAACAAAGAGTAAATAATTTGTATGGCTTTCTAATCCTCTTGTACTTCCCCAGGCACAAGTAAATCTAAAACCTTTGCTTCTAATATACAGTAACCATAAATCCCTCCAGCTCCTGAACACGGAAGCAATTAAAGGATATTAGCCTGATGAGATCACTTCTACCAGCAGCAATTAAGCTTAAAAAAGCATAAATTGGTATCTTTAAAAAAAAATATCAAAGTATTATTGTATCTGTTACCAACTTCTAAAAGCAGGATGCACCGAGGCCAACGAAACACCAGGCCACACAGGCAGCACACTGTTCACCACACCAAGACCTAATGAACTGACACCCCATCGATGCCACAAACACACTGCGGTGTACACAAGGCATCTGGCCATCACCATCCACATTTCTGAATGATTGCAATAGAAACAGCTTCTAAAAAGCTTAAATCTGACCTTGAAACTCTCTAACAGAAGCATTTACTGTGTTGCCCTATATGTGTGCCTTAGAGTTTAGGATGGATGGGGTCCTGAGGCAAAAGCAAAGCGAAATGAATGCTCCCTGTGGACAAGAGTCCTTTGGAGCCCCACGGTGAGCTTTCAACAAGGAACCATTCCCCCTCTAAAATCACATTATTATAGACCAACATTAAAATGGGTATGTGGCTTGCAACCCTCCCAGTGCAGGGGTTACCAGCATTTGTTCTAGGCAAGTGGAGCAATAGTTATCCTTAAGCTCAAAACAAACCGGGGAAAAACCCACCACTTACATGTAGAAGCAGCACAGCAGCAAGAAAGGACTGGCCTTGGCAGTAACCAATCTCTTCATCATAGACAGAGTAGGCCTGAAAAGAGAATCAAGGTTTTACAGCAGATCTGTCTCAAGCTTTGAACACAAAGAAAATATAAACCCCAAAATTTCCATAAATTTTTCAGGGGGTGCATCAGTTCCCACTCTAACAAAGGGATAACCTGTAAGAGAGCAGGTGATGCAACAGTGATCTGCAGTGGGTGGTTACAGTGAAGCACTGAGACCGCTGTGGCCCATTAAACCACTTAACCTGAGTGGTTTGTGTTTACCTCTCAACAGGTGCTACAGGGACATTAGGAAGAAGAAACCCAAGGAACATGAAGCAAAGCATGCTGGAAGCTTACAACATTCCAGTTGAGATCACTGAATGCAATAAGCTGTCCAGTTTTACCATTTATTCCTTTTAATAAGGCACTTTGATTGCATGCCTATGGCTTTAAAACGTTTATGGGATCTACACAGATCTCCAGTTGCAAAGACTGACAACGTATCTCCATCTGACAACAGCTCCTGACACACATCACACAGAAATGTGTATCATGAGGCCAACATCAGGTCACTTCTCAAGAGGCAACATCCACATGATTGTCCCTGACTTTGCCAGCACAACTCAGGTAATACTGACAGGCAGGGAACATACTGCAGCCTAAGCTGAGCTGCTCTTGAACAGTATGGAATTAGCCCTCATCTCCATCAGAGCATTAAGTTGTCCAGCTTGATCCAGGCTGACATGTCTGGAATCAGGTGAAGTCCCTGCACCAAACACCTCAGTGTTCAGGAACCCAGAAAGGCTGATTACATTGTCCATCTATTTGACACTTCAACCAGCTCAACATCTGCAGCCAAGAACCAGGCTGAGTCTCATCACCATGACACAGTTAACAGTAATACCTTCAGTTCTCCTCAGATAACAGGTACATCTATCAATGATGTTACATCCAAGTTACCAAAACCAGGCAAGAAGAATATAAAGAATACCTTGCATATTTTGTACAGGGAGTCCTGGCCATCTCCCCCAGTATCTTTAAAATAATCATGAGCAGGGAACGTTCGATTGATGTCTCTGGTGATAGCACTGTCTTGTGGAGACTCCTATTAAGGAAAAAAACCAAAACAAAACACATCAAAAGAATATAAATTACAATATGCCAGGACTGAGAGTTAGGAGATTGGCATTGTGTTCTGTGCACTGTTCTAAATTTAACAAAACACAGTCTACTCAACCAGAACAGACTGCCTGCAGGCTGGCAGCTCCAGATCACAATCTTGATAGATTTGGTTACCTAAGCACATCTGGGAACGGTCAGTGAGTGGCAGAGAAAGCACACCCAGAGAAGTGTTCCAGGGCACTGCAATGCAGACTCCAGACTAGGGAAGGAAGAGGTCTGTGTCAGGCACATCGTGAGAAACCACAAGCATTTGAGAACAACACCCAGCTAAAGCTGATTTGCCCTCTGCAGCAGGTTCACTGAATGGGGAGATAAATACACAGGTGGGGGTCCCACGCCGGGGTCTTCTTGGTCTCTGCCACAGTATTTGACACGCGACTGAGCAAGATGTTCTGGCCCATCTTACCCCATTCAGTTTGGGCTATTTCTAGTGTAGTCCTTTAAGTCAAAGCTCAGAGTGCTGCAAGAAGTGTCCTTTGAAAAGAAAAAGCTACCCCTTCCCATTGGCAAATGAAGTCAACTGCTTATTTAGGAAGCTGATGGCAGCAGCTCATACGTTTCGTATATCCTCCTTTAATACAGGAAACAGTAAGAAGCACAGACGTTATGAACACACACCAACAGTGACACCAATGAAGAAATGACTAACAGGCAAACAGAGAATAGCTGTCAAAGGATTTCACACAGTTCCCAAAACCTTTACTTTACAATGAACATTTATGCAAACTGGAAGATAAAGCAGCTTCTTCCATGTCAACGGGTTGCTGAAAGAGATGTACAGGCTCCAGCATCACAGGCACTCCAGACTCAAGAGGGTTGTGAGCAACCTGATCTGGCATGGCCTGCTTTGAGCAGAGGCTGGACCAGGTGACTTTCACAAGTCCCTTCCCACCAAAGTCCTTCTGTGAGCAGCACAGAGCAGAGGTCACTCACTCCAGCTGCCTTTGATAGGCAATGTCTGTGCGTCTTCCTGACCTGAAATTGTGCTCACCGTATTGAACTGAAACATCTGAACTGACCTCTCAAATTCCAGAGCTACACCTAGAATTCTACGCTGTATTTTGTGATTAATCAGATTTCAGATGCTGTATGGAAGTGCTTCCCCATAACATCCTGCCCCTTTTGTGGCAGTTGTGACCCAGCTGTTGTCCAGCTCACTATGGTAACCAAACGAAACCAAACCAAAACCCCTCTGTTTGTCTGTATTTCTTTTTGCCTACTATCACTCCCTCTTTTCCACTACTTAATAGATCACTATCCCAGGAGCTTAGGACAGCAAGAGCTCCTTGGTAGCGGGAATCATCTGTAAAGATGCCACAGGAATCTTTAAGCAACCACTGCTAATGAGACTGTCAATGGATCCCTCGTTGGGCGGCTTCCCTGGCAAGGACTGACCACCCAGATAAAACACCAATCATCTTCACATGTGAGAGTAACACTGCAAACATGCAAGATGCTCTGTGGAAGCAAAACAGAAGAGATGCTTTATTTTTAAAGAAGTTTTACTATGTCCAAATACCCCACGTTTCTGTTAGACAAACAGAAAGAAAGGTTAGAAGTAAAACAGACAGCAAAAAAGTACAGGATGTAATCAGTGAGGTCATTAAATACAGCTTGTAGTTTCTCTTTGTCTTCACAAAACAATTTTTCAAGCAACAAGAATGAAATAACCACAGTGTGCTTGATTTTCTCTTCTGATTTTAATCCATGGTTAATGCTCCTCTCTTTGGCTTAATAAAGCCATTTCATTAGGAGAGCATCACATTGCTATTACAATCAAGTTATTAGATTGTTTTGGAAATTGTATCAAAAGTACTGTTCAGCATTTCAATTTGATAATAATTAACATGCCAAAGAGGTCTGCCTCATTGTAAGGAAATCAGAAACAAACAAAAGCTGATGCTAAATGAGTTCTATATACTATAAACCTTTCAAGTCAACACAGACAGACAATGGGTGTATCCAAGTAGAGAGAGACACGGCTCCGAATCGACTCCGAAAGCTTCCCAGCAGGTGAATACAGTCCTAGTGAGAACATCCAGTTCCTTAAAGGTTTGTGAGGCTGAATGACAGTGAATTACTCTGCTCTGCAACAGCACAGGTACTGCTGGCTGCCCATGGCAATCTGGGGTTGCCACCAAGCAGGTTTCCTCCTTGGTACCTGTGCTGTGCTCCAGTGGCAACACCACCTCGAATCCACTCGCCTTTTAATCCACTTACTGAAGGGCAGAGCCCGAAGCATCTGGCTGGAAGCTCTCAGGATAGGCTTCTCAAACAAATCACTTCTTATGGCTAAAGAGAACCAATTAGTGGTGTCTCTCTAGCTTTGCGTGACTTGCTCAGCACTTGACTCCTGTGTTTCAGCCCAATTCTCCACGTACCCTGTAGCACCAGTTCCTGTAGCCCAGTCATGGCTCAGGGAAAGAAAAATTAACGTAAATGATAAGGTTTGAAAACTGTTTTTCAAGCCATGGCTTTGAAATCTCCCCATTAGTACATACTGCTGCAATCCAAGCATTGTGTAACCTTTTCTTTACTCCTATTTTTATACCTTGCTGTGAGAATTGGCTCAATGGGCAATTTCTCATGCTTTCAGGGGACTGGGAACTGAAGGAAACCCTTCTGAACCCACACCCTTCACAAACTGGAATTGAAAAATAGAAAGCTAAGAATGACAGGAAGAAAAAGAAAGTAATAAAGAAAACAGAATGGAAAACAGCCATGAGAACTGAGGCGAGTGTAGTGAAGGTTAAAATTCTCTCAACAGTTCACTGCTCCAAAGGAAAGCAGGAGAATGCAGATGCCTGGACTGAGAACGTACCCTTCCTCCCCATCTTTTACACACTTTTGAATATTAGTGGAGTTACACTCAAACCTTAATCTCCAGTTGATTTAAAAAGAAACTATGTGAGTAATTATGGAAACCAGGACACAGTCCAGCAGATAAAAAGCTTGTCTATTGCATCAGGCATTAGACATTTTCCTTGTATTTTTGTGATCTTCTGGGGACTGTCCCAGGATCTGCAAACCATATCACGCAGTTGCAACCTTCATCAACTACTCCAGACCAAGACTGTGCTGTTTTAGGAACTTTTTCTGTAGCTTAAACCACAATTAAGAGAATGGAAAAGGGCTGGTGTTACTAGTACCTCTCCTTGGGGCTGATCCATTTGCTGTTTTCAGCAGCTCAGGTTTATTCCTCCTAATCCCCTACATAAACCCAAGAGGATGAAGAAGCAGCAACAAAGAATTGCTAAAGAGGCAAGGACCTGTGATGAAAAAATTAAGAAATCTCCAGAGAAGTAGAAGAAATTGCCTGCTGGAGGTAGCGTGGCTTGCCACCCAAAGATCCATCCCACCTCACCAGGCTTCTGGAGAAACCCAATGGTGGCATAAAACATTAAGCCTTACTCTACCCAGACACAGGCTGACTTAAAAACCCACAAAAATGGAAAAAGGGTGAGATACAAAGTTTAGATCCACCCCCCCTTGGAGTGACTCAAAATACTGAAGATTGCTCACTGTGGTGTCCTGAGACTTCCACTACACAAAACCACCTCAGCTTGAGGCGCAGTCTTGCCACAGTGGGATGGATTCTCACAGGGAAATTACCTCTTAGGACTTTGCAAGGGTTTTGTCACACGGTCAGAGATGGCTGGGAGAAGGGTCTAGAGACTCAGGTGAGCAGTGGCACGTTACCTGCTACCCCAGGGTCAGGTCAGCGCTGGTGTCTCTCTGCAAGGCCCAAACAAGCCATTCCAGAGAGCAACCAGCCACCTCCCACCAGAAAAAGTCAAAACTCATAGAAACTTTCACATGGAGCAACAAGGGTTCAATGTTACACGGTGGGGTAAGGTACTGTGAGAAGATCTGTACGTTTTAATTACATCTGGAAAGGTTTTTCAGTAGCTGTTCTCAACGGTACTAGGACACCGTGTCACCAGGTCTATTGCAGGTCGATGGCATTCCCCAGATTACTTCTAATAAGCAATATTTACCCTCACTTTTACACAGAGCACATTCCCTGCCTTTGCATTTGGCCAAACCACTGTGAGAAGGTTTTGTTAAGAGGAATTACACCTGTTACAAGGACCTGAGGTAACACAAAAGCCACTTTGGAAGCAATGTGCCTGTTCACTCCTCACCTGAACCGCTGCCCGCAGAGCTAAGTGTTACCTGGAGTCAGCACTGACCAAGGACAGTCCTGGATCAATAGGATATGTGAGGAAAAACCTGAATAATTCAGGCAAATTCAGGATGGTTATAGAGTGCTGCAATGTGATACAATAGTGCATTGATACAGCATACTTTCAGCCCAAATATGGCAATATAGTGCAATTCTAAAAATAAAAGTGAATCCCTTGTGATATCCAGGCCTTTCGCTGGGTTCGTTTCCTTTTAGGGCTCCAGTTTCCCACAGGAAAATTAGAGAGGAGTTTGCCTACAGTGCCCTGCGTCGTGTGTGGGTAAAGCATAAACACAAAGCGTATGCTGAAAGGTTTTCCTGCTCTTGGCAGTTACGTACAAGCCAGACTATTTAAAGTAATCAAGATAAGAGGGGGAAAAACACCCCACCCACCCCCAAGGAACACACCTTTGTGGCACAGTACCATGAATGTCACCCAAGACAAGCCATGAAAACGTGTGACGTAGCATTTATTTCTTAAATGTATTTATGATCCATTCAGACCTTTCAAATAAAGTGTACAAGTGCATTTCAGAATAAAAAACTACACTCTTCACACAGCTCTGTAGAACACTACATTTCATCAAGAAACTTGAAGCAAAAACTTCCTATTAATCCACCCATGCATCCTTTGGCTACAATAATATCACTGATCAACAAGTACTGCTATTCAATTCGGAGTTTCCCTTTAAAGAGAAGGAGCATCCTAAAGGATGCTACCCCTTCCAGAGACCTCTCTTTAAAGAGAGAATATTAAATAAATTAGCTAGGCTTTTAGGCAAAACAGTAAGGCTACTCAGTACTGTCGATGCATGATCCATATATTTGGAGAACAGGCAATCCTAGGCTATGTGAAATGCGTCAACAGCCCTTGAAATTTTAGTAGTATCAAGATTACATCAATCAGAACAAATGGCAGACAAAAATGTAACAATCACTGAAAAAAATGTGCAGTTTCTGTTGGGATGGGAAGTGCTGATAACAGATCCAGAAAAGTGTTCAGAAAATCTGCTAAAGAACCACATCAACATTCTTAAAATTACATATTTTACAAAGCCCTACACGGTGTGACTGTCTAATTGCTGCTGTGTTAAGCTGCTCATTTTAAAACATCTCTACACACATATATAGATAAAATACATATATATGTATTTTAAAAGAAGCGAATTAACACAGCAGTGACTGAAGTCACACAGTACACGTGTATATATATATATATATAAGTATGTACATCTACAGCAAAAAGGAAACAAGCCAAGAGATGTATGACACAGCTGGGGTACAGATCATGTCAAAGGGAATAACACATTTCCTTGAGTTCTAATAGCTTAGAGCAAAATTACCTCTTGGAAAGAATCAGGCGAAGATTCAGAATCAGATATTTACATGCTTCCCATTTATCTAGTTCCATTTAATATTTAAAAATACCCAAGTATTATTTTAAACCAGTAACGTTTGTCATTTTTGGCTCAACTGTAGATTTTTCCTATTATTAGTTGTAGTTGAAAACTCAGCTACAGAAACATCTCACAATGTCAGGGCAGAGATGTCCCTCTCCCCAGGATTTTAACACCAATTCCAAGTTGGCACAAAGCTGCAGTTCTGGAGCCCCAACACCAACCCCTCCTCTGCTACCTCGTGTACCCAGGTGCCCACCTTCACCCCCTCCCCTGCCCCAGCTGGTCCCAAAACCGAGCAAACCCAGGGGAGAGGAGGAACCTGAAAGAGCCCCGAGTGACACCCTGACACTCCCCAAGGTCCCAATGACACATGGAGTCCGGAGGGACGGGTTGGCTCTAATTCACCTGTTGGCTTTTCCAAGCCACTTTTATGCCCTTTCCCCCACTGTAGCTCTTCAGCACAAGGGTTTCACACTCACACCTTTCTCACCCTTTAATACCAAACAGTTTCCAGCAGTAAGTTGTGCACAACGCCCTCCCAACGACACCCACCCCCCATACATGTGGCTATTCCCAGCCCTGCACGGACACACGGGAGAAACCCACCGGCTGTGACACTACACATGGAAGGAGCCAGGCTGTCTCCAAACAAAACTCCTCGTAAGGACTAGTGTCAGTTCTCCACAGAACATACTGAGATAACCTCACCAGTGGCTTCCGCATCCCAGTCACTGTGAAGGAGCAAGGAGACAGGTGGGACATGAGGAAAAGCAAGCATCCTTGAAAGGGAGATCGCTCTGCTGTATCCCGATCAGCAAAGCAACCTAGAAGCACATGCGCCCACAGCCTCCCATGCCTGTGGGTTAATTGTAAACAGCACATGGAAAAAAAAAACCAATTAAAAAAGGTACTAATATAATTTTGAAATCCCTGAAGAAAGGACATACCCACGAGTATTAAGAACAGTAAAAAAAGCTCATCATTAGCAACTGCAAACTCGTTTCCATCCTGTTGCATTCGTTAGGGGAATACAAAATCGAACCTAGTGTTTACATGCTGGAGTTACAATAGAAATCACGCACGGGGAGGAAGGCATCAGCACGGAGCCCGCGGGACACCGCGCTGCACCGCGCTTCTAGGGACACGGCTGTGAAGACAACACATGCGACTGCAAATCCTTTCAGACAGTTCAAAAGCGTGTCTGGAGGTAATGCTGCTTCCTCTCATCTGAAAGGATTAACGGCACCGGTATTTTTAGTAGGTTTTAACGACAACAATTTATCCTCAAGAAATACCCCTCCAAAAAGGAGGGGATCAGAAACATACAGGTACCTCACAGCCCTCAGGGGTTTATTTCTTTCTACACTAAACATCAATTCCTTTGACAGCATCTACAGAAAGTGTTTTAAAAAATGCTTTTATGAAATACTTTTAATACTCAGTAATGCTAATATTTAAAAATACTTCACAGTGTGAGACTAATGTAACTTCATAAAACGAGCAACTTGAGTTAGCTAAAGCTCAAAGCCTTATGTTATATTAAAATAGTCCGAAGGTTTCACACACACACACACAAAAAATCACTAGCACTATAAATATACCTAAGCCACTTTAGTGCAAAGTCTGGTTTTGCTTCCCCTGACAAATCCCTCTATATTCCTGCCAGCATATTAAAACGTCATCCTTTACTAATCTAATTATTGATTTTCAAGGATTCATTTACAGTTGAAATCCCAGAAGAACTTTTTTCAATTTACCATAAAAGTAATGACCCGGTTTATTAAGCATTTGATTGCTCGAACCACATGATCTTTGCAACGTTTAAGAACGACTCGCATATGCACAGCAAGATTTGAGTTCATCTTTACCAGGAGCCGCTTGAATTTATTCAACTTTTTAATTAACGGGATCTCCAGTAATGACCGTCAGAGAGAAGCCAAAGCTCTGAATTACAAAATCACTATCCTCTACAAATCCATAAAGAGAAAGAAGTTAGAAGAGCAGTTGGGCCCTTCCCTCTCCCCAGCCACCCAAGGGCGCCCCACGGTGGGCAAAGGAACTGCCCAGCCGCAGGCCCTGATGGCCACCTTCAAACTTGTGTTTGCCTCACTAAACCCCCATTCTAACTCTAACCAAACACAATGTGCCTCCACTCAGCAATTCTAACAACTCCTCAGTGAATCAAGCTCCTGGCCACCACCCTGCATACAGGGAGCAGCCCCCACAGCTCCCCCCAGACCTCCCAGTCACTCCCCGGAGCGGAGCCACCTCCTCTCCTGAGCTCAGCCATCCCAAACCTCCTGCAACGTCTCTGGGCCAAAGCGAAGAGGACTTTACCAACTTGTGTTTCTCGATCTAAGTAACCACAAATTCGCTACTAGGGAATCGGTTTTGACTGGACAGGCTGCTCAAGTACCCTGGGGCTGTAAATAATGGTAATTAACCATTTCATTAAGTGCTACAGCTCAAAAGACCCACATATGATAAGGGTAAAATCCGCAAGCGCTTCCATTTGCCACAGACTCAGATGGGCACTTATGTCATGCCCCAACTTTTTCCCTCCTGGACACCTCAACAGAACAGCCCCAGGGTTTGCCAAGTGCCCTTTCCCCTAAGGGACACAGCGACTCTACCCCCGTTCAGGTGTAGAGACCAGGGAGGCCTTTACACCTCTTGGACCTCAGCAAGATATCAGTTACAGACACGGGCTTTGCCAACCTCTGGTAGTGTCGGTGGCGAGGTGAAAGTCGAGAGCATCTCGAATAAGACCATGAAATGGCCATGTCCTCATCTTCCAAACTCATAGAGCTGAAGAAAAAGCTTTTGGAACTAAACAGCAAAGTAAGGGCCAGGAGAGGCAAATGGTTTAGCATGTGCTTAGAGTACCTGGAGCTGAAAATGCATTACAACGATAAAAGCCCTCTAAAACCTTTGCCTCCTCTTTTTAAATTAAAATTACCTACAATAGAGGAATCAAGTAATTGGAAAAAAATTTAAACAGGTCTTTTGTTTGTACCATCTAAGGGCTGGCTCCTCAGCTCAGATGGAAGCTGCCAAGACATATACTTTTTAAAACACCCACCTGAGTTCAGAGAAGTTTTGTCAACTTCCAACCCTGATGTGCAGTAAGATCAGACTGAAATGTTTCACTTTTGGCCTTGTGAAGTTCAGTACAGCTGTTATCATCACAGCAGTAGGTAACACCCCAATAAACATTGAAAAATCTGCTGATTAAATTTGCATACTGACTGCTTCCATCTCACCTCGCATACCTGCCTTCAAAGCACCTTTTTCAGAACAGAGAAACTAGTGAAATTCAGGCCAACAGTGGGTAAAACCTTTATCTGAGCAGGAAAGGACCGAGCCAGAGAGACACGGCACGCACGAGACTGGAGTTTGGAAGTTCTCAGAGCCTCTGCTGTAAGAAAAACTCTTCAGGCAACCTCATGCCACTCTTGCCAGTCCCTGTGCTAGTCTCTGTGCCTCGGGCCTTTGTATCCCTTTCTCCTCATCAGATTCTCACAACAAGCACCCAGGACTGTCCCTTGGCACCCCAACACTGAGCCACGTCATGCTCCCAACTACCAGAAACTAATTTCTGAGCTTAAAAACAAATAAAAATACAAACAAAACCAAAGAAAAGACAAATAGAAACAAATAAAGGCTGTAGAAACCGGTAATGTAAGAGCATATGTGGGCAAAACCTTTGCTTCACACAAAACATCTGTCAAGTTAAAAATACCCTCACTTGATTGGAGATTATATTAAAAAAAGAAGAAAAAAAAAAGAAAGTATTTCACAGATTTTCTGCCAGCCTGTTTGGAAAATGACAATATAAACACAAGCTAAACTTCCAGTAAACTTAAAAAAAAATATATATAAGCAAGAGTTCTAGCTGAAGCAAATGATCACCTTCGGAGAAGTTGTGCGTATAGACAGCCTTGCCATGGTACTTACAAAAAGCCACTGAATTGCATCCTGCAAATTAAAGCTCTAGCAGCTTAATTTGAAAGTGAGGCAGATAGCCCTAATAAAACCCATAAATTTAGAGTCTGAGATGAAACTTCAAAATGAGTTCATTTAATCATATCCCACCACACAATTTTTATGAAGATGTAATTCGATTTCTCTATTCTCCTCGGTGTGGCATCGGCTGTGCAATGCTCCTGGTACCAATTTCTAAAGCACCAGGCACACACGGACACAAATATAGCCAAGGAAGGATTAGTTTCATATGTACAATGATGAAAGTGATCCAACTGGAAAGTCTGCTGCAGAACAATTCATAGGGCAGACTGGGATGAAAAGGACTACTGTGCCTCACGTTAACTACATGACAAAGGCTGTTAAATGGACTGCTGAGCAAACAAGGTAATACGCCGAGAGATTACTTCCTCCACAGCTGGCACAGTGAGCAAGATTCACCCCCCTGCAATTTCACTGAAGACAACATGCTCAAAGGTTTTGAGTATTTGAAACATCTAATCCCATACAAACCTAGATCAACATTAAATTAACTTAAAGGAAAAAAAGTAATTTAAATTAAAAAAAAACCCACCACAATAAATTAACACAGACAAAAATAGAAATATCTGACACTAAAACAAAGCTACTGAGGCAACAGTTCAAAGTGTCTGTCTGTAAAAACATGGGATGAAACCTGAATGCAGGAACTGGCTCCAACTCCTCTCTGTCCTCATCTCTCAGAGACCTCCAGCTTCTGATTTTCACCTCTCACAGAAATCATCTGAGCTGCCGAAGACTTTGAGATGAGTACAGCAACTGAACAAAAGCCTGGCTGTTAGGAATGTCAAAGCTGAACCTTAGCTGCAAATCAACAGCAGCTGCAGGCATGCATCTGCATCTGTAACAACCACTACACTTCAAGTACAATTCCAGGCTTACAGCTCAAGGAGCAACTGCTTCGTCTCCAGTTAAATCTCTGCACTGTGATTTAGACCCTTTACATTTTCCATATTCTCAAACCCCAGCACACACAATGCTCCTATTAAAACATTCTGTTTGTGCCACCAAAAAAAAAAAAAGCAGCAATCTTTGCTCTCCAGCTTCTAATTAAACCCCAAACTGCCATTTTTAGGGTTTTCAGCCTTAGCAGATTATATTCTTCCATTAAATTTAACAAAATGCTATTTTTGTGATAGATTGCATCACTGCAAAGACTTGTAAATGTTCGATAAGGTGAAGAGTCGGAGAAAAGCTATTGGGAGTTTACCTGAGAGGCTGTTCCAAAAATACCACAGGCATACGATTTGCTATGGGTGACTAAAGCCCTTGAATTGTTCCCCCAAGCCCACCTCTGCCCTAATACTTGAGAACAATTAGCCAGCTGATGTGCTGGAAGCTCATTACACCATTTATAAGTGACAGGCTACAGCCTTACGCTCTGCTCCCCCCACAGCTGTCTGTGCCTGTAGCCAGAATTCAGGCTGTAAGGGCTCTGCAGCACTAACCATCTCCATCCATGGTGTCTGAGCAAGGACCAGGGGTAAGCCCTGGCTCCAGACACCATTCTGTTACAAAGGGTAACGGGACCTGTCGCTGTAAAGCATCAGGGGTTACATGGGCTTCGCTCTTGACCTTTCAGATGAACTAAGGGGGAAGTTTATCTTCAGAGGATTGGATGAAATATGCTGAAAGCAGACCAAGATGTGACTTAAACGTGCTCTCTACCAGGGCTCCCAACCCCAAACTAGGCAGCAGTAGAAGGGGGCTCTGCCCATCCTCCCCAGGATCAGGGACACAGGCCTATCCGTAAGAGGGGCTGGTGTCTGCCAGCAGTGAGTGCTGACAAGCACAAGCCATGCCAGCAGCGCTTCATCCCGCTGCTCCTGCTTTTCTGCACTGTTTCCTCACCGGCAGCCTCAGCAGACTGCACCAGAGTAAACGTGGGTGGGCAGAAGCAGGATGGGCTGTAGCAGCCGCTGCACCTGCAAGCACAGACAGGGACACACACAGTTACTGTCCAGGGCAAAGCGCTGGAGAGAAGAGCTCGGGGCTCATGCAGGCCAGAGAGGAAGGTGTGTGTGTGTTTGTGGGAGGGACAGGGTGCAGGAATAAAATCATCTTGATCTGTAACAACAGCAGACCTGAAACCATTTAACAAAGCTCCAGTCTGCCCGCCCCTCGGCTGAGAGAATTACTCCAGCTCTAAAAGAAAACCAACACAAACAATCTAATTACTTTTCCCTAATCATTTTTCACTCCACTGTGAGTAGCAGCACACACCAACCACCACACATGAGCACACCGAATTCCCCCGGCTCACAGCAGTCCAACACAGGGACTGGCAGCACAGTGAGAGGAGCAAACTGGGGTCGGTCACAGCACACAACAACCTGCTCTCAGCCCAGCAGTGTGAGGGGGAATATCCCAGTCCCAGGGTGAGCTCAGACGACACAGGCCCTATTCCATTATTACAGGAGTACATGGTTCACTTTCACTTTCCAATATGGCATCAGTAAAAAGACAAGGATAATCTTTAACGAATCGATCTGAGGGCCATGCTGCCTTACCAGCATCACAACACTCAAAAATGCTCCATCTAAACTAGCTTGGAAAAGTTGTAATCAAAGAGATTTTGTTTCCCAGACACTGACTTTGTTTGACCAGTTAGATATGCGTTTGCCAACAGGATTTAGCTCCTGCTATATTGGAACCATCTTTAATCCCATGAAGGCCAAAGAAAAATGTCTCTGATTTAGCTCTGTGCACTTATGAATAACTCAAATACTACAGTTAAATTTACAGCATAGCTCCCTTAGCTGTTTAGAAGACAATTGTTTTCTTTCCTTTCCCCTTCAGTTCTAGTATGTAAAATATCAGAAGAATTTAGATTAAAAAAAAAAGGGGGGGGGGGAAATGGGGGACGGGACATGTTATTTTTAAAGTTGTTCTTGAGAAAATTTCCACATACAAAAACCGTGGCATTTCTCCACTGGTTTGAGAATAATTTTCACATGTTGGCATCATCCTCAAGTGGCTGCCACAACTCTGGTATCATAAAACTACATATATTTTCTCTTATCAAAACACATTTCATTTGACTGCTAAATTTGGTCTGAGATCCAAGTCTTTCTTCTTCCTTCCCAACAAACAGGAACACACAGGTGCTGTACTGGGATCGTGCACATGCGTCCTACCAGAGACACGGAAGCCATATCAGTCCTCCTAAGCACAAGGCTGTTCAGGTCTCATGGCTGCACTCATGGCTCACCAAGACTTTCAGTTCACACTAAAATGGTCACGTTGTTCACTACTGTTCTACCAGTCCTGTCTAGGTAGCACTGAAAAACAAATTGTTTGGCCCCTTCTGTTACGATGCTGGAACGTTGTGTCAATATACTTTGGCATATATTAAAAAATCCCTGTAATATACCATATACTGTGACATTTCCACTTCAGATCTATCATTTACATGTGAAGCACGAATCTCAAAAGAACCTAGTAAAGCTGTAAGAAAGACTACATTTTGCCGAAGCTCTCAGACACCCACTCCATTCAGTCACACCAGCTGGAGAGGTAAGTGTCAAGATACAGCTTTATTCTTAAAAATGAATATGGAGGTGAAACTCCACAGCCTCCTCCACAGCAATAATTTCTTAAAGTGAAATCACAATGGTATGTGCTCCTGATTCTTCTATGTCAGCAGCATTTCTCAGAAACCTTTTTGCAAATCTGGACATCTTAAAATCATATTTAACTTATTTTGCAATTAACGGAATTGTCCCTGTGTTCCCAGTCCAGCCGACAGGCATCTTAGACGTGACATCCGTTGGAAGATCTTTTGCTCCTAGAGGTAGAGGAGTCCTTAGCTACCCTCTGTCTAGCGCAAGAGGCACAAATAGCCCCCGAGAGACGCTTAAGCCCCTTCTGAAACACACTGTTGGAGAGACTGTAAATGACACAGTTGCAGAAACTGTTGCTAATGGCAAGCCAAGTGGTCAAGAAGGACGCAACGCGGTTACTATAGACATTGGAGCTCTCCAGCAGAAAATAGATGATGTAGGGCAACCAGAGGATGTAGAAGACACTGGTGATGCGGAAAAGAACCATGGCATAGCGCTTGTCCGGGCAGGGCTGTGCCTCCCCAGCCTCCCCGTCCTGAGAGCTGAAGCGCACCCGCCTCTCGTTGATCTCCTTGGTGTGCTGCTGGCAGATGCGGAAGATGTTGAAGTAAGTGAAGCAGACGATGAAAGCAGCCGGGGCATAAAGCATCACCACAATGAAGAGGGTAAAATAGGGATCGGTGTTCCAGGAACTGGCGCACCACTGGAACACATCCCCATGATATCCAGGCTTTCCCCAGTGAAAGGAGGGTAAGAAGACCAGGCAGGAGTACAGCCAAATGACCAGTATGCAGATTCGAAGTCTCCATGGGGTAACGAGCGTGTTGTAGGTCAGCGGTTTGGTGATGGCAATGTATCTGTCAATGCTAATGCATGCCAAAGAGGCCATGGAGACGCTCTTCAGCACTGATACCACGTAACCAAAGATTTGGCAAACCAAGGACTCCCTTAAAACAATGGGGTAGTGCAGCAGAGACAAAGAAGGCACCAGACAGCTCACGCCCACCAGGAGGTCAGCATACGCCATGGTCTGGATGAAGTAGCTGGTGGTGTGATGGTTCAGCAGAGGTGCACAGTGAAAGACAAATATCACTATAATGTTGCCCGAAATAATCAGCACCATGAGGAACACAATAATAACCACTTCCAGGAGGCAAAAATTGATGGTCTCCAAATAGCTAATGGCCAGGAGACAGAACGGCCGGCCACTCTGGTTGCCAACCAAAGAGGAGTTCATCTTGAACACTGCAGTGATCTCTCTACTTCATGCTCCTGCCTGCTGCCTGCAGCCACTCCAGGCAGCTGCTGTCATTGCGGCTGGTGCTGTGTGTGTAGCAATGTCAAAACCGGAGCTCCAGTCCCCAGGGCTGCTCCAGCTGCTGCTGCTGTGCATTGTCTGCAGCACAATTCCCCTTTAAATCCTGCTCCCCGCCGCTACCGGTGCACCGGGACCCAGCAGCCGTCATGTCAGCAACTTCACACACGCACACGGGAGAGGGCCGATATTAAAGCCCTCCCGGGTGGGCTGCCTCGTCCAGGAGGGATGAGGGGTTGGGGGAAGAGGGAGAAGGGACCTTCACCGAGTCAGGACGAGAGTCCTCCCAAAGGCTGACAGAAGAGAAGGGGAAAGTGTTTTACAGAACCATCTCTCCCCGCGTTCCCTGCCACCTCCATCACCAGCCACCCCTTCTTCCTTCCCCACACCCTGCTACAGCGCTTCCCCGCCGCCGCCTGCCCCCGCTCCCCGCCGGGCTCCCGCTGCGCCTCCTTCCCCGGTCCCTTCCCCACGCCCTGGGCCGGGGGCGCCGGGCTCCGGCCAGAGGGCAGCGCCGGGCGGCTCACGGGGAGAACCAGCCTGGCCGAAATCCCCACCGCCGGCCATCCAGGCGGAGGGATGCGCGGCGGGGAAGGGGTCCAGCCCTTCTCTCCTGGCTCCATTTTGCACTACGCTTTTGTTCGCCGCCTCTCCCGGACCGCGCCGCTCCGGCCCCCGCCGCCGCCGCCGCCCAGCCGCCCCCCCACCCCCACCCAACCTCCTCCGCCCCCGTCCCCGCCCGTCCCGGGGCGCAGCCGGGCCCCGCCGCCCCGGCCCTACCTGCCGCAGGGGAACAAAAGCCCCGGAGCATCCTCGGCCGAGCGCCGGCACGGGCGGCGTGTGCTCCGGCCGCGGCGATGCGGAGCCGGGGGGAGGGGATGGCGGGGAGGAAGGGGAGGGAGGCGGGCAGGAGCGCGGAGGAGGGCGCGGCGCCGGCGGGGACCCGGCGGGGATCCGGGCCGCAGCCCCCCGGCCGCTCCCTCGGCCCGCCCCGGCCGCAGGGAAGAAGGGCAGCCCGGCAGCGCCGGCCGCGGCCTCGGGAATGCGGGTCCTCACTCAAAAGGCGCTCGGGAGGCCGGTGTCCGAGTGGCTGGCGGCGGCGGGGGCCTCACCCAGAGCGACCCCGAAGCCTCCGGGAAAAGCAGCGGGTGCCCCCCGCTGCACAGCAGCCGGCTCTGCCCTCGCACAGCCCGGTCCTGCAGACAGACACACACCCACGCCCTGGTCCGACAGCCAGAGACAGACAGACACCCACCACACACCCCTGCTCCTCCTCCCGGCACCTCTCTGCCAGACAAACGACACCGGTCCAAGCAAGGGTGTGATTTCAAATGTTTCATCCTAATTTAAGGCATTTCCATCCATCCCCTTCTGGAGAAATACTTGAGTAAACATCTTTCCTGGGTGGGTGTGTGATGCTCAGGTGACACCTGAAACCAAGGGCAAAGCCCAGAACCTTGTCCCACCACTGACACAGATGTTGCTCCAGGTCAGTAAGCACCTCCTGCATACTATAAAAGGCATCATCCCTGACAGCCCTGAGACGACCCACACCAAACCAGACAAGCCAGAAAACCCAAGGACATTCCAGAGAGCAAACCTGCAAGAGATTCCCTCACAGGACAGCACTTAAACCACTTAAACTTAAATTCACACCACAGGCTGATACCATCACACGTATTTAACCCGAAAAACCTCTTCGATGCATGCAAGGCAAAGGTCTGGTAACAGGATGCTCGTATCTTCTTGTGTGTCAAGAGCGTTTTACTCACTTGACATGCTGGGAAACACGTTCCCATGGTATGTGGAAGCTGGTTCTCCGACCTGGATACCAGACTGCTCCACTGCCACAGCTCAGCACCAGCCCCATCACTTTGGGAATTGGCCTTCTAACTGATCAACCCAGTTAAGAGACTGGAGCGAGGCTCTTCAGCAATTAAAGCCCTTTTGGTCAAAAATAAAAGCGTGAAACTGGCACCCATAGGAGCATAGAGTCCACAGGCTGAATCCCACTGACACCAACCAACCCAAGGTCTGTGTTAACCTAAGCTAAAGAGCTGTTATTCTGTGGGATGCCTGATGGAAAATGAACTGCAGCCAAAGGGACAGACCTCAAAACCACCACACTGCAGCACATGGGATTTTAGCTGACCTGTTCAGCAGGGGAAAAAGATTCATGACACACTTGTATTGGTCAAATATCTGAGCCAGACAACAGCAAGACTTGGTAGATTTTTAGCCAGTCTTGTGCAAAAACCAAGAACAAAACCTTGGGTCTCTGCCCTATCTTTATACCAAAAAGGATCCCTTTACTATTGTCCTTCATTTTTTCTTTTAATTCATGGCATTTCTGCTCACGGCAATCGAAGTACTAGAACTGTAGCTAGGAAACATAAACTTTAAATTATATTTAGGCAAGGGCATTGTGGTTGTACAAAAAACAAGCTATGATTGAATTATTGCTGGAGAAATTATCTCCTATCTTTCTGAAGCAGAGAATGATTTACATACCAACTGATTCAAATAGTGTTTCTAGATCCTAAGGTATGAATAGCCACATCATAAACACCCTTAAGAAAACAACATACATTGAACTTTAAATAAATCTCAGAGACATAAAACCAAGGTAAGTACTGGAGGTGGTGAGACTGACCAGAAGATCATCTGGTTGCTGAAACCACAAGCCAAAAGATGCACCACCAAGTCATAAACCCCTCAAGGTTTAGATGTTTATCACATGTACCAACTTCACTCCTATTCAGCTGACAGGTATTGTTGTACAAGAGACAGATCTGCTTTTCCCATTAACTGACACTATTGTTTCTCTGAAGCCAGGAGGAGTAACTCCATCCCAAATTCATGCCAGCTGACTCCTGCCTGCTGAACACATCCCAGCCTAAGCCAGCAGCATCTCAAGTTAATTCTCCTGAGCACCCCTGCACCAGAAGCCTGACCAAAAGTGGACAAGAAAGGCTTAAATTGCAACTGGAAGGTAACTGGGCTGGAGAAACCTGCTGCCTGCTACCTCAGCTTACAAGCAGAACGCTTCTCAAGACATTAAACCATGTGGTTCAGGTAGCTGAGGTCTGAGAGAGGTTGGAAAATGTTTCTGCATCGCCAAGATTTCTCCCACTCTATGCAGTGACACAATCTGGCCTCAGGTAAGGCTATGGAAAGGTATTCAAAAAAATCATTCAAAGCTGCAATGAGAACTCTTGGGAAAACTACTGCTTGTGAAGGATAATTAAACTTTTATCATCATGTGATCAAAGCTAATCAAACAGGGGATCTGGAGGTTCGGGCGCACTGACTGCAGGATTACATCATACTTCTCACACCGTGATTCACAGATGTATGCTAGGTTCCATTTCAGCTGATCATACACAATTGTGGCCCTTGGTACTCCTGAAAATTAAATGCATTCTTCTCAATTTATATGAACATATGGAAATCTGATTGTCATACAAGTGGAAAATAAATGTTAGCCACCCACAGCTCGAGCACTGTTACATTTTCTGCCACTGACGAAGCAACACATTCAGTCAGATAATGGTAGTGACATTTTCATCTATTTCTTCATTAAAAACTAGTATCATTTGCACCAAGACAGAGGATTATATTTGGTACAACTCCTGTGCAATGCAGCCCTCTGCTCATGGAGACAGAGAAGTGGGAAGATGAGAGTTAGCAGGAGTCCTGCTGTAAGAAAAACCAGAACAAATTCTCCTCTTACCAGGCCTAGTCAGAAGTAGTGACCCCAGCATAAGGTCCCAGGATACTTCTGCCACTGGATTTGGTTTTTATTTTATTTGTGCCACAAGATGTCCCTCTCACGTCGTAATTTTCTTAATATAGAGTATTTATCTGGTACAACAGTTCATGGGGTTTTTTCCTTCCAACATCATCCCTCCCCACACAGACCCACATCCAATTGCTTTGATTTTTCTCCTCGATATTGTAAATGCCAGGTTTAAAATTTTGGTATTATACTTTTCTCCACTGAGACATTGCCACTGATCTGAGGGATTCAGTAGCTGTATTAATCCTTTTTAAAAACCTCCTCTGAAAAGCAGCGTCTCAAAATCGCCTATTTTTGCTTTGGTTCAGGATTTTTTTTTATAGTTCTGAAGGTTTTTTTAACCCAGATGGCTAGCTTTACACATTTTCTACTCAACAATGCTTTCCATCTACCTGTGACTGCTCAAAACCATGCAGTATTTTTCCTGCAGGTCTCCATTAATGCCTGGAGCGAGTCCCCACCACTCTCCTCCTGCCTTTCTGTGGCTGGACGCCTGAAGATTAACAGCCAAAACCACGACTGCCAAAGTCCTACCAGGAACAGATGCCTCATGAAGGGATTGTCTAGATCGCTTTACCTAGAGTTTGCTTTCTGTCCCCAGAAGGGACATGACCTTAATTCACTGGGTTGGCTTTCATCCACACTCCCCACCACCAGCCCCGCAATCTGGAGTTACTAAAAGCTTTATTACTGTACACAGATGGTGTGCAAATTCTCCAAAGTCATTTGTGGAAGCACCACGATGGTGAAACTTTGACAGTGCTGCAGTAACAAAGAGCAGAGCACAAAACCCCAGTGAGTGAGCACAGGATTAACAACCAAACACTGTCCTGATGACCAGGACACAACGAGCACACCTTGTCACACAGTTTCAATGCTGTTTGTAATGCACAAGGTAGATTGATGAAAACACCTAGACACAACCCTTAGTGGCAGAATCCAACATTCCTTGTCCATCATGCAGTAGCCACACATCAACAGTAAATGAGAATCTAATCTCACAGCAGTTAATTTGCAAATGAAAGCAAAAAAAAACCAAACCCCAAACCCCAGAGACTCACCAAGCGCCAGAACCTGTAACCAACACCCTGTGCACCAGGGGAAAAACCAACAAGCCAACCCTGAAAGAGGCCCGCAGCGTTTGAAGCAGCTGTCAACACAGATCCTTATTAATTTGGGACTCCGCTGCCACATGGGGTCATGAAAAGCCTGGCAGAAATCAAATGCAGCTAACAGAATAGAGGTCAACATTAAGAGAGAAGGGGCACTGGATTATGAGTACTCAAACAGGCTTACTGCATCTCCTACTTGCACTGAAGAGCAAAGGTTTTACATCAGCTCCTTGTGCTGCAGCACTATGCCACAGCAGTTATTCTGAGCTTACCCTTTCTCATGTAGGGTAATGCAAATAATTGTGTGCCTGAGAGGGAAAAAACCTGTATCAGTGACATACAAAACATGGTGAAGCATTATGAGGATGGGAAAGCAATATAAGAGAGCCCTGCCTTCAAGTAATTGACTATTATATGCTGTTTCCCCTCAAATGCCTTTACTCCTGTGCACTGCTGCATAGATTAGAACTCCAAAGCTTTCAAATAATCTATGAAAGGCATGAAAATAAGAAATAGAAGCCAAAGCAGTGCTGGCATTATTATACTGTTAGCTTATAATATGTACAAGGGCTCTGGAAATGTTATCTTGGGTCTTGAACTCACATTCTCATCTGCCTCCCAAAGAAACTTGTATCCTTTGCCTGTTCTCACCTTTAGTACTTCCACACAGCCACCATTAAGTTTCTGGGAAACCTTACACTTCCTTCCACTGCCTGCAGACTGCAGAAATCCCAGTGCCACTCTGAACCAGGCAGATACTTCTGCTCCCAAAGCACCAGCCTCTGTCTAACCCATGGAAAGAGCCACTGTGCCCTTTCATAAATAATCACGATTAAGCAAACAGCCTCAAAATCAGTCTAACATGCCCTTCCAGATTTAAGGAGACTTCATTTGCTTGAGCTGGTTATCACAGCGTGCTGGTAGCATACTACAGACCTCACATGGCTACAGCAGAGCCGGAAAATGGTCGTTCTGTGCTCCTTTTCTGTTTAATTCCTTGACTGGTTTCCACGCTGTGCGACCAGCGCAGGGAGAGCCAGTCCTCCCGCTGCAGAACGCAGTGCTGGACCAGCCCACTCCCCCTTCTACTCAGGTCCCGGCACATCGGATCCAGGTTACTCCCTTTGTCTGCCAAATGTCAATGAGCAGAAAGGTTTCACAGATTTAAAACTGAGATGTTACACCATCCCCTCCCAGCTCACAAAGATAGTAGCAGTACGTGTCACCAACTGTGCCACAGAGATCTCTTCCTTCCTGATACCACAACACTGAAACAGAGAAACAAGTGACACTGTCAGCTCCTCGCCAGGCAATTAAACTAACACAACAGGAGTAGCTGCAATAAACTCCTTGCCAGAGCACTCAGCCTCCACATTATTTGTATAATTTATTCACCATAAAATCCAAGTTACAGCTCTACAATGCATGCCCCAATATTAAGGAATTCAGAGCGAGTTCCCTCTATATTCAATAAGTGTGTGAGAAGTACTTATGGCAGAACATTTTTAGCTAATCTGAGATGATTCATGCAAATCACGTAGGATCCTTCCTGCATGATTCCAGCAGAAAGCAAGTTTAATTTCAGAAGCCCTCTTGCCCTCAGAATACAGTTTTAATTGCTCCTTGCAAATCTGTACCATCAGAACATAGATATGCAAAGGCTGATTCAGTTGTTTTGCTTTTTTAACTGGTGAATAATTAATTTCTGCTATATTTGTGCTAAAGTTGCACCATTAATAATTTTGTAATACAGTCTTTCCAGATCTGCACATTCAATGAAAGCAGCAACTAAACTGCACCTATACAGATAATAGTCAAATGCAAATTACCACATCAGAACTCTGGATAAGGAAGTGGCATGTCATTTTGTCACCTAGTTGTTACTCTACAACTTAGAGAAACACCAAATGATGTCTGTGTATCTGATTCTTACTTTGTTTTCCTATGTTACTGCGGGCAGCATTCAAGATGAGAAGTTAAACCACTGCTGCCTAGTGCAAAAATATCCAACCACACTGATTTTTCTATCAAAAAAGGCTGCAATTTCAACTAGTGTTGGATTTTTAGCATAAATGTTAAGACAGTACAGCAGAATTCAGCTTTCGTTTGGGAAAGTCAAACAAGTAAAGGAAATGAGCTCCCTGAATCTCTGTCAATTATGAAAGCAATTAATAGAATACTAATTTTTGACAAACTCAAAACTCATCTGAGTGAGACAGAAGTAGAACTGTTAAAAAAAAAGCCACTCAAAGTAGAGATAATGCTACAACATGCTTGGCATGTTAGGGCTTTTTGTTTGAGGAAGAATTGACCTATCCTTTCTAGTTAATAGCCTGTGTTCAGATACACTGGAGAGGGTACACACAGCCTTGGAAGTTGCTGAATTTCCATTCCTTAAGGTATGGGGGGGAGTGGTAAAAGGAAAGGGATAATAAAGACATTCTACCTTTGTGATGAGAATTCGGTACTTCTCCACCAGATGATCGTTATTATGACACCCTGCCAGCAGCTGCCACACTTCTCCTCTCAGGGCCTCAGGGACTCCACTTCTCACCAACGCCGACAAGGTCTTTGGCCTCACGCTCAAATTGAGGTGCCTGGGTACAGGTGAAGGCATTGTTACCATTCTCCATGTGTAAATAAATGAGTACACGAGCAACAGCTGATGTGGAACATCAAACATGTCAAAGGACAGGAGTTTCCAGGCAGCCCCTTGTTCCCAGAGTAAGTGAAATTCAAGTTACAAAAGAAATAAATTTGGAGAAGAGCTTTCCAAATTATTTCCTCCATTCCCACCAGGTTTAAATATAACACAAACATATGTTATAAACCACAAACCCCAGCAAAAACAAGAGCTAGAGGACAGATCCCACAGCGTGTAAGATTCAACCTCAACCTACACCAAGCTGAGAACTGGTTTGCAGAAGCACAGACTTCTCTCTAGACCTCCTCCACCCAATGGGCAGGTACCCTTCCAGGTGAGGGGGGAGAGAAGGCAGGCAAAGAGCTACGGCAGCATCTCACACCGTTACCCAACTCCATCCGTGCATTTAAGCAGTCTCCACTGTACAAGCCAGTCCCAGCTAAACAGTTTTCTCAAGTGAGACTGGTGACAGCTCATAAATTACAGCACTGCAAGTTGTAAAAACTAAACCTCCATGTAATTTATGCAGTTACAGAGAGTGAAGCTGAACAGCCCATTCGTGGCTTATACATAAAATCCCCAAATCAAAGAGACCTTAAAGCAAAGAAATTACATTTTTTGGGGGGTTACTAAAACCCAAACTTGAGGGCTGACAGACAAAGCATGAAAACCCCAAGAACTTACATTATACTGACCACATTATCTTCTCAACAACAAACTGGTATTTAAGAATGTTTGTTAACAATCTAGCAATTGCTAACTGTTGGTGGATGATAATTGCACACAAGACTCCTTGTTGCCCTTCTCCAGCCTCCAGTGCTCCAACACAGTAACCTGGAGACCAGCAACGCTGGACATGTAAATCAGTATATGTTTCCCAGAGCCTACCAGCATAAATGTCCTGTTTCACTTTGTTTTCTCTAAACAAAATCAACTATAATAAAAATATTTATATAATAATGCCATTTAGATCTGTATACATTCATATCTGTAGACTTACATACTTATAGAGCATTTATTACACCTCTATAATATATACAAAATACTTCTTCCCTACAAAACATTCTGATTCTTTCTGAAGGCCTGTTAAAGTGCTGAGCCTTGATCTCTGAGCAGTAGAGTGCCACAGCAATGCCAATGAATAGAGCTGTGAACTCTGGGCTGAAAGCCACACACCACTCGATGCTTCCAAACCACTTTGAACTGAAAAACAGTGTGACTGGGCAGGTGTGAAACACGAGCCAAATATGATTTGGAAATCACAGAATAAAAATGTGTATTTAATTGCTAGACAAATCTAATTACAGGATCCCAAAAAACTAGCATGAAACTACCTGAACTCTGATTTTTATGATTTTCAATCCTCTTACTTTAAAAGCTGAAGGATCATTACTTCCAAATACTCAGTTTTAGTTAAGAAGGAAAGCCCTTTAACACACATTAAAGTTGTTGCCAGCATTAGCACAGAAGCACTTCATATCCTCTTAGAGCTGCCAAAACACTTTCAATGGGAGTCAGGTGCCTTAATTATCCTTGAGCCCTTGGAAGGGTTACAAAATATTCCAGTTGAAAGCAACTTTCTCACAGCCCCAGATGCACAGAGCTCATCTGTTAAAGATGTTTCTACAAGCCTAGGAGAGGGAGGGAAAAGGGATCAGGTATCATTTCACCACAGCCCTCCCCTTCTTAGGAGCCACTTTCCTACCAAATTAGCACAATATATCAGTGCAAACCCAAGCTGGAAATAAAAGTACTTATTCAAATAAGTACTAAGTAGCTGCAGAAAATAAGAATAATGCTAAATTAACCTTAATTTAAAGGGAATCCTGGCTAAGTGGCCACATCAATCCCTTTCCTCACCTAAAGTGCATGGCTTGTTCTAATCTCTGCTGTACTACTCCTTAGATCCAATACTCTGCTCAGATCTTTGATGTGCTGTACACCCCTTTCCCAGCTCCTCAGTAACACGAGGAAGCAGAAGGCAATAACTAAAGCCAGAGTCAACATGTAGCACATGTGAGCTCAATCTGATGTTGTGCCTGTCAGCCCCCTTTGTGGGAAAAAAGAACAAAAAAAACCCCAAAACCCTCCTGCAATCATAAGCATCACTTTCTTAGGACTGCTCTGGCTACTTCAGATGAATAAAAGATCCTTCATGAAAGGAGGACAGGTGTTGCATTAGCAACTTGACTGTCAAGAAACACTCTTCTCTTCTTGTAAATTGGCATTTTCTAGGAAAAAAACAGAAGAACTCATGTACTTCCTTCTTGGCAGGCTCTGGAGTAATCTTCCTTTAGATAAGGGAGGAAAAGCATCTTTGCTATCCAAGTACAGATCTCCCATGTTCTTAAGCTGCAGTTACTAACACATGACAGCTGCAGGAAAAATCGGCTGTGAACTACATTGGAATTACAAAGAGGGATGGAAGTGATCTATGCAAAATAAAGACAAAGGAAGTACCACATTTTCTTTATACTACTTAGTTTAGGTTTTTCTTTAATAGAACTGAAACTCACAGATAAGAAAAATACTCATTTTAAGAGATAAACACCTAAAGACACAGCATAACTAAATTTCTGTACAGCATTTAAGCATGCATTCAAGAATGAAAATACTTAAAACACCCTCAAGAAGAAATTAGAAAACAGAAAATCACAGAATAAGGGGTGTTGTGGAGATGAAGGAGGACTAAATCCATACTAATCTCAACTTGACTGGCTTCTGGAAACAACAAAAACTCCAAGCAGAAGGAGCAAACAGACTGAGAATATTCAGAATCGTAATTTTCCAAATGTGATTTTGCCACTTACCATTTGGACAGCAGCTCTCCCCACGTCTCAAGAATTTTTTCTGCACACTCTTTGGAAACATCTCCAGAACCACTTAAGAGTGGTTCATCATTGTCTGCCAACAGAAGAGAGGACGTGCTATGAGACAACAGCCATTACTCTGCCTCTACAGATTTAAATGCTGCTGCTCTCCTGCCTGCATTGCATGTGGCAGGAACCGCTCATCTCTGCAGGCAGCGCTGGTGTGCTTGACACAGAGGAGGCAGAATTAAGCCTTCTTGGAGGAGCGCTGCGACTCGACAAGAGACAGAAGACAAGCAGCAACACATGACATTCTGGTTAAAAACCAGGGGAAAATTCTACCATGAGGGTGGCCAAAGTGATACAAGAACCTGGAGAGGTTGTGGAAACTTCACAGTTGGAGACAGTGAAAACACAACAGGACAAGATTTTAAACAATCTGTCTGGATTCCCAGGGAGTGGGAGCCATGGTTAGAGACCTCCAGGTGTCCTTCTCACCTAAGCAATTCAGTTCTTCTACCCAAACGTTTGGAGGACTACTATAAAAACTCTCAAATTGCACAACTTCCCAAGTGAGAAAAGCTACAATACTCTAGAAGCTAAAGAGACAACAAAGTCAATGTTGTTCCACCAAGTAGGTAGAGACCTCTTGTGTTCCTGGAGATCCATGAAAAGTCCTCAAAGATATTTTACTTTAACTGTTTTGTACTTTTACTTTGAAAGCCAGTACTTTCTGATTCCTTTCCTTGGCTGATGTACTCCCAGACATTTTTAAACACTCACAGCAAGTGTCATATACAAAGCCACTATTTCACTGACAGAGTAGTCAACATTATTCTTGCATTATTGAGGAAATACTTCCCCCCTCCCCCCCATTAAATCAATACTTTCTCAGCTGACACCTGAACTTGTCAGCAAACTCTTGCAATGTCTTGAGGTCGTTATCAACTGTGAACAAAAAAGTTATGTATGTTCCTGGTGTAGCAAACGGTACCGCTGTGGTTTGGCACAGTGGTTACAGGCTGCCAATGAATCACTTTGCAAAGGAGTTAATGCTCAAGCCAACCTTCCCTTCTCTCTCCCCACTCCTCCCCAAAAGGGAAATTTCAGCACACAAGTGTAACAATTCACCCAAGGCCACAGAGGCAGCCAGCAGAAAAAGTGAAAAAGCAGAGATTCAAGGCATCTACATTTCAGCTCAGAGCTGTAGGGCCAGATGTTTATATACTCAGATAAGTCCATATTCTGGTTTATGAGAATTCTTAAAAAGCAGAGACAAGATCTTGAAAACTCATTACATTTGGGGTTGGGCAGGTCCCAGTATGCCTTTATGCCTTACAGATGTCCACACTCTCCTCCTCCCTAAAACGTGCTGCTTGCTTATATTTCCAAATAATACCAGCTTCTCATCTTTACTCTCAAAACTGTTCACAGCTGCTCAGGGAGGGGCAGAAGCTACATGATAATCCCAAATTTTTAGCAGCCTCTTTTCACACTGTTCCAACTATATCACACTTCGTGGCTTCATGAGGTCTGGGCTGAGAAAGCACAGACAGAGAAGTGTCAGACAGGGGAGAGGCTGATCCAGGGTTATCCACTACTCACAGCACTAAAGCAAGAGAAGACAACAATCAGTAGGGCAGATCCTGACTGGGGAGGATTCAACTTGTTTTAGAACAGTTTTTTTTACTGACTGCCTTTTCTGTAAAAGCCATCTCTTACCTTCTTCTTCATCATCCTCTGGAGGAGAAGGAATCATCGAGCCCTGCGACCCAGACTGGGGCAGGCGTAGCGAGGGGCTTGCTGTAGTTTTCCTTCTCTCCCGTTCCGACTCGCTCTCTAGGCACACAACTTCATATAACGTGTCTGAGTTGTTCTTCCTGTCCTTTTGCTTTATCTGGGGAACAAGAGGCTTCATTTCACTCAGAAAAACTGCACAAATACCCAGATTACTTCACAAGGCTCTACCTTATGAAGGGGAGAGCTGAGAAACCATTTTCACCACGTCCTACGGTGAGGGATGCTCAGTCCCTGCAGGACACAATGCATCCTGTAGGCCTGCAAGTTTTCCATCCCAAATGCCCAAGAACAAGCCATAAGCACACTGCACCTGGAAGGTGTGAGGATCTGTCACAGAGCACGAGTGTTAATAGAAACTGTTCATCTTTATATTCCCCACCATGGCAATTGTCTTTAGTGATACTTCCAAGTCACACCCCTGTGTGTATATTGCTGCAGGAACACAGATAATTGAGTCCCAAAGTATTGTGTGGCCCTGTTTTCTCCTTCATTTTCAATGCTTTGGTACCTTCTTCCCCTTCATTGCAGGTTTTTATTTGTGAAATGGTTTTAAAATCATAATACAGTCTAAGGATTGAGTACTGATATTTCATCAATGAATAAAAATAGAGAGTAGAAAAGGAAAGAGGGAAATAAGATTTATAATTATACTCCAGGCTAAGCTCTCAGTGCTCAGTTTTACCCTTTGTAGCATTCAGTGTGAAGAGAATTGCATCAAAACTAAAAATGACTAAATCACTACACGTAATCTGAGCAAACAAATCCCTCTGCTTTCACCATTTCCCAATAAAGAATCCCTGCTGAAGGAAGATAAGCCAACTCTACACTGCTGTACTTTTAATAAGCTAATCGTGGCTCCATAGAAACAGGTTTCCCTTCCAGGCTTATCAGGCCTTGCATTCTACATTTGTTGCTTGCACTATGATTTTTAATAATCTTCCATTAGTAAACTGGAAGTGGGACAACCTGACAGCACCCATGGAAAAAAGAGCATGAGCAAAGTCACACTGCCTGTGAACTCAGTGAGACAAAAGATACAGAATTAGCTATGTAAGATAAACTTCCTTTAAACCACCAAACAGAAAAGGCACCTTTAGGAGGGTGCAGAATATTTATAGCCCAACAGCCTTAACTGTTCAAAATCTCCATGCTCCACCTCAAAAATATCCTAAATAAAGCAAGTGATCTCATCCATGAAGAATTCTTCCACCTTAGATTTCCAAGGAAAGTTTCCAAGATGTTTGTTTATATGAAAAAATAGGATATAACACAAAAAAGAATCCTTAGGGAGTCACAGTTATCTTTCTTACTACCAAGAAGCTGTTATTTGCTAGGCCTGTTATTTCATTCAAAACCTCTTATCAAGAAATCAGGACTCTAACCTTGCTTTTTTGGGCTGTACCCACAACTATTACACCTTGAAAGAGCACATACATCCACGTGGTTATTTGCTTCCATGTATTTCTCTCTCTTTAAACAGGACTCTCATTTCAGAACACAGATTTCTGGAGCAGGAGAGTGGCAGCTGCTTCAGGTACATCATCCCTTCAGCAACCTGTGCCTTCAACTTTCCAGCCTTATTTTCAGATCAAGTTTTTGCCTTGCACTGTTACTATTAATATCCTGCACAGAAATAATCCTTTCTTTTTCAGTAGCTAGGGTAGAGAAAGAAGTTGGAAAAAACAGTAAAAGTTTTTAACAAGTCCTATATTTATTTTTTGGTGTTTTCTTGGATTTTTTTCCCCAGGGGAAGCTGGGGGGGTGTGTGGAATCTCTGCTTCCAACCATGTACTAGGGGGAAAACAGACTTCTGCAAGAAGTATTTTTTTCTAATTTCAGGTGGATGTTTGCTCATCTCAAAACAAAAAGTTGCATTTGTATGATGAATTCAATTTAGTGACATATCAGATAGCATATTATCAGGATTATCTTAAACCCTTTTTTTCTCCTAACCCTTAATTTTACACACTTACCCTACTATCCCCTTCTGCAAAAAGCTCTCAGCACAGCCCTGGCCTGCAGATAAACCCTCTGTTCATTTTATTTCTGTGGTTTGGCTGGAAAATCCATAAGCCTTAGTGTGACTTCACAGCCTCAAAGCTGCCAAAACTTCCTTTGAAATGAGGACACCCAGCTTTCCATGGGAACTTCAGATCTCCAGCAACTATGGGCATAACAAAGGACAGCTTTTTGAGAACTGAAGAGCATTTGCTGTACCTCTCTGATTCAGGAGCAAGATGTTGAGATATGACCATTGTATTTCTAAAGGTTTTGCCAATTATGCAGAGAAACAACCCCAGTGACATTCAAACCTGTCAACAGGCACTAATTACTACAGCTCATCTACCTCTACTGGGTGTGTATTTATACCACAAACCTCTCAAAATGATATAACTGACTGTACCACAGTCACATTTGAAAAACAACCTTTCCAATTCCCAAACTAACCATAGGTTTTCTGTATTTAAGGTATCACCTGTTTCAACTTTAGGAAGAAGTTTTCAGTGGAGCTCCGTTTGCTGAAGGGCCAGAACAACCTCTCATTGGGTGAACAGACTCTGACTTTAGTCTCCAGAATGAATCGAACCGGTTCCTGAACCTCAATTATCACCAAGTCCACAGCAGTGGTCATGAACAATACTTTATCTAGAGAGAGAAAACAAAGCAATAGCATGAAAAGAAGTACTTCAAACCAAAGAGTCCATAGCCTCTTTCACATGAAAGAACAAAAGAGACTTTTTTTCCCCCCAGAATTGAATTTTTTTCCTAATTTAACAGCTCAAAGCCCCAGAAGCTTCAAAACAGGAAAATGAGACAGCTATGCACTATTCACTAGAGAGTAAGGGAAGTTAAATCTTCAAGCCAAGAAAATCATCTTGATAAGAGAATGAAAATATTTCTTTTATAAATCCCAGTGAAATGCATCAAAAATCTTGATTAAACATTATAAAGAATCTGTACACTTAATGCCACAGGGCAGATCACTTGCCATCTAGCCTAACTACATTTAAGTGGGTTTTTTTGCTTTAGAAGTTAGACAGCACTCAAGCCCCACCACATTAAAGGTAGCAGGCAAGGCCATCTCAGCTGTGAGATTCAGAAAAGGATGCTGGGTTCAGTGGCCTATGAGATCTCTTCTGGTAGGCAATGATAAATTGTGTCCTTTAGATAGGACAGCAGACTGTACCCAGCTGTACCCAGCAGCTGACTTTCATGCCTTTGCCCAGTCATTTCCCATTAGCTTCCCTAACCTTTGGCATGCAACTGTGACAATAGATGGGAACAATGATAATTCAGCTGACATTTTAAAAGAAGTAATGACAGATCTGTTTCAGGACTCCAGTGAGTAATGCAGCAGCAGCTATTTTTGGATCACACTTGGGAGTGTTTTCCTTTCGTTTTCACAGGTAGGGAAATCCTTTTTTAATTAGAACTTTGGATTCAACAAAGTCCAAACTGACCACAGGAACAAAAAGGAAGGAACCTGCAATAGGCATTTGGTGCAGTTCTCAGTGGGATCCTTAAGAAGCTCTAATGGCACACAAAGCACCTGCATCCTGTCCCACACCTATACAGCCTCCTATGGGGACACAGTTATTCTTACAAGGTCTCATTACTGAACACAGGAGTTTTCCTCTAGTCTTCTACTTTGATTAGACTTTTATGTTCTATCTGGGATCCTACTTTCTGAGAACATATCCCATGCTATGAAGAAAGTATTTTTGCTTTTTAGGTTTGCTTAAGCTGATACAATGACTAAGTCATTTGCCCTGGCTGGTTATAACACTGCAGAAATGTTCCTACCTTTTGGTGTTTCTTCATTTAGAAATTGGAAGTGTGGAGTTTTTTGATTCCAGCTCCCAGTGATCACGTATGACTTCCCATCAGAGCTCTTACCCATGGACTCCTGGAATCAAGGCAAGTTTAGGAATGTTTATTTACATTAAATAAATCTCTATATTATGAAGTCTTGGCTCCATAAAACAGCTACTGCACTGGCAAGAGAAGGGCAAGCATCCAAAGTCCATGTGACATAGCCCTCTAACAGAAATCATCTCTAAAGAACAGAGCTTCCACACAATCTTTGGTCTCCTTGTCAGTAATACAAAAAGGCCAATCAATACTAATTGCTATTAACATCTGTGTAGTGAGACCTGAAGACCAATAGCTTGTTTTGGAGGTGACCATTTGATGGCAACTTTCTGCTCACACACATGTAGGTGAGATCACAGCCAGGTACCTGGAAACACAAGACTCTAGGCAGCAAAGGCATTGCTTTTAAAAAAACAGGGAAAAAACCCCAAAAGAGAAACACCTTTTCAAGCTTCTCTCAAGTTGTTCTGGAAAATCCAAGGCCTCATTTTGCATCATTCAATCTCTGAATGACAGCTGCCTGAGCAGTAAAGCATTTAAACATTTGAGGCTTCAATCATGAACTCAGGAGATGTAGTTCACTGCCTCTAATACAAGAAAAATTAAATCAGAATGCTCTCTTACCAGCTGCTGAACTTGTAAGCTTGGCAGATGTTTCACATTAACATACCTTCTCCTTCACTATGACATTCTAATAGACCAGATGTGGTTTATTTGATCCTAAGTAGCTGTTTTATAAAATGTATTTTATCTAAAACATTTCATGATCCAGCTTTATTCCGTGTACAAGACACATGTTACTCAGCTATTAAGAACCAAGTCAATATTTAATCTTTGGTGTTCAGTGTCTCTATCTTCCCACCAATCTTTTCTGGGCAATCTGAAGCCTGGTAAAAAGCAAAACTATTCAGGTAATATTGAACCTCCCTAGGTATTCACCAGTGTAACACACATGTACTTCATAAATACCAGCAAATTTGTTCTCACAACACACTTGTGAAGTCAGATGAACTCCACCATCATTTTATAGATGGAAAAGTGAGTCATAAAATTAAAGTTCCCACTAATTCTCAGTGTTGTAACTGAAGCTGCTTAGGTCTCAGTTTTTTCAACTGATAAGTAAGCTATAAAACTTCTTATGCTTAAAGCACAGCTTTTTAATATTCAGCACATCAAAAAATAATATTCTGTGTTTCTTATTTCAGGCACTTAACTGACTGCAAAACTGAGCAACTGCCTTGCCCAAGCATCAGGCCCTATCCTGTCACAGAGGCAGGGATTCAACCCAACTGCCCACAGCCTCACTTGCAACAGCATAAGCCACAGCCACAAGGGTGCACTAAGCATCTAAATCTTACCTGTCTATCCTGAGATCAAAATCAATCATAATTAAAATTATTACTGAATTTTGTTAATAGAAGATCCTTACCAAATCTAAGAGGTGCATGTCCCCACTCCGAACATCTTTCCCACGGCTCAGGAGAAGGCCAAAACACCTGCCAAGCCAGGCAAAAGAATTAAAATGCAAAACCAAGAGCTACTGATAAACAAACCATTAACATTCCTTATCTCAATATTCACTGCCATACATCACAAGCAGCCCATGAATCCAAGAACTAATGTCAACAAACCTTGACATTTGAGAGCAGCATCTAGCATGTCAAACAGACCAGTGTCAACCCACTATTAAAAATACTGAGTGAGATTTCATAAACATATTTACCATATGACTACTGGCCTACATAACCTGCCTACAATAGACTGGGAAGTTGTTCAGTTATCTTTATTAGCAAGACCAGTGTAGAACAGACCCTGCCAACAAGGGTGTTCTATCCCACAGTACAACTTGGCCTGCATTCTTCTCCTCTTCCTACCCTCCCTGCTTTTTTTTGGAGACATATTTGCATAGAATTTACCCTTTGGTACAGACAAGAATCAGGAAATTCCGGATGAAGTGCATGGGCCTGTCTTTTATGGATTCATTTTGCAAAGACCTCACCCACACAGGAACATTCTACTCCATCCTCTGGTTTACCACACTGTCCTGTGTTTAATGTCAGACTGCGGAGCGCGGCAGAGCTGCATCTCTTTACAGTATGAGCAGCACTTACCTCTGTCAGCAGTCAAAAAACACTAGTTTACTTTTACACAGCAATGGATTTAAAGTCTGAGCTCTTCCCCACACAGACACTACTCAGTCTAGAATGCCAAGCTGGGGCAGATTCAAATGCAACAGAGACAAAAGGCAGGCAAACTGAAATAACCCAGGTGCTGGTCATAGCCTCAGCATTTAAGACAAACTAGCCACTGAAAATAAAAGCCATATGTTCTTTAAAAAAGGTTTTGAAATTCATCTTTAGAGGGGATGCAACCACTGATTCTGCAATCAAACCTGTGCAGGTTCGACATGCCTATACGGTGTTACACACGCTCAGTAAACCAACCTGATCTCTGCACAGCCCAGAGGTATGGAGTTAAATTACACAAATGGAGTCTTCACAGAAACACTGCTAATCTGCTGCTCCAGAGAAAAGAGCATAAAACATCAAACTGATAAAGAATTCTTTACAAATTGATGAAATTACCTTTCAATAGCGAGTTCTTTATTGGTTGTCTGTTGGACGTAAATCACAATCTTCTTATCAATCCCTTGGCGCAGTTTAAAGCATTGCCTGTCCTTGTCTTTGGGAACAGCACTGGGATGTACCAGGAAAGGAAAAAAGAACAACTCAGAGAGTCACTTATCACAGAATCACAGAATTGTAGGGGTTGGAAGGGACCTCCAGAGATCATCAGGTCCAACCCCCCTGCCAAAGCAGCTCCCCAGCTCATACTGCACAGATAGGTGTCCAGATGAGTCTTGAATATCTCCAGAGAAGGAGACTCCACCACGGCTCTGGGCAGCCTACTCCAGTGAATTATCTGTGTTCCTTACACATATCAAAACGAGCATCAGGCACTTGGTGAATCCTGTTTCCACACTAAGCACTCCAGACATTTCTTCCTTGCACGCTGCAATCAGTAACACGAAAGAAACGGCTACACAATGAGGCAATGTTATTCTATCATCATTAGGGGAAAACCATGGACACTGAGTTTTCAGAATCAAAACAGTGGCTTTATACTGTGTGACTGGGTGCTTTGAGCCTTGGAGCAGCATTTCAAGAAAGTTTCGAAATACCGACTGCCCGTGTAAGATGCAAGTATTATCCATTCAGAGCGACTCAGAAGAGACTGCATGTTGCTTGCTTTCACAAGGGAGGTGACTGCTGGGGCACATGATAAGCCAAGAGAAGAGAGTACACCAATCTTTAGAACATTTCCCTTATTTTTTCTCTAGAGAGTACTTCTAAACATTGCAAAAGGAGAGGACAGAGTGCTGTGGTGGAAAACCCGTACGTTACACTTCAATGCTATTACACACGCTCAAGTTTTAGCATTAATACTTCCTCTTGAGCTGCACAGTTGCACTAAATACTGGACAAATGGAGACTGCTGGGGTTTGACTTTCTTTTTATGTCAACCACATGTTCACTTTTCCCTTGGATACCAAAATAATCCTTACATTATTTCAGACTTTCAAACTATTAATTGTTACACGCGGGAGTTGCAAAATAGACCGTGGATTATTGCCCATAGTTTAACACCTCCAATAAAATCTGGGTTTATTTTCCAACAGCAGGTGCTTACCAAGGCCAGGGATGGCAGAATGCCTTTCACTGCCAGCAGGAGTTTTGTCCCTACAGCCAGTATACTGGATTTACATACTCACAGCCAGTCAGACCTCATCTCCCCAGCATGGCAGAAACACTCTGCTAGTGACCCAGGGTGACAGGGGAAGATGGATTAGCCAGGACAAGTCAGGTACATTAAAGACTGAGATCAGAGACTGAGTATTTGAAAATGTTCTCTCAACTTTCAGGTGGGTACAGGTCTGCACACGGATTAGTGTCAGACTGATAAAGCTTATCTTTAACCAAAACCTGACCTGTACACCCAATGGAGGGCATAGCTGGAAGCAAAATTCCACTTTTCTTCACCTTGCACAGAGCAAGTAGGCAGCTTTTAAACAATTGCCCTCTTCTATCCCTAAGCAACTGTATTCTGTGGCTGAAGAGATCTTTATATCCATGTCCACAGCCAAGGCCAAGGTTCAGCACACAGTCCGTGCTGGCACACCCAAGCTGGCTTGGACTGAAACAGCTCTTAGCAGCACAACTTCTGGAAACCATGTGAGCATCAAATCCTCAGCTGGCTTACACGACCCACGCTGCTGTGGCTACAGTGCTGCTGGTACCGAGCCAGCCAGGCTGAGCTTCACCTGGCACATCAGGGTGTACTGCAGCTGTGCTGCCACCTGCCACACACCACAGCGGCCGCTGCTGCACCCAAGCCCAAAAACCATCCATGTCTTCCAGGCTGAATCACTGGAGTGCTGAATAAATGCTGGATTATTAAGTGGGATTTGTTTGTTTATTTATTTATTTAATAAACACAAACTTGAGCTGGATGTAAATCCAAGAAGAGAAGCACCTCTGAAGCTGTGGCGAGAAGCCAGAGTGCTCAACAAGTCAAGAGTGTTTGGCAGACAGGCTGTACTGGAGTAAAGGCACTTCAGCAATTACAGAACACTATGAATGGTTATGTAAAACATCTGAGGGCATGCTGAATAGGGTAAGCAGGAAAAAAAATCCCTTTTTAGCAGCAACTAAAAAAAAGTCTTTTTAGAAACCAAGGTTATCCACTATCAGACTTCACATGAAATCAGTATTAGCCGATACAATGTGAAAAGCCACTCTAATATTCTCAGCCTGTTCCACCCCTTGCTAACAATATCTAGTTCAGGAAAAAAATGAAGAAAAATTAAATTAAATTTTGAGAACAGGGTCAGAAAAGAGAAACAGGAACAAAGACAAGTTTTGTTCATAAAGCTTTTCTGATACTGATAAAGAAACACTATTTTACAGATCATAACAGAGGAGTATTTAAATAAAAGATTATGGCAAAACCAAGGAGAACTAATATTGATGACTGTTGACAACAGATTTCAATTCTACTTTCTTTTCTGTTTTCAGTAACTGAGAAATCAAACCTAAGAAATCACGGGGAATGGGTACAGACAAAGAATTTTTCCTTCATATTCTTAAAATGTGTGATGCAACTAGCAGTTGCAATCACAAGGGGGAAATAAAGCAAGTTGGGTTTCTACTGGGATAAAAATAACAGCATGACCACATAGGCAATGTCATTCAAGAAATTTACCTTTCCTGGGCAGCACTGAGAGATTTCAGCTTGAACTATGTGACTCCAGTAACTACCAAAGCACTATCATGTCAAGAGGAAAAAGTCCAACATGTATAACCTGTTCTATGAGACTCTGCTCTCAAATGTTTCTAGAGAGTATCTCTGTCCAACATATTTAAGAAAGATTGAATTTAATTTATCACATTCATGGAGCAAAAGCAAACCTAGTGACCAAAGCTAAAATGCAAGGTGGTCTTTATATTCCTGCATACTTGAAGCTTCTGCCTCTACACAAACATCTAAGACAACTAACTAAGAAAGGATGTTAAATTATATTATTAAATTCTAGACTCTTGATGATCATAAATTCATTACTGCATGGTTGTTTTCTGACACTGGGTTGTGTACGGAGGCTGATCTCTGAAGACAAAACACACATTATGGACAACTACATCTTTATTTAGCTCTGGAATAGCAATGTGGGAACAGGTCTGAGATCTTGATCATCAATTTCTCAGCTGCTGAAGCAGTAATAGACCTGTACTGGATGTTAAATGTGTCTTGTGACAAACAGCTTTGGCTGAACACTTCTCTGGAGAGTAACTGATCTTTTGGGACCACCAAAATTATTTTTAAACTTTTTTGGAGTTTCTAATTATCTCTGCCTTCTTTCATGCAGCTTTATTAAAAATACTCACCATTCTGCCTCCTGCACTATTCACAGAGCCTCAGCACATTTGAAAACCATTTCAACTAGACTGGGAAATGTTCAATAGAAGAATTGAGGGGCCTCCTCAGCCCACCACTACTCACTCATATTCCAACAACAGAACTACGTGTATGCACAGGAATGAAGACTCTATACCTGAAATAACCTTTGCCATCATCTTCTTTGATTTCCAGTGACACAGAGAAGGTGAAAATATCACTGTCTGGAGTCTGTGGGGTGGCGATGGCCGAGAGCGGAGTTTGTTTGGCGGAACGACGGAAGGCAGTGGCAAAGCTGTACAGGATCCGGCTCACCTGCATTCAGATTGCACCAAAGAGAGATCAGAAAGCTACAGACACACAGAATGCAGCAGCTGAAACCTACAATTTTCACTGAGTAATAGAATGAGATTTAACTGTATGAAAACGATTGAGTTTTAGCATCTAATTAACTGGTTTTCTCTATTTCTTACAAGGATTAACTATTAAATATGCATTGTTATTTCATATCTGAGGTTTCTATGATTATCTTACCTTGGGGCAGAAAAAAATGAATTACATTACTTCTAAAGTGCCTGAAATACTTCTGCTTCATTTCAGTAATAACATTTACATGTACATAATTATCTTTTGACAAGAAGATTGGACTTACAGCCTCCTGGATTTCACATCGGAAGACGTGAATCCTGAAGAGCTCTGCATTGTAGTGGCTTTCAGTGAAAGCAAAGCAATCACTTTCTGGGGTTCCATCGTGCCCTCGTACACAGAACAGGATTTTATAGATGGGATAATTTGCTATTTCTGTGTTTGTCTGAGGATCTAAAAGCCTGTGAATAGAGAGAGATTTAAAAAAACCAAAACTTGGAGCTTTAGAAGACATATTTCAGCTAGCTGTTAATTTGCAAGCTTCAACAATTTCACAGATACTGGAGAAAGCACATCACAAAGAAACCAGCTCCTGACAGTCATTTACTACAAAGCTTGACCGTGATAATTATATTTAAACTGAACAGCATAAAAAAGTACAATGCAACAGACAATCCCACCAATCATTTCACATAGTTTTCAGGGCTCAGCCTTCAAAATGCTATACTAATAGACAGCACTGGGTAGCCTCATCTCTCTTAATCCTCATGTATCATTTTCCAGCCTTACAAACTAAATACTTTCCAGGCAATTTCCAAAGTGCTCATCAGTAACTACTCCCACTATTGCTTTTGGGACATTTTGGATAATCATAATTATTTCATGCTCATCCTTGGACATAAAATGCTTTTGGTAAACAAACTGAAAGGGTCACTTTGCTCAGACCTCTTTAAAACCCACTTTGCCCCCGTCTAAACAAAATCCCAAGCTGCTCCTGTCTCCCCCCCAGGTAAACCAGTAGCTTGTTTCCTTTGCTAAGAGGAAGTAAGATTAAGCAGAGTCACAGAGCACACCCATGTGAGCTGCATACCTCACTGTTCCTTCAGAGACATTAGGCACCGACAGAGTCACATCTAAAGAGATCTGGCACTGGCTTCGTAAGATGGACATCATTCTGAGGGCTTCCACCTCACTCCGGGGAGCGTTCACAGAGGCACAGCCTAAGTAGGTGAGCTTGCTAAACACCACGCTGTCCTCATCTGTCACAGGTGTAAAAGGGCTCAAATCCTCACAGTCTAGGGTGAGACACAAAGCTGAACGTAAGAAGCAACATAAAGCCAGTTCATAAGATACCACCAGGCATCCCCCCTTTTTGCTCCTAACCTCCCTGGGATGGTTTCACTGGCAAACTCATTTCTGGTTTCTGGAGTCCAGCCACCGAGACTGGGTTGATGGTAGAGGATGCTGAAGCTTCCAGGACAACAGGTTCTTCCCCATCTCCGTAAGTCCTAACTTCTTCTCCATGGTCCCGGTCACTTGACTGATCTTCCATGGGTGGGTCCATCAGCACGTCTTCAAGTTCCCTCTGCAGCTGCTGCTCGCTTCCATTCCCCACAATCTAAGAGCCACAAACAGAATTGGGACACAGAAAAAAAAAAGACTGTTCAAATGACAAAAAAAACAACCAAACAACAAACCAACAAACCAAAACCAACCCTCAGAGGTCATTCATACGGCTTTTTCTGCCAACCAAAGCAGCAGTTAACAAATTTAACCTGGTTACAACCATCAACAGAGGCTGCAAAGTGCAAATGCTCACCAGGAGCAATTCTGTCCTCCCTGCTTTAATGAAGCAACAAGCTCAAAGCAGGAATTTTCTAGTCCTGGAAAAAGTGAGAAGACTGCTTGAAAACTATTCTTTCATCACCAACTACAAAGACTAGCTTATGCCAGAAGAAGCTTACAGATGTCCACGTACAGTGGTCTGGAATAATTCTCAGAATAGTACTGGGAAGGGCCCAACATAATTAAATCTGCTACGTGGTTCATAGGTAAGGTAGCAAGGCTTCACAAGAAG
This sequence comes from Laterallus jamaicensis coturniculus, assembly GCA_022605575.1. NCBI lineage: Eukaryota > Metazoa > Chordata > Aves > Gruiformes > Rallidae > Laterallus > Laterallus jamaicensis. The sequence goes on from JAKCOX010000022.1 coordinate 8,533,875, forward strand.
AGAAGAATCTGGAACAGGATTTTCCTATCATGCTGAGAAGAGGCAGTGCTGTTTTACCTCCTGACACTCCTCTGCAGCCTGACTTTGCACCCCAAATTGTGCAACTACACAGGTTCTTAAAAAGACCGTAAATGAAAGCTTAATAAAGAAAATGTCTTTTTAAAAAATCTTTAAAATACAATAGTAAAGAAAGGAAATTGTTAGAAACAGGAAGAAGAATACAGAGCAGGCAGAAATCTGCCTGTAACAAGCTCAGCATTGAAGCAAGTTCCATCCTCTTCAAAACCAGCATCTCACAGTGCAAATTAAATTATCTTGAAACTACCTAAAGCAATGGCCAAGGTTCTCCTATGATCACATGAATAAATCAACCTGAAGTCCAGTGGAGGCTGCAGAAGAAACACTGGAGCAGATAACAGAGCACCTTCACACACACAGAGGAGTCTTGCAGTGAGGTAACTGTACCACGAGCCAAACATCAGACGTAACTTAAATCCCCACAGGAGCATTTCCACCAGGCACGTCTCAGGAGTAACAGCAGCAAGATTAGAGGCTTCCCAGCCAAGCCAGAGCTCAGACATTCCATCCTTGCCATTGCATCCCCAAAGACAAACTTCTCAGTCCATATTTACTGTCTTCTCTTCCATGCTCAGACCCACAACCTCCAAATAATTCTCTGCATCTGCAGCCTCTCTCTACACGGTATTAAAGGGCCAAACTGCATATTTATTTTGTGGCAAAAAATAGCTAATATACAAGAATATTAACCAAGAACAGAAACCCCTGACCTGGAATTACTCTAGAACAGAGCAGAATACAATCACTTCAAGAGAAGAAAAGTGACAGAACCCTGCTCTTCAGAAGAAAGGAGGCAAGAAGTGAAGTTCACTGGTAATGACAAAGACAACAAGCACACAAGATCCTGGGGGCAGGAGGGGCATAAAAACCAACCAACCTAGTGAATGTTTTACTACAGAATCTAAACAACAACAAAAAAATCTGAGAGATGTTTGTGCTCTGAGAAGTCATGCTCAAACAGAGCAACTCAGAGTTAGTTTAGTATGGATCTTAATGCACTATCAGGAGTAGGGCAGACTAACTGCCTCAGCTGCATGTCCACAGAAATACCTGTATCCTCTAACTAGCTACAGGCATCCAGATGTTTACATTTTCCTCTCAATCATTTTAGTATTCATTGGTGTGATTCACCATAGAAGCCATGAAAAACCTTGCACAAGCACGTGGCCATGAAAAGGCATAATCCTTTAAGTATCAAGTTTATTATTCAAGGCTTTGCAGGCATTCATCAGAAAGATGATGATGATGGAAGATGCACCATGTTACTTCACTATACACAGGTTACGCTTTGCAACAAAATAAAACGAATCAAGGACAATGTCCTACCAGCCCCATTAAGCCCTATGTATTAAAAAAAGTAAGGTTACTTCTAGCTTACAGGAGTAGCTTTCTGTTTTCTATGAAACTTTAAGTTAGACTCATTCTGGTGGAAACTTGCATCTCATGCTTTTGCTCCCAGTTATTAAACAGACTTTGGTTTGGGTCTGGGAAAGGAAGGTGAGGGATTTATATGCTGTGAGAATTAAACATTGGAATGGTGTAACCATAAAATACACAGGGGAAAATGTTCTATTCCCTCAGGATTAGAAGACAAAAAAGTCTGAAAAAAACCCCAACCCTGAAAAACTGCCCAAGAAATGAGGCCTGAAATATCAACTAAGACTAAGACCAAAGGTTCTTAGCAATCAAGATACAAACTGTGCTGCAACCCAAGAGACCCCAGTAAGAGGAGGCATGACAGAGTGCCGCAGAACTAAGGGCACAACAGACAAGTTGGGTCTCTTATAAATGCCTTCATGTAGGTTTGTTTGAGATGGTGGAAATCAACCATTTACCCCAGTCATTGCTTTCTGCATTCCTCACAAAACTGGAAGCTACTTCTACCTAACCTTCCAATGTTAGCAGCCTCCATCCAAGCTTCCTTTACACAACACAGGGGATGCCTCTGCTGTGAGAAGTCTCGTTACTCTGTGGTTAGAGAACTCCTGTCCTACAGCATGCTCCAGAAGCAAGGCTTCTGTAAATCTAGTGCAGTCCCAGTGGCAGTGGGCTAAAGCAGACACAGAGACAACACTGGGAAGGAGAGACAGCTAGCAAATTAAATCCTATTTCTGGAAAACAACCCCTTGTAAAATAAACTATGTATTGCAGCAGAGATAAAAAGCAAAAACCTGTATGAATTATGGACCAGCTGCAGAATAATCTGGTGTCTGATTGAATTCAGAAGAAATGTTTCTGTCGGGACTTGAGAAAGAGCAAAAACAAAAATGTGCATTAATTCAGTCCACAGCATTATTCCTGAAACTGTAGCCTATCAGCAAATTTTAAATGAGAGCCTTAGGTTGGATTTACAAATTTTAGAGCCAACACATTCAGCAAACATAAGCCTCAACTTCTAGCACCATCCACAGACTGTGCTCAGCAAATATAAGATCCTCAAACTGCCTACCTGAAGCAGCAGAACATCCCAAAACAGCACCTGCTCACACAGGAACCTGACCTTATTTAGTGGGCACATCAAAGCAAATGGGGTTTGACTTATGCAAATTAATTTACTTACAAACACCAAAGCAATTGCTTCTCTCTGAAAAAACCTCTGTGTTCCTATGAAACACATCACCTGGTTTGCAGATTGTACTGTTAATACTCATTTTCTATATACTGTTAAATACTTTCAGCTATCATGGTGGCAGTACCTTTAACATACCTCCCACAAGCTTCATGCACTCACACAAACAGGTTAATAATACAGTAAAATGGCTACTGAAGGACTATTTGCAGGCTGAAGGAAAAAAAAGCTACCAAGAACAAAGCCATATTCTAGGGGAGCATCACTCTTTCCTTCGAGAACTACCCAAAGATCACTTCTGTCCCTAAGAACTAAGGTCTTCCCATTTCCTCTGTTAAAGGTTCTCACCTCCTTAGGCAGGAAGAAGGAGGTTAACAGGAAGATTCCTGCCTGGGAGAATTAAGACTGCTTATCTAAGGTATAACGTTTCCTTTAAGCACTCAGATTGCAGCCAGCACCAAACAGCACATACTCCCCAAACACCGGACAGGCCCAAGGTGAATCACTTTGTTCAAGGATTGTGCTCAGTCTTGGCACTAGATTCATAAAGCAGCTTATCTTTAAGACCTGCAAAGCTCTGAGACATTCAGTGCCAAACCAGGGAACAGCAGAACTTTACAAATGTTCATGATCAGGAGGCAACAGTGTCACTATTGGTCTTTCCCCACCAAGAGAAACAGGGTACCTGGAGCCAGCATTTTATAAACCACTCTGGAAGCAGATATGTGCTTTAAATACTAAGTTTACTATTATTACTATTTAGGTAGTAAGTTTCAGGAATTGGTTTGAAAATGATTAAGGATATTCTCCACTGAAGCTTTATGATACGACTTTATATACCAGTCACTTCAGTTTCTCTGACTGGACTAGTCAAGACGCAGCGTGTCTTACACACCACAAGGCAATACAGATAGCTCCCCTGCAGAGCAGGGAGAGTTGCAGACTGGCACTGTGTTTCCAAATTTTCTTTGGCAATAACAGGATGGAAAGGAAAATCTGGTTGTCCATGTCTGTCTCAAATGATGCATTGCAATTGTGGGAGCTAACCACATACAAAGTCACACAAACGTTCTCAAGGGAAGCGCCACTACAGGCACCACTCTGAATTCTTCAGCATTTGGTGTTTGCAGCATCTGGAAGGACAAGTGTGAGGCTGCAGTCTTCCCACAGGTTTCACAGATCGCCAGGCTGATCATTCAAGAAAATTTCCATCTTTTTAAAGATTATTCTAGGATGTGAAGTGGCAATCTTCTGCAACAGCAATAAAACACAAGCGAACATTTTTGCCAGATTAAGCAAAAGATCTTGAGACTTAGCTTGAAGTCTTGTGTAAAAGAAAACAGGCACTCTAACAGCACGTCTTGCCCAAGACTCAAGTGAACACAAGAAAAACAAAGTGGTTGGGAGGTAAAAGTGAGATGAAACTTTCAATCCGGACTCTATTACACCAGCTGCTCTTAAGGAAAAGAGGAACAGCCAGTACAAGAGGCAGAACACACGAGTTCTTATCTTTAGGGGTATTATCTTGGAAGACGCAGATACAGCAGTAGACTCTTGCAATGGTGACATATCTCTTTCCATCTCTGACAAAGAACACAGTAACTAAACAAAGAAAGAAAAAGAAAGAAAAAGAAAGAAAAAGAAAGAAAAAGAAAGAAAAAGAAAGAAAAAGAAAGAAAAAGAAAGAAAAAGAAAGAAAAAGAAAGAAAAAGAAAGAAAAAGAAAGAAAAAGAAAGAAAAAGAAAGAAAAAGAAAGAAAAAGAAAGAAAAAGAAAGAAAAAGAAAGAAAAAGAAAGAAAAAGAAAGAAAAAGAAAGAAAAAGAAAGAAAAAGAAAGAAAAAGAAAGAAAAAGAAAGAAAAAGAAAGAAAAAGAAAGAAAAAGAAAAAGAAAGAAAAAGAAAGAAAAAGAAAGAAAAAGAAAGAAAAAGAAAGAAAAAGAAAGAAGAAGAAAGAAGAAGAAAGAAGAAGAAAGAAGAAGAAAAGAAAAAGAAAAGAAAAAGAAAAGAAAAAGAAAAGAAAAAGAAAAGAAAAAGAAAAGAAAAAGAAAAGAAAAAGAAAAGAAAAAGAAAAAGAAAAGAAAAAGAAAAGAAAAAGAAAAGAAAAGAAAAAAAAAAGAAAAAGAAAGAAAAAGAAAAGAAAAAGAAAGAAAAAGAGAGTGAGAAGGGCCTCCTTTCAGAGCAGCACATCTAAAAGTGAGAAGATGTCAATGCCCTTCTGCCCTGCCAGTTCACACAAGCCTGCCACACAGGCTTGTATTCTCCGAGTCACAGCACGTTGTTAGTTATAACTACACTTCTACAGCTCTTAAAGAGAACATTTCATATTGGGGAAAACTTTAATATGTCATTGAATTAAGATATGGTCAAATCAAATGTGTGTTAATATCACTTTCTACCTCCAAGCTGTGATTAAATCACAGTTCCATGTTCTCGGCAGTCAGTCTGTTCCATTCTAAGCCCTTTATGAAGGATTCTGAAAGTGGGAAAAAACTCCACAGGCAGTGATGGAGAGAGCTCTTACTCCAAACCTAATTATCACCTCTGACATTGGCAAAAGTAATGCAGAAATTACTGAGAAAATCGATTCTTGAATAAGTTCTCCCTTCTGTCAAGTTTTCCACAATAAAGAAGTCCCTCTTTAAGCTCTCTGTGGTTAGTTTGATTTAGAAGAATAGGGAACAAACTCAGGTTATTAATTCTTACCTTCAGTCCTGTTTTTTCATCATCACTACCATTATTTGTAGATGGTGTTTCATCCCCTTGCCTGGAAACCAAGACAAAATCTTCACTGTTAAGAGTGGATACCGAGTCTGAAGAGACACTGATTTTTCCAACAGAAGCCTTGTCATCCATGACTTAAAAAGGAAGTTCGATTCATGAATGAGATTAAATATTTTATAAACTCCTGAAAAACAAAAATCATAAAAATACTTATATAAAACTTCAGGCTGAAATGCTCAAGTGTTTGTCAGAAACCTGCTGACTAGTTATAAAGTAAAACATCCAGCAGCAAAACCAAGGTACAACCCTTCTGGCTGTGTGCACTCACGGTTCTGCTTTGATTTTGCCAAGGAGCACACTACTATTAGAACACTCGTTTGCACAGCTCACTAAAGGGGAGTTAGTCAATCTTTTTGCAGTATTTCATGATTATGTCAGGCACCACTTTCCACACACAGAACAAAACAGGCCCTTGGAACACACACCACGCCTGCTGACAACCAGGTCGTGTTCTGGCCAGAATTATGAAGCCCATTCAGATTATCTGGCTGCCTTCACTGCTCTTGTGGCTATCAGAGCTCATTGCATGCTGCAGGCACATGCTCGTCCACCAATATAAGAGTCAGACCTAACTCTAGATACTTTGTGGTGAGGATGCTCTAAAAACTTAGGCCATGGAGCATTTTACGAATTTATGCAGAATTTTCTGTGCTGTAAGGAACAATAAAAGAAAAGACTTCCAAGAAGCAGGAAGAACAGCGTAGGCTGGATCAGTACTGAGAATCAGAGCCAACAGAGGGTTTTAACAAGCTGGAACTGGCACCGAGAGGCATTTGAAGAAAGGAACAAAAGGTGAAGTTCAGCTGCACACCTTGAACTCTACAGCACAGATTCTCAGAATCCATGGCTTAAAACAGACTGCCGTGATAAAAATGGGTGATTAATTTCCCAGAAACCCAAATATACCCTTATCTCAACAGCCTGGGTCTCCACATACTCCCGAGTGTGACCAAACCCTTTTTCAGCCTCCAGTTATGCCTTCCCTTCAGCAGAGCACTATCCCAGCCTGGCTCCCAACAGAGAAACCTGGAATAGCCACAAACACAGCTCCCTGCATTCCTCACCGAACCAAGAACAATGCACCAAAAGTAGCAAAGCCTGCTTGTATTTCCACCTATACCCTTCCCTCCACAGCCACCAAGACAGCTTGGGAAACTGCCAGGAGGACAAGACTATTTTTCCCCCCTCTGGGTTATTTTTAACCTGATTACTTTACCAATCAAGTCCCTTTGTGGTCCCACAACATCTTTCCCTGGGCAGCTGAAGTAGTGCACGAGAGGGAGAGCGAAGGTGGGTTGTTCATGTATAACAACACACCTGCAGGTACTGGGGCTTGCTTTCAAAAGCCTGGAAAGGAATTAGTTATCCCTTTCACAAAGTTTTTAAGATACACTGATACATTGACTTTCAATGAGAATTACTGGCTGAGAAATGTAGATGTTTTGAAAAGTTCTACTCACTGTATGTGTCTATCTGGTATTAACTATATATATGATTTTTATATATATATATATATATAGTAAAGGTAGGGCAGACCTCTCTTTTTAAAGCTGTTTTTGTTTAAGGAATTTGCATTAAAACATTAGAAGTTCCCTACTACACCATCTATACACTACACACATATCCCCTGAAAATAACTAAATCAAATACAATGATACACAGAATAAAAAGAAGCCTCAAATCCTGAATATCCCCTTGTCTCTACTGCGTTCATTCAACCAGCACAGGCTCATCTGCCACACTAGGACAGCATGAGCAGAAGGCCAGGCTTTGATCACAAGCAGCTGCAAAGATCATCAAGGCAACAATCAATTTAGCAATTTATTTTGGCACAGTGTGTCTGTCTTGAAGTGTTAATTTCACCTGTTCCCAAAGTTTTTCAATCTGACACCTTTCACCACCATTAACTTCAATTAAGGAAGAAGCATGCAGGGCTTTCACATCCTCCTTGGTTTTAAGTCGTGTGGTGTGAACAGCCACGGCGCTGGATCCCAGAGCGCCACTAGCTCCCTACCCCTACACTAGTTTCACAATACAGAATTGCAACAGCAGAGGGTCCCAATCCGTCCAACTTTGCCAACCTTACATTGAGCAAAAGTTGTACTGGAATTACTCAAGAGAGCACAGGAAAGGGGACAATGAACCAGCCTGCTGTAAGATTTTGTTTATTAGGGATGTACTGGTGAGCGCAGCTCAATTACCCAACCACGCTGAAATGGGCCACTGAGGTTCACCAGATTAATGCTCAAACAGTCAGGTGCAAAAGCACAGTCTTAAAATACTAAAAATGCTAAAATACTGCCTGAAGTTAATGGAAATTTCCATATTCCCATGGCTTGCATGCATTTGCTTTCCTCTGTCCCTCACTACTGCTTTGCCCCATGCAGGTTACCACACGGACCATCCCACCCGAATCAGAGAACTCACAATGGCAGAACCCACAACAGAAAGCCCACGAGCTCATTAAACCCTGGCCCAGCCTGGAAGGGCACACATCAAAGGCTGGCAGAGCAATTAAGTGTGGCAGGCTTATGACTCCTCTGGAATCCAAAAGCACAACCAAGCACGAGCGGTGGCAGCACCCTTTGCTAATACCCACAATCTGCCCAAGAGCTGGAGCTTTCTGCTCTCACAGTTCAGAGCAGCAGGAGAGAAGACCCCAGCCAAGCACAGATCTCCAGTGTAAATATTTCTTAGAAGTAGCCAATGTCTTGTACCTTACAAGGACAGGGCCTTTGGTTTGTTTCAACAATATAAGAGCATTTGATTTGGCATAGTTTAGTTCCTAACTCAAAGCCAGCCCACAACAACGCAGGATTTGCCCCAAGGTGTCTTTACACCTCTATGGGAGACAGAATGTCTCGGTAAAACTAAGAGGTAAATTTTTAGCAACTTACTTCTTCGCTCATCTGTGTAATTAAAGGGGGATCCTGGCCTCTCCTCACACAAAAGACCATTGGGAAAAGCTGCAAAATGAGAAAGGCAGCACGGCTGGCTCGTGGGTCACTGCTTCCAGTCCTATTTAAAACTCTAACTCCCAACGCGATTCACCTTCGCTCTAGGCTCGCTGTTGTTATACAGTGCTACAGTATGGATCCAGGAATCAAACCATCTTTTTAAAAATGTTCTTGTCTATCTTTAAAGTAACCAATCAACAGTGGCAGCCTCCCTTTCTGTATTGGAGATAAAGCACGTGCAAAGGAACAACAGAGACACCATTCACCATGCTAAAATCTCAAAGGCTGGAAAGCAAACCTATCAATGTCCATGATTAGTCATTACAGATTTATAAAACATTTATTTTTTACCTTCCTATAATCTCCCAAAGTATTTGACACCTGACCTTGTGATCACAATTCTCCTTGTTAAGTACTGCCAGAATGAACTTAAAAGAGCTTAAAGCAAACAGTACATGAAAAAAGCAAAGCAGAAACCCTTCTGTCCTACATTACTGTAAGGGACTGAGGCCTGAATGCCACCTTGAGACACATGTGACAAGTGAACCAAAGCACTGCTGACCACAGCTGGTCTCGCTCCATTTCCAAGGCACTCCCCTTTGCCAGCAGTTTGAATATCCACACAAAAAGCCAGAAGGTGAGCAGAAAAATCAATGTTTCCACTGGGTACTTCTCAGGCTGTTTAAAGCAGCAGTTACATTTCAGTCAACAGCAGCTGGGCCGCTCTTAGCACTGAACTGAGAGGGGAACGCAGCGCAAACTGTGTTCCAGTTTGGAATTTGCTGGGCAGAAAAGAGAATAAGCACAAGAACAGGGATGCAAGCTGGAAAGGAGAAAAGATTTGCCCCCCCATTTATATCTTTCTCAGCTTGTGTACTTCAGTCCTGCAGAGACTCCATAAAGTTACAGCAGATATGATGAAAACAGCACCAGAGAGAGGAGGATACAGCAATATTAACTAAATTTCTGGAAAATATTGTAGTTCAAGAAGCTACCTTGAGCAGCAAGGTCAGAAAGCTTGGCATGCAAAGTAAACCTGGACCATCTATTCCCTAAAATACAAACCTACCAAGTACAACGTTAAAAAGCATGGAAAACAAGGGGGAAGCACACAGCCAAGACACTGAGGTGACTGAAAGTAACCTGTTTTCTGTCTTTGTCCCCCTGGCTTTATGCTTAACTTCGCAATAATACCCAGTAGGGCTCGATTTACACATACACAGTTCCACGTTCTTAGTTTTCATCATTAGCATCTTCGTGTGGGTGAAAAGTGGAATTTGTAGCAGAGCTCAGAAGCTTAACAGTGCTCTTGGCAAAGCCATGCGGCAACAAATAAGCCTCCTTTAGGATTCTTAGCTCTTTACAGTCTTTGACATCTGTGACACTTTTACCTCTCCAGTTCAAAGACTGCTTATAACTTACTGGTTTGGAAAGACATGGGATGTCATGAAAAAAAGCCTGGAAAACTCCACGGCGTGAGGCCATCATTGCAGGTGGTCCTGACAGGTATCTCAGTGTGAGCAGGGTAAGAAATGTAACAGCAACAGTGATGTCACATCGACAGGCACATGGGAAAAGCTCTGGTTTGACTTTTTTTGAGTACATACACACCCCCTGTACTTTGCTGCAGCTTTGGGGAAATAAAAGATATGATAGTGCTATCGATCAGTAGCAACCTTTATTTCCTCTGACATACCACCTGATCAGCCTGCATAACCTTGTTTGATCCTTACCCACCTTCCCTGTGCAAAACATCTTCCCAAAAGTAGTGAGAATTACTATGCACCCAAAACAAAGCAAGAGAGCCAGTGGGATACTGCATGCGAAAGAAAAGATTCAGGATGACTACAGAGTAGTTAATAAAACCCAGCAACTACAATACAAAGTTCTCTGCTCATTTTTTTTTCTCATTTTAAAACACACTGACAGCCACAGATGTTCTCACTAACCACAAGAGCCAGAAAACAGTATTTATTTGGAGATAAAGCTGCCTCAAGTTTCCCCCCCTCCTGCTTTCTCCAGAGCAGAGGAGCACAGATCTCAAGCAGCCAGTGAACTGTTGGCCAGCCTCTGCAAAGCCGGGAGTCAGACCAAACACCAGAGTTCCACCAATCTTCAACAGATTCACAGTTGTTGCCAACATATTTCTGCTTTTAATCTTAATTTGAACTATCTGTTCAAAGGACAACACGCTAATTTTAGGCTCTTTTAATAAGCAAATTCTCCAGGCACAGAAACACTCTGGGAAACGGCGGTTTATAAAAGAAATGCTGACACTGCCTTAGCTAGCCCATCACAAGAATGTCGCTGGAATGAATTCACTATGAACGGGTGGTTCATCCACACTGCGTGGCTGACGCTCCATCAGCATCAGGCGCATCGATGCGCTGTCTGCATGGGGGGGGGCTGGAGGCTGGGATAGAGGCAGCGCAGCCAGAGGCTAAACAAACTCTGAGGAGGATGCTCAGTGTACTTACAGAGTTCCTCTCTCATTAGGATTCAAACAGAGAGCTGGGCTTCCCAGACAAACGTAACACTTTCAAAATGCACTGCGAACTAACCGAACAGAAGAGAGTCCCCATGGGTGTGTGCTACAAAGAGCTGCTGCACTTGGATTTGGAAAAGGAAAGGGCACCCCTATGCCAAGCTCCATTTGTTAATTTGTTTGCTGTGTACACAAAGCTAAGTTTGCGCAGGTCCATGACCTTTAAATGTTAAGTAGAGGCGTTTGAAAAGAATACAGCCTTTCGGTAATTTAATCAGCACTGGGGAAGCCCACAGAGTTCTGCATTTTCCAATAAAGCAGCCAAAAATCTCTGAAAAACCACCAAGTCGTGCTTTAGCAAAGCCTGTCCGCAGAATGAAATCGGGGCTGTAACCGAGCTGTACCCCGAAACAGCACCCCTAGCAGTACTTCATCTCCAGCTTGCCCGTGAGAAACAAACTCCATCTCTTCCCCACTCCAAAACCCCTTGAGCCTTTTCTCTACTTCTCCTCTCCCCTGAAAAGCCTCCAATAAACAAAACTACACAGACAGAAACCACAAAGGCCACTGCTACCGCTTCGGTTGTCACTATTTTTTTCCCCTACGTGTTTTTAAACCAACTCAACGCGCTTTGTTTGTTTATACTGGGTTTCCATCCCTGACACCCTGAAAGCTGCCTTGTGGGGCCGTTCGCAGGGAGACAAACGTGTCCCTGCCAGCGGGGTGGGGAAAAGCCCGAGGCAAGCGGAGGGCACAGCACGCAAACCCAGGGATGAAGGGACACGGTTCAGGATCCACCTGGAAGCAACAGGCAACGACCGACACAGCCAGGCCACGGCGGGGGAACGCCTGGCCAGTAAGCGAGCGCCGCGATAAGGAAACGCAGATGCTCCGGTACGCGCTCAGGGGGTCCCGGGAACGGGTTGGACCCTGCCCGTCCACCCCTTCCCGGAGCCAGGGGAGCCGGAGAACACGGGCCCCACCTAGCTCCCCCCGCCCACCCGTGGCTCGGCCCGGGGCTCCGGCAGCGCCCGGCCCTGTGTCACGGCCCCGCTGCCGCCGCCAGCCTCGCCTGCTGCCGGGCAGCTCCACGCCGAGGCCGCGGCCCCCGGCGGGCAGAGGGGACGGGAGGGCACCGCGCCGGGAGGGAGACACGGCCCGGGGGGAAGGGAGGGGACGCGCCGGTGTCGGGGCGCCGGGGGGGGCCCACATCCCGCGCGCCTCTCGCCGGTCAGGGGCGCGGAGCGGCGACGAAGCCCCGGCGCGGCGACGGGACGGCGCCCGCACGCACCCGGCGGGCGCGAGCCGAAGCCGCCGGGCACCGGCGGGAGAGGGGCGGCCCGAGGGCGGAGGGACGGGGCGGACGAGACCCCGCCGGCAGCGCGAGCCCCACCTACCCCGGGCGCCGCCGCCGCCGCCTCCCGGTGCCGGGCCTGGGCCGCCGCTGCCGCCCACCACGTGACCGGGCGGAGGGGCGGGCGCCCCGCCAGGCGCTTCCGGGTGCGGGGCGGAGGGCGCGCGAGCGCTTCCGGCGGCCGAACAATGCGGTTCCGAGTCGCCGTCCTGGGCTCCGGCGGCGGCTGTAGGTCCCGACGGGCTGGCGGGGCGCGGGCGGCGGCCCCGGAGCGGGGTCCGGAGCGGGCCGCGGCTCCCGCTCCCCCCGCCACCGCCGCGGGCCGGGTTCGGCGGGCGGCTCGGCCCGGCCGGGGGCGCGGCGGGGCGCGGGGCCGCCCGGGGGGCGCGGCTGGCGGCCGGGCCCGGCCTGGCGCCGGGGCGGCGCGACCCCAGCCCCGGGCGGCGGCTCACGGCGGCTCTCCTCCCCTCTCTAGGTCCGTAGCCGGAGGCCGCGGCGTGCGCTGCGGTAGGAGCGGCCGCGGGTGCCAGCGGGGGGACGCGGCCCGGCGCTACAGGTACCTGCCCCTTCCCTCCCTCCGCGGGGTCGGGAGCGGGGCGGCGGGGCCGGGCCGGGCGCGGGCAGCCGCTTCCCCCGCTTTTGCAAAGGGCTTCGCCTTCGGGCATCGGCTTCGAAAGCTGCGCGGGCTCTCGGCTGAGCTGTCCCGGACCGTCCCTTTCTCCCGGTTACCGGGAAGGGCGCGTGCGGGAGCCGGTGGTCACCGGTCGGGGAAGGCCGAGGAAACTCCTGCTTCCCCAGGGGAGGGCTACCCACGAGTTAGGCTTTGGCTGCTGCAGCCGAGAGAGGGTCTGGGGGTCACTGCATCCCTTTTCCTTCTTGAGATAGGAGTAGTGGGAGCTGAGCCTGTGTCAAGGCAAGTCACGTCGTTTCTGTTTTCAGTCTCTGTGATGTGAGTCTTGTAATCTGCCTGAGGAACACCGAGTGGCTGGGGCTGTGTCTGGTTAGCAGCACAAGATACTGTTCCCTTGGCATAGGCACTTTAATCGCATCTCTTCTGTAGTGTCCCAAAGTGGGAAGACAGGAGTAGGCTTCTGTCATCACTTCCAGGAGAAGACAAATTAAAACAATTTGACAGTGCCCAAGATCTGCTGAAGACACTGCATGATGATCGGTTGCCACTGTTTGTACCTGCCAAAGGCTCGCTTCGTGAAATTAAACCTTTTTGCCCTAGAAATGGGGATGAGACAGGCAGCACTGAGGGAGGATGGGATGACTAAGAGACTGGCAGCTCTACTTTCTGTAGATTCAGCAGAACTGGGCGTATTGCAGAATGACACTACCCCTGTGTCCAGATGTTCCACGGCCCCTCATTTTTGAAGGCTTCTGAAACTCTTTCCCAGTTCTTGCATGCTTGAAGATGTGCTTGATGGGCTCGAGCTGTGAGGAGGTCAAGTCTCCGAATGATGTGTGATCAGCAAAGTGAAACAACCCTGATTATCAACAGATACTTCTAGAAACATTCTTCTCCAAACCCATCCTGTGCATTCATTTGCACTAGGCATGACTCCAGTTCCTGCTGTGTACACTGAGCTGATGTTTCAAGCAGTATCTGCTTTCATTCCTAAACTTAAATGCTTCCTGTTGAGCTTTATGTGGTGTTTGTAGCAGCTGTGAGGTGCAGGCTTGGCTTTGTTTTATTATTTTATCTCACTAAATCTTGTGTCATTAAGCCTCCTGTGATTTCTTACTGCAATCCTGGTTGTCTGGCAGGGTTGCAGGAACAGTGTTTCATTGAAAATCAGTGTAATCTTATCACTTCTTAGAAGAACTGCTGAAAGGCAAAAGATTGATGCTTTTTTAAATGGAAGATCTACTGTTCTTCATTCCAAATATTATCAACAAGAACAAACTTCCAAGAAGAGCGATTTTTTTTTTCAGAGATGACAAGAAACAAGAGTTCTCATGTTCCCCAGCTATTCAAAACAGAGCCTAGACAGTGTGATTTATATAATGAGGGGCTATTTGGAAGATTCTTTTTCTGTGATCTGTGAAAAAATAACACAGAGATTACACACAGCAAGCTAATCACCCTCCCCCCAAAAAAAACCCCAAGAAACAACAGAAAACCCTTAAGAGACAGTGTAAAATGCTGAGTTAAATGCAGTGCTGCAAAAATCACACAACTCCTGCAGTCCCTCCTAAGAGAGGGGCTTGTCAGAATTGGTTCCTGCCAGTGGGGCAACGTGTCCTATATCAACATTTGTGCAAACTGTGTGTGTCCTAGAGGAACTGCAGCCGTTGGTCTTAGACTGTCACTCTTAGGAGCAGCATGAGGGATGCTGAAATTGAAGAGGGATCTTTGCATGCCTGACAGGTGCTGGGTTCTGTCTCCTTTTGAATTAATCTTGTTATGAGAGAAAGCTATTTAGACATTAAAGGAAATCAAGAACCAAAAGCTAAAGGAACTTCACTGTTATTTGGTAGAGACAAAAATCTCTGAGGAGTTTTAATGTAGAAGGAAAAGTTAACAAGGGCCAAGGCTGCTAAAAATACTTGCATGGTTTCCCTTTAAATTCCAGACAAGTAGCATGGAAATTATCTTAACTGTTTAGGATTCTGTTTCAGGAGAATTTCTGTTATATCACCTCTACTTTATATTCAAGCTGCATTATATTTAAAAAGTTAAAGATGTAAGGAGAGATGTGAACTTGATTTTTTTTTTTAACTTGTAGTGGACTTGAGTATTTCTCTTGGATAAAGTCTGTCATCTGATTAAACCCACGTTTTATGGTATTACTTTAGACGCTCCTAACTGAAGTTCTCACATGTTTGTTTTTTCCTTGCTGCTTTTCCTTAGGTGTGCCAAAATGTCAGAAAGATCAGATATTCTTCACTTCAAGTTTGACAATTATGGGGATTCGATGTTACAGAAAATGAACAAATTGAGGGAAGAAAACAAATTTTGTGATGTCGTGGTCCATATAGATGATGTTGAAATTCATGGGCATAAAATTGTCTTTGCTGCTGGCTCTCCCTTTTTAAGAGATCAGTTCTTACTGAATGACTCCAGAGATGTAAAGATCTCCATACTGCAGAGTTCAGAAGTGGGGAGGCAGCTGCTTCTCTCCTGTTACAGTGGTATTCTGGAGTTTCCTGAAATGGAACTGGTAAACTACTTGACTGCTGCAAGCTTTCTGCAGATGAGCCACATTGTTGAACGATGTACACAGGCCCTCTGGAAGTTTATAAAACCAAAGCAGCCATTGGAGAGCAAGGAGTGCGAGCAGCAAAGTGACTCCTCTGAGCTGAAGGAACATCAAGGAGATGACGACTCTTTGCAGCAAGATTCACCTTGTATCCAACCTTCAGAAGACAGTATGGACATGGAGGATAGTGACATTCAGATCATCAAGGTGGAGTCCATCGGGGAGGTAACAGAAGTCAGGAATAAGAAGGATCAGAACCAGTTTATTTCTTCTGAACAAACTGCACTGCATTCCTCAGAGCCTCAACACTTTCTTATCAACTCCACTGTTGAGAACAGAGCAAGTGAAATAGAGCAAAACCACCTCCACAACTATGCCCTTTCCTACGCTGGCAGTGATAACATCATCCTGGCCTCTAAAGATATGTTTGGGCCTAACAACCGAGGTATAGACAAAGGCCTCCAGTGGCACCATCAGTGTCCAAAGTGCACGAGAGTATTTCGGCACCTAGAAAACTATGCCAATCACTTAAAGATGCATAAACTATTTATGTGTCTGCTCTGTGGCAAGACATTCACTCAGAAGGGCAATCTCCATCGGCACATGAGAGTGCATGCAGGCATCAAACCCTTCCAATGTAAGATCTGTGGGAAAACCTTCTCTCAGAAATGTTCCTTACAGGACCATCTCAACCTGCACAGTGGGGACAAGCCCCATAAGTGTAACTACTGTGACATGGTTTTTGCGCATAAACCCGTTCTGAGGAAACATCTTAAACAGCTACATGGTAAAAATAGCTTTGACAATGCCAATGAAAGGAACGTTCAAGACATAACAGTGGACTTCGATTCATTCACATGTAGCGCCGCTACAGACAGTAAGGTCTGTCAGCAAGCTGATGCAAGCCAGGTACTGGATGCAGGGAAGCTGCCTCAGGCTGTGCTCAGTTTAAGAAACGATAGTACCTGCGTCAATTAAGCAATTAAAACCAGCCCTTTGTAGGGATCGTGACTGAGAGGAGCAGACAGTTGGTTTGGGCTCTTACCTAAACTAGTGCTGTGCCCGGAAAGGCTACGGATGAATGGATGGATGGATGGAGGGTTGGATTGCAAAACCTGGCAGGTCTTCAGCCATCATTCTTAGTCTTACTTGATATTTTCTGTGAATAGCAATCTTCCTTCAGGTTTCTGTCTGTGTCTCTACTGTGGATTATGGGGTTAATTGTTTCATTTCTCTCTGATTAGGAGACTCAAGACTAACACCTTTTGAAAGACTGTTGCTGTGTGCTGCAAGTAAACCATCTGCTGTGCAGTTAGAGCCCTCTCTGTGTTTGGGCAGATGGAGGAAAGAGCAAAGAGGACAAGTCTGTGAGATAACCCAATTTTATTTTTTTTTTTCAAAGCACTGGATAACTGAAAGCACTCCATATAGTTAAATTTAAACTTACCTCTTAAAAGTAGCGTTCTCTGATAACTGTAGACCCCTACAGTTGAAATGAAGTATTTTTGTGTCACATTTTTGCCCTTTCTAAACTATTTCAAGGAACTTCTGCTGCCAATCAACTCTATCTTAAAAGCTCTCAGGGTTTTTAACCTCGACATGCATTAGGAGAAGATGAAACCCTGAATTGTTTGGCAGGGTTAGCTGGTCATTGGATAGAACTATTCAAAATAAGAATAAATTGCAGCTCTGGAATGTTAGAGGCCCAAGCCTGGAGTGCAAGTATGACCTATTTATTCCTCTGTCATACCAAGGATTTTTAAAGGGCACTTAACCAGTGTACATACTGAGATGAGCTAAACTTCAAAACTAAATTTACCATCCATCTTCCAGTGATTTTGCATCACTTAAGCCACAATAGTTGTTGGTTTTATAGAGCAAGGCAGGAGTGGAGAAGTACTGCTTTTTGACACTGTGAAAAGAATCTCTTAAAAGCTGCATTGTAGAACAACTCCATGCTTGCTCGCCCTTCCCCTCCCCTTAGTTCTTGAATATCTCCCCTTGATACCTAAAAAGGGCCACATGTCAGTTAACTTGAAAAAAAAAGAAACAGAAACACCTGCCATAGGAACATTAACAACATAAAGTTGTTCTTGGACATTCAGAGAGCTTTTTAAGTGACCTGCATAGTTCATGACCCTTAGTGTTTTACAGAGCCTAGGAGGAGGTATAGGTAGCACAATTTCTGTAGTTTAATACATTGCTATTGACTGTACTCAGCAATACCTCTTGTACACCGCCTTAAACATCCAATGTAGCGGGAATGGCATGTTAATTGGGATTCTGGGATTATACCATATTCTCAAAAGTGCCGTGGAATTATCCGCATCCCAATCAGGCTGAAAGTAAGTAATTTATCTGAGGAACACCATTCCCAGTAGAGCAGCACTCTTATTACATTGAAGTGTAGCATAGACTAATAATCCAGTGGCTGATCCTCAGTAGAGAACTGCTGTTGATATTTGGAGTAAGTATTTCTTCCAATGCAGCTCTTTTCCACAAGGTTTGCCATGAGGCTGAGATTATGCTTCCTACCTACAAGTAGTACTGTTTGTGTGTTTGAATGGGGGGTGGGGGTGAAAGGCTGCTATTGTGTGGTTACAACTGCTAAACAGGTATGACCAAAGGTGTGTTAGAGCAAAAAATGTTTTGTATGTAATTATCAAAAGTTGGTCTTGTTCTTCAGATATGTGTGTGTAGAAGCCAGGATTCCCTTATGCAGACATTACACTGATGGACTATAAAAAGCATTAATGTTGCAGAACGTTTTTAGAAATCCACATAATTTCAAGTAGAAAAGCAAAGTGATTCTGTGAATCAGTTTTTGCAATTGAGTTCTTAACTACTGTACTTGACTGTTACATGAACTGTTACATGGACAGCTATGAAGTAAGCAATGGACATGGAGTCAGGGCATTACCTCCTTCAAGTTGTAGCAAATACTTTAGGCCTAAAATCTACCTATCTGGAACTTCTAAAAGAATACTGTTCAGGTTCCGGGGGCAAAAACAGGTTTGTGTGGGAAGAAAAACTGTGTTTCCTCTTAAAGCCACCCACTTTCAGAGTCCTTGTGAGCTAAAAGTGACCATGACAGTTGCATCTGACACTTGTATTCTGTCTCCAGGCAGAGTCTTCTGTATAGTTTTGATAATATATTAATCACTTTTGGCTGTAAGTTATAGTGCTAATGTCAAAATGAAGATAGACACAGAAAAAGAGCGTGCAGAGCCAGGTCAACATGGTGTAAGGGACTAGTGAGCAATCTAGCCACATATGAATATGGACATGATAAAGAAATTCTGCCAGAGAAAGGAATAAAGCTACAAATGTTAGAAAAAGTAGCAGCAAATGGACAGTGTTGAGAGCTTTGTTTGGGGTGAGGAAAATTATTTTTGGGTTTTTTGTGGAATTATGAAGCAAGAATACAGCTTGTTGAAGTAGACCTGAAGCTGGTATGAAGAGACATCAGGGGGTTCCTAAGAACAAACAAAAAAATTATTTGGTCAAGATACATAGGCTTTCAATCCCTCCTGTGCTGTGGTGATGTCAACGTCTGAGAAGGCTGAGACGGACGGCCCTTCAGTTAAAAGGCAGCTTGTGGTCATTTGGGGAGACAGTGGCAGAGATCAATAGGAAAAAGCAGAAGCGCAGAAGACTGCTTCTTCAGTGCAAGTGGGACACATTGGTTGGATGAAAAGTGACTTATTACTGTTGTCTGTGCTTTTGGCCTGGCAAAAGGGTGCAGACCAAAAGAGAATCCAGGAGACAGCTGTGTGACTCCAGAAACACAGCCGTAAGAGGGCAGTACGCTGATGGCCCAGCGCAAAGTGCACTGGTGGTAGAGTTCAGCTAAGATTTGACCCTCTGAAACATACAAGTGAAGAGTATAGAAGAAGTATTGGAAAAGTCTGGCTAATGCTTCCTCTGAATTACAGATTAAAATGGAGCGACAGTTACTATTAATGGAGTATACAGAGGCAGCTCATTTATAGAAGATAAACGTAATTGTCCATGTATGTAAAATGTTGTCTTCATTGCAATGTTCTGATTAGTGAAAGACTAGATCCATTGGTTGTTTGCTACTGATGCTGCATATTCAGATGAGGACTATGGCAGTTATCATAATCTGTGTGTTAATGTGTAGAATACTATTTGCTGGTAAGTGGATAGTCTCACAACTTAATGTGCTGTACAACTTCCTGCATATCCTAAAAATAACTGAAGTCTATTACAAAAATATTTTAATAACTCCTTGAATATATTAGGATTTTTTTTAATGTTGGCATTTTATTTATTTATTTTATATAGAAGAAAATCCTAGAACTCTTAGGTTTACCAGAGGTTTAGGCTCACCACTTAGTTCTGAGTGGTGGTAACATGTGTAGCATTTGTTCCTGCAGCGTATAGTGCAGCTGCACTGCCTCCTGTATAGATCAGGGATGAGTCTTTCCTTAATTTATTTTCCTTTTAGAAGACATGTTTTACAGGTTAGAAACTGGTAAAAATGAAGTGTCATTTTTTTTTTCCCCCTAGCTTTTTGACAAAACTTAGCTAGCTGCCACTGAACACTGAGTTTGAAATAACTTCAAAATTGTGGGGCTGATTTTGGTTCTGGAGTCGTCGGAAGGAGTGAAGGCAAGGAGGGAGACTCAACATGTGATACAGACACTGGTGAAAGAATTCTGAAGTCACGTTAACTCTCGATTTTTAAAAACAGCAGGAAGAAAGTACTCGGCCCTCCTGACTTGGTAAGGGTTGAGAAGGCAAAATGGACGTTTTTCCTTTGAGATTGTATAATCGACGGACTGAGCATTAGCTACCTCTTCAGTGACTGGGCAGAAGTCGTATCCTACATATTATTACCAAAGCAGGCGGGTCGGTGGCTGTCAGAGCGGCTTCCTCCCCGCTCGGGAGCCGGGATGGTGGCCGGGGAGAAGCCAACAGCTCGGCCCGGCGGCGTCGGGAACCGGCGGTGCGCCTTTCCTTCGGCATGCCCTCGCTAATGGCGCTCGCCCTCGCTGATGGCGCTCGCCCTCGCTGATGGCGCTCGCCCCCGCGGCGGGGCGAAGGGGAGCCCCTGGGCAGCTGCTCCCCGAGATGCCTTACGGGGGCGGCGATACGTTGCTACCTCTATCGGACCGTTGTCAGTGCGGTGTCCCCCGGCGGCAGCCGCTGTAGCAGTGCCAAGTCTTCTAATAAACGTGCTGCTAACTCTGTCTCCCGCCGCCTCTCATTTCCCGCCGCGGTAACGGCGCCGTGGGAGGGGCAGCCGCGCTGGAGTCGCTTCCGGCGCCGCTGTCGGAAGGGGCGGGGCGGGGAAGTGCTTCCGGGGCGCTGCGGCACCGGCGGCGGAGCACGCACCGGCTGCAGGGACCGGCCGGGCCGCAGCCGGTGAGTGGGGCGGAGGGCGGAGGGGCGAGACCGTTGGTAGACGGCGAGCGGCTCCGCGGGGCTCGTGAGCCGCCGCGGGGGGCGAGCGAGGCCGCGGCCGGGCCCTGCCGGCGGGGGTGGCCTGGGCTCGGCGTGTCTCTGTCCGGCGGTGCCGGTGCCTCCCCCGCGGGAGCGGCGCCATGGCTGCGGACTCGGAGGTGCTGCACTTCCAGTTCGAGCAGCAAGGGGATGCCGTGCTGCAGAAGATGAACCTCCTGCGGCAGCAGAACCTCTTCTGCGACGTCTCCATTTACATCAACGACACCGAGTTCCAGGGGCACAAGGTGATCTTCGCCGCCTGCTCCACCTTCATGAGGGATCAGTTTCTGCTCAACCAGTCCAAGCAGGTGCGGATCACCATCCTGCAGAGCGCCGAGGTGGGCAGGAAGCTGCTGCTGTCTTGTTATACAGGGGCTCTGGAAGTCAAAAAGAAGGAGCTGCTGAAATACCTCACCGCTGCGAGTTATCTGCAGATGGTTCACATTGTGGAGAAGTGTACGGAAGCGTTGTCGAAATACTTGGAGATCGATGCTTCGATGGAGAACGGTGATCAGGCTGCAGAGAGGTGTCATTCCTCTGATGCTGACCTGAGAAACGGGGATGACGTTTTAGATAAAGACTGTGAAATAATTGAGATCTCTGAAGACAGCCCGGTGACTGTAGAACACACGGTGAAACAGGAGAAGGGGGACATCTCACGGCCTGTGGTGCAGAGCTTGATCTCAGAAAGAAAGGATGCAAAAACCCCAGAGATATCAACAGTGGAAATCGGATATAAGGATGATGAAATCTGTATCTTCAGAATGGATTCTATGAGTGTAGCAAACGTGGACAACGATCATTTTCCTCAGCCTTGCACTTCCTCTAAAACGAACTTGTATTTTCCAGAAACCCAGCACTCCTTGATAAATTCTACAGTTGAAAGCAGAAATACAGAAATGTCAGGAAATCACTTTCAGGCTTTTGTCAGTGACAATCCAGAAGGAACTTCTAGTCTGATGAATGGATTCCAAAGCCTGGAGGACTCCAGCAATTCATGGCGGCACCAGTGTCCAAAGTGTCCTAGGGGATTTCTGCATCTTGAGAACTATCTCAGGCATCTCAAAATGCACAAACTCTTCTTGTGTTTGCAGTGTGGGAAAACATTTACGCAGAAAAAGAATCTCAACAGACACATCCGGGGGCACATGGGCATCCGCCCCTTCCAGTGCATGGTGTGCCTAAAGACCTTCACTGCCAAAAGCACGCTTCAGGATCACCTGAATATACACAGCGGTGACAGACCCTACAAATGTCATTGTTGCGACATGGATTTTAAACACAAGTCTGCTCTTAAAAAGCATTTAACTTCTGTTCATGGAAGGAGCAGCGGTGAAAAGCCAAACCTGAACACTATCACAAAAGTTAAAATAGACTATGATTAACGGAGGGGTGGTTGTGGAGCCAGGCTCCACGAAAAGCATCTGCCTAGTCAAGTTCTAGATTAAATTCTAGATAGAGATCCCTGTGTAATGGAGAGAAGCACAAATGTGACTGGTGATCAAAGACAGGCCTTGCAGGTAGAAAACACCTGCTGCATTAACGTTGCAATTGCTGTAGCGTGAAAAAGGGCTTGACTAGTTGAAAGTAAACTGCAAAATATGGGGAACGGTTTCATGCTTCTCTTCTGTTACCTTGGAGCATTCTGATTTTCCCTACCACAAGTTATCTTTTGCACTCCCCTGTTTCAAGGGCAGGCACTGCTGATGTTCAAACTGTTACTGATATTGCAATAAGCTGAAGCCTGGGCCACGATTTTCCTGATCCATAATGGCTAAGAAAAGAAGATGTTTGTATTTATTCAGCAAATCAGTCATTCCCAAGTTCATGTATCATTTCTGGTGAAATCACCTCCTTACTTGCCCAAATTTTGCTAAATCTTTCAACAGAAAGAAGGCATATTTTCATATTTGAGTTTGTGATAGTTAAGAAAGAACACATAACAAACAAAAAATAGCCAAGGAAGCTTTCAGATTGCTGTTGCAAGTAGAGAACCGGTAAAAGAAAACAAAACAAACTATTGCCTTGCAGTTCATTTTTAACTGGACAGTCTCACTGGGAGTACTTGTTTTCAGTTTTATGAATGAGTTCTGATTTTTTCTAAATTTCTTCCTTACAATCTTTTTTTTCCCTATCATATGAGTGTTTTGCTCCTGTTTTTGACTAGTTCTGATTGTTAGACCTGTTTGCTGAGTTGCAGCATTTGCCTTCATTTTCTACACAACTTAGATGCTGTGTGCTGTTATGTAATAGCAGTTTATAGCTACATTAATTTTGAAAACCAATCCTTTATATCTTACTAGAAACAGCTTAGAGAT
The DNA here is from genome assembly GCA_022605575.1 of Laterallus jamaicensis coturniculus. Classification (NCBI taxonomy): domain Eukaryota; kingdom Metazoa; phylum Chordata; class Aves; order Gruiformes; family Rallidae; genus Laterallus; species Laterallus jamaicensis. The sequence goes on from JAKCOX010000022.1 coordinate 8,557,091, forward strand.
AGAGTGATACGTAAACCAGTAGCTTTCTGTGTTTGGATAGGCGTGTTTTGTACTTGATCAAAGGTCATTTCAGTATCGTCGCCAGCATCGAAAGCCCTGTAACGCAGAATCTTTATCCTGTACTTGTCTTGGGTATATGTTTCTTCCACTTAATGTGAAAAATAATAATAAAGAGCCTATTCAGGTGTTATTATGAGGTAATGGTACTTACATTAGATCCTCTCCAGTTAGCAAAAAGCAGTAGTTTTTAATCTTGTCTGTATCACCAGAGTACGCTTTCCTTCAAGTTTCACAAGTGCTGTTAGAAGTTCTTGCTCTGAGTCCAGAAGTCAGGATTGTGCGCTCCATAACCTGGCTGTTTTCAAAAGACAGTAGTTTTTAATTTCAGTTAACAGTTTTCACTTGCTTCCCTGAGTCTGTGAGTGCACCAGCCATTGCTTGGGGTTTTATTTATCAGGTACATGAGGTGTTAGGTCTGTACAACATCTACCATGCAGTTTCCTGTTGTTATCTGTTACAGGCATCATCGCTATGCCAGTATTATTACTGTCTTCATCTCTTGGAAACTTCTCTTTCAAAGAACTTGTTTCAGGAGGGTTTTTTTTAAGCTCTTCATCTGATATTACTAACACTAAAAGTATGTATTGGTTAGATTGCAGCAATATTTGCAGGTCCCAGGACATGCTGGGCATTATTGTGGTAGGCAGCAGATGTCTTCCTCAAAAGCATGTAAGCCTCAATAGGTATGTAGTGTGTTCTGAAGGTGAGCGTGCCACTAGTGCTGCATTCCTCCAAAAACATAACAGTCAGACATAGACAGTTGACTCATGAAGGACTCTGCTGTACTGGCTCACTGGGAAAGCACGTGTGCCAAGTCCAGAGCCTGGGGAGTCCCTGTGAATAATGGCAGAAATAACACCTCCAGAGTAAGTAACATTAACTGTGAATTAAAATTCCCTTCTTTCATCCAGTATGTTAAGCATAAGGCCCAACCTTTCACAATATCTGCTATTATTTCATATTAAATTTGTTGATTTGCTTTATTTTGGCGATTTTTAACTACAGTAATTGACATGACTTACATTAGTTAAGAGGTTTCAGAGTAATTTATGGAGCAAATGTCTGACATTTTGAAAACCTATTTTGTATAACATTGTCTTCTGTTTGTATTCTTTAGTTTGTGACTGTTTACAGCCTTTTGACCTTGTGATTAGCATCGTTTGCTTGGTTTTTTCATGGAATACCATTCATTTTGCATTCTTGCTTCCAGAAAAAAATTGAGCCTGATTTTCAAAGCATGCTAATACCTGCACTTGCCCTTACTGCACTCGTTGACATTAACTTGGGTATACATACAGGTTTTTATGTAGCTTTTTATTTGTGTCAACAGGCTTATTTAGTTACTTAAAATAAATTCCTTTGTCTTGGAAGACATCATAAAACAAGAAACAGTTTGCTTCCCTCCCCTCATCCTTTTCACGTTGGGCTGCTACTACTGTAGTTCAGTAAATAAATGTATTGTGCATTTATGGGGCAGATTTCGTTCAACTGTGCTTAAACTTGTTCAGTTAATTTGCATTTTTGGCAGATGTGCGGTTATCATTGATAACACTTCAAAAGATCATTCATTGCTTTTGGCTCAGCTGGTTTTTGTAGGTGTGTGCATGGGTATTTCCCAGTATGTCGAAGGAGAAACAGAGGCTGATCTTTTGAAGTGCATCTTCTGTGGGAGCGGGATTGCGAGTGGTTTTGTTTTGCTGTTGTACTGCATGTAAACATGAGAGGGAGCTGTGTTGTGTGGTGGGCCAGCAGCATGTTCGGTTTCAGTGGCTAGTGTGTCTTGGTAAGCTTCGTGAAGAAAAACTGGTTTTGTGCACATGTTCACCTTACAGGTGTTTCCTCACCCCTGTGCGTACATGTAACCACCTGTCCTGTCATAACACAATAAATGAAATGCAAACGAGACATTGTTTCAGAAATACACATGCTTGCTTCGAATGGCAGTAAAATGGAGTCTGTGCATACCTTAGTATATAGTATTTTGGCTTGCTGTGATGAGTAAACAAGATGTTGTGAACGAAATACAGTCTTCAAGTGGCAGTCATTTAGTAACGCGTTGTTCTGTCCTTCAGAAGGGCCTGTCAGCACCAACACCACCAGCTTGTCCCATGAATGCTTTCTCCTCAGGAATCGCAAGTCCACAGCCACGGCCTCAGTTAAGAAAAGTGATCTGTGTGAGTGATCTGCGTGAGTGACCAGAGCAAGGAGCTGCTCAGCCCTTTGCACCATCCCGGCCCTGAGGCGACCGCGCCTCAGCCCCTCAGTGCCTCAGGAGGCCGTGGCGGGCGGCAGCGGGACAAGTGCTGTGCGCCAGAGGTGGCCTCCGCCCCCCTCATCCTTATTACTTAGTTAATAATTAAGTCATTCGCTAAAATTGAAAACAGGGAAATAAATACCCGAGGCCGGCAGCGGGGGCGGGGCGCGGCGCGTCAAGGAGCGACTGAGGCGCCAGCTGGTTAGGCGCGCCCCCAGGGGGCGCTGGCGGCGGCCGCTCCGTCTCGCCGGCGACTTCCCACAATGCCCCGCGAGCCACCGCCCACCGCGGTGGTCACGTGCGGGGCGGTGGCGGGCGCTGCGCGGCCGTGGGACTCTCGCGCGGCGGCGGGCGGGTCTCGCGAGAGGAGGCGGGGCGGCGCTCCCGGCTGTCAGCGCGATGAGGAGGCGCCGCCGAGGCCCCCGCCGCTGCCTCCGCCGGGCCGCGCCGCGCTGCCCGCCCCATGGCGTGTGAGAGGCCGGGGCCGCCGCCTGCTCCCGGCCCCGCCGCCCGCGCCTCGCAGGTAGGAGCGGGCTGAGCGGGGGCGGCAGGCGTGGGGGGACGCGGTGACCCGCCAGGGCCCCGCCCGCCACCTTCCCCCGCCTCCTGGCGCCCTGCGGGGTCCCGGCGCTGCGGAATCCGGGCGGGGAGCCGGGCCGGGCTTCCCTCCCCCCTCCTCTCCCCGCCGAACGCGGCCTGTCGGCGCCCCCGCCCCGCCGGGCACCGGCGGCCGCTGCGGCGCGGAGGAGGGGGCGGCTGCGTCCCGTCCCACCGCCGCTAGGCCGCTGGGCCAGCCGGGGGACGCGGTGCAGCCATTTGGTGGCGGCTCCGAAATGACGGCGAGAGCTGGGCCCAGGCGCAGGTGCGCGGCGCGGCTGGCGGCGGCCAGGCGGAGGGAGGGGTACGAGGCTGCGGGGAGACCCGCCGGGCCTTCCCGCGGCGGGCGCCGGGGCTGTTCCGCCCCGGCACCGGCGAGCGGAGGGCGGTGAGGCTCTCGCTTATCTCCCTGGCAGCCGTTTTGGGATGCCTCGGCACCGGGCGGCCTGTTGTGTGGCGGCCTCCGGCACGGAGAGAAGCGGCACCGGTACCGTGAGCGCTTCCGCTGCCGAGGAGCTGTGCTTGAGGGTAATGGTGGGGAAGAGTCATGGTGGAGAGCGGGCCCGAGAACGGCGCCGTCGTGTCACGCTTAACGTGTCTCGAACAACAAAACACCCCAGCCGGGCAGGAGGAGCGTGCCTTGGTCCCGCTGGTGCGTGAGGTGCGCCGAGGAATTGAAGTTAGAAGTCAGCACAAAGCCCAGAGAAGGGCAGCAGAGGGATTGCAGAGCGATGAGTGTCCAGTTACAGTCAGGGTTCGAAGTGGAATTGCAGGGATGTTTGATGAGCGAAAATCATGGCAAAGTTTAGGCTGACAACCAGGAAAATTCCTGATCTGGGTCTGTTACCCTTGAAGCACAAACTCGGGATTTTGGTTGGGTTTAGCTGCAATTCCTGCAGATGGTTCTGTCATCCCCTTACAGCTGTACCTTAACATGGAAACAAAAATGGAAAGCGGCCTTTTGAACTACAAGGATGTGAATTGGTAACGGTGGCAGAAAAGATCCCTACAAGTACGATTGTAAATCTCTGAATCAAAATACTGCTGTTTGACCTTTGGTCTGTGGTTGACATCTGTGGAAATTCTAGAAATTGAAGTTTGCATTGCCAGTGTTATTCGGTGAAGCACAGAATTCTTAAAATTAATCACTTTTCCTGAGACCTACGTGCCTTCTTAATGAACTTTTTCTTGTTTCCGCAGTGTAAGCAAAGCTTTCCACACAAAAGGGTTTCTTATTAACTCATGTTCCTGTCACCTTTGAGGTCATGGGCATTTCTCTCAAAAATATTTAATTCCAACCATTTTACTGTCAGTGCTTAAGAAATCTTAAGATTAAATCCTGCTCTTCAGTATTGATTTGTTTAGGGCTCTGTTGGTTTACAATAGATAGAAGATTTGCAGTGTGAGGAGGGCAATAGCCAGTTGCATTTGTTTTGTTAGGTGATTGGTTTGTAAGATGTTGTGTACCCCTCAATGCGATGAATACGAGTGGTCTCTCTGTACTGACTGGACTATTCTAATTGGGGGAGGAATAAAATCTATATCCATGAGCATATTAAGCTATTCTGCACAAGCTTTAAAAAGGCTTTCCTACTGCAATGGAACCATTGTTTTCTTCCCTATGGCTCAGGGTGGAATTAGTATTTGATTAAAATTATTTGAGATAAGTTAGAATACAGAATTTCTCTTTTGTAAAATGCATAGTTTAGGCATGGAGGTCCTGCTTAAAAAAAAAAAAAGGCTGTGAAACTAAGCCATCCATGAGAGTCCTTATTCTCTGAAAATATTAATGAAGAGAAGGAGTTCTTCAAAGTATCTCTTCTCAGAGTAACTGTGTCAAAATAGACCTGCTTAGAAATAGGCTTCCTTTCTCTGCATCCAATGTGAGTTCAGATGATTTTGGTTGTAAAGAAATTTTTTTGGGTTTTTTGCCCTTCAGTTTGTCCTGAAAAGTCAATACTGTTACAGGAGCTGGATTCGCATCAGGCTTGTGGCAAGGACAAACTCTTCTTTCTGTGACACCTACAAAACACACAAAAAACCCTCCACAGTGGCATTACATAAGTATATAGGAAACTTTTAAAGTCTAGTAGCAGGATTTCTGCTAGCAGCACGTGAACAGAGAGGAGCAGGTGTGAACGGTTGAGGATACACTGACTCTGGTGTTGACCTGGGGGTTACCTCCCCCAATTGAGTCAACTTTGTCAGCCTCTGAGCAGCCCTGAATTGAGATTCCTACTAGCGAATTGTACCACTGATCATGGGGAATTATTCTTCAGCCACATGTTTTAGAGAGGGAGAGGGAATCTATGCTTTAATTATTTAAGACAGCAAGTGAAGCATCCTGTAGGTGTTTTGGCAAAGCCTAGCCCGGATGGAGATCTATAGTCTAGTATGTCACCAAGCTTCCTCTTGATAATAACTTTTCTGGAATTTAAATTGGGTTGAGGTACTCCCAGTAGCATTAACAGTCAATGAAAAAATTGCATTGAAATAGCATCTTTAATAGTCATTAAAGACTCTGTTTTATATATAGAATTTCACGTGATACAAAGGGACTTCCATGTGACAGATATTATGGAATGTAGAAATAAGCAAGTCTGCTCTGTAAAGAGGATTTATTTTCATTTCAAGCTGTCATAGCTGAATGATGCAAAGCTATTATGGGGATGGCCCTTTTCTAAGCCTTTAATGAAGCTAGTTTTTAGATCTGTACGTGATGTCAGTGCAAGAGGAATGGATAAAAGATTCTAACCCTTTTGGAGAGTAGTTTAATAGTGACAATTTGACTATGTGGTTACTAAGGTTTTGACCCAGGCAGGATGTTTTCAGAGCTACAGAATTTAGGAAGGAAGGCTTGAAAATGCCTGCTTGTAGTGCAAACAATTAATCTGCATAAATGGAAAATGATAATGTGGGTCACTTAGAAAAGAGAATACCACGATTTGTGGAGCCAACATTGAGTGAGTCAGGGACTCTTTAATTTAGTGATTAAAAATCAATTGAATTATAAGATTTAGGCTAAAATGCACAGTGGGATTGTAATAGGAATCTTAGTTTGGGAAATGCCACATAATCCCACAAGTTCTTAAAGATTTTTCTTCATCTGTAGAGAAGACTTTCCTTTGTTCAGCACCGACAGAATTAGTCCATGTTGTGCTCTCATATGAGCTCTGCTTATTACACTTCCCTGTGCCTGTGTCCCATGAGGGACCTGATGGAGTCAGCCTGAGCGGAGCTAGTGTGGGGCTGCAGCCTCTTCAGACACAGGCTGCTGGTGCTGCTGCTGCTTCACTGTTCCCCTAAGCATCTGCCCAGGCTGGGGTGGGGATGACACAGAGTCCAAGCCTTTAACTCTTCTGTTGAGAAGGGGTGAAACTTGCCTGTCTTGCATTTTGGTAAATGCCCTAACTTGGGGCAGTGTGCAGCTTGGAAGGGGATCACTCCCTACCCTGTGTCACAAACCTGTCTGACTTTGAGACAAAAATGTCCTTAGGTTGAGATGGGTGCTCACCATGCTACCTAGGAATTGGGGCACGTTGCTGGAGAGGAGGCACTGAATGTTTTTGTTGCTTCTTTGGAGAACCATGTGTAGATTTGATCCAGTGGTTAGTAAAAATACACGAATTATCTTTAAAAACAAAGCAAAATCCAAGTCATCTGCCCAGGCAGCTAAGAATGGGCTGCAGTTGTCTTTGATGAATATTAGTCCTTTTATGTGTGAGGAATAGCTTCAAGGACTGAAATTTCCCTGTCTCTAAATGTGTGTGTTTGGATGCTTCTTTGTAGGATGAAAACATGGATTAAAAGTATTTAAAAGCAATATATGTGCCCTTTAGTGTAAATGAGAAATCAAGCCACTGAACTGCAATGTAAGGCAGCACCAGCACCACTGAAGAAAAGCCCTTTCTCTTATTTTTTGTGTAAAGTTGTTGAACTCCTGAGGTTGTTCACTTCCCACCTGAAGTCAACATCTCCTCCTCTAAGCCCTGGACAAAGTTAGACTTTAAGATGAAGCACTGTCATCAGAATTTCTAATTAGCTAGTCCAGGCAGTGCGCTGGCTCAGGATCCTGCCAGGGAGTTCTGAAACCTCTCCTTGCCTTGCTTAACAAGTACCGATACTCGGGAGGCTGAGTGCTAGATCAAGCCCTCTGCCTTTAAAGGTTTGTTGGAATTCCTGTGGATTTGTGTCAGATCTTCCAAATAGCCCTTTCTTATGTCTGAACAAAATGTGATATTCTTTTGGCTGGTTTCTGGTTGGCTGGTTGTGTATAAGCTGATAGATCAGAGAAGTGGGCAGAACAGAGAGAGAACTGCAGAGCCTGGTGCCTTTCCCAAGAAGCGTATGAATTCAGACCTTTTTCCAGATACCATCTGCCATGGAATGTATATACATTTCAGACATGATGCATCTCTTACCAGGTTTGCTTGAAAATGGTCCAGGGGTCCTGAGGCACATCTGGGAGAGGAGCAGATTAATAAAAGGCATGATCACCTATGATAGATTTCTTTAGGAAATCAGGATTAAATTCATCACGTCCAAAGGTTGTTGAGTAAATACAATGGCTTGGATTAGTTGTAGAGAATGTCATGGGATTAAGTAGCTAAAAGTTAATGTGAAATAAGAACATTTAAACCTTACCCCTTGAAGATGTGTAAGTGGTGCAGCTACTCAAAAGAGGTTTTCATCCTTCTCTTCCCCCCCTACCCAATTTCATAAAACAGTTTAGTGTAACAGTATCATGAGAAAATCAGCCATTTATCATTGTATGGTTGATACTACACTGCAACCATTACTGCAGTAGGGAAATGTTATATTAGAAACAGAAAATTACTCAACTGCAGTAGTTTTTATTGTGCAATTTCTGGGTTTAGACTTGTGCATTTTTCAGTTTGTCATCTGAACTATTGCTTGTAATAGTAATCCTACAAAATACATTGTAACTATACAATGTAAACATCTTTTAAGTAAAAACTGCAGTGTCTTTACCTTGTATGTTTGTCCAGTTTCTGGATCAGCCTTTCCTCTGGGATTTTATTTTTTTTTTTGCAGGGTGCTTCTGTTGACAAGGACAAAAAAGCCTGTGTCTGTAAAGGGATAGATAATGTGTCTGCCAGAATGAACAGATAGGCCCAGAGCAATGGTACTGAGTATTCCTCCTGGTCAAAATAAACCCAAACTGCTATCTAGTTTACCCCCTTTATCATGCACTCCTCCTTGTGTTTGCTTGGCTTAGAGCAATCTGTTCTTCAAGAGGACATCCCTGAAATACATAGTTTCTGATGAGGAGCAAGAGTCTGTTAAACATTTGGCTTATGCTTTCTGTGGAAGTTGACATGATAATTAGGAGATGTGAGATTGTTTTCTTAACACTGGAGTGCAAGAATGGCAGGGTAACTGGCATGCTTAACAGAGGATGGACGCTGCCTGTGACTGCTGGAAGTTCCAGGAGCTTGAGTTTGCCCCAGCTGTTTGCTGATTTAATTAGATTTTTATTTCCCTGTCAAAAATACCTGATGGTCAACACATGTTTAGCAGAATCTGTCACTTAATGATGATTAAACACACAGAGATGGATCTTTGGTTCACACTTTAACAATCTGTTGTGTTTCATCCTGTGCAGGTCAGGACAACAAACAACTGTATTTTAAAAGCTTTTAAATTGAGAAGTGGGCTGTTTGTTATAGTTCTCTGAAGTATCTGTGGAGACAATGTGGGTATTGTCTCAGAGCAGAGATTCCTATAATTCTCAATAATTCATGAGCAGAGTGGAAGTAGAGACTGTTTATTGGGTGATTGTCAGCGACAACCAACGTGTCAGTGATTGAGCTGTGTGTGTACTGGCCTTTTCTTAAACTTTTGCCTGTGTGAGTCGTGGCAGTAGGACATTTCCCAGGGCTGTCTGGGTTGTGGTGTTGTGTGTTCTGCACTTGGGTGGAAAAAAACAGTGATAACATTGGTGTTAGTACCATGATATTTCTGGTAATGCTGGCAGAATACATAAAAGAAGGTGCTTACTGCATGGCTATGAGTTACACTGTGACTTTGTGCATCTCTTGTCCGGCTGGTTTGGTAGGAAAGCTGAAGGAGGTGTGCTAAGGAAATAGTGAGATTCTTCATACAAGAATTAAAACTCTTTCTAGGCATGTTGGCTCATTGTTTGGTTTTGCTTTTATTTGTTTTGCTTTTGAATTTCCTTGGTTAAAAGACACATGTAGCAATAGCAGATTAAAGGGGACTGTGTCTTTTTTTCATCCCTGTGAGAGCTTTGATTGTGCCTTCCTAGGAGTTGGATAAAATCTGTTCTGTTCAATGCATGTGAATATTCTGGCTTCTGGTGAAAGTGTTACCTCAGCAGTTTGGTTTTTGAAGGGACAGGTTTGACTTGGAGTTTATTGTGTTTTACACTTACTGTGGGAATTCATTTGGGGGAAAATCACTGCATAATATTGAAAAGCTCACTGAGATAAGGACATCTTGTACAAGTATCCTGTTACTTAAAGGGCACTGAATGTTCATAGTACTAAATAGAATTTCTAAACAGATGGTCATAATTAACATAAAATGCATCCACAGAACGAGCCGATTTGGTGTTCTAGTAATTATTTCAATGGTCCGATACTTAAGCATTAATTAAACTGTAGCACAGCCAACAATGGAATGGCAGTAAATAGTTACTGAATTCCAGTGCAGAGAGATCTGAACTTCCTCAAAAAAGAATCACCTCTTTTCCATCATGGGTGGAAGAAAAAAAAGTTAAACGCGTAATTAAAATACTTGTGTATTTGCATTTCTAACAAGCTGCTAGGAAAAGCTTGTTCATAGCCTTGAAGTGAACTGACTGGTCTCTAGGTTGCATATAAAGTCAACATCGTTGCACATTGCCACAAAGGGTGGGGCTGTTTAGCTCTTAGGTGAAGCTTTGGATTGAAATCTTCCTGACGAAAGCTTGAATGTAAATGGTTTCGATTAACTTCTTTTCCAGGAGCATAAGTTACATAAGAAGGGATGTCCTTCAGAAGCTTCTGTAAATCCATGTTTTCTTTGGAATACATATATGTAAACAATTTGCATGGTACCACTGCACAGAGTGTTACCAAAAGAAACTCAAAAGTGGTTTCAAAAGAAACTCGGTAGTAGGCCTAAGCTAAGTTAGTGCTTTATCTGAAGCTTTGTCCTCAGTAGCTGGAATTTCAACACATCACAGATTTTCTCACTGAGTTCATGGAAGTGGAGCTGCATTGTTGTGTAAGGTAGAGATGTGAAAGCAAAATTGAACACAACGGTCTCTGCCCTTGAATGCTCCAGTGGGTTCATGCAAGAAAAGGGGGAAGTAACGCAAGAGAATCAGAAAACTAAAACCAGGTCTCTCATTCTCAGTGTTTACATATGACTCTTAGCTTTTGTTAATTTGTCTCTTACAGAAAGAGAAAATTTGTGTTAAAAAAAGCAAAGCTGTGCTTACTTTGGTGTCTGATTAAACCTGAATAAGCTCTGCAGAAAGGAAGGCATTGTTCTACTTCAAATGGAAATAAGAGTTTAAACACACAGACCCACCAAAAAAAACCCCAACACCTGTGTCTTTTCCATACCCCATGTCCATTCTGCAGCCAGGGAATGCTTTGAGGGTTTTGAAAACTTGGTTAGATGTGAGAGTGTGAAGGATGGTTACTGTGATTCATGGCTTTACACTTCCTTTGCCAATAAATATCATCATCTTCCTACGCTAAAGGTGTATATAATCCAGTGAGAAGAACCTTAATGCCACTTGCTGTGAATAGGTTCAACTTGAACCTATGTTGGTCTGCATTAATTCAGTTTGTGAGCCTTTTTTGGTATATTATTAAACTAACAGTGTTGGGGTTTTTGAGTACTTAGATGTAAGGATTTGGTTTTATTCTGTAAAATATTGAGATGGTGGGGGGGTGTAATTAAAAGTCATTCTAAATTAGCGTAAAGCATGTTTTAAATAATCTTTTTATTCACTTACAGCTGCCAAAACATAGTACAGTGAAATAATGGTCTGCTAGCCTGCTAAACAAGTGTCCAGCTTCCACAATGCCTGTGCAGGCAGCTCAGTGGACAGAATTTCTGTCCTGCCCAATCTGCTACAACGAGTTTGATGAGAATGTGCACAAACCCATCAGCTTAGGTTGCTCTCACACTGTCTGTAAGACCTGCCTGAACAAGCTTCATCGCAAGGCATGTCCTTTCGACCAGACTGCCATCAATACAGACATCGATGTGCTTCCTGTAAACTTTGCACTCCTCCAGTTAGTTGGAGCCCAGGTATGATTTCAGCAGCTCTTTATTTTGCCACTTCATGTTATTACTGTTTCCATGCCAGTTGCAATATGTGTGCTGATACTTTTTACATCATTTTAGTGTAAAAAATGGTAAGACTTGAATTTTGTCATATGTAGAATTCCGTATGTACTCTAAAAGCAACTACACAGTTTTCAGGGCCATCCTCATTGAATGAAAACATGCTCTAGTTGTAAGTTGAATTCTGGTTTTAAAAGGTTCTTGAACTGGAGAAAAATACCTGTTAGGAAATAGACAATTATCTGTCACAGGTGTCATTAGAAAAGCAAATTTGCACTCATTTACCATACCCTTGCAAAGGAATCTCATTTCTCCATGTCACGTGTTCCAGAGCATCTATCTGTTTAACCAAGTTTCAGAAGTGTCTGTGTACATTTTTCTAAAAATATGCATGATGATGGCTTTTCAGTTGGGTTTTCAGACACTGGCTAATCAGGCCAGGAATGTTCCCCATGCTGTCTTGTAGCTGTGGCACAACAGCGATTATATAATCAGCACTGCGCTTTATGGAGACTAAATAAGTCTGTTCACCTTCTGCTGATTCATTCACTTTTTCATGTTACTCTTGCTGTAACACCCATGTGATACAGTCAGAAGATGCTTTTTACAGTGCTTCTTAGTGTCTTATCACACACCTTGATACTGCTGTTGGTAATAACACTACCTGTGTCCAAGAGGTTGTGTTTCCCAAGCTCACATATTCCTTCCACTATTTCTTTTATTTCTAAGTTTGTGTCATATCACTGCCTTGATCTCACAACATTCATTTTCCTGGTCTCCTAACTTCTTGAAACGTCTTTCAAACACTTGGATGTATTGTGACTAATACTCTGTCTGTTTTCATTGTCTGACCTTGTTACTCTGAGGTTTTTTCCACCGACTTAAGTTTGCTACTTTCATCTTTGAAGACTTTAGCATGCCCAAATTATACTTAAATTATTTTTTTAACTTTGCATTTGATTTTAATGTTTTCTTGCCAGTTAACTTTTGTCTTAACCTCCCTAGTCTGTCAGCAGTAAATCACACTGATCTTGTACACTGATCATCCTCTCAAATCTTGTGGTTTTCACCTTTTAAGTACCTTCTCATTAGATCTTCTGTTGTTTTCTGTCCCACTTTTGTTCTTAGTGGGTTGAGTACTAACAAAAATAATCTTCCATCAGCCTGATCCTCATCTTCAGTCCTTTTTGTTGTTCCTCATTTTGTTCTACATACCTTGGGTGGGTCCTGTCTTCTGTACAGGCAGTGTGCATCTGCAGTGTTATGTAATTGATAGTAGCAATGTTGGTGCCGTCGTAGGCATATCAGATAGGTCAGCTGGGTATATGTAATTCTTCTCCCCCTCTCATTCCCCTTGCATTTTCTTAGGTACCTGATCATCAGACAGTAAAGTTGAGTAATGTAGGAGAGAACAAACATTATGAAGTAGCAAAGAAATGTGTTGAGGATTTGGCACTCTACTTAAAGCCATTGAGTGGAGGAAAAGGTGAGTCTCTGCTGAACAGCCAGATGTTGCTGTAGCTTGCTTTTAACAACACTGTGTTCTCAGCACTGATTTCAGGTGTCAGTGGGATTAATTTTTTCCTTGCATCTTTAAAAGCTTATTCACACCTGTGATACATGATTTTTATTTTTTTAAGTTTACAAAATAGCCTTTTTTATTTAAAACTATTTCCTTGGGGCTGACTTTGTTCTAAAGCTGAACTTTCCCTCAAAGGATAGATTTGATGTTAATGTAAGAATTTAAAATTCTTTTTGATAATGAGTCACACAGAGTTGCTGAAGAGAAGGGAAGATACTTGTGACTAGTATCCAAGTCCCAGATAAAGACATATTCTATTGGCATTTTTGTTTGTCTTATCAGAATAGATTTATCTGATTAGAAGCACTACTTTGCCTTTTCTTGCTTTCTTTGAAGGTGTTGCAAGCTTGAACCAGAGTGCACTGAGCCGTCCAATGCAAAGGAAGCTTGTGACGCTGGTGAACTGTCAGCTGGTAGAGGAAGAAGGTCGGGTTAGGGCTATGAGAGCAGCTCGATCACTGGGAGAGAGAACTGTTACCGAACTCATCTTGCAGCACCAAAATCCTCAGCAGCTTTCTGCCAATCTTTGGGCTGCTGTCAGGGCACGAGGATGCCAGTTTCTAGGACCAGGTAAAGTACCTGTAGTATCTGCAATAGAGTGTACTCAGCTTTTCTTGACACACAACAAATTCTTTGGAAATGTCTTTGGTGGAGATGTAATTACTTTTGGTTTTCAGCTTTTTGTCAAGGAGAAAAGAGAGGGAGAAGACTACAAATTAGTCAAATCTGGCTGATTTATAGTTGTGTGTTGGTTTTTTGCTTGTTTTTTTTTTCCCCTTATTAATTGCTCTTTGAAAGTGTGAGGAAGCATTTAATAAATTCTGGCAAAGAAGAATATATAAGCATGCCTTCCACACAGTTTGCAGTGGGGTGTAACAGTAACACAGGCTGGTGTGCTGCTGCCTGTAGTCAGAATTGGAAAGGAAACTGCAAACGCTCTCTTGTTCGTACTTAAGTTGTGAATATAATCAGTCTAACTTTAGCTGCAGCATACTTGAGATTTTAAATTTTTAATGATCCTGTTTAGACCTTTGACAGAAGTAGCAAATTCTTAGTTAAGAATGTAGCTAAAGCAAGCACAGAAATGAGGAGGGAAGTATGTTTAAACTGGAAGTAATCCTCTCTTGACTCCCAATAGTTGATGAGTAGCATTGCTGTACAGTTCCTGTATTTAGTTTGTATGCTTTTGTGCTGTAGCTTTGATGAAATGTCCAAAATGACAAAGGCTGTGAGACTGTACTGTGGAAAAAGTGTAAAAACTGATGTGTCTATTACTGAAAATTAGACTTGGCTTTAAAGTTTGTTGTGCTCAGTGTGCTCCTAAAAACTACTTCTAAACTAGCAAATTTCTTGATGTTTATGAAGATTTTTCTTATGATTAGTAAAATAAAAAGTAATCAGGAATTATGTTCAAGATGCTTCAGATGCTCCTATTTACAGCGTTAATATGTGATAGCTTTGTTGTTTTCTGGCAATATATTTCACTTCCTCTCTTTTCTTTTTATGTGCTCAAGCTATGCAAGAGGAGGCACTGAAACTCGTATTACTGGCACTGGAAGATGGCTCTGCACTCTCAAGAAAAGTTCTGGTTCTTTTTGTTGTACAAAGGCTAGAACCAAGATTTCCTCAGGCCTCTAAAACAAGCATTGGTCATGTTGTGCAGCTACTGTATAGAGCATCATGCTTTAAGGTAAAATACCAATACTTGAAGTGTGTTGCTGTGAACTTGGGGAGCTCCAGAGAACCTGACCTGGGTTTAGTATCTTTCACCTGTAAAAGGTTACAGAAATTCAGTTTGTACCCCTTTAAATAGTGTAGACTAATATTTTTATCAAGAAGCATCATGAAGTAGTTGTTTGATATTAAATTCTCTGTAAAAGGAACAAGTGGTCACATGTGGAATTACCTGGACTAGATTCCAAAATTATTGCACTCATTAGTAGCTGCTGCTCATCAGGTGGAAATTACCTCCTGTGAAGGAGGTACAAAACCTGACTGTCAGCACTCCCAGCCTGCTTCAGGAGGAAGTGAAATCTTCTAAATAAAGTTAAAAATTGTATTAAATTCATAAGATGTGGCTGTGGACAGACATGCCAGACTGGCCTGGGTGCTCTCAAAGCTTAAAATCCAGTCCCAGTTTTCTAAAGAAAACTATTGGAATGGCATACTCCTGGGACCTTCCCCAGCTCCAGCACCAGGCATGAGAGGAACACCCTACATGGAGAATGCTGTCAGCCTGAGCTCAGATGTTGTGTTCCAACACATTTGTCACTCTCCTTTTTCTTTGTCTGTATCTAGCCACCTTGCACTGAAGAACCCCTTTATTTTTGATACATAGGGGTAACTTGTTCCCAAACCTTTATGCCTGGAAAAGAGTAAAAAGTTAATTCCATTGATTCTCTTTCTTTTCTTTTTGCATCACAGTTAAAAACATGAATATCAGAACATCACTAAACTAAACATTAAAATAGTGAGACCTGTGATTCTCCTTTATGACAAATAACTTGGTTTATGTAAGAATTTTACTTAACATTTATAGTAGGTTCCCAGTTAAATATTCAGTTATTTAAATGTCAATATCTTAATTTTTTTCTCTTTCTGTAATTTAAGTAACTTGTAAACACTTTCCTGTTTCTCTAAGTCATTCTTTAATGTTAGGTAGCAAAAACTACTAGTAGAACTACCTCATACTGAACAGTATCTTCTGTGACTTAAGCAAATCTGATTACCTTCCTAGTTGGAAGTAGTGGAGATGGTATAGCTTTGCAGCTGTGATCTCCTGGTCTGCTTGTGCACTGCTAGCTAAGGGGGTGAAGAAAATTAGGTACATGCTAAATATACAGAAGTATATTAAAAAGTATTACTTCTGTGATTTGTGCTGTGTAATTCTTTCTGATGGGCTTGGAGATTTAAATTTTTTTTGTTAAAGAAGTATTTCTGACTTTTTATTAGGTCACTAAAAGGGATGAAGATTCTTCTCTGATGCAACTGAAAGAAGAGTTCCGGAGTTACGAGGCACTGCGGAGGGAGCACGATGCCCAAATAGTTCACATTGCCATGGAAGCAGGACTTCGAATATCACCCGAACAATGGTCTTCCCTTCTCTATGGTGACTTGGCACATAAATCACACATGCAATCCATCATTGACAAGGTTTGTCAAGGAGATGATTTGATATCTTTGTAGGATTAGATTAGTCTATTAAATGTTATAATAAAAAAATCCCTAAGAACCACTTGAGCTTGTCAGATCAAATATCAATTAAAAATAGGTTTTTTCCTGCTGTAGTATATTCTTCTTATGAAGGCATTTTGTTTTCCAGTAGTTTGTGTTACTCCCTTTTTCTGTGTCTTATGATGAAGCTTCATAGGGCAGATTCTGAGCTGAGAAATATCATTTCTCTCCAGTGATACTCTCTATATGCCATCTGAAGACACTACATGTTGCATTTAGCAACCAGTTTAATGAAAACGTTAGGATTAGTAGCTCACAGTTGTAAGATGCAGCACACTAACACTTGCTTTATTTTCAGCTCCAATCTCCAGAATCTTTTGCAAAGAGTGTACAAGAATTGACAATTGTCTTGCAGCGCACAGGGGATCCTGCAAACTTAAACAGGCTGAGGCCTCATTTAGAGCTCCTGGCAAACATAGATCCAAATCCAGGTATGAAAATCAAGCTTTAAAAACATTTCTTGCTCTTTTTTTGTATCTAGTAAAGAAATTAAGATGCTAATCTCTGTTCCTGGTTTCAAAATCACTGTTAACTAACACAGTATGTCATAAACTCCTCTTCAGGGCACTCTGTCCTAGTGCTTGCTGTTTTGAAGTACTAAAAGAGTTGCCTCTTACTTGTGATACTGGAGTTACTGACAGACTGATGAGTCTGTTTTAATAATTTTAGATGCAGCATCACCAACATGGGAGCAGCTGGAAAATGCAATGGTCGCTGTAAAGACTGTGGTACATGGGCTGGTGGATTTCATTCAGAATTACAGCAGAAAAGGCCATGAAACTCCACAGGTAACTCATTCAATTGTTGCATTGCATATCTTAGTGTACATTTAGTAAAAGATGTGACTTTGAAAAATTACCATTGATTTGAAATATTTGTGGCCTTTTCTGTAGAATAACTGATGATGCTGTTACTTGCTGCATTCAAATTTTGAGAATTTAACTCAGGTTTTGAGAATTTAACTGAATGTGGAATGCAGCAGAGCTTGCTGTAGTGAGATCCATACAGTTGTATAGTATTTAGCCCATCAAGAAAGTTACTTTTCAGATTAAAAACTGAGATGCAAAATGTGAAACCATATAATGGACGTTTTTGTGCATTTTAAGCCTATTTCTATGTAAATGTCTATTAGATTGTAATGTTTTGTGGTTGGTTTTGGGTTTTTTTAAAGCCACAACCAAACAGCAAATACAAAACAAGTATGTGCCGAGACCTCCGACAGCAAGGGGGATGTCCAAGAGGAACAAACTGTACATTTGCTCATTCTCAGGAGGAGCTTGAAAAGTGAGTGTGGGAGTCTTTTTTTCCCCCCTTTTTTCACATTTTAAAAATTTAAATCCAAACAATCTCTCTCAAATTTTGTGAACTGTTTCTTCTGTACATGTATTCATTGGGAAGAATTTGTGAGTTTCTTGAAGTAAAAACTCTTTACATGATACTGAATGTACAGTAAGGCAATACATGTAAACTAATTTCAGGTTTATTTTTATTTTACCCTACATGAAGTACAATTTCACTTCCTGAAACTATGTGTAGGCTGAGTGTTTGTCAGAGATTGGTTGTATTACCTGAGAGAGTGTTTATTACATTTTGATTGATTGAGGAGTGAAGCTGAATCATTTAGGTTGTGTGTAACATGCATTCTGGAAGTTGTTTTCACCCGGTTCCATTTTCAAAGAACTACAGAAGTGAATCTTGTAAGAGAGATGATCTTTGGTTACAAGGAAGGCATTGATGTTCTGTGTATGGATTGTTGAAAACAGGCAGCAGTTTACAGCCCTGCAATATTTGGCTATCATGTTCCTCTCAGTCCCTTCCTTCTAGTAATTTTACAAATACGTTAAGCCCTGTGATAAACACTTTGAATTGTCTGTCTGTCTGTGCATGTGTCTGTCTATAGATATCGCTTGAGGAACAAGAAAATCAGTGCAACAGTGAGAACATTCCCCCTTCTGAATAAAGTTGGCGTAAATAGCACTGTCTCAACCACAACGGGAAACGTCATTTCTGTCATAGGAAGCCCTGAAGCGACAGGGAAGATGGTGCCAAGTACTAATGGAATAGCTAATCTAGAAAGTGGTGTTCCCCAATTGATCCCTCGCTGTGCAGACACCTCCTTGAGAGCTTTGGAGAACACCAAGAAAGGAGGGAAGACCGGAGCCAATGGCCAGAATGTTTCTGGATCCCCTACAGAATCACTCCCTGAAAAGTAGGTAACTTTTTCATGAAGATAAGTAAGCATAATGTTTTGCTTTTAGATTGTCACTGAGCGTGAGGACAGTGAACACCAGATACTGAATTCTGGTCCTGGCCTGCAGTTGTTGGTGGTGCTCACTGGCTGCAGAGTTGTATAAGTTGTTTGAGCTAGGGAGCCTGCTTTGTCAGGGGGGTTGGACCCGATGATCTCTCGAGGTCCCTTCCAACCCCTGCAGTTCTGTGATTCTGTGATAATAAGATCTCTTACTGCAGTGCAGTTACCTGTATCAAAGTCTGTGAGTTCCAGTTGTCAGAGCCAGCATTGGTTGGTTTAGCTGTTGAATGCTGCTATGCAATATAGCTAAAATGGTAAATCTCTATCTTCTGTTGTGTTGATCTCAATCTGGTATTTTCCTTACATTTGACTTATTACTTAAAAAATAAAACAAACTTGACACAAAATTTGTCACTTCCTGAAATCAAGAAGGATGCATTTAGTTTATAGTTGCTTAATAATCCTGGAAACCTTCTAGTTTGGGTTTTTTTTTCCCCCTTTAAAACTTTTCAGATACTTCTCCAGGAAGCACTGAGCCTCTAGACAACTCTTTGAAGCCTTTATCTTTACCAGAATATACTTGGAAGTTAATTGTAACCTTCTGAGTATATATCACAACATTTATATCCACTTTTGAGTTCTCTTAGGAGAAAGTAGGAGATGTAACGTAGTATCAGTTTTAGGGTATCAAAACTAATTCCAGAGGAAATAATATGGTTTGAATTTCCATGTTACATGGGAGTGTACATGAAGAGATGGCTAACTGAAATAAGCAAAGACGTTCTTAATGATTTCTTGGTAATCCTTTTCAGTAAAATTGGTTCTCCACCCAAGACTCCTGTAAGCCAGGCAGCAGCTACCTCAGCTGGTCCTCCTAATATTGGAACAGAAGTTAATTCTGTGCCTCCAAAATCCAGCCCATTTGTTCCCAGAGTACCTGTCTACCCTCCACATTCTGATAATGTTCAATATTTCCAAGATCCCAGGACTCAGCTGTCATATGAAGTTCCACAGTACCCACAGACAGGTGAGTGAGATGAGCACTACATGAAAAATAGCTCTGAACTTTTCTCTAGGTAAGCCTGAATGCTGAGAAATACTTTCATCTTAGTTTTTCGGATTTTTTTAATACTTTTTTCCAATATCAGCAGAGTTTTCACTTAACGGATACTAACCAGATGTCCCTCCCATGCTCAGCAACACCTGTAGTTTGCTCCCAGTATTGGTGGTTCTTGACTGTATGTTTTATGCAATTTGTACCTCAGCATCCAGGAGAACTTGAACATTGAGGACTTTCATGTAATTTCTCCTTTGTTAGCTTTTATTTGCATTTATTTAGCCTTGGCACCTCGTGCTCTATCCATGTTGGTATCCATAGGCAGAGTTCAGGGCTAGAGGCACAGCATGCTTCTACTGTGGGATGTAACATCTTTGTGCTTGCTCAGATGCTTTTGAAAGGCTTCGGTCATCCTTTGAGGTTGCAGCATATGCATTTATATTCAAGCACACAATTAAGTAGATCATTCACAAGCTCTCAAAACAAAAGGTAGAGGTGCTCAGACAGTCCTCTCCAAACTAAAAAGAATAAACCAGGTGTGAAATAATTGCTTATGGACCTTTGGAATTACTTTGTTTTTAAGCAGTGAGATAACTATTTAACTTCTATGTAAAGTCCTTAAGATGCCATCTTCTCAGTCCTGTAGCCATCCCATAGCATGTAGGAGGAATGGCAGCGAAACTCCATTTTCCAAGTTGGGTCACACTGGTGAAGGGTCAGCACTCCACCTGCAGATATGGTTGTCACACATGAAGTTACATTCCACAGAAACACAGTAGGGTCAGTGACAGGTTTGTGAAGTGTGACTGCATTCTCTAAAGGTACTTATCAACACTACTTGCAGTTTTAGAAGGTGTAAAGTGATGGGTCATTTGTGGTTACATTAAATATGCCTTTTTCCAATTTTTAAGGATATTATCCACCACCTCCAACAGTACCAGCTGGTGTGGCTCCTTGTGTTCCTCGCTTTGTGAGGTCCAATAACGTTCCAGAGTCCTCCCTCCCACCTGCTTCCGTGCCATATGCCGATCATTACAGTACATTTCCCCCTCGAGATCGACTGAATTCTCCTTACCAACCTCCTCCTCCGCAGCCGTATGGACCAGTTCCTCCTGTCCCCTCTGGAATGTATGCTCCAGTTTATGACAGCAGGCGCATCTGGCGCCCACAGATGTACCCACGAGATGATATTATTAGGAGCAATTCTTTACCTCCCATGGATGTGATGCACTCATCTGTCTATCAGACATCATTACGTGAGAGATACAACTCTTTGGATGGGTATTACTCTGTGGCTTGTCAACCTCCAAACGAGCAGAGGACTGTGCCTTTACCAAGGGTAAGTGAGAGCCAGAAGGGGAAGGCTGTAGCCTTGGTTCTGAAGGTCGTTACTGCAAAGTTGGTAAATAATTAGCGTAGAGCTCTTCTGATAGCTTAGGGTTGCATTGATGAAGACATGATCTGGACAGAGTTCTTGTCTTGTTTTTAACTGTAATAAAATGGGTTTGTAAAATGCACCACTCTAATCTAGATTAGGACCAGAGTCCCTTTGCCTCTTTAATTCCCATGCATGTTGCTTGAATTAATTCCACGTTTTAGATTTGAGTGGCCGTATGTGAGCCAGGTTCTCCTCCAAATCCTTGTGAAATTCTAGTGGCATCAATGGAAGGTTACCGATCCAAGGGAGGTTAGGGGTCCTAGTGTGTCCTGTGCAAGTATGTACCCTCTGATTGGAGCATGACAGGATATGCAGTCCTGTATTTATTATTGCTTAGGAGCCTTGTGGTCATTTGAAGACTGGTTACGATGAGCAGTTACGACGGAAACCGGAGCAATGGGCGCAGTACCACACGCAGAAAACTCCCCTGGTATCGTCAACCCTTCCTATGGCAACACCATCTCCAACACCACCTTCTCCTCTCTTCAGCGTAGATTTCAGCACAGAGGTGGGAAGCCAAAGAACTTCTTTATTTTCCCTTCCAGTTTCTGTAAGAGGCCATTTAGTAATTCTAGTAAAGGTTTTCTACCTGACATCTCTTGTTCATGAAATCTTCTGGCAAAGGGAAAATAATATCCAATAATGAATACATTCAGTTTGATATTAAAGTGATGCTAAACATTATTGCTGAAAAAAGATCAAGAAGTTATTTAATTTATCCTCACTAAAGGCAGTGTAACTTTATTGAACTAGCTTTGTGACCTTCTGGGATTTTCTGTAGGGAACACCAATTCTTTTCCATGAAGAAGGACATTCCCTTTTGTATTCTAAACTGCATTATGACACGATGAGTAAACTGAATCAGGCTGCAGGTGCTTGTCAAGTCCCAGAGAATATGTATCCCTTCGAAGTGACAAAAGGCATTGGCAGAACATTGTGTACTTATGTGACACATTATATAAACAAGAATGGAAACTCAGCAAATAGCAGTAGCATGCTTTTAAAGAAAAAAAATCTTGTGATTTGTTTTCTGTATGTGTAAATTAAATGCATCCAGAAACTACTTGCAGACCTGCTGTGCCAAGCACTCTGTGCTGTGGTTTGACAGTTCTGTTGGTGATATTTCAGGCATTAGACTGATTATTCAGAAAGGTCTTGTAAGGTACTTGAAGTCCCTTACTGGGTGCATTCAAGGTAGAATCAGGATTTCAACCTTTTCATCCAGGCTGGAGGGTTCAGAGCCATACTTCTACCTGCCACTAGCTTGTACGCAAAAGGACAATGTGTGGCTTCCTCTCAGTGTAATTACTGTAGGTATTTGCCTGAAGAAACCTGCCACTGACTTAGTAACACTAATTTCAGTCTCTCATCTTGGCAGACCAGACAGTTTTTTGTAAGCTTGACCTCCTTTGATGGCTGCATTGGTTTAAAATTTGACTGAACGGGTTATGTTGTACCCGAGTGACGTCTTGAAGATGGCTAGAACTCCTTGGTTGACTTCTAAGATCATTTAAATAGCAGTAAATGTGTTTTTCTTCTTTTAAGACTGATTTCCCTGTTTTGATTATTCACTGCTTATTTATTCCCTTTTCCATAGTTCTCAGAGAGTGTCAGTGATTTGAGTGGAACTAAATTTGAGGAAGACCATCTCTCTCACTATTCACCGTGGTCTTGTGGCACTATTGGCTCTTGTATAAATGCTATCGACTCAGAGCCCAAGGATGTGATTGCCAATTCAAATGCCGTGTTAATGGTAGGGGTTTTCTGCACGTTATCTCATTAGTGTAATGATACTTCATGCTGCAGTGTCTTCTGTTTTTAAACAAGCCTTTTTTAAAAGTTGGTAGCTTCTATTCTTAGTATTTTTAAGGTGGTTCTGCCTATTTGAAGTTGTTTGGAATATCACTTCCCAGTTTTGTAAATAAATAATGTATTTATTTCAGTGGCAGAATGTAGTCTTAGATGTCTGAAACAACTATAATAACAGATCTCTGTAAATCAAACTCATAGCCAAAATATTTTGAGTCGATGGTCTGTAAACTGATAAGAGTTAATTAATTTTAAATGTGTTATCTGATTATTACTGGGATACATTTTTTTCATGACTTAATTTTGTCTCTCTTCAGAGTTCTTTTATATAAATGTTTGTGTACACAAACATCCCTACAATTTCTGAGGCATCTGTAATAGTCTCCAAATACATCACACTGGGCAACTTGACTGGTTAATTCATGGTCGCTGTGGCCAGTGCAGAGGTGTTTCCATTGCAGAAACATATTTCCTATTTGGCTTAAGTGCAAGTCCAGCCTGAAGGAATGAATCACTGGTCTCTTCAGGACTCTAACATTGCCATTGTTTCAGAAAATCTTTACTTTGAAGTTAATCTCCAGCAATATACACTCACAAAGAAAGGCTGAAATACTGTGGACCCAGGATAATCTTGGCTACTTGGCACCCCCAGAGAATCTGTATGAACTGTTTTCCTAGACACCTCTTGGTTGGAAGGCACATGCTCCTCTAATAAACAGTTTAAAGCCAACAAATCTGTGAAAATAAAATACAAGTTATTTTTTAATCACCCAGTTTCCATGAGAGAAGAAAAACTAATTTAAAGACTTTAGGGAATAAAAAATACATAGTATGAATCCTGGAATACAGCTCACCTCTGGAGAGGTAAGAGCTCATGCTTTGTGGCAACTTTCTGCTATATAGTATAGCAGGTTACCTCTATTTACTATGAAACAGGTGTAACCAAATCTCATCCCTAGCCACCTTTGATACTGCCTCCTTCAAGTATTGGAAAAGGTACTGAAGGACCTTAAAGCATACTGGAACTTCCTCTGCCTGCAAACACAAGTTTGGAAAAGCAAAACTGTTTCTTCCAGCACTGACAGTAATTCTCTGATGGTCAGATTACTATTAAAGGGCAATAGTTAAATGTTGCAGCCCAGCTTGGCCCTCTAGTTGGGCAGATTTTCAGTGCTGTATTCAGCAACTGTAATCAGAAAGTTCTTGGCCAACTGAATATCCTCAAATGAGACCATGTGTTGTCTTCTGTCTCCTAAATATGTAGGATTTGGACAGCGGGGATGTTAAAAGGAGAGTCCATCTATTTGAAACTCAGAGAAGGGCAAAGGAAGAAGATCCTATAATCCCATTTAGCGATGGACCGATCATCTCCAAGTGGGGTGCCATCTCCAGGTCATCCCGCACAGGTTATCACACGACAGATCCGATTCAGGCCACTGCTTCCCAAGGAAGTGCTACTAAGCCCATCAGTGTATCAGGTACAAGTCTGGGCTTCGGGTGACAGGCGTACATCACGAGCATTTCTTCCTGCTTCTGCTTACTACAGCAAGGAAGATGTAAAGAGCTAAAATACCTGTGCATCCCACTTGAAGAACAGAGAAAGTAATGAATGGTACCTTCATTTGTTACAGATTATGTCCCTTATGTTAATGCTGTTGACTCAAGATGGAGTGCCTATGGCTCAGATTCTACTTCTTCAGCACGTTATGCGGAACGGTATGGACTCTTTTCTGGTAGCAGCATTTTCTGTAGCTTTCTATTCTTCAAAGTCCTGAATGTGAGGGGAAAAAAATCGGCAACTGTTAATAGACGTTCTTAATTTTAAAGTAAAAGATTTTTTTTTCCTCTCTCCAGCATAAACCCTTGGAAAAAACTAGGTTAAAACTTGTGTAGTCTTTAATACTTAATGCAGCTAATAATACGCCGTTACTAGCAATGTATCCCTTGAGAGACCTGATCAAAGAATTGGAGTCAGATACTGCCAAGCTGTCATGTCAAAGAGTAGTTTCACTCACGTTTTCTTGCCATATCCTAACTCAGATGTAAAATAAGGATGTGTGTACCTTGGGGTATTGAGAGCCCTGATGAAGAGTATATTACCTTAGACTTCTGGACAGAATCTATGTGACTAACATTGGTGGACTAATGAAGTGTATGTGACCTTTGATTTAGAGAACTTGTTTTTAATTCCTAATTTTGCCTTCTTCTCTTAAAGGGACAGATTCATAGTTACCGATTTGTCTGGTCACAGAAAGCATTCCAGCACTGGAGATTTATTGAGTATTGAATTACAGCAGGTAAGATCAGATATTACACATGATTTAGTAAAATGATTTAAAATAGGTTTTCATAGTGTAGCCTACAGAAAACAGCACAATTGACAAAATGATCAATAAGTCTTAACTAGATGGTGCTACCACACCACTTAGTCCAGTGCCAAAGGACTGCTAATGTGGGCTGTTCCTCTGGCATCAATAAGGACATTTTTTGGACAACATGGTGGGCAAACATGTCAGCAAATGCTTAACTAAATGCTGTGCATTGAAGGAACATGTAGTTACCCATCTAGCCAGAGACCTGTTCTTGTTGGAAGCTGGTTTGCTATTTGACAATACATGGTGTAAGTGTAGTTGTCGGTAACTGATAATGTTTCTTTTGTAGGCCAAAAGTAACTCATTACTACTTCAGAGAGAGGCGAATGCACTAGCCATGCAACAGAAGTGGAATTCTCTAGATGAAGGCAGTCGTCTCACCTTAAATCTTTTAAGCAAGGAAATTGATTTGAGGAATGGTGAGGTAAAGAAAAGGGTAGTGGGGATGAATCAAATCTTTGAGGTTTTTTGTCTATACCGAAGTGCATGTGGTTTAACCAAGAGTTAAAGCTCTTAGTTTTCACATTCCCTGATGCTTGTAACACATTCTGTGTGAGTTAAGTCATTGTTGTTGCTGCACCCAGTTATTTCCCTGAGATGAAGTAGGTGCCTCTGTGCTGCTGCAAAATGGGAAGAACGTGACAATCCATTTTCATGCAGTCATTGCTTTTCATCCTGCTGATACGTGTTATAAATCTAAACTTTCTGCCAGCAGGCTACAGAAATTTCTACTTCAGCATTCATTTTATCTCTTGCTGTACTTTAATGTGATCAGATTTAGCTTCATAGCATATGTTGTCTATGCCCAAAGTTCTGTTTGTGTTTAACTGGCTCTTTTGTACTGTAGTAAAGTCATGTCCTAGAAATTCATCTTCTGTTTTCACTTCAGTACTTGAGTGTTGTTGTGTAAAATAGAGGAAAAGACAGTTTGGTATCTTGATATTTACAGAACATTAATTCTTTTGCTTTTAGACTGATTATACTGAAGACAGTGCAGACACGAAGCCAGATCGAGACATTGAATTGGAGCTGTCAGCCCTTGATACGGATGAACCTGATGGGCAAGGTGAACAAATAGAAGTAAGTACATAAGTCTGTGATTCTAAAGCGATCGGTGGGTCCTCCCATTATTTATTTAAAAGCTTCTAAAATTTCTTTGGGAATTCATGGAAGATGTTGATTGCAAAGCCTTTTTTGGTTTTGGTCTTTGCAGTGGTATTAAACATTTGCCTTCATTTAACACTAGGGGTCTCTTACTTCTCATTTACATACCCAGTGGTTAGTAGCACCTAAGGTAAAAACAGCTCAGGCTGTTCTTTGTCAAAGCTTTTTATCTTTTGATAGCATTTAGTAGTGATGGTGAGTCCCTTCCTTTCCCCTTCCAGTGTTGACCTGCAGTTAAGAATGTTGTAGGTTGAAGTTTACATTTCAATATAATTTTAAACCTTTTGCTCACCTGATTCTGATAATAGTCATTTAAATGGTTGGTTGTGATCCAGTTGTCTTTAGTTTACACTGCTACTTCATTGTTCGTAATTCTGTGCATCTGCCCAGTTTCTTCTATGCTATTTTTTTCCTCTTTTGCTGTGCAGCCATAAAACATTCTGGTGTTCATTCTAAGCATTAGGATCAACTGTCCTCCCCCTCCTGCGCCCCCCCCGCCCCCCCCCCCCCAGTCCTGTACAGTTAAAAGAACTAATGTTTTTATCTGGACTGTGTTCTATAATACCTTCCAGTACTGGCTGCAGCTTTTGTTTGCTCTGCCTGTGGTATGTGCACGTTGTATGATCTAAATCTCCATTTCATGCATGGAAGGACCTTTATCTTTAGCCTCTCCTCCAGCTCTAATTATTGAAACAACTCTCACTGTCTTTATTGCATCCTTTGTATCTCACCTGATACATAGCTTTTTAGCAAGTGATGTTTATCCTACTGTTGTCATTCACTGCCATCTTTCAGCAATTGTTTTTTCCTTTTTCCTATAGTAAAATGTAGTAGATATTCCAATAGTATGAAATAAAAATAGTTTTATGACAAGACTCACATTTCCATCAGCTTTATGTAGTGGAACAAAATAGGAGAATTTAAAGCTGGTAGTGACAGTATTGATGGACATTTCCCCTTTTCTCTTGTAGGAGATTCTGGATATACAACTAGGTATTAGTTCTCAAGATGATCAGCTGCTCAATGGAACAACTGTAGAAAACGGGCATCCACTAAAGCAGCACCAGAAGGAATCTATGGAACAGAAGAGACAAAGTTTAGGTGAAGACCTTGTGATTCTGTGAGTGTTAGACAAAACAGCAGTGTCTGCCTGTAGTAGCCAAACAGCAGCAGCAGAATAGTTGAAGCATGATTATTTGAGGATGAACTGCGTACCTACTCAGACTCGGATTAGACACCTGCATTGTGTGTACATGAAGTGAGAAGAACCTGTTCAGAAATAGAATTAGGTCACAAATAACGACAGTCACAGGATGGTACCATTGTTCTATGCGTTGTTGTAATCCCATATACCGAACCGCCTCACAGCTGTCAGAAACAACTTTCACCTTCAGTAAGCAAAAAATGCAGAAGTATTTTTATAGCTAACAGAAATTAAGAAAAACTTCAAGAGGTTAAATGTCATACTGTTTGCACAAATCTCCATAGAGAGGTAGTTTTTAAAAATACACTATTTTAGGTTTGTATGTTCTGTAGTCTTTAACGTGTAATGCAGCCTTTGAAAATGAGGCAGACTGCATTCACCACCTTGAGCGTACCGTTCCCTAGGAAGATGTTTAGCCTGTTGCTAAAAACCAGTCTGTGTCAGTATTTATTTAATGCACACAATTCAGTTCCGGATACTTGTGCATGTACTTGTTTAATATTTGTGTAACTTATTTTTCTCCTCAGGGAGGAGCAGAAAACAGTCCTGCCCGTAACTTCTTGCTTCAGTCAGCCGATCACAACATCTGTTAGCAATGCAAGCTGCCTGCCCATCAGCACATCAGTCAGTGTTGGCAGCCTCATTTTGAAAACTGCTCACATTATGTCTGAGGATAAAAATGACTTTTTAAAGCCTGTTGCAAATGGCAGGATGGTTAACAGCTGAAAGGCATTCATCTTTCCAGCTTGTGACCACACCATGGAAGCATTTACACTAGCTTTTTATATATATAATATATATTATATAATGTATATTTTTTTTAAAAAAAATAATATTGGGGTCATGCATTTCCTGTGGACTCTTTGATACTTCAAGCCCCTCTCGCATTAGCATTCTGAAGAAAAAAAAAAACACTTACTTTACTAGAGTAAGGCGTTCACTTTCCACAAATGAATGGAATTTGGACATTGTTTTACTTAAGCTTAAAGCAGCTTTTTATGAGTTTGTAGCAATCCGGTGCGGTATCTGAGCCATTCTTGTTTCAAATGGCTTCTGTAGAAAACTAACAACTCGGTTATTTAAACTAGCAGGATCCTACGATGATACATCTAGTGAAAGGAAGACTAACTTATTTGTCTCTATTTTGTTTCATGAGAGAAGAACTTGTGTCTTGTTGCAGCTGCTTTTTCTTTAGTTGTGGAACTTTGCATGGAGTATTGTTTCCTGATTGAAGACTGAGTGGTGGAGATTTGGACTTGAGACTTTTACAGGGTTAACACACCATTAGCTTTGCACTGCTACGTTACTTGCAGGTCTGTGGTGCAGCGCTTTGCTGCAGCTTTTTGTTTCCATTCCCCTCCTCCCAATTTCTGCTTTAGTACCATAGATACACATACACAGGCTACTTGTCCAAGTAAAGTTACCAGAAGTAAACCAAGTGCCTAAGTCCTCCAGCTAATGTACTAGGTATTGATTTCCCCAAGTTACACGTGAAAAAACTTTCAACCAGTTTGAGAGGTTATGCACTAATGTAACAGCAAGCTTGTTTTCTCTTTGTTGTTGTTGTTTTTCTTTTTTTTATTAATAGTTCTCAACTTGGAGATTATAGAATCCAGATGACTTGGCAAAAAGTATCAGGTGCTCTTGGCTTTCCTTTGAAAACCCTGTTTGTAGTGTTTGCACTGACTAACAAGATGGTATTGCTGGTTTTTGTACTGTTTTGTTTTTAATTTAAACTAAAATATTGGGAATTTAAGGCAGTTGTATTACCTTTGTTAAATGTTGTTAGTCATAATTTTGTTATTCAGGTTTAATTTTTGCTTGTTCAGTGGCAACTTATTTTCAGAGACCTTGAAAATACAGTGATATAGCATTATCTGACCTTCAGAGTACTGAAAAGTGTATGAATTTATGCCCTGTTAAAATGTGACTGAGAATCATATTAGACATGTCAACTGAAAATTGGTTTTCATAAACACATGTGAACTAGACCCCTGGGCATATTTCTTTGAGAAGCTTAAATATCCACTTTTTTTTAAAAAAAAGAAAGCAGGACTCTCCCTCCTGATGATTACTGTCTTCTTGTTTGTCCTCTTACTTTTCTTTGTGACAAGTTTTACTCTTTTTTTTTTTTTTTTTATGTTTTTATTAACTTCTGTGAAGTTGTTTACTCCGAAAATTGTACTGGAATATTTTAAGCCAAGCTGATCTTTCACCAGGTGTACTGCATGTAAGGGCTTTTCCTGCTAGCAAAATGCTTAAAGAGGATCATGTTACTGGTCGTCTGAGTTGTTATTTTACAAAATCACAGCTATGTGGTCGGGTAAGATTTTGATAACTGTTTTGTGCACGCTTCTGGGGGGTGGGGGTTGGCATTTCCCTGAGGGTTTACTGATTAGACTTAAGTAAATATTGGTGTTTGATATCTCTCCTAATGAACCTATCCATGAAATAATTATGTTGTAAATATACCTGAAAATCCAGCGGTTAGTTTTGATATTCTGGTGTCAGTATGGAAGATCTTACACATCTATTTAATACTCAAATGTAAAGGAATGTATGTAGAACAGTCAAGTAGTCTTTCCTTAGTTTCCTTTGGCTGTTGCTGTACCTTCCTATAGCCAGTGCCACCTCATAGCTAGGGTTAGACTGACGCTTCGTTTCACTTGCAACTTGAAGTGAATTGGATACAAGAACCAGACCACCTTTGTCACCTTAACTTATTTCCTATTGATGTTAACTTTAACTTAGAATGTTAGACATAAATATGATTGTTGTATATTTTATACCGAGACCATTCTGTAAATATGAATTTATATTACTTTTGAAATGCTTCTGAGATACTATTATTTGCTGTACAATGTAATTCCAAAACAGATATGCAAACAAGTATGTCTCTTTCATGGATATTTAAACAGTGAGATCTTCCATGTTGAAGGTGATGTAATTTTTTTAAAAGATTTTTAAATTTTAAATTGCTATTTTGTTACAAAAATAGAGAAAATATAAAGGTTTGAGAAGTCCTTATTTGCCCTCAGGGAAAGAGCCCTCTGTGCACCAGAACTCCACAGAACATCTTCAGCATGATCTGAGGGTGAATATATACTACATAAATTGATTGTGTATTTACCTTAACTTTTTAATTTTAAAATTGCAATTTTAAAGAACTTGGTTGTGCTCTGCTGGAGGGGGGTTGGGATAAGCTGCTTACACACATTTGCCTGTTTGTCCAGTGAAATTACATAAGCCTAACATATTCCTGCCAACCATTTTGGCATATTTAAGAACAAATGTATCTATATACTCGTCTGCAGCAGGAGGTCCCACGATACAGCAGTTCTCTAGGATGACCATATACTTCATATGAAAAGTTGGTTCTCAACTGAGGCTAGTTTGTTTGGGCTTTTTTTTTTTTTTAAATTGAATTTTTAATATATAGAATGACAGGCAAAAGACTTATTGGGGGGTTTTAACAGCATGCCAGCTTTGCGTTAGGGTTTTAACACTGACAGTGTGGCTTTTGCCATGAGACTCTGCCCTCCAGTACCCTGAAAAGGAGAAGCTGCAGGTGGGAACCTAGTTCTGGCTTGCTGTTTTGGTGAAGTTTCAGCCCTTGACTCCATGCAAACAAGTATGTACTCATTTGTCTAGTTGCAAATCAGGTGCCTTTGGGCTGTGGAAGGGCTTATTCTCTGACATCGAGATACAGAGACTGATCTCTGTGTGTTCATAGCAGTGATTCCCATTGATGTTTGGGCCTAATTTACCTGTACTGTCAGGAAAAGAGAGACCCAAATCAGATTTTGGGAAGAGATTGGCTCTCTTGCTTTGCTTGGACAAGCATTTTGGGTTGTTTTGGTTTGGTTTTTTTTTTTCTTTCTTTCCCCTGTTAGGGGTACAGCAGGGATTTCACGTGCAAGAGATACAGGAATTATTAGTATCTAAGTTCATTGTGTTGCCTCACTACCTGGATTCATCCCTTGGTTTGCCTCATTTCCTACATAGGTCTTAATAGAGACTAATGCTTGTGCTGGGAGAATGCTTGTGTGAGAAAGTGAAATATCTGTACATTCTTAGCATATACTTAATAGCAGGGGGGATGCCCTGCTGCTGATATTTTGTTCCTGTAAACAGGTGACAAGAAATGAATCTTAGTGTTTATGCAGATTTTGCATTGTAGAATGTATACTAGACCCTTCAAAGGAAAGGTTAGACTCTTTGCAAAGCAAACTGGTGTTGGTTCTTGGTAGTCTAGTACAGGGACACTAAAGTTTGACATTTGATTTGGGGGGTGGGAGGGAGATAGGCAGCTGGTTAAGTTAAATAAGCTCTTACCCGGTCTTTGCAATTTGGAAGGTTTTAGTGCTTTGATAACACAGTTGAAATTTTAATTTATCCTGTACTCAAGAGCTGAATGCTGTTCTGTATTATAGTGTACTAGGCTGGATGAGGTACAAAATAATGCACAGTGGTCGGAAACAGCTGAGGAAAGAATGCTTAAAATAACTTGATCTCAACTCAGAATAGTTCCAAATACTGTTTTTGTTTGCTTTCTTAAAGCACAAGTTGTCAAGTTGTACCTGTTGCTGTACATAAACACTGTATGCCAGCAGCTCCTTGATCATATTTGTGAACAGACTTTTCATTATTACTATTATTAGACTGTTTTTAAAGGAAGATGTCGAATTTGAGAGTGTAACAAAATGAAAAAATGGGCGGATTATCTCTAGTATGTAAAAGTCCATTCTTTATGTTGTAGTTTAATCCCTTTGTTAGGAAATTCCCTCTCATTGAGGGACCTCTTCTGCAAGCAGAACACAATAAATGTGCTTTTTTTAAATGACCCATTTTTCCGGTATAAATGAACAGCTGACTTTGGCAGTAGGCATCACCGTGTATCTTTGCTGGCAAGGGAGCACGGCAAGGAAAAAACCCAACCCAAACAAACTGTCAGTGATGAGATGAAACAAATCCAAATAATCCCAATGACCAACACCCCAACAAAATACTACACCCCCTTTTTTTTTTTTTTTTTTTTTTAAGAAGGATGCTTGTGGAAGCTCTTAATCACTCAAGATTTCACTGTAAAAGCTGAAATAAGACCAAACCTGGCTGCATTTATTACTGCCAAAAGCCAAGGTCATTTGCACATAGCCCATCAATTTCTCCAGAGTAGATCTCAGTTAATCCAAGGCATGGGAATGCATGCATTTTCTTAGCTGGGCAAACAAGTACATTATACGGTAGTTGTGATACAACACACGTGGCTTTGATTTGTACTGCACATACCCACTGTACAGCCACTCAGAAGTATTGTGGTTAGCTTGCAGCATCTGCTGTCTGCATTTATACTGTTTACTGCGTATTCTTTTCCCTGGAAGTTTTAAAGAAAATATTTTATTTTTTTTTTCTTGTTGCATTGATTACATTTTATAAATTTGCTTAGCTGGAAAGTTTGGGAAAAGAGGCCTGTTTGTCAATTGTACAACCGATTGTGAAGCTCTAGTGTGAATATTTTTACGTCTGTATTAGACATTTTCTTTGCAAATCTATTGTTCGATTGAAATGTAAATGAAATAAAAGATGGTGTACACCCATCATGTATAAAGCAGGCACCATCGCTACGATGGATTTAATGCTCATTTTTATGGCGCATTCTCAGCTTCTATTTAAAACTATAATTTAAAAAATTTTAAAAAAATGAAAAAAATCTGTAAAATGAAATGGGGATATATGGGGGGGGGGGGAGGGGGAGTAAATTCTATTCCGTTTATTTCGGTTTCTGAGTTCCCAATGGTAATGTTTCCCTTGGTGTTAGAAGTAGGGGGGCCCCGGCGGCGGGGCGGTGCCGTGTGTGTTTGCTGTAGCACTGAAGTGAAGCGGTTTTAGCTTTGGCTGGTCACGGAGTAGAGCATCCTGGTTTTCAGTGTTTGAGAGACTTGATGGACGAAGTTTGCAGTATTGACATGTATTTGCATGCACGAATAAAAATTATTTGTCCACCTTCGAGCGCTTTCGACGCCTTTTTGCCTTTTAAGCGGGGGGAAAGGGGAGGTGGGGGGAGGATGGCGATGCCCTTCCCGGGGGCGGGCGGAGCGGCTGCTCTCCCCGCCCCTGTCCCGCCGTGCTCCGCGCAGTAGCCCCGGAAGGCGGCGGGGAGCGGCTGAGGAGGTCGGGACGGAGTGGTGGGTGCGCTGGGGGTCGGCGGGGCTAGCCTGCTGTCGGGACAGCGCTCGGCCCGGTTGTTGCCCCCCTCAGCCGGCCGGGCTCGCCCGGGGCGGAGCGGAGCTGCTGGGAGGGGGGGTTGCGGCGGCGCGGCCTAAGGCTGCGGCGGGCTCTGCAGCGCTTTGCGGGCGAGAGGCCCAGCGGAGGAGCGGGTCGCTTCGCGGGAGCAGGGTTGCGCGGGTCGGGGCCGGGGCTTCCGCAGCATTCGCTCTTGTCCCCTCGAACCGAGCCGCGTTGGTGTCTGCCCTCGGGTGAGGATCCGCGTCTGTACCCGGTGCGCCTCCCCCCGCCGCGTTCGGGGCGGGCTCCTGCCGGGTAATCCCGGTAATCCGCTCGCCCTTGCGGGGCCTGCCCGCCGAGCCATGCGGGGACCCGCTTGGTCCCAGCGCCCGTCCGCCGCGCTGGCCTCCTGCGGAGCCCTGTGGGGAGCCGGCAGCCCAGCCCCGCGGGTTGGGTTGCAGCTGACGCGTTTCTGTGGCGGCTCAGACGTAGCCCGTGCACCGCGGGCGCGGAGCGGGCCTGGCCTGCGGGGCTCCTCTGCACCCTTCCCCTGCCCAGGTGGTTCGGCGGCTCCAGGTTTCCCTCGCCTGGAAGCCTCCGATCTCTCCGCCCTCCTCATGCCAGAGGCTTACAGAGGCTGGGAATGCTGATGCTGTCGGCAGCTGCCGAGGGGGGATGCGGCTGTTGTTCGTTTCTGTTTAGCAGAGGATGTTTTGGATAAAGAAGGCGAGTGTTCTGCAGGTACTTGCAGCCGCTCTGTCAGCGTGCCAGCCTTTCCGTCCCGTCCCTACAAACAGGACGATGCAGGGGAAGAGGTGACAGACAGGAAGGTCTTTCTTTTGGTGTTTATATCTTAGCCTGGAAGCGATGGTCAGGAAGCCGTGGCACTGTCTGCACTAAGCCTTTCTGTCTTCTTCCAGGTTTTGATAGAAGCTTGCCTCTGAAAGACTGTAAAGGATCAAAGGTCAGAACTTTTTTCATTTGATTAATTAGACATACCGTTTTCCAGCTCTAAGAAGTCACTGTTAAAATAACACAAACAATACCAGCAATTTAAATTTCAATAACTGGCAAGTCAACCTCACGGAGGCTGATACCACTCCTCAGTCATGGTTGGGTAATTCATTCTCCATGATTGAGAATACACATAAGGTGTTCCTGCACTAGTGAGCCTTAAAGCCCTTCTGTCTGTACAGGCTTTTAACTTAAGCAACTTTGAAACTGTGTCTAAGAGTTAACTCCTGTGCCTGCAGTGTAGGCTGTTTGATAGTGGGCTGTAAACAGTTCTCATGCGGCTAAAGAACTGCTCTGAGGAAGTAAAGGGCCATCGTTACACATCTAAAGTGGTGTCTTGTGCTGCAGATCTGAGTAAGAGATGCATTCACTGTGAGTTAATTTATTTTTTAGAACATAATGACTGCTTTGGATGATAAACTGCTTGGTGAGAAGCTCCAGTATTATTAC
Organism: Laterallus jamaicensis coturniculus; assembly: GCA_022605575.1. Lineage (NCBI taxonomy): Eukaryota > Metazoa > Chordata > Aves > Gruiformes > Rallidae > Laterallus > Laterallus jamaicensis. Next base: position 8,592,130 of record JAKCOX010000022.1, read on the forward strand.
AGCAGTAGCGAGGGTGAGGATGAAGACAGTGAGAAAGAAGACAAAGAAGGGGAGAGCAGCATTCCTGAAAGCGTTGGGGAAGTAGAGCTCAGCACCGATGGCAGTGCAGTCAACACAGGTACCATCATATCACAATGATCATTCTGTAAATGCTTTTTTGGGAGATACATGTGGTTTTCTGAAATTCCTTCTTGAAAATGAAGGTCTTGTTTTTATGCATACTTCAGTCAGAGATTGGTTGTCTCCTGGCTAGAGTCTAACCTTATTTTTAATAACTGGTTCTTTAATGTTTGACCTCTCCTCTGAGAGACCTCAGCACTATGTCTAAAGCAGTTAGGCTTTGCACACACAGCTGGCATGTACAATTGGGTTGATAACCCATGCCTTTCTTTCCTGTAAACCGCTCAGCTGTTAACCGCTAATGGGTCTGTGCTGAATGACTGAGTGAGGAGTAGCAGAAAGCAGCCAGGCTTCCCCAAAGTAGTGTCCTCCCCTGCTGCTGGCAGGGACACGGTACTAGTCTGTGTGGATCATTGGTGTGATCCAGGGGGTATTTCTTAGGAAAGACTGGTCCCTGGTGTTTTACAGTCTCTCTGAGGGTGATGAAGAGAGCACAGAATCTTTGGAATAATCATGGGACGGTTATGTGAGTAGCCTGGCTAGGTAAGCTTTAGGCATCTTGAGACAAAAACCCCAGTACAAGCTCAAGGACACATCTGTGGCAAGGTTCTGCTTTTGTTTCATTCCAGCATTTCAGCATCCAGCACAAAAAGTTCAGGACAGGGCTGACTTACCAACTGTTACTTACTACAACTTACTGCTGACTTACAAACTATTACTTGAATTTTAAATGACAGGTGTGATTTTATTGCCCTTTCATGTCAGATGCCTGTGTATTTCATTCCAGGTCCCAAAGGCGTCATTAATGACTGGAGAAGGTTTAAACAACTGGAAACTGAACAGCGGCAGGAGCAGCGCAGGGAGATGGAGAGACTCATAAAGAAGTTATCCATGACCTGTAGATCTCACTTGGATGAAGAGTCTGAGAAGCAGAAGCAGAAAGAGCTTCAAGAAAAAATCAACGGAAAGGTAGTGCAGTGCAGAGGAATTAAAATGCTGCTTCAATGGTTAATGTTTTCAGTGTTGACAGTGGAATCCTTGTTCTCTCCATTTATCAAATAAGTCAGCTCGAGGGGATTAGTAAGATTAGTAAGAGGAGTTGTACAGCAAACCTATGTATAGTGCTCCCCATGCCTAAACCAGTTTAGGAGTCCTTACTGGTTTCATATTTAGTGAGTGGATGTTGAGCATTTAGCTTTGCCTTTGAGCTCCAAAGATAGAAGGCATTGGAAGCTGTGGCTGTAATCCACTGGGCTCTGCAGACAGTTCTAGTCGCAGAACTAGAAGTGGCACGCAGCATTTATTGGTTTCAGATGATGAAAGTTGGCCACACTGTCCTTGAGTGATGCAAATACGAGGCAAGTGAACAGATACAAAACACAGCAAATCCTGTTAACTTCAGCTCTACAGACAAGAGGGTGCAGTTGGTTGCCAAAAATGTTAACCAAATGGCTAATGAAAAAGAAGCTAGGCTCAGGTCAGGCCTGAGCGCCCAAATCAGTGCTCGTGGCTCAGTGAAAGCACAGTGGGGGCCACGTTAACCTGAATTAAAGTAGGAGCATGAAGCAGCTGCTCATGTTACTAGCACAGCTTATGCAAACTGGAATACCCAGGGCTGAAATCGCTGTTCCCACTGGGCACGGCTTCTAATTAGATCAAAACAGGGTGTAATACAGAAGGGGCTTGAGCCTTCATGGGTTGTGCTTTGCTGTTATTAAAGATGAGTGACCCAAATAATCCTCTTGATGTGAATTCCCTTTATGTAAGTGACCCATATAGCGATGTGGATCTTCCTTTCTTTGTCATGTGTCTTTGTATGTGTCTTTTAGATGACGTTACAGGAATATAACATGATTCACAACGATGAAGACGATGAGGAGTTCTTACAGCGGTACAGGAAGCAGCGAATGGAGGAGATGAGGCAGCAGTTGTACAGTGGGCAGCAATTCAAACAGGTTTTTGAGATTACCAGTGGTGAAGCGTTTTTGGACACAGTCGATAAGGAGCATAAGAGCACGCTGATCATGATCCATATTTATGAGGATGACATCCCTGGCACTGAGTCCCTGAACGGCTGTATGATCTGCCTGGCTGCTGAGTATCCCACTGTCAAGTTCTGCAGGGTGAAGAGTTCGCTCATTGGTGCTAGCACCCGCTTCACCAACAACGCTCTGCCTGCTCTGCTGGTCTACAAGGCTGGGGAGCTCATCGGCAACTTTGTGCGCATCACTGACCAGCTTGGGGAAGATTTCTTTGCTGTTGACCTGGAGGCTTTCCTGCAGGAATGTAGTTTGCTGCCAGAAAAAGACCTAGTGCTCCTGACCTCTATACGTAACCCGTCTGCGTGTTACAGCGAAGACAGCGATCTGGAAATAGACTGAGCCACTCAGCCCAGAGGGTCGGTAGTGTAGTTGTACTGTGGGAAGTTCTTGTGCTAGGGATCTTTCTCTTTCTTCCATAGCTGGGTATGTATCCTTCCTCTTCATGCACTTGGAGTTCTGCGTGTTAGAAGTTTGTTAAAAATAATGTAAGGAATTCCTAACGTTTCCTTAAATGAATTCAGTCAAGCACATGCTAAAACAGCCTTGCTTTTATGCAATTCAACTGTATTTTACTAATCATGAAGTTCTGACAGAGTGAGTTTAGGAAGTTGTGTCCTGTCATCCTGTAGATTTCTTTTGGAAAGGTTTTGCTTTGCTCTCAGATGAGCCTGTGTGGTCAGTCTCTTGACGGGTTTCCTGAAAAGGTGTCATGTGAAAACCAGTTGGAGTGACGTGTGGCCACCTACTCGCCAAGATGGGGACTGGGACTGTAAATAAAGATGTCTCTCAGCATTCAGAACTTGTACTAACCTGGAGCTCAAGCACTGCCAGTTCACAGTGCAGGGTCCATCTTCCATTCACTGGTTTTCAGTCCCCTGTTTGGAAACACCCTGTTCTAACAACTGGCAACAAATTTCTTCTCCTTTCTCAGTTGCAAATAACAACATCCCCTGACTTCATCCTGAAAATGACTTCTCAGCTGCAGAGAGCTCTTGTCCTTTAACTTTGCCTGAGGTTAAAGCTCCGTCTGCAGTTCCCACACAGAGTGTTCAGCAGCATCAAAATCTTGCACTGTCCTGGTTTTCCTCTGATGGCAGCTCTTGGGAGCCTGATTTTTGTAGCATGTGGAGTTCACTAACAGAAAAAATCTTGCAGGGTGGGGATGAAACCTTTGTGGAGGCTGCAGTTTTCCTCTCTGTCCTTTATTAAGAACTCAGAAATATCAAGTCTCTGCAGATGCATCACCGCAGCTGTTCCAGTTGCCCAGTGAGGCTGATCTTCAGGTTCTCATCTTCCCCAGAGCTCCTCTGGGCACAGAGGAGAAGCCGTCCAGCACTGGCAGAGCCTGTTTGTCCATGAACATTACTGCCCTGCACTGGAGCTGCATCTTACACTTCCCTCCCTTGGTTGTTACCATTTGGCAGCGATGACATTTTCACTGGGGTGTGTTTGTTTGTGCTCTGCTTCATAAATCCCATCGTAATATGAGGAAGTCATTTCCAGGGTTTCTCTTGCATCAGATTTCACCCTGCCTCCAGCAAGGCTGGTGCTGTGAGAGAACCTGCCCAGCATCAGAAGCAATGAGCGATTTATAACGAACACAGGCATGAAAAGCTCTGATGATACTGAGCAAGGTGAGGGCTTTACTGCCGAGGTGATGGTGGTACCGAATTGCTCCATGTACCAAGCACAAACAAGCGCATGGAGTGTGTGCTCTGTACTCAGTTATTACTGAATTGTCTGCTACACGCTTAGTTAGATCCTACAACATGTTGGCTCTCTCATGCATTACTTATTTTGCTTATTATTTTTTAATTTTGAGGAAGGGTGGCTCATTACTGAGCCATAGGACCTGGTGTGAAGCCACGTTCAGCAACTGAGTTTAATGGCAAGTTTTATGTAAGGCACTTAGGAGCACCAGGAGGAAACACAAGTGTTTCCCTGGAAGCATGAGGCTCTCAGAAAGGGTAGGAAAATAAGAATATGTAATTGTATCTGTTTAACTGTGTTTTAAAAAGTAGTATAAGCAGAAAAATAATTGATAATTAAAAATTAACTGAATTAGCACAAATTGTAGCTGTTTTAAGGAAACTGGCAGAAATCCAGATTTTAAAATGTGGTGAGAGATTATTTCCTTTCATCTCAGAATTGCAGAAAAATAAATCATGAAAGTTATAGGAAATTAAATCACTGAGCATGGATATCAGCACACTGGAGGGAAAAAAAAACCCCACAGTGGCTGTGATTTCAGTTCAGGGGGAGACTTAGTGAAGTCTGTCGGGTGGGCAGGGTGCGTATTGCCATCATTGTCAAACCCAGCTTGGAGAGAGGCACAGGAGAGCTGCCTGCTCAAGGAGTTCCTTTGAAGTTTTATTTTTATAAAGTGCTGCTTTTTTTTCGCTTATGGCAGCAGAACTGCAATAGGATCAAAACCTCTCCTGCTGCTCCGTGTTGGATGTCCTGCAGCAAGGTGACTCCTGGTTATTAATCCCCAGTGCTCAGGTGTGTGATAGCTGGTTGACAGCACCCATAGCAAAAAGGGATAGAAAGAAGGTCTGAATCCAATTAATTGTTGATCTGGAAGAATATAATGAGCGCAAGGGCTGGGGTGGTGAGAAGATGTGCTATGACGCCGCTTCTCAGTGTAGCCAGCATGACCATGAGGAGTAGGAAGGGTTGGGGACAGGTGGCAGTGTCGAGGGAGTATCATGGGCAGTGCTGGGCGCTGCTGCTTCTGCCCCTTCTCAGGGCTAAATCCTGCTGAGCAACTGGTAACCATTTATGTGTGCCCTGAAAGCCCCAGCACTTGTAATGAGCATTCAGCAACAAAACAGAAGTAATTTGGACTAATTGTGAGTGGCTGTCCCCATCCGTTCCATACAGCTCAGAACCACCCCTTGAACCCGTGCTGTCCCTGCGGATGCTTTGGTCGAAGCGTTACAGCCTGCTGTGTTTCTCTAACTTCAGCTGTGAGCCTGGCCAGCAGATTACAATTTATATATGGGCACAAGGGACTGAAGTGAAAATGGAACTGTATGAACAGCTGCATACAATAAAACCTGTTCAAAACACTGAACTTGGTATCCAGAGGGTCTGGTTTTCGGTTTGATACAGGTGCCCCCTTCCCCCAGAGCCACTGAACTCCATCACCCTCAGGGTGGCATTTCAATCGACACATTCCTACTACATAGTTTGGTTTTGAACAAAGGATGCTTTTTAATTTTGCCAAAGATGTTTCATCTCTTGCCTGTCACTGCAGCACGGAAGGTTCTTGGCAGGAGGCTGATGGAGCCAAGGATGGCTCGGCCCTGTGCAGGGCTCTGAGGGCCAAAAGCGTTCTAAGCTTGGTATTTTGGCCCTAGCCTTTATCTTACCTTGGCCAAGCCTTCTTCATGCTGCTGGACACCAGCTGAAGGTGGGGGAAGAGGAGTGGGTTTGCCTGGCTGTGCTCCCTGTGCACATCTGGAGGGGTTCTGCTTGCTGGGAGGCAGCTCGGCAGGGCTCAGGCAGCAAGCTGCAGGAAGGAGCGCTTACACCCTGGATATCTCACAGTTGTTTCTCCTCCCACCTCCTCTGACCAGCAATTTTGCTGTTTTTTTAGCATCCCAAGATAAGAAACATCGCTTGTGAAAGGCTGCTGGAGCCTGGTGCAGAGCAACCAGAGTCCCTCATCTCATGCTGGCAAAGCTGTGCTCACAGTGTTTGTGCTTCAACGTTTCTCGCCAGCTTCTAAAACCCACAAATAAGAAGCAAATTCTTTACATACTTTGCTTTCAACAGATCCAGAGAGCTCAGAAAGCAGCTGGCCCTGCACACCCAGGTCGGTGTTTATCGCTTCCTGACGTTTCGAGACGCTTACGCTATTTGTATATGTGAAGCATGGCCAGCAGTAAAGGCACAGTCCAGATCCAACAAACAGGACTTCGTCCTACCAAGCTGTTCCGTGCTCTGTCCCTGCAGTCTGTCCTTCCTGTGCCCCATTTTCTATCTGCTCAAGCACAGGATGGAACGTGCCAGCATGACCTGTCGGGCTCAGCCCTTCCAGCAGCACCCTGATCTGGCGGGGTCGTGCATCACCTTGGCTGCAGTCACTCTGGTTTATGTGATACGCCCCTTTGGATCAAGAAGGGACATGTACCAAGCCAAGTCATCTCTGATCTTCATCTTCCAGAAGTGCTATAAATAGGAGTTGGAAAAAACTATAACCGAAACCCAGCCCATTTGTCAGGTTTGTCCCTGGGAAACATTTTGCTTTAGGAAAGCAGCGTGCTGTAAGGAGGGCAGCCAGAAATGGCTGTTTTCTCAGGAGGGCCTAAGTCTGCAGCAGGAGAGACAAGCTGAACGAGCTGGCTTTGTCTCTGTTTAACGGGGCTCCGATGCAAATGGCAGAGTTTGGCCACGGATCACAAGGGGCACGAGGGAACAGCAGAGGCTGTTCGGCAGAGCAGGAGTGAAATCATGGGGTGAGCTTAACTCGGGCATTTAACCCGACCTGGGTGTCACCAGAGGGGACAAGATTTAGGAAAGAAAAGTTTATACTGAACTGGGTTTTTATTGGCCTCCAACCCACCTCTTGTTTCTACCAAGTTCAGTGTGGGCCTTTGCCTAAAGTCCAAACAAACGTTCCTGTGCAACCGCTGGTGTGACTCACGCTCCAAGGGGCCTGCTGGGGCAGGCTGGGGGAGGCGGGGGCTTAGGCAGGGGACTGCTTCTCCACACAGCCTCAGGATCCTGGGGTTCTGTCACCCTGAGTACTGTCACCATCCTGGGGTTCAGATGGCTTTCCAGCCTGGATCTTGATTGGGTGTGGGGCCCAGAGAGGGCAGTCCTGGAGCAGCCACAGCCCTGCTGCAGCCTCTGTCCCTCTCCCTCCAGCTGTGGGGACCACTTTGCATGAAATTACTTGATCTTCCTTGTATGCTCTCTGGCCAGCACTAACCTCCTGCTCAGTGAATCACCGCTTCAGAGGTCGCACAACCACAGACGTGTTTCTATTGTTCCCACTTGCACTGCATGAACACCAGCAATGCCATCCCCCCATCCACAGCCGTCTCTGTGCAGGCACGGGGCAGCCCCGCTCCTTGGAGGGGGTCTCAGAGGATCCTGGGAGCTGTGTTTACCAGGAGCTCAAACAGAGCATACATCAGGGAGCACTCACTGTCCCCAGAGCCCGCGGTGGCAGGGGGTGCTTGGAGCCCTTGCCCCAGCTGGGTGGATGTATCAGACTAAACACGGTGTTTAGATGCAAACTATTGCCTTCTGCCTTGGACGTGGCTGTGACAATGTGATGGACAAGCTGGGGAGGATGTGGGCAACTTCTGCAACTAGATGTGGCTGGGAGACAAGCAAAGCAAACTCGAGGGCTCAGTGGTGCCGGGCTGGGGCAGCACCATGTGTGGGGCTGTGGGTCCCTGGGCTCACAGAGGTTTCAGTAGCACGTTAGATGCTGCACCCAGCATTGGTACGTGTTCATCCTACAGAGAAAGTACTGTGGAGCTTTTCCCACAGGGTGGAGATGCTTTGCTGTCCTGGGCTGTGCTGTGCAAGGGGCGCTGGCACAAGTGGAAGACCTCAGGTTTGGCAGAGCTGGCTCAGCTGAGCTAGTTCCTGGTGAAACATTCCTCTGTGGTGGCAGAGAGCATCTAGAGAGCTCTCTGTGTGCCTGCTGTGCTCACACACACTTATCAGCTGGTACCAAAAGAGTGCTGGCAGCCTTCGATAGCTACAAACAAAAGCAGGATATTTGTGGTCTAACTGAAACGAGCCAAGCTTGTGCCTCCAGCCAGGCGGTGAAGGATGCTGGAGGCTGGAGCAGCTCAGTGCAGGGCAAGGACAGTCATACTCCCGCTCTGGAGTGTGCTCTGGCTGGCACGTGGATCCCGGGGTGGATGAGAGATGCATCTGATGGTGTTTGGACTGTGTGTTGCTCCCTTTGCTGCCGTTTGCCTTGTTTCTCAGGGCTGCCTTGCTGGCGGAGCGAGGGAAGCACAGCGAGGGTCATTGTCCTCAGTGGGGTCACAGCACAGGGAACAGCCAGTGGCCGGGCAGAACCCGGGGGGAGACCCCCCAGTACCACCCTGTACAAGCTGTCAGTGGGTGTTGGGTGTTTTGGTACGCCGGCACAGTGTCACTGGGCCACTGCATCACTGTGCACTAGCTTCTCGCCCAGACAGGAAGGGAAAGCTGGGAAAAGGGGATGCGGGGCAGGAAAGGATGGCGTCCTTTTGGCTTGCTGCTCAGCACCCAACCTGCAGGACCAGGGTCTCTGCGTGCCAGGCTGCGGGCAGGGCACAGGCAGCAGCAGGCGAACCTCTGCGCTGTGCCTCATGGGCCAGCCCTGCCTCTGCCTCCTCCCGTGCCATGAGGTTAAAGAGAGCAAGCGAGATGTCTCTTGCCTTGGGAGTCTCTGCTTGCCAATGTTCCCTTGCTGTGACTCTTCATAACGCGCCCCTGCCAAAGGCAGCGTGTGGCACCTCCCTGAACCTGGGTTTATCACTGCCTGGAAGTGCCTCCCAACACCCTTGTGAGGAATTTGGATCATGACATGCTTGGTTGATCATGGATAAAATCAGCTAGTGCAACCAGAAATGATTGAAACTTTCAGGGCATGAGGTAGGACATCAGAGGAGCACAAGTCCCTCTCCAAAAGGCCAGCATCCCCTCCTAGGGAGTGGCAGCAGGGTATGGAGGGGGCTGTGTCTACCTTGGGCATATCTACCCCAGCTACCACATCCGCTGTCCCCCTTGGTGCTGCCTGTCCCATCCCTCGCGTGCTGCCTGGCCCCAGGGTTGAGAGCAGTTCCCGGGCCAGGACTCCCTGCCCTGGTTCCACTCTCATCTCCTGTGGTTTTCTGTGATGGGCAGAGGAGCAGCAGGCCATGCCTGGAGTGGCCAGAGTGGGAAACCCTGCCAGGAGGATCCTGCCAGGAGCGGTGCAGCTGCCACAGCCTTGTGGTGTGAGGTCACCACGCCAGGTTAGGGCCCTGCTGGGATGGAGCAGACTCAGCACAGGGCAAAACTGCAGCCAACGCACTCTCCTACAGACCATCTCATGCCTACAAAACACCTGGCCAGCAAGATCGATGTGTGGATAGCTTTTATGTGATAGAGATACAGAGCGCTGGGCACAAGCGTGGTGTTACTGGCATCGCGGCGGTGTGGGGCCGTGCAGGGAGGGTGGCCTGGCCATGGGGCAGCATCGCTCAAACCGTCATGGATCACTCGGGCTCAGAGCCCCCTACTGAAGTATCACCAAAGGATGAGCATCACTGTCCGTTTCTTTCTCCTGGCGCAGTCAGCAGTGACATGGCATGGTGCTGGTGAGCGCAGCCCGCTCCGGCTGCGCAGCCCAGCTCCTTCCAGCAACGCTCCAGGGACTTCTCCTCTCCTCTTCCCCAGCTCCTGCTGCCTCCCAGGGCCCTGCCCTCTTGCAGGGCCTGCTGCCTGTGAGACAAAGCTTGGAGACTGGCTGGAGGAAATGAGAGGAGTTTGAAAAAAACATTTATTAGTTTAAATATCTGTTCTCCTGGAGGTGAACTGGGATGTGACAGGGATCAAGGCCAGCGATAGCGGCTGCCAGTGACTGTCGGCAAGTGCCTGTGTGTGTTTCTGGAGCAGGGCCGAAGCAGGGTCTGCGCGCCTCAGGGACGCTGTTTGTGGAGCTGCTGACACAGGGGAGTGCCATGATGACAGGGCAGAGGAGCCTTCATCACTGTGGGGCTTGCACAGAGGTAGTGTCTTGCTCCGAGCAGCCCGGTGCGACCAGCCCAGCTCAGGCAGCCAGCACCACATCCCAGGGTCCCAGCCAGTGAGTGGGAGATGCAGGAGGTCTGATCTGATGCTTCTCCCCATCTCAGCGATGCCCGCTGTGTGTGGGACAGGAGGGGACAGCCCGGAGCAGCTGTAGGAGAGGCGGATCAGAGCAGGTTCCCACTGCAAGCTCAGCCAGTGCCGGGCTGGCGTGACCACCCACAGTGTCCTCCCTGTTCCTCTTCGTGCTGCCACCCGTCCCCTCCTTCTCCCCTGGGGGGCTCAGCACCCAAACCAGGTGCAGCAGAGGAAGAAGGATCGTGAGGGCTCCCTGGGCTCTGTGCTCCTTCCCCAAGGGGAAGCCCTTGGAAGAGGGACTGCTGGTGGCTGCATGCTGGAAAGCGGTGAGAGTGGTTGGTGATGAAGCACAGGGGAGAGCAGTGTGTCCCGGGGAGGTGGCCATCCCCTGGGGAACCCCAAAGCTGGCTTAGTGCAAGGTGTTAGCTAGCAAGAAAATCTGGTTTGCTGAGGACAGTGGGGGCAGCCACCCTCCTGAGGCACTTGAGCTTTTCACAGAGCTGGGACCGGCCTCTCCTGAAGAGCTGGTCTGGAGGATGCCCAGGGTGGGACCATCTTCCGTCCTGCTTCTGCTCCGCACAGGGATGGGCAGGTCCCTGTATCCCCACCACTTCCTGCAGGAAGGAATCGGACATTCAGTGCCAGGCTGGGAGCACGGCTCAGCTGGTGCCTGGGCAAGGACAGTCTCTACCTGGGCAAGCTGTGCTGGTGCTAGAGCTCAGTAGATGCTCCGCTGCTCCGAGGGCTGGCGTTTTCTGCAGGATCCGGCACTCGAAAGGCCACATATGGGCACTTCTTCACGTTGAGGCACACGAGCTTCTCAAGTGATGCCGTCTTAACTATCTCAAAGCCAGTTGCTCCACCAAATGTACTGGGTTTCCAGTACTCTGGAGAGCAGATGGGGTTTCCAAGAAGCCCCTTCAGGGAAAACGGAGCTCCAATCTCCACCATGCTTTCCCCAAAAATACCATTGGGTTGGGGTTTCTCAAGCAGCAAGCCTGGGTAAAACTCCAGAGCATCAATGTCTCCATACAGCTCTTCGAGCTCTGCCGCCTTCTCTTCCTCTCCTGCATGAAGTGAACATCAGAGTGTTTCAGCAAGTGAATCAACCCCCAGCAAAGACTGCCCTTGCTGTGGGCAACAGGAGCGTGGCAGTTCCCACAACCCAGGCAGCAGTGAGCCAGGCTCCTGGGGCAGGCACTGGGCTCTGGACCCATCCAGTCCCAAAGGAGGAAGCACCTCTGCATCCAAGGCATCAGCCTGGTCTGCGAGGGCGGTGACCAGGCAAGGCTCAGCTGGGCAGGAGCTGCTGCTCTGCTGGGCAAGCCCAGGGATAGGGAGCACCCATGGACTCTGCCTGGGGGTGCAGAGCATCAATGCTGCCTCAGCAAAGGCCCGAGAGCTGCTGCAGCAGCGCTGCAAGCCCTACCTGTCAGCTCCTGAAAGGACTTGTAGGGCTTCATGCCAAACCTCTTGCGGTACTCATTGAAGGGCTGCAGCCTCAGCTGCCGGGACTCCTGGATCACACCGACAGCCACCTTCAAGACGTTGGCATTGATGGTTTGTCCCCCTCCGATCTGGGTGGGAACACAAGGAGAAGCACGCATGAGGCACGAGGCAGCACCCGCTTCCGCGCTGGGGGAGCTGCAGCACAGCCCCACTCCCCACACCAAGGCACCCATGTCCTGGCACAGTGCCGTGGAGGCCAGCACATCCTAGAGGGGGAACATCAGCAGACCTTGTCCAGAAAAGCTGTAGAGCAGCTTAGGTTAAAGCCAGCCCTGTGCCCAGCATGGGTGAGGGAATGGTGTGGGAGAAGCCCTGAATGGATGGTGACCCCCCCTCAGGCAGGGGGACATTACGGGGGGGGCTAGGGTCACAAAGAGAACTCAAACAGCAGCAGAGCAGTGGGTCAGCACCTCAGCCCTGCTGCTCTGCAGCAGCAAAGATGGTCAGAAATGCATATGTGATCGCTCGGAAGAGAACATCCATGTGATGGCAGCAAAGATCAGTGCCAGGGAACCTGCTCCTATACCCAGGCTGCTCCACAGCCCTGTCTGAGCCAGAAACCCCAGCCCTATCAGCCAGCTCTGGGCCTGGTGACTTCAGAACCATCAGCCAGCTTACCACAGGCTCCAGGTGTCACCACAATGCTCTCTACAGAGTCCCAAGGACACACCAATGGGGCTGCCAAGGCCCAGAGCGATACGGTGCATGTGGGGAGGACTCCCAGCATGCCCGCCGGGTGCTGCCCCGCTGCCTAATGGGGAGGTTCATTACTGGCATGCTACAGCTGCTCTCCAGGCACGGCAGGGGCAGGTGGTGCCTTGACCAGAGCTTTGCACCATGTAGGAAGAGGAGCTTGAAACCCCACTGCCACCCTACAAGTCCCCGAGCTTGGCTCCACCTCTCTACAGCTTGGCAGCATCTGCCCTGATGGTACCACAAGCATCCTCCCAGCACCCAACAACCCCAAGCATCCCTCCTGGCATCCCACAGCCCTGGTACCAGCAGGGAGGGGAGAGCAGGACCTTACCCTTCCTGCAATCTGCTTGGAAAAGGACTCCACGAGCGCCTCCACACCGTAGTCCATGAGCATGGAGGTGTTGTAGATGAACTGCTCGTAGCTGTACTCTTCCCCCTGGATGATGAAGGAGTCGGGCATCAGCCCATGCCAGTGATAGAGCTGGTTGAACTCCACCGCGATGCGATTCCGGTACTGGAACTGTGTCCCAAAAAGGAGCTCGGGGTCGAACTTGAGGCTTAGGAAGTACCCGCTGAGGTGCTGGACGTAGTCTTCAATGACAATTTTAATGGTCTCCCCTGGGCAGGAGGCAAGAGAAGCAGCTGGCAGCTGGCAGCAGCAGGAGCTACCGGCTCTGTACCCTGAGGTGTTACCCATGCCCCGGGAAGTGGGGTGCAGGGCTCCATGGTTCCCATGCCCTGTGGCGCCACCGCTCCTCACCGATGAGGATGAGACGAGCCGTCTGGAAGAGCTGCTCATCACTCCAGGTGGGATGTTCCTGCTTCAGTATGTCACAGACACGGTTGTGCTCCCGCAGCCAGAGCGTGGCATACATGCAGAGCCCCGGCAGCAGCCCAAACACCTCCTGCCCCATCGCCAGACGCTTCTCCTTGGGGATGGCAGGCGGGTAGACCATGTGGACCGGAGCATCAGTGACCCCGGGGGGGTACACCTCTCCATCCATCACCTTGGGGAGACAAGAACAGGATGGCAGAAAGGGAGGAGGGAAGAAAACCATGCCAATAAAAGCCTGCCCAGCTGGGACCTGCCTCCCTATGGGATCCACGGCCGCTCTCCTGCAAGTGCTGAGCGAGACAGAAACACCCCCTCATGCAGCCCCAACTGCAGGACAGCCGCTGCTGTCAGAACAGCTCAGCCCCAGCCTTCATCCCCCCAAATGGCTCCTCTGGCCAGCAGCCACCAAGGGGGCCTTGTCAGTGCTCCACACAGGGCACCAGGGCTGGGGTGTCCTACAGCACCTGGGCCTCTTGATGTGCCCGCAAATCTCTGGGCAGGCAGCTGCCAGCAGGACAGGGGCTCCCAACAGCCCTGGAGCACGGGGCTGAGGGATGTTTCAGTCCTACCTGGAATTTCAGCTTCCCATCTCTGAAGAGCCGCAGCTGGTGCTGCCGCTGCAGGCTGTCCCCATACAAGTGCCCGAGATCCACCTGCCAGGAGAGGGTGGTCTCAGAGCTGCTCCAAAAGGCCGTGGTGCCCTGCTCCCCCTCCTCACACCCCCGCTCTGTTGTCCCTCACCCCATGCCCCAGCGCCTTGGTGAAGCCACGTCCCATCTTCCCAGACGTCTTGAAGAACTGATGGGTGAAATGCTGGGCAAAGAAGGCAAACATCAGGTTGGTGCCTCGGGGATCCGCTTCGAACTTCTGCCGCAGCAGGAATCTCTCTGCCAGGAGCTGGGGGTCCGGGAGCTGCTGCTTCCCTGTGAAAGATGGAGGGAGGTTGCAGGCAGATGCCCCATGCTGACCCAGTTGGGTTTTGGCTGCGAGGCTGTCAGTGACTTACCTGCAGATTCACCTTGCGTGGGCTATGACATGCCCCAGCAGCTCAACCTGAGCTGTCCCAGCAGCACTTTGGATGCCATCAAGCTCCTCTTGCCCCACATCTGGCACCTCACCCACATACCTTTGGTCCCCATGGGCGTTGGGCAGTTGTCTGGCACTGGTGGTAGGACACGGGTGTAATAGCTGACATTGGAGTAGGCCTCCCAGCTGATGTAGCCGTAGTCAGAGTTGAAGGTGGGGGGGCTAGGGATGAGATTGGCACGAACTGAAAGGAGAGAGGGGGTGGTGTCACCATGGGCTGAGGCATAGGGCGGCACCCTACAGCTTCAGTCCCCTGCCCAGTGCTGCCAGGCACCCTTCCTTGACCCGCTCAAAAAACAGAAAGGGACCAGCAGTGGAGGCATCATCCCAGGCTTTGCTTGGAGCCTCCTAAAGGCTGTGACTCCCTGCAGAAGAGCAGGGCTCGTATTAATGCGCTAAGTGGATTCTTGAGTGATGAATGAGACAACGGAGACACAGGAAGGGTAAAACCCAGAGCTGGAGCCTTGTGAATGTGTCGCTGCAGCTCCAAGGGCTGGAACCTAAATATTTATACAAAGTGATGAATGTGGGGCCACGAGCACCAAGGTCCAGCTCCATATTTCCACAGGCTGCTTTCCGTGCAGCTGCTTAAGAGCCCTTTGGCTTGGGGAGCGCAGCATGCCGAGGGCTGCTTCTGTTTTCCAGCTGGCTGGCAGCCCAGCGTGTGGCTGGAGATGCACGACCAGGGATGTGCAGCTGAGGAACATGGGCAGCCCAGCCCACCCACCCTCTGTGCCTTGCTGCTGCCTGGCAGGGCAATGGTGTGACAGGGTGATGGGTGACCTCCTCTCTGGGTCTCCCTGTGAGGCAACTCATATCCAGTGCCCACTGTGCCTGCGGGAGCTACTCAGCATCATCGCAGCTGTGGTGCCCCAACTCACACCTCTGCCCAAGGGGTCCCCAAGTCTTGTCGCACCCCGAGACCAGGTCCAACCCCTCACCTGTGAGCACAAGCCTCATGAGTGTGTCCCGGATGAAGGTGCTGTTGATAATGTCCCAAAACCACTTGAAGTGAGTGAGGATGTAGTGGTAGAAGGCAGGGCTGGGCTTCAGCAGATTGTGGAGGCGCATCCAGAGCTCGGCTGGAGGAGACAAACCATGTAAATGCCACTGACCCCACTAATGAAGCCCACTGACGGCCCCAGCCTGCCCGTGCTGTTGCTGCCCCAGGACCCATGTGTACCACAGGTCCTTGGGTAAGAAGGACTTACGGGAGGTGCAGTTGTCCCCGAAGTATCCTGTCCGTGTGCAGTCACACTCATATCCTGTCAGGCCGACCCTCATGCACACCCCTTGGTTCTGGCAGGGGTAATAGCAACAGGGATTCACTGTGGGGGGAGAGAGAGAGAGAGACATCACTGTGGGGACATCCATCCACAGTGTCACCGTGTCCGGTCGCTCACGGCTCCTCCTGGGGTGATGCTGCCCGGGATGCAGCCAAGCTGGGGTGCCCTGAAGCCAGCTACCCGCCGTGAGTCCAGCCACTGTGCCCGGTGTCATGGCAGGGAGACAGGACACAGAGGCTGCAGGAGCTGGGCCCTGCCCTGGCCATCGCAGTCTCAGGCCCGTGGTGGGATTACTGCTCAGCTTTGCTTTTACCTCACTGGGAAGGTATTTTGGACAGGAGAATCACCTGTGCCATCCTCCTTCCTGGTGGAAGTCAGCCTTGCCTGAAACACCTAGGATTGCCAAAGGAACACTCTGCACCCTGTGTCTGTGCCCTATCAGATGCCCCAAGCCCCGGGCCCAGCTCAGGCTGCTGCTGCCAGGTGCCTGGTGCCAGCGTAGGCCCATGCCATGGTGGCTCCCTCCAGCCAGGGTATGCAGTGTGGTGTGTGGGGAGGTGCTGTGCCCTGAGCCCTGGCACAGGCTGGAGCTGTACAAACACAGCACCCGTGTTAGTAAGAGCCACGACGATTGTCAGGGCTGAAGTTTGCTTTGGCAAGCGTCTGCTCCGCCCTTGCCGCCCGAAAGCGGATGAGAACCGCTGGGCTGGCCCCTTGGCTCCCGCCCGGCCCCTTCCTCAGCTCTCCTCACGCCCGGCCTGCAGATGCGAGATAAGGGCCCCTTCCCACCCACCCCCTCGGCAGGATCCTGCGGGACATGGGGAGATGGGAGCAGCAGTGAGCTGGGTGGGTCTCTGTGAACCTTGGACTGAGCGCTGGTGCTGGGGGGAGCGAAAGCACTGGGAGCCTAGGAGCAGACCCAGGTGAAGGCTTCGGTGCAAGCTGCTAGGACAGCGGCGTTGGCGGGACGGCAGTCAGCACGATGCGCAGTGCTCAGGGACCGTGGTGCCACCGAGACACGGTGCTCAGTGGGGGGACAGGCAGCACACCCTCAGCACAGCAAGGGACAAGAGCTGTCCCTTGTGTGCCCCTTGTCACTGTGGATGAAGGCAGGTCTCCCAGGTCCATCAGCCACTCTGTCCCCAGCAAACCTGGTTTAAATTCTGCTGGAATTTGGGAACAGGTTCCAGCTTTGGGCGGAGGGACGGGCGCACAGAATAGAAACCACATTTTTTCCATATGAAATTGTATCTAAAAATTAACAAAATTGAAAAATAAAGCAAATTTTGCAGAGCCACTCATTTCCCCAGCTGGCTGCCTGCTCAGGGCAGGGCAGGGACTGCCTTGGGGCCTAGGGCTTGATCAACAGCTCTGCCTTTGCTGTGACCCCAAACCCCTCTCGTCACAGGGGCCGACTTGCGAAGACGCGTTCAGCTCCCAGCCCTTCCGTCAGGCTCCCTTTCATCTCCGGTCTTTGCGTGCATCCAGACGCTATTACAGACCCAGGCAGGAGGCAGCAAGCAGGTTCTTATTTATCTCAGACAAATTAAGGTCAGACCACCCGTTTGCCTTTTCTCTAGATGGGAATTTTTGCAAAGGGGGCTGTCTTACGGCGCAGCCGGAGCATCCTCCAGGCTATTCCTGCATCAGCAGCTCTGCACTCACTCAACTCTGCTGCAAACTTTGCAAGCATGTATGAAGCATCCCCGTGCAAGCCAGGGGCACGTGGGCACCACAGCCACGGGGCCAGGAGGATGCTCCATGCCACGGGCTCTTGGCAGGGCAGGTCATGTCCTGCCCCAGCTCCCCAGCTGATTTAGGGAGCCAGGAGAGGTGCTGAGCCTCTCCCTGGCACGGGGCCCAGTGGTATTTTGTGATGGAGCACTCCTCCAAGGCAGGTTTGGCAGCACCCTGGGCTCCACCGAGCTCCCTTCTCATGTCCGTGTCAGCGCCGCGGGGTCCTGGAGGTGGGGCGGGAGCGGCATGTTCCAGCCAAAAGGGTGGGAGGGGGACGGAGCGTGTCCTGGCCCGCGACAGCAACCCCTTTCACTCCTTTCAGAGCCTCCCTCCCACGGCGGTTCCGTGTCTCTCCCCACCCCGGCCAGGAATCCTGCGCCAGCGCTGCCGGGACGGCTCCAGGTGTGGGGAACGCCGCTGGCAGCCGCTGCGCTGGAGCACGGCCCCCTGTGACGGCAGCGCTGGGGAACACGCTTCATCACGGGTGAAAAACGCCAGATTGCGGGGACGACATCCGCTCCGCGAGCCACAGCCAGAGCAACCTGGGGTGAATCACGGCTGGGCTTGCTCAACGGGACACGGCTCCATGCCTGCGGCCTTTGAACATGATGGAAAGCTCATGCACTTGTTTTTCTGATCCAGCGAGGCTTCCTCAGGCCCACAAGCTGTTCACAGGACACACAGTGCAGCCAGATTGTCATCTGCAACCACTTCTGGCTGCACCATGAGCAACAGCAGCATGCCGGGGCCGCAGCTGCATGCCACGTGGGGCTCGGCTACCCTCCTTCCCACACCTGAGCTGGGCTGCTGGCCACAGGGACAGGCTGCGGGTGGACAGGCGGGCTGGCCAGAGGAGGTGATGCATTCCCAGGGCTCCTGGTGTGGCAGCAGGCTCAACTCTGCAGCTGAGGATGGAGTTGCGTGAGCCCCGTGTCGGAGGAGTTGTGCTGGGAGAAGACACGCTACCATGGGCTCCAGAAACGGGCTCTGCCAGAGGTGATGCCTGCCCTCCCTCAGCTGGGTCCATGCCAGACCAACCCTGTGGCTGGAGCTGGGGCTGACAGGGATGTCCAGGTGCCACCACACCTCCCGTTTACCAGCACAAGTCCTCAGTGAAGGAGGAACGGCTGTGGAGAGAGTTTATTTTGCAAGAACACTTGTGCAGAACACTTGTACTACACCCCTGAAGGCAAGGCAGCAGCCAAGGGCAGTATCTGCCGGGGAAAACAGAAACACCATGGGACGAGCTTGGCTCTGCTCACAGCCGGAGGGAAAGTCTGCAGAGAGCAAACATCATGGCTCAGAGCCACG
Organism: Laterallus jamaicensis coturniculus; assembly: GCA_022605575.1. Taxonomy (NCBI): domain Eukaryota; kingdom Metazoa; phylum Chordata; class Aves; order Gruiformes; family Rallidae; genus Laterallus; species Laterallus jamaicensis. The sequence continues at coordinate 8,610,579 of JAKCOX010000022.1, forward strand.
GTGCAGCCAGCAAGGAGTCAAGTAGAGTCAAGCTGCAAACACCCAGTGAGAAGGAGATTCCAGCCTCAGCCCACAATCCTGTTACTTGGTCTCCAAGAGCAGATCCCAGGCACGGTGCTGGGGAGGAGCAGGAGTGCAACTGCTCTGCTGGCAGCACCTCAGGGTACGGATCATTTCCCCTAATCCCTCAATAAGATACCTCCTTCCCTAATTAAGGTTTGGAAGAGAGCCTTCCTTTCATGTATATCCCAGGTAACTGAGGTTTTTTTGCCCCACATAGTGAAATTCACTTTGATCCTGGAATGCAGCAGGCAGCTCCTGGGGCTGGCTGAGGCTGCATCATCCCAGCGTGTGTCTGTCCCAGCTGCTTCAGACACACATGTGGGTCCCCGAGCCCTGTCCCTGACAGGATGCAGGGATGCTGCTCTCAGCTGTCCTCAACCCTGAGAAGGAGCTTCTCAAGGAGATGAAACCCATGCCAAAGGATGGCCAAACTGGAGCAGAGACCACAGAGAGGTTGTCCCTTGCCTGTCCCCACCACCTGCAGCCCAGCCCAGGGGGTGACAGCCATCTCCATCCCATGGGGTCCCTCATTTGCCTCCTCAGCACCAGCCCTCCTACAGCACTCGCTGCTGGAGGGTGGCTCAGCCATGCTGGGAGCACCCAGCTCTGCTGTCCCAGAATCTGGTCCTGCCACCTCCTGCCAGGTCACACTCTGACTCCAGCATTCCCTGCAAGGTAGGTACGTCTGCTGTCTGCGCAGCTACGGCCATGGGGCCTCTGAGCAACCCTGGGTCCTGTTCCCCTTTTGGACGTGTGCTGCCAAAACAGGGAAGTCCCCACCTCGGGGTCACTGTTTTTGCACAGAACCAGCCACCCCAAGACAGAGAAGATTCCCACTCCCTTTTCCCAGTAGGACAGCAGTGGGGAGGGGGACTAGGCAGTGGGAAGGCATGGTGCCTGGTCCAGCTGACAGCTCTTCCTTGGGGTTGAAGGAAGGGGCTGCATCTCCCACCGTCCCGCTTTGCCTGTAATGGGGGGTGCTTGCACCCCTGCCCTGCCCACACAGCTCCGTGCACCCACATAGGTTTGGGCATATCACTTCTCACAGTGGCAGGTAAACCCAGGCAGGCTGCCAGACACAGTGTGCAGCGCAGACAGACAGAGCCCCTCCGAGGGATGAGGGATGCAGTGTGTCTGCCTGGGCTGCTTTCCCTGAGAATGGTAATTCAGTGAGGAACTGTAAAACCGGAGAAGTGCCACCAGCTTAGTGCTGGGGTGGCATTTTTCTGCAAGGAGGAAGGTCATTTCATGGAGGTCATTTCACGGAAGAGGGACTTGGAGTCAGTGCCCTATTAACTGCCTGGAGGAAACTGCACCATAGGGGCTGGGGAGGGAGCTGATGGGATTCGAGATGTGGTTTTAATTCCCAACATGCTCAATGGAAACCTGCCATAAACCGCATTACTCCTCGACATCCATGGGTGCACAGGCAGCTGGAGCACTGTGCCAGCACATGAGGAACTGCTGCAGCACGTGGGGATGGGAACATGGGAATGGGAACATGGGGATGGGAACGTGGGGATGGGAATGTGGGGATGGGAATGTGGAGATGGGAACGTGGGGATGGGAATGTGGGGATGGGAGCGTGGGAATGGGAATGTGGGGATGGGAATGTGGGGATGGGAGCGTGGGGATGGGAACGTGGGGATGGGAAGGTGGGGATGGCTGGAGCTGTCCTGTTGCTCGCTGGGCCAGCCCTCCATCCTTATTCCCAAACTGCAGTTGCACCTGGTATATGTTTGGGGAGAGCAGGACAGGGCCCTGCCTGTCACCATTCATGGGTACCAATCCCAGTTCTGCTGAGGAGACTGGTCCCAGCAGGGAGGCAGCAGGGAGCAGCTGGGTGCTTCCCCCAGCCCTGGGGCTGCCATGCTCCTGTCCTGCCTGCCCTGGGGGGTTCAGGGGATGGGGGGTGGGCCGGTGGGACCCCAGCCCTGTTATGTGGCCGCAGCCACGCTGGGGGCAGCTCCTCCGGCTCCGCGTGTGGTCCCAGCGCAGCGGCAGCGGGAGGTAGAGGGGATGTTTGTTTGTCACGGGTGATTTTGTTCTCCGGTCAGGCGTGACGGGCCAAGCCCTGCACCTCCGGGTGCTGCGGGGACCCTGTCCCGGACGCTGGGCTCGGGGCTCCGGGTACCGCAGCTCCCTGCCCGCTCTACCCGCCGCTCCAGGGCTTCTCCTGGCAGCCCCACGCAAGGACCGGCCCGGGGCGATGGGCGCGATCCCGCCGCCGGGGACCCCCCGGAGCTCCGACCCGTCCCGCAGCGCTGGGCAGGGGCTTCGGGCGAACGCCGCGACCCTCCCGTGGCCCGTTCCCGAGCGCCGGGAGCAGCGACCGTCCCGCGACCCCCGCGGGACCCCGACCCCGGCACTGATCCCTCCGGAACCTGGTTCCCCCGCATCTCCCGGTGCCGGATGCCCCCGGAGCGGGATGCTGCCGCTCCCCACGGTACCGGGTTCTCCCTCCCTCCCGCCGCCGTCCCCCGCCCCGCGTACCGGAGCCGTCGGTCGCGACGCTCCCGGAGGCGCAGATCAGCACGGTGTGGGCGAGGAGCAGCCGCAGCCCGGCCCGGCGCAGCCCCGCGGCTGGCGGGGTCTGGGCCCGGTACCCACCGCCCATGGCGAGAGGCAGCTCCGCCGCGTCCCGCCGCCGCTGCCGGCCCGGCCCCCCGCCCTCGCCCCCGCCGCGCCTCCTCCCGCCTCCGACGGGACGGGGACGCCTCCGACAGCCCGGGCCGGCAGGGGGGGCTGCCCGGGCCTGCGCGCCCCTTCCGGGGTCTCCGGCGTGCCCTGAGCCCCCTGTCCTCCAGGAGCCCTCTGCCCGTCCCCAGGACGCCCCCATCCCCGCCAGTCCCCGAGCATCTCCACGCGTGTCTTCAGATCCCCACGTTCCCCAGCATCCCCCATGCCCTGGTCCCCTCATATCCCCAGCATCCCTATGTTCCCACTATGGTCCCCAGGACCCCTGTGCCCATGCCTTGATCCACAAGCCCCCGGCATGCATCCCCACGCCCTGGGGCACCCCGTTATACAGCTCAGGCAGCAGCACCACCCCCGCAGCCTGGCTGTGGGCTGTGAGCCCAGCTCAGCCTCTCCATCCTGCTGTGGGAGGCTGCCCTGGCAGTGCTGTCTGGCTGGCGCCAAGAGCCAGGCTGCCCACAGCCAGAAAATCTGAGTTTTATCAGTGAAACCATCGCTGGGTGTTTCCTGCCTGGCCACTTTGCCCCCCAAAGCGCCAGCAAGAACAGGATCAGCCCAGCCCAGCCCAGCCAGGCTCCAGCCACCCTGCAGGGAAGTATGTCCAGCCTGGAGAGGCTCTACGTGTGGCTGGACTGGACAAAAGCATGATGGGCTGCAGGCCTTGCTGGGCTAGCTTCAGGGCATGTCCCCCAGCCTGGTGGCACCCTGAGTCCTGGGGCTGCAGCTGTGTACCCTTTCCTGCACTGCTCTGTAGCAGCTGCTGAGACCCTGTCACGGTCCTGGGGGTGTTTCCAGGTTATCTTGGGGTTTGCTGTCATCTCCTAACAGAGCGTCAGGAAGCCCCAGCAGGGCCAGGGGGTGCCCAGTTCCTTCTCTCGGTGTGGAAAGGAGCTGTTTGGTGGGGACGAGGCATCAGCAAGGCTGTGGGACCATGGTCTGCACTGCAGGACTTTGCAAGGAGTCCCTTTCCTGCAGGGCAAGCGGCCTTCACACATGTCCAAAAGTGAACAAGGCCCTTCAGCAGGCAAATGCGTTAGCCATGATGAAACCATGACCTCAGCGGGCTCTTGATGTGCCCTCCCAGGGTGGGGACACTGGCTGCTTCCCGATGACAAATCCGTGCTGGATGCGAGGGGCTGTGCATGCAGCTGGTGTGGTCAGTGTGTGTTGGAGCCAGGGCTGCTCCTGCCTGCTGTAAGCCCGCCTGTGAGCACACCATCCTGCTGGGTTCCCTGCCACTTGCCCTGTCCTCAGGCCTCTCACGGCAAGGAGCAGCCAAGCACCTGGATGGGCACCATAAAAAGCCATGGCAGGCTGGCGGTTCAGCACAGAGGATGGACTTCAGTGGGACACTGGGATGGTTTCAGCGGGAGCACGGGGGTTCAGTGTCAAACACTTGCCCAGGTGCTGCCCTGTCCCCCACACTGTGCTTGTGCACTGCAGGAGTGGGGCGGCACCAGGTCTCCACCCTCACCAGCCCCACGGTGTGGCAGCTCCATGGAGAGCTAAGTGATTTCCCCTTCAGGTGACATCTTTCCCCTCTGTCCCCACAGGCAGTACCAACAGCCCCGGCTCTGGCCTTTCCCCCTCCCACCCTGCACCCAAGGCTGGGTGCTGCTGACTGCGACATGTGGGACGGGGCACAGACCGGCTCCGCTGTGCCCCCGCCAGCCAGCCAGCCAGTCCTTGGGGAAGTCCCAGCTCCAGGAGCTCGTCTGCGTGCTCGCAGCTCTGCTCCCTTCCGTTTTGTCAGGTTTTAATAATCTTTCTCTTGCACAACACGGGAAATGGTTGCAACAGCCCCAAGGCCAGTTGTCTCGCCGGGGCCGCCGAGGGACTGCCATGGAGGGGCTGGCTGTCCCTGTGGTGCTGGGTGAGGGAAGAGGCTGTAGGGTGGGGGTGGCCCTGCCATTCTGTGCACTCCCAGTGTCTTGCCTGGCACCCAGAGCCCTTGCTCCAGGTGCTTGGTGCCACACCAGCCTGTAAACCCACCAGCTACCCACCTCCCCGCTGCCAGACCCGGCTGCCAACAAACCTCCCTCCTCCTTCCTCTTCGTGACAGCTGTCTGCCTGCACGGCAGCCCAGGATGTGCCCCAGGACCGGAGCCAGCCCCCGGGTGCCCGGATGAGTCTCTGTCCCCAGTGAGGCTAAGAGTGGGCAGCGCTGCCTGGGCATTGCGGTGGGACACGGCCTTGCAGCCACCCTCAGCACACACACGATGCCAAGGACACCCGGGGCATGGAGGGCACGTCCAGGGCTTTGCCAGGGGCTCGGCAGCCTGGGCGCGGGGGCTGGCCAGCAGACACCCCGACATCGCTCTGTGGCAGCTCGGGGAAGCTCCGCGACAGTGTCGCGGTCCCCACGGCCCATGTAAAACTGGACGGGGGAAGGCATTTTCGGAGGTGGGCTGCAGCCGTGCTCCGATGTACCCTAAAGCCCCTCCGGCGGGGTCCCGGTGCCGGTGGAGGAGCCCGCGGGATGCGGGAGCCGGTGCAGCCGTCCGCGTCCTCCCGTAGGGAGGCAGCAAAACACCGCCGATGGCAGCGCGGCCCGCCGGGGCGGCGGGAGGCTCCGGGGAGGCTCCGGGGGGCTCCGGGCGGCTCCGGGGGGCTCCGGGGGGCTCCGAGGGGCACAAAGCACCGCTGGTCCTGAGCTGCTCTGTCTTGGGCTACCCCACGTCTCCTCTCCGTGCCCCCAGGCCCCTTCCCCCGGGTTTGCCTCCGTGAACTGCAGTGCCACCGGGGCAAATAGCAGGAGCCAGGAGCTAGCTGTGGGTTGGTACCCAAAACTCCTTCCCCATCATCTTCCCCAGGGGAGGGCTGGAGCTGGGGGGACACCCCGTGCTGCAGCCCCACTGGCATAGGGTGGGTGGCAGCCCAAGGAGCCCACCCTAGGCTGGTGAAAGGCTGTGTGTCGCAGCCCTGTGTGGGGAACGGCACCGAGGGGCAGCTGGGCAGGGGCAGCCCCATAGCCCCCAGCCTCGTGCCCTAATCCCAGGGGATTTGCAGGAGCATCCCCTGGCCTGACCCATTCTTGCGCATCCCCTGAGAGGCTCTTTGGGTGGGATGTGGCTCAGAGGGTGGACCCTCACCCACAGGCCATAGTCAGGGACCAGGGAAGCCAAAACCCCCTTTTTTTCTATCGAAAGGTTAAGGCACAACTGGTGTGGAGTCCCTTATGGGGAAGGTCCAGCTGCAGGTACTTCAGTCCAGCACTATGGTACAGCAGATGCCAGTGGCTGCTGACCTGGTATCAGTCTGCTCCAGTACTGATACCACACTGGGCTCAGAGGAGCTGTGGGGTTGCAGGGCCAAGCAGGGGAGCAGTGGGGCTATCCAGGGAGCAAAGCTGTCCCTGGTGGCTCAGCAGGGCCAGCGGCCCCTTCCCCAGCTCCATTGGGCCCAGCAGCAGAAGACCCAGTGTTTCCTCCAGCACGGGGAGCTGACAGACGCTGTTTGGGGGGCTACAAATCAGAGCTGAAAAGCTGGGGCTGGACAGGCTGTCTGGGAACTCGTAACCTGAGCCCCAGGAAAGGAGGACTCAGGAAAGCGCTTTCAGCAATCATATTCATCATCTTCAGCTCAGACTCATTAGGCTCGCAGGGCCCGGCCTCGCCACCGCCAACGCCTCCCGCACGCAGATAGAGCCGCCGGCTCAGACAAATAAATGCTTCCAGCTTCCCGCTGGATGCGGCAGGTCAGGGAGCATCTGATGCCAATTACCCACGGTGTAGGGTTCCCCTGCCCTGCTCACCAGCCCCGCGCAGCGAGGCGGCTCCCGCGCTCCGACCCTCCCACCCCTGTCTCCCTCGGCCACAGGGTTGTTGGGATGCCGACACGTCCCCTCCAATTTAGGGTGGCCCCAGGGATCACCCTCTGCTCTCCATGCCAGGAGCCGTGGGGGCAGCCAGGGGCTTTAGCCTCCTGTGGAAGTGTGAAGGGCAGCCCTGTGCCACCCATGTTTTGAGCTTCTCCATCCTAGGGTCAAGGACCAGCACAGGGATCACCCACCCCAGCATTTCAGGGGATATTTGGAGGCCACCCATCTGTGTTGCTGTCCCCAATCATGGCAGCACAGCACTGGGCACTGGTGTGACACTGCCAAGGTTTAACTCCCACAGGCTGTTTCCTGACAGGCTGTCCCCATCGCATGTGCTCACAGCAGGGCACACAGGGACCCCTCCTCCGGGCTCCCCAGGCAGCAGCACTGTCTGGCAGAGCAGGTTTGGAGACATCTGAGTGGGAAGCCTGTCAGCTGTCAGGGCTGCCTGTCACCTTGTGACAGTGCGTGGATGCCCTGCACCCTGCTGTCCCCACTGTGCGTGGGTGCCAGCCACTCAACTGCCCAGGGACATACATCCTTGGGGCGACACATCCCCCAGATGTCTCAGCAGAGGGAAGTTGTGGGAGTCTCCATCGGGTTCATGTCCAAAATCACATGGAAACCCACAGCCCAGGCTGGGAAGGAACCCCAGGGTCCAGGCACCCATCCCAACCGGTGATGGCAGCTGGCACAGCCACGCAGCCTCACCAAGCCACATGGCCAAATGGGTGCAGGCGGCTCCGCTCACCCAGCGGTTCTTTGGGGCAGCTGCACGTTTCCACTTCTCAAGGCTCAGGCTGGCCTGGATGTCCTTAATTGCCCAAAGGTCATCATCCCTGAGCCCAGGGCCACGTGTCGGAGGGACCCTGGGCAGGAACCTGACACGGACGCGAGTCATTCGGGATCAACGCTGGGGGCCAGGAAATTGCAACGGACACGAACCTAAATACACCGTGTGTCTCCCCAGGTAATCAGGGGCCAGGCCAGATTCCGGCTGACAGCTTAAATGCCTTAATTCCTCGGCCGCTGCGGCTCGCGGGGGTCCCGTGTGCCGTGGGCTTCTCCCAAACGGCCTCTGAGCTGGAGATCTGCCTGTAATTGGAGGCATCTTGCATTCCCCTGAAAGTAGCCAGGTCCCGCTGGAGGGGGCTGCGGGAAGGCAGCAATTTCCCTTATGGAATTATTTACCTGATTAGAGAGTTTATTTTATCAAAATTGCTTCAGAATGGGGCTGCTCGGTGTGTCCAGCATGGGGAGCTCCCTGGTGGGGCCGGCGGCCTGGAGACAGGTAATTTGTGTGGTTAATGGGACTAATCCACCAGGCAATTACACCAATAGATTTCAGGGCTGCAAAGTGCTCTGTTCCCATTAATTAAAAATCTGTTAAGAAGATTAGCACATAAAGGTATCAAAAGAAACCCAAGAGTTCCTTTCCCCACCGGCCCCCAAAGGCGAGTGTGGGAGTGCTGGATTGCTTGCATTAGCACTGAAATTATTCTTTGAAAGGTAAGGGCTTCACATCCAAAGTAACCGCTGACAGTTTTTCCCCCCGACTTCCCTACCAAGAGGTCCTTTATGTTTAATTATAGTTTGTTTAAATTAGCCCTAATTGTTCGCGTGGAGCGTTAGCTTCAATACATTTCGAGCCTGTGGTTCCCCTGCCCGTGCGGTGCAAAGAGGGCAGCCTCTGGCCAAGTCTTGCACCCTGGACGGTGCCCCGACACAGGGCTGATGCTTGGGGCTGCCCAGGAACAGACAGGGATCCAGGGGGGTCCAAACTTGGCATCCTCTGGTCCAGATGGTCACACCAGCGCAGGAGCTGGGGATGGTGGCACCCACCATCAGCGGGGGCTCAGCCACTGAACTCAGCTCAGCAGCAGGCGCTGGGCACCTCCCCGGCACGGTGGCAGCGGTGGTCCATCCGCACCTCACTGACAGCTTCTCTGCCAGCGTGAGCCCCGTGCCATCATCCCCACCCACACCCTGGGACACCCCACACCTGTCCCCACGCTGCTCAGCTTCACGCTCAGCGGCCGGTGCCGCTCCTGGCCTTTGTCGCCAGCCAGGCACAGAGCAAAACAAAAGCAAATTCCCCGGCAGCTGAAGGTGCCATTTTTACGGCTGGGCTGAACAAGGAAGTATTTTTTGATCTCTTAAAAATCCCGAATATTATCTGACAGTTTATCTTGTTTCTCGCATCCGTGTCTTTGCAGCAACGCCAGCTCATTTACATGTGTATTGCGCCTGCCTCCACGGGTGCTGAGGTCAATTGAAACTCAAGAAAAGAGGAGAAATTTATGCAAAACTGTTGATTGCATTTGTATGTAATGAAATCATCCAATATTCATCTGACTATAGACTCTAATCTGAAAGGAGAAGTGAAGGACATAAGAGTCACTGGAAAGCAATAATGAGCTTCTGTAGTGATTAAAAAAGCACTTGAGCTTTCTGAAAATCCAGCCAGAAATCGTGTCTAATCAACACGGAATATAGGAGGCAGAGATTACATTGATACATTTTGCAAAGCTCACTGTTGAAAATGTATGCGAGCTGTAAACTCTGACATGCCATCCATGGTCTGTTTGATACAAATCCGGGCGGCACACAATCAGCGCCCGGGCTCGTCCCTGGCACAAAGCAATCTTGGTGTCTCTGCTCGATGACTCACAAGGAGTGCAATCACATCTATTTTGAAGAGCAATGTTGGTTTTTAACTCTGTGGAGAGCTTCCAGCTTCCTTGGAGTTTTTCCTTCCTTTCGCCTTCGCTTCGCCTTTCCCGGTGGCCGCTGGGCTTGGCTGGGGTGGTGGGAGGATGCCACCAGCCTCTGCCCCAACCCAGTTCTGAGTTCAGCAGCTCAGAGCAAACCAGAGTGTCCTGGTGGGGCTGAGCATGGCCACCCCAGCAGCCCTGGGAGGGGTGCAGGTATCTCTGCCTGGGGTGCAATGACAGGGACACCTTGTGTACACCCCCCCCTCAGGGACCACCAGCCCAGGGCAGCAGGAAATGATGGTGCCCCCAAACCCCCATGTGCTGTTAGGAGAGGGGTCCCAGCGAGTGTGGTGCGGTGTGGAGAGCCCAGGGCACAGCTTGAGGGGGCCCTGCCACAGCCCTCCCGTGCCCTCCTGCCCAACATGACCAAGCAGCATTTGCTGCTGAGGCCAAACCACTTTGTGGCCAAGGCGGCATCGATGACATCAGGCCCAGACCCACACTACACCCAGCTCAGCTGTTTTCTGGCCCGTATCCCTCTCCCTCCCAGGTTATGTGGTGCAGCTGGAGCTCCTTCCCCACCCGCCAACAGCATCAGCTGCAGCTTCTTAGCTCTGGGTGCCATCCAGGCTGGAGCTAGGAGAGGTTCCTGCTGATGCTGGAGGAGGAAGGAGCTTTTGTGGCAGGCAGGCTGTGTGCTGCAGCTCCTGCTGTGGAGAACAGCAGGTGATCTGTGCAGTGAGAGGGAAAGTGGGACCAGCCCTGAGCCGCCCTATGCCAGCCGGCTGCAGTCACAGGAAGTGCAGTGAGTGTGTGTGTCCTCTGCTCTCTTCTCCTGGGTGGTTTACAGCAGCCCTTGGTGGGAGCTGGGCTGGGGTGCTGTGGTGGTACTTGTGTGTGGTGGGTGCTGCTGCAGCCCTGTGCTGCTGGAGGGGGGCAGGGCTGTGGCCAGTGCTTTGTCTGCTTCTCTGGTGTGGCAAAGAAAGGGTGAGAGCAGGATGGGCTGTGGTGCCATGGTTCTGTGGGCTTGTGTGCTGTTCTGCTGGTACCAGGGTGAGAGCAGCATTGGTAGGTGCTGTGGCTGGTGCAGAGCAGGGGGGGTGTCAGGTATGGGTGCAGGCAAATGGGCTCCCCAAACCCCCCCTGCCACAGGACCACCAGCAAGGGTTGCTCCTGGTGCACATCTCTGCCTTTCTTTGGATTTCAAAGCTGGCTTTGCACCCGGTTTTGCCTGATCAGTGTGGCCAGTCCCAGACCTGCTCTGGACCTTCTCCCACAGCCTCCCAAAGGCCCAGCTGCTTGGGGGCAGACAGTGGCACCAGGGACAAATGGTTGCACTGGGGACAGACAGCTCTGGGGATGGGTGGTGGCGCTGGGCATAGCCAGCTCTGTCCCCAGCCTGACATGGCACGGCTTTATCACCAGGTTCTCATCCACGTGCAGCACAGTGAGATGCTACAGAGTGAGGAATAGAGTAAATACTTGGAATATTCCTCAAACTCTGCAAACCCAGGCTGCTGCTGGGATACTGAGCCTGTGACAACAGCATAAAAACCCCCAACCCCTAGTTGATAAATGTCAAAAGAACTACAGTAATCAGCTGAAAGCAATTTCCCCAGCCATGGAACTGCCCTGGGCTCGCCATTTTCCTTTATTCATTTATCATGGCAAGAGCTTTGGCCAAAATACACAAAGCAGAGAAATTGTTGACATGTGGGGCCCTAGCAGAGCAAATCTTTCATCCTTTTCCCCCTCCCCACTGCGCCCAAACTAACTTTTTGGGAGTTGTTTATTTAAGGCCTGCGGAGCACTTGGTGCTCTCTGAACCCAGATGCCTCGGGAGCTGGGCTGGGTGCTGGCCACCACATCCCCTCTTCCCATCGCCAGAGGCTGTGAGGAGGCCACTTCTCATGTCAGGATGTACCCACTGGGGGTGAGGAGCTGAGCTGTGCTCATGATCTACTTCTGCCTCCTCCGCCCTGAAATGTGGTACCGGTGGCTTGCACAGGCACACTGTAACTGGTGAGGGAGGACAGATGCTGGTTTTGGAAAGTTCTTGTGTTGGCTTTCAGTCTTCTTGGTCCTGGCTAAAACAGCCACACAGACAGCACTGGTTTTGGTTCTCTATCCACACAGCCTGGGGAACCCAAAGCCCATCACCCTGCCCACTGTGCCCTAGTCAGTGCTGAGCTCCCTGTGCCTCCTGTCTCCAGGGCCAGGCTGCAGGTAGCTCCCTGGCTGCAGCAACAGGCAAGTGCTGGGGTGTGTGAACCCAAGCAGACACACCAACTCAGCAGTGACTCTCCCAGAGCTGCTCCTCAAGTTCCATTCTGACTTTATTTGAAGCAAAAATAAACAGTGAGGTACAGCTGCAGAGCACGGGTTCCCCTCGCACCCAGTCCCTGCTTCTGCTGGGGTGCACGAGGGAGCAGGGCAGTCTGTGTCCCTCCTGTGCCTCAGCTCCTGAGCAGGAGCCCTTCCAGCAGCCTCCAGCTCTCCTTCCTGCTCTTTTATTTTAACCTTAGTTCACCCAATGCTGTTGCCACCTGTATGAAGAACAGTGAGATGAGCTGTTCCCCTCCCTCCAGTACAACCCAAGGTGGGAATCGGAGCAGCCAAAGCACAGGAGGTCTGGCAGAGTTGCCTCTGTCCATTGGCTGAGGCTGCTGGCTCTGGGCAGGGATGGTTGCTGGATGTGGCAGTCTGCTTGGAGGGGGGGCTCTGTCCATTGGGATGACACTATTGAAGCAGCTCCTTGGTCTTGGCTGCCAGCAGCTTGTCCATCTCCGCCGCGGTGTCATCTGCCATTTGCTGGATCTGTGGCAACACAGCACAGGTCAGAGTCACACCTCAGGTGAGGCCAGAGCTTAGAGGGAGTGACCAGATCATGCCCTGAAGCAGAGCCCACAGTCCCAGTAACACCCAGGAGAGTGTGGGACAGGAACTGGCTCTTCCTCAGCGGTTCTGTGTGCAGGGAGAGCAGGGACCAGCCAAAGACCTGGAGAGACGTGTGATACCACCAGCTCCTGGCTGAGCTGTGCAAGTGAGGTGGTGGAGTCTCCTTCTCTGGAGATATTCCAGACCCATCTGGATGCCTATCTGTGCAGTATGAGCTGGGGAGCTGCTTTGGCAGGGGGGTTGGACCTGATGATCTCTCGAGGTCCCTTCCAACCCCTACAATTCTGTGATTCTGTGACTCCACTGTGTCTTTAGAGAGGCACTGGGGAGGGCAAAGGTAGAGACCTGCTGGTGAGGGCTCATCTCCTTACCTCATGCCACCTTTCCACTGTTAGAACTGACAGGTAACGGAGGAGCACAGCCTTGGGATGTGCTAAGAAGTCACAGAGCAAGTAACAGATGTGTTTATTTCTTGTAAAAAGGAATAAATGGCAATGGCTAAAGCCCTGCCCAGGGATCTGGTCTCCTGCTAACATGGGATGGATGTGGCAAGCATGTGAATGGGACCAAAACATGTGTGCACTTAATAAGTGCAGCTAAGGGCTGGAGCACTTGGGGGAGTTATGCACTAGTTTCACTGGGCTGATGACGGTGCTCCCAAGGTCTGAGGTACATGACAATAATCTTTCCTCACACTGAAAAATTTGGGTGCAAGGAAAAGTTAAGACTTGAGGCAGTACCTCTACAAATGCAGAGAACCATCTGGCTGCTCTGGGAGAACTGCTTCCCAACAGGATTGGGTTACAATAGCATGGCCATTTTTCCTGCTCACACAAACGCTCTGTGTATGGCTGTTTATTTTTGTGAGCACACAGAGAACTGTCCTGAAGCATTTGTGATGTATCTGACTTCAGCTGTTAATAAACAAACAGCTAAAAAGTAATGGCCTGCCTTTGGAGGCATCTATTCAGCAAAACACTTAAGCTTGTGCCTGAGTTTATGCCCAAGTAATTGACTTTAGTGACATCTGCTCTTAGGGAATTAGGCATGTGCTTAAGTATTTTCCTGAATTGGAGCCAAAAACTCCTAACAGAGATAATCTCACTAGCCTTTTCATTAATAACAAACCAGAGCAATCCTCATTAACACCAGCTGTTCTGCAGTGGCCAGGCACTGTGCAGAGGGTGGCAGAGCTGTGGACAGGAGTTGCTTTGCTCCCAAGTTCAGTTGCTTTCTGTAACAATCCCTCGTGGTACAAAAGCTTTCAGGGAACTCTTATTAGATATGTTTCTTTTTCCCCCCCTTGTCAGCTTACAGTGGTTCATCTTGTAAATCCAGCTCTGAGACTGAGGCCCCAAATTTCACAAAGTAAATACAACAACCATGGCTGGCTCCAAAAATTTAGCCTGGGGCCACCCATTCCCCCATCAGCTTCTCAGAGCTGGAGATTTGTCAGCAGGGGCTGGGGCAAGCCCAGCACTGAGCTGTGCAACATCATGATATGGCAGGAGGGGGAAGAAAAAAAATTACCTGCTTTTCTAGCAGCCAGATGGTGTCTTCAGACACTTTGTTCTTGAACTTCTTTACTTGGTTGATGCTTTTGCTTCTCACCTTTCTCAGGACCTCTTTGGACTTGTTGGTGGACTGCTTGGCAAGCTTGGCCAGGCTCTCTCTGTGCTCTCTTGTTACCCTAGCAGTGAGGGGAAAGAAAACACCAAAAGGATTATTATTTTTTTTCTTTCCTGCTGCCAAAGCACCTGTGGGAAAAAGGGAAAATCAGAAAATCCAGCTCCAGGCTGAGAGATGGAGCTGAGAAGGGTAATTCTGCAAAGCCACAAGGAAATCACCATCCCTTCCTGAACTGGGGTATCACCTCCTCACAACTGAAGAGCCTGGATTAGGTATCTGGAAGTACACAGCTTATGCTACACTCAACCTTATTGCAGCTCATCATAACCAGGCTTTTTCACCAAGACAATGTGAATGGCAAGAGGATGATGCTAGGCATGGCTGGCCACAGGTAATTCACAGAATCACAGAGTTGTAGGGGTTGGAAGGGACCTGGAGAGCTCCTGGGGTCCAACCCCCCTGCCAAAGCAGCTCCCCAGCTCATACTGCACAGGTCGGCGTCCAGATGGATGCCCAGGAGGACATCAGCTTCACCTTCCCCCTGACCTGGGGGCTGTCACTGCTGTGGTGCTGCAAGAAAATCCCTGATTCCTCCATCCCAAACTGCAAACTGCTGGCAGGAATGAGTCTGGCCACCTGCAGGAGGCACAGGAGTGGCCAGTGTGTCCCCTCAGCTTTGGCAGTGCAACTACAGCTGATCTCTGACAGCATCTGCTGCTAGTGCTCAACAGCATTTTCATTATTTTGGTGGCTAGTGAAGTTTCCAGACCTCCCTGAGAATGAGAAACCCTGGTGTGCTCATGGAGATCTGCTAGTGAGAGTGTGTCCATCTGCTCACAGAAGATACTGCAACAGAAACACTTCACAGAGTTCTGAAATGGGCTGCAGCAGGCTGGGTCACCAAAACACTGAGGCCAAGGATCATCCTGCAGAGAGCTCGGGCATCGCAGGGTGAGGGCTCTGGGACAGCATGGGTGTGCGTTGGGGGATGCTGTGGGGGCTGATCAGACCCTCAATCCTTTCCCAAGGAAGTGGCACAGGTGCTGATCCCTCCCCTCAGCAGCCAGGCTGCTCCCAGATGCCGCCCTCTCACCAGTTATCTCTACCCTCTGGTGCTGGAGGGAACGGGCTGCCCAGAACCAACGAGTAATTCCTGGCAGCCCCAAGTAAAGCCAACAGACTGAGAGCGTGACCCAGCCCTGGCACCCACACTGCCCTCACCAGGCATCCCACCGGCACTGCCTCAGCCCCCCAGCCCCATCCCACTCCCTGCTGCAGGACAGTGAATCCCACACGGGGAGAGGTTTGTGCTGAGCACGGCTCAAGCCTGGACCAAGTGCCTGATTAGGGGCGAGCAGGGTTCCTTGTGGCTTCCTCTGCATCCCAACATCGATGCCTTCAGGGCGTCTCGTGTTCAGTCTCCTGGCCAGAGGTCCCGTTGCACATGTGAAAGCAGCAGAGCCGCCTCGCAAACAGAGGGCTGGGTGAGGTCAGACTCTCAGGCAGCTTCTTTTGGATGAGGGGGGGGCAAGGGGGGAGTCAATCCCAACTGCTAAACTGAGAGGAGGGAGCTGGAAATCTCTCCCATGTCCTGCTGGGTGGTGAGGCGAGCGGGGCTGCTGCAGCTGGGGACACAGAGCTTGCCATCAGCCATCTGCCTGCCTGCTCGGATCGTGCTGAGGGTATCACTTGCCTGCTTGGGGCTGCTGAGCCTTTAAGGAAATGTTTTTGTTTATGCAGCCCTGCCAGATTTCCTATGCTTCTTGGCACGGGGTCACAGCTTTCATGCCTCCTTGTCTGTCTTTATTAACACCAATTTCTTTTTATCACTGCGCAGCGCCGTGGAGTTTCTCAGCGGGTTTTATGTTCCAGCCAGACTGTGTGTAAATTCTCAGCAATGCTACCAACAATGCCAGAAACGGACACTTTTTCAAGCAGATGCTGTTTCTGGTTAAGGAATCCATCAACACAAGCCAGCCCATGGTTTCTAAGGACAGTTGTTTAAATCCTGCCCCCAGACCTGGGACTTTCAAGCTGTTCTTAGGTATGTTTTCTTTTCTGTCTAGTAACTGTTGCTCCTGCCCCCTCTTTCAAGGCAAAAAAAGTGCACAGTGAGTGTGGGGAAGGAGTGCCAGAAGTGGGGAACAAGGATGAGGCTGCCTGTTGCCCCTTTGCCTCTCCCCTGGTGAACGCTGCCTTCCCCTCCAGCTCCAGGAGCAAGGGGCTCAAACCCTGCCATTCCTCCGGGGATGCTCCTGCCCCTTGAGGACCAGGATGGAGCCTGGTGACTGATGTACCAGGGTGTTCACACAGCCTGCCCCATGGGTAACATCTCTTTCTCTCCCAGGTTTAAGCACTGCGACCCTCAGATGCTCCTCACCCAGCACATGGCAGGAGCAGACCCCAGCCAGCACAACATAAGCCCCACGTCTCATCTCCGACACAAGACTTTTGATGTGGGTAAGAATAATTTCTGTATCTCAAATGGTAGGAATTTCCTGTGAAGGAGAGGGACCAGTTAAAGGAACAGAGGCTTAACTAGATCCTCTGCATGCATAATTGGAGATAAACATAGGGTGCAACGTATATTGCTCAACAACAAGCATGCAAGAGGCTTCTGGTGATGAGCAACCCAGCTCAGAAACAGCTTTGGGGTTGTTTTTTTTTGGAGTCCTTTCTCCCCATAGTAGGTATCTTTGCATATTTCTTAAAGGGCAAAGGAAATAAAAGCTCACAATGAGTCATTAAACTTTCAAATGAGTCATCTGGCTTTCAGTAAAGCATGTGTAAAAATATTACTAATTTACAAACAATATCCAGTGGAACACAATGGGTCCAAAAAAGATGAATCTAAAAATGAGGCAATACCATGAAAGACACAAGGTCAGGTCAAATTCGGCCAGGAGATCAACCAATCCCAATGTTCCCATGGCTGGATTTCTTTCTCTTTTCCTTTTTTTTTTTTTTTTTTCTTTTTAAACCCTCTGAGAACAGTTTTTTAATACAAATAAATATTGCCTGTGCAGTGCTGGCAACACAAACAGGCGAATGCCTCGGGGAGCAGAGGGGATCCTAGCAGGAAACAGAAGTAAACACCAATGAAACTAGTGTATTTTTTCTGCTAAAGCTGCAATGCAAAACTCTAAGCTAACAGAATAAATACTGGAATGTAAACTCTGCTGTGAAGTGCCCAGTTGAAACACTCTGGAGCACTGAAGCACGGCTCGACCTGCACAAGGTAAAACATGATGCACGTGTGTCTGGCTGACAGGTCAGGCTGAAAAGTGTTTTTAAGAGTAGGCAGGGTCTACTCAGGCTTGGCTTGACTTCTTCTAAGCCTCCCCTTGGGAAGGAATGGCTTTCTGCAGAGACTGCCCTGTCTCCTCAATTGGGAGTCGTTTGCTTATGTTTCACACCTGCCATAATCTTGGGGATTTCATGGCATCCGTGTGTCCCGCATCCTTTCCTGAACACCTTCAGAGAGCTGGGGCAGTGAAACACTTGGGAAAAGTAGGAAAAGTAATTCAGGGATATAGGGTTATAAAGGGGCCTGTGGCAGAGCTTTACTATTTCTAATACCTTCTGCATCAGAAGTTTTGAAAAACTTCTCTGCTTGTCTTTTTGGGTAAGTGGATAAAACTCTGAAAGACCCAGTCCCAGAGGTGCTGCGCGGGCAGGCTGTGGGGCACGTCCCCCAACCATAAAACCTCTTTAACTTGGGACTGCCTGGGCTGCAGCAACCCTTTCCTTGCACACCAGGAGCTGGGAGCAGCAGCCCTTTCCTTATGCAGCAGAGGATCCACGCTCAGCCCATCTTTGCTAGGGAGAGAGGACCTGGTTTTGCTCTTCAGCATGGCAGAAGCTGGTGACAGACCGTATGCGTTTGTTTAAAAAACAGTCTTATTTTTTTAAAGATTGGGATTTGCAGTTTTGGAGTTTCCTCCCCTGCAATTCCTAGTCAAGGATGACCCAAGTGCCCATTAACAATCAAACCACTGTGCAGCAACCCGGGAGCCTCAGCAATTATGAAGATAATGGTGCCCTCCTCCTCCTCCTCCTCTCGTGAGGAATGGGGGAAGGGTAGGGAGCACGAGGGAAAGGAAATCAGCAAATAGAATGAAAATGTCACTCCCTCTCACCGACAGCAAGGGAAAGCTGCAATTAGACTTCTCCCATCCAAACGCTAGATAAAATCCCCCCAGAATCTTTAAAGTAGATCTAAAGGAAATGTTGGCTTCATCTTTCCTCAGAAGTCACCTGCTTGTGAAGTGCAGCACATGTGGAAGGTGTTTGTGTGTGCTAGTAGAGTATGGAGCCACCTCTACCCTTTGGGGAAGGTGCTGACAGCACCCCAGGCTGTGAGATCAGTAGCACATCTGCCTCTGACCAGGGTATTTAAGACTCCTGTGGGGTCTGAGCACCCCAGGAACCTATGAGTTTTCCTTGCCCTGCCCAGACCTGGGCAGAGCAGTGCTCCTGCCCCTGCTACAGGCTGTGCCTACGCTAGTGAGCTGTGCAGCACAGTGTGAACAGAGGTCTTGCTCCATGTGATGTCTCAGGGACTGAACACGTGTGTGCAGTAGGGAAGCAGGCACTATGCTGCACTCCCAGGGGCTGCTTCCCTGTGAAGCATCATTGGAAAGGACTCCTCCTCGCAGGCAGAGCCCCCAGCATGCTGCAGCCCAACGCTCACTAAGCAGGGATCCAGGGTCACTTCTGAGCATTCTCCTGATCCAAACTGAACTGCTGGTGCGGTGCCACCTCCTGCCCTGCCCAAGGAGACACCTGTGATGGGGCAGGAAGTGATGCTCAGTCCTAGCCCAGCACCAGTCCAGTTTCCCATGCAGCTGTCAGCTCTACGACGTGTGTTACACTACACAAGGCAGTGCATTTCTTAGGGCGATCCCTTTCCTCCCTCTTTCTTTCATCACTTCTTTCAGTGTTCTCTGCAGCAAGGTGCTATTCACCCTTGTACTGCTGGCTTACTACTGCGTTACTGCTGGTGTATCTCGAGGGACTTAGAGCAAGGCAGCAGAGACTCAGCCCCTGAACTGAGGCAATACAGCTTCAAAAACCTCTGGCCATCTCTTACACACTGCT
Organism: Laterallus jamaicensis coturniculus; assembly: GCA_022605575.1. Lineage (NCBI taxonomy): Eukaryota > Metazoa > Chordata > Aves > Gruiformes > Rallidae > Laterallus > Laterallus jamaicensis. The sequence continues at coordinate 8,629,500 of JAKCOX010000022.1, forward strand.
GCAGCCAACTGGGACCAATGTTCTTCTGCAGAGGGAAGATAAAAACCAGTAAGAGCGACCATCAGATGCCAAAACATGGTGACTTAGAGCTCAGACACTTGGGAAAGCTTCCACCTGATGCTTTTAGGGACTCAGATGATTATTCTTTTCCCTGAACCGTAGCTATTTGGGAGGCAGCTGTGTCACGACATGACAGCAATCGTGCATGCTCAGGCTCTGAGGAGCACTCACCACAGCCTACTGCATTACCTTGCATGATGATGCACTCAGGCAGCCATCGATACTCACTTAGGAATCGGCACCCGAATTATCGTCCCATCCATGTCTGGGTTCAGGTTCATGCCGCTCTCCCTTATAGCCTTCATAGCTGCAGCTGTGCTCTGTAAAACAGATCAAAAGGTAAAGGGAATTAGGAAATAATCATTCCCATATGCCAGAACTCTGTCAATAGTTGGCAATCCATCTCCACAGAACATGGAAACATTTACTTCTGTTACCAGTAAGATCAGGAAGTTACATTGGTGCAGAGAGCTTTGATCAGACCGAATGGGAAACTAGGGCCGTGCTCAGTATCAGGGGGTAGGGGGGCACGAAGGGGGGAGAGGGGAAGGGAAGCAACAACAAAAGAAAAACTGTTTTGCTTCTTTGAAACTCTTTGAATGGTTTGAGGCAACGCAGAGTGAAACCGCAATAAATCCCCAAGGCAGAGCCTGACTGTGGCGAAGGAGATGAAAGATTCAGAGCGTTTAAGAATTCCAGTTGGATGTTTCCCACTAGAAATCACACAGTGCCAATTTAGAGACATTAACGAACTTAACCACTTCAGCACTAGGGCCTGACCACATTCCAGCAGGGCAGTAGCAGCTGGCTGAGAAATCATGCCTGTGCCCAGCTCTGTGTTTATTTTACAGCTTATTACTCAGGATTAACGTCTGGAAACTCCACTGCCGCTGGCTGATGCTCTGCTCTGCTTGAAAGGTGGGGTGCACAGGTTTGCCTGGTAACTGCAAAGTGATTTAAAGGCTTCCTTCCTCATCCCAGGGTGCTGGTGTACCTTTACAGAGGGTCAATCTTTCTGGTTAAATCAGAGTCTTGACAGGAGCTCTGCCAGCTTGCTTCGTTCTTGACACTGACAATTAAAAGACCGAGTGAGTCTGTATTCTTGTGGCACTCATGTGGCATTTCCTACTGCTATTTCTGATGCTCTTTCCCATCATTAAATTTAACTCCAGGCTGCTGCAGTAGATGGTATTTATGGAGTTTGGCTTTTGTCAACTGAGGCACAAACTAAAGCTCCACGTGTTTGTTTAGGTCTCTGACATCACTGAGCAAAACAAAGGCTTTGCTGAGGTTTGGTAAGATGTAAGTGCTGTCCTCTAGAACACAAGGGCAGAGAAAAGGTAACCAAGATGATCTCAGTGTGTGAGGAATGTAAACGTGTTATTCCATGGACAGGGCTTGCTCTGTAGGAAGGAAATGCTCAGCAAAAGCTTTGTTTAACATACATACTGGAGGAGACAGCTGAAGGGGGAAATACTGCAATATTACCTCCATGCTCTTGCAGCCCATGAAATAAATAGCTGTGCTTTAAAAACCCTGGTCTTACAGGTCTCAGGCAAACAGAATTCAACCCTGCAAGTCCCTTTCTGTGACTGATGTCTTTCCCAGGCTCCTCAGGTGTCCCAGACACCTGTATGTGGTGGTGGTGTTAGAGTTTGGCACAGTTATAGTACAAAGGAGCTGCATCAAGAGAAATACCTGTAGCTCTGGTTCAAATGAAAAGCAGCCCTTTGGCTTGCCCAGCAAATGTAGGCAGTATTCTGTACCATGATGTTTCATCTCTCACATACCTGTCTCTGTGCCTGAGCTCCTGCTTGGACCTAAGTCAGGGAGTGACTTCCCCAGCCCTCTCCACTCCGGCACTCTGAGGGACCTCGATGCACTCGCTGATGAGGGGCCTTCATTTTTCAAAGCCATTATACATGCTGGATACACTTTAAGAAACACTTAGGCATCAAGTGCCTTCCACTGACCTCCTCTGAGACTTTGCTGACTTAATTAATTGGGGAAAGCCTTTGCAAAATAAATAGAGATAAGCTTTGGCAAACCTCCAGACCTGGAGCGGGATGAATAGCTAACCTTGGGCTCCTTACTGCGCCTAGCTGCACAGCTCTGGCTGCAGGGGACCACAAGTGCTTGATCCCAAGGTGGGATTCAGATCTGCTGCCTCATTTAGGAACAAGCCTAACTAAGGCTCCTGCAGCAAATTAAGGGAGGTTGGCTCTGCCAGAGGCTGAGTTCAAGCATCTCATTTGGGTTCTGACCCGCAGGTGCTGCCAAGGGAGGAGCTCACCAACTTCAGCAGCGCCCAGGGCAAGCCCTGGAACAGCACTGTGCATGGGCCCAGCTTTGTCCCACCAGGGAGGCTTTGCAGAAGCTCTAAGTCTGCATCAGCAGCCTTTGCCATGAGCTCTCAGGGGTGTCACCAGCCCTGGTGACAAATAAATAAGTTTTAGAGGAGTTTGATGATGTTCCCAGCACAAGTACAGACCATTCCAACCTTGTTCTGTGCACAGTCACGTCTTTGTAAGGAGCTGACATGATGTAAATACAACAGGGCAGATGCAGCATCACCCTCATGTGTGTAATTTAGGTGAACCAAAGGGTAGTGTGTGCACTCAAGAGTACCAGGTGCCGTAGAAGGATGGGAAATGAGGGGAGCTGGCAAGGCACAGTTAATCCAGGCATCTGGTCTGTGACATGCTTAGTGCAGCTTTCAGCCAAGCTCTTGCAGACTGATGCCTGGGAAAGCTGGAATCAAAACTCACTGCCCTTGGTGACTATGAAGCAGGTATCCTTTATTGCAGCACTGGGCACACAGGGGATCGCTCCTCCGAATGTGTGCCCCAATTAAAGCCAAATTTCTCCTGTTTATACAGATTAACTCTACTTAATCTACTTAATCCATCTGATGGGAAGACAGACCCTAAGCAAAGTGCTGGTGCTGCAGCACAGGTACAAGCAGTCGCAGCCTGACAGGCAGCACTCTCATCTGACCCTGAGCCACGGCACGTGAGATGCTCTGTGCGCCAGGCAGGGCTGGAGACTCACTCACCCTTGTGCAGTCAGTAGCAAAACACCCCTTCTGTTTTGTGTCAGCCTCAGAGCGACACACAGCCCAGCCAGAGCTCTCAGCCCTGCCAGGTTTGACTGATTTCACCTAAATGTCTCTTTGCTCAGCATCAACCTGTTTGTTCCCATGGTAGTTCTCTCCCCTCGCGGTGCCTTCGGTGATGGGGTCCTTACCTCTGGGAAACTGGTCATGTTCACTATAATGAGCTGTGGTGACTTCTGGGAGATCTGCCCCAGCTGGTTGAGAGGAAACTTCCCATCTTTTGTCATCACCATTATGTGGTCAAGGGCCCCTCAAAAGAACCAAACACAGGGGGGTTTCAGTATGATACAGCCATTCACAGCAAGGCTGAAACAAAACCTCATATGCAGCGTCCCACTCCCCTTCTGGGATGCAAAATAAAGTTGTTACAAAGGAAAAAAAACCCACAAAACCATGTTTGTTCAGACTTCAGGTGCTGTTTGTGTTCACACACCCCCTGTGCTATTTGCAAGCTAAACATTTCAAAGCTACTCCAAAGCACAACATGAAAACAAAACTCTTCGTTTGTTTTTGTTACTAGAATAGAAAACCTGAGCAATGTTGTTTGGAATTAAGAGGAAATAAGGAGGTTTTAATTCTTAGAACTTAAAATCAAAATGTTGCTCTAAAAAATCAAGACACTATTGTCTTTAACTTAGCAGTGTTCTCTTAAATGCTTCATTTTTTTCCCCCCAAGTCCCAAGAGGAGGTGTTGTACACTGCCTAATTTAAAGTATTCAGTTTCTCCCTGAGCTACTCTTAATCTGCTCTCTAGTTTCTGCTCCAAAAATGTTAACAGGCCAAAAGGCACATGGGACAAGAGGCACTTTATCAGTGCAATTAAAAAAAAAATACCTATGGTTAAAATAAATAGTTAAGAGACTGAGCTACGCTTTCCAACTCCATTAAAGCCTGAAGTGCCCCTGCCAGAGCTGGGGTGGTGAATGATTCCAATTTGGTCATTGTTTAATGTTAATTTTATCCCTGAAACTTGACACTACTTACAAATATGCATGTTCAGAGTGTTAGAGCAACTGTAGCTCAGCCAAATACATTCACATTTCTTCCTAAAACACAAAATGCACTAAGTGAATGAGGCTTGCAAAGGTCACTAACCACAAAGACATGCAGAAAAACAAGAAAAAAAAGTTTGTATATGCCAGACACCAGCCTGATGGCAATTTCCAAAAGGCTAATTTAATGGCAATTGGATTTTTCCTGCCCTACTGCACCATTAGCTGACAACCTGCTTCTTCATCACATCTGCAAACAGTTCAGTTAGACACTTTTGACATCTCCCACTTACAAAAGCTATTTCCAGGAAGCTATTAACAAAAATGGATTCTTCCTGGTCAAGCTCAGGGTGAAGCCAGCTTTTAGTTAGGGACATCAGGGTTGTAGTAATCGGGTGCCCAGTGAGTAATTCAATCGAAAGAAAATACATTTGGGAAAAAAAAATATTAAAATAACCAGAGTTCTCTGTTACTGGGACCAGTACCTTTATTTACAGGCAACAGAGCATCATACAATAAAGCTACCAACCTGCTGAGGTTCTAACACTGAGATTTCTGCTGAAATCTTCTTTCAGAGCTTCTACCACTGCCTGCATGTCTTCTTTGGCTTCCTCCAAGTTGATGATATCCTCAACTAGGGCAGCGCTGATGTTCACTCTGGCTTGAGGCTGCCCTTTACCTTTAGCTGCAGAGTACACATAACATTGATTAGTTTCTGACAACAGTTTGTTGTTGCATTACAAAGCAGAAAGAAGACATCAAAACCACTGTTACATTCAGAACTAACATAAACTAAAGTAACTGTATTTTTAATGAGTAAATAGCCCAGCACTTGAGCCCATAATCACACAATCACAGAGTTGTAGGGGTTGGAAGGGACCTGGAGAGCTCCTGGGGTCCAACCCCCCTGCCAAAGCAGCTCCCCAGCTCATACTGCACAGGACGGTGTCCAGATGGGGCTGGAATCTCTCCAGAGAAGGAGACTCCACACCCCCTGGGCAGCCTGTCCCAGGGCTCCCTCACCCTCACTGGGGAAAAGTTCCTCCCCATGTTGGTGTGGAACTTCCTGTGCTCCAATTTGCAGCCACTGCCCCTTGTCCTGTCCCCACAGACACTGAAAAGGGGCTGGCCAATTCCCCCTGCACCCCATGCTTCAGATATTGATAACCATTGATTAGGTCCCCCCTCAGTCTTCTTTTCTCCAGGCTGAACAGCCCCAGCTCTCTCAGCCTTTCCTCACAGGATAGATGCTCCAGGCCCTTCATCATCTTCGTAGCCCTTCTCTGGACTCTCTCCAGGAGATCCCTGTCCTTTTTACACCAGGGAGCCCAGAACTGGACACAACACTCCAGGTGGGGCCTGAGCAGGGCTAAGCCAAATATGTATTTGTGGGTCACGCTGTGTGCACCAACTCAACTCCAGCCTGGACAACTGCTCCCCACTGCCCCAGTGCAGCAGCAGCTCCACATGGTACCTCTCTCTGGATGCTGAAGACCATCGGGCGAACCAGCTCCTCCAGAGCTGCCCTCTGCCTGTGTACTGGTACAGGAGATAAGGAATAAGGAAGGACATTCTGGCAACACACCGAGGGCTGCAAACACTCAGAAAAAGGCTGCTGCTGTTACCTTTTTTGGTAGCAAGCTGTCTGGTCAGCAGCATCTGATGGACACACTGCCTGCAGCCATCCAGGAGCAGGGCTGGGCAGCCTGCAGGAGCCCGTGGCAGCCCTTGTATCGCTGCCAATGAAGAACGACAGAGCAGGGAAGGCAGGTGGCGGAAGCATCGCAGCGCTGCAGCCATCCTCACAGCGCTTCTCTAACTCCCCTGGAACAGAGAAAAGGTGGGTGCTCCACACCGTGTGCCAAAACCAAATGGGTTCAGGTCTCAGTGGTGCCTCTGAGTGCAAGGTGACAGTTCAGGGTGCGGGCAGCAGGCCAGGGCGCACGGCAGTGACCTGGGGTGCACAGCAGTGACCCAGTGTGTACGGCAGTGACCCGTGGGGCTTGGGTGTCAGCCAGTCCGTCCCACACTATCAGCGGGCCTGTGCTCACCCATCCCGAGGGGCACGGGCCTGGGATGCAAAGGCCACACCTACAAAGCGGGAGCAGCTGGTTATACCCCGTATCCCCACACCGGCTGAGTGGATACCCTCACTTCTGCCACAGCGGCCGGAGCCCTCTGGCTCCCCCGAATTCAGGGGTTGTTGGGGCTGGGAGGCGTTACCGCGGGGCTGCCGTGCTCAGAGCCACAGACGGAAAAGCGGGGCCCGTCCGCACCGGCGCCCGGGGGAGCTGGGAAACTGCGGCTACCGGAGGGCCCTGCCTCTCCCGGCCGCGGGCCACCCATGGGAGGGACCCCCTCCCTGAGCTCCCCGCGCCCCGTCCCCGCCGGGGATCCCCGAGCGGCGCCGGGCCCGCCCCCTCCCCGCCCCGCCCCGCCCCACGGGCCCGCCCCGGCACCGGGCCCTCTGCCCGGGCCGCGCCAGTCCCGCTCCGCCCCGTCCGCCCGCGCCCCCGCCCGATGCCCCTCGGAGGCCGGGCCGGGCCGGGCCGTGCTGCGCCGGGCCGGGGGCGGAGGGGAGGGGAGGGGAGGGGAGGGAAGGGGGCGGGTGGGCGTCCGCCCGCCGCCTCTCTCACCGTCGCGCAGCCCTGCGCGTTTCGTCCAGCATCATCGGAGCGCGCCGCGAGCGTTACGTCACTCAGCGGCGCCAAGGGAGGGGCGAGGCCTGCACGAAGACGGAGCGGCCGCGGCCTGCGCGGCCCCGCGGCCCCATGGTGAGTAGGGCCCCGGCCCGGCCCCCGCCCCGCCCGGCCCCCGCGCCGCCCCGCTCTCACTGGTGCCCTCCGCAGAGCCATGGAGCCGGGGCGCCAGACGCTGCCGCTGGAGAACGCCTCCATCCTGTCCGAGGGCGCGCTGCAGGACGGGCACCGCCTCTGGATCGGCAACCTCGACCCCAAGATCACCGAGTGAGTCACCGTGTGCGCGGCGCCTCCCCCGCCGCTACCGGTACCCCCGGCGGCGGCCCCGCCTCCCCCGGGCCCCCTTGGCCTTCGGGGGCGCCGCCTCGCTGCCGCTACCCCGCCCCCAGCGGCGGTACCGCACCCCCGGTACCCCCAGCGGCCGCGCCTCGTCTCCCCGCCCGCGCCCCGCCCTTGCCGACCCGAGGGTCCGGCTCCGGTGCCTTCGCCCGGGTGTGGGACGGGGGAGCAGCGTGGGGGACCCGGCCGAGGGGTTCCCCCGCACCAGGAGGGCAGCGCAGACCGGTGCAGCGCCCCCGGTTCTTCCCTCCGCCCCAGCGGGTTGCCAGCCGGGCCCAGCTCCCGCGGCGTTAGCCCGGTGGCCCGAAGTGCGGGAGGTACATGGGGTGTCTCCAGGGCTGCGCTGGCCCCACGGGCCGCGGGGCTCAGGGGTAGGCACTTCGGTATGGCGTACGGCGGTCCTGTGAGCTCAGGAGCCCGGCTCCCTCTTGTGTTCCCAACTAGGGGAGGGTTGGAGGCTCAGGTGTGAGGCCTTCAGGGTGACGCAGAGCTTTGTTCCCTGGTTTTGCTGGTGTCAGCAGGGGGGTGTAGGTGGAACAGAGGAGAGTCCTGTGAGTAGCTGAGCGGTGCCAGGGTAGAGCCAGCTGCAAGCACATCAGGGAAACACATGCGTATTTCATGCTCTCTCCAGGCTACAGACAATTACCTTCTGAGCAGACATAACATTCAACCAGCTACATTGTCAAGAGATATGCCTTGCTGTCCAGTATTTGGATAGTGTGCTGAGAAACCAGTAGGTCCTATTAAAACAAAACCAATCCAACCAACAACCCACAAACCAGAACGATTTGGGGTTTATGCACTTCTAAGAAACAAGCATTTCTGATTAACTATTGTATATGTCTGTCATGGAATACTTTTTCTTCCAGCTTCTTTTTGTGTGTGTGCAGGTGCTAGGTTTTTATTCTAAATGTGGTTCATCTTAGCAGAGCAGATTTCTAATAGCCTCTAAATGGAATCATTAATGCTTTGTGCTTTGCAGCCATTCAGCTTGGGGTGGTTTCTGCATTAATTATCATTTTTATCCCACAGCTATGTTACTCTGGTTTGTCCACATTCACTGACCACCTAAAATTGGATATAGTTCTTGAATGTGTTTGTTTGCTGGGTCCTTAAGAGATTTAGGAAACTGGGTTAGTGTGAGGGAAGAATAGTGGGTGTTTGCAGATGCACTGGATCCTTTTGCTTCCTGGGATGATCGTTAGTGTGTTTATAAAGACCCTTTTAGTCTAGGTCAATCCTCTGAATCTAGGCCAGGCAAGCAGGAGCTTTATATGGCAAAATTTACCATTTCCATAGCTTGGGTGGAATGAGGTTTGTGGGTTTCATCCAGCTTCTTGTGTGAGCAGGCTGTGCCTTTTCAGATACACCATTGCAGTTGGGTGAGTTCAGCAGTCTGGGTGTGGGGCAGAGCTGCCCTGGTACCCTCACTGCCAGGGATTGTGCCTAGAGCAGCATCACAGCTGTGGGCAAGGGGCTTTGTTCTCCAGCACCATCAAACCTAGAGTGCTTCCACTCCACTAGGTGATTAAAGCTTGCCAGTGAGGAGTGATGATGCTTGCTGCTTACTTTAGGCTCTGTAATTCTGTGTCTTGCCTTTGGTTGTGCTTTAGAAGCAGCTGTTCTGTCCTGCAAACTGTATCACAATCTCTGTTTTCTTGTGAATAAAAAGAGAGGAAGTTCCTTTAACACACTGTCAGTGTAGAGAGGAAGAGTGCAGCTCTGTCAAGTCAGTAAGTTTCTATAAATCCTCTTGACCCTTACTTTCTCATCCAGGGGACTTGTATCTCAGCTCATGCTGGCACATGGGAGTTATCCCCCTGGATAACTAATCACACAACTCAAAACACAGACCAAAAGCTAAATGGCTGTTTCTTCATTTGCTGCTTTTATCTGATTTTAAAGGGTCGCCCCTGCAATTTGGATGTTAGATTTGGTTAAGACAGAGTAAAGTTGATTGAGTTGGTAGCAGGGTTAATAACTGGCTGTGACTTTCTTGAGCAGAAATGAGTTCAGAAAGTCTTGAATTAAACCAAGACTTCCTTTTAGAGAACAACTTAGAGCTGCAATCAAGTGCTGGGGAGTTAATAGGTAACATGCACATCTAAGCACAAGTTGCAGGAATGGGAATTCATAAGTGTAGGGCTGCCCACAAATTACAGCCTGCAATCTGATGGTTTATGGGAGGGTGTTGTGTACACCAAGCAACTGTGACTTGAATGGGAGTCTCAAAGGATCTCAAACGCTGATGTACCCTGTGTACTGGGGTATGGTGGGTCTTCTGGGGGGCATTACCCTGTACCAGTGATGACTGGTTGTGCCACTGCTTTTATCCAGCATCCTTTGAGGATTGTTCTGACTGTGGAAGATAGTGTGAGGAGTCTGCTGAGTGTGTTCTTAGCAGCTGGAAGGAGCTGAGCTGCCACCGTAGCACTGCGCAGTTGTTTGTGACATAGAACGTCTTCTCTAGGCACTTCTGGTGCTGAATAATCCCTTGCTGTGGGGTCTGCCACTACCATGCATGAGGAGGGCAGCAGATGGTTGGTGTTGGTTTGGTATCTCAGAGCAGGGAAGCTCTGGAGCCCCCTCACCATCACTGGGAGCACGGCCCGGCGCAGCGTTTCAGCTGCACAGAGGGATCAGAGGTGTGCTGTGGCACAGCCCGTTGCTCAGGGCACCTCTCAGCGCTCCCGTCCCGTGGGGAGAAGAGCCCTGTACTTCACTTCTGTTTCCCATGTGACAAGCAGAGTAGGGCCTCCTTGCCTTCTCATTCAACACTGCCAAGTGTAGGGTCTTGCACTTGGGCCGGAAGAATCCCAGCCAGAGATACAGACTGGGAGAAGAGCTGCTGGAGAGCAGCCCTGTGAGAAGGACCTGGGTGTCACAGTGGATGAGAAACTGAACATGAGCCAGCAGTGGCTCTGGCAGCTCACAAGGCCAATGGGATCCTGGGCTCCATCAGCAGAGGGGTGGCAGCAGGGACAGGGAGGGGATTGTCCCTCTCTGCTCTGCCCTGGGAGGTGCCACCTGGAGTCCTGTGTCCAGAGCTGGGGCCCCCAATACAAGAAAGATGTGGGGCTGTTGGAGAGGGGTCAGAGGAGCCACGGAGATGCTCAGAGGGCTGGAACAGCTGCCCTGCAAGGAGAGGCTGAGGGAGCTGGGCTTGTTCAGCCTGGAGAAGAGAAGGCTGTGGGGGGACCTCATTGCAGCCTGCCAGTCCCTGAAGGGAGCAGAGGAACAGGAGGGGAATCAGCTTGTTCAAAGGGCAGATAATGGCAGGACAAGGGGGATGGATTAAAGCTAAAGGAGGGAAGGGTTAAATTGGAGATTAGGGGGAAGTTTTTTACAGAAAGAGTGGTGAGGGGCTGGAACAGGCTGCCCAGAGAGGGGGTGGGTGCCCTGTGTCTGGGGGTGTTCAAGGCCAGGTTGGATGGGGCCCTGGGCAACCTTGTGTAGCTCCAGGCCTGAGGTTGGTGTCCCTGCCTGTGACAGGGGGGTTGGAGCTCTGTGATCCTTGGGGTCCCTTCCAACCCTTGCCATTCTGTGATTCCTGTTTGTAAAGCTGTTGGAGACTTCTCAACACTCTAGAAAGGCAGAAGCCCCCTTTCCAGCCCTACAGTTACACATCCATATTAAGTCGTTTCCAGTAGCCTTTGAATGGCCATTCATTTTCCATGGGTACGTAGTAGCGGGTGTTCAACTTCCTCAGCTGTTCTGCTGCTTGTCTGGAATCCCATCTTGATGAGTCTCACCTAGAAAACAATGTGTGTGCAGGAGTTGTTGTTACAGACTCCTGCTGACTCCCAGTGGGGCAAAACTCTTTGCAATAATAGGTTTTGCATGTGGCCCGGTACCGTGGCGGTATCCTTGGGACAGCATTGTTCAGAGGAAGCCTTGCCTGGGTTTGAATAGCGCTCGGGGTGCCAGGAGGAAGAGCAGAGGAAAAGGAAATGGGGGAGCTGCTGGTTTGTCTTTGCATTCACATCAGATGACAGGAAGTGGAAATTGAGGTTGGCTGCGGCGATCTGTGCGGCGCGGCGGGGCCGCATCTGTGCAGATGGCTTCCAAGCAGAGCCCAAGTTAGCGCCATAGCAAAGCTCTTTGCCTGTTCTCACTTGGTTTGTGGGGGTGGTTAAGGCATCAGGTGCTCCATGACAAGCCTTCCTTCAGTCCCCTTTCCTTGGAGAACTACTTGTCAGGTACTTTAATGCCCTCACCATATTAGCAACAACAAATCAACAACATTAGCAACAACCTTTAGTTACACAACACTTCGGTTCCGAGCTGTTCCCCAGAGAGCAGGTGACTGTGGTTGTAAGCATTGCACACCTAGTTGGAAAGCAGTGTTTGCATCATCTGCTGTCTAAAGATTCTTAGTAAAATAGACCACAAAAACTGTCTCCAGACCCTTAATGAAATCTGTTTTAAAAGAGCAATTACCCCTGTGTTGCTAGGAAAGGGATATTTGAACGAGGAGGTTCTCAGGAAGAACCCACACCACAGAGTATTCCTTCTAGCAGGGCAGCTGCCAGGGTTGTGTTTTACCTGAACAGAGTGCACGAGACCATCATAGGCCTTTCACTGCCTCTCTAATGGCCAGAAGGGGAACGGTGTTCTAGCAGCAAGGGCTTTATTTCCATGCTGCTGAAACTGCAAGTGCTGTTGGTAGCAGTGTGTCTCCAGAAACAGGACCGAGGTGCGTTTATTTTGGAGGCTCTGGAAGCTCAACATGAGGTTTTATAGGTATCACATGTCTGCAGAGTGGTTTTATTTGTACATCTGTGACTGCTTGTTGGTAGCTTGAGGTGTGGTGCTAAAACTTGGCATCTCTGTAACCAGCTGCTTTTTTTTCCTCCTCCTTCCCTGCTCTTGCTATTCAGCCTCCTTTGCCTTCTGAGCAGAGACTGGGGGTCCGTAGGCTTTTGGGAAGACCACAGTGCTTCATCTGTATTCCAAAGGATGTAGGAAGCTTTCCATAATCAATTACAATGTGTTTAATCCCCTGGGAGATAACTTGGCCCTTCTGCACTCCTCATCTGAACACTTTCTGCACCTTCACCTCTTTAAAAGTGCATATCCTGAATGTCCACCGTGACCCATCCTGTGAGATGACTCACGTTCCTGGAACTTTCTTGCCTCCTGAAGCTTAACAAAGGGCTGTGGCCCATCTCAAACATCCTATCAGGCTTTATTAGGAAAAATGTTGTCTGCCTTTCCCATTTGGACCATCCCTAAAGTTGCCTGATGCATTTGGCCATCTTGGGCTGCTGCTGGTCATTCACGTTGGGACACATGAGGCTTCACCCAGTGCCTGGTCCATGCACATGTTGAGTTCTCCTGGTAGGCTTTCAGAGCGCTGGGTGTTATCTCAAAGACTGGAAACTGGGCTTAAATTCTGTGGCTTGCTAACAAACACTGCTCAGGTGGTTAGGAGAAGGTGGGTCCTGACTAAGACACCCTTATTCAGCCCTTAGGCAATCCTTAAACTCCAGGGATAGGGTCAAGCAGTGAAGTACTAACAGGTGTCGTTTTCCTTCTAGGTCAGCTAGTGTTACTACACACTTTGATCCAGGGAATCAGAAAAGCTCCAAAGAACCTTTCAGGATTAGATGTGGCCTGTACAACAAATGTGCTTCTTATTTCAAGTTACCCAGTGCACTAGATACTAAGCAGACAGATTTACTCTGTCTTTTCCCAGTGTTATTGAAACCAGCACACTCCCCACTGGATGGCAGGAGGGTAATTGGCTAAATAAGTGTCTGACTCTCATGTGTGTGTCACTGAGAAGCTGTCTGAGCCAGAAGATCTGGCAGGTTTGGCCTGGATGATACTGAGGTCTGGTGCCTTTTCTCCTTGTTTTGTTTTGTATGTGCAATTCCTGATCACAGTTTGTTCTGCTTGTTCTTCTCTCTTCCTGCTTCCCTGACTGCTGGGTGAGCAGGAGAGAGGCTGTGTTTCTGTAGGGCTGAGTCCTTGTTGGTGCACTGATACTGCTTGGTGCAGGGAATGGATGGGGCTAGCAGAGAGGAGACGGGATTCTGGGGGATACAAGGTGCTCTGGGACTGCTTGTGCAGGGAGAGGGATACAGGGGGATGGAGCTTCAGGTGGTCCCATCAAGGCTAGGGAAGGGGAGACACAATGTTTGAGCTTGGAGGTGGGTGTGATTGAGAGAGGCAGGAGGCAAAGCCCTGCCAGTCCCCTAGGGAGCCATTGCATAATTGTCCAAAGCCAGTTACGAACAGATCTTCTGCATGCCCTTCAGCTGGCAGTGCCCAGAGGGGAGCTTTGTGCCTCAGGGCTTTGGGGCTGATGGGAAAGGCAGCCCAGAGCTGCAGATGCTGAGGGGCTGCTGTGCGAGGCACCCACCTGTGCAGGTGTTTGGGTAAACACGTGTGACACAGCTGAACTGCTTATGTTCCTGAGAGGGAAACGTGTGTGTTGGGAGGTTCCTCTTATCTCCTCATGTCCAAAGTGCTAAAGGGTATCATGAATGTCTTCTCTCCCCTCAGATACCACCTTCTCAAACTCCTTCAGAAGTTTGGCAAAGTAAAGCAGTTTGACTTCCTCTTTCACAAGTCTGGTGCTCTGGAGGGGCAGCCAAGGGGTTACTGCTTTGTGAACTTTGAAACCAAGCAGGTATGTTGCTTTTATCTGAAATTCTGATTTCAAGGACTGGCTTCTTTCCCCATCATTTTTGGTTTGGTTGGTTGATTTTTAAATGTCAAAGTAAAACTAAACAGGAATGGATGAATTAAATACCTTGCCTGCAGAAACCCATGGCCTCGCTCTGTGACAGCTCCTGGAAGTAGCAATAGTGATTTCCTTTCTCCTGTGCTTTTATCCTGAATCCTCTTTCTAATCCCAATTGGAAAGAGCCAGTTCATTGGTTCACTCTTGTAACCTCTTGGAGCTAGATTGTGGAGATGCTGTGATCCACACAGAGCTTTAGATCAGCCTGAAATCCAGAACTGCTCTGAGCCCTCCTAGTTTTGCTTTTGGCTTCATGAATGCCCAAACACCAACTAGTGTGATGCTGCCAGAGTCCCAGTAGTGCATATGAAGAGTGTATTGGGAAAGACAGTTTGGGTCATCCCTGCTTCAGACAAAGGTAAACCCATTTCTGGGATTGGTTTTGCTCAAGGACCTGGTTGCACTTGGTGGGTAATTCAGAGGGATGGAGAAGTTCAATGTGTACCTCAAGGGGATTTGATTTTGGGTGAGAATAGCCAATATAATTAATGAAGTAGAAATTGTGTTATAATAATTGCTAAATAACCCATTACTGTATATTTTATTGTTGCTATAAATGCTGTATGTTGTACCAATGGCATTACAGCTGGAGTCATACAAATTAATGAAGAATTGCTGCAGCATGACACACCTGCAGCATCCTGGAGGGACCTGCCTCTGGCTGTCCATTTTGGGGGTTTAGCTCTTGTTACAAATCAGAATCTGAAGTCCTGCTCACCTGCAACATCAGAGTTGTAGTTACTTTGTCATAATCCTGCTAGAATTACTGAAAAGTTAGGCAGAACAGTGTGTTCAGAGGTTGCTTGTGGTTGTGTAACCTCACCTTTTTGCTGGTAAAGGTGTAAGGAGATCCTTAACACCATCCCTTAGCTCTAGAATTCATAGTGAGGTAGAGCAGCATTGCAGCCTCAATCTTCAGCTGCTCTAAGTCACATTCTATGGGAGTGTCCCAAAATTGAGGTTGCCCTGCTGAGCCTCAAGCAAGACCAAGTGGATGCTATCCCCAGTGCTCATGAGCAGGATCTGGAATAAGCATAGAAGGGTGTTGGTGAGACCCCCTGTAATGAGTCACAGCATCTTCTAGAGAAGCTCCTGGAGCATGAGCCTCCCTCAGGACCGGTGGCTTCTGGGATTTTCAAAACTCCTGATAATTTTCCCCATTTCCTCCTCCAAACCAAGTGGAAGAATAAACCAATAATAAGGCTGATAAAAGTCTGCTTCCTCAGATGTTGGAGGCTTCCAAAGATATTCCTGGGTTGGGATACAAGGGGGTAAACTTTCCTTGCTGCCAGTTCTTACAGAAGACTGATTAACAAAGCAAAGAAGGCTTTTTACATCTGAGTGGGTTTTGACTAAAGCCTCAGCCTGTTTATTGAACTCTCTTCCTGTGCAGGAAGCAGAAAAGGCCATCCAGTGTCTCAATGGGAAGCTGGCCCTTTCCAAGAAATTGGTGGTGCGGTGGGCACACGCACAAGTCAAGGTAGGCTCCTTCTTGTGAGTGAGTTTTGCTTTGAACTTCCAAAATTGAAAACAATTTACTATTAAGGAACAGTCCTTATCAACACTGTCTTAGCCTGGCAAGGTAATTTCAGTCCTTTCCAGGAAGTAGCTCTCATAGAGGCAGCGCTGACAAGCTGCTGCTGCTCCGCGCAGGAGTAGCTGTGGTTAAGAGTAGGTCAGCAAACCTACTGTGCTGTGTGAGGGAGAGTCTGCCCACAGCTCTGTGAACACATGGCCTGTGTAAGTGTCTTCCTGAAGTTAGGGAGTGAGCAGATCAGTCAGAATCCTTCCCTTTGTGGTTTTGCCTCCTTTTTGGATAGGAGATGCATGGAAATTCCCAAGTACTTTGTTACTTTGTTCCACTTCTGAAAGCACTTATGTGGCAGCAGCTCTAATTACTTCAGACTTTAAAGCAACAGATTTCACATCTATGCTAAATATCTTTTCATTGCTTGCTCTGGCACCTCAAAAATGAAGTTTTTAAGATTAATAGACAATACCTTCTGGAACATCCTTGTTAATGTATTTTATTTTCATTTTTGTCTTGTATCTCCTGTAGTTATTTATTATCCAGCACTTAATAAAGCAATTTATTTTGAATAACTTTCTTTGCAGATAAATGGAGTTTGGGGGAGGCAAAGGGGGAGCTGCTTGCTGCTATTTTCCTCTGGGTAGTTTGCTTTTTAGCATGTGTGGATTATCCTACAAGCAGCTTTCTACCCTTTCTCTTATCAAGCATATTAGTGCATCTGGTTTGGATGCTAAAAACCCCCCAGACCGGGTATCTTCATTAAAAGAGACCATATTGTTTTAATTATTGGCTTCAAGGGCTCCAGGCTCTTGTCAGCATATCCAAGGTTGTGCAAATCCAGTCTCCATTTCCCTCTAGCTCTGAAGCTACCAGAGTGCCACGTGCTTCCGGATGCCTGCAGAATGATCAGGCCATAAAAGGAGTTTCAGCCAGAGGAGCGAGTGTCCGCTCAGCTGGGAGTTCAGGGGGCAGCTCAGTGCTTTGCTGCCCAGGCTGTGCCAAAGAACAGGCATAAATAATCAGTTTCTTTTGCAGGGCATTTTCTAAGCCCTGAAGGGAAAGATTTAACTACCCAAAACTTTGGCTTATTGAACCAAGTGTTTATTTTAGACAGCACCACCATCATGCTAAGCAGTTCTGAGATGAGTGGCCAAGGCTTCCCAGGCACTGTTGGTCTGAGCAGCTCTGCTGAAAAACAAACCTGACTGTGTGCCAAGCGAAATAAGGAACCAGAACACTGAGAATAGTTCAGGAGGCCTGTTGCCCACAGAGATGACAGACTCACAAGCTGCTTTCTACAGAAAGGAGGTGGTTCCTAGCTTTCCTTCTTTTTTTTTTTTTTTTCCCTCTCCCAGCACTGCACAGTTCCCTGCAGTCACAGAATCACAGAGTTGTAGGGGTTGGAAGGGACCTGGAGAGCTCCTGGGGTCCAACCCCCCTGCCAAAGCAGCTCCCCAGCTCATACTGCACAGGTCGGTGTCCAGATGGGGCTGGAATCTCTCCGGAGAAGGAGACTCCACACCCCCTGGGCAGCCTGTCCCAGGGCTCCCTCACCCTCACTGGGGAAAAGTTCCTCCCCATGTTGGTGTGGAACTTCCTGTGCTCCAATTTGCAGCCATTGCCCCTTGTCCTGTCCCCACAGACACTGAAAAGGGGCTGGCCAATTCCCCCTGCACCCCATACTTAAGATATTGATAACCATTGATTAGGTCCCCCCTCAGTCTTCTTTTCTCCAGGCTGAACAGCCCCAGCTCTCTCAGCCTTTCCTCACAGGATAGATGCTCCAGGCCCTTCATCATCTTCATAGCCCTTCTCTGGACTCTCTCCAGGAGATCCCTGTCCTTTTTACACCAGGGAGCCCAGCACTGGACACAACAACACTCCAGGTGGGGCCTGACCAGGGCAGAGTAGAGGGGGAGGATCACCTCCTTAGACCTGCTGCCCACACTCTTCCTGATGCACCCCAGGATCCCATTGTCTCTCTTAGCCACCAGGGCACACTGCTGGCTCATAGCCAGCCTGTCACCCACCAGGACCCCCAGGTCCTTCCCATGCTTGGGGTACTTTCTGACTCTGCACAATGGTTGTGCAATAGGGTAGAGTAATTACCTTTTGCTTCATCCCTCCTATAGATGGGAGCAAGAAGTGATAAGGCAGGATGAGGTTTAAGGTTCCATAATGTTTGGTATCAGACCCTATGATGAGTGTTGGTACTAAACAAACATTAAGGCTGGAGTTTGTTTTGATGTTTGGCCACCAAAATCATTCCTGAAAAAGCTTCCCAAAGCCTGAGGTGATGCTGATCCAACAATGAAGTGTATCTGTGGGCAGATGTTTCTGTATTTGTGATGCCAGCTGACTTCAGCCCTTGGTCTTTTGTTTGCAGAGGTATGATCACAACAAAAGTGAGAAGATCCTCCCCATCAGCCTGGAGCCATCCTCCAGCACC
This sequence comes from Laterallus jamaicensis coturniculus, assembly GCA_022605575.1. Lineage (NCBI taxonomy): Eukaryota > Metazoa > Chordata > Aves > Gruiformes > Rallidae > Laterallus > Laterallus jamaicensis. The sequence goes on from JAKCOX010000022.1 coordinate 8,647,436, forward strand.
GAGCCGCCGCAGTCGAACCTGAGGTAGGGGATGGGGTGGGTGAGAGGTGCCCGAACTGGGGGAGGGGCAGGAACATTTTGGTAACCCCTGGAGTTGCTGGCATTATTTTTGTGCTTTAAAACTGAAGTGACAGAAGAGCTGCCTTTAGAAGGGCAGCATGCTACTGAGTAACTCATTTGGTGGGGGACACTACAGACCTGAAGTTCAGTTTTTAGCACACAAAGCTACTAGGGCAGTAGAAAGGAGAAGAGGTAGGGAGGGGATTTGGGAGTGTTTAATGTTCCAGCCCATTTGGACTGAATGTGCTGTGCTCCTTTTCATAGGAATTGCAGTGAGAGGTTTTGTACTGTTTTAATTTGATTCAGCAAAATCCTTATGAGCAAGAATTTCTGTTTTAGTGGTAAAAGATTTAAAAAAAAACCCCAACCCTGAGGTAATAGGGAGCTTGGGGGGGTTATTTCTGGTGTTAGGGGTGGTGGATCATCTCTGTGGGATGTGGTTACTCTCTCCAACCCCTCTGTTTACCTAAAGCATGCGGTGCTGCTTTGCCAGTTCAGTTTGGTTTGAAAGGGTATGTGAGGGTTGTACTCCTCTGCAGTCTGTTGGTGAGACCCCATAAGGAACCCAGACTGGGGGTGATGAATTTACCTACAGATAAAATGAGCTTGGAATTCAGAAGTGACATGCTAGGGAGTAGCAAGCAGGGAGACTTGAGTCATGCCAATTGTTAACCACGTCAGTGGCACAGAGGAGTTGTTGTAGTGAGGATGGATGCTGCAGGAAGCCACAGCAGAGAAGGGAACGTTCTTGGGTCGCTACCCAATGGAGAATAGTGAATAACAAAAGCCCCAGGAATTTGGGGTGTAACCTGCAATAGCTTCTCCCTTTGGGATAAACCCTGCTAATGCTGAAATAATGTTTCTTCCCAACCTAATTAGAGTCTGGGGTTTTCCCATCCCGAGCGGTCTCGTAGCTGGGAGGAAGTCTGGCTTTCATTTCTCTGCTGTTTCCAGCAGCCTCATCTGAGCTGCACTCTGCTGCACATGCTCAGACCTCTTTAAATGACATCATTTTGCATCAAGTAGGAAGCCTTGTTGTGTACTTGTCTCGCTCAGTGTCCTCAAAGTGCTGAGTAGGTGCAAGGACCGTTATTTTGTGGTGCTGTGATACCTCTTGGAGCACCTTTCCCAAGCATAGCCATGCTGAGGATTGAAGCGAAGTCGCATGGGCTTTGGGAGGCAGGAATCTGCTGCTTAACTTCAGGCTGCTCATGAATGCAGCAGTGAGGGCTGCCTGGCCTCTCCTTGTCTGACTTCAGCAGTCGCATGTCAACAAAAATCTCTAGATTGCTGTAATCTCTCTGACTCCACGCTAAGATCAAGCTCAATTTCTCTCCTGCTTTTCCTCTTTCCAGTGTCAGTGCAAAAATAAAGGCCATTGAAGCCAAGCTGAAGATGATGGCAGAAAATCCAGACGCGGAATACCCAGCGGCGCCCGTTTATTCTTACTTCAAGCCCCCAGAAAAGAAAAGGACTACTCCTTATTCCAGAGCTGCCTGGAAATCTAGAAGATGATGCTTGTGAACGAATAACGGTGTAAAAGAAACCCAGCTTTGTATACCAGCCTCCTCCAATGCTTTTGTACTTTGTAGGGTGAGAAGGAAGCTGCCACCCGAGTGCAGCACCGCTGTCCGTGGCACGGGACTCTGCTGCCCCTTTGGTGGTCTGCTGAGCGCTCCTTCCTGCCAGCACAGCCTCGCAGCTGAACGCTGTTCAGAGAAGTAGATCCCAGTCAAAGCCTCTGATGAACACGCAGACAACCTCTCGTTAGTGTGCATTCATTAGCAAGATTAGAAACAGTAACCAGTGTGTGGAGTAAAGCACATCCGAAAATACTCCATTTAACTGATTACTTTTTAAAGTATTTTTTTGAACAAAAAGTATTCTGATTTGTGTTTTTAGTGGTGGGGAAGCACTTGGTTTTGATTAACATTCTGTAGTTACCATGGAAAAACTTTTTCATCTCAATAAAACTCATTTTAAATAGATTTTGCCACACTTCTAGTAACTGTGCATGCAATGTTTTAGATGCACCAAAGCAAATTCATGTTGTGGTTCGATTTGCAAGCTTTCTGGTGCTTGTTGATGATACGGTAATGATAGGATAAGCCATGGCACAGGGTATTTTCAGTGTCACTTAGGCTGTAGGTACATGCCTCTGTGTAGGGGTTGGTGTGTTTACACCCCACTGAGGACTGTGCTGTGCTGTAAGCTTCCAGCAGTGGCATATCTGATGTTTGTGTTCCATAATCCCCTTCAGTGGTAGCTCTTCATAAACCAGATGTGACAGCGTGAGAACAGCTCTGCAGCCTCAGAGACATCTGTCAAGCACATGACCTCAGCGTTTGCCCACCACCCGGTCCAACTCCTGGTGTTCACTGGCTGGTAAAGGTTTTTGGTTACCCCTAAAGTGGCACAAGGGTTTGTGGTGAAGTGGTTTTGCTGTGTGCTGAGGGTTACCTGCACTGGGTGCTTAACTTGCAAGTCTAAGGGATAGCATTTTGCTCCAGCTGTTTGATCTGCAGCACGTTCTGCTCCCTAAATGCAGTCTGTGAAATAGAAATCAGAGGGAGAAACCATTGTCTGGCTGTGTTTCTGCCTTAGTGCCCACGGTGCTGTGACAGCGCGTCCAAGGGAGATGCTGGATGTGGTGTGTGCTCAGAGCCAGGAGACACAGGCCTGATTTTACCAATGTACACGCTCTCTCTAGTCCTTTCTATGGTTTGAGTTGCTTCCCCCAGCTGGTTAACAGTGGTTTTGAGGAGGAAAGTGATTTTTGAGCAGCCCCTGGTTTCTGTAGGCAGGTGTTGCTCACTGGCATAGCCCAGTACGGTGTGTATCCCTACAACAACACACCTACCTCCAAGCAGAGCAGCTTCCTGCTTCCAACCAGAATGGAGCTGTGCATGTGTGTGATGGATGGATTGTTAAAAGCCTGAATTGTTCAAAAGTAGGTCTTGTGCTGTTAAATATTTGCTTTCTAGCTTTTGGGTACCTGAGTAAATAGAAAAGTAGTATCCCCAGGAGTTTGTACCCTTCGGAATGTCAGTAACACCCGTTTACATTCCTCTGTGAACAGCCTGTGTTTTGTTCTTGCGTGGTCCCAAGTCCTCCAAGATCTGTATCTGCATTATTTAGAACAGCAATCAATTCTGTTTCTGCTAGGAGTTTAGAAAATACCTACATTCAAATCGGGGTGTGTGCTTGTGTTCCCGTCACAAACAGAACTTTGATATTTATTTGTATTTAAATACAATTTGTTGAAATTCTTACAGCTCTAAATAAACATTTGAAATGCATGTGTCCCTCCAGGAGAGCGCGGGTGGCAAGCAGGAAGTGAGGGTGGTAAATGCTTGGCATCACCCACAGGCCACTGACACATATCTGGGTACAATAGCATCAGTCTTTGATTTTTTTTTTCCTTCCTTTTCCCTTTTTTTTTGCACTCCTGCAGCCACTGACTGAAGTGCCTTGTCTGTGGTTCAGCCAGACTCAGGCCTGGGGGAGCTTTATTGCAGGTGGGTGTTTGTGTTGGTGATTCCCCCTTGCTGTGGCCTGGCAGCCTGTGGCTTCCCCAAAAACCCCGGTGCCTCTTCAGCAGCGACCGCCCAGCAAGCACCGAGCTTCTAACCATGGAGGTAAATGCTCAGTAAGGTATTTTCATGAGCAGCAGCTCCATGGCTTTGCATACCCACCATGGTATAGTAGGTTTGCGAGGCGAAGTGTGTGGCATCGCTTTGGTGGAGGATGTGGCTGGCTCTGAAGCTGTAAGTACAGAGGTTGGCACGCTGGTGGTGAGAAGGAGAGTGGGGCTTGGCACCTAGCTCCCCTAAGAAGGACCCCGGGGCAGTTTCTTACCCCTGGCATGGGATTCTATCCCCTTTGGGTTTCTTTGCTTCCCCTGTATTTCCAGCAAATCCCTGGGAGCCAGGTGAGATGCCAAGGACAATGTCCACCATGTCCATGGTGTGGAAATCTCAGCGGTATTCCTGCCTCCCTCCCTCAGGACAGGTACCAAACCATGCCTTCGCCCCGGGGATGTACAACTGCCTCACCCCAAATCTGGGGGTTCTGGCTGGGCTGCTGGCTGATGCAGTTTCCTTATTGCTGCCTCGTAGGAGCTCCAGTGCTGGTGGGGGGTAAGAAAGGGGGTGGAAGTCGGTAACTCCACTGCTCTACATCCCCCTTCGGAGTTCTACCTGCTCTCAGCAGGCAGTAAGGCTGCCTGAGAGGCCACGGCTCCGTCCCAAGGCCGGGAAGAGGCAGAGGCTGGGCTGAAGGCTCCCTGTTCTGGAGCGTCTGGGCTGTAATGGTTAGAAAATGCCATCAGCGTTACTGTGGGGTGATGGGCCGTGGCCGGCGTGGCCCTGTGCTGCTTTCAGATGGAAACAAAACCCTGTTGCCCTGTTCTGGCCTGCGCTGTGTGGGGGAACAGACAGCTTTCATGGCTGTGTCTGTGAAAACTCCTACGTGTTTCTTCGGGAGCAGCCGGAGCCAGCTCAGCCCCTGCCAGTGCGGACGGGTGGTTTAACGGCCCTTCCTCGGCAGGGCTGCTCCGCGCTTGTCCGTGTGTCGCCGCTGCTCTGCCCCTGCAGAGCCGAGGATGAGCTGGCGGGCCTGGGGCTGAGTTTCCGTGGGGCTTCTTGGGCTTTCTTGCAACCTCAATGTTTAAGCCTAATGTCTTGTATTTATTCTAAAATGGCTTTCATCTGATTTCCCTCTCGGTTAACAATTTAGCTGTCAAAATCAATAACGGCGAGGATCCGTCCCCGGCCGCCATCAGCTCACGTTACCGTCCTGCAATTACTCCGCGGTGGAACCGCTGCCGGGGCTTTGCTGGGGAATTATCAGGTTACTAATGAAGCCCGGGCAGAGGCGGGCGGCCAGACGCCGCGGCGGTGGGTGCGATCCCCGCTGCCGCACCCGATCCCGCCCCGCGGGCAGCGGGGGGCTGCGGGGCCGCGGCCGGTGCGGGGCGGCGCTGCCCCGGGGCCGGCCCGGCCCGTGCGCCCCGTCGGGGCGGGCAGCGCCCGTGCGGCGGGGGAGGACCGGACCGGGTCTCCCCCCCACATCCCCTCCCGCCGCCCTCCCCTCCCCGCTCGCCGCGCCCGCGGGCGGCGCCGCTGCCAGTGCCGGTGCCGCCGCCGCCGCAGGTAGCGGGGCCCGGCGGGGCGGGCGGCCCCCGGGGCGCGGCGGGGGGGCGCCGCTTCCTGCCCGGCCCGCGGCCGCCCCCGGCGGGGGAGCGGGGCCGGCGCGGCTCCCCGCCCTTCCTGCCGCGGCCGCGGGACGCGCCGCCCGCGGGCACGGAGCGCGGCGGCGGCGGGCGGAGCGGGGCGCGGCCGCCCCATGCACCGGAGCCATGAGGGCGGGCAGCCCCGGGGCCCGGGCCGCCGCGCTCCGGCCGGCGCCGAGGCGGGCAAGGTGAGCGCCGCCGCCGCTGCCGCCGTCGGGGCCGGGAGCGGGGCCGGACACCCCGGGGGCGGACGCGGGCCGGTACCGGGGCCGGGGCTGGGGCCGCTCGCTGCCTCCCGCGCTCGAGGGGAGGATTTTCCATCCCGGCGTTTTCTGGGGCGTTTTGTGCTCGGCGGAGGGAGAAGGGGGAAGAATTTCGATTTTTAATTACTACCATTAAAAAAATCAAATTTGCAATTCTTTGGGTGGCCTGATGGATTCCCTGATTGACAGCCGGAATTGACACTCTGGGTACCTCTTATCTCGGGCATTTACGGCAATTTCTAATTGCAGGTAGTTTGTGGGGTTTTTTCAGCGCTTTGGCTCGCATGGGAACCGAGCGATTACTTCAAGAGGCCCGGGTTAAGTGCAGGCAGGGAGAGAATTCAATCCACATTCAAATTGCTTCATTAAAGAGACGCAGCTTTTGTTGCAAAGGATTTAAATGGCCACTAGAAAGTTCTTATTTATTGTTTTGAGGCGGTTTATATAGGGTGCCCCGCGTTCGCCCGGCGCATGGAGCCGCAGCCTCCCTCTCCCGCTCTCTCCCGCAAGGTGATGCCGCCGGAGCCGCTGCCCAAAGGGAGCGCCCGCTGCCTCGACCCTCACTCCCGCGCCATGGTAAGCGGGGCCGGGGGCTGCGGGGACCCGTCGGGACGCGCCGGGCCGGGGCTTGCGGGGATGTGCCGGGTCGGGGATGCCGGGGGGCTGCGGGGACTCGCTGGGACGCTCCGGGGCCGGGACTACCGGGAACGGCGGGACCCCGGTCTGACGGCGGCTCTGCCCGCAGTCGCAGCCCGACGGGGAGCCGCTGCCCGGCGCCCTGGAGAAGGAGGACGCCCGCTCGGCGCCCAGCACACCCTCCACACCGTCCGTCTGCTCCCCGCCATCCTCCTCCTCCTCCTCCACGCCGTCGGCCGGCAAGAACGTCTGCTCCAGCTGCGGGCTGGAGATCCTCGACCGGTACCTGCTCAAGGTGAGCGGCGGGCGGCGGGGGGTGGTGGGCGGCGGGGGGCGGCGGGCGGCCCCGGGTCTCAGCCCCTTCTCTGCCGCAGGTGAACAACCTCATCTGGCACGTCCGCTGCCTGGAGTGCTCCGTGTGCCGCACCTCGCTGCGGCAGCAGCACAGCTGCTACATCAAGAACAAGGAGATCTTCTGCAAGATGGACTACTTCAGGTAGGGCAGACGGGCTGGGGGGGCCGCTCCGCGCTCAGCCCCGGCTCCAGGGGGGCTCAGCGGCCTCGCCGGCTGCCGAGGGGCCCGGGCCGCTCCGGCCCTGGCGGGGAGCCGGTTTGAAAAAGCCGCCGGGCTCCCCGGAGCATCCTGGCGGAAAGGCGTCCCCTCGGGACACGGGGACCCGAGGGGATTTGGGGTGCGGGTACACCACCTCCCTCGGAGGGTTCTGACCCCCCACCCCGTTGCCAGGGTGCCCGTGCGCGGGGCACGGGGCTGTGCGGGCCGCCCCGAGTCCCGGTGCCCCTCGGCGGGAGCATCTCGGCGCCGGCTCCGCGGGGATTGCGCAGCGGGGAACTGTCCTCTCCCCGGGGAAGCGCCGTTCGCACGGCATCGCCCGGAGGCTCAGCGTGTGCCTGACGCACCTAAACGGGCTGCGGTGCCGGGCGTCTTTGGAACCCTCTGTCCGCGACCGAGCGTCACGGACGCCGAAGCGTCTGCGGCGGGTCCGAGCGAGAGAACCGAAACCGATTCCCGGCAGCGCAAGTGCCCGCGGCCGGGCCGGGCTCTCCGGGTGCCGCTGTGCTCGATCCGGACCCGCATCCTTCGGGGAAGCGTGTCCCGCGGGGAGGCCGGCTCTGGCTTCGACGGTCTTTTGGGTTATAAGCCTTAAAGCACGAGTTTTCCTCAAAAAAACAAGCACGGCGTGAGGGGATGGCGGATCCCGAGCCCCTCATCGGGGTTTAACTAATCAGAGCTCCCCGCTCTGCCCTTCCCCGTCGCGTCAGGATGCGGGAACACTGTTTGCCCCGGGGGGAAAGGCAACGAGAATGACCCCGGCGAGGGGCGCGGGGTCTCGGCAGCATCCTCCCGCCTCGGAGGAGCTGGTCGGGAGCGTCTTGGCGGAAAGGAAAGGAAGGAAGGAAGGGTTTGTTGGGTTTGGGCTGGGTCTTGGTTGTTGGGTTTGGTTTTGGTTTGGTTTTTTGGTTTGCTATTTTTTTTTTCGGGAGGAAAAACCTTTGAGATCTCTTTAGCGGATTTTATTGTCAGGGTCTCCAGATACTCGCTAAACCGCGGCTCAGCCCGGTGCCCCCCGGGCTCGGTCCCGCCGCGGGGTGCGCGGATGCTCGGGCTGCCGGAGGCGGCTGCGGGCGCTGCTGGGAGCCGGGGCCGGATCTGTCCCCGCGGGGTCGCGGCGCTCCGCGTCCTTCCCGGGCAGTATCGTTGTTGTTCTTTTTCTTACTCCTTTAAACTGATAATTTCTATTTTTTTAATTTTTTTTTGGTTACGATTTCCCCGAAACTCCCTCGCTCCCAGCAGGACGGTTTTGGGAATCCCGAGGTGCTGCCGTGCTGCTCCGGGGCGCTTCCAGCGCTGCCCGTTCATCAGGACCCGTTTCGATGCCGTTCGTGTCGGGTTTTGTTGGTTATGGGGATTTTTTTTTTATTTCAAGCGTGGGTCTCTCCAAAGCCGGTTTTAAAGTAGCGATTGGATCCTTAAATTGCCTTCGAGCGAATCCAGCGGTTGACATCCGTTCGGACCGGCGCTGCTTAGCTGGGTTCCTCGGGCAGCATCCTCCCTCCCTGCCGCCCGGCGCAGGCTGCGGCGCCCGTCGGGGTCCGGCGATGCCGAAGGAAAACTAAAACGAAAATCGCTGCGGGAGCCGCGGGATGCCCCCGGTTCCCGGGTGGCTGGCTTGGGGGCTGGGGGGGCTCCCACCCCGCGCTTTGTACTCGCCTTTTTTCTGAAAAATACCATTGGAATTTTTAATTTTTATTTTATTTTTAATTCTATTTTTTTTTTTATTTGGGGTGAAACGCCGTGCGGCGGGAGCGACAGCGCTCGGGGAAGGGCGGCTCTGTGTGCCTCCCCCCTCCCGCCAGCCTCCAGGTCCGCGGGGCTCGGTGCGACCCTCGGCCGGTCCGTCCCGCTGCGGAGCCCGTGGAGGCAGCGGGCGGGGGTCGCTCCCGCCGGCTCCGAGCTCAGCCGCGGCAGAGCCCGCCGGGTTGAGCCGCTCCGACGCTGCCGTCGGTGCCGGGTTGCGGCCGGGAGCAGCTCGCCAGGGCCGGGCAGGTCGGGGCAGGAGCCTCCGGGCAGCCCCCTGGCAAACCGGGCGCGGGGGCCGCTCTCCCGGCTCCGCATCCCGGGAGCATCCCGGCCCGCCGGGCCCCGGTACTCGTCAAAGGACAGATCTGACTCTTGAGACGGGTTTTTTCTGTCTTTGTTATTTGCTGCACATGAAGTAGGGAAATATATTTTTTAGAAGCCAAGCACAAAACCCATCCCAACACGTGAGGGGCTTCGGAGCCAAAGCCGATGGGAAGGGGCGGCGGGATGCGCTCTGCGTGGAGCACACGGCGGCTTCTATTGCATCAGCGCTAATTCCCCGGGGCTGGGGGGGAATCAGGAGTGGGTCCCAACACGGGCACTGCCCCGCTGCCCAAAGATGAGCAGGTTTTGGCCTGGTTGCCCCGACCTCCCCTTCCCCATTCACGTGAGGGGCTGTGTAAGTGCTGGCGCTGCCGCAGCCCCGCAGCCTCGTGTGCATTTTTCAGCAAACGCTGCTGTTTCCTGTGTCTTGTCAAATAATTGCATTTGGCATCCAGGGCTCTAGCACTTCGAGGAGAACCGAATTAAAATTGGAGCTCATTGAGCAGAACATTGTGTTCCCGGGCGATGCGAGGGCAGCTCACGGCCAAGCTCCAGAGGCTGCGGTCGCAGGGAGGCCCAGCACGATCCCGGTGTGACTGCCTCCATGCCCTGCTGTGACCCCCGTGGCTTCCCATGGCATGAAAGCTTGGGGTCGCTGGACCCGGCGTGTGTCCTTGAGGGCTGGGATGACAAAAGCGTTGTGCCATGGACAGGCCAACACCCGCAGCCCGGCTGCGGCCCAGGTGGCCTCCGTTGGCCCCACCGGGATGCTGGTCCTGCTTCTGCACTGCTGTAGCTCTGGGTGGGGATGGACCCGGTTTGGGTACCCGCTGTGGGTCTGCTGTGCAATTGGGGTGATGTCTGGAATCCACAGCTGACTCTGGGGCCATGTTAGGGGTTTCCTACAGAGAGGGGCCAGGAGGGAACGGGGACATTTGGAGCTGCTGAGTGTCTCTTGCCATCAATGCGGAGGGGGATGGACAGCAGGGCTCAGGAGCTGTCACCCGGGTACAGGCAGTGTGTGAGAACCAGGGTCACCCTGCCTCTGCTCTTCCTGTGCCCCAGATGTTGTGTCTGCTGCTGGGGGAGGTGGGATGAGTCTTTCTGGGATGTGTCTTTCCTGGTAATGTGTTGGCACTTTCCATCTCCTGGTGTGAACGGTCATGGAGAGCCGGCAGCATCCACCCACCCGACCACAAACCACGCGTGCAGGGCCTGAGCCAATGGCTCCGACAGATGTTGGTAGTGCCCCAGCCTGTGCTGTGGTGCTGGGCTTACAGAAAGCCCCCAGCTCCACAACTCCTGCTGCAGTGTGGCCCCTTCTTCCTGGCCAGGCAGGCAGCGGGGAGCCCTTTGCCTGGTGCTCGGTGTCCCCAGGTAGGCAGTGCTCTTTGGGCTATCGCTGCCCCATGAGCTCAGTGAACTAAGGTTTGTTTTATTTTAGAGCCGTTGTTTCAGTGGCGACTGGTCAGGGCAGCCCACTCACAGGCGTTTCTCTCCCCTCTCCTGCGGTAACCGGTGATGTTGGTGGTCCCTGTGGTGACAGTCGCTGTTGGGTGCCCGTGCCTGGCCCCAGCTCAGGTTGCTCTCTGTACAGCCTCATTGCTGCAGTTGGTGCTGGAGGCAGGTGTTGGTCAAGAGCCGCAGGCACAGCATTGGTGCTCGTGGTGGCACAGCCTCTGCAGCCCCTGTACCTGTGTCTGGCTGCCGAGCCTCAGGCTCTTGCTGGGTGCTGCTCGGGTGGGGGCTCCGCAGGGAACAGCGGCATCAGCCCCTGCCTGAGCTGGGACCCTGGGACACCCTGTGCTCTGGGACCCACCACCGTTTGGGGGGATGCTGTGCCACGAGTCTGGGGCCACCTGGGTGCCCCCTCCAGATCCTAGCTGGTGTGTAACAGGGATGGGATGTGACTATTCTGCTTGGTGCCCCGTGCCTCAGTCTCCCCTTGCTCCCTGAGGCACTGGGACATGCCCGTTCCTATGCTGTGCTCCCCCCCCCACCAAAGCAGGCTGTGATTCAAGCGGGGAGCAGCGATTACCACGTGCTATTAGCTAGGGTAAGCCAGCCCCTCGTTTGATACCGTTCAGCAAGTACAACTGTTTACATAGCACATTGTTCAAAGTAATTCAATTTACAGGAATGATCTTTACTTCTAAATAAAAAATTAATACAGTTCTTTTGTTTGTGCGTTTATATAAACTAGCTGGCACAAAGTCAGTTTACAATGTTCCCATCTGAAGTAAATTAGCACAGTCTCTTAGCTAAGTCTCTGTATAATTTCAGCACAGAAATGGCCTCTCCAGAGCAGCCCCTTTTTTTGGTCGTAATTTTTCTTTTTTTTTGGCCAGCAATGGTCAGGCTGAAAAATTTAAACCTTCCTCATCCTCCCAAGTAGCTCTGTAATCAGTAATTCTGGCATGGGATGGTGTTTCTGTATCTGGCTGAGCCCGTGGCAGGGCAGAAGCTCCATGGCACGGGGTCAGGCATGGGCAGCATGTGCTGGTGGTGGTGGGCTGAGCTGGCTCTGCCACTGCCCACCTGCAGCAGCCAGGGTTGCTCTGGCCAGCCAGGACCAGGGGGCTTGAGGTATGGGGATCTCCTGCCGCTTTGTGTGGTCTCCTCTGGGTGGTTTGTGCCTGCACCCAGAGATGCTGGAGCTGCTTGGGTGGGGGTGGCAGCAGCTCTGCCCCGCAGCCAGCGTGGGGTCGGGGTGTGCAGGGCCCGGCTGCGGCAAGGGGCTGGGGGTGAGCCTGAGGCCGTGGTGGCAGCGGCCACACTGGGAGTGTGTAGGGAGATGAGGAGATGCTGTGGCTGCAATCAGGGCTGCGTCAGAGCCATCACCAGCTCTGCGGTGCAGGGGAGACGCTCGTTTCTCTCTCACTGCTCACAGCGCTTGTTTCTTCAAGCAGCAGCGATCCTGCGATGCAGAAGCTGAGCTAAGCCTGCGCCTGAGCCTGTCCATGCTGCAGGCAGCATCTCCTGGCTGGCTCAGGGGCACGGGGCTATGGGACAGTGTCTGCTGCTCCCTGCGAGCTGCCTGTGCTCGGCTGCTGCATCCTGGCAGGACCGGGGCGCTCGGAAGCACAGGGACCTTTGGCCATCTGCTGCCTCCTCATTGCGCTGAGCGACTTTCCAGCGTAACTCGCTGAAGCATGGCCATCATCATCCTCTTGCAGCGAGGAGACTCCTCACAGGAGGAGAAAGCAGATGCATGGGGCTGTACGTGTGTGGAGAAAACACATGGTTTGATTTATAGCAATGGGAGAGGACCGGCTCCGACACAGTTTCCATCCCAGTCTCACACTGGCTGTTATCAAAATAAAAAGCCCACGGGCTTGGAAACTGATTCACGGCGCTACGTCACCTCAGCCCCTGGGCCGGGTCTGGCGCCTTGGGGCCACGGCCCATCACGTCCCGCTCCTGCCCACGCCACTGCCCCCGTGCTGCCTGTGCCATGGGGGAGTGGTCCCACTGGGCCCATGGGGTGGTTTCACTGGAGACCTTTTCCCTGCATCAGTGTCAGGGGATTTGGGCCGGATGGGGCGAGTGATGGGGCTGGCAGCAGTGCCTATGGCCTGCCCTCACCCTGCCTACCCTCATCCTGCCTGTCCTCACCCTGCCTCTTCTCCTCCCACAGCCGGTTTGGTACAAAGTGCGCCCGCTGCGGCAGGCAGATCTACGCCAGCGACTGGGTGCGGCGAGCACGGGGCAACGCCTACCACCTCGCCTGCTTCGCCTGCTTCTCCTGCAAGCGGCAGCTCTCCACCGGCGAGGAGTTCGGCTTGGTGGAGGAGAAGGTGCTGTGCCGGATTCACTACGACACCATGATAGAGAACCTCAAGCGAGCGGCGGAAAACGGTACGAAGCCCTGACGGCAGGGTCGCGGCCTCACCCCAGGCCATTCCTCACCCCAGGCCAACCCTCAACCCTGTCTCCCATGCTGACCCCTGTCATGGCGTGTTGGGGCTGGTGCTGTCATCACCAAAAAGGGGTGATGAGAGTTCCTGGAGAAAGTCTAGTGTGAGGGCTCAGTTTGGCAGAGGGCTCCTGGGGTGGCTGATGTGTTGGCAGCACCCACAGCTGGTGGGAGACCAGTGAACCATGGGCAATGCTTGGAACAAGCCCCTGGTCCCACACGGCCTGGTGCACTGTGTGCAGCGAGTGAGGAAGCTACTGGGATTTTGAGGCTGTGAGTCATAACTCTAGAAGGTGGGAAAGCTGGCCGTCCGTCAAAACCTTCCCATCATTTTCCACCCGCCCTGTCTGCCCGGGGATGTGCCGCTCCCAGCTGGACCGTGCTGCTGTCCCCACCACGGCACAGCACAGCATGAGCAGCTGGCCAGCCTCTGCTTTCCCAATCAAATCCTGCTCCCACTGGGGCCGGGCTGGTGACACTGAGGTCCCACAGTGCAGCGTCCCCTTCCCGCGGGCACAGCCCAGCCCTAACCTCCTGCGTGGCAGTGGCCAGAGATGCTCAGAGGAGCGAAGTGGTAGGGCTAGTCTGACACGGTGTACAGAGGGGTCAAGCAGTGCTGGGGCTGGAAAAGCACCTGAGGGACATTGATATGGCAGTGATTGCAGCTCAGGGGAGCTTGGCCGTGCCTGGGGTGGGAGGGAGCCCAATCTGGTCCTGCCCCACTGTCTGGGGCTCAGGCCAGGTCTCTGTCTCTGTCTCCATCTCCCTCCCATACTTGTATCTGTGGGGAGTGACAGCAGTGGTATCTGCGAGGCTGTTTGCTGTTATCACGTGGGCATGGCATTGGGCAAGGGGTGGCTGCCCAGGGATGCTGTATGGCTGCAGTCACTGAGGGAAGACCTTGGAGCTGCCTTCCCACCGCCCCTGCACCCAACACCCACCCGAGGCTGGGACTGTGCTGGGTATCACCCCGGCTAGGAGCAGGGCTCCAGCCCTCTGTGCCCCTCGGTAGAGCCTAGTGGGCACAGGAAGGCAAACGCCAGGTCCTGGCCCATGCAGCATGTGGAAACCATTAACAACCTGATGTGAAAATAAGCAACAGTTCTGTTTACAGCATTTGAATAAGAGGATGAAAACAGGGTGCCTGGTCGGGCTGGGAGGGTCTCGGCTTGGGACACGGCTTGCGGTGTCTTGGTCCGTGTGTTCGGCTGCAGCAGAGGCATGAGAGAGGCACTGGGGAGCTGGGATGGAGGGGGAGAAGCCACGTGGCCTGGAGGAGCTGGCTGGTGTGGGAACAGAAGGGTCTGGTGTTGGGGGAGTCCCAGAGAGCTGTTATCCAGGCTGGGGTCCTGAGTTTGCTGCTGTTTGTAGGGTCTTGCTGGCATGGGCTGAGCCCTACAGTGCTGGGACATGGTGGCTGTCCTGTGTGGGTATCTGTCTGTGTGTCCCCTGGTTTTGGGAAGGGGATGGGATCACTTCGGAAAGCTGCAGTTGCTGTGGAGTTGGAGGGCTGTGCTCCCCCTTCCAGTAATTACCCAGCAATTTCTTCTGCACATGAGGTTTTACATAGAAGAAAAATAAACAGATGTTGCTGAAGTCAGAGTCCCATTCATCATCCTAAAAGAACAAGTCAAACTATATGAGAAAGTCCTTCAACTCAAGCCAAGACAATCACAGCCCAGTCCAGCTTGCAGAGCGAGCGACGGGTTGTGCAGGCGCATCCTGGGAGCGGGGCGAGCGCCAGCCTCGCTCAGGCATCCTCCCTCATCCATCACTCCTCGGTGCTTCACCCGCACCACAGAGACCAGCGGGGCTGGGCACGACACGGGCTGCGGCAGGGACCCCGACAAGGAGTGAGGGATCCCAGCGCTGGCTGCCCTTCCCTGCTGGCTTCGTAACTGTGTGAGCACAGCTGGGCTCACCCTTATGCTGTGTTTGGTGGGGGGGGGTGGACATTTCCCCCTTGGTGTGTTGCCCTTAATGTAGGTGCTGCTCAGAGCATGGGCACTCCACGGCCATGGGTATGTTACTGCTGCTACTCCAGGAACTAGGTGGGGGTGCTGGGAGGGTTTGGGGGCCGTAAAGAAGCAAAGAGCTATTGAAACGCTGAGCAGAGGAAAAAAACCAGTGGAGACAGTGCCGCAGGGGAAGACAGGGTCACAGGGAGCAGCGTGGGGCAAGGGTGATGGATGCTGGTGAGTGTGGAGGCAGGGTCCCTTTCTGAGCCGCTTGCTGGAGGACAGGGGCAAGTGGTGACTGTGAGTCAGGGCCAGCAGGACATTGCCTCAAAATCCATCTTCCTGCTGTGTTTGCCCACCCCTCATTCCCTCCATCTTCCCCCAGCTCGCTGCATGTTTCTGAATTCAGCAGTGACCCCCTTGGGGCCAGCAGCATCCTCCTCGGGGCTCAGCAGTCGGGCAGCTCCCGAGTGGCCGTGTCAGTTCCGCTATTGCAGCCGCCACTCGCAGCAAGGGATGCTGTGGGTACCCCATGCCGTGATGCCAGGAGTGTGTCCCCCCCGTTGAGCTGCCATTGCTCGTGGGGTGGCAGGCAGGTGGGCAGGAGAGCTTCTGACCTGTGATATGTGGCGCTTCTCTCTTGCAGGCAACGGGATCACGCTGGAGGGGGCTGTGCCCTCAGAGCAGGACAGCCAGCCGAAGCCAGCCAAGAGAGCCCGCACCTCCTTCACCGCCGAGCAGCTGCAGGTAGCGGGGCTGGGCCAGGGGGTCCGGAGGGGCCACGGCTCCCTGGCCTCATCCTGACCCTCTCTCTCTTCTCCCTCCAGGTCATGCAGGCACAGTTTGCTCAGGACAATAACCCCGACGCACAAACACTTCAGAAGCTGGCGGACATGACGGGGCTGAGTCGCAGAGTCATTCAGGTGAGGGGTGGGCAGGGTGTGGTCACTGCACCGCACCCACAAAGGGGGCGGACAAGGTACCACAAGGATGCTGCCATTCCTGTACCCCTTCTGTCCTGCACATCCATCCCGAGCCTTGCCACATCCAGCAGCTTTGTGCCACCTCAGCGGTGTGTTGGCTTCGCTGTGCCCCGCAGCGATGCCAGCACTGTCCTTCATTTCTGTTTGCTTTTCCCTCTTGTGATCCATTGAAAGAAACCCCAGCCATAGAGTCCCAGCCCATCCCAACAAGTGCCTGGGTGGGAAAGCTGCTGGTAGCATGCTGCCCCCAGAGCTCTGCTCCACTCCATTCAGGCAGCACGGGCAGTGCGGGCAGGCGCTTCCCTGGCTGCTTTGGGAAAGATTGGGATTGGGAAGTTTGAAGGAAAAGAGGATTTGAAGCCCCAGGAGATGTAGTGGCAGAAAGACCTCGGGCTTGTGTTGCTCACGAGGGGAGGGAGAGCGGTGATGGAGGGATGGAGAGCAGCATCCTCTCTGCAACACCCAGCTCGCCATCCCTGTGAGCAGCCCAGCTCTGCTCCCTGGTGACATTTGTACTGTTCACTTTAATGTTCTGCTGACATACTTTCTGCCTACAAGAAAAACACAAGTGATGAAAATAAACCCGGAGCTTTCACCCAGGAGCGTTTTGCCAGCGACACGTTTGAATTCCGTGCGTGAAAATCTGGCTCAAGCCTCAGTTATTGAGAGTCTTCATTTAGCTAAACCCAAGCAGCCTGCAGACCAGGCTGTGTTTCATGTGGATAATTTTTAAAGGCGCTTTGAACAGGAAACAATTTGTCAAACGCTTACGACCGTTTCCTTCTCCGTGGCCCAGCGTGCGCGGCCTCTCAGAGCTGAGCTTCCCTCAGCCTCAGAGAAGATCTTTCACTCCCAGCTAGCTTTCAAAAATCAAAGTGTAGGAAAGAAATTGCCACAGTGGCATCGTACCCCACTCCATGCAAGCTTTAACTCTTGGGTGTAAGTCCCCAACTACTCCTTTACTTAGGAGCAGTGAGGCACGGGCAGAGGGCTCTGATGGAGCAGGCCTGAATCCGATGGAGCAGGCCTGAATCCCACTGTCCCCCCCATTCTCAGCTGTAATGCTGGCATGGTTTGTAAAAATAATAAGCCACCAGTGATTAAACTGATACTGTTTTCATTGTCCCTAAAGCCATGTCTTCTCCTTGTCTGAGGGGTCACTTGGTTCTTTCCCCACATCCCCCCAGCGCTTGCACGTTTCCCAGGTGATCTTAGCTGCGCGTTTAGGACAGGCTGGGGCTAAGGGTTAAAATCCAAACAAGACCTCGAAGGGTGCTCCCAACATTTGCTGTGGAAGGCATGTGGGGATGAGGGTTTCTACCCGCAGGGATGGATGAACCCAGCCAAAGCTCAGGTACGGGGGGTGTTTGGGGGTGTTTCTGGCAGTGCTGCCCCAGAGGGCTTTCACAGCCCTTCCAGCTCAGGAACCAGCTTGCTGCTAAACTGATTTTATTGTGTAAGGGAATAATTGATCATTAATGTGAGTTTGTGCATCACTCTAGTCAGGGTGTTTCACTCAGTGACTCCTGCTTGAAGGTTTTAATTACCCTAATAAAGAACAGTGTCAGTTTTAACCAAGACAAATTAACAGTCAAGGTGCCACACTGGGGACCCGAATGTCTGTACTGTCTCGAGACAAAACTGCTCTGGTGAGTGCAAACCCAAGCCAGGGGAGCTGGTGGAACACTGGTGAGATGTGCTAAATTCAGTGTGCTAGATTTGATATCTTTAAAAACAAACACGTTTAGAAATGCCACCCACCATAAGGCCTTGGTGAAGAACCAAGAACCACACTCCAATCCGATCATCTCTCCACTGACACAGGGTTTGCTGCTTTTATTTCAGGTTTGGTTTCAAAACTGCAGAGCCCGCCATAAAAAACACACCCCCCAGCACACGGTGCCGCCCTCGGGAGCCCCCCCATCCCGCATCCCTTCTTCGCTCTCCGATGACATTCACTACTCGCCCTTCAGCAGCCCGGAGCGGGCCAGGATGGTGACGCTGCACGGATACATAGAAAGTAAGTGCTGGTTGGCAGGGCTCCAGCAGCGGGGTGCAGGGTCGGCAGGGCAGTGGGGTGGCACTGCAGCACAGAGCACTGTCAAAAATGCGCTGTGGGTGCAAGCGCTGCTCCTCCTCATGGAGCATCCTCCTCTGATGAACCTGGTCTTTGGGGTTTTCGGAAGGGCTGTTGATGGGGAAGCTCCAGATGAGAGATGGAGGGGAGAAGGGGCTGCTGTAGCCTCTTTCCTGGTCCTTGGCCCTCCTTGTTTCCTTTGTCCTGGAGAAGAGGTGTGAATGTGCATGTTGCTTGGTGGTGAAGGGGTCTGAGTTGGTCTCTTTCCTGCTCACAAGATCTGAGTTGCTTTTGCTAAGGGTTGCCAAGCACGGGTGAATCATTTGTGAGTGGTGGCAGCTTTGGTCATGCCTGGACCAGGTTTTAGCTTGGTGACTCATGAGGCTTCTCCCCTCGCTCACCCACGTGGCTGTAGTAAAACACAGCTCCTGCTCTGCCTCTGCCTGATCCACAGGGCATCTCCTGTTCCACGCGTGTCCCCAGCTGCTCCCTGGTGGAAAGCTGCTGGTGATGGTTGCAGGGCATGTGTTGTTTGTAGTAATGGAGGCTGAAGCCTCTTCTCATCCACAGGTCAGGTACAGTGTGGACAAGTGCACTGTAGACTTCCCTACACTGCTCCACCAGTGCACCTCAAAGCAGACATGGAAGGACCACTATCTAATAGGGGTGAGAAGGTAATTGTTAGTCCCTGTTTCAGGCTTTGGGGCCAAACCTCAACTGTAGCAAAAATTTTTGTGTCACACCATTGCCACTGCTGTCTCCTGTCAGCATCACTGCTTCTCCATGACCCCTGGCAGCTGCCTCCTGCTCATGTGTCTGTTCCTAATTTTGGTGGCCCTAGATCATCGTACCAACCGTTGGTCAAAACGGCATCACTTTGTTCTTCACTAACCACCCCTTGTTGTTGTGTGCTGGGTGCTGTGGGTCACCAAAGGCTTTTGGCATCCTCCTGCCTGAGCTCCTCTCCCCAGTTTCTCCCTCCCCACGTGCAGCAAGCTCCACTCTGCCCAGCTCTGCCCTACTCTGCCCCGCTCCTCAGCTGTGCACACGTGTTACCGGTGCAAACAGCATCTGACTGTTAGCAACGGAGTAGGGGGGGGACCCTTAGCATGTGCTGACTTTCCAGTTTTCCATGAGTTAATAAGAAATAGTCGTTTCTTGGGGATTCCAGTGTTGCTTAAAAAAATAACAACTGGCCGTTAGGATATCTGAAGGAGGAATGTTGTTTCACAATGTCTGGCCAGGAAACAATATCACATATTGATATTTTTCTGCTCAGCGCTAGCGAAGCAGTGTTCTGTTCCAACACACAGCGTGTTTGGGGGCAACACTTGGAAACAGGCTCAGGCTCATAGATTTTATTTTGGGTCCCGATTTATGTGGCTCGGTTTCGCGGAAACACTGAGACTTTGTCAGCTCTTCCTGGTTTTAGCTTTTGTCTTTACTGTTAGAAGTTCTCAACGTCTCATTTCCAATGTCTCTACTGAGGGCAGCATCGGCTGATTGCCGAGCTCTGTTCGGATGAGCGCAGCCAGGGGTACAGCCAAGTTACTTTTTCAGTCTAAGTGCTACCGCTGCGATCTCTCAGCAGTAGCTGAGATCCTGGGAAAGCACATGTAAACACTAAGGCCCTGTTTCCCCCTTCCCATGGGGCACCCACCACTCCTCTCAGTGCCCCCAGCGCAGTGGCTGTGGGAGAACCGAGTCATGATCAGCTCCGCGGCTGCTTCCCCTGCCTGATGGCACAGTCAGGCGCTGCATGGGCAGAGCAGTGAGTTTTGGGGAAGGCTCTGCTGGTTCCCAACTGAGATGGAGAGTGCACCGTCATCGGCAGCGATCTTCATCTTCCGTGGTAGCTACTGTATCACAGAGCAGATAAAAGAACTACCGGTGTCAGCATGCTGCCTGGTGCAGTACAGTTTCCTGGCTGGAGCCATGCCCGGAGGAGCATCTCTCCTCCAGCTGTGTGCTGCCATAGCCCTGGTACCTCTGTCTGGCCTGCTCCTTCCCCGGCTGGCTCCGTTCCACGGGCAGGGCTGGTGGCTCCCGGGCAGCCTGTGGTTTTTCATGGGAAGCGGCCGCCACGGTGGGACACGTGTCTGTTCTGTTGGTCCCTGAAACCACGTCTATGGCGAGGGCTGCGCGTCTCTGAAAGCAGCTAACCTCCCTTTTCCGTTTCTCCCACTAGGTCATCCTCTTTCAGTACTGACTGCGCAAACTCTTCCTCATCTGCCCATGGCGCTACCAGCACCACTGCCCCTCAGCCGCTGAAACGCAGCGTCCAGCCCGAGGCAACTGTTAGCAGTCATGCAGGAGAAACTCAGATCCAGCATTCTCAGTTATTTCCATTGACCAGCACCAAACATCCACTCTTCTTTCTCCAGCGACACTCTGTGTATGTGTGTGTTGAGTGCAGAGTTACATTTTTCACTTGTTTCTTGTGGACTTGTAGAATGACCTTGAGTCTCTCCGAGGCAGTGCCAGACACAGGCAAAAGTAGTGACTCTACTGTGCTTGCAGATCTCGCTCCCAAACCCATGGGAACATGAACAAACCAGAACATGCTGACTCTCAGGGGGAGGTCGATGATCACCTCTGAACGTAAAGGAAGGAGGAATTTACGTGGTTTGGCCTGATTCTCTTCTTGCACCAGTGAAGCGCTGTCGGTTCCCGGACATCCCTCCTTATTTCTACTTGTGAAATCTGAAATGGGCTTTTTTGGCTCAGCAACTCGATACGTACACAGACCTTCCTGAGCCAAACTTGCGGGTAGCTGAGGCTCCACTAAGTGGAAAACATGATGCCAGCTGGAAATAGGCAGTTTTTCTTCCTCCTCAAAGTGCTTTAGAATCACATGTCCTTTGATCACTCTAAGGTAAGTAAGTCTTAGTGCTTTCCCCCTCGTTTTCTAGGAGGGGAAACAGAGTTGTCCTAAACCAAGAGGAACTGTGGGGATTGGTGGCAGAGCCAGGTTCAGAGTGCTAAAGCTTTAGGTTGCTGACTTATTCTTAGAGCACTGAGTATCTCCCTCCTCTCACAGCCATCTGCCAAATCAGCTTTGTCTTTTTTATTTTACTGTTGTTCTTTATTAACGAGCTACTTTATTTCCTTGGAGTCATATTGGATCACAAATGGGCAATTTCAGAATGTACCTACACAAAACTCTCTGACACTCCATGCTCTGGGTCTGGGAAATCCTCAATGGAAGCTGGCTGGAAAGTAAACATGTAGAGATGTTCTGCCCTGGTGTGGACCCAAGTTAGTGGGAACAGCAGGGTAGGAACTGGAGATGGAAGCTGCAGTAAGGCCAGCAGGAGCAGTCGCTAGCTGAGTGGACGGCAAGGTGATGGCATATTCCTTTATCTGGCAGCATCGCCCCAATTCCTGCTGCTCTCCTGTTGTTCTCCCTTGCTGGAGTACGGCTGTTGCTCCTGCCAAGTCCTTGGACGAAGGCGCAGCCCAGGAGGACTGCTGCTGGTGGGGCAGGCACCGCAGGGCTCGTTGCAACAGCGAAGGAAGCGCTCAGCAGTCTGGCCCCAGATCAGGGGAAGAAACTCCAACCCCATCCTTCATTGATGGTAATAACAAAAAGTAAACAAGGAACCTCTGCCAGCCCTTTTCAGTTTGCACAGAGCCAAGAGCAGGTCTGCAACGAAACCTTTCTCCACGCAAGCACACGCGTCTGTCTTGCTGCTGAGTGTCTGAGGCCACGTTTCCAAGGATGGAAACACCTCCTGTGAGCCACAGCGTATGACTGAGCTGTGCCTGGGGAACAGAAAACAGGAATCCATCCCTTACATAACTTGTTTTTAATTCAGACTGTAGATACATGTGTTTTTCTCTGGGGATGATCCTGTCTCCATCTCCAACGTTGGCCGGGTGGGCAGCCATTCCATCAGTTTGGCTGGTCTGTTCAGCACACACAACAAGCCTTCTCCTGCCTGTGCTCCTGAGCTCCGTGTGATGCCGACGGCCGGATGCGCGGCTCCAGCTGTGAGGCACGCTGGCTGCTCTGACTGCACAGGGAATGGCGTATGGAGATGTGGATGTCTGCTGTGGTGGCCACCAAGACCTCTTGGTCTGAGAAGTAACTGACTACAAGTATGCATTGATATTTGTTGGAGCAAATATATATGTGTGTATATATATATATATAAAAATTGAATCAGTAGATACACGCACACCTCTCTGCTTGTGTGTGTGTCTATCTATCTATTATATATATATATATATATATATATATATATATGTGAAAAAAAAACAGCAGAGAGGGAGAGAGAGTGACACCCAGGCCAGTATTCTGTCTCATTACGGCCAGCAGCAAGCAGCTCTGTCCCCAGTTTAAAGTAAAGGAGAGAGGAAGTTAAGCCTGCAAAGAGGTGGTGTCACCTCCCAACGTGTGAGTAACCATCTCCAGTGTGTAGCCAGTGTCGAGGCAGTCTGACCTGACTGGAGCCATGGCTGCAGAAGTGTCCCCTCGGGGAGGGGATGGTCACAAGTTGCACCCATGGCAGCCACTTTTCTCCTTGTCTGTAGCAATGACCGTTTATCTTGTTGACTGTTGGCAGAGTGTTTGTAACCAGCAGGTTGAAGTGGATGGTGTCCACATGCAATGGCCTTGAGATGCTGGTGGTGGGGCCCAATTTCTTCTCCATTTGTACTCGCTCATCCTAATGATCATTTAGTTGTGGAATTAGTGCTGTAAACCAACGGGTGGCTATTCCATTTAAGACTGAAGGAGAGACTTCAGGCTGTAACTTGACCTGACATCCCACAGTACTTGAGATTTCCACAGCTGTTTTGTTGAGGGAGAAACCAGTTCGATGCATTTCTCTTCTGCCTCGGCGGTGCGATGAAAGGCAAGCGATAAAATCTGTATCTGCTAAATATCAACTGAGTTACTGATCAAAAAACCAAACCCCAACCCCAACCCCACTTGTGAAATGTACTGTATATCCAAGTTTTTGTAAGCGATGCCACTGACAGGACTGGCGAGCAAAGCCAAGGGCCAAGGGAGCGCAGGTGCTCCTCTCCGGTGGGGCAGACTCACCACCGCCCCGGGTGACCTGCCCCACACAGACAGTGCGCCGGGGCACCTTCCCCCATAAGTAGCCAGGAGCAGCTTTGCTAATTCAGAAATCAGGCTCTGTTTATATTAAGCCCAAATTGTTTGCAAAAACTGGAAGCAATTCAGCTTGTGCAGTTTTAGAGCTAATTATGTGTATGGAAAATACTCAACTGTACCAAGAATGTAAGAAATCCTCTAATTTATTCAATACATTGTTTCACAACATATTTCACACTGACTGTTGCCACTGAACCAAACCTTATCTCAGGTCATTTGCATTCATCTCCTGTCTGTAGATTTAAAGAAGAAAAAAAAAAAAAGAAATAAAATCAAAATCATTCTCATTTTCTTAGTTTATTCAGTAATTGCCAAATGGGTTCTGGTGCAGCAGCGCAGCCTCCAAGTACTAAACTTTTCCAGTTGCTCTTTACAAATCCTTTTGCAGACAAAGCCCAGTGAAGACAGCCAGCGAGAGGCTTTCCGCTCACGTGTAATAAGGTAACTAAGGATGGTGAGGGTCTGAAAGCAGAATGGTTTACAGTTTTATTACCTGTTACGTTTTTGTTTGGGCTTACGCTGGTTAACCCCGATGCCCGAGCTAAAGGTGCTTACACAACTTCCTAGCTGGGCCAGGGGAGTGGGAACCAACCCTGCACTACTATCAGTGATATATCTGTAGGATGCCAACAATAGCCACATCAGTTTTCTTTCACCCACCGATCATTTTGTTGTAGCATGTTGCAATTCTGCATGTCTTGGCTACAATGGTTAAAAAAAAGAATTCTCTGAATGAGTGGACAGTCAAGACTAATATTTATTTTAAAAAAAAGTAAAACTAAATTGTAAGCACTTTTTTGTAAAACCAATGTCTGTTTTGTTACATACTTTTAATGTTGTGCTTTGTAAATGTCTTATTTGTGTAATAAATAAAGTTAATGCAAGTAGAAGTGCTGGCACTTACATCCAGAAAATGATGTAATTCCATTTTATTTTATTTTTAAATACTTTCTGGCTTACTAATCAAGCAGCAACCCACCCAGTTTTCCTCTTTTATTATTTTGTTAAACTCTGGCTTCAGGAGAGTTCAACAAACGTTCGTAGTAAATGGATATAATTTCCTAGTTAGCAAACCAGTCATTAAAGAATACCTCTGGTGTACATTATTACAATGATCAATCAATATCAAAGTACCGAGCAAAAAGAGAGGAAAGGAATTCACCAGGACAGCTAACTAAAATCTGGGAAAATAATGTTGATTAAGATGGATTTGAATGACTTCAAGACTGAATCTGAGGCACTCTTTTTAACAAATTGTTTTCAGGCTTAATAACGTGTGTGTGTGTACTACACTGCACACCTCGCAGGAATATTGCTGTGAGAACAGGCAGCCTTTTTTCCATGGCTTTTTCTCAGCATGACTGATTAAATGATTATTCCCATTTTTGTTTGTGCTGACAAAGATGACAAAAAGATTATATTCCTGTCGAGGGAAAGGGTGAGACAAGCCCAGAAGGATAAATTAGATTTATTGTGACTCAGATTACCTGCTTTGGAGTATTATTGTCTTGCAAAAACTGTTTTCATGGGTTTGGTTTCTGCTCAGGTGTTTCAGCTTTCCTGCAGGTCCGAATGATCCATTCGTGCTCCTCATCATCTAAAAGGGAGATAAAGAAACACCAAGTGTCACCATGTCAGATCTGCTCCCTGTGCCGCTTTAGGGTCCAGCCCAAACCAGGAATTTTTCCTTTGAGAAGTAAATCCATTTGTAGCCATTGGCATCTCTCAGAACACAGGTTTTTTGTTTGTCTCTTGGAAAGACTGTGTGTCTCTGTGTTTGGCATGGCAGGGGATGCTGGATCTCTGGCAGTGGCTGGTTATTCTGGTCTGTAGCTCAGGTGGAACGATGAGATTTGCGAGTTTGGGTTGGTTTTGGCAGATGCGTGGGGGAGATGTTGGAACTCTCAGAAATGAAGATAGACATTTCTTACGTGCTGTGTCTGTGTGGCTTGTTGGTTTATGGAAGGAGAAGGTGAAGAAAAGCCGATAGTCAACACCTAGGTTTTGTCTCCCAGCTTTTCTTGCAGTGCTGTTGTTACAATGCACGTTATGACAGGTATCAATAAGTGGATACAGGGATGGGTTTTAGCCCATCTTCTGTGGCCCTTGTTAGTATTCATGTTGGTCATATTTATTCTTGGAGCATAATGACAGTGTGGAAAGAAAAAAAATCAAAGACAATGTAGGGGAAAATGACTGTCCAGTGAAGTTTGAATAGACATTTTGTGTATTATTATATAAAAAAAAAAAGGGGGGAAAGGTTGGCAAATGTTAAGTTGTGGCTTCTTAATTCCAGGGATTTAAATAGCCTTGTCTTCAAAAAAGTGTTCTGCAGCCTTTCCTTTTGTGTTTGTGTAGGGAAAGAGAGATCTGCACAGCAGACCAGGGAAAACAAACTTAAAAAAGCCTCGAAAAAAAATAATCAAAGTATTATTTAAAACAATACCTGTATTTATTTTTATATAAATGCAATGTATTAGAGCCGCTTCTTGTGTTTACCACTGTCTTAACAAAGTCGTATTAGCTATTTGTCATGAGTGTGTCTGACATGCCTCCCTCCAAATTTGAAGGGGCTTGTATTACCTGAGAGAACAGATGATTGCAGGAACCTGAGGGGGCTGCAGCCCCAGTACCATGGCCATCGCTTGGCACTGCACGTAATCCCACTCAGGGACACAGGCGCCCTGCCAAGCTCAGCGCCCTGCTGGGGTAGGTCAAAATTAATCAAGCAAGAAGCACGTTGGGTGTAAGAGTCAAATTTTCATGGAGATCTTTTGGCTGAGGAGCTGTGTGTTTAAGTTAAAGCGGCACGGTTGCATTTGAAATGCCAAAGGATGGTTCTGGGAGTGAAGTCGTGCTCATCTAAGTGTCAGTTCACAGAAGGGTCTGGGGCACAAGGCTTGGAGCCTGGGGGTTAATCTTACTGACCGCAGCTGGATCAAGTTGGCTTTGTCTTTGCTGTTTTCCTTCCTTCCTTTTTTTTCTCCATGCCACCCTCCCCTTTTCCTCATCCCTGGCTGAGTGGGGTGAGCGTGGGCCTTGACTTCTTCGGCGGGTGCTGCTCCCATGCAGCTCTGGTAAAAGCAGAGTTAAAAGCATGTGCTAAGGCCTCTGTCCCTGGTCTGAAGGCTGTGCTCATTAGCCACCCTCACCAGCCAGCAGTTAGAAAGGCCCATGGCCCACAGGAGGGTGGTTTCCCTTAGGGCCTGCTCACCAGTTTGCATACAGCCACTGGTTTCCAACCAAAGCGCTGGCTTGTGCCTACTGAGCCTCATTTCCCTCTCAAGGTTGCTAGCGAGCAAAAGCTTGGGTTTGGGGCTGAGGACCCACCTCCAAGCTGTACCCCAGCGAATGGGTTGGAGGACATGCTTGTCCTGCCATTGTTCCTACAGCTCAGCCTGTAAAAGCTCACTTTTATCCCTGGAAAATGGTTATGTTTGGGTCGAATAGCTAAGTTCAGCTCTTTCTGTGTTTCACTGCCATGTTCTCTTTTTTTAATGAATCAATAGGGCCATAACAAAATACCCTGTAAATGGCCCGTTTCTCATTCGGGTATAATTGAGGAGGGAAAAATAAATGCTGAGAAATGTGCTAAAAGGGGAATTAAAAAGATGAGCACTGAATCTTGCTTAAAGACCACGCGATCCTTAGAGAGACAGAGATTCCACCGAGGGCTGCAGCAGGAATGCAAATGTGGTCCTTAAGCTTTCTTAAAAAAAAACAACATCAAAGGCATAATCAATGTGCTGGCTTTTGTTCTATGCACTAGGTGTTCCAGCACAGTAATGATGCCATCACGTGAGTCTCGGCTATAACAGATCTTGTCCAGCCTGGGCATCTCAGTGATTTTAGCTGGAATTGCTTTTAAAAAATAAAATAATTTATCTGAGCTTGTAATAATTGTGAGAAAATAAAACTTTGCCTCTTTTTGTCACAGTGAAGGAATAAACAAACCTTATACAAGCTATACATCACCACTATCCAGCTTGTATTTGGGTCCAGATATTCGTGGCTCACCTGAGCACTAGAACTGATCAACCAGCCTTCCCAGAGAGAGAAAGCAAGAGCCTGACAGCACTCTCCTGGCTGAGCAGCATGGGTGGAAGCAGAAGGAAAGGCAGATGCCAACTTGGCTTCACTTAACAGGTTCCCAATGTGCCCTTGGTTTGCCTAGGTTGTTCCCTCCTGTGCTCTGGGTTCTCATAGTCTGCTAGGAAAGCACACAAGGTGGGTTGTTCCAGGGGTTTTAGCCTCACCAGATCCATCCCAAAATGTCTTGGTTGGTGCAGTGATCTGTTCCCATGCAAATTAAATGCAGAGTCATAAGCGCTGCTTAACTTGTATGTAGGTTAATCGGATGTAAAACCTGAGTGAGCTACAACTTTGGATGCAGAAAGGAAAAAAATAGATGTAATGACTCAGTATTCCAGAAAATAACCTAAAGCAGATCCCTAGGACTGCTATCCAACCTAGCATACTGCATGAGCGGTCCTGGCTCTAGATATAAGGGGAAAGAATTGGTCCAGCCTAGTGAGAAGACCCACAAACCCAGAGATGAGAATGGCTCCAGGGCTAGCTGTGTGAGAAGAGGCAGGGAAATATTAGAATGTAAAGAGTTAAGCTATGGTAAAACATACTTTTGCTACACTAAAGAAGACTGGTTGATAATTACTGTAGTTTTAGGGCTATTTGAATCAGTGCAGCTGCAACCTCTTCAGTAGTAACCCCTGAAACAAGACAAACTGGGTTTATTGTACTGAACAAGTCTTAAAGCTCCTCCCTGATTGTTAGTAATTGGCAGCAATGGACTTAACAGCCTCTTGACTACCCTTTTTACACTCTACCTGACTGTGCAGCTAACAATTTAAATCACAGATGCCGATCCTTCTTTGTGGCAGCTGCTTGTTAACTACACGTTCCTCTTTTTCTGTCACTGGCTGCTTCCATAACCCTGCAACACCAGGGTTAGATTGGAGAATCACATTTCATCAATATTTAAAATGGAATTAAACCTTGAAGTTTGATTAATGCTACCGGATAGTGAGTTGTAATTACTATTTTACAAATTGCAATTGTTTGAATATGTTAATATGATTGTCTAAGCACATCTTCACCTTCAGAAGTAATTTTCTCTTTAAAAAAGATGGGGGGAAAAAAAAAATCCAAACTCTTTAATCAGTGGTAAATTATCACCCTGTGCACAATTAGGTGGTACAGGGTTCTTCATGTTGTGTGCTGAATTTTCTGTCAGCATATTTATCTTTAAAAGTTTATCCCTTTTTTTTTTTTAGATTTTCCTCAGTAGAATATACATTCATGGAACAGACTTTGCTGAAACTGCACTAACCATGTTGATATTTGAAGGTAAAGCAAAAAGAAAAAAAATCTTTGGAAATTGTATTGCAATCTGATGTATCCCTGTTCAGTTAGTGAACATTAACAAGTTACTTCTTATGAAGTTAGTGAAATATAATGATTATTACCTCGACATAGCATTGAAATTTTGAACCAGAGAGAGAGAGACAGCAAGAGATCTTAATGGATGAGCTGTTATATCAAAGTATTGACTGTTTCCTTTGAATTATTTTCTTGTGCCTCAATCAAAAATAAGAGCAGTTTTCTAGTGTCCACAAAATACATTTTGATTGCTGTAGGCCAGATCCTCAGCCAACCCAACCTGGGCTAGATAGCTTCTTTTTTATTTCTGTCATTAATTCAGGCTGTTTTCTCTAAGCAGGCAGAGGCATATGGAGCCAACCCTGGTAGCCACCTGCACACCCAGTGCCCAGAAACAGCATCTTCCCACTGTAGATGATTAGCAGGGTTGTGAGTCCTGCTGACCTACTGTCAGATACTCTCTACACAGTCAGTTTGGATAGAGGCTTTTTAGGCAAATGAGACCCAGCTAAATCGGTTGGTCATGAATGGGTTCCTGCAAGGAGCTCATTTCAAAATTAGTTCTTCTCCCCAGATATTGCTTTGCAAGTTTCTTCCTTGGTTTGGGTGGCTTTAGGGGAAGTTCCAAACACCAGCAAGGCCCAAACAGGTGTCAGAAATGCCGTTAGGTGTATTCCACAGTGAGCTCAAACTGCAGCCCATCTAAATCAGTGGATTTCTGCTCAACATCTCTGCAAAATGAAGCCACTTGTCTGATTTTCAGTCTAATAGTAGTGGTAGAAGAGATTTCCCCAACTACAGACTCCAGATTTATCTCTCAATCAGGATTAGAAACAGCTGAAAATTCAGGGTGGGCTTGCTTCAGGGTGCTTCCAAGGGGCAACTTGAAAATACTCCATAATTTAGGTACGTTTAATCTTCCTATATTAAATGCATATTGCAAAGTTTAGAATTATTCGCTTCTAGCTATTGTGTTTCTGAGTTGCTTATGGAAACTTCAGCTGTGAGAGATTTCTTAGGCCTCCACATGCTTAGGTGTCTGCCATGATGCAGAGTGGAGGCCATCAGCAAACAGCAGTATTGCCATCTGGGCTCCTTGATGTGCCCTCTTAACGAATTCTTTCCCAGGAGACCATCTGGAGGTGTGCAGGGAGATGTCCTGCATTGAAATTAGGATACCTAATGTATCCTAATTAGGATACACTAGGGAAGAAATAGATATACCTAGTATATATAGAATATATAGAAGAATATATTATATATATTATATAGCTATATATATAATATATAAGAATATATATTGTATAGTTATATATATGAAATATACAAAAGTAATATATTATATAGTTATATATAAAATAATATATATAATATGTATGATATATTCTTATATATAATATAGATAATAGATAATATATATATTCTTATACATAATATATAAGAAGTAGTTCTACCTAGTGTATCCTGATTAGGATACCACAGGGAAGAAACCCTACACTGTTCACCTTAGAAGCCTGGTCTGACTTTTAGGTCTTCATACGGCACTTTATAGCTGTATGTGTCCCTGGTGTCTTAAAGGCTTTGTCTGCACTGGAGGCCTGATGCGCTCCCCAGTGCACTCCAACATTCAGCTCCTTGGCTCCCTCCTCTAGCCAAGGACCAGCTGGGATCAGACGCTGAGTGGGCACCATCCCCTCCTTCACTCTCGCTTCTGTTAAAGGCCATGCGAGCAAGGAGGGAAGGAGACGTGCCCTGTGTCCATCAGGACAATGAGAGGCTCAAGCTCCAGAGGACCCTGAGGACTCAGCCACGTGGTAAGAGCAGCTTTCCGTGACTACAGTTTGTACAGGAGTGTGTTTACAATAGACAGCCCTTCCACAAGAGCCCAGTTTCCTCTGCTCACAGAGGGCCAAGCACGCGCAGACCATTGTAAACAACAATATCATTTAATTCTATCACATGCCTGACTCCTCCCATCGCCCGCAGCGCCGTTTATCATGTTCTTCCACCACACAATTGCAATCACATGCGATAGCATCTCAGCCATGGCTTCTGCCTGGCACACCCCTTCCATTTCCACAGCCCCCTCCGGGTCCCTAGCGCCGCTTTCCTTACTGCACCTGACCTCACCAACATCAAGGCTGGCAAGAAAATGGAAAATATGTTTTCAATTAACCTTTGCTTCCACCCACAAATTCTCACCCTTCCATATACTTTCAATTACTGTAATTCCAAAATGGCCCCCAAATGAACTTTCCATCTCTTGTAAAACTTGTTTTCACACGAACTGTAGGCACCAGACCTAAGTGCCTATAAGACTTGTGTGTAACTTGTTTAATGGATTCACAATAGGATGGCTAGCACGCAAACAAAGTTGTTATTCTTGGCATGCCACTGTTTGGAACTGAAGTTTTCACAGTCTGCAAAACGATAAGTATTTAAAGACCAGGAAACCACAAGGAAAAATATATCTGCAAAAGCTATAGCTACTGAAAGTACTGTAGTGACTTACATCGCAACACATAGATTAATATTGTGGGCTATAGCCTGGAATATAAATCATCTTGGTCCATAATCTGTTGTACCAAATGGAGGATATTCGGCATTAAAACATGTAGGGCAAATTTAATCTAAAAATATATTAGTTACATGGATGAGAATTGTCCCACTGTCTCTGTCTGACTCTGACACTGAGAATGGCAATGGCATTCAAAATGTGCCTGATCTTAACACAGTTCTACATAAAAAGATAAGAAAAGGGCACAGGATGGGTAGGAGAGTTGGTCCAACATGTCCAAAATTGGTCCAACATGTCCATCCAATTTGTCCAAAAAGTGCTCAGGTTAGAGCAAGAATAGACATGAAGCGACTTCTTGCAGGAGTCTGGGATCTGTTTAAATCAAGTAGACTCAATTTCCTTCTGCCATCTTCACTTCAATAGACATTCATTTACCTTGCCCACTCAGCAGTCCCCAGATTGACACTTGCTAATGTTCTGCCTCCTTCTCAAATTTGGCTCCTCAGCTAATTAATTTTGTTAAGCATCGGAGATTATTTAGGTCCAAAGCTCTCACATCAGGACAAAAATTAACAAAGTAAAAAAAAAAGAAGAGAGAGATGTGTGACATTTGGAAATCCAGGTGAAAGAGCTAGAATGCAATTTCTAACCTTCTTAATGTAATATATTTTTTTCACATCTGACTGCCATAGAAGCAGGGAATCTGGAAAACATGTACAGTAAACAAGAATTGTATGAATGTTGGTAAAAACCCCCTATGACCTGGGGCTACACACAAGAGTATATGGGAGATGGAGGAGGCAAGACCAAAAGGTGGATTTCTATGGACTTATCTAGAGCCTCGTGGGCAAAGAAAACAATCCAAGTGCCATGGCAGAGAGAGAAAATATATTTTGCATATTGGTATTTTGGAGGAATATGAACCAAAGAGGCCAGAAAGAGGAGTTAGGAGTAACAAGGACAAGCGCTTGGGCTGCTGCAAGAAAAGCAAAGGGCTACTCACATTTGTAAGCTCGACTTTTGTAAAGGGAGAGTAGTATTGGCTCTTGGTTTTACAAAACCCTGTTTTCTGAAATAAGTTTGTCAGCCCAAGTAACGAGAAAAAAGATCAATGGATTGCAATAAACGGCATTTAACATAAAAATGAGTAGAATTTACAATTCAGTTAACTTGTTAAATGTTAAAAAAATCAGCAAACAATAGACACAATTTGTTTTGTTCAGAGCCCAGAGGTAGAGACCAAATCCTCTAAATTAATTTCTGCAAAAGCTGGGGTTTTTTCCAAACAGGTCTGGATCCTATTCGTTGTAGAATATACTGATTACCAACTATTTTTAAGAGCTTTACACAAACATTATTTCTTTTGTTGTGTGAAATGCAGAATCAGCCATCTGGCAAATGCCCCAGAGCTAAAATCTTTTACATGACATATAATTCAAAATGATTAAATATACAACAGAAAATAGCTATAGCATTGCACTTAAAATAGCATGAACTTTTACTGCCGATCAAAACTGATTTCTTTAGCTTAACAAGTATCCAAAGAACAATTATTTGAAGAGCTTTTAAGAGTTTCAATATGTAGGAACCAAACCTCATCTAAATTCAGTATCTTAAGTCAAATAAAAAAGAAACAAATGTACAAAAGATTAAATGGTCCTGGGTTATAAGTAGACATTTAAATCTATGGGAAGCTAAATTCATTTGAACAAAAATACTATATTCCCTCTGTATGTGTATTGCTGGGGCTTTCCTCTCCATTGCTAAGGGCATCTGCCAAAACAACTCTTACATTCTTAGGCAATGACTAGGGACTAGCCTGGAATCAGACTGTTCATCCACTCCCTCTATCATCAGAATGGGCAATTTCAAAGAAGAACGGGGAATAAAGCTCCGTGCATGATCCCTAAGTGCAGTCAATCTTTTTTCCTGCACCGCAGTCGACTTGAAGTTAAACTTGCTGTCTTTTTTCCAGAAATACTCCAGGCCTGAAAAATTGCCAGGTCCTCACCCCACACCCAATTCTCCAGTAGTTTATGAGAAAGAGCACGCAAACATCTGCATGTATTTGGGGTACACGAGGGTAGGTACAGAAATATTACCCTCTGTAATTATTGAGTGGTTATGGCTCTGTTTCTCAACTACATTTTTCAGACAAGTCGAGCCTACAGTTCTCAAAAAGCACTTGGTATGAGTCAGATCTGAATTGTAAGGCAGATTTACCTTATGGTAAATGTAGATTTACCTCATGTAAATGTGAATGTAGATTTATCTTATGGATTTGCAGACTTGGATAAACCTGAAATGGATGAATACATCACTGCTGACTTAAAAAAATAAGAAATTGCTTCTAAATTCTTTCAGAACGAGCACAAGAACCTTCATCCCAAGGTAAAAGTGTGAGAAAACTCTAAATCTGTGATTGCCAAGGCTTGGAATGAAAATGGCTTTGCACCCTTGCCTGTGGAGTTGGGTCACCCTCCCAACCAAGGAGCCTCAGACGTTTTAACTCCAGACTTTTCTAAACTATAATAATGCTCTTGAATCTTGATCTTTTCAGGTCGTAACAATTCCTGAAGCAGCAGGATTTTCCCAGCTGCTTTCTGCAAGACTTTCAGGGTTGTAGAAATCCTGAACTGTTTCCTAGCTGGCTTGGGATTGCAGCAACACCAAAAACTCTCCTCTTAAAAAGACACTTGTCCTGGTTTTCC
Source organism: Laterallus jamaicensis coturniculus (assembly GCA_022605575.1). Lineage (NCBI taxonomy): Eukaryota > Metazoa > Chordata > Aves > Gruiformes > Rallidae > Laterallus > Laterallus jamaicensis. The sequence goes on from JAKCOX010000022.1 coordinate 8,680,956, forward strand.
AGGCCTAATTCTGCTCTTAATAATACATGTGTTAATTCAGTTACCTGACTCAGTTTCCAGTGTAAAGGCAGGCTTTGTGTCTTCCTGCTCTTGATGTTGCATGGAGAGATGCCTGTATTTCAGGTAACATTGAGTGCAGTACAGGAAGCTACCTTATGCACCATACGCATACTAATTAAAGCTGAAGATGGAATGTGATAGTAGCACAAACAGTCTTGTATTACAAAGAGCAAAAGCATGGTTTATGGTATTTAACCCATCCTCAGGAGAACCACAGGAGAAACACAGCAATTTTCATCAGAAGTTATCTTTGCTTTTCATCAAAAGAGAGGTGACCCAGGCAATCTCCCGTAATCTCTCCCATCTCAGCAGAACAAAATTTCTATTTTTGACAGTATTTTCTCTTTAGAAGCTATGGGCTTTGCTATTTGGGGGTCCTTAATCCTGAATGTCACCTCTCTTCTTGTACCTCCCTGCTTTGCATTAAACATCATGTATTTTCTACTTTTCTACTGCAAAAAAAAATTGGGAAATCTTCCCATCTTTCTATTGACCAAAGTCTGTTCCAAAGGTGCCAGGCATCCTATTTCTGGAAAAAAAAAATAGTAGGAATACTACTAGTGAAACAGGAGCCTAGTCCGAGTATCTATTCAAAATAAACAACATATCTTCTTACAAATGAGCATTCCCATTCTTATTTATGTGTCCAATTTTGTGTACTTCGCAATCCTGGAAAAAAAAGAGGAGATTGAAGAACACATGGAGAATCAAGAGAAATTTGAGCATCCCCAAGGAAACAGAGGTTTAGGGACGGAGTAATAATTGCAAGATTGCAATGAGAATTTGGAAAACTCTGCTAGATAAAAACATATAACGAAACTGCTGCTGTCATTTCATTCCCTGGGCCTGATTATGTTTTCATGATGGGCCTTTGCGCTGCTTTAAGAGTAAGAGCTCTTTGAGTAAATGAGGATCAGACCTCCCCGCTAGTGAAACGTGAGGCTTGCCAAATTTAACAGAAGTCTCTACGGTCCTCTACATAAACTCATCTTGACAAAGAAGCAAACTCAGTAGTTTCAAATGGCGTCTATTTTCTTCTCTTCTGGACTGGTACCTGGACGCTGCCAGTTTGGAGGCCGGTCAGCGCCAAGGCTGGAGGTTTCCTTGCCCTCTCTCACAAACAGCTAAGAAACAATCAGAAATTGCTTCATAATGGGGCTGGGGTGAAAGGTGAGCGCTGGAGTATTCTGCAAGCCTGCTGCCAGACCTGAGGAAGATAGTGTCATTTTGGTAAACCTGTCAAGCTGTTGTAAGAACTTCCTGAATGCTTCCTACCATCTGCTTTTGATGCTTTCAAGACTTGGCTGGAAGCCTGGAGGTTTTCCTGCTCCTTCCCGCCCAACCTATAATGGAGTAATTCTGGATCTGTTCCCTGTCATCCCAGCCTCTTCCTCAGTTTCTTCTGCTTACAGCTGGGGGCTCTTTTCCTTTTTTTTTTTTCCTTTACTGCAGTGGCCTTGTGCCCTGAATCATCTCTCCTGGGGCGGTAAGAGTTCCTCTGATGTTGAACAAGTGCCGGGCTTTTCAATTGTCTTCATGTTCTTGAGAGGAAGGGTCTGGCCTACATGACACATTCCTCCTTCACACTCACATCAACAAGTTTAACTTTGTGCCCGGGGCTCTCGATGGAAGGGCCACACAAAGCACATCTCCGCCAGGCCGCACGCTGCGCTGCTCTGCCTGCTGAATATTGATTGATATAATTTGTAGGGTTTGAGATAAATGGCATAAAGGACAATGAGTTCAAAGAACAGATTAAAAAACAATAAACTGAACTCCAAGGCGTTCCCTCCTGTACTAATCTGTGTAGGTTCCTGTGTTTTTGGAAAGCGCGTTGCTTATCTTCCTCATCAGTAGGCCCACTGCATTCCAGTATTTTGGATCAATGCCATTTGTAATAATCTAGATCAGTTTTTATTCAACATTTATAAAACAGGCCATGTATCATATGGGTATATTTTATAGCAGATGGTATCTCCAATTCATTTAACCCTCCCATCGCTTCCCTCCTCCAATATCACAGTGTGTACTTGTAAAAGCTCTTGAAAGTAGAGCTGAGAGGAATTTTTTTTTTTTCAACAAATAGTAAATTTGCTGAAAAATTGAGTTTCCAAGCAACAAAACCGTTAAAGTGCAGCACACTGAAATGCAAACACTGGGTCGTGCAATTTGGACATTTAGGGGGGTGTGTGTGTGTGTGGGGAAACGTGGGGTGGGTGGTTGTGTTCAGAAAACATTTTCATTTAAAAAGATTCTCTACCAAAAAGCTTCTAAACACAGAGGTTAAATAGTCAGAACACAGAGTGCTTGTTTCAGGTCAGATTACATTTTTTTGAGTTATTCCAGTGTCAACTGTTGGGAGATCTTCTTGTGTGTTTTTAATTTGAGAAGTTTCTCTCTTGGCTTGATGTGAACTAATTTTCCCCACGGCTTATTAATCTGGGGACTTATCCACAAGATCCAATATTTGCCAAACTCTACTCAAAACAGCTCTACAAGGTGATGAGAGTTTTCTGTTCAGCAAGGCGTTTAGACATAACCTAAAACTAATTTCAATAAGCTGGACTATTCTCACATGTAGAGATAAGCAGATGCTGAAGCACTTTGCTGCTTCACAGCACAGAGTTTCTTGGCTTCCAGGATTGGTGATGTACACCTTACAACCACTCCCTTGCTTGAGGTCATAATGGAAGAGATTGAAGATTTTCCTGAGATTAACATACCAAACGGTAATAAAATAAATTTATTCATATCTGCCTGGGAATACTTCATTGTAATTTTGCAAAATTTGATTTATCCAACTCTGGGGAAAGGTGAGTAACTGATAAAAATAAATAACTAAAAATATTTTAGCTCGGTAAAGCAGAACCAGCTTGTGGACTTGTACATGTTTTAGCTTTAATCACAGAAGGTATGATATTATAAGCATAGAAGGCATGACAAATAAACTCATTCTAGTTCTACTTGCTGAAGCTGTTAATCATACCTGCGTTTCTGAGAAACCTGAGCTTGTAGTCAACAATCACTCTGGTTTCAGGATTATAGAATCCATCACCACAGTCGTAACATCCTTCCGGGATTTTTCTGGGAGGATCCAGATTTGTAAGCTGAGAGAAGCCTGAAGAAAGAAAAAAAACCAACCCCAAAGGCATTTGCTTTGATTTGCCTTTCTCTTTTTCTTTGCATTTGTGCTTTTGTTCAAGATAATTAACAAATATTACATCTCCATGGCATTCACTATAAAAACAACGCAGTTACCTTACAATAAACTTTGTAGAACGTTGTGCCAGTTCTGCAGATGGAGAAAATGAAAATGGAGAACTCCACACAGAAAAAGTGTGAGATAAAATGATATCACTTTGATTTCCTCATCCACTAAGCTAACATTACAACTCTGACCCCAAACTCCACAATGGGGCCAGGAGGGTCTCACTGGCCTCACAGGACAGCTACGTATCATCACTAAAGTATTCTATCTATAAAGAAGAGTATTTTATGTATTACATCACACATTCTGCTCACTTGTCCCTTATAAATCTTTTCGCCTTTTGGTTCAACATTTATTTAATGTTCTGGGTAAAAATTAATTGCTTTTGCTCAACTCTTCCATGTTACAAGCACGCTGCTAGCGTGGTGAAGGAGAAATGTGTAAGAGGGTTCATCGGGGTATCAAAAGCTGGGGGATGACCTGATGGAGAAGAGCTCAGTGGAGAAGGACCTGGGGGTGCTGGTTGATGACAGGTTGGCCATGAGCCAGCAGTGTGCCCTGGGGGCTGAGAGAGACAATGGGATCCTGGGGGGCATCAGGAGGAGTGTAGCCAGCAGGTCACAGGAGGGGATCCTCCCCCTCTGCTCTGCCCTGGTCAGGCCCCACCTGGAGTGTTGTGTCCAGTGCTGGGCTCCCTGGGATAAAAAGGACAGGGATCTCCTGGAGAGAGTCCAGAGAAGGGCTACAAAGATGATTAGGGGCCTGGAGCATCTTCCCTATGAGGATAGGCTGAGTAAGTTGGGACTCTTCAGCCTTGAGGAGAGAAGACTAAGGGGGGACCTAATTAAAGTCTATAATTATCTGAAGCAGGGGATGCAGGGGGAATCAGCCAGCCCCTTTTCAGTGTCTGTGGGGATAGGACAAGGGGCAATGGCTGCAAGTTGGAGCACAGGAAGTTCCACAGCAACATGGGGAGGAACTTTTTCACAGTGAGGGTGAGGGAGCCCTGGGACAGGCTGCCCAGGGAGGTGGTGGAGTCTCCTTCTCTGGAGAGATTCAAGACCCATCTGGATGCCTATCTGAGTGATATGTCCTAGGGAGCTGCTTTGGCAGGGGGGTTGGACCTGATGATCTCTCGAGGTCCCTTCCAACCCCTACAATTCTATGATTCTGTGATTCTATAACAAAGCCCTGTCCTGCGGGTCACTGCCTGAGAAGGGACCAGGTGACGGATGTAACACCACATCCTGCGCTGGTGGAAGGTGGTGTCAGCACTCTTTTGGCAGCGTCCTATGGTTGGGTCCTGAAATTAGCCAGAGCGTTTCTGCTCCATGTTACTCATGTAGCTGAATTAATCTTTCTTAAGCAAGTTGTTAGTTTAATTCCTTCCAGACTCTTAGGATCGCAAACACAAGTCAGTACCTGGCGGTTTAAGACCAGAGCAGATTTCTGTATAAAATCTTCTGTCGTAGCCGTCACAGTAATGCCATTTTTTATCTTTGTATTCGAGACCATCTGCAAAAGTGTATTTCCCCTGCAAAACATGTTCGAGCAGAGAGTTAATAAACATGATGGATGGATTGAGTACGAATGAGGCCAGCGTTCCCACTGCCAAAACCGTGCGTGAGCTGAGCAGCGCACGGTTCAGCTCGGGTTTACGTAGCGCTGGGAACTCCATCTGTGAGATGCCCGGCCAGCAGCAGCCTCGCCCTCCCATGTTTGTGGGCACGGCCCCGCTGAGGGGATGACAAGCTGGCACGGCTCGGAAATCCCCAGATCTCACCCAAACCTTCTCCGCACCCTGCAGGACGAGGCAAGGTGAGGCGAGGCAGGGGCTGGCCCCCCCCGGCTCAGAGTACCTGCGTGGGCACCCCGCGGTGCCAGACGGCCCGGTATCTGCCGCCGTTGGGGAACACCAGCTCTCCCTCGCCGTCAAACATCCCGTCCCTCAGTGTGCCCCGGTACTCGGTGCCGGTCGGCAGCGTGTAGATACCCTGTCCCTCCATCCTGGAAGAGACAGGCCGGTTGGGAAGGGGGATGCGGGCAGCTCCCCCGCCCCGCCCCTCCCCGCCGGGCCCACCTGCCGCGCACGGTGCCCCCGCTGTAGCGGCTGCCCGTCACCTCCATGGCGTCCCGACGACAGCGTCGCCATAGCAACGCCACCGCCGGGACGTAAAGCCCCGCCTCCCGCGGCCAGCGCGCATGCGCTCTCCCTGCTCAGCGGCGCCTGCGCAGTGGCGGCCGGGCGCCGAGGGGAGCTCAAGGAGAGCGGCGCCGCCATGCCCGGCTCCCTGCGGGTGCCCTCCCTGGAGGAGCTGGACGTGCAGGAGGTGAGTGGCGCCCGCCGCCGCCGGGCCGTGTCCCCCCGCGGGTTGGCGCGGAGGCCCGGTGCCGGGGCGGGCTGCTCCCATTGCCGCTCTGCCCCGCTGTAGGTGAGCGTCAGCTCGGCCGTGCTGAAGGCCGCGGCCCACCACTACGGCTCGCAGTGCGACCGCCCCAACAAGGAGTTCATGCTGTGCCGCTGGGAGGAGAAGGACCCGCGGAAGTGCCTGCGGGAGGGCCGCCAGGTCAACCAGTGCGCCCTCGACTTCTTCAGGTGAGCGGGGCCTCACCCGCGGCTCTGCCCCGGCGGCCTCCCGGGGCCTGGCGGCAGGGCCGAGGGGAGGGCAGGCTGCTCCGGGTGCCTCCGGGCACCCCGCGTCCTGCCGGGCTTTGTTTTTCGAGTACTGGCTGTCGGTTGCCGCTGTCGTGGCCTTCACAGCTTTTATTCTTGCTTCTTGAATTTGGAGGTCCCAAAGGTCAAGGCTGCGGCCTCGGTGGGTTGGTTTGTTTGGATGTCGATTTATCACAGAGCTGTGGGGGTGGGAAGGGATCTCCAGAGACCCATCGTGTCCAACCCCCTGCCAAAGCAGGGTCTCCAGGACAGGTCACACAGGTCGGTGTCCAGATGGATCTGGAATCTCTCCAGAGAAGGAGACTCCACACCCCCTGGGCAGCCTGTCCCAGGGCTCCCTCACCCTCACTGTGAAGAAGTTCTTTCACATACTGATGCAGAACTTCCTGTGCTTCAACTTGAGGCCATTGCCCCTTGCCCGGTCCCCACAGGCACTGAGAAGAGGCTGGCCATTTCCCCCTGTGTCCCACACTTCAGATATTTATAAACATTGATCAGATCCCTTCTCAAGTCTTTTTTTCTCAAGGCTGATCAGCCCCAGTTCATTCCACATAGGGAAGATGCCCCAGGCCTTTAATCATCCTCATAGCCCTCCTCTGGACTCTTTCCAGGAGAACTTCTTGTTTGAAGTTCCATGGGCTTTGCTGCGGAGTGAGCAGCCCAAGCTTTTGTTAGCCTAGCAAGGGAGTGATGGTTGTGGAAGGCTTGATGCTTCTGCACCTGCTGTGTGTGTAATGAAATCCAGGAAGCAGGCTTAAGCTCTGTACTCTCTGGCTCCTGTTTCACAGGTGTGTGAATGCGAAGCTTAAGTAGATGCACCATTTGCCTCTTGGGACCAAATCAAGGCATGTGCCAGTATCACACTCTGAAGCTGCTAGCAAAGGGCCTACTTCAATTAAGTCAAAGCACATCCACTTCCAGCATAGCAGTTAGTAATTGCAAACCTCTGTCCTAAGCTTGTCATCTTGGGGTTAAGATACTAAATGAATTCGGAAGCCTTAAAGCATTGTGTAATGCATGCTGTTACTTAGCAAAGCAGCATTCTCTCTGGGGGAGCCAAGTACACCTACCTAGCCAGAGTACCTTCCATGTATCAGTTAAGTTATTGCTAGTTCTACTTGTAGCTACAGTGAAACAAATTCTACTGGTACCAGTATCAATTTCTGTTTAATGATGCTTCAGGTACTGACTTGTCTGAAGACTTTAGTGTCCCAGAGAACTTAAAGCTACAAAACCATTTTATCTTGAAGAAGTAAGAGAAGAATGTTGAAGCTGTGACACTTGCTAACTATTGTATTTCTGCAATTCCTCACAGGAAGATCAAGACACACTGTGCAGAGCCATTTACTGAGTACTGGACGTGCATTGACTATACCAACCTGCAGGAACTGCGCCGCTGCCGAAAGCAGCAGGCAGTATTTGATAACTGTGTGCTAGAGAAGTTGGGTTGGGTGAGACCTGATCTAGGAGAGCTCTCTAAGGTAATGTTGCTCCTTTTTGTTTGGATAGACAGATTATTCTCTTCCTTCTTAGGGGTGTTTTCTCCACACCAGCTCTCAGGCTCTTCTCCCAGACAAAAGGCTTTAGTGAACTCAACACTGGAAGCTTGTGGACTTTACTAGAAGTCCAAACTCTGTTGGAATTCTCCAGGATTTCTTTCCCAGAGGACTTGTGCTTTTCTTAGGCAATGCCACTTAGTCTTGCTTTACTTTGAGTCAAGCTCATGTGCATGCAGAAATGCCCCTCCCCTCTCTTTTAAATACTCTGGAGATGAGAGCTCTGGTCAGATCGACAGTGTGTCCTTAGTGTTGTTTGATAGTTCTTCCTCTAATTTCTCACTCAATCTACTTTTCTATGAAATGCTGTGACAAGTTGGATAACTTCTTCTTGTTTCCTTTCCAGGTTACAAAAGTGAAGACAGACCGTCCCATGCCTGAGAACGCCTATCACTCTAGACCTAGACCAGAGCCAAATCCACCCATTGAAGGAGAGCTGAAGCCTTCTCCTTTTGGCAGCAGGCTCTTCTTCTGGTCCTGGTAAAGTGGGCAGACTGTGCTGTAACTAAAGTGCAAAGACTTCCTGCTTGCAAGTGTCAGTTGCCCAGTATGTGTTGGGTGTAACTTCAATCATTAAAGAACACCAAACTGTTACATGGCTTTGTAAACTTCTTTAAACACACACATCATAGCAACTACAAAAAAATACCTCAAGGCTTCTGCAGTCATACAGCCCTTAGGACTGTCCTAATGCTGGTAATGTCACTTGCTTGATGGTAGCTACCAGCCTTGTCCAGGATGTGTATAAATGTGGCCTGAGTCTTTGACTGCCGCTCTGATCATTCAAAAACTGGTGTGAGACTTTCCTGTTGCTTGGATTAAGGAAACTGAGAACAAACAAGGTGTTAATGTCTTCCTTTAGTCTTGCAACTGATAACTGTACATTTTTTTCCCCATGTAGTAACCTAAAATCTGTCTTGGAGCCAGGATTTAGGCTGAATCTGGGGCTTTTGCTAGGTGTGAGGTCAGTACTGTTTCTGACCTAAAGATCCTTGTTCTGCTTACCAGATGCTCACTTGTGCAGCTAGGTCAGTTGCTTCCATCCTTTTTTTATTGAGCTACTTCATCAGAAAAATGACACTGAATTTTCAACACCTTTAGGGAACAGTTACCTCCTAAAGGACTGTCCTGTCCTGTGCCAGTAAGCAGTATGAGAAGATGACTTGTATTCTGTCCCAGGGCCTTGACTTGAGGAGCTTGGGGCAGATCCTTCCCTTTGTTTCACTGTGATCCTCTTTTTTCTAAGAGGAGCACATCTCTACAATATCTAAAAGTTGTATGTTTCATAGTCTCTTCTCTACTTCCACCCAATAGCAAGAACCTTGCCACAAAGCTCTCTTTTCATGAAGCTGGATGCAGTTTATCTTGGTTTGGGCCGGATTGTGTAGCCTGATCCACAGCAAAGATTTAAACAGGGCTCTGCTCCTGGAGTAGCTGGCTGTTACTAGGATCTGAAGGTTTACCATCCCCTTGTTTGGGGCAGGATTAAACTGTAATGGGTTTGTAGCTGCAGCATATGTTTCTGATCCGTGGAGCTAGAGGGAAAATTGTATAACATCTAAAAATAGCTCCAGCACTGTGTGGCTCCTGGGTTCTTGCTACTTTGTGCTTGGGTGTGTTGACTGAAACTCGAAGCAGGTGCTATGGCATCCCTGTTTGCATTTTAATGTGTGTTTTGTGCTGTCTTAGCAGCTCCTTGTCTAAACCAGTGCAATGGTTTGCACCTCTGCAGTTCCTCCTTCCAGATCCCTGCCGGCATTTCCAAGCAGCACATACTACTGAAGGAAGATAACCCCTTTTCTACAGAGACTGAAATTAGGACAAGCTTGAGGTCTTAATTACATTGAGCCCAGTGAGTGAAATGAGGTTTGGCCAAGGAGAGGATGAATTGTTCTGGGATGTTAACACGTGTCACATCTGATCTTGGGTTGCTGACCTACTCCAATAGTTAGTCAACCTCATGGAAAGACTTTTCAGATATTGCTTACTATGTTTTGTTAATAACTTACTATTGTCAGCATGACATAGGAACATTGCACTGCTGAACATCTACTTTTGAATAAACAGGCATGGGCATTCCAGGAGTCAGCCCCTCATCCTAAGTGAAGAGCATTTCTCCCACTGAAACACTTCTGCAAAGAATGAGGTGCCTGAATAGGGGGGCAGTTCTTTGAAACAGCCTTTTACCATCCTCACCCTAAAGCTGGCTAGCACTGTATGCACAGAGTGATTTATGCTGCATCCTCAAAGGGTTAAGATTGTTCATCTGTTTGGTGACAGTTGAATCTACTACCCCTTGGGTCAGAGGTGGCTGATCCACTGACCACATGAAAAATCAGACCTGACTGCCTGCTTGCCTGGGTTCCCACTTCACTCTCCAGCAGGAGCAGGCAGGTGAATGTACAGGAGGGAACAGCAGAGGAGGGCAACGAAGGGGTAAAGTCAAGTAGAATTCAGCTGTACTGTGAGCACTTCTTTCATTAACCTCTTTGCACTAATTGCTTCTTGTCTTTATCTCTTGGCTGAATGGCTGTGAAGGAGCATTGCCAGAGGTCTGTGCCTTGGTGCTTTGGACGGTGGCTGCGCGTAGCTATTTCTGTTCAAAATCATTCTGCAGCTTGACTCAAACATAGATATGCCCCCTTTGGAGCTGTAATGTTTTCTTGGAAACTTTAGAGCAAGTGAATGTCAAGATGGAGTAAAGACCATAAAAGTATTTTTGAGGAATGTATCTTGACATTTTTTTGGCAGATGGAGAGCAGACGCGGACAGATTCGACACAGAGATTTCACTGGCCATGTGAGGAGTGTTATTTGTTATGTTGTAGGCTCTTGGCTCTGCCAGAGCTTCTAATCACGTGTCAAATTAACAAAACTTTAAGCTAGTGAGTGGTAGCTTGACACCCCAGGGGTTATTAGTCAGAACCTGCTGTGTTCTTCCAGATTATCTAATCTCAATGGGGTAGGAGCGTGCGTTTCTGGTGCAGCAGGATTGTGTGGCTCTAGCACACAGCATCCTACTGAGGAGAAATTACAAGATGCCCAGCAGTTTCCTGGTCTCTAGTGGTTCTGTGTAACTCCCAAGGTGGAAGGGCTGGAGAAGGTGCACTTGCTGTTAGCCAAAAAGACCAGGAGCAACAGCAACTCCCACTCTGCTTTTAGCCACCACGTGGCAAGGAATTGGTTTTATTTGGTGCTCTTCCCAGTTTGAGAGCTGTGTTGCATGTCACATTATCCATGTTATTCAGAGAGGTGTTGGATGCCCCATCCCTGGGGGTGTTCAAGGCCAGGTTGGATGGGGCCCTGGGCAACCTTGTGTAGCTCCAGGCCTGAGGTTGGTGTCCCTGCCTGTGGCAGGGGGTTGGAGCTCTGTGATCCTTGGAGTCCCTTCCAACCCTTGCCATTCTATGATTCTGAGATCCCTGATAAGAGGCTTCAAGAGTCAGTCTGGATGGAATTAGCCTTTCAGGTGTTTGTAAGCTGAGATGGGCCAAGGCAAAACCCCATCTCATCCTCCTGTTCCTCAGCCTTCAGTGTGGTTCTGGAGTCCATAAATGCAGGTGGGCTCCCCCTCCCCTTCCTAAGAAAAGAGAACCCCCACGTCTCTCCCATATCTTAAAGGAACCTTTACCTTCAGAGCAGGGATGCTCCTACAAAGCCAGAGAAGCGATGTGGAGCTCAGGGTAACTTTGTGAAGCCCTCTTGAAAGCTTGCTGTGCGCTCTTGTACTGGGAGCGCTCTGAAACCGGATCCATCTGGATATTAAGAAGAGATTCCAGACTCCCTCTTGTGGCTGCGCTAAGCTGGTCTTCGGCACGTGTGGGAAGAGCTGGCTGTCACCAAAGTCCCAGGGCTGCTCCGGTGCTGCTGGTAGAGACTTGATGAGGGTTTTATTGTCTGCTACAAAATTCACTTGAGCTGTTGTCTCAACTTGGGGTTGTTTTCCCAGCGTGGGAACACTCTTGCATTCTGCATTAAGTGAGAAGAGGAAGAAAAATGGTTTGTAAACCTACATCTCACCTCAGTCACATTTGATGTGACTTAAGGAAGTGAAGGCAGGGCCAAAGTATGTGGAGGTGGTTGGAAAAAGCCGGGATAGATTACATTTGTTTCTCTGAATCCAGAAAGGGGGTGTCCCTGGCTGGCACTGCAGAAAGTGGGGTGGTTCTGGGGCTGTGGGCCAATGCTAGCCATGAGACAGGGGAACATGGGAAGCAATATTTAATTTCATTTAAAAGCCTGTTATTTCTTTTTATTAGGAATAGATGTGACCAAATAGTGGTAAGAAAGCAGCCTTGCCCTTCCATTCATACTGCTGGGGGGTTTCACGTGAGCCCTTCTAGCTGGGGTTTCAGTCTTTTTCACAGTGAGAGTGACAGCCCTGGGACAGGCTGCCCGAGGAGCTGTGGAGTCTCCTTCTCTGGAGATACTCAAGACCTGTCTGGATGCCAACCTGTGCAACCTGTCCAAGAGACCCTGCTCTGGCAGGGGGGTTGGACTCAATGGTCTCTGGAGGTCCCTCCAACCCCTGTGATTCTGTGATCTAAGTGTTCCCAGACACTTTCTGCGGGGCTGAGCATGGTGCAAAAAGCACTTTGGCAAAAGGAGAAGATGTGAGAAAACACAGACCAGTGAACCCAAAGCCTGTAGTGTTATTTTGGGTATTAAGGCAGTAAATCAGCCCCGTGAGAGAGGCAGATGCTGAAAGGGGGGTGGTAGCTCCCAGACCCCAAGGGCAGGTCAGCAACACGCCTCGCTCAGTGGTGCAGGGGTTATTCCTGGGTTTGGTTTCTGCTTGAACAGAAAGTTTCTCCTCTCCCTTCCACGTGTTGTGAAAGCCTTGGCAAGCCTGACACACATCGGCGCAGGTTCCTCTCCTGGGTGATGCTGGTGCTTGACGAGCACAGCGCAGCCAGAGCAGGCGATGCAGAGAGCTGCGCTGCCTGTGCTCTCCCAGTCTGTCAGTCTGGCTGGCTGAGAGCTGCTCCAGGCTGCCAGGAGCAGGGATGGAACCTGCTGGGATGTGAAGAGCTTCTGCTGTACCTGACTGCATCCAAGAACATGGGCTCAAGGAAAAGAAATGCCAGCATTCAATAAGGTAAAAGCTCTGCTACCTTCCCTGCATCCCAAGCATCTCCCCATCGCTGCTGCCTGCAGAACAGCTCCGATCATGTTTTTCTGTGCTTGTCTCTTGCAGATGCCTGAACAAAAGGATTCCAACCTGCGTGTTCCTGTGCTCTTGGCTGGGCTGGCAAATGCAGATGGTTCAAGTGAGTGTTTGGTTCACGCTGTGTTCTGCTGCACAAAATGGCGAGCAGCTTTTGCTGTTTTGATAGGGTTTAAATTAATTTCTCCCTTCTCACCAGGGGAAATGAGGGCTGGGAAGAACGGCCATGCCTGTTGCTTTGTTAAGCTCGGCTTTGGCTCCAATTCTGGCACCAAGAATGGAAATAAAATACAGGGAAAGGGAGCTTTATAAAAGAGCTATGGGTCTGCTCCCAAGTTGATAGGTTAAACTGTACAAAACACAGTCTCTGAGGCATCGCTCTAATATTTGTAAAATCAGCATGGCAGCTCTGTTAAGGGCTATGAGTCACCCTGAGGGTGGTTCAGCTCTTTATAAGTAGTAGCACAGCCTTCGGCTTCCACGCGAACGGGAGCGAGAATTTTAATGGAGTCAGAATTACCCCTTTGGTTAGCACACTGTCTGACCTCTGCTTTGTTCTCACTGCCTCCCGTTTACAGCTGTGTGGAGACTGGAACCTGACCCATCTTTGTCTGGGAGAGAAGGACTGGATGGAGCTTAAACATGGATTGCATCAGTTGTAACCATGTGTCCCCCAAACCCCGTCCCGCTGCCCCTCCTGTCCCCGGCCTGCAGCTCTCTCCCCACAGACTCTGTGCCTGAGCTCTGCCCGGGATGCCATCAGGTGTGGCCCGGCTTGGCTTTGGTTTCCAGGAAGCTGCTGACAGCAGGGCTGACCCCGGCCATGTGCACGCAGCGGGAGGCTCTGCCTGTCCCCAGACGCGGCCTCGGGCGCTCGTGGCCAGCCTGCGCTCCAGGCTAAACAGAGGAAGGTGAGGGTCAGCAGCAGAGAGCTCTGCCCAAGACTCAGGAAGCACATTTTGGCAGAGGAAAGAAATACAATACAAGCAGGGAGGGAAACTCAGCTTCCATCCCACCCCCTCCAAGAAGCTTTTGGCTCCCTACAGCTGCTGGAGTCTTTACCATCACTTACTGGGCTCTTTATTGTTACAGGCTTTCATGTGTTTGTTTTCTGTCTTTTACGCCAGCGCGTTGCAGAGAACGGAGTGATACCCGAGCAGCACGGAGCAGAGGGTAGAGCCCTGCGCTGGGGGACAGGCAAACCCCGCTTCCCTTTCCTGCCTGTCACTATCTCATTGTGTGGCCTTGGGGCATGTCGCTTCCCTTGCTGCCCTGGGCTGCCCTGGCTCCTCAACACCACGGGTTGGTTCCACCCAACTCTGCTTGTTTACTCGGCCGAGGCCTTGTGAAGCACCTTAGAGGAGTCTCAGGGGAAGCTCTGCACAGCCACGGCCTACACAGACCCATCGCTCAAGGGAAGCCCCAGAGCAAGTGACAGGGGCCATGTATGGGTGGGCAGAGAATGGTGGGCCCATTGCCATACCCATGTCGCTCGATCCAGAAACTGCTGGTGGTTTGAAGCCTTTTCCTCTGCGGCCTCTGCCCGTTCTGCCCTCTGAGCATTCCAGCAGCTCTGCAATGGGGAAGGTGGTGGGAGTCCTTGCTTCCCCCAGAGTGGGAGAGGAGCCACACCCCCCTGAGCAGCCCTGGCAGGGTGTCTCCATTTCTGAGTACCGGGGTCTCTCCCTGCTTTCAGTTCAGAGCTGTTGTTGGCAACTGTGGCAGGGCAGCATGTGCAATCAGCTGTGTGCAGGGAGCCAAGGAGCAAGGGAGGTGACTGCAGGAATTAAAGTCCCCAAAACACATGTTGACCAGTGTGCAGCGCTTGTCCTTGCACACCCCGCTCTGCTCCCCATCATCGCTTGCTCAGAGCCTTTGTTTCTTGTGAGCATGAGTGAAACCAGTTGTGGGATGTTGTGTTCAGGGCATGACATAATCCCAGTCTGGGACTCCGCTGGAGGAATCCTTTTGAAGATTTACTTAGCCTGGCTAATTACAATAAAGCTATGGAGGTGCTGCACTCGAAATGATTAACAGCTAATAAGCAGAGGTTTCTGCTTTCTTGGGCTTTTTGCTAGGAAAAAAACCAGAGCAGCACTGGCTGTGTCAGCGGCCTTTTCTTTTAGGAAGGAGCTCTGTCAGGCTTGCTAACACATGTGCACAAAGCCACTGTCCTCTGTGTCACTGGGAGCAGGTTTTTCTTTAAGCCTGAGCCATGACAATAGCCCCTGGGATTTATGTGCTGTTTGTTGATGTTTTCACTTTCTGATGAGCATCCTTAGTTTCCCTGCAGAGCTCAGCTCGTGTCAACTGTGGAGGGACAGTCTGAGGAAAGGTAGCATTAGCTGCAAATGCCCCTTCTGTCCTCAACCCCTCTCAAAATGCCCCTATTTAGTGCACTTAAAATCTGAATTTGAATCCCTACTTCCATACATAGTCCCAGTTAGCTGTTATTGTCCTTCAAATACTTATTTGCTGCCTATTCCAGCACCTTCACAAGTCTTGGAGAGGATGTATCATTGCATGTCGTCTGTATTAAGTCCATAGTGCCTCATTTTTGGTGGTGGGGCAGGTTGGTGTCACATCTGTAGCATAGTTCATAGGTGTGACATCCTGTGCATTCATTCGAAGCTCAAGGGGTCAATGTATGGACACGTGAAGTGCTGAGAGAGGGTTCTGGGCTGAGCTGGAAGCTGGTGGGTGGTGGTAGCTGTGTGGCTCCCACCAGACTGCAAAGCCACCAGGAACCTTGGTAACGTCAAGCCCCATCTTGGGGTTTTGTTCAGCCGTGACAGGCTGGGTGCCTCATGGATCTGTGGGGCAGAAAGGCCAAGCCCACCAAACCCCACAAGCGTCCACCTGCCTCCACCATTTCCAGCATACCAGCAGCTCCTGAGGAGCAACCAGAGCTACCTGGTCCTGGCACCAGGCCGAGCCCAGCAGTGGGCCGTGGGTGGCTGGGCCCTGGTGCGGTGGGCGAAGTGCTGTCGGAACAAAACTGAATCGAAGTGATTCTTTTATTCTCCCCTTGGTCTGTGAGGAAATCTTTTTCCATTTACTATAAAACATGGTCCTTAATAGTGCTGAAGTGTTCTACGTATTTTAAATAAACATGAGTGGATTTGAGCCCAGGAGGACATGAAAGAATGCAGCATTTGCGGGGTACCGGCCCGGCACACATGTCAGCAATTTGGCTGCCTTGTGTACTTTGGCTTTTAAAAAAGCATTTAAAAGTAAACAAATGAAGGAAAATCTGGCAGCTGGATTTCAAAGTAAATTGCTTTCAGCTGATATACCCCGTTTCCAGCTTGCTTGGGTAGTATCAAGCCATACACATCCAGCAAGAAGAGCGAGCGGCCAAGGAGAAGAGCGGGGGTGGGAGGGAGAACAAAAGCAGGGAAGTTCTGTGGATTTAATTCTTCCATTTCCTTCCTTTGCACCAAACACTCCCTGCCTGTTACTGCCCTCACATCGGGCAGGTTAATGCTTCAGACAGCAAGCTGTGCTCCATCTTCTCTTGGCCCCCTGTTCTGCTGGGCTCTGCCTACCTTCCATTGGGCCTGGAGATGGGATGGGATGGGATGGAATGGGATGGAGTAGCATCCATGGGACAGCGTTAATTGGTGGAGAGCTCAGCTGCTCCATCAACCCCCACTCCTACTGCTGCCCTGACAAGCGTGGGGAGAGCCCCATCCTGCAGACAGGGCATGGCCCAAACCCCACAAACCAGCAGGATGAATCCATCCCACAAGGGGTCTGCACAGGCATGGACCAGGGCGCTGCTCCCCTGGGACTGCCAGCTCGGGGAGGGCATCACCCCTCCACCGGCGAAGGGAAGCGGAGCTGGAAATGGCAGAGATAACAGAGTCATTAGAGGAGCGCGGGCTGTGGCGAGGCTCCTCCGGAAGGGCCTGGTGTGTCCCATGAAGGAGGAGATTCAGCAAATGCTGACAGATAATAACGAGGTCCCAGGCTGGACAAAGAGGGGAGGTTGCTGAGGTCACGCTTTGGCTCAGCTTCGGGCTCCTTCTGCTTTGACTCGCGTTTCCTCAAGTTTATAAAACTCTCTGTGGGTTGGTTCAGTGGAAAGGGCAGAGGAAACTGGTGGGTCTTAAATCCTGGCGGCGTGGGGCCGGGGCAGGGCTGCTCCGAGCCCTCCAGCAGACCCTGCACACATGGAAAATGTGCCCAGGGCTGTGAGTGGAACTCAGGGTGAGGGCAGCAGCCACCGAGTCCCTCAGGGGCTCCCAGCCGTGGCACAGGAATGCCAGGAGGTGCGATGCCCTGCGCAAGGGAGTAGTTTGTATGATCCCCTGCAATGACTCTTCTCCTCCCCATAACTCAGGGAATGAGCTCCATTTCCTGGCTCAGGACAGACCCTCTTGGCTCCTGACAGCACAGAGGTGCTGCCAGCTGTACCCTGCAAGGCAAAACCTTCGGGGTGCGCAACACAGGAGGCAGGATGCAGCCGGGGCGCAGCCAGCATCCTCGGCAGGCACTGCCGCGCTGGGAGCCAGCGGGGCTGGCTGTGCCCGCGCTCTGGCTCAGCTCTCATTATCCCTTGGCACAGCAGGCCCCTGGCAGCGGTGTCGGGAGCTGGCAGTGCCCACACGCACCTGCCCGCGCAGTGAGCTCACCGGCAGTTTCTTGGCTCCGTTAATGTGATGGAAAGTCATTTTTAGGTTCTTTCCCCTCTGCCACCCACGTGGGCTCCAGCACCCTGCCCTGGCTGGTGGGTGCACAGGGGGGTGGCTTCTCCCTTGCAGGGAAGGCAGCCCCCCCTCCTGCAACCTGCATGGGGAGAGGCCATGGGACATAATGCAGAAGAATCTCCCAGTTGCTTTAATCTTTGTTTTAAGAAAGGCAGTCGGCTCCCAGCTGGTCCCTGGGGGTAGGAGATGGGGCTGCCAAGCTTTGCTCTGGCTTAGGAGCATGTCTGCACCTCCTGGATCCCACATCCACTCCCTAGATGTTATTTTGGAGAGCGAAGCAACTGAGCAGGGCTCCCACCCATCTCCCACGAGCCACAGGGCACAGGGTCTCCTCCACGCTGGGAACGGCCATCCCACAGCCGTGCTGGCTCTGGGAAAGTCCATGTCCCTGCAGCACGCGCTCCCCGAGGACAGCTTTGCTTTGCCTCCTTTGCATGGGGTTTGTGGTCTCCCTGCCTGGTCCAGTAGAAGGAAATCCCCCCACTGCCCCCCACAGGGCCGGGTTTGGTCCCAAAATGCTGATGGGCAAAACCCACTTTAGCGGGTGGGTGGAGGAAATTGGGAACTGCAGTCCCTGAGGCGGGGTTGATGGGGATGAGTGTGGACATCTCCAGCTGATCAAACCACTCTGGGTCCTTTACGGATGACAGAGATGAGGACAAATACATCTCGAGCAGCCAGGGGGTTGATTTTTCTCCTCCCAAGGGGTTTCACCCAGGAGCTGGTACAAGGACAGGGCTGGGTCTGGCTGAGCTGCCACATCACTGTGAGGAAAGGGGGGAAAGGGACCCCAGAGCCAAACTGGAGCAGCTGCACTTGGAGTTTCCACTGCTCTCACCACTGGTTCGGCTCACAGGGCCAGCATCACGCCAGTCACAGGGATGGCAGGAGAGCAGCTGCAGTGATGGAGGGCTCTAGAGCCAGCCTCTGGATTTGCTCTGCGTGGGGGAGCAGCTGTGGGGACGGGGTGGGGAAGGCGGCAGCAGCCCTCCTTCAGCAGGATGGAGCCAGCCCCGGTGAAGACACTTGCTCTGGATGTCCCCGTGATTAACGGAAGAATATGTAAATGTATAGGGCCGTTGCCATAGCTACGGCAGGAATCCCGGCTGGTGCTGGGGAAGGCAGAGCCCCTGGCCCAGCCTGGGTCAGGATTTGCATTCCCGGCGCAGCAGCACCCCGTGAACCCCACGGTGCTGGCACGGGAGCAGCCGGGCTGTGCCGACCCCCGTGCTGCTGCCACATCCCCAGTGCAGGCGGGGGACGGTCCCTCAGCACCCTCCCACCACTCACCGTCCTGCAGCCACTGCCTGCGGCCCCCGGGGGCTGCAGCCTCTTGCGGAGATGGGTGCACCCCAGTCTGGGTACAGGGTCCCCATGGACAAAACACCTTCAGGGGAGTGATGTCCCTGAGGTCCCGTGGTCAGGTCTTGTCACGGAGCAGCAGGAAGCTGGGGGAAACCAGGATAAGGTTGGGGATGAGGATGAGGATGCCTATGCCTGCTATGCCCATGACCCTCCTGCTCCAGGTGCTCCAAAGCCTCAGGACCTCCCAGCCCACCTCACACCAGGTGAAGCTCTTCCCAGCAGCTCGTTTCTGGCTGATCCTATAAAGCTGGGGGGAAGAGGGGTTTCTCCTGTATGGAGTCTGTGGAGCCAGTCTGCTTGCCTGCCTGCTGCTCTGGTGAGTGCTGCAGGGTTGGGGAGTGCAGGGGGTGTGTTTTGCCACAGATTGGGCTGTGTCACTCACTGGTGTGGCTGTCACAAGCCCCTGTCAGGAGCCCTTCTCCCTTGGTGGGCATCACATGTGCTGCTGGTAAGTGCTTGTGCCCTAGCCATGTATCCTGCACCAGTTGCTCCCATGAGCCAAGAAACATGGGTGGGATGAGGACTGAGCCTGCACCCTGTGTAACTAGCGCTGTGTGGGGTGATGCTGGACTGTGGCTGGGGGGCTGTATGGGGACAGCTCTCACACTGAAGGTGTTCTTGTATTTATTCTCAAGCTATTTGCAAACCTGACTTGAAGCAAGATGGTGGAATCCTGCACCTGGTCTGAAGCCCCTCTGAGCATGGTGTGTAGGGCAGGCAGGGACCCCACAGCCCCAGCACAACCTGCACTGGCTGCAGCTTGTTCCAGCTCCCGAAGGCAACAGGGGTGGAGGGCTGGGGGTCCCTGCAACCCCAGATTCCCTGGCCAACACCAGGTTTTGGTGCTGTGCAGGGGCTCAGCCTCTTCCACCAGCAGCGTGCATGGCCGGGCGCTTGGTCTCCTATTTCCTTATAATTTAAGAGCCTTCCTCAACATTAATCTTTTTATTTTTATTTTGACAAATGTATGTTTCCAGGAAGTTGCTGAGGTCAAAGCAGCATCTGTTGCTCGTTATTTTGGGGGATGCAGAGGGTCTTTGTGAGGGTTTCCAAAGCAACAAGGAATTAAGTGGTTTGTAAAGCGGAGAGCAGGAATGAGGAGCGGGCTGGGGCTTCCCGAAAGGCGGCTGAAGATGCTGATGAAAATCAGATCAGCTTGCCTCTATTTTCTTGGAAACTTGATCTATTTTTCTTGTACGACTGTCAGCCCGACTCCTGTATTTCAAGCGCTTGGCCGCTGCGAGCTCTGCCTTTCGGTGCTGGGATTAACAAGGCCCCGGTCAGATCTGCTTTCTCTAGGCCCACACCGGGCCATGCCGGCAGGGAGGACACAGGCTCTGGGATGGGAACAGAGCAAAGCTCTTGAGAGAGGCAGTGCGGATCCCCTGGTGCAGTGTTGGCTGGGAACACAGGCTAGACACCCTTGTGATGGGCACCAACCCCCCCATCCCCTGCCCTGGGGAGTGCCCTATCCCCCAAATCACCCCACAATCACACTGCACACCCCACTTGCACTGCACAGCACACTTGCACTGCACACCCCCCGGGGATCTGTGGCAAAAGCTGCTTTTTCTTTCAAAACAACCCGGGGAGGGTGCGGAGCCAAGACAAGGGCTGCAAGGAGCCCGGGAGATTTATTGCTGAGGAAATACTTTCTCCAGCAAGGGCCGGCGGCCGCAGCAGGAACAATGGGAGATTCGCAGCACGAACAAAGCTGATTTCGTTCTTCTTTTTTATCAATGCCTTTTTCCTTGCGGAGCCTCCCTTCCTGGAAGTGGGAGATGCAGCTTCCCCCGCGCGCAGGCCGTGTAATCAGCAGGAATGGCCATATCCTGGCTGGGAAGCGAGCTGTGAAACGCTGTCGCCTGCTGTGATTTATGAGCCCGTGGCTGCGGCCAGCGGCGGGGCTGGCCTGGGGACAAGGTGCCAGGGCGCGTGCAATATCCACGTATTCTTTCTCCTCCTTGCTGGCTTCCCCGGGGAGCTGCTGGAGGAAGTTAATGGATTAGACACACACGTTCCACTTGATTTTTATTTTTTTATTGCTGTGTCTTTCCAAATGCCTTTAGCAGACGTGTGAGCACAATGGGGCTGGGCGATGAGCATCCCGGCCAGGCGGGCAGCGGGGCAGGAGCCTGCCTGGAAAGGTCAATGTGAAGAGCATTTGCTTGGGGACACGGGGACAGCCTGTCCTGAGCAGGTATCATCCTTCCCTGGCCTGGAAGGATGTGCTCAGCATTGCAGAGCACAGCAGAGTTATGGTGACTCCAGCTTCTCCGCAGTCAGAGCATCCTTGGGGTGTAGGGTCGATGCTCAGCACTGAAGAGCAGCAGAGTTATGGTGACTCCAGCTCCTCCACAGCCAGAGCATCCTTGGTGCATCACAGCATCCTACCCATGAGTTTACTGGCACCGTTGGATGCTGAGCTGTGTCTGGAGCTGTAACATCCTTCCCCAGAGGTGTGACAGTGCCGGTTCCGTGCCTGTGCTCCTGCCACGCCGCATCACACAATCCCTGCCCGGTACCAGGAATATGAAATAATTATTCCAAGTGATCAGATTTTAATTATGCAACACAGAGGATGATTATTGTATGCCAAATTGGTGCCGAGTGCTTAGTTATGTATATGCCAAATTTAGTCTATACTATTATACCCAGTGGGTGGCCGTAGACAATCAGGAAGTAATTAGTTTTGCTGGAGGTTGTTCGCCTGCCTGGTTCGCTGTGCTGTCTGGGGAGCGTCTTGCTGCGCTCTGTGAATACCGCGGGCTTTGAGTTCAATACCGTCTTTTTGTGACAAGCTAATAAGCTGTCTGCATGGCGGCCTGTAATTAGCACTGTCGATATTCATTTGGAAAGGGAGACCGCGCTGAGCGGCTCCGCTGACGGCGCTTCCCTTTGTCGAGGTTCTGGGCTGGTCCCTCCGTGGAGAGAGGATGGGTGCGGAGGGATGGGGATGCGGCTGGGTGCTGGATGCGCCCATATGTGTGTGTGTACTGCACCTGTGGGTCCCCGCTTGAGAAAGCACCCAGTCGTGAGGGGAATGAGCCCCTGAGACCAAAACCTGCCCTCCCCCCCGCCCTGCCACTGCCATCCCTGCTCAGCCCTGTCCTCCATGGGGGGAACTCCCATTGGCCCTGGCTTTGGAGCATCCTGCTGCTGTGCTGTCCCATGGTGCTGGTTGGGAAGCTGAGCTGGCACAGTGGGATATGGCGATGTGCAGGGGGTTGGGGTGGGGTAGCCAACCTTCCCCAAAGCTGGGGAGAGCAGCCCTTGGGAACCCCCAAGCATTGCTGGGTAGTGCCAAGGTGCAGTGTGGTCACACCTTTCCAGGCAGCCTGATCCTGCAGGCTCCCGGCTCCTCTCTTGGGCTCTCAGTGCAGAGTTCCCAGGGTGCCTAGGGCTACATTGGTGGGGATGTCACTGGGACATCACCCACTGGGAACACCATTTGCAGCTGGTCAGTGCTGTGGGGCAGTGGGGACCAGCCTGGATCTGCTGGGTGGGAATTGTCTGAAGTACAGAGCAACTTTTACCTCTGTTACACAAAGGAAACTTTCCTCCTCTTTTTGTCGGAGATGCTCACTCCATTGAGATGATTGGCATACTGGAGAGCTGAGAAACTAAATTGTTTATACACTAATGAATAGAAGCTTGATTGCAAGATCCTGTTTGGAAAATTATAGTGCTGAATTGAAGCCGTACAATTACATCCAAAATGCTGCATATTCATTTCATCTGCTTTGCATAGAGATTAACAAGCGAGCCCTAAAGCAGACTCTGAAATTAAAGCTAACACCAGATTTAGTCACAGGTTACAAACTAAATGGCATTGTTTGATGGATATGAATCTTTACCACCTGCCTGCCTGATGATTGCTAGCAGCTTACAGACAGCAAAGGAAAAAGTTTCTTCCCATGAAGGAAGCATAATAAGATGCTGGGCTGGAAGTGCCCCCTCCCCGTGCGGGCGGCCCCCCAGGCAGATGTCTGTGGTGGGCCTGGGGAAAGGGCTCCCTGCTCCTGGTCCTGTCGTGCCAGAGGCAGCACCCACTCTGGGGAGGGATGGAGCTTGGCCCTAAGACCTCTGCAGCATCCTGGGTGCTGGGTCTGTTCAGCCCCCAGAGTGGGGCTGGGTCCCCCCTCATGCAATGGGGGCACAGTCTGGCAGGGTCCCCGGCCCCTGAATCACGCATGGGTTCCTTTCCCCATCTTGGAGGGGCCGAGGCAATGCAGAGGGCAGGGGTCTCTTGCTCCCCTCAGCTGTGGGCAGCCCCTGTGGGGTCCCAACACCACTGACATGTAGCTGATCCCACCCCCAACTTTGCTGCCTCCACCTGTGGCCCTCCCACCCTGTAATGTATTTTGGGAGCAGAAACAGGGACAAAGAAGGACTGAGTGGGATACAGGGAGCAGGGTCCTGCCCAGGGCTGTGTCAGGCAGCAGTGCAGCCTGTGTGGGGGCTGTGGGTGTGGGGCAGGGGCTCGCATTGGGAACAGCCCATCCCTGTCCCAAGAGCATGTCCCTTGCATGGGGACATGGGACCCCCACTGTCCCTGATGCTGTGAGGAGGAGATGGGGCTGTGGGACAGGAGGGTACAGGGCAGCAGCTGCTGGCTTGAGTGCTGCAGTTCCCAGCAGGGACCTTCTCTGGGAACACCTGAGGGACCCCAAATCCCACCCCCCCCCCCAGGGCAGCGGTGCACCTGGGCTCCCTGCACATGGGCCCAGGGTGGGGGGGGGGCACAGACAACAGCACTTGCTCTGCAAATCAGACACCTTTATTGTTTCCTTTAAAAGTCAGTTACAAATGGCAGCGTTCTGCTTTCCTACGGATGGGCTGCTCTCTGCCTGTCATGCTATGGGACAGCCCAGTCACCGGTGGCAATGCCACCAGTCCCCACTTGGCTCCTCTCAGCCAGCACTGGCATCACCGTGGCTGGCTCAGGGTGCATGTCCCATCACCCCCATCCCCCGTAGGAGCAGGGCTGTGCCAGGAACAGGCGGTGTGGCTACTCCGAGTCTCCATTTCTGCTTGACACTTCCCCCACTCCACCCTCCAAGACTTTCCCAACACCCTCTTGCAAACACCCGAGGTGGATGAGCATCATCTCAGGTACCCTCCCAAAACCTGCCTGGGCTGAAGGGGACACTGGGCACTGCCAGGGCCTCACCTCCATCCCTCACCCAGGGCTGGGTTCTTTCCTTATCCCAGGACACTTGCGCTTCCAAGACCAAACCCAAACTGCACTCGAACACCCTAAAATCAACACGATGGAGCAGCCTCCTGCCTGCAGCCCCCAGCAGCCTGGTGAGGCACTGGGTGGGCTCTCCCACCCCTGCCCCAGGACATGCACCTTCCCTCACCCACCCCAGCAGTGGGCTCCCAGGGCCAGTCCTGCACCCGATTAGAGCCCTCCAGGGGTGGCCCCGGGTGGTGTGGGCAGTGGGTGCTGGGAATGGGAAAAGGCACCTGTGGAGGGGGGCAGTGGTGGTCTCGCTGTGCAGGGACACAGCAGTGGGGCTGCCGTCCCCAGGAGCATGGTGCTGGTGGGCCCAGGCTGTGTTGGGGAGATCTGGGTCCGTAGTGGCACGGTCGCAGCATGGCACCCCCCTTGGGGAGTGGCTGTACAGTGAGGTCCTGCTTGCACTGCCACTGCAGGTGGCAACTGATGGACTGGGGTGGTGGCAGCAGTCATGTGCCCACAGCCCTGTGCTGTGCCCTTGCACCCATTGTTCAGCCCCCAGAGATGCTGGCTGGGTGGGAACCCTCACAGAGCAAGGCAAACCAGCACCAACTGTCCCCATCCAGTTTCCCCTGGTTTCAGGGGCGCTGGCTGCCAGCACCTCACCCCCCAGCTGCCCAGCAGCACCCTGCCAGGGGCTGGGAAAGGCACCGGGAAGGCTAGGGCTGGCGCAGGGCTGCCTGCAGCCAGCTGGCCAGCACAGGGATGTAGTGATGAACTGGGAACATGCCTCTGCCAGGCAGCAGCAGAGAGAGGCCTGGTGGCAGAGCTGGCAGGGTCAGGACAGGCAGCAGGAAGGCAGGTGAAGTGGTGCAGACTGAGGCAGGGGCTGTCTGGGGCGCATCCTGCATGGCAGCCTGGTATGTGGCAGGAGGAGCTGCTGCATGGGATGGGGACAGCAAAGGGATCTGCCTCCCAGCCTGGGCCCATGAGCCACCACCCCCAATATGGGCTGGTGGAGCAGTGTGGATGGAGCTGCCAGGACAGCCTGCCAGCCAACGGCCACCTACTGTGGTCCCACTAAGAGGGGACCCTGCTGGGCCCCCCAGCAGTGCCCAGCTCTGGTTCGAGCAGCTCATCTTCTGAGAAGCTGATGTGCAAGCAGGTGTCGTCCAGAGGGGAGAAGGGCAGCGTGCTGTCCATGGGGCTGGCCAGGGCGGCCAAGTCCTTGGCCAGGGCCTCGCTGGCTGCAGGGTCGCGGATGCTGGCCAGGGGGGACATCTGCCCACTCTCTCCAGTCCTGTCCTTGCCCAGAGTGCGTTGGCAGGTCCCAGCAGGGACGGGCTCTGTGCTGGAGGCAGTGTTCCGTGCGGGAGTCCTTGCCTCGGGGTCCAAGAGGGTGAGAGAGCTGGCAGCGATGCTGGTGAGGCTGGAGATGCTGGGGCTGGGTAAGCTCACGTGGGCAGCACTCTCAGGCTTCACCTCCACTTCCAGGCTTGGGGAGGTCTTGCTGGACCTTTTGCGCAGGATGGGCGGTGGTGGGTTGAGCTTGGGAATGGGCTGCTGTCGCCTGGGAAAGCAGAGAGGGAAGGTGACAGGTAAATACCTTCATGGGGGGCTTGGGCTGCTGCCTTGGGGTCTCCAAAGGACATTTGCTGGGTCCCATCATGCAACCCATTGCCTGCGAATGCTGATGATGTGGCAATGACTGTTTGGTGGCAGGGGGACAGGCACAGGGCCAGCAGGAGGGACACGGTGGGTTCCTTTCCCAGCTTATTGCACCCAAGCCAGCACACAGCCCCTGGGCTGCCTGTTGCTGCCCGAGCACCCAGAACCCAGCCCCTCACCCCACACCCCGCTGCAGGTTCTGCTGCCACGAGCCCTCCAAAACGTGTCCCGTGCAGCAGGATCTCTGACAGGACAGCAGTGGGGAGCGGGAGGGTCTGCTGGGGGTGTTCCTGCTCCAGCTGGTGGGAGATAGAGGCCCATCCTACCTGTCCTCATCCCCTCTGTCTGCGTCATCTGCCTTCTGCCGGCTGCTCCCGTTGAGCAGGGTGAACTCGGTGACCTCGGAGCCTTCCACGCGCCGGCTGAGCCCGTCCTGCCCCTCCAGCACAGCCAGGCACTCATCCCCCTCCTTGCTGCTGTAGCGCTGGGCACCCCGCTCCAGGCTGAGGAGGTTGAGGTAGGAGTCTCCAGGGTCCAGGGCTGGCAGCGATCTGGGGGCCACAGGGCTGCCCAGGATGCTGGCGGGGGTGGAGGTGGATGGCAGGTGGACATCCAGGCTGTAGTGGTTCTTCAGGTTCAGGGAGAGGGACTGAGCCAGGGACAGGTTTTGCAAGGAGCGATCAACTGGTGTAAGAGAGACAAGGAGCATGTCAGGAGCTGGGGACCTCCAACCCAGCTGCTTCCCATGATGGGGTCAGAGATGCTCCAAAGTCCCCCAGAGCCTGCTGGGATGGTACTGGGAGTGCCCCAACTGCTCCCTATGACCATAATGAGTGCAGAGATGCTCTGAAGCCCCCCCAGAGTCTGCTGGGCTCATACTGGGAGCACCCTGGCTGGTCCATGGGACCACAACAGGTGCAGAGATGCTACGAAAGGGATGGTGCGGGGAGCACCCCAGCACCCAAACAGCCCCCCTCTCCGAGAGGGGTCACTGTGCTCACCCGGCTGCCGGTGTTGCTCCCGGGCTTCCAGCACCGTCAGCTGCCGCACCAGCAAGGAGACGTGCTGGAGCAGGTCACGGTTGGTCAGCAGGAGCTGCCGTACCCGGGCCTGAGCTTCGATCCGCGCCGCCGTTTCGGCCGCCAGCTGGTCCTTCAGGAGCTGCACCTGCGGGACAGGGCGATGCGGGGCGGGATGGGGGATGCGGGACGGAACCGGGAGATATAGTGGGCAGGTGTGGGGTGGGCCGGGGCGGAGAGGTGCGGGATGGGAGATGCGGGGCGGTGCGGAGCGGTGCGGGATGGGATGGGCGATACGGGCCGGGACCGGGCGATGCGGACTGGGGCGGGGCGATGCGGTGCGGGATGGGTGATGCGGAGCGGGCCGAGCCGAGCATCCCGGGAGCGGCGGCGCTCGAGCGCCCCCTGCCGGCCCCGCAGGGCCCCTCCGGTCCGTCCCGCCGGAGCCGCGGGCGGGGCGATGCGGCCGCATCCCGGGAAGGGGAAACCCGGTACCACGGCACGAGCGGAGGAGGTGCCGAGCCGGAGCGCGCAGCGGGTGCTGGTTCGGGCCAGAGACACTGGGGCGGGAGCGCTTCCAGAAGTGGGATGGGACAAGGGCTGGCGACTCGGGGGGGACCCTGCTGGGGGGACGCGGGCTGTGCTGCGAGCGATGCTGCGGGCGATGGATGCTGCGAGCTATACTGGGAGCCATACCGGGAGCTATACCGGGAGTTACACTGCAAGCACGGCTGCAAGTGATGCTGCAGACTATGCTGCAAGCTATACTGCAAACTACGCTGCGAGCAATGGTGTGAGACACACTGTGAGCGATGCTGTGAGCTATACTGCAAATTATGCTGTGAGCAATGCTGCAAGCTCCCCACATCACTCCCTTCCCCAGCATGGGGTGCCTGTCCTTGCTGCCAGCCCAGCCCGGCCTGGCCAGAGGCTGGAGCAGGGAGAGGAGAAGGGCTGGTGCCACCCGAGGTGGGGGCAGGACACGTACCTGGGCCACGGCCACCTGCGTCTGTTGCTGCTGCTGGAGTAGCTGCTGCTGGAGCAGCTGGAGGCAGTGCTGGGAAGCCAGTGGAGTGATGGAGGCTGAGGAACAAGGGCTGCTTGGGCTGAGCAGCTGCTGGGAGCTGGCGAGGTGCAGGGAGCAGTTCTCAGCATCCTGGGCACAAAAAAATGGGCAGGATGATCAGAGTGACCAGCTCAGGATGGGATTTGGATTGTGCTTCCCCATGGCACTGCCCCCAGCGAGGCAGTGCAGCCCCTGTGCCCCCAGTATCAAGGGGCCGTTGAGGGGACAGCCCTGGGCTTGGCATCAGGAGCTGCAGGTCTGAGCAGGGAGAGCAGATTCCCAGGCAGGGGGTTCCTAAGGAGACCTGAATACCCACCGCCTTCCCTGGGCCAGTTGGTTTCCTGTGGCCTGAAGCTATAGGGCCGTAGGGGTCTCCTGCATCCCCTCCCCTCCTAGCACTGGGTGACTGCTCTAGCAGAGCCCTCCATGCTCTGCCCTGCCCATACCAGTGGGCTCTCTGGGGCTGCATTTGAAGCCTGCTCAGCCCCAGGCACTATGTGCGCCAGGTCTCACCTGTCCCCCCACCCCAGCATGGCTTAACTGCAGGTAAAGCAAGAAGCAGGGAGCAGGGAGTGGGGGTCTGCTACGGGGTCTCCATTAAGCCCCTCCTCTTCAAGCTGCGATAGAGTGACTGCAAGCAGCAGAACCCCAGCAGTGGCAGAGTGCATGGACTGTCCCCCAAGCCACCCTCCCATTACCTGGCAGTTTTTATCTTTCAAGGCTTGCCCAGGTTTCAGCATGCCCAGGTCCCCTCTGGCAGCGGGCAGCTCCCCGGGTCCCCTCTCGGGGACACAGATGCCCTCAGAGTCGATGCCAACTTCATCCGCGTCCGTGATCTTGGAGCCCTTTATCTGGTGAACTTCAAAGGAGATGGAGGAATAAACCCCTGCCCCATCCTGCCCCCAGGGTCACAGCAAGGACCAGGGTGGGCAGCCAGGGTGGCAGCTGGAGACAAGGGCCAGGATGTGCTGGGTGCTCCCAGTATGAGCCCGTGCATCACCTTCCAGCGGCTGCTCCTCGGCCGACTTGTCGCTGGCGCCGTCCGCCTGCCCGTCGGCGTTCTGCAGGGCGTGCTGCAGGCTCAGCTTGTGGCACACCTCGAAGGCCTGTCCCACCGTGCGCACCACCCGCATGGCCTGGCTCTGCGGAGCAAACCCGTGTGCTGCTCAGCACCGCAGCACCCACGCTGCTGCTCAGCACCCACACTGCCGCCGCAGGCCTCAGTGCTGATGGGAAACCAGGAGCCTTCGCCCTGCTCCTCACACCAGGGCTGCCACATGCTGCCGGGTCTCTTTCTGTGCTGGGGGCATCCAGCACTGCCCGCAGCCAGACCTGCTCGTGGCATCCCTCCAGCCCTGGCCTGGGGAGATGGATGCTCTGGGCTGAGGGGCTGCGCTGCTGCCCGGGCTGGGCAGGAGGGGACAGACACCAGGCACTTTTATTTCAGAGACATCCAGCACTGGTGCTTGGTCTCTCCCCAGGGATCTGCACCCTCTGACCCCACAGCTGCTTTGGCTGGTGCAGGTCCCTTGGAGACCTCTCACCCAGGGAGGACCCCGCTGCAGCCCCAGCAGCATCCTACCTTCTTCTTTGACTTGAAGACGTTGCACCTGAAGGAGTTGTTAGCCCCATCCCTCGCGATGTAACTAAATATCTTCAGGTCTTGTGAGTCGTGAGACACGTAGAAGATTCTAGGTGGGAGAGAGACAAACAGAATTAAGCACCCAGAGGAGCCTCGGAGGCTCCTGTGTGTCCCCAGGACTGGCTGGCTCAGCACCCTAGGCTGCAGGACTGGGGCAGTGACGGTGCATGGCCTCTCCTGCAATTCTCAAGGCAGGAGGGGACAGATTTAGAGAGGACACCTGGGTTGATGGGAAACCTTCCTGAAACAGGCAGGAGCTTTTGAAAGCAGCTGTGGGAAAGCTAAACAAAAATAAATCTATAGTATTGGAAAGCATGTGGCTGTTTTTAGCCCCTGTCCTGCTGCAGTGTGGCACAAGTGCCTGTGCGGTGACAGTCCTGCCTGCCCTGGTGCCACCTGCCCAGGACCCAGCATGTGCTTGTTCTCTGCAGCAGGCAGGTGGCACAGCACAGAAGCCAGCATCCCCTGGATGCCTCTCCTGAGGATGCAGCTCCAGCTGACAGGGTTTCTCTCACTGACTCTTTCTCCTCCCTGTGCTGCAAAACCATTTAAAAAAGACCTTTTTATATATTTAATTGGGCAAAAATGTGACGAGTTCAGCTCTGAGCAGAGAAGCAACTGAGGGGATTCCTGAGATGTTTTTCTTTTACTCACTCACTGGAATTCTCCTTGCAGTTGAAGCAGCTGTTGCCCATGTGCCATCTCTTGCAATAACCCACACCAAACGCCAGCAGTGAGGGATAAAGTGTCAGCACATCCTCTGCTCCCTGGGGCTCCCACCCAGAAATCCAGGGCTGGTGATCCCAGCCCTAGGCTGTGGGACCATCAGTGCCCTGACAGGTCCATTTGGTGCTTGGCACTGTATTCTTAGGCCATGCACTGCTGCATAGCTTCAAGGAAGCCATCACTGGCAGCTCCTCAGGCACCTGGGGAGGGCTTGTGCTCTCCAAAATACTTTGGTATCTTTTGGTGGGTGCTACACAGGGTGGGTGCTGTCTTACCATGTGCTAATTCCCCATCACCACTTACACCTCTGAGTAAGGCTCTTGTTCAGAAGCACACAGTGAGCCCTGCTCTGAAGCACACAGTGAGCCCTGCTCTGAAGGAAAGCCATGGGAAGCCTGTCTTCAGAGTCAGGGGCAGTGAGCAATCCGGGCTGAAGGCACCTCAAGGGGTCCTCTAGTCTACCCCTGTTCAAAGCAGAGCCAGCTTCCAAGCCTCATTCCACCTCACTCTCAAAAGCGCATGGAAAGGGTTCCCCATCAGCAGGAGTTTTGCACCCTTGTTAGTTTTTTGGCACCCAGCCTCACTGGAGGTAACTCAGCGGGGGGGAGGATGGCTATGGATGGCTGGGGGCTGGTGTACATCCCTGCCACGTACCTGTACACGGGATCGTGCATCACCACCATCTTACTCTCGTCCCAGGTCCACTCCTTTCTCTGTCAGCAGAGAGCAGAAACAAAATTACAGTGAGTGAGGGCAAAATGAAGCTCCACCAGGGCAGGAACCCTGGGAGCAGCACACTTGTCCCAAGCCAAAATCCCAATGACTGTATGAGCAACAGCTGTTTCATCGGTGTCTTGGGTAAAAATAGGTTTCTTTGCTCATTTGTCATACCTTATTGCAGCCTTCAGGGCTGAAAATGGTCCCTAAGATTAATTTACAGCATCAGATATGCAGGAGAGTAACATGTTTTTGGGGGAAGAAGGCTCTGAGACAGGGCTGAGGGGATCTGGGTCTGGCTCCCAGCTTGGCTCAGCAGGAGCGTGGCCTGAGTGAAGAGCTGAGGGGAACTCAGTCCTGGCAGCACAGGAGGAGCCCACTGGTGTGAACACAAAAAGGAATCTGTGTTTCCTGAAAGCTTGGCTTTTTTTTTTTGGATAGGGAAATAAAAATAATCCTCTTACCACCATGTAATTTTCCCTCTCCTTTCCCAGCAAGGTTTGGTTATCAGTTGGATGAAAAACGGGGTTTCTTGTGAAAATTCTGGGTGCTTTGTAATAATTGGCCAGTGTTGGTAAGAAGTGTGGCTACCCTTAGCAGGAGGAATACCCAGACACAGTCAAAGCCAATATCCTGGGTGCTCTGGCCCTGAGGGTCCCAGCTGGGCTGGAGGAGTCTCACCTTCTGCTTCTTGCGCAGAATCACCTTCACCCCGTCCACGGACACAATGATGCTCACTTTCTTCTTCTTAATGTTCTTGGCCTTGAATTCATACTGGTGGGAACAAAACCCAGGTTAGAAGATGGGGGCTGAGGGGTACCTGGCACAGGGAGTGGTTTTAGTCAGGGTTTTCCATGAAAATGTCATCAGGGAAGTGGGAATTTGCTTTATCCTGCTCAGAAAAGGACCTGCTGATGGAGCTGGGATGCTGGGCAGGATCCTGGCTTTGTCAGGAGTATCTCCTGGGAGAGGGCAAGGGGAGCTCAATCCACTGGGCTACATCCAGGGCCCGTTAACTGGGATCTGGGAAGCCCTTCCCTGATGCAGTGGCCATGCCTGGTCTAGGGGGACTCTGTTCTCAAGGCTTGGCAGGGAGGTGGCATCTGCTGCACCCACCACGCAGGGATTCCCTCCAGTGCCCTCGTGTGCCAGTGCTGCAGAGCACAGGGAAAATAAAATCCCTCAGGAGCTGCAGGGAGGCCAGATGGGTGGCAATAATGCAATTATACCTCTGTCATTTACATAATCACATTGACCTCCGTGGGCTTGGTATCTCTGGAGGAAAACCCAGCTCCTCACTTGTGGGTGCCTGCACCCTGCCCTCACCCTGGTGTTAAACCGCTGGTGCTCACACATGGCAGAGCCCTCCCAACGCTGGGACCCACATGTACAGCTCTGACCCTTCCCAGCCTGATTAGGCTCAGCTTTTGGCTTGCCCATGCAGCGTTTTGACACCCCATAATTTTTACAGTCCCTAACTGAAATCCAGCTTCCACAGGGCCTGATCCCCAGTTTATCTGAACCAGCACACCCGTTGCAGTTAGTGGAGCTGCAGGAAAAGCCCTATGTATCCATTAAAATATAAAGCCTTGGGATTAAGGCAATGGACAGTCTCCTTGGTGGGAAAGCAATTACAGATCCCTGTTTTAGCAGTCTGATAATGTGAACTGTGCTGAGACAGAGCTGGGACTGGGCAAGAGGACATCGCAGGGACACCAGTGCTGGCTCTGTAGACAGCAGTGAAGAAAAGGGCTGTAGACAGGCTCTGACTGCATATTCCATCAGCCTGGCAAGATGGAAGCAGCTAGTAAGCTTTTCCTGCTAAGGTGCCAGGTGATGCAGCCCCCTCTGAGGTGTCTCATCCCCCTGAGAACAGCCAAACACCTCGCTGGTGAATGCTGCACCAGCCCAACAGGCTCGTGGGGGACAGGAGCTGCTGCCACTCCATCTCTGTCTCTGGGATGCCTCTGCCACTTGGCTTTGGAGAATCAGCCTGTGATTCGCAGACATGGAGGACAAGGCGATGCCGAGCAGCAGAGCAGCCTGAAGCTTAATGACACCGTGTAATTAGGCATCTAATTAGAAATCTTATCTCTCTCTCTCCAGTCAGCGGTAGCAGCTGAGTTGTTAAGGGAGCCCAGGCAGCTCTTTCAGGAGCCTGAAGTTGAAGGAGTCGGTGTGTGGCACCAAGCTCTGCATCTTCCCAGCTCCTCAGACCCACTGTACGCTGTGCCAGCCCCACAGGCAGGGAACTGGGGGGGGGGGGGTGTGTGTTCATGTTTGCCAGGCTTTTGATGCTGCTCATTGAATTCTCAGCACTCTGCAAGGTTGCTGGTAGCAGACAGAGCCCGGATTAAACCACAGCCTTTTGATCTCCCTGTGAATTATTACTCTCAGACAAGCTCTTTACAAAATCCATCTATGGCACCGTTACGTGTGAAGCTGGAGCTAAATTTGCTCCGCACACTTTTTATTCATAAGGGGAAGTGAAATGATGGGTGAGGTGGTGCTGAGTGCACCCTGAGACCACCACAGCCCCCCGGGACCCACGGGGGATATACACATCTATGGGGACAAGGATTGGGTGGCCGAGCTCGCTGGTCTCAGCACCAGAGAGGGCTTCTCCCACCCCCCACCCAAGCAGCCCCTCAGTGCCCAGCACCCCCAGCCCAGCCTCTTTGGGTGCTCCCAGCTCTGCCAGGCCGGAGCTTCCCCCCCCCTCCCCTGCACTCAGCCCCGCCAAACTGTTTCTCCTTGTCTGCTCGCATGAATGTCAATAAACCCGGGATGGATTGTTCTGCCCGCTAAAGAGCTATTTATCTTTCTTTAGAGACAAATGGCTGGGAAAATACTAGCTGAGCTTTCCAAGAAAGAGCGAGCAACACAGCGTATTTTCCCCTTGTAGCAACAGGGGTGCAATTACATTCAAACAAGGCTCTTTACTCAAAGGCTTTAAGCAAAGTCCAAGGCTGGATTTTTGTGGAGATGCTTTTTTCTTTCTCTCTCCTACAGAAAGGAACAATCGGGAGCAGCAGCAGCAGCAGCGCATCTCGGGTGCTGCCAGGAGTGATGGCAAGTCTCTGTCAGCCCAGGGACCTCCAGCTGCCTCCCACCGCAGCCGTACCCAGCCAGGGATGGAGCCTGCGCTGCAGAGCATGTCGGTACAGCTGGTGGGAGCTGCCTAACACGCTCTGCCTGTGCCCCTGCTGCAGGCTGATGCTGAGCTGCTCTGCCCCAGCCCGGGCTGGAGGGGCACATGGGGTTGTAGGGGCTGAGCTCAGAGCTTGTCCCCCCACCCCAGTGATATGCACACCCCACACACTGCACCTGAAGCCGTTCTGCCCCTTGCAATCCATGGGCAGCACCCTCGGGCTGTGTGGAGGGTGCAGCCCTGTGCCACAGCACCGGCAGCGATGAGTTTGCTGGTCCTGCTCGTGCGTTGCTGCTACCAGAGCACCATCTGAGGGCCAGCACATGCTCCCCACAGCCTGAGAGGAGTTAAAAGCCATTGGGTCCTAAGTCCTTTCCAAAGCAGCTGGAGCTGGAGGATGGCCTGGCCAAAGGGTGGCTCAGCCACACCATCGACACGGACACCGTGACCCGGAAGCAGGGCTGGGTGAAAGCCCCTCCAGCCCATGCCACACCATCTCCACACGTAAGAGGCAGATGGGATGCAGCTTTGGTCATTTAATTCCTTCCTATCAGGCAGGAATCAGTATTCTAACCCTGTTTTATAGAAGGACAGAAAAGCACATGAAAAAAATGCTCTCCAAGATAGCAGGCTCTGTCTCCTATCACACCACTCACGCAGAAGGCAGCACACATCCAAGCAGGAGGCTCCCTGGCTGTCCCAGCACCGCCCTCACACACCAAAGTCTAGGCACTGATTTATTTTTTTCTCTTACTATGGAATCATTGTCTTCTCTCCCACCCCCTCCCCAAATTTGTCAAGGCTACCGACAAACCCAAACCCACATGGGAGCGTTCAGCTTCTCTACTGCTGGTTATTCTCACTGCCTGTGCTATCCTAGGGGAAATGTGCTATCCTAGGGGAAATGTGCTATCCTAGGGGATGGCAAAGGCTCTGGAGCTGCCCTTAGGAGTGGTTCAGCAGGCAAGGCCGGCGGTTTGCTTAGCTCCGGAGACAAGACGGGACATTTTATTAAGGAAAAGCAGGTCAGGAAAGGGCAATGCATCTCATTTAATTTAGCAGCTTCATTAATTCTATTTCTGACGTGCCTGACCTGGAATACTTTCCATTTCTGCTTTCAAACCCCTGTGCTGGAGTCCTTGCCTTTCCTACGGTCCCACACGCTGCCGGCATGTAATATTAACTTACCCGCGAGCGCGAGCCGGGATGAGGAGAAATGTTAATGGCTCCGTGCAATGCATATTTCATCTGGCAATTCCACCCAAGCAGATATAAATTACACATGCAGTTACCAGCTTCCATCTGCTGATGAAAGAGATGGGCTAATGCACATTGGAAATCATGTGCGGTTTCCAGCACTGAGAACAACCTGCATGAATAGAGTTATTCAAGGAAGCGATTCTTAATGTGATTAATTACCCAAGGTATCAGGGCCTTCATTATGCAAATGAAAACTGTCATAAAATGGAGAGTTTGCAAGTCTTAGAGGCAGGCTCTGTTTCCAAAAAATGCATCTTCCCTATTAATAAAGAGCTGGAGGGTCAGATAGGGGAGGTGGCAGAGCCAGGGCACACTCCCTGCCTGGTTCAGATGGGGTTCGCTGCCGTGCAGCATGAGGTGTTCTGTGGGAAGGCAAGACAGAGGCTCTGAGGTGTGTGAAACAGGAGCTCACCAGTGCTCCCAGTCGCTGCTGGCTGAGTCCTTCATTGGTGTGCCCGAGGAAGGTGCTGCAGGCTGGGGAATGGGTGATGCGTGTGGCTGTAGGAGCTTGGTGTCCTGGCCTGGCTCCCCTCGCCCTTCCCTGCCTGGTGGGTTGCAGGGTGTATGTGCCCATAAACAACCCCACAGCGAAAAGCAGCCCCAGCCCCTTCTCGAACACTGTCAGCCAGAGAGGCACCGGGACCTCGGCAATGAGGGGCTGGCGATCCGCTCGGCTCTGACCCCTGACAGTCTGAGTCCAGGCAGCGTCACCCGGCAGGACTCACAGGTTCCT
The DNA here is from genome assembly GCA_022605575.1 of Laterallus jamaicensis coturniculus. NCBI lineage: Eukaryota > Metazoa > Chordata > Aves > Gruiformes > Rallidae > Laterallus > Laterallus jamaicensis. The sequence continues at coordinate 8,716,864 of JAKCOX010000022.1, forward strand.
GCTCCTCTCCCAGGCTGGTGGATGGCCACATCCCAGCCCTAAGCAGCATCCTTCCCTCCCCTATGGGACGCAGCCTCTGGTGCCATACAAGTGCCAGTTTAGGCACTAAAGTCATGATGAAGCCAAGTGTTTTAGGGTCAGGAATGTTACTTGTTTCCAACTAAACTGACCCACACAGCATGAGGACACAGACTCACAGAATCACAGGGGTTGGAAGGGACCTTCAGAGCTCATCAAGTCCAACCCCCTGCCACAGCAGGGTCCCTAGGACAGGTAGCACAGGGAGGCATCCAGATGGGTCTTGAATATCTCCAGAGAAGGAGACTCCACACCCCCTGGGCAGCCTGTCCCAGTGCTCTGTCACCCTCACTGGGTTACCTGAGACACAGTGTTATCTCTGCTGTGGTTTGTGTGACTGAAACCCTGAGTGCTGCCACTTGGCACCGATGCTACAGCATCTCCCCTTCCCTCCTCCTGGTGAGCTCTGCATACACCTTGGAGCTGACAAACAAGCAGTGTCAGTTCCCACACCCTTTGCACCGCAGCCTGTGGTCCAGCCTCCGATCGCCCCTGCCCCAAAGTCACCATGGCCCCTTCTGCACCACATCACACCTTCCCGGGCAGCAGTGCTGCCAGCAGTCAGCTCCAGCCCGCTCCCTCACAGCCTCCAACTGGGAAGCGCTGGGTTAGGGCCTTGCCTTTGTTCTCCTTGGGAAGCATGAGCCTGTCTGCATCCGATGAACTTGCCGTGCCCGGCGGCGGGGCGCACACTCCCGGGGACGTGGCCGGTGTGAATGTGGCCGGGCATAGTCTGGGGCTGTGCTGCAGTAACTGGGCAACACGGACACAAAAGGGCTGCAGGAAGCTCTGGGGTCCAGGAGTGTACCTCCTGCCCGGTGGAAAAATGAGAATTTATGATCCTTGGAAACATAAAACTGCTCAGTGGAAAGCAGAGACCGAAGGGGAGGACAATAGGCAGGGAGAATGCTGGCAACAGACCCAAAGTCTTTTTTTTTTAAACTCATTTAAATTAGCTCCTTCCACCATCCAACAAATTCCCTGTGGGCACCGCAGGCGCTCCCCACACAAGGAGCTGGAGGGGGCTGAGGAGCTACCCCGGGCCCTGCTGGACTTCTGTGAGTCCTCAGAGGGGTAGCAAGATGTGCCCACAGTTCATCCCACAGGATTTATTTATTTATCCCTAGTTCTGTGCTTGGCAACAGCACAGCTGCAAGCAGAGCCAGGCAAGACCGGGATCTCCCTGGAGAGGCAGGACAGCCCCCACAGCTGTGTGCTCCAGCTCTGGACATGGGGTGCCAGGATGTGGCTTCAGCTTGTGTGTGGGGAGCAGCTCCGCATGCTCCTGTGCCCAACCTCGGGCCAGAGTCAGTTCAGCTGGCCTGGTGATCCCCTGCTCTCCTTTGCCAAGTCTTCTGAGGAGTTGGTGGTAACTGCTCTTTGGGTGCTGAGGAAGGGAAGCAGAGGTACTTGCAGGTTGGTGAAGGGACAGGGGATGGACTCGAGGATTATAGAGTTCCAGCACTTGGATCTAGCTAGGGGACAGTCCACCTGCTCCAAAGCCTCCCACCAAACCCAGCTGCCATGCTGGAACCACCTCTGTGAGCTGTGTTGACACCTCTGGCTCTTCCCCCTTCGACTGCTTCACAGAGACCAGCTGGGATGAGGTGTTAATGTGGGACCAGCCACACCTGGCATCTCCACCCACACTCCTGCCCATGGGTCTCCATTTAAGCTGGGCTTTAGGGCCTTGCCTCCCTTTCTGAGGCCTGGTGTTTGTTTCTAGCTCAGTTGTGCCTGGCCATGGACTATGCTGATCACAACCTGAAGACTGACTACCTGGCTCAGCCTCAGGTCTGTCCCATCAGCATGAGCCTGTCTGGTGATCTAGACTCCTGGTTGAACCTGGCTGCTATCCAGGCTCTGCTCATCATACTCAGTTATGATGGGATGGGGCCCTGGCTGGTGAGACCACTGCCAGCCACCTTAGAGGGGGTAAAGCCACCCTTGGTGCTCCCTGACCCTGGGGCAGAGTGCAGCCACTGGCACAGCTGCCTGGAGACACCAAGCCCCTCACTAGTGAGGGTTCTGTTGGCCAGACCCTTTGTGAACACCAAAACTTGGTGGCCAGGTCTTTGCTGCAACTGGAGCTGAGTTATGGACTGGGTGGGGAGGAAGGCTAGAGGGAAGCAGAGGAAATGGTAAGAAACAGAATGAAGCTGCTGCAGAGGTGCAGGTGTTTGCTGTCTCCCTTTAGGATGGTTTTTAGGGGGCAGGTTTCTGGGAGAGGCAGCACCAGGAAGGCTGGGCAGGCCTGGCCTGGCTGCTGCCTGCTCGCTCCTGTCTTGGCCTGGGAGATGCTCTGGGGTGCTGCAGGTGAGTGAAGCCACAATAGTGCTTTGTGTCTTGGGAAGAGGGTAATCCCTGAGGAAGCAGGATCTGGTGCCACCTTCCTGCCAGTGCTCTGGAAGCCACAGAGGTGGTTTGTGGGTGAGAGCAGCCTGCAGGCCCAGCTCTCTGACCACTCCTGCCCACCCCTGGCTTGAGGGTTCCAACTCTACTGAACTAAAGAGCTGGCAGGTTGCTTCAGCCCCAACAGCCTGCATGGCCTTTATGTGCCCTCTAGGTGCCCCTGGGGACACTCTGCTTGCTGTCATCCCAGACTTCTCCTGTCTCTCCCCTTGGTGGGGCGAGGGTTCATGGACAGGCTGGGGTAAACAGGCTGCTTTCAGGAAAGGAGCTGTGCAGCTCAGCAAAACCTGCCCCAAAACCTTCCTATGCAAAACCAGTCACGTTGGGAGCTGACTGATTTGCAGAGCTTTCCATGCTTCAAATTATTTTGTAGACATGAATCCTGAGCTGTAGCTTTCCCTAAGGTGAGCAGATGTCAACCAGAGGCTCAACAGGGGAAACTGAGGCAGACATGTTCATCAAGAGTTTGCCTGGCAAGTCAAGGCAGAGCAGAGAGCTGATGTCAGGAGTTTCCAGCACCCACTCCTGGTGAGGGTTGCATGTCCCTGCAAGGCATGCACGAGCTCATGATCCCCAGTGAGGCTGAAGTCCCCAAGGCCACCCAGCAATCGCCTGTGGGGTGGCTCCAGACCCTGTATGGCCTCTGGCCATGCTCTCTGTGGCTTTGAGAGCCTGTTTACAGTGGAGGTGGATTTGGAGAGGAACTCTAAGCTGCTCCTCAGTGCCAGGATGGAGGAATACAAGTAGGAACCCACTGACCTCAGCAGGAGCTGTGGACTGTTCCTCTGCAGCGAGGTGCAGGTAAGGATGTGCCTGATGCCCTCCTGCTCAGGGGGCTGGGATCCACTGTTTCTGGGGAGCTGCCTTAACTGCCAACAGGAAGGGGGTGCTCTGGGTGCTGCTTGAGTTTGACCATGAAACTCCTGGGAAGAGAAGCCACGAGGGCTTGGATGGGGCAGCCTGAGAGTGGGCAGGGGCTGTGAGGTGCTGTCTCTGACCTTGGGAAGGGGAAGTGTGGGAAGGAGCTGCCTTTTGTCCAGGTCCCCTCTGCTTTCTGGAGGAGTCCTGCTTTCTGAGGCCCTGCAGAGCACTGAGGCATGCACTACAGGCTTTTCCCTTTAAGGGAAAAGGATAGCTTTAAGGATAGCTTGATCTTTCCAATTCAAGGTGAGGTGGCAAAGGCTGTGGCTGGAGTTTAGGTGTTCCTCTGAGCCAGGCAAAAGGCTCTGGAGCAAAGAGTTGCCAGAGTAACACCCTAGGGGAGTGCAGAGCTCCTGACAGTGATGAGGGCTGCTGGGGAGACCAGCACTGGCTCTCTGATTAGTCTCCTCCACCTCTGACAAAGCTGCTTTGCCTGCTTTTGAAGCAGGGTGGGATAAAGGCAGCCTTTCCACGGCCTCCTCCCTGCTAAAGAGATACCCTGATACTGCTGAGCTCCATCCCACGGGCACAGGCAGCCCTGCAGCCGGGCCCAAGGTGACATCATCTGGCCTTTGGTGCCTCCTGACAAAAGCAGCATTGTGTGACTGTCACTTGCAGGAACCCCCTGCTGTCCCCAGGTTTAATGGGGAGCTTTCCCACACACAGCCCTCTGTCCTTGTCCTGCCAGGGCAGGCCAGTCTCTGCTCATAGGAAAGCTGGGCCTTATTTTTCCCCCCCCTCTACCTCTATTCACTTTGCAGGAGAAAACAAATTACCTTTTCCATCTGCAGTGCTCTGGATGATTAATTAGTTTCACTAATGAAGCAGTGTCTTGGGACCCCACCCCTATGGAGCCCCATGTACTGAGGAACATGAGAATGGTCCCTGCCTCAGAGCTGGGAGGTTACTGCAGATACAAAGTGCTAATTGCATCAGAAGCAGGTCAGATTCACCTGAAATAACCCCCAGAAGTGAAGCTGCAATTACACACCCTGAGATCTTCAAGCAATTCAGTATTTCCCTACAAGCATCTCTGTTGAGAGGCCCTGCAGAGAAGGTCCTGCTTTGGTACACACAATGCTTCATATCCTGGTTGCCCTCCAGTCTGGTATGTAGGACAAGAGGCAAGTTAGGAGATTGACTTTTTTAAACCTTCTTCATCAATGCTCAAACAACAAAGCTGAGAAGAGCAGGAGCCAGAACTCTGCGGCAGGCACAGAGCTCCATGGAAAAGCCTCAGCCCCCCTGTGTGGCTGTGGGAAGGTAACAGGGGATTTTGTGCATCTGTTTCTCATCCCCAAAGCAAGGATGTTCATTTTCTCCTTGCTTCATTCAGTTGTTCTGGTTACAGCCAGCCCCCTGCTAAGGACAGCTGCCCAGTACCTAGCAAGCAGGGCCAGGTCACTAGATCCTGCTCTCCAGAGACAGGAGCAGGGAGGAACTGAGGATTTCTGCTGCTCTCTTCAAAGTCCCTATTGCACATTTGGTCCCTTCCCATCTCTCCCTGTGAGCCTCAGAGCACAGCAGCACATCAACAAGCTGCATGAGCCCAGCAGCAGGGGAGATGTCCCTCTGCACCCTCAGCTGTAATACTGAGAAGCAAATGAGGAACAAGAGGAGCTGATGCTCTGGGGAGAGCAGGAGGGGCAGATGGGATGGGGGTGGTAACAGGACTGCCTTGCTCTGTCTCTGGGAGCTGGTGTTTGTTGCTCCTTTGCAGACAGAATACAACCTGACCCCCATTTTTCATTCTGTGGCTGTTCAGAGGTGTGTTTGTGACAGTTGCTCTTCAGGGAACAGAGCCCCTGGTCAGACTGTGACAGGTCTGTGGCCATGGGAGGTGGTAGGACCCACTGTGGTGTGTCTGAGTGTGTGGAGGTGGGCTGGAGGCTCTGGGGGTGCCTCATGAGGGTTGTGCCAAGGGCTTACACTGGCACAGCACAGGGACAGGGAGCAATCCCAATCCCACTGCCATGCTGAGGTGCTGACAAAGGCAGGTGCTGGGATGTCAGGCCTCTGAATAATGTAACACTTCCCTCCTCGTTTATGTAACGATGCTATTTCAGGGTGCACAGTCCAAGGGAAGGAGGGTGGCAGAGGGAAGGCAGCTCGAGAGGCAGGCTGGGCCAGTCATGCTCTGTGCTGGGAAGGAAAGGAAGTGTCAGTGCTCCCAGGGCTCAGTCCAAGCCTGTGAGGTTGGGATGCTGAAGGCAGAAGGAAGGAGGCCCATGTGCTCAAGCATTAACTGAGCCCACCCAGCCCCTGCTTCCCCAGTGACCTACTATGGTTCTCCACCTCCCACAGATGGGAGAAACCAGGTGGCTCCAGCTTCATCCTCAAAGTTTGTGACTTTGGGATGCAGGGGAGAGTGATGCTGAGCATGTCCACCTGGGGCAGTTGCTTATCTGGAGGAGGAATGTAGTTTGCCTTTGGGAGGCTACCAGATGATTTGTTTGTCAGCTGCTTGTCTGCTGGTGCTGGGCAGTGTATGTGCCCAGTTCTCCTGAAGACACACCGGGGTCCTCAGCTGGGGACACAGCTACCTCAGGGGCAGGTATGTGAAGATGGAAGACTTGTCACAGCTGTAAGAGCAACTACAAAGAGTGGGTACCCCCCCTGGGTGTACCTCAATCACACTGCAAATACAACTATGACATGCTGCTGTTCCCCATGACCAGCAGCCACACTCAGGGCTGATGCTCATTTCCCCTTTCCTGTTGCCTCTCTGCTTCCCAGTGCCATTCCTGGTGTCCCTGGGCTGGCACTGGTGTCAGCAGCTAGGTGTGAAGCTGAGGGCACCCATGTGTAGTGTACTGCTTGCCTGAGGTCAATGATTAACCCCAAACAGTGCTGCCTGCCCCCAGCTCCCAGCTTCTCCTGCCCTCCACTGGGATGCAAGGAAGTGAGACCAACCAAGGAGACCAGCACTGCCCTGGGGGGCAGCAACATGCAAAGAAAATGTGCCTGGGCTGGGGATTTTAGGCCCTGAAATCATTAACAGCAGGAGCACAGGCTGCAGCAGGACAGAACTGGCCCAGGACAGCTTGGGGTCACTGAACCTTAGTGCTGTGTGAGCCATGTAGACCTCTGTGGTAGGCACAGGGCACTTGGGGAGGCAGCAGGTATCGATGGCAGACACCAGTGTTTGGGACAGCTCTACCAAAGGACCAACGTGCCTGAGGAGTGAGTAACTGTGTGCCTTACACCCCCCTGGAGCTGGCTGTAAATGGGCAGAACCTCCATCACACTGCAGCTACTCTTAGCATTTCTCCCTGCTCTTCCTGTGATGAAAAGAATTCCTTTTCCAGGAGGCAAACCCTGGAGCTCAGAGCTTGGTGGGATTCCTGGGGCAGAGGACTGAGCTGTGCAGGGTGATTTGAGGCCATATGATGCTCTCTGCAATGCAAGGGACCATGTCCTCCCCTCCCAGCAGACCCACAGGGGCAGAGTCTCTTCAGCAGCAGTGACAGAAGGATGGATGAAGGGGGAGGTCACTGAGGTGTCCTGAGAGCAGACAGGCAGTTGCCAATTAGTTCAAATAACCCATCTGGCCCAGGGAAAAGCCATTTAGAGACTGTCTAATCACTACTGCAGGAAAGAAAGAAAACCCAGGGTGTGATGCCTTTGAAAAAATCCCTGTTCCCTCATCAAAGTAGCCTTCCCTCCAGGGACACATCCAAGATTTTTATTCTGTAGCTTTATCATGGAGTTATTTGGTCAAAATGTGAAGTAGGTTGTCAAAATATTATGTTAAGTAGCACTGGTTCTGCCTGCCCTCAGGCCTCACTTAGTACAGAGCAAAAGCAGAGTGAAGAAGGGGAGTGCAGACCCAAGCCCTAGTCAGCACACCTTATTTTGCTAGGCAGAATTTTGCTTTGTGGTCCCACTGATCCATAAAGCACAAAGAGCCCTTGCACTGGTCAACACCAAGAGAGCATCTACAAAAGCACCCAGCACTGTGGTATGAGGTCCAGCTCTCCTCCTGTGGACAGTTAATGTAGGTCCAGTGAGACCTGGCCAGGCTGGAGAGCTGGGCAGGGAGAGATCAGATGAGATTCAACAACAGCAAATGGAGAGTCTGGCACCTGGGGAGGAACAACCACAGGGATCAGGACAGGCTGGGGGTCACCTGCTGGAGAAGAGCTCTGTGGAGAAGGACCTGGGGGTGCTGGTGGGTGACAGGGTGGCCATGAGCCAGCAGTGTGCCCTGGGGCTGAGAGAGACAATGGGATCCTGGGGGCATCAGGAGGAGTGTGGGCAGCAGGTCACAGGAGGGGATCCTCCCCCTCTACTCTGCCCTGGTCAGGCCCCACCTGGAGTGTTGTGTCCAGTGCTGGGCTCCCTGGTGTAAAAAGGACAGGGATCTCCTGGAGAGAGTCCAGAGAAGGGCTATGAAGATGATGAAGGGCCTGGAGCATCTATCCTGTGAGGAAAGGCTGAGAGAGCTGGGGCTGTTCAGCCTGGAGAGAAGAAGACTGAGGGGGGACCTAATCAATGGTTATCAATATCTGAAGCATGGGATGCAGGGGGAATTGGCCAGCCCCTTTTCTTTGGTCAGTGGAGACAGGACAAGGGGCAATGGCTGCAAATTGGAGCCCAGGAAGTTCCACAGCAACCTGGGGAGGAACTTTTCCCCAGTGAGGGAGCCCTGGGACAGGCTGCCCAGGGGGTGTGGAGTCTCCTTCTCTGGAGAGATTCCAGCCCCATCTGGACACTGACCTGTGCAGTATGAGCTGGGGAGCTGCTTTGGCAGGGGGGTTGGACCCCAGGAGCTCTCCAGGTCTCTTCCAACCCCTACAACTCTGTGATTCTGTGAAATGGAGAGGCTGAGGTCAGTGCATGAGGTTCCACCACAGCTACATGCTCTTTTTCCCTGCATGGAGGTAACTTCACCCATGGGGCAGGTTTAAGTGTGGGTATTTTCATGGCCTGCTCTGTTCTGCCCCTATTCCTGAGAGGGAATAACTCCTGTGCTTGTACCAGCTGCATGAGGAGGGTCTCTGCTCCACCAGTGCAGCAGAAGCACCCTGCACCATGGGCACTCCCAGCTTCTGTGTCCTTGCCCATGCAGCTGACACCCCCTTGTTAAGAAGCTGATCCAGGGTGCTCACTGCCCCTCTGCTTGCCATCTCAGTTACATTTTCCAGACTCCAATACAGCAGCAGCTTTGGGCTGGAGCTGATTGCTCTGGCCCAGACTGTCACTGGTAAAGCCATCCCATCTCATCTTCACAATACTCTGCAGCCAGCAATACAATTGTTGGGCAAATGACTTTAGTTCAGACTAGATAAAAGCTTTGCAGAGACCCCCCCCCCCTTGAAATTTTAGTGAGTAAAGTCAAATGCTTCAGCAACATAATGTAATACTGTTAAAGCCACTTTACTGTACAATTAGGAGGTACCTGCCTCCCTGCCTAGATCCAGCACCAGACAAAAAAGCCTAGCCTTGTTCTGTTTAGTACTAACATTTTAATTTAGCTTTTATCTGTTTAACTGCTGCTTTTATTAGCCTTCAGCCTGACTCCAATCCATCATGACTCTCATGCAAAACAGTATTAACATGCCTCACTAGTTCCACCCCCTCGCTGGAGAAGCCATCCAGCTTTCAGCACTCTCAGGAAGGCACTGAAAGGTTGCTGTTGCTTGGAGATGACACATTTCTCTGACTGATCCCTCCATCCATCTGTTAGGGATACAATAATGCACCCTCTGAACAGGGTATAAGAACCAAAGCATCTACAACCACCAGTCACCTCCCCAAAACCAGATCATGGCACGTGGCTACCAACCAAGCTGTGGGCTGTCTGCTGACACAGTGACCTGTGTTCACAGCCAGGCCAGTCCTCACTCCTTTCAGCTCAGAAGTGAAGGAGCAGAAGATAGAATCATAGAATTGTAGGGGTTGGAAGGGACCTTGAGAGATCATGGGGTCCAACCCCCCTGCCAAAGCAGCTCCCTAGGACATATCACTCAGATAGGCATCCAGATGGGTCTTGAATCTCTCCAGAGAAGGAGACTCCACCACCTCCCTGGGCAGCCTAATAATAGCTAATCAATTAGTGTGTGGAAAGAAGTCCTGAGTTGAGTTAGGGTTGGAGATGAGCACGGTGCAAACCTGCAAGAGATTGTAAGTTGGTGGAGTGTCTCTGGCTGGTGAGACCTCCCCTCCACAGTGAGCAGAAGGCTGGATTCTCCTGGAACCTCAGAGGTGTTTATTCCTCTCCTCCCACTTGTGATGCACTGTCAGGGCAGACAGCAGGCCTGCTAGCAGCCTAGCTCTCTTCTCCCAAGATTTAGGCCCTGACAATATTCTCCTATTCCCATGAGAAAAGTTCCTCATGCTGAGAGGATCCTAATAATCCCATTCTCAAAGCACAGCAGCCTTGCTGATAGGGGTACAGGCTGCCCTAACCCAAGAAGCAGTTATGGGAAGGGATTTGGGAGTAACAGAACATGTCAGGAACCAACCATAACAAGAGGGTCAAATAGCAGGTGTGGGGATGCTTTTAGGTATTAAAGGTAAACTAAGGATGTTTAGCTATAAGATAGGTTTATCAGAACTCATTATAATCACTAACCAATCAATATGGTGTGAACAGTGTGTGTAACCAATGAGCAGTTTTTTAGCTTGCCACGTTTGCAGTAAGAAAGGTCTAGAATCTGGGTGATTTCACCCAATAAAATGGCTTCAAGGCTTCACCTAAAATTCATGTATTGAATTGTGTGTTGCTCCCTGCTGGATGCCACAATGTACAAGCAGAGTGGAGGCAGTGCTCCAACACAGCCACCTAGAAACACTATGCATGACACCACTGCAAAAACACCTCACTAAGAGAGTCTTCCCTTTGGATTACAGTAACATGGAGAGCAGAGATGGGATAAATCAAGCTTGGGTTAGTCTGAGACTGGGCAGGCCCAGTTCTTCTAGAAAAGCAGCTTCTACATTTTGAATCACAGAATCAGAATCACACAAGGTTGGAAAAGACCTTTAAGATCATCAAGGCCAACCATTCCCATCCTGTGCTAAATCATTTCATAGGCCATTTCTTCAGCTTAGGACAATTAAATCTTCTGCAAGGCTAGTAAAGCAGCACGTGCATGAGACACACCTGAGCCTGCAAAGGTGACTGTGGACCAAAGAAAGCATGTAGAGACACCTAAGGAGCTTCATCTGCATCACCATCACCCATCCTTCCAGCCCCAGCCTTCTCCCTTCCTTAGGCCTTCATGGCCAAAGACCTCTGGGAGATACAGTCCCATCTGGCCTTGTGGCTAATTAGGGCTGCAGGGCATACTGGGAAAGGGGAGAAGCTATAAAACCCAGTGGGAGGGGAGGAAGCCTTTCTTTGAGGTGGGACCAGGCTAAGGGGCTGTGGCTGGGAGCAGCCTCAAGCTTAGGCTTCTCCTCTTGCCTGGAGAAATGGATTCTTGCCAGACCTTCTGCCATGGAGCTTGTCTGCTTCCTCAGCATCCCAGCAGTGCCCATGCTGCAGAGAGGTAAGAGTTGGGATGTGGCTTTCACCTCCCAACCCAAGGTGGTTTCCTCCCAAGGGCATCTCTGTCGGGTCTGTTACCCTCTTAAAGACCAGCAGACAGTCTGTGAGTGTTGAACTCTGGTAGTGTTGCAGTGTGAAAATGCTTTTCAGCACTTTGTGCAGTTTCAGGGTTACAAAAGGTAGTTCCAGTACTGCCTGGCCTAGTTAAAGCCACTAACTAGTAGCCCTCTGGCATGGGAGAGGGCAAAGAACCTGCTAAGGGTGCTGGGGTGATGAAGGTTCCAGTGGAGGAGCAATGTGAAGGGATGTAAAATCCACTGTATCCTGAAAATGGGTGTTCTCATGTGTGTTTGGGCAACCTGGAGGTGCTGGCAGAGCTGCTGCCTAGAGGGTAATTGGAGCATTTGGGTCTCAGGGCCTCTGTCCCCATGCCTGGATCTCCTCTGGTTCAGGAGCAGGAGGTAAGAGTGCCCCTGGCACGCTCAGGTAGGACCCCTGGAGAACACTGCAGGACTCCTCTGCCTCCAGGGAAGCCCAGCCTGCTCCCCATCCCTGTGCAGGAGACTCTGCTATAGCTGCAACAAATAGAGGAAAACAAACTAATGAGGCATTAGGGCTAAACTTAGCTGCAATTAACACTTAATTACCATCCTGAAAACACTTGCTGTATTTTGCCAGGGCCTGGAAAGGTAAAACCAATTAGCTTAATCTTCTGTGGTAGAAACCTTGAGCTGCCTCAGATGCCTGTTGTGGATGGGACCCTGGGGAAACTGGTGCTTCTGACCATGGAGACTGGAGCTGAGCTGCCCTGAAGGCAGGTTGGGTAAGGGGACACTGTCCTGCCTGCAGGACAGACAGGCCTGTGGCAAGGATGCCCTGAGCCAAGTACTCCCCTTGCTCTTGACACCCTTGTGCCAAGCTTTCAGCCTGCTTGTCTGTCTGAGAGGCTGTTCTTCTCTGTGCCTGTAGCTTTGTTGTGTTGACTGGTATCTTCCCTTGATGAAGCAGATGGCAGGCAAGGTCACAAGCAAGTGTGTGGGCTGCTGGACAGGGAGAAGTACAGAAAGATCCAGAGAGCAGGCAGAGGACAGAAAGCCATCCAGGACTGTCTCTAAGTCTCCTTCTGAGCCACCAGTGTGAGTTCCTTGGGATTTTTGGGTTGGTCTCGCAGGCTGTTCTGGGGAGGACTGATTAAGGTGTGATGAAGTTCTGCCTGTGTGAGCTGTTCTTAGGCCCCTGCTTTGGGGAAGAGGCAAAACTGACACCAGCCTTTCTGCAGAAGGTGCCAAGACAAGTTTGTCTGTGCTTATGTATAGTTGGTTTATAGTTAAACCCACTGCTGTCCCCTGGAAGCTGTGGGCACTGGCTAATAGGTGTCCACATAAGCAACCCTTGTGTGGTTCTCCAGAGAAGCAGGAATGGTGTCCTAGAAGATGATGCTCTCATGGAGCAGAGTTTGGGGTGAATGCATAGTAGCCCTTGGGAGAAGGAGGAAGAGAAATGTACAGGCTTGAGGAACCTGGTCTCCCTGAAATCTTCCTTTCATCTCCCCACATGGTCTGCATGCTTGTCAGTATAAATGTAGTTTGGGACCATCTTCCACAGTCCTGTGCCTCATGTGACCTAGTGAGGGTCACCATGTGATGCTCACAGTTATTTAAAGGCCTTGGGTGAACTGACATGGCCCAGCTCTTGTCTGTAAAGCATCCAGTAAATGAGACTTGGTTACCAACAAGGAGCATTCCCCCTGCTCTGTGTACTTTCAGCTGTGCCAGTGGCTTGGAGCAGCATGGGATGCTTGTGCTTTACACTCCAGGCATGTAAAAACCATAACCTGTTTTTCCTGTGCCCTCCCATAAATGAAGGAAGGTGCCTGGCACTCTGAGAGCTGCAGAAAGGGCCACATCAGCAGTCTGAAGATTTGAAATTTCAAGATGCTAGGACTGGTTTCTTTCACAGCCCAGGGCTGTCATTAGCTGAGTATTTAGATGCTCTTTCAGCCAGGCTGAAAGGAAAAGCCTTTCAGCAACTGGAGCAGAACTTCCATCCAAAACCAACAGGTCCTGGAATGCAGGTATCTGTACCAAGAAACCCAGCAGCTGAGAGTTCAGCTTCGACCTGGTTTTAGTCCTGGCTCAGATTAATGTGAAGCTGGCAGGAAAACTCAGCTCCAAGTGTGGGAACTCAGGAAGGGCTGATGGGCAGAATGTATCAGAGGAAATCTGGTGAACTTCTCTTCTGTAGAAGGTGGCTGTCAGCCTGGGAAAATGGAAGACATTGTGCTTGAGAAGTCTTGTGAACTGAGTTTTAAACCTGTCCACCTCTGAAGCTTGGCAGACAGGGATAAATTAAACTGGGGTGGCTACAGGCACCATCCTGCCCTCTGCCCACCTGGCTCCTCTCCTTCTGCAGCAAGAGCAGATAAACAACACCCATGCTTGTTCCTGAACCACTGCAACTTAGAGCCTGGCACGGCTCTCAGCGTGAGCTGCTGCTGTACCATGTGTAGCTATCAGGCTGGGAGCTGCTGGGGTGCAGGGGAGGCAGGCTCTGTGCCTCCTCAGCTTTGCAAGGGCTGTAACTTCTACTCATCCTGATTTAAAGTGATGTCATGTCACACTTCAGCACTGCCTGTTGGTATCTGGCAGTCAGTGTGGCTGGATCACACTTCCTCACTAGAAACCCAGGAGGAACTGCAGAGTGTTGAGGCTCTGCTGAAGAGAAGGATCAGGATTAAAGGGAGGCTGAAGTGGGAACCCAGTTCCCATCCCAAGGAGAACTTGGGCATTCTGATGTGTCCTGTGTCAAGATTTATAAATGCTTTCCTGGCACACTGGCCTCCATTTAATTAAGCTGAAGAAATGTGGAAGTTACAGAAGAAACACATTAGTCTGGATGCCTGCCTCCTGCTTGTTCATTCTGGTTCTTGAATGGGCACAGCACCAGTTGGCTGTTCCCTTATGGAATGATTCAATAACCCAACATCTGGCTCCTCTCAGAGTGTCAATACCTGCTTAGGTCCAAGCTAGACTTTCCAAGAGACCTGAAGTTTCTAGGCTTTGTGGAACAGCAAGTGCAAATTCCAGGGAAACTCATTCTGTGCCTTCAAGGTAATTAACTGGAGTGATGAGGGGAATGGCTGGCAGCAGGCTGGCTGTGGGGATGACAAGCTTTGACACTAACTCCTACTGTCCCTTGTGCAACTTGCCACTCAGAATAGCAGTATTTCACTAGGGCTGCTTGGCTGGCTGTGAAGTGCTGCACAGAGAATAGTGTAGCTCTAGGAAGGTGGCAGCTGACAGTTTCTCCTCTGGCCAGTGTTTGGTAGCTCTGGGGAAGCTGGGAAATGCATGCAGGATGTGATGGTAACCCTTCACTTAAAGCCATCCATTCCCTGGTCTCCCAGGGCAAGATTTCCCCAGAAAGCTCAAGAGCTTCAGGGAAATGTTTTGTGTTTTACAAAACTCTTCTTTACCCCTGGGTGCCCATAAGCACCTTTAGCAAAGCTTTCCTGTTGCTGTTTGTGGTGTGTGGGCTCCACAGCTTTCCTCTTATCTTCAGTGAGAGCCTTCACCTGGCTAGGGGGAGAATTTGGGTATTTAGTTGTTCACAAACAGGCAGGTAGGAGTAGTGTGTCCAGGGAAAGGGTGATCCTGCTGAACCAGGGAGCTATTTGGGTCCTTGAGAAGGACTTCCACATTCTTCACATAAACTGCCACTTGTCTTCTGCATGAAGGAGAAGCTTGTACTGTACACAAGCTCCCTCAGAGTGCTGAGGAGGCTCAAATAGCTGCAGGTGAATCCACCTCAGCAGAAAGCCAGCTCCACCAGAACACTGATTCCAAGCACAGGAACTTGAGCAGGTGCTGCCAGACACCCAGACCTGGATGTCCTGGGGCAGCAGGAGCCAGCAGCTGCCACACACTGCTTCTCCCTGGGAGGTGGGGAACACCTGCCTGCACTGGGTGCTGGGAGCTGTGCAATGAATTGGGCTCTCATAAACAGCAGCCTGACGTGTCTGTCAGAGCACCATGTACTTACCCAAGTAGCAAACTAATTTCATCACCTCCCCTGCCAGTGCAAGAGGAGGCAGGGGGATTAGTGTGAACTTTGACAATCATATAATAACATGGCAGCTGTATGCAGCTAATAATCCACAGGGAGGATTAGCAAACTTAAAGTTGTCTAGCTCTGCATAATGGGAAGCTACAGACAGCAGCTTCCCTCTTGTACCAACTGCATTTGCATTCCCTTCAGTGGAAGCACAGAACATGACAAGACAAGGTTTTCCAGTCTGTTATGAAATGGGAATCTAATGTGTGACTAATGGAGCACTGCTAGCAATTCCATGGGCATCCATTCAGTCAGGGATATGGATGTAAGCTTTACTAGGAGAGTGCATCTAAAACACCTACTGCAAAGGAGCAGATGGCAATTTTGTCAGGCTGAAACATGTCACTTGAGGCTCTCTAGAAGTAATGTCCCATAGTCTGCAGGTCCTCAGGTCTGCAGGCTCTGCTTGTGTGTGGAGAATACCATTGAATTCCTCCCAGGTTCCCTGGAATAATCCACAGGCAACAGGCAAAAAAGCCTGGTACAAAGCACAGGACAGTGAGATGCCAAGGAGGAGGCTTAGCAACTGGAGCTGCTGCTTTCCTTACAGCTCTCTCCCTCCCCATGCTGTTAGGACAGCTCTGAGTGCTGGGTAGCTCAAGGTTTTTCCCCTGGGGCAGGTGCTTGTAGTCACAGGCTGGAGACCACAGTCATCACAGGAGCAGGAGGGCAGTTTCAGAACTTGTATCAATTTACTAATGAATAACCAGAGTGAGCAGCTCTGTCAGAGCCTGGAAAAATACAGGGCTGGGACTCCTCACCCTCCTCCCTGGTTCCCTTCTGGAGTGGCAGAAGTAGTGAGTAACAGCCTGCCTGTGCTCCAGGCTGCCCTGGTACTCCATCACCCAGTGCTGGCTCAGGCTGCCTCCTCCCCTGTCACAGGGCATGGAGAGCAGCACAGGAAATGTGCTGGGGCTTGTACTGTGTGAGTCTTCTGCTCTAGTAGAGGATCCCAGTGGCACACTGGAGTGCACAAAGGGTGAAAGCCTCAGCACAACGTGCCCCTGTGCCAATGCTTGGCAGGGCTGCAGGACCTCTCTCACTCTTGCAGTGCAAACAGGCACTGCTGTTCATAATAAGATGGTAGCAAAATACTAGTTTCCACCAAAAGCTTCCTCTAGTGTTTCCTCCCAGTTGCAACTGGTGCTGCTGAGAGTCCATGGGAAAAAGCTCTGGCACAGCCAAGGCCTCTGCATGCAAATGAGCATTACATAAATAACCCCCACCTTCTCTCAGTTCCTAGGTTGTATATTCCATGCACTAGAATTCTCCTCAAAGACCTCCCAGTTCACTCTTTATGCTCTAATTAAGGATCAGTGCCAATTAACTATCTTCAATAGAGG
The DNA here is from genome assembly GCA_022605575.1 of Laterallus jamaicensis coturniculus. Taxonomy (NCBI): domain Eukaryota; kingdom Metazoa; phylum Chordata; class Aves; order Gruiformes; family Rallidae; genus Laterallus; species Laterallus jamaicensis. Next base: position 8,733,226 of record JAKCOX010000022.1, read on the forward strand.
AGCATCTTCCGCTCAGCAGCCAGGAAGTGTCTGAATGAGATCCTGCTGTACAATACACACATGAAAAGGGAAGCCCTCCCTTTTTGGAAAGGGCTTCCAAGATTTAAAAAAACCCCCAGTATAGAATACAGGATGCCTACTATAAAAATATTGTGTGATAAGATTAACTGATGGCATCCACAAATGCAGAGTGGTTCCTTGTAAGCTCCATGTACCACTCAAACATGTTACTGTGCTGCCAAGACTCTGAGCTTGATACTATCATGGCAATAGCAGGTGTGAAAACAGGATGCAACACTTTCTAGAAACTGATATTAAAATACTGTCTGCTTTTTCTGGCAAGAGTGTTACCCAGTCAAAGATCAGCAGAAGCACAGCATCAAATCTGATGCTAAACATTGATTCAGACCAGAACTTAGCAATAGTTATGCCAGGTTCTAAACTACCCCAGTAGTGCTCACCCGTTGCCTTTGCTTCCTACAGATGTTCACCTGTTCCATAAATAACCAGGCAATTTAGATTGCTGCTGCACTGTGTTCTGAGCAAGAGCTGTACTAACAGCCTGAGCAGGCAAAGGCAGGGGAATGTCACTTCTGAGCTTGGCTGGAGATGAATACATCAGCTCCCCAGCCAGTTACAGCCCAAGTTTAAAAAGCACTATTCTAAATGAAAATTAGATGGTTAAACACTGCGGGGGGAGAGGGTGAATAGGATAATCCCTTCAAAGCTTTCCAGGGAAGAGTCTCAAACCTGCTTCATCTTATGTGAGGCACATGAGCAGCCTCAGAATTAAGAGCCCTGTCAAACTTCAGCCAGGCACAACAGCTGTGCTGCCTTTTGGGGTAGATACACTTGAACTGGTTATACTGGAGCAGATGTAAGATAGCTACCCTGCTAATCCTAGCTAAATCTGGTGACCATTCACAGGCTGTTCTGAAGAATAAAGGGTGAGAGGAGGAAGAGCACAGACTTGATAAGAAATGGGGACTGTGAAACTGTATTAGAAGGCTGGGGGAAAGCAGCAAATTATTCCACAAGCAGCAGAATCCACAAAGTCTAGTCTGATGGGATTTACATCCATGACATCTGCCAGGCCACTGCTATTCCAATCTATAAGAACATATTTGGAACTGCCAACGAATGAGAGTACTTTTGTGGAGCAGGTTGTGTGAATCTCCTTCACACATGTTGAAAAACCAAACAGATAAGTAAATCTCTTGGGCTTAAGGGGGATCCCCATACCTGCTCAGCATGAACTAGGAATCTGGGTGTGAGTTTTGCGAACAGATCCATTTGCAAAGAGCAGGGGATGGGTCTGTCCTAATACACCTTGGGGAATTTCTGGGGAAGCTTGCCACAAGCCTGACTGTGCTGAGATTTGAGCTCCAGATAGGAAGGGGCAGGAGTAGGATGTAGAACAACATCCTGCAACCAAATCACTCCACTGAATGTAACCCTTCATTCCACGTGGGGTTCAGCTCTTTGGGACTCACCCGGATCCTTCTCATGGCTGCCACAATCTCCACGCGGCTGTTGGGCCTGGGCACGTCCAAGCTCCCGATGTACTGCAAGACAGAACAGTGGCACGTCTGTACAGCAGCACACAAGTTAACGGTGTAGACTTCCTCCAACAGCTTCTCTCATCAATTTAGTACTTCGTTAGACTCTCCTGACCCAGGACATGATAGGAGTATCTGTTGTGGATAGTAGTATCAAAGTCAGGGAGAAGTTAATGGATTTACAACGTTGGGTCTGAACCTCTGACCTCATTCCAGTTCTGGATGTGCCTTTCCCAGTGCTTTGCAGAGCAGCTTCTTGCTAATCAAGTCATGATCCTAGGGGCCTGAAAAATGGGACTGTCCATTCTTTGTCATTCCTCACTACACCTGCTTTTAAAAGGCTCAAAGCTAAGAACATGTAAGGTGGTAAGCTGACAGAGTGTGTAACAACTAGCTCTCCTGGAAAAAGCTCATAATTCTGGCCTAACTTTTTAGTCTGGACCACCCTCCCTCTGGACTCATCCCCGCATTGTTGGACCAGCTCCACTGCTTGCAGAATCCTACTAGAGTCCCTCAACCCTGCTCCTATACCAGCCAGTTTTACTGTGCTTACAGGAGCTGCAGTCCTCATCAAGCTGCCTGGCCGAGCTGCACCGATGTGATAGCAGCCACCCGTGTCATCCAGCCCCTGCAGTGAGGTAGGAGCAGTAGTCCTAGCAGTGGCCACAGCCCCTCAGGCAGGGGCTGAGATGTGGGCAGACAGTGGGTTCCCAGCACCTCCACCCCTTCACTACACCTACAGCTTTCCGCCTGTCAGTTGCCTGTTCTCTCGCATGCCTTGTCAGCATGCTGTGGATGCTGTGCGGGATGTTAGGGAAGACCTGCAGGCAGACAGCTTCCTGCTGCTGGTGGTTTTCCCTCCTCTGTGCTGTCTGTACTCTCCCCTTACACTGGGGTGCAATGCTTGTGTGCCCAAGCAGACTCAGTTTGTATACCTGCTGCTGCAGCACAGTGGTACCTGTGATGGCACACGTGGTGTGGATGCACAGGAGTGTGGCCCTGCATAGGGGATGCACAAAGCAGCCTGCTCAGCTTCAGGAATGAGGAAAACACACGGTGTCCTGGACAGTCACCTTGTGTGTGGAGTAGAAAACCCTTACTGTTGTAAAGTGGTGTGGCTCTGAGGAATGACTTGCATGTCTAGGGTGTGTTGGTGAGGGCAAGAAAAATACCATCTGAGTGAGAAGGTGCATGGCCTGATGAGGAATGCCAGCATCCTGCCAGCACGGGCTGTGCTGGGTGCAGGCTGGCAGCTGAGGACAGGGTGCTGGACATGGTGCTGGCAGGGTCCCAGCGGGGTCTGTCAGGTCCCTTGCTGTAACACAGCCTGTCTCTGCATGGCTCTCACAAGTAGGTTAGTTAGGGGCAGTTTACAGAGGTTTGTCCCCCCTCTCAGAGCACTTGGCTCATGGGTGGAGGCTGAGTGTGTGGCTTCAAGTTGTGGTCTGGGGTTGTTGGGGCTTTTTTCCTCCCAGATCTTGTTTTCCTGTGGAGGCAGGGAGGGGAGGTGAACAGCAAGTCAGGAGACCCCTGCAACCATTCAGGGTGGTAATATCCATACCAAGAGAGACAAAGTAGTTCCTGAAGAGCAGCCCCATAGCTATTGCTGTTACTGATGGAGTTCTGGTTTTATTTGTCTACTGTAACACTTACAGCTTGCAATGGACTTATCTTGAAAACCTTCTGCTTAATGGGCTTTCAGATGAGTTCCCCTGGCTCGGTCTGTCTTGAAATAAACACCCCAAGCAATCTGAAAGGTCATCTGGCTTTTCTGATGCTTCTGTAAATGCCTTTACAAAATGGCATTTTAAAAAGCAGTTAAGTTCAGCTATAGCCTTTGGTAAGCCACAGGAGAGTCAAACCACTCAGACCATCAGAGCTGGAGGGCAGCCGGGAAGGGAGCAACAGAGCTAAGACTGCTCTCTGCCATGGTGGCCAGGGTATATCTGTATCATTCCAGATCTTTGGTGTCTCTGGTTTGCAGGCATCTCCTTCCCTGCTCTGAGGTGGCTGTCAGTGCAGTCAGAGGTAATCCCAATCAATTCAGTGCAGCCAGCTAGCCTTTTGTCTGCCAACAACAGAGCTGCAGTGGGGAAGAGGCCACGCTACTGAAAGTAAATGGATAGCAGGGGCAAAAGGAGAGCTGGTGAGTGCTGAGCCACAAGAGATTCTCCCAACCTCCCTGCTTTGGCCTTGTGCAGAGCTTGGGTACTCGAGCAGAGCCCTGCCAGCTCACAAAGCTCTGCACAGCCACCTTCCCACAAACAGCTCCTGGTACTGACCTCCTGAAGTTTGTCCCTGAAGATTATAGGGCAAGGAAGACAGTTGGGTACGCAGAGATTAGAGACCAAATGTGGTCAGTTGATTGCCTGGTGCGAGACACCCGGCAGCCAGTTACAGCCTTGTCATTGTCAGTGTTGCAGCTGACTGATGTGCCCACAAAGAGTGTCCTAATTGGAAGAGGCAGACTTGAGAGCAGAACTGAGCAAAGCACGTTGCTGAGGTAATGCACAGCCCATCTCAGACCCACACATCTTACGGTGCCTTATCCACTCTCTGAATAGCTCTGGATGCCTGAAGCTGTCAGTCTGAAGAAGCCCGTTTCACTCTAGTTAAAGGTTGAGTTGCTTCATGTCTTTTAAAAAATGAAAATAGGGATTTGTCTTCTCAGCATAGCAAGTGTTAATTAAAATAAAGGCAAAGACTCTTTTTCTCCCCTTAGGAAGAGAGATTTTTAAAATACATGATCAACTGTCTATTAAGATCCACATTCTATCCTGCCTAAATCTTAACAGTTCTTTTAGCAGGAAAACCCACATGCACAAAATCCACGTTTCAAAGCTCTATTAGAATATATATGCCCCTTCTTTCCAGCTCTGGGGACAGCAGGCGTGAATTCCATTTCTAATCTGTCTTTAGGCCACCTGCAAAGAGGGGAAAGGAACCCTAGAGTTGCTCCAGCAAAATGCAATTCTTCTTGTCAGCTGAATTATAAACCCCATTCCCTGTGCTGTCTACAGAATGTCAATTCCAATGGAGTCACTTGCCCGGAGTGATGCTGTGCAGCCAGACATTCTTCACGATCAATACGAAGTCTCTGACAATATCAGGATCTCTTCACCTGAAGGCTGCGTGCATTGAAACAAAGACCCTGCCTGCCCGGCTCTGCTCGCAGGGAACGGGTCAGATGGTTTCAAGCAGCGTGTAGCAGGCTGCTGGTTTGCAGGGGGATACAGAGCGGTCACCTGGCTGCAGGAGAAATGGGGTCCTGCCTGATGGGGGACAGGGCAGGATCAGGTCGAGCAAGGACAGGCGTGCGTCCCTGGCACAGGCAGTATCCATCGTGCTGTGGAGGGGGCTATCCAGATCGGTTCTCAAATGGAACGCACAAGGTGGCTTCTAGGGATTAAACAGCTAAAAAAATACGAGGAAAAGAGCGAGAACCTGTTTGATTGTGGAAATGAAATACGGCTTTCCCATCTCATTGGGCTTTCCTATCTCATTGGGTTTTCCTTTAGGCACGAAGCTGCCAGGGCCGCTGTCAGAGCTGAGGAACGGACTGAGGGGGCACAGGAGCCCCGGGTGCCCGCGGCCAGCGCACCCCGCCGGGGCAGTGCCCGGCCCTGGGGACACCGCGCCTGGGGCCGGTCTGCAACAGGCGAGGGCCGCTGCCCGGGAAAGCCTCAGCCTCTGCCAGAGCCCCCCGGTGCCTGGAAGGGGCGAGGGGCTCTGACGGGCGGGGGGGGGGTGCACGGGCGGACCCCGCTGCGCCCCCCGACCGAGGGCCCCGCCGGGGCTGGGGGAGCGCGGCCGGGGCTCACCTTGGCCTGGAAGTGGATGCCGTGCTGGAAGGCCTCCTCGTTGTGCAGCGGGACGCGGGAGTCGCAGCCATCGTCTACCAGGTTGTACCGGTTCTTCACCGGCATGGCGGCGGGCGGGCGGCCGCCTCAGGCCGCGGCCCCGCCGGGCATCCCCGCCGGCGGCGCCCGGCCCCGCGGAGCTCCGGGGCGGGCAGAGCAGGACCAGGGGTAGGTGGCTGCCGGCGCCCGAGCCCGGCCGCGTTTTGAATGAGCGTCCGCGGGTGCGAGCGGGGCCCCGGCCCTCGCCGCGGCGCCATTGGCCCGAAGTTCCCTCATGTGATGCGGGGGGCGGCGGAGCCCGCCCTGCCTGCGGCCGCCCCGCCTCGGCCGGCCCCGCCGCTGTCCCCGGCGCCGCTGGGAGCCGGGGCCCGGTCGCTGGCGGCCGTGGGAGCGTGGCGGTTCCCCGGCCCGGCCCGCGACAGCTCGGCTACCGAAGAGCGGCAGCCCCGGGCCTGGCCGGTGCCGTCGTTGTGGTGATGCCGGTTGTGTTGGCCTGGGCGCCCGGTGAGGGCTGGCTGTGGCCCTCCGGCAGGAGCAGAGCCCCGCGAAGCAGGGAGGGAGGTTTACCCTAGCAAAGGCTTGTCTGTAGGCTGGAGTGTAATAAACACCCCAGCACCGTTTGGCTTACGGAGGTCTTGTGCTTTGGCACATCTGGGGCCATCCTGGCTCCGTGGTGCCTTTTTAATAAATACAGAGGATCAACACTGTATTGTGACCTCTGAGGGCACAGACTGCCAAACCCGGTTCTCAGCTGTAAGCGTGTGTGGAGGAAGCGTCCGGGCGCCCCAGTGACTGAGCTGATGGCAGGGTTACCCATGGAGTCTCACCTTAATTGAATTTCTTGCAGTTTTGGACTAAGTCATGTTGTGTCATGGGGGCAGCGCCTGTCCCGCTTCCTGCATTAGACATTGTAAGAAGATGGGGTATGAATGGTGCATGAATCTGAGGGGTGGAGGCTTATATGTGCTTGCTCTGACTGATCTTACCTGGGTTCCCCAGAATTAATGTTTGCACGATCAGTTATAGCTGTAAGACAAATAAGCCCCCAGCTGGGTGCCTGGATGTTGTTGGACACCACCTTTTATGTGGCTTTCACATTAGCAGGAGAGAAAATTTTGGCTACAGGCAGACAGTGCACAACTCTGCCTCCACCTCAGGAGCGTCATCACCCTGAGCTTCTTGGCATCTCTGAGTACTTGTAAGTCAGCAGGAGATGGGTGAGAGCCAAAAATCCAGAAGCTTATAATTAAGAGGGGGAAAAAAACCCCAAAGAATTAATATTGGTTCACTGACTGTGACCCTACATGTTCAAGTATTTTGTGGTATTAGCAGCTCATTCTGGCACTTGTGCTGGGAGGGGTTTTGTGGCCAGCTCCCGGCTTTACTGAGTTTTTCTGTTTCCAGACAGGCTGCTGCTTTTTTTCTTCCAAGTTATAACGTTGCATTACCTTTCCATTTAAATATTCACAAGTTTATGCTAATCCCTCTTTTATACAGTATGACTCAGAATGGCTTTTGTTTCAGGTATGTAAATACATCCATTGCTTTCTATCCAATATGTTACTCTAGCTACACATCCTGCCTATAGATTTATCAGTTCACTGTTGATTATTTTTACTGTGTACTTTGAGCATTTCATGGGACTAACCTTGTACAAATCTTGATTTAAAAAATATCTGTTGACCTAAATGAATAACCTAGATTTTGTGTGCAAATGTCTTTGGACTGATTGAGCAAGAGTCAGTCCTTTGCTTCTCCTACAGAGATGCCACCCAGTCAGCTTATGCTTGTGCTTCCTTTGATGCTAACGCCAGCAAAGCTCAACCAGTTAGGGAAAAAAACTCCTAACACAGCCACTACTGGTGAGTCTTTGCATTGATTCTGCAATTCTGCATTGTAGCTGAGGCATGCACGAACCTGCTGTGGTGCTGAGCTGCTCAGAGTTCCTCCACGTTACTCTCCCATTGCCACAAGAGCATTCCTGCACAAGTGGGGGGCGTACGGACTTCTCTTGGGAAAGTTACATTTTTTTTATAAGCTGGTAGAAAGAATGGGAAGAAATAACAAGAATGGTCTTTTTGTTTCCATTCTGCTGCTGTCTGGTATCCTGCAGATTATAAAATCATTTTGGTAGAGAGAAACAAACATCTCATGGGAATCCTGAGAAAAATAAGGCAACTGTGATTTAATAAAGCTTGTGGTGCCAGACTCTGTTAGATCACAATTGAATGGAGGTGTTTAATATTCCATGTTCATTAACTTCTGTGAACTTTCCGTAGGGCTTAGCTCTTCTAAGGTTGATGGTTTGGATCTGTGTTTGAGAACTGAGTTTGAAGGCTGATAACTGTAAAAAGCTGGTAACTCTGTAGTTTGTTTGTTGGGCAAAGAAAGTTCTTTGACTCCATTACAGGTAAGAAAGCTGTATGCCTTCTGGGTAATAAAACTGGGCAAATATATGGAATTAAACAGTTACAGAGTACGTCGTCATGGATTTAGTATAAACAGCCCCCTACTAGCATTACCCCTCGTTGACATGAGCAGTTAGCCAAACTTCATAGTGGGTGTTTGCATCAGATGGAGGTACTGAGCTAGTTACTCCTTTGATGTGCAAAGCACACACAGAAAGTCTCATTTCCCTGAGCGCAGTAGGAGTGAAGCACCAAAGACAGCTTCTTGGCTCAAAGCTTCTAGAGGTTTTGCAGAGAACAGGTTTACATCAGCTTTCTTTTTCAGGCACAGGCTACCAGGATTTTGTTCCTTCTCTTGCTCTCACATGGATGCACATTGCTCTCTGCATTGACATTTACTCTACATGGAAATCCCTCTTCCTCTGTAGCTTCATTTTTTGAAGACACCTCGAACATGGTGTACGTTGGGCAGTGGGTGTTGTACACAGGCTCTTCTTTAATTGTTTTGTCAGCTGGCTTGCAGGAAAGGTGCTGTTGCTCCTGCCTGATCCTGGCAGGTTTCTGCTGAACTCATCTTCACAAGTCTGATAAAGTTGTTGCAGAGGCATTTCATGCTTTCCAAAGGAGACCTGGTCTTGATGCCAAGGAATTTTCCTCCCTTCTGCTAACCATTTTAAGCACTTACTTCTGCACAGCAGAGCTGCAAAGATTTTACATGATAAATACAAGATGACATATCAAGAACAACCCGACAGTCATCCAGTAATGGCCAACAAAACCTCCGTTACAGGAGTTCTCTTCCATATCATGCTTGTAAGAGCTGAGAGATCTGTGCATGCTTACTATCTCAGCTGATCTGGTTTTGTCATGAAACTTCATCCACTTCATTAATACTTAGTTGTGCTGGTGCAATTTTCAGAGCAAAGTCTCTGGCGTACTGTCACGCCAGCAGATTGCCGTGTGCCCGCAGACATCTCGTTGAGATCCAGCTGCTGAATTCACTCTCCATTCTGCAGGAGATGGGTGTTTGCTTGAAAGCAGCATTTTTGTCTGTGCATTTAATAAAGTGGCAGGATGAAGCAAGGTACGCCCAGTTCATAGCTACTGGGAAACAGCAGTCACTGTGAAGTTTCATCAGTTAAGCCCCTTTGGTCTTAACTGACTTGCTGATGGCTTTATAGGACAGAGGGATGAATGCCAGTGAATCATCTGGGGTGCACATTGAAGCAGTAAAACCTTTCACTAATTTCAGTGACTTTGGATTTTATCTCAGTTATATGTTGTAGTGATTTAAGAGTTTGGGAGTTGCTTTTATGCATAATGCTAGCAACCAACTTCTGTCTCCTCCTCCTACAGAGCAGGATGAGCCGATGTGGGGGAAGGGGAGGACAGCATATCGTGGGAATAATGTGCTCTGCCAGTGGAGGCGAAGAGATTTATGTTCCTGTTGGATTTCCAAAATTTCAGGCACATTCTGCTCCCCTTACAATCACTTTCTTTACTCAAGGGAGCAAAATTAAGCAGTATCACTACACAGCAAAACCTGTTGGCTTTTCTTCGTATCTTATGGCAGCGAACAAAAGTGAAGATGCAGACCTAAGAGTAGTTCAGAAATGTGTTTTGACCTGCAGTTCCTCTTGTTTGCTTTACATCAGATAACCCTTATCACTCATGATCACTGGGTGATAAACTGAAATCTTTGTTTAACCAGGTAAGCCTGGAGGCACCAACCAAGGCCTATAAATGCTGCTGTGTGATGAAACGAAGAGGTAAGACCAGATAAAGTAGGTACCGCTGGCTGCAAGAGTGATGTTACCCTCTGTTGTACTGGGGATTTGGAGAAAACAGAGAAAACTCACAAGCAAAACCTTTGAGTCTCTGAAGCTGCCACATGACATGAACTGAGACGCCACATGTGGAAGTGTCATTGCTTCAGCCCCCTCAGTCGGTGCCGTACGTGTCCTCTGCAAGTACAGGGTCTGCCCGGTTAGACGATTACACCAGATTTGTGTTGCTCAGGAAGAAACAGAAGCTTAATGTCTCGAAGGCTCAGCTCAGCGGCACAGCCAGGCAACCTGCCCCTTAGAGCTGCAAGCCTCCTTCATGCATGGCCAGTCCCACAGTTCTGTGCAGCAGGACTCGGAATGAAAAATGTCATCTACAATTATGCATATTTTCATCATCTTCTATCATGCAAATCCCCCCACCCCAAATGTTTTGTTTGTATATGTAGGTCAACTGCAAATCTTCAGTGGTCTCACATAAACGTTGGAAGCATAGGTTGATGTATGTGGATTTAAACTCAGGGTAACACCACCGCTGACCTTTTCCAAGTGGGGTCTGTTTACTGGATATGTTTTCTTACGACTTTTCCTTTTACAGAGCATTGTTTTCTTGCTGGTTTGTGAAAGCACAACTGAGAAAAGATACCCACCACCATTGCAAAAGGAACTATTAACTTCAGACACGGATGGATAGTTCTTAATGAGTAAATCTTTTCTAAAAATAATAGCTTGGGGAATGTGTTCTTTTTCAAAATGGTATATTGAAGTATTTCTGTAAATAATTCTTTCTTTGCTACTGGCAGGAGGCCAGTTATATATGATATTTTAAAAAGATTGTATGTTCTTTTTGCAAATTACAGGCTACTTAACGTTTTCCTTATCTTGGCTATCATTAACAAATATAGAAAAGTATACATCTATTGTCCTTATGATGCTAGATAAAAGCTAGGAATTTTTATTCATACTCAGGAACCAAAAAGCTTACTAGGAGGAGTCAAATTCATTCCTTAAGAAAAATGTTACTTATTAAACTCACGAGCTTGATGTGTTTGCATGTCCAGGTCATGAATTCTGCATGCCATGAGCAGTACAGTTCACATTGGGATGAGTTGCTTGGATCAGCAGATGATCGGGATGTGAAACTCGTACTGTTCAGTTTAGTGTCTGGGAAAGTGTAATTCTTAGAGTTAGGTTTTTGGTGAGAACATTCCTGCAGATACCTGCAAAGCAGCTGCTAGCAGGGTGCAGGGAAACAGCCTGATCCCTGGAGGGGTACTCCTGTTACCCACCAGTGGTTTGCTTCTGTGAAACCGCTTCATTGCCAGACTCACTCTGGACCTGGGCCATGGCCTGGCACATCATGGGAAGGTGTCTGATTGCACACACAAACCATGTTAACCATGCCATGGTATAATGACCAAGTAAGTTATCATTTAGGATAAATCAGAGTGAAGTTTTTGGCCCAAGAGAAGAGTAAAATACCATACAAAGAGTGCCTTTCCCCATTCCATAAAATTAGACTAGCCCCTCTTGTTAGATTTGGTATCAGAAATTTAACTCAAATATAGAGGGATGTTACCACAGGAGTCAGGTCAGGGCTCTTCTAGGACCAAAATACTGTGAGGTTGGAATGGAAGTATCTCCTAAGGCATGTGATGCTGTGCTGACAAATGTGCATGTGTACCAATACTCTGCCAGATTCCCTGTGTAGGAGAGCACACTTTGTTCTGTCCTGCCTACAAACACCAGTGCCACCGTGACACTGGAAGATGATTCAGAAAAGAAGTATTTTTCCCAGCATAGTCTAACAGATGCACAGTTCCAGACAGAATACGTGTTCTTGTTCACTTGGTATCACAAGACACTAACAATTTGTTCCCATCAATGGCTCCCTCTGAGCAAGGGTCTCAGGAAATCAGCTGGTGTTGAAGAGCACACAGTAACTTTAAATTTCCCCTCTTCTCACAGGGGACAGATGATCTGAACTTTGTTTTTTTTCTCTCCTGCTGCTAGATCCAGCTTGCAGCATTCAGTGGGATACACTCTCCTTTGGCATTACCTTGCTACCTTATTACTACTCAACCTATACTTTACTCCCTACCTTGCAGTACCTGAATGCCATATACAGTGTGACTTCATGCTGCACACTACAGACCATCTCTATTTATCTCTACATGAAGCAAAGGTTTAATCCACACAATACAGCACAAACCAGGTATCTGATGTATTATAGCTTCTTTGGTAGAGAAACAACTAGTACATGATTAGCCCGTAAGAAATACGGATATTTAATAATTAGATATAATAGTATTTCTCCTTTGCAATCATTTGTTTGGTATTTCTTTCCCACACTCCAAAGCCTCTTAATGCCTTGGCCCATCGTAACTATTTCTCTGGCTTTCCTTCAGGCATTAGTGAGGATAAATCTCTAATTAAATGTTAAAAAAAGTTCATCTGGGGGCTTGGCAGTCAAATAGGAGACAGAGTCAGGTCACCGTTTTAAATCACACTCCAGCCAGCAGACACCAAGATCTGGTGGTGACTGGTGAGACAACCAGGATGTGCCCTTCAAGGATGGACACAGAGAAGACACCACCTAGATGGATCATCCACGATGAGGGTACGGGCCCCTCTGAGCTCCCGCCAGCACAGGAAAGTCCTCCAGAGTTTTTAATTAAGAATTGTCACTGCTATGAAAAACTAATGCACATGATTTAATAGCAACCTGAGAGCAACCAAGAGTGAGCTATGTGACCTTAGCCTTCCCGGTCACTTCACACTGTAAAAAGCAATGTTCTAATTAATTCCTTTGGTGCCTGTGAGGGTAAATGGTGGAAGACAGGTGATGCACTGAAAAAAATATGGGTAAAGTTAGGACTGAATGTGAAGCTCTAGTTTGCTGTTGAAATAAGACAGTGTTTTGGGATTAAACTTTCTTCTCTATCAACTTCTGCTGACTTGTGGAAAAGGGTCCACACGTATGGAATTGTAGTTACTGGCACATCCTGGTTTCTATAAAATCCCAAGGGCCATGTGAGGTGAAAATGTGATATAATTCCAGATATATTAGGGTAGCAGATACATATTCTGCTGGCCCTGAGGAATTCCACAGCCAGGACATTAGTCTTCTTACTTTAACTCGTAGCTAACTTGAAATCCCAGCTTCTTGCTGCATTTATTTAGATTGTCTTTCATTTCAGCAAGTTTTTCGATACTGTCTCCCATGACATCCTGATAGCAAAGCTGAGAGAGCATGGGACATGAGTGGACAGTGAGGTGGGTCGAGAACTGGCTGTGGGACAGAGCTCAGAGAGTGTGATCAGTGGAGCAGAGTCTGACTGGAGCCTGTGACCAGTGGTGTCCCCAGGGATGGGTGTTGGGTCCAGTCCTGTTCAATATCTTCATTGACACCTTGATGAGGGAACAGCACCCACCCTCAGCAAGTGCTGATGATCCAGAGCTGGGAGGGGTGGCTGACAGGCAGGACACTGCGCTGCCATCCAGAGCCCTGGCCAGGCTGGAGAGCTGGGCAGGGAGAGACCAGATGAGATTCAACAAAACCAAGTGGAGAGTCTGGCACCTGGGGAGGAACAACCACATGGATCAGGACAGGCTGGGGGTGACCTGCTGGACAAGAGCTCTGTGGAGAAGGACCTGGGGGTGCTGGTGGGTGACAGGGTGGCCATGAGCCAGCAGTGTGCCCTGGGGCTGAGACAATGGGATCCTGGGGGCATCAGGAGGAGTGTGGGCAGCAGGTCACAGGAGGGGATCCTCCCACTCTACTCTGCCCTGGTCAGGCCCCACCTGGAGTGTTGTGTCCAGTGCTGGGCTCCCTGGGATAAAAAGGACAGGGATCTCCTGGAGAGAGTCCAGAGAAGGGCTACGAAGATGATGAAGGGCCTGGAATATCTATCCTATGAGGAAAGGCTGAGAGAGCTGGGGCTGTTCAGCCTGGAGGGAAGAAGACTGAGGGGGGACCTAATCAATGGTTATCAATATCTTAAGTATGGGGTGCAGGGGGAATTGGTCAGCCCCTTTTCAGTGTCTGTGGAGACAGGACAAGGGGCAATGGCTGCAAGTCAGAGCACAGGAAGTTCCACAGCAACCTGGGGAGGAACTTTTCCCCAGTGAGGGTGAGGGAGCCCTGGGACAGGCTGCCCAGGGGGTGTGGAGTCTCCTTCTCTGGAGAGATTCCAGCCCCATCTGGACACCGACCTGTGCAGTATGAGCTGGGGAGCTGCTTTGGCAGGGGGGTTGGACCCCAGGAGCTCTCCAGGTCCCATCCAACCCCTACAATTCTGTGATTTAAACGATTTCTTCTGACATCCAGCTTCAGTCCTGCTCCACACGAGCAGCACGACTCCCTCACACAGAATCCTGATCATGCCACCTTTTCTTTTTTTTTTTTTTTGCTTCTTTTCCCCTTTCCTTCCCTCAAGTCTTGCCTCGAATCCCTTCAATCCCAGCAGCCAGGCTGGGTATCCCGGGGCGCAGCGCCACCGCCTGCCCGCGCCGCCGCTGATTCCCCCTCCTTCTGCTGCTTCGCTCACCACCTCTTAACTCACAGCGGGAGGGATTCCTGTAGCTCCTCTAAGACCATTTAGTCCGTTTCTGACACTGCAAAAGCCGTTTTTTCTATTTGCTTGGTGTTCGTTTGGCTCAGGCAATGTAGGAAGGTTTTTAAAATTCACAGATTGCAATGACTTTTAAGATGTTTCATAGAAACACCCATCTCGGACGTTTCTAGTGCTGAAGGAAGGGCCTTTCTGTCATCATGCCCCACGCTGCCCCTCGGAGCAGGGCCCCGGCACGGGCTTTCTGGGCAGCTTTTCACTCGAAGTAATTAAAGAAAATACAGCAACTCCTGCCGTGGGCGTTAGTCCAGGACAGCAGGTTGGTCACTGCTGGGGAAGCGTGAGGCGGCTCGAGAGCCAGGCCGCGGTGCTGGTCTGAGGCAGAGGCCGGGGCTTTGCCTCGGAGTAACGGCACGACCAACCCGCCTCAGGTGAAAACCGCTCAGCCAGACGGCAAGGAACGGGTTTACTCCTCTAAGCCGCGCGGCAGGGGTTTTGGCGAGGAAGGGGGCGGCTGCCAGAGCCGCACGACCGGCCTAAGGCGGTGCCGCGGCGGCGGGGCGGCCGCTACCCACGGCGGGGCGTTCCCGCTCGGCGCCGCCCGCTTCCAAGATGGCGGCCCCGCCCCGCGCCTTTCCGAAATGGCCTCCCCGGAAGAGGCCGGCGACTCCGCCCGCTCCCAAAATGGCCGAGGCGGCCATGGTATGTCATTGCCGGTGGGGCGGAGCGAGCGGGGTTACCGCCTCACGGCGATTGGCCCTTCGCGCGTCCCGTCCGCCGCTCTGCTCTCATGGCAACGGGCGGGGAGCGGGGGCGGCGGCCGGGCCGAGGCAGCACGCCGCGGGATGGAGCCGGCCGGGGCCCCGCTGCAGGGCTGCGCCCCGGCCCGGGAGGCGGAGGAGCCGCCAGGATCCCCGGCTCTCCCCGCGGAGGGGCTGCCGGCGCTCCCGGCGGAAGGGGCGACGCTGCCCGCCGCGGCCAGGCGGGAGCGGCGCGGTGCCGGCCCGCTGGGCCCTCCCGGGCGCGCGGCGCGGGGCAGGGGGCGGCGGGCCCCGGGCCGGCGCGGCGGGGAAGAGGGGGGCCGCGCCGCCCGGCGGCCCCGCGTCACGGTCGACAGCTCCAAGGCCAAGACCTCGCTGGAGGCGCTGAAGATCAGCCTGCGGCAGCTCCACTGGAGGGAGGTGAGTGCCCGCCCGGCCCTCGGGGGACTCCCGGGGCGCTGCCCGGGGCTCTGTGCCCGGGCCCGCTCGCCCCTGGCAGGGCCCGGCCCTTTCCTCCGCTCCCCCTGCCCTGCTGGGGAGACTTGCCGTGGGCTCTGCTTCTGGCAAGCCGTTCCCCTTCACCCCCCTCCCCCCGCCCTCCTCCTCCAAAGCAGGCGCCTTCATCCTGCCGGCGGCACCTCGGCGCTGGGGTATTTCTAATGAGGTGCCAAGTCTGGAGGCTGATCTAATTCACGATGAAGGCTGCCATCACCAGTTACGCAAGCCAAAGTAAGGGTAATCGGCTATTACACCTCAAAGGTTAAACTACTCCTGGAAAGGGCAAGAAAGAAACCTGTTCCTCTGTAGAAATGTTTGGCGTGTTGTGTCGATTTGTGTTTCTTTCCCCCTTCCCCCCTGAGCGTGGGTACCGGCATAAGGCTCATGGCACTGCGCAGAGTCCCTGGGACATCAGCTGTCCCCTCTGATGGCAAAATCTTACCTTAAAGGTGTTGTGTGTGGACAGAATAGTATCAGGCCTCCCAATAACGCATATATAACAGGGTTTAGCCTTATAAATCACTGTATGTAAAGAAGGCACAGCTTGGTTTTGAGTTTTTCTTACAGCTTGAGTCATATGTTTTCCTCTGCGCTGTGTGGGGTGTTCAGTGTCTGCCTGCCTGTGCTGAACTGGAGATGGGACAGTATGGGAGCTGGAATAAAACTGATGTTTTTGGGACTTCTTATTTAAATCCAACAGAGATTTCTGATGCATTTTTATTATAGGTGCTAAATAGTTCTCAAATTGTAAAGGTCTTCTTTCCATAATAACTTTACGAATGGCTTTATGGAAGTTTAGATGGCTTTTTGAGGAACTTCTGTAAGAAGTGGATGTGTGATCTATTTGGGAGAAGGAAGCTGGAGGGGACATGAAGTGGAAGGATAACACCTGAGGATGAATTCTTTCTGTGCATACAGAGCTAGGGTGCAGCAGCCTCATCTGTTGCACCTGCTGCACTTTACACAGCTGCCTTTGGGATTCCTGCTCACAGAACACTGATGTTTCTCTGCACCTGTTGCTTTTTTACCAAACTTTGCACAGACTTGGGGTAGGCAGTGTTTTCTGTACCAATCCTAACCTCGCAGTTAAACACTACAAATGTATATTCTGGAGGATTGAGTAGCAGTAAATATTACCTGTGTTTATTCATAACATTCTAAATGCCTAATATCCTAGAGCTTGTATGCTGCTGGCCAGGAAGAGTCATGCATTCTCATTCTGTGTCTTAATAACATTTTATTTCAAGGCTTTTCTTAATGAAATCCATCAGGAGAATTTCCAAATCTCGTTGCACAGGAGCTCTGGTTCTTGCCCTTAGGGCAAAACAGTAACAAAATGCCAGGGGCTGAAATGAAAACCTCTTCCACTTAGTTTACCCCTCGGTGCACCTGTGGTGTCTGTCTGCAGCCCTGCTCAGTGCTGGACTCGGTGCCATGCAGAGCAAGGGGGACTTCACACTTTATGGCTTTGTTTTTGTGGCAAAGTTTTATGTTCAGAGTGCCTGGTGAGTGTTTCTGGGTGTAACTGATTGACATTTCTGAGTGTAGCTACTAAAGGTAGCCCCCAGATGATGTTGGCAATGAGCCATTACTTACTGGTTAGTTTTGTCTCTTCTGTTCCCTGAGCTTTTACTGTTCTGTATATCTTATCCCCTGGATTCTCTGCACTTGGTATTCTGCCCTACAAGTGCACTTCTTTCACATGCTCTTGTTCCTCTCTTGAATATCTGCACTGCGTTGTCCGTGTTCTCCTTCCTGCTCTGCATCCCACAACAGCAATCACTTTTGGCTCTATTCCATCTTGCCTTGTTTACTGCCTCCCTCAGTATCCTTTCTCCTCCATCCATTAGTTCAATCAATACTTTTCATTTAGCCTGTTGCTTCCCTGGCTGGCTGCTTTGTGCTCTTAATAAAGAAGAGACCAAATATGGAATTTTGTGCCATTTGACGATACCATCTAGGTAGTTAGTAATTAATTCCTTGCAGGAAAGCCACTGGAATGTATTTCTGGAACTTTTTCAGCTTTATTTTAATCAAGAGGTTAATGTGTATGAATGTGACATTATTTTTTGTTAGGAAAGTATTTTCTTCTAGTAATATATATGTCAGTTGTCTCTTTTTTTTTTTCCTCCTCCTTTTCACCCGCCCCTGAAGGTGGAAAGAGCAGTGAAAGAGGACCCAATATTAGCTCTGGCTCTTGACTAGTACTGATTACATCAAAGTCTTCTAGGTTGGGAGCGAGACAAACTGTTGACTGCAAGCTAGCCAGCTTCAGTAGACACAGTGTATTTTGATTCCAGTGACATATAATGTTGAAAGCTCTCCCTGTCAAATGGTTAGAAAAACAGCACTGACATGCTTGCTCAGCAGCTGTTGTTGGTACAGAGCCATGGGAATGGTTTCAGAGGAAACACATGTTGTTTCTTGCAGGACCCATACAAATCATGTCAAAAGTGAAGTAGTCTGAGCAGTAGTAATGAAAAGCTGTTTAAATTCTGGTGTTTTAGGGGCTGGTATTACACTGTTGTCCCTTGTCTAACACTTTTCAAGGTGATTGCATCTGGGGCTGTGATTTAGTTTCTCTGGTCCTCACCTCTTTTATGCTTCTCCCACTGCTGCTTTTGTTTCTGCTGTTCTCTTTGCTGCTGGATGTGTTGTCCTGAATATTTTTATAGCAGCAGGCTATCATAATAGACTTTCAAAAGTGAGCTCCTTTTTCTTGATAAGTTTATCTAGGGGATAGCATTCTTACAGTGTCATGTAGGCGTTTGGTTTGGGTTTGGTTTAGGTTGTGTGCTCTGACACCTCCTTGCTGTGGTTACTCTGGCTCTTGCAGTAATCATCTATTATTGCAGTATGCTCCCTGATTGTTTCTAGAAGTGAGACATAATGTACTGTGTGATTAGAGTTGTCCACATGGAAGTCATTTGTTTTGGTAAATTAGCATATGGTAAATGCCACTTTAAGACACAAACCCAGTGCTCTAAGTGGGGCAGTACTGGTGAGCAGTTAGTTCTATGGCAGATACACAAGGAAGAGGTGAAGGAGTTTGAGAGAGCAATTTTCCTACAAAGATCCTGTTACCAGAAGCAAAAGACAGAAAAGATGCCTCTTTCCCCCCCCCCCCCAGCTCTGGAAATTATAAATAAATTAAATTATCAACCATGATAGCTGTGGCTGGGGTAACACACAGGGATGGACCTTTTAAAAAGCATTGCAGAGTTTTAATGGGCATGCCAGTGAAGCAATTACTCCCATCACTAGATTGGACTATCTGATTCGGTGTGTCAGGTCCTTTAAAATGAACATGATATGCCAAATGAAATAATGGGCACAAATTGAGCTTGCATCCTGAGTTTATTCATCACTTAATAAATTATTTCTTGGGCTAGCTTTCAGTTACCAGGAAAATGGAAGCAGCAGATGTCTGGGGCATCAAATACCCCAGCATCACACGTTCATTTGTCTCACTGCTCAGTAGCTGCGTGGAGGCGTAGAAATAGTTTGAAATCTTATGCCAGGAAAAGCTGACTAGAAGACAAGAGTCATTTAACTTGTCATTAGACATGATGGAACAGACTGATGTGACCCGTGAGACAATTTAAATTATTGGCTTCCAATCAAAAGGTAGAAATGACCTGTCAGTCCAATTTGACTGTGATTGATTATTAACAGCCCCAAGTTGTGAAAGCAGCTCTGCTCTCTGTGGCTCCTGCTTTGCTTTTTTTGTTGTCACTGTTGTTGTACTGCTGACAAACGTCCCCCAACCCTGAATAAAAGAAGACTTAAGTAAATTCTTCAGAGAGTTAGTGAAGTGACTGCAGCCTGAAAGCTGTTGGCAGTGACTGATCCTGGGACCAGCCTTGGTTCTCCTGGGTAGGACAGGCACCTGGTGACAAGGACGGCTCCACTGGGGCGTCCCTGTGGCTGTGGCACCTTGGCTTTGGCACTGGCTGGCACAGAGCAGAGGATGTTTCAGCTGGCACGGGGTAGCCAAAGAGAGTGGCTCTGAGAAGAACAGGCTGCTTCAGTTGTCCACCTTTCTTTTTAAGCTCATGTCTCCTGCACCAAGAGCTGGGGGGTGGCCGAAAGGCCTCTTCTTCCACAGTAAGAATAATGTGTATCTGCCTGGTGCTGCCAGGGGGAGCCAAATAATCTAACCCTGTGTTCCTTTCCATCCACTACTCTTACGTATAAGTATAGTGTGGAGTAGAAGGAATCCTTCCCACCTCACTCAGGAGATGAGTATGATCACATTGTTGGATAAATCCCAATACTCTAGCTTTTCCAGGAGCAGGGAAGCTGCCTCCCTCTCTGCATTGCTGAGGTGGGGGTGCGACGCTTCCCTTTCCCAGTCTGGAGCTTCTCACCCTTCATCTGTTGTGAAATGATTTCTGTGCACTGTTTGTAAAGTGCTTTGATATCCTCTCTAGATGAAAGGTGTTATATAAATGCAAATTTCAGGCCTTTCATTTCAATTTCATTTAATAAATAAATAAAGTGGTCAGGTTTTAGTGGGAAGGGCGCTCTGAGACCCAGTGCTGCATCTGTATTCTGGGTGTACCTGTGCAGAGGGGTTAAGGCCACTGATTGTCTTTCTGAGCCTAACAGAATTAATTCTCACTTGTACAAAAACAGATTTTGCAGGCAGAATAATAATGAAATAAGTGAAGAATCCACCGGCTCTGTTAAATTGGGTTTCCCATCCCTATGAGTAAGGAAGCAGAGAAAGGATGCATTGCTCAATTTGCATTTTAAATTAATTTTTCAAGGCTATTTACTGAGGAAATTGAAATTTTAATTAAAGTAGCAACTCAAGTAATTCACTCATGCTTTATGAGATTTTTTTTTCCTGTCATATTGAAAAAAATAATATCCATTGCTTAAAGAAATGTTGTAAAGCAAGAGAAATTCCATTTGGGGTAAAGAACAAGTAGTTTCTGCAAAATGCTGTGGGTCTTTCTCTAAGTACCAAAGTCATTGTGTGGTGGGGGTGAGAGATACCTGAAACAAATGTGCCCTAAAAATGCTGGTGTCAGCAATAAAGCATATTTATTTGAAAAAGATGCAGCCTAATAACAGAAGAGATTCCTGTGAATGTATTCCATATGGTATGTGAATGGCAGCTGTGTGGGGGTGCAGGTACAGTGGCTTTTAGGCTGATAAATGGTTCTGTGGGAGAACAGGCGTAAGAGTTATCTTTTTTTAAAAATGCAACATAATTATTTATTATTATAACAAAGATTACAAATGTTTGGGCTTTAATTTAGTAATTTACTAATTTTTTTTCCCTGTGGATTGCTGGTACTGCTAATCCCTGGGGCTTTTGTTCTTTCTGCTGGTAGGTTTTTTTGGGTATTTTTAGTTTAAACCCCCCCACTTTACTGCTATTAGAAACCATTGCCATCATTAATTGGCAGCACTGTTTCAGAGCTCTCCAGGCTGCTTAAAAAAGTAGATTTTTTTGGATAATAGAAAATGAACTATACAGTTTTCCAGTTCGTGGGGAAGTCATGTGTGAATGGGGAAAAGAAGCTGGAAGGTTTAATACTGTTGAAATAATTGCCTTAGTTCTTAATAGTTGAAAAACTATGTTTTCCCTGGAATAAATCAGCTGGGAGCTGGAATGTTTCGTGCTGGTGCAAGATGGAGCACGTGGAGGTGCCACTGGGTTGGGGGTGAAGGGCCATGGTGGACGTGGGTGCAGTCTGGGAGGGGTGGCAGGGATGACGACTGTGAATACAGGGCACAGGACTGTCTGCATTAAATAGTGATTGTTTTAAGAACAGGAGTTGATTAAGCAGCAGCCAATGGTGGTGATTCCTCGGTGACCTCTGGTGCTCCCTTGATGGTTGCTTATCACCCCTTAAAACTGGGGAAGGACAGAACCCCAACCCAACCATTGTCTGAGTTTTACTTCCCAAGTGTAGCACTTGCTGTTCTGTGCCAGAATGAAATGCTGCTTAATGAAATGTATATAGTATTTTACATTAGCAATGAGACCTGCCTCAACTGGGGTTGCTAACAAGCTCAGAGTTTCTTAGTACAGATCATGCCTCTCAGTCGCTTATTTTTAGTTCCTCTAAACCTTTCCTGGTTTGTTGACATCTTGAACTTTAAAGTCTTGAATGGATCAAAATATGCCTAGTTTTGCAACCAAAATAGGGAGCATGTTTTCAGCTGACAGTCAGAAGACACTTCTTGAATCATTTATGCTTCACGCAGGCGTTGGGAAAGTAAGGAATGCATTGATTGTGCCAGATTGCTTCAAAACCTGTCTCCTCTCTCTTTTCCAGTTTCCCTTTGGCAGACGTTTGCCCTGCGATATCTATTGGCACGGGGTGTCCTTCCATGATAACGACATATTCTCAGGTCAAGTCAACAAGTTTCCAGGTACCTCACTTCTGTCTCCAGTTTACACAAATGCTTTATAAACATGAGCGTTTGAATGGCTGCTGGGGCTTTTACTGGTTTCTGGTGTGAATTACCAGCCTCTCGGCTGGTAGTATTTTTAGCATGTTGTTGGTTTGGGTAGGTGATTTCTGCTTGGGGGAAAGGATACCAGAGTGGGCATCTCAAACAATCTCTGAACGGAAGTTTGTTTTGGAGAGAAAGTGGTTGTGATGAAAAGAACACTTCATATGTATGGCTTTAGGAGAAAGGAGAGCGTTAGGCTGTAATCTGAGTGAAGTATTGTCTGTTATCTAGCACAGATAACAGTGCTGTAGCTTTGGCTTTGAATCCAAGTGAAAAGAGCATGTTTTGTGCTCTGACCTGTCTGAGGGAGAAGCTCGAAGTGGAGTTCCTCAGATGGATATTTTAATATTGAGGAGTTCATGTCAGCCCTCATGATGCCTCTTCTACTTTTTTAAGCTCCTTTTTTTCTCATTTAATCCCTGTTGAGATCTCTCTAAATAAGAGCTAAGAGCTTAGGTATTGATTTATCTAAGCCCTTTACTTCAGATTTATTGCTGCAGTTAGTATGCTGTGAGAGTGAGAACCCTCAGATATCGAACTTTATGCTTTATTTACCCTGACTTTCTCCTCTCTCTGGGAAGTTCACATTCAGGTATCAGATGGTGTAGTTTTCTGGTGGTTTAAATCTTTGTTAGGTGAACATTACCCTCTCTGTATCCCAGCTTCTATGGGGGGAGCAAGTGTCATGCACAGCAGTCAGAATCCCTGATTTCCAGGAGCCTTGTGCTAACTTGGTGCTGGGCTGCTCACAGAACACCCTGTTCTTTCAGATGTGGAATGCACAGGAAACACAGAGTGCTGGATTATATTTAAATGACACTTTTAACTATTCCTGGAACAATAGCAGGCCAGGAGAGTAATTTTGGATTATGGCAAAGCCTGTAGCTACTATTGGACTAAAACTTTCTATTCTTCTGAGCTGTATTTTGGATAACTAATTTTTTTTTTTTCTAACATGATACAGTAATGCATCCAATATGAACTATGGTGGGGGATGCTACATACATTTTGTTGGATTTAAAATTTTAAAATATCTCAGCTTTATAGAAAGCAAAGCCTCCTGCTAGAGTGATTAGTGATAGAACAGTGTGGATTCTTCATCTCTTTTAGACCCTGTCTCTTGTTTTCCCAGGCATGACAGAGATGGTACGTAAGATTACACTGAGCCGGGCGGTGCGAACAATGCAAGATCTGTTTCCTCTGGAATATAACTTCTATCCTCGATCCTGGATTCTGCCAGAAGAATTTCCCCTCTTTGTGGATGAGGTAGGTTATTTTTTACTCTCAGAATATTCTAACTTGTTGTGTATTTTTGCCACATCATTCTTTAGTTTATCATACCTACCAGGTTATTTGAAGTCACACTTGGAGGCTGTGGTTGACAACTTTCCCAGTTTGCCTGAGATCACACATAGTCTGGATGAACTGCTTTGGTTTGTTATGTACTAGAATAAACCTAAACCCAACTATGCTGCTCTGCAATGCCAAAAGTGATGTCTGAAAATGAAGTGTGATAGAACCATAAGCCCTTTCCCTGCATATTCTGCTGAGGTTAAAAGGGCTGAGGAAGTTCCCTGACGGTAAGGTGTGGAGGGTGGCACTTCACCAGGTTCACTGTCACTGAAGTCTTTAGTCCATCCTGCCTGTTTTATCCAAATCCTTCAAAACCAGTTTTTAGTGCATGTTCTGCTCACATCTTCCCAGGTATTTGTTTCTTTGAATCTCTTGTCAGGCTGTTGCACTGTTTAACTATTCAAAGCATAATATAAACCACCGTTCTTTTCAGCCTTTTGGGAGGAGGGGAAAGCAGTGATGCTGTGTGGTGGTGTTTGGTTCTGTTATTACAAATATATTTTTAAAAAATATTGTATGTGTGTGTTTCAAGCCTGACTTGCCCAGTGCATTACTGTATTCTACAGTATCCTCTTGGAAAATTGTGAGAAAAAAGGTAGAAATGTAATTCTCTACTGTCTGTTCCTTTTTAGATGATTACCATAACCACAATCCAATTAAATCCATGGGCAGCTTTTAATGTACACTCTACAAGTGTGCTGGGTCACTGCTGTGGCACTGCTAGTAACAAATTAATAAAATCCCCATAGTGCTGCACTCTACACTTCTTTTACAAACTGGCCTTACAGGTAAAGCAGTTAAAATTCCTCAGTTGGTTTAGCTGTGACAGGTAGGTTTGTGCAAGTAACTTAGAAGTAACCTTTCAAAGTGTGCTCTGGGCTTCTCATGGTGCCACTTTTGGGCATGGCACCCAACTGGGTTACAGGGCACCGGGGACCTGAGCGATGCATCGCATCGTGGTCTGTGCATAAGCTGCATGTACAGACCTGCACACTGTCAGCAGGTGGCACTGCAAATAAATACTTTGCTCTGGTTGAATGGTTACTGGAGTGAAAACGATTTGCTTTTTGTTCCAAGAATAACAGATGTCCAGTAACACACTCCTAGGAGTTTCCTTTGCATATGTTCTTCCATCTGTGTTTGAGAAAAGCATAGTTTGTGTTATCAAACATTATATTTTATGTTGTAAGAGTTTATATTCTACTTAACACAAGTTGGAAATGTAACCCCTCCAAAACAAGAAGAAATACAAACTGCAAAAATCCAAATCCACTGTGAAGCATCAGTGGTTCAGTGTGCTTTTTGCTTGCAGTTTCATGAGCTCTCAGTAGGAGCTCCCCAAGCTTTTGAGGTGTTTATTTGTGTGTACGTGGTTATTGTTTGCTCTAAAACCAAAGGACCTTAATGCTGCCGAAAACATCAGCTTTCCAAGACTGAATTTTCTGCATATTCACAAAAAATGTACAATGCAGCATGTGTGGTGCCTGCATGTTAGACATAGCCTGGTAGGAACTGGTGTGCACTTGAATATGTGGCTGCAATGTGTTCATTTATCTGAGCAGAGGAGGATTTAGCCATCTCCAGTACTTCTGGAAGTAAAGCTGTTTTGTCATGGGCTGCAGCTAAGTATGTCACTCTAAAGGAGTTGCACTGTGACTTGCCTTGCTGTGCCCTCACTGTTGTTAGTATTCAAACCCTTTGTGGCATAATTAATTACCAAAGGCCACAAATTCTGTGTCTGTGTAGGTTACACATGAGAAGGTGGCTTGCTGCCATTTGTAGTAGAGGATTTTATCACAAAGGGCTGGACTGAGACATTAACACTGTGACAGAAATGACTGCTGAGAGAAGAAATTCCTTGAATCCACATCTCTGCTCTTGCAGCACTACAGCATTTCAAAACAATTTCTCTCTCAAATTTTCTTACTATGCCTTGCTTCCTTAGAGAGGGCTGTGAACTTCTCTCATGTGTGTGTATCAGTAACTAGATCAGATGCTGTCAGCTTTTCCCACCTTCCCCGATGCATAAATACAGCTAGAAAACAGTGCAGCTAATCCAGTATTAACCTGTGCTTTAAAGGCAGTGACTGAGGGGAGAGCTGTGCTCCTCTTTGTTGTAGATGTGTGTATTGGGAAATACCAACAGGGAGGTAGTTTCCCTAGTGTCATTTGTATGCAAACAGTGATGGGTGTTTTAAACAAGGGCTTAAAAGTTCATTTTACTATGTAAATACAATTTTAGCTATTTTTAATATTCATCTGTGTTTACCTTTGAAAGTACTCTGTACTAATGTGTCACTGTAGCAGAAGGTGAATGGCAGAGAGGTAAATCTCTTGGGTGCTGTGGTAACCACCCCTTCCCTAAGGGAGAAGAATCAGTTGGAATCTGTGCTAAGAACTTATTTCTAAAAGGAGACTCCGATTTCTGAAGTGTAACTGGCTTGGGATTCAAACCAAGGCTGTGATTGCTCTCATACTGCAGCCTTTGTGTTGTCTGTGAGGATGATGAATAGGCCTAGTATGATTAATTTTTAATAAGAATCTAATTTGGACAGTCTAATTTCCAGCACAGCATATTTTTGGTGCTTTAATCAGGTTTTCAGCTTTCGGATACCTCTTAGGCACAGACATGAATATTCTAGTCCTTGTGCTGTCAAATCTCATAGGCCATTATATGCTTTTTTTTTCAGAACATTCTTTTCATTCAGCCTGAGTTTCCTCAGGAAAGGCAACTCTGCAACTGGATCTGATTTCATTCCCTTAGACATCGTGCTCTCTTCTTGCTGCTGGCTGTGAATGGTTAACATGTTTTTAAAGGTAGTTTCCTTCTGTCAAGCTCAGTACACAGGAATACCTCATTGCATATGAGCTAATTTTCCTACATGACTGACTTCTCTTAAGTCTGGACAAGCCTCCTCATAATGAGAATGTGAAAGAATGTAGTGGAGGGGATTGTGGAGAAGTCAAAGATGATTGTCAAGAATTTCCTTGAAAATCAAGAAACAATCTGCTTTCTTCAAGGCAGTCAAGCTGCTGAAAACCAGACTGACTCTGGATTACTAGTCCCCCTTTCCCCACCCTCCTATGCTCATCTGCCAGTGTAAGGTTTGATGGACTAGAAAATGATGGAGACTAATGACTTCCTTTCCAGCTAAATGGAAAAAGTGAAGTATGAGCTCTGTGAGACCAATGATTGTTAAAATGCAGGGCTTCAAGAGCAGGTTGCTGTTGCATCTTTAACGACAGTCCCCAGGAAGCTTTATCTTTTTTGAAAAGGTGCTGCAGTATCAGAGCAGGAGTAGCCTGAGGCATGAACAGCAGACACTGGAACAGGAGGCAGATTGCCCTGGCTGGTTTCATAGAGGTTCTTTATTAGTTTCTGCTCTAGCAGACCATGATTGGCACTTCATACCCAACTGCGACTCTAGATGTACACACGTTTAGTTGTGGAGGTTGAAGATCAAACAAGTATCTTTCTGAGATGCTGACTTTAATGAGACTCCTCCAGTACGTGATGTCATGTCAGGGGAAGATTATTCTTGAGGGTTAAAAAGACTAGGGCATAAATCCTGCTTTCCTTCTTTGCTGTCTAGGCCTGCTGATCTACTTGGGCCTATTTATCCACACGCCATTTATGGAAACCTGATCTCCATTGTGGCATTTCCTCCCTCAAAGTGACCTATTTTACAGAAGGATCTTCACTGAGTTGGTGTGACACTTGTCCATGAGAAAAGCCCTAGTCTAAATAATGAATGTTGAATTGCTGCAGTTAGTAGGAAGGCTTTCAGCAGTGTGATTCTCCAGGAAATAAACGGCCTTCGGGCTTATATTTTGGAGTCTCCCTTTGATGAATTTGTGCTCTTAATGATTTATTTCCTCCTAAATATTTGTGAATGCACTGCTGTTATATTTACACCTGCATGCAGAGTACAGCAGTACACCTTGAGGAGCTACAGAGGCTTCCTCACTAGGGTTCTGATGCTTTGCCATGAGTTTAAAGCTCTGCCTGAGAGGATGATACAGCAGTGTGTTTCCACTGCTTGCTCAGACCTTGAGCTCCAAACCAGTTGCTGATTAATACCCCTTCCCTTGGGTTTTCTTCCTGTTCTTGGTGTGTGCCAGTTGGATTGCCACATCCACTCTCCCCTTGCCAAATGGTTTCTGGAGCAGTGAGCGCCACTGGAGCTGACAGGGCTTGGGGAGAGAGCAGATGGGACTTGGGTCAGCCTGTACCTCAGGTATCTGTTTGTTCCTTCTATGCTTCTCAAGGCTTAGACATGTTAACACCCTGGCTTAAACATGGTCACATTCTTTCTTTGCTACATGTTGTAAAACATGCCATATAGGATGGGCTAGTTTTTAAAGTTCACCCAAGATAACTCCAAATCCTTCCTGACTTCTTTTTTTCCCCAGTTTCACATCTCTTAATTGAGGCATCCAAATCTTTGCAGTTCTTACTTTTGCTGTGTAAGTAATAAATAAACTAAAACTTATTTAGGCAGTGGGAGGTATGCATGTAGCATGAAAGATCTGATATTCAGCAGATGTGTCAGGCCCTTACGGTGACCTAGTTACTGTCTCCATGACTTTTTTTCATCTTCAAATAAAATGCATTGAAGCTTGCAAAATTTAGGTTTGCTTATTGGAGATATGAGCTTCTAGATGGTGTAATTGCTCTTTTCTCTGATGTTAAAAAAATCCCTAATGATACTGAGATATTTTTTTTTTTGTTGAGAGTTTTGAGTGAATATCTGCTGCTTACAAAAGTGCAGATTTAAATCCAGCAGTTAGTTATTGGTGCCATGTTTAATTCTGTCTTGCTGTACACAGTTGGGAATGACAGGAGCCTTCAAACATTCCCTGCTAAATGAATGGATCAGTTTAACGTGTTCGAAGGCCAAAACAACCTTATTACAATAATTACTTTCTGGACTGCTGACTATTAGCAGTCTGTTCCAGGTGGGGTTATCTAATGTTTTCACAGATAACTCTTTCTTTAGGAAAGAAAAAGGCTGTTTCCCTTTTTTAAGATTTATTGGGGTTTAAATTTTACTTCTTTATGTAACTCCTGTTAGTTTACTGAAACCAGAAGCTCCAAAGATACTTCCTGTTGCTTCTGAGAAGGTAGCTTCTCTAAAAGGCTGCTGTCTGTTGGAGTGCCAAGCCCTGTTCATGCCCCAGAGATGAAACTGCTGGTGTGAGGACGTAGCAATGACAGTGGAACCCAGTAAAAAGTTCCAATTAAATTGCTTTTTGAGTCACAGACATTAGGTACTCCATCTGAGTTGTAGAACTCTTTTTTTCCCCTCCTTTTTATTCTTGTCACTTCCTGTGTGAGGATGCAGACACCTCTAATCCTATAATTCTGTCACTCTTGGTTTTGTGCTTCATCGTACTGAGGCCAGTCTGGGATTCTCTGGGACAGTTAAGTTCTGACAAACCACTTCCCCATCGCTGTTCCCATACTTTCTCTTTGTGTTAAGCCATTTCCTTTCTGCACCCAAGAATCTAGGGCATGGTGTGGAAAAAAGCCTCAAGATCTGGGTGGAATGGCTTATCCTGTACTGATGGGTATCTCCACAGCAGCAGGAGAATTGGATACATGAGTATCAAGGTCCAGGCTGCTGTAAACAATACAGAACTAGGTCATACAGGCCTCCAGCGACATTCTTACAGAGAATTATAGTTGACTTTAACAAATACAGATCTTTTGTGGCAAGGCACTACAATCAATGCAAAGGAACTGGGACTGGAACGTCCTGGTTGGCTTTTTTTTCCTTCCCCCCCCTCCCACTGTTGCTGTGTCTTGATGATCCTTATACATACACGTGCTCACAGAACGTTAGTAGGTGTCAGAATTTCTTACCTGCTATTTCCTTTTAGTGGGGGCATCTCCCATCACCTTGTACATAGTAAGTTCACCTGTTAATGTGTGTCTGTTGGGGAAAAAAGCCATTTTCCAGAATGATTCTATTCATTGAACTTGGTAGCAGTTGTTGTTCTCCAGAACCTTGCCATGCAAAACCACAACAGCACTAAAAATTATTTGACTTTTCAAGAAATCTGCAACCTGAAGCATTTCTCTGTGGGGGGGGGGGGGGAAAAATGTGAACTGCATCTTGTGCAGTGACTTTCCTAAGCATTTTTGCATATCCCAGTGCTGGTAGCTGTTGGTGTTTGTGAGCTCGTACACTAGAGTGCACTGTGCTTCACATGGAACCTGCAAAGCAGCAGTGAACAGCTGAACACAGCTGCACCAGTCTCAGGTCGGGCATAGACTGCTTTGGAGGTTCATCCAAACGGCTGGCTTTGGTACAAAACACCCTCAGATTCTCCCCCAATTTGCCTTGCATACCTCCCACTGCCTAAATAAGTTTTAGTTTATTTATTACCTTCCTGGTTTCACACTAGGTACAGCTAAAGAAATTATCTGAGCTGTCATGTGCTAGGAACAGGGCTTCCTAATACACGCCTAAGCCACTGAGAAGAGTTGCTGAAATGGTGATGGAATTCTTGTGTTGGGTAGAAGGGTGGTAGTTGTATGCCAGGCTCGAGGAGAATGGTGGTAGGTAGCAGCTGGGGCAAAAACTGTGCTTTGTTTAGTAAATCTGTGGTATTTGTATAATATCTGTGCATGGCTCAACATTCCCCAGTTTTGCTAAGGCTGGATGTGTGATTGTGAAGAATTGTCAGTGGTGGAAAAAGGTGTTATCAGTGCCAGTGTTTATCATCCCTTCTCCCAGTGCTGACTGTCTGCACTCACACCTCAGTCAGTAAGGTGCCTTTCCTTAGGTTTGTGACTGTCAGTTGTTGTTTCTAAGGTAGCATAATAGTTTAACTCTGCAGTTTCCTATACATCAGTGACTAATAAAACAAACCTCATGAGAGATGCAGCATTTCATTCTGTTAATTGGTATATGGCTTGAAAAAAGTTCCCTGGAATCATTCCACAATGGCTTGTTAAATAAAATGACCTTTTATCTGTGCTAGTAACTCCTTACTCGTGGCTTTTTGGTTGTGCTTGTCAGTTCTGTTTCTTTTCCACACTTTGGGCACGGTGTTTACTACTGTAGGGATGTGGTCCTGTTATTTTTGTTTATGAGCAGTTTGTTGGCTCTCATAGTTTCAACCCAGCTTTCAGTGTAATTCTTTTCCTTCCAGGTTCGTATGATGAAAGACAGCGACCCATCCTGGAAGCCCACTTTTATTGTAAAACCTGATGGAGGGTGCCAGGGGGATGGAATCTACCTCATTAAAGACCCAAGTGACATCAGGCTGACAGGAAGCATCCAGAGCCGTCCAGCTGTGGTCCAGGAATATATTTGCAAACCACTGCTTGTGGACAAACTGAAATTTGATATTCGTCTTTATGTCTTACTGAAGTCTTTAGAACCCTTAGAGATTTATATAGCCAAAGATGGACTATCTAGATTTTGTACAGAGCCCTATCAAGAACCCACTCTAAAAAATCTGCACCAGGTTTTTATGCACTTAACCAACTATTCACTCAATATCCATAGTGGGAATTTCATCCATTCTGACAATGTAAACACTGGCAGCAAGAGGACTTTTTCAAGCATTCTGTGCAGACTGTCTTCCAGAGGAGCTGATGTCAAAAAGCTGTGGTCAGATATCATTTCACTGGTGATTAAAACAATTATTGCACTGACACCAGAACTCAAAGTTTACTATCAGTCTGACATACCAGCAGGAAAACCTGGGCCAACTTGCTTCCAGGTAGGCTGGAATTTCTGCCAGGAATGCAGTTACTTCTATGCATGGATTAATCTCCTGGATGTTCCATTCCTTGTCTAAAAGCTTACTGTAGTTATGTTGCTGATTACTGGTTGGATCCATCACATGAGCCCCAGAGCTTAAATTCTCCCCACCCCAGTTTTAACTTACAGATCCCTCTCCTGACCTATGTTACTACTTGCTATAAACATATGTGGAGAATTTTCTGTGGGAATCAGTTGTTGGTAGCAGTAGTCACTCCGTTTTCTATCCTCTAGATGTTATAACTGTGGAGATTTGCAGCTTCCTAGTGCAGCTATGGTGGTGGCAGTTTTTACAACCCTCTTGTCACAGGCACTAAGATTGTCTCCATGTTGATGGATGCAGTTTTTTGAAGTGGGGGTAGTGTGAAAGTAGCTGTTGGTATCAGAGATCACAGAATCACAGAGTTGTAGGGGTTGGAAGGGACCTGGAGAACTCCTGGGGTCCAACCCCCCTGCCAGAGCAGCTCCCCAGCTCATACTGCACAGGTCGGTGTCCAGATGGGGCTGGAATCTCTCCAGAGAAGGAGACTCCACACCCCCTGGGCAGCCTGTCCCAGGGCTCCCTCACCCTCACTGGGGAAAAGTTCCTCCCCATGTTGGTGTGGAACTTCCTGGGCTCCAATTTGCAGCCATTGCCCCTTGTCCTGTCCCCACAGACACTGAAAAGGGGCTGGCCAATTCCCCCTGCACCCCATGCTTCAGATATTGATAACCATTGATTAGGTCCCCCCTCAGATTTCTTTTCTCTAGGCTGAACAGCCCCAGCTCTCTCAGCCTTTCCTCACAGGAGAGATGCTCCAGGCCCTTCATCATCTTCATAGCCCTTCTCTGGACTCTCTCCAGGAGATCCCTGTCCTCTTTACACCAGGGAGCCCAGCACTGGACACAACACTCCAGGTGGGGCCTGACCAGGGCAGAGCAGAGGGGGAGGATCCCCTCCTGTGACCTGCTGCCCACACTCCTCCTGATGTCCCCCAGGATCCCATTGGCTCCCTTAGCCACCAGGGCACACTGCTGGCTCATAGCCAATAGAGATGCCTGGTTTCAGTAATTATTCAGCAACATAACATGTTTCTCAGTTACTTCTCTTCTGTCCTTCAAATGTTCTTTCTCCTGAACATTGACATATGGATGACCATTGCGTTCTTTAGACAAACACTGTGAGCAGGGCTGAACTAACACATTGCTTGTTCTCCACAGATTTTAGGGTTTGACATTCTCCTGATGAAAAACTTGAAGCCCATGTTACTAGAAGTAAATGCAAACCCCAGCATGAGAATAGAACATGAGCAAGAGGTAAGACCTCACAATATGGTATTGATATTGGAAAGAAATTCTTTAGCTTTGGTTTTCTAGTCTCTTTTTCCTGTTTTGAAGGATGGAAGCTGTCTGCTAATATGAAACCTCCAAGGTTCTCTGTAATTTTCTGCTTTGAAATCATTGCTAATCTTATACACTGGAAATATGACTTATTGGAATTGTGAAAGCTCTCCATCATCTTTGTCATAAATACATTTATTCATCATCCCCTGCAGTTGACTTAATTGTGTTTAAGGGATTGCTAATAATTTTCTTCACATTTATATACATAATATAAATGGTAACACTGGCTGCAATCTTTTTTTTTAATATTTCAATTTACCAGAGAAACTTGCCAAAAATTCTTGTACTGTCATACTGAACACATTAACCTATCTGTGTATTCTGTAAGAATTAGTTTGTAGGCTGTCATTGTGTATTTAAAACGTAGGACATGCATGAAATTTGAGCAAATGTGGAATAAAGAATCCTTAGTTCTATACTGAATAGTTGTATCTCTTTGTTAATTTAAAGCTTTCTCCTGGAGTATTTGAAAATGTCCCAAGCCCTGTTGATGAAGAAGTGAAAGTAGCTGTTATCAGAGATACTCTTCGTCTAGTGGACCCTCAGAAAAAGAAGAGAAAAGATACCCAGTAAGTGCATTGACTTTAGGTGGGTTTTGCCTCAGTGCCTTGCAGTAATTATAAAATACACTTTCCCAGTTATGTTACTTGATCCAGGACAAGATGCTCCTGACTGTCTGTGTGACTCCCTTTGCATCCACGGGGTTAACTAACTCTTTCAGAAAAGCTTCTAGGATCTTAACTGGGGGCGTGGTACAAAGGGAGTGCTGGGATTTGTGGATCTCCTAGGGGATGGTTGGGGAAAAAAACCAATTTGTTACACTTTCTGTGTAGCAGCAGCAAGTCTGCCAAGGGATATTGTCCTGGCTTGGCACTAACCACTTGGTGTGCTGCTGATAGGCACAGCAGAATTGTGGAAGGAGCCATGCAAGTGCTCTAGCTTGAGGAATTATAGAAGTCCACAAACCAATAGTAAATCAGGCTTTATCAGTTCCCTGGAACATCTTACTTTTGATTCTGAACTGGTGCAAACAATTTAGCAACTCAGGCTTACTTATTTGTACTTTTACTTGTGGCTTTTTTGATTCAAAGGAGTCACAAGATGCAAACTTGTGTATTTATGAATTTGCTGGTGTATTGGGTCTGGCTGGGATGGAGTTGATTTTCCCATCGCAGCCCTTGGTGCTGGGTATCACCCCAGTGTGGAGGCTGCAAGTGCTGGCACAGCACTGAGGCTGGCTCTCCAACACCCCCCTCACCAGTACACAAGAACCTGGGGGGGTTGGTTACACAAGCAGGACAGCTGACCCAGGCTGACCAAAGGGATATTCCAAACCATATGGTGTCTGCTCAGCAATAAGAAGCTGAGGGAAAGGAGGAGGAGGTGGGAGCATTAATTATTTATGACGTTTGTCTTCTGGAATAGCTGCTGTGTGTACTGAAGCCCTTCTTCCTGGGGAGTGGCCAGACATCAACTGCTGATGGGAAGTAGAGAAGAAATCTTTTGCTTTTCCTTTGCTTCCTTGCATGAGCTTTGCAAGGGTTTTTTTTTTCCCATTTTGTCAGTCTGTCCTGCTGAGGAGAGTTGTGATGATGATGGAGCAGTTGGGTGAGCACCTGGTATCCAGCAAAGATTAACCCTCCACAGCTTGAAAGTTGCAAATTACTCTGGCTGAATTGCCCCATTGGAGCTGAAAAGTACCAATATTGTATTTAGAAATTGCTTCCTTGATCTTTGATAATGAGCATAATGAAATCTGTGATTTAGGAATGAGAGGAACTGCCTGAAGCAGCTTCCGCTGAGATGCTTGTGGTGGGATCAGACTGAGAGAAAGAATATCTTCTTTTTTGATCCCAGAATCACAGAGTTGTAGGGGTTGGAAGGGCCCTGGAGAGCTCCTGGGGTCCAACCCCCCTGCCAAAGCAGCTCCCCAGCTCATACTGCACAGGTCGGTGTCCAGATGGGGCTGGAATCTCTCCAGAGAAGGAGACTCCACACCCCCTGGGCAGCCTGTCCCAGGGCTCCCTCACCCTCACTGGGGAAAAGTTCCTCCCCATGTTGCTGTGGAACTTCCTGGGCTCCAATTTGCAGCCATTGCCCCTTGTCCTGTCCCCACAGACACTGAAAAGGGGCTGGCTGATTCCCCCTGCATCCCCTGCTTCAGATAATTATAGTCTTTAATTAGGTCCCCCCTCAGTCTTCTCTCCAGGCTGAACAGCCCCAGCTCTCTCAGCCTTTCCTCACAGGATAGATGCTCCAGGCCCTTCATCATCTCCGTAGCCCTTCTCTGGACTCTCTCCAGGAGATCCCTGTCCTTTTTATCTCAGGGAGCCCAGCACTGGACACAACACTCCAGCTGCCTGAGCAGGGCAGAGTAGAGGGGGAGGATCCCCTCCTGTGACCTGCTGGCTACACTCCTCCTGATGCACCCCAGGATCCCATTGATGAAACACCTCATCTAAAGTAGTCCCTTGGAGACATGAAAGGGAGATATTTATTTATTTTTTTCTGTTGTCTCTAGAAATTCTTGCTTAGAGACCTGCCTCCATACTAGAATATTGATTTTGTTCTTCTTTTGGCAGTTAGAGACAAGCTCAACTATGTTACTCCTGTTGGGTAATGCTTTCAAGGGCAAAATCACTGTCCTTTTGTAACCAGAGTCCCATGAACAAGACATGATTGATAATGCTTACAAGTTCTCTATTATTGTAATATTCTTATAAGATCAAATTATCCTTTCAGAGGCAGTGCTGCACGGAGAGGTTGATGTGGTCAGGGTACAGGATGACTTGCAAAGACTGTACTGTATAGTGTTACCTGTACTTAGCCTGCACCCTTAGGAGAACTTGAGTGCATATAGCTGGAAAGTGATCAGTTTTAACCTGGAGTTATGTAACTGGTCGTGCCTCTTTCTGCTGAAGCTCTCAGGCTTTCATTAACTACATATTAGATACAGGGGGGGAAAGGCAAACGATAATTACAAATAAATTTCTGGAGAACACCAGTGTGTGTAACACTCAACTGAGGAATCTTCTCTGATTATGTTTTGAGTCCAAAATAATTTAAACAGGATTAGTGGGTGATGTGATTGGCTCTTCACAGCAAGAATTCATCAGTGGTGCAACTTTTTTTCAGGATAATCTGGTTAACAGAGAATCTTATTGATGAATATCTGCATGTCTTCACCAGAAATGAATCCTGCTTCTTACTGCAAAGGGAACTGTCCTGATAACTTTTTTGATATTCAGGAACTCAGTTGTGGCAACTGCCCACCCTCAGCTGCAATTCATCTCCTTTGCCTCACCTTCCCTAGCCAAGGCTTTGCAGTGCTTTCACTTTGTGCCTTTTCACTCATTTCAGTGCACTTCAACCAGTTCTCTGCACCCACATTCCCTCCCACTCCTACCAGTAACTGCAGAGAAGTGGCATCATTCCTCTGATTGCAGGATGGAGACAAGAACTAAATAATTGCCTGGAGCTGGAGAGTGGTAGTTTACCTTTCCACTGTAATACTGCTGCTGGGCTGATGGTGCCTGGCAGAAGGGGAAAGCTGAGTCTGACCTACTAATGGAGGAGAAGAAAACTGAAAGAATGCCTATTCTGACAGCTAACCACCAGCAAAAACATAGCAGACTCTAGTTTTAATGTTAATTAGGTAAAGGATGGTAATTTAAGGGAAGTTTTAATGATATGTGCCTGAGTTTGAGCATACAGGGGAAATACTGAAAAGTCTGAGTTGCATCTCAGGTAAATCTCTGCTGTGGACATGGATTTGATTCCCTTCTAATTATGTCCCAGATGAAAATAAATGAAGCATCTAAATGTGAGTGAGTTTTAGAAATCATCCTGATGTACTTCATTATCAGGGAAGATGAATAGCTGAACTATTTTCATTTTTTAGTTTAACTTTTCCTCATCTTTATGGAGTATTGATGATTTTTTTTTTCCCCTCTCCTTTCATGTGCTCTAGAAGACTGAAGTAGAAGTTAAGACAAACAAGAGTGGTTTATCATGCCACATGTATCTTAATGCTTCCAACACAATTCCAGTCTTTACATGCACCAGTTACTAGTCATTATCTTGGCTCTGCCAATAATTAGTCATTGAAAATCTGCAGTGATAAGAGATCAAATGAATGTACTTGTATATACTTAGTGGCAGTTGTTCCACAGTATGACACAGTTGTCCCACAGAAGCCATCCAGAGGGATCTTGACAGGCTGGAAAGCTGGGCCCGGGTGATCCTAATGAGGTTCAACACTGCCAAGTGTCAGGGGTGGCACTTGGGCTGGAAGAATCCCAGCCAGAGATACAGACTGGGAGAAGAGCTTCTTGAGAGCAGCCCTGTGAGAAGGACCTGGGTGTCATAGTGGATGAGAAACTGAACATGAGCAGCAGTGGCTCTGGCAGCTCCACAAGGCCAATGGGATCCTGGGCTCCATCAGCAGAGGGGTGGCAGCAGGGACAGGGAGGGGATTGTCCCTCTCTGCTCTGCCCTGGGAGGCCCCAGCTGGATCCTGTGTCCAGAGCTGGGGCCCAACACAAGAGAGATGTGGGGCTGTTGGAGAGGGGTCAGAGGAGCCACGGAGATGCTCAGAGGGCTGGAGCAGCTGCCCTACGGAGAGAGGCTGAGGGAGCTGGGCTGGGTCAGCCTGGAGAAGAGAAGGCTGTGGGGGGACCTCATTGCAGCCTGCCAGTCCCTGAAGGGAGCAGAGGAACAGGGGGGGAATCAGCTTGTTAAAGGACAGATAATGGCAGGACAAGGGGGATGGATTAAAGCTGAAGGAGGGAAGGGTTAGATTGGATATTAGGGGGAAGTTCTTTGCAGAGAGACTGGTGAGGGCTGGAACAGGCTGCCCAGAGAGGTGGTGGATGCCCCATCCCTGGGGGTGTTGAAGGCCAGGTTGGATGGGGCCCTGGGCAACCTTGTGTAGCTCCAGGCCTGAGGTTGGTGTCCCTGCCTGTGACAGGGGGGTTGGAGCTTTATGATCCTTGGGGTCCCTTCCAACTCTTGCCATTCTATGATTCTATTCTATGATTCTATGACTGATCTTTTCTTAATTTTAACAATTTTTCTTGGCAATTTAAGTACTTGGGTGCTTTGTTTTACTTTTATTTTTACTTAAAAAACCCCAAACCCTCCAGCTAAAAATGCATGGTTGTAAAAGGAGGGTTCTTGATTTTTGGGGTTTTTTTTAATCCCCCAATGTAAGTTTACAGAAGCCAGAATGTAGAGTGTTTTTTGCTCTGGCTCCTAGACAGGTCATATTTTCTTGCAGCATCTTTAATTTGGAACTGAAGTTCCAAATTAAGAAATTGATACACTTAATGAAATAATATGGAAGATAGTGACTCTTTGCTTTTGTTTGTGTGGCCATAACATTCTCATGGTTTGAGTAGATCACTGCAATCATCTAGCCTGATGATTGGAACAAACACCATCACTTGTGGCTGAGCTGTTTTCTTGGAAAGCTGGAATTTTCAGCTCCTCCACAAATCTCTTAAATATGACCAAACAAAGCTTCCTTTCTTGTAGCATTGCTAGGGAGTGAATTCAGGGGGTAATGATGGCCAGTGATCTTGATTTCTGCTTTGAACTTCTGTCACTGCTGATATTAGAATGAGATTGTGTTGGTTTTTCCAGCTTAGGCTTTTTCAGCAGTGGTGGCTCCCTTGACTGGGCTTTGTGAAGCCCTTCAGTACCAGATTAGCCATCATGTCAGCAGGAGGGAGCTTTCCTCCTTGAGTGAGGCATCCCATGTGGAAAAAAGATGGGGAAATGTAGGGTTTTTTACTTAACATACTCAAAGCATCCTGTAGAGCAGAGTGGCACATGTCCCTTTGTAGGGCTGGGGTGCCATCCCAGGATGTGTTTTTGTCCAGGTTCTTCATAGGCAACAGAAAGCTTGGCTATGCCTGACTTTGAGTGAAATCCTTGTCATGTGGAAGTGTAAGGTAAGGGGTTGGACTGTGCTGCATAATGTCTGTACAAGGAAGCTTGGCTAAAGCTTGTCTGCCCTTAAATTAGCTCTGGATTTGCTTCTTGCAGCTGAGGTGCTGTGTGCAGCCTGCTGAAGGTGGGAGAAGACTTCACCTAAAGGAAATTTGCACAATTAAGTGAATGGTCTAATGACACCAAGCAACATTTAAAGTAAATCAACGTTACTTATGTAAACAGTAGTTTAATTAAGAATAATCACTGATGCAAATCATTGTTTATATTGTGACTCCAACAGAAAATCCACTTGAAAAGGGTTTGCAAACTTCTACTTTTTTTGTGGCTAATTTTGAAACTTAGTAGAATGCTTTCATTTCAGCCTTTGTATCATTATTAGCAATTTCTGCTTTTTAAAACTGCTTTAGATGTGTGGAGCAAAAAAGGAGGCTCAGTCTGGAATGCAAATGTTGTGTCTTCCTCCCTGGCTGTTTGACTGGTGGGATAATTGCAAGCCCTGGGTATCATCTGGAGTGAGTCTGCTCTGAATGTCATAGGAAGATCATTTTTATCATCTCATCAGTGCTAATGACCTGCTTTCCTGTCCTGTCAAAAATATTTGTGCCCTAGTTTATTAATGCTAATTAATCCAGAGATAAGAAGAGACTTCTTTTTATTTTTCTTGCTGTTTATTCTGTGTCCCAGTATGATCTCTTGCATTTACATGCCTAGTTTTGTCCATATTTCAAGACAGAAAACAAGCATTTTATTCTTTTGACAGAGAAAGCATAGCATTATGTCGTTTGTCATTAGAAATAGGAGTTGCTCATGGAATAAAAATCTGCTTTTTTCTTGCTAGAGATGATGAAGGTGCAGCCCCCCAAGTAATAGAATGACTTATTCAGCACTGAAACAGCCATTGACAGAAGAAAGAATTGCAACACTTTGGAAACAGAATGTAATTTAATCTATGGCTGTTATAAAAACAATCAATTCATTGTGCCCACAAAAATGAGTGGTTTTGGTTTATTACCTATTATGGGATTACTGTTTCTTTCCTACTTTATCTTTCCTTGCGTGGCATTCTCTGTACATACCACTTGAGTGGTTTTGAGTTCAGTCTTGAAATTTATTTGTGATGTTCTGATGGGTTTTTTTTTTCTTCTTTTAAAAATATGTCAGGTACAATCCTCTTCTCTGGATTCCATGGCTCTAGCAAATGTCAAATGTGATCAAGTAATTTTCTGAGCAGGAGGAACCCCAGTGTAGTGTGTCTCCTATTTTTGCAAGATCAGCATGCAAAGGCTGGCTGATGCCACTCAGATCTGAGAGCACCCTGTAAATATTAATACATGGCAGTTGGGCTTTTCATCTTGTGTGGTTAGGAAGAAATTCTAGTTAGGGTTTTGTAGAACTTACTGTGAAGAAGATCTTCCTCTCTTCTTGCACAGAACAAGGTGGTTCCTTTTTTCTACTGTGTGAATAAGGCTTCTCAAAATGATTTCTTTCTCTGATGTAGGATGAAATGAATGGCTTCTAGGAGGACAGTAGGTGACCTTTATGAAATGAAGGCATGAATGAATTTCTGGACATTCCTCCTGTCTTGAATGTAACCTCTGAAGTGGCAGCTTCTTCAGGAGGTGGCTCCTGCTGTGCTGGCCTCTCCATAATGTTTCTCTTCTGTGCATTTCAAAGGCATTCCCCAAATCCTAAAGCTATTCTTCATTTGAGGAACAAATTTGTACTTCCTTAAAGAAGGGAGGAAAAAAAAAAAAGGAAAAACCCAGGCAATACCTCTGCATCTGCCTGCCATTTATTTTTTAGATATTTTCTATTTGGTTTCATAACCTCCCCTGATGTTTGTGGCATGTTCAATGGAAATATGAAAATATATCAGGCAGAGGTGTCTGGACAGTATGATTATCCTAGATTTTGATGATGATAAAGTCATTCTTGTCACTGATTACTGTATTTATCTCACTATCCACATTCTAAGGGTGTGATTGTGTGACAGGGCTGGTTGAAGAGGGTCAGAAACTCAGTGCATAAACATCTGGAGGGACTGAAAGGGAGAACACTGGTGTCTCTGCTATCCCTGATGGGAAAATAATGACTGGTCTTCTTGTAATGTATCTTACTTTCTGCTTCTCTGAGTAACTGTATTATGTTTCACAGGGATTCATTACTCAGGGTTGTCAGAGCCTTTTGTATTATAAGGGGTGGGTTTAGTGCTTATAAAAATAAGCTATGGTGGAATCAGAGTTTTGGTTTCCATTTACTAATTGACTGTGAGGGCTTTAGGTTGATTCCTGCATCCCTTTTACTGCCACTTGGAAGTCTGGTCAGGTTTTCAGCTATTCAGACATTTCTCAAGCACCACTTCTTCATTCCAAGCCTTATTTCTGCCCAAGACTGTATAAACTCATATGTGTGGCTTTCTTGAGATTGAGCTCTCTACTCTGGTTCATTTTGGAGGCTGACACAATTTTTTTCTCCATCAGTCAAAATGACCCAGCATTCATATTCAGGATCATTCTGCCAAAGCCCTTTGAAAGTACATTGAATTAGAGCCTTTCTCTTTCCTAGAGGGCTTTTTGGTTTATTCCTTCATCAGGCAATCTGCCAACTTCAGTATCAATTCTTGTCTGTTACATTAGCCTGTGTGGCTTTTGATGAGTTAGATGTGTGAGGGAGACTTTTAAATGTGATGTTTGTCAATGTTACTTCAGTTCAGATTAGTGAAACCTTAACTTTGTTTTTCTGTAGCTGGGGAGTTATTTATTTCTGCTGCTATTTCTCATCCTGCTCAAAGAACTATCCTCAACTGCTCTGCTCAGGTTTGTGGAGCAAATGTTATATGGCTGCCTTGATCTTTGCCCTCTGTCCTTGCTTTTCCAATTATTTATCTGCTTCATCCTTAAGAGATTTAACCTTTCTCCTATTGATTAGGAAATGCCCTGTTGGAAATTCTACGACCCACAATGCAAGATGTCCCTCCATGAAGGAAGGGAAGGATCTGGTAGCACTTGACTCAGTTTTGCGTTGATTTTAAGAGCCACTGAGAGGAAACACAAGGGTGATTAGTAGAACAACAGAAAATACAGGTCAGAACAGTGGCAAATAATGTGAACATGCTGCCCTAACATGGGGAAAAAAAATAAAAATCCAGTGTTAGAAGGAAGGTCAAGATACTTTATTTTGTAAGTAGCTCTATTTCACACGTAATCTGAAATGCAGAAATACACGAGCTTGTAATAACAATGTCTCTTCAAAATAGCTAAAACCAGATCCCTAATAGATACAGTAGGGATTCAGTAATTCCCCTCAGTGTTCCCTCTCTGTCAGAGCATTATGGGAACAGTTGGTTTTGTGAAAATAGCTCTGGACTAGGACATAAAATATGCAATTTCTGTTCCCAATTCAGCCAGTTTATTCAGTGGCCTTTAGACAAAACACTTTCCTTCTGCTCCCGTTTTCATTCTGTGGAGTGAGTAGGATGTCCCACTTATCCTGTGCGTCACCAGTCTTCCTGAAGTCTGGTGTTAGGGACACAGCCTGTAGTTATGCTTAGTGGTATGTGAGATCAGTCTCCCTATTGTTGTGACATGAAGATAGGACAGAAAAGCTTCATTTTGCTTTTCTGGGAGACTCTAGGTCTGGTTCTACAGTCTGCAGTAAACATCCTAGGTGGTTATGAAGGCTTGCAGTGCATTCTTCACATTCTGCTAACCTGATTGTCACCAGTTGTCTTTTACCTTCCACTTTGTTCCATGCAGCCCCTGCACTTTCTATACAGCATCATAACTGGGTGGGTGGTCTGTTGTTTGAATATTTGGGATAATTAGGATTTTAAAGAGTGTTTTTCCCAATATCATTATTTGATGGTTTTAGTTTTATCTCCTCATTTTTACAGCCCTTTCCTAATACAACAGAGAACTTTGGGGATACCATTGGAGTGCACAGAAACACTGCTGTAGTTAGCACCAGGCTTGGCAACAGATTAAGTTACAATTATTCCCATTTAACATTCACCACTGCAAAAAGTGCTGGTTTTCATAGTCCAGTTCTGCAAGTTGGTCTGTGTTGGCTCATCTGTTGTATTCTCAGCACTAATGAATGTGAACATTGCATTTTACCTTCACCTAAATGAGGGAATTCAGTCTTATTTTGAATCTCTGGACGTGACCCGTGTTGAGGGACAGCTGGAAGTGCTCAGTGTGTACTAACCAGCAAGCTGATGACAGGCCCAGTTTGTTTAAAAAAAAATTAATGGATGAGAATTGGTATAGGTTGCAGAATTATAAAAGCTTCTGTGTTCAGCACTGTGGAATTAATTGGAGCAAACCTGGAGTATCTTGTGTGGTAATTGGCGTGCTGCAGTGCCCCTGGCTCTGATGTGAACTGGAGTCTGGGTGTATGTTACCACATCAGGAATGGAGACGAGTGTGT
Organism: Laterallus jamaicensis coturniculus; assembly: GCA_022605575.1. NCBI lineage: Eukaryota > Metazoa > Chordata > Aves > Gruiformes > Rallidae > Laterallus > Laterallus jamaicensis. The sequence goes on from JAKCOX010000022.1 coordinate 8,776,044, forward strand.
CCAATTAGACTTGAATCACAATGTTTTGAGATGCAGCTAATCTAATTACATTTTTATTGACATCTCCTTTCTTTTGCTCTCTAAAATTCCTAGCGAGCAACAGAGGAAGGATTGGAAATAAACTGTGCAACGTGCCCTGTCAAGGGCACTCCCATAAAACCTGAACTTTCCAATCATTCTAATATATCAAAAGTGTTCTAGCAATTACATCCCTTAGATATTCATACCACATTACATTTTAAGTTGATCATTATGAAGTCTTTTGCTTTTTTTCCCCCCCCTCTTAACAATGATACTTAAATGAAAAGAAAACCTTTGTGATAAAATACAGAGGAAAGGAAGGTTTTATCAGAATGTGTCGCTTCCCTCTGGTCTTTGTAGTGCAGCCACAAAAGTTGCTATAATCTTCAAGGTTTGCCCCAAAAGAAGGGAGGTCAGGAATAAAGTGGGGTGGCTGCTTAGTCGCCTTCCAAATGGCATAAAAAGGAATGTGGAGGTGGTGGGTATAAATACATCTTTGAATGCAGTTGTTTGATTAGAGATTGTAAGCGAATCTTAATGGTGATAGAATCTGGCTTCAGGCACGCTGTGTTTTGCATCCCTCATCACTGCTGGTTGGCAGTGATGGCTGGGGCACGAGGAGTCCCGCTGACTTTGCTGAGCCGAAATAAAAGCCTGGTAGCGAGGCTTCGCGGTGTCGGCAGCTGTGCAAGCCTCATCCTGCATCTCACAGCATAGACATTGGAGCTCCTTTAGTGTGTGCTCCTGCCATGGCTCAGTTCTAACAAAGCAAGCTGCTTCTGTGGTGTTTTGGTTTTATTGTTTGTTTTTCAACATAAACTCCTTGGAAGCTTTGCTGGGTAGAGATGTTTGCCGAATCCAGGATTGCTGATGGCACTGAAAATTCAGATTGAGCATGGTCAGAGATGTGCACAGGTTATACACTGGGCAGGATATAAAACAAATAGCACTTTTGACCTTATTCACTGAGCACTTAAGTGCTATTTAAGTGTTTTATGGAGCATAGCTCTCCTTACCTTTGAAAGAGTGAAATTGCTGTCGTTTTTAAGGCCACCTTTTACTTCAGAGGTAAACTGCCTTACAAAAATACTGTGGTAAAGAAGTCCTTGTTGGGCTTAGCTCTTCATGGCTTCTTCTCATACGTAGCCTTCAAGGCTGACCTCTCTCTCTGCAGCCTGAAAGGGTTTAGTGGGTTTGTGTTGAAGAAGGGCTTGCACTAATTTCCTCTTTAGTTTCCAATACAAGAATGCTGTTGTGTTTTGAAGCTAAAACCCACTCATTTTTCCCGTGTCTTAAAGTATGGGAGGAAACAACATCCATGTGCCTTGTCTGCAGTGGGTTCACTGAATTCCTGTTCTCACAGGGAAGGTGATTAGTTTTTAGGCTTGAGTGCAGATTCTTTTTTCCCCTGACACTTCAATATGCTAATCATTGGAGCTGAGGTCCTGTTATCAGCAGAATAATCTTCACCTCTACTTATCCTGTAGCTTGCTAGCATCATCTACTTACTGCAGCTGTAGGGTTTCAGTATATACCTTTTTCATGGCTTTTGTATATGCTGCAATTTCCATTGTTAACCTGCAGTTAAATACTACATGAATGAAATTTGACAGTCAGAATGTTAGCTTAATTGCCTTGTCTAAAATTAAGGATTTGTTTAATTTGACCTTTTTTCCCTTTTACTATCTTGAATATATGTTTATACTGTACAGAGGCAGCTCTGATTTAGATTATTTTTTCCAGTTAGTCTATAATGTGAACTCAGGTAACTTCTAATTTACTGTAGATAACATCTGTAGATTTACTGTAGATAACTTCTAATTTACTGTAATATTTCTCATAGTAAATTACTCCCCACCAGATCGTTTTCCTAAAACAAGGGTGCAATTGTTTCCTGCACAGATAAATTGCAGTGTATATAGTGTGTATCTGTATGTCTGTATACACAGCGTGCCTGTGTGTATGTTGTATAAGATATAAAAAATGTCTTGTTTCACCTGTCTCCTTGCCATCTTCACAATCTGTATGTTATGTTTACCTAAAACTCTGACTGACTGACAGTTGTGGTTGCACAAAACGTGTGGTATGAGCCTGGAATACTTCATCCTGGTTTCCAAGTCTGTAAATCCTTCCGTGACCGCTGCCGTGCAGCCTGTGCTCTCTGTTCTCTCAGGAGTGGCACAAGCCACCAACAAATTGATTTAAAAGAATACCATTTCGTGCAGCCTAGATGCTGTTACAACAAATCGATCAGCCAAGGGCATACTGAGGAGTATCACCTTCCCAATAAAAGAAACAAATCATTTCTGTGGAGTAGGACGCCTGGGCCATGTAGCAGGCTTTTATTGAGGTAACAGTAAAAGGCAATAAATGAATGCACAGACACGGGGTGTATCCCTGAACACCAGCAGAAAGTTCCTCCCAAGAATTATTTATTTGAGTGTATTTAGATGCCGTGGTTGAGAACAAGAGAACTTGTAGGGGCTTGTCAAGCTTGGTGCTGCTGTTGCCTGTGGAGCAGATATCTAATTGCCCCGTGCCACTGCGAGGGATAACACCTCTCACTGATGTGTGTTCATTTGATGCAAACCACTAACTCACCCTGCTCTGACACGAAAGCCCCTGGTTGGTCCTGTTACCTTGAACAAAACACACTTGATCCTTTTTTTTGAAGACCAGCTGAAGCCACCAACAGTCCTTCCCATGGCTGCAAAGTGTCTCAGCTGGGGGGTTTCACTGCCTTAGGAGTGGGATTTGGGGTGAGCACTGAGAAAATAAGAATCACCTTGATTCAAATGTCAGCTGGAATTGTAATGGAAGCATCTTTTTTTTTTTCATGATTTTTAGATATCTGTAAACATTCAAAATGAGACAATACCATTTGAATGAGGTTATCATATTCTTCTGAGGCTGAAGGGTGAGTATAGTTGGAAAAAGCCCTCTTGCTTTTAAAAGGTTTTGAGTGAGCACATGAAGATACTTGGAGTGCAATAGGAAGGATCCTGGTTTCCATTGCAAACTTAATTTTGCTGATTTTTCACAAGCAGTCATTAATTATTTTTTTTCAACTGAAGTTGCTGAAATCTTAATTCTTTTTCATCCTTTAAAGTCAGGTAAAGATTCTCTAGGTTTTTCTTTACCCAAATAACCTCTGAAGTGGGATATCAAAATGAGATGTAGAGTCTCTTTCTTTCCATTCCAAGAAAGAACCAAAACCGAAAGGATTAGAGATTGAGTAGTTCCCATCAGTTGTGTGACAATCTGCAGAGGAGAAGCAAAATCAACCTAAGGGACCACAGAAATAGAAGACACAGATGTAAAATGGAGGTTACCTGGGCTAACACCTGATAGAAGAGGGAAGTGTAAGAATTTCCTGTTAGAATTAGACTCTTGCAATCGGACATTTAACTGGAAATTCTTCCTTAGACTCATTTTGGTGCCTAGAAAGTGCCAGAGGTTTCTACCCTGCAACAACAAACTCTGTGGTGCTTTCTTGGTATGGATTTAGGGACTGGATTTGCCTGTTGGTGCTTTGTGCACTGGGAGGGATGGTGGCTGGCTGTGCCTTGGCAGCTCTTGATCACAGCCTTGCAGTGAGCAGGTCTCTGTGCTGCCTGTTCCCTGACAGTCGGGGCAGGTGCCTTCCAGGATGGAGCTGGTCAAGAGCCACGGGATGAGTATGGCAGAAAACAGAGCTGTGAGCATCACTTTAAACTCCCATGGATAAACATGACAGCTGGAAATACCTTTTGTTTGTTTGTTTGATGTCCTTCTGCAGGAATATTGTGATTTGTTGGGGCAAAGTCGAAAAGGATATATTTTCCTGGCAACACATTTACTTTTCAAGACCTTTTCCTATTGTCACCACAGGGTAAATGAGGGTGTTTATTTTGCTAGTGTTTGGTCTAAAATAGACCTGGAATGAGAAGGAAAAATGGAGATTGTTTGTCTGATTTTTTTTCTTTTTTTTTTTTTCCTGGAGGACCTTTATTATTCTCATCAGCTTCAGGCCATCAGAAAGTTACTTCTCCTTGATGCTGCACATAACGAGCATGAATATTAGATCAGAACCATATCTCTGAACTGTTTGCTTATTCCCCTGTTTATACTCACATTGTAACGGTGAGGGAGCGCAAAGCAGGGTTTTAAGGGACAGCAGAAGGATGTGCTCAGGATTTTGGCTTCACTTAAGTACCAGCATTGAGCAGAAAAATAACATTTTTTCCCTCTTACAGATATCCTTCAGGTGTCAGTTCTGTGGGATCCTGGTTTTATTACATCAATCACTAGCAGCTTAAGGCTTCCGAAAACATAGTCACAGACAGATGTTGAGCCTGTCTAGGGATTAGAAATATCCTCTTCCATTAAGTATAAATTAACTTAATCACCAGGTATGAAAGATAAGCAGCATAAACATCATTCCCTGAAGCTTTCATTAAAATTAAAATTCTATTTAAAACTAGGCTTGTATTTTCTATGACTTGATCCCCCTTCAAAGAGATTATATCTGCTGTAAATTTTTACAGTGACAGAGTGACAGAAATTAATGTATTGGGGGCAGTGATGTTCTCTATAATTTAACTTCTGCTGCTAGTCATCCAGATAGATGACTGGCTTATTTTTAAGTAATAATTGGTCTCTAGTCTCTGGAAAAAAACCAGAAGGCAATAAACTGCCTAGCACCCAGTTGCCACAAAGGAAGGCGTAATGCCACATGACTTCACAGCCATGCAATCATTGGGAGCATTAGTTAGTGTATGCAGACTTCCTCTGCTTTAATAGGAGGATTACTGCTGATGAAATGCAATTGCACTGCTCTCTCTACTCTGCTGGATGACAGGGGAAAGCTCCTTTCCTACCCTCAAATAATCAGACTGCTTTCTAAGAAATTATTTCCACAGGGGAAGAAATACCACAGGGTTTAGGTTGGTTGGGTTTTTTTTTTCCTGTTCTACTGTAAGACACTTGAAGGTCTTAATTTAATGTTGGTTTTGATACATTATCAGGCTTTACAACTGGTTTGCCTTTGCAGAATCCTCTATTGCTATTTTTCAGGCATGCTTTTCTACAGAAACAAAGGAAACCAGAGCAATAACAAGGCACAAAAGTACCTAAAAAGCAAATAGTGGACACAAATAAACCTGCTAGGAATAATGAAAGCAGTCTCCACAAAGAAAGAAGAAAATCTGGGGCACCATATTTAATGATCTTTGTTCTGTAATGATGTTTGCTACCCTGTATTACAGCCTTTCAGTGTAGGTTTTGCATCATGGAGCTGTTAGTTCGTTATGGGAATGCTGTATTTTCTGCAGCACTCCAGTGGGTGACAGGTAATAGCAGAAGCACTCACTGCTGCTCTTGCATTAAAAGTCATTCATCTTTAGCTAATGCAGACTGATATCACCATTTTTCTTAAAAAGACAAATTTGGACATTAAGAATCTCATATAATAATTTCAAATAACTCTTTGTTCCAGCACATTGTACCTGAGACCCCTCAAATGCATCACTTAAGTGATGTAAACGATATACTACAGAAATAAACTGGGGTGCCACTGCTGTGTGCTGTTGGCTGGTTAGTGCAGGTGCAGTGTCTGCTTTGTGTCTCTAAGGGATGTCTCTCCTCTCACTGGTGTGCTCCTTACTGATTCGATTCCTCCCATCTCCTCACAAGGTAGGAGTATAACAAACTTAGATGTAGCTGCTTTATTACTGGTGAATACTTAGTGGTGGACATCAAGTTTGAAATGGTTTGTTGGATGGAGATTTAGGTTAGAGTATAAGGGAGTTGCCAGAAGTCAGAAAAGCCATGTTTTGTGTGATAGGCTTGCTGAAAACTCAGATGCTTCTTTGCATATGTGTTTGGGGTTTTTTTAAACACCTTAAAATTAAGCTCTTTCTGGTGTGGAAGATGCTAAGATCACAAGCACCTGAATTCTCAAGGAGTACAGTTTTTTCAAAGGATAGTAGAACAAAACCTCACTTACTAATCAGGGCAGATGAGATCCATTCAAGCTATAGGGAGTTCTTCAGGTAATGGAGTAACTCAACTTTGGGGCTTCATAGATCTCTGAACCAGTAGTTTCTCTGGCTGGGTCACCTGAAATCCTTCCACAGCTCTGTTGTCAGGAGCAGGATGTGAATCTCTCCCGTTCCCTATGCTTTGGTATTTTATGGATGGCTGCAACAGAGTTAGCTATTGCCCATATTTGATTATTTTTTAAAATTGAATCAGACAGTTTATTTATATGAATATTGAAGACTTTTATTTCTCTAGCATTCTCTTGATGAAAGTGGACAACTGCATCTCAAGTGGTAATGTCTGTGAGCGAGCACCCAGGCATACCCACACCTGTGCCCCTCAGTAACAAACCCCTGCCTGTTTCTGGGGAGGTCCATGTCCCATGGTGGGACAGGGGTGGGTAGAGAGATTTGTCATGCAAAATACTCTCTGCTTTTAACTCTGTTAACACAGGCCTTGCTTTGAGAATAGTGGCTTAGCTGAGGGAATGATGAGAGCTTCAGGATCCAGAACATAATGTTTTCCTTCTCAACAGACACAAAACTCGCTGTTAAATATATCAAGTGAGTTCTTAGAAATATTAATGTTGGGATTCTTACCTAATTTTACTCTAAACCTGACAGCTAAATTTTATGTGCAAGTATACAAAATGTTGGGAATTTGGAAGCCTTTAATTAGCAGTTGCAAATTTGTTTGTCTCTTAGCAGCTTGTATTTGCATAAAGATTAAGGCTGGTCAGAATGAAAGGGATAAACCATAGATGGAAGAAACATTAATGAATTAGTAATCATATATAAAAGAAGTAGGTTTAGATGTCATTTCTATGAGCTTTATTAAAATTGAAATCCTTCTTTAAAAAATGCAGTTAATATGGTCTCTGCAGTCAATCTTTTCTAAAGAGAGATCTGTAGAATTAGAGAAATTAATGTATCGAGGTCAGACATTAGTATGTAAATTAAGCTTTGCTTTCATTCTGTGTGGCAACAGAAGCATTACCTTATATTTGACCTTTCATTCATTTAGCCTGACTCAGCTGTGTCAGTCACAACAATTAATTCTGCAGAGCGACTTTAGAGTGCGATGCTCAGCTTTCTGCTCCTCGAAATCCCCTGAGAAAGGAGGTAACAGAGCCAGACCTGCATGAGAGTCTCTTTCTGGAGATGGGTTGCAGCATCTGGGGGGTTCTGAGCCCTTTGTTGTGGCTCTTGGCCACACGTTTTGCCAGGTTTTCTGGGAGACTAGGGCCAGGCGTGAGACCCTGTGTGATGTTGTACCCACGTCCCGAGGTGCAGCCCTGAATGACAGTATATGAGGTGGTAAATATGCATCAGAGTTTTCAGCAGTGCTTTGAATCTGACAGGTAATGCCAGGAAAACATCTGTGTCTGCATTGTCACACCCACCGATGAGTTAATGGTAGATACAGAGGTGAAACCCCCCCTCAGGTTTCCATCCTTGCTGGACTTTAAGCCATATTTCTGCTTTTTGTTGCTGTACTGCCTGTGCTTAGACCTGTCTTTGATTGTGTGACCCTTGGGGAGTCGTGTCATCCAGCTCATCCTTATGGTGTGGCGATGGCAGATGGCAGCGAGACACAGGAGTAAATGGAACGATGCATCCCAAGCAAGTGTAATTCATCTAGTGAGAGGGCAAAGAATGGTGTGCACTGTTTCCTTGTGAAAATGTGCAGATCACAGTAAAATTCTGGGTTTATAGATACCCAGCCTGGCTGCAATGTACCTAGCTAAGCAGTTTTTCTTAATTAGCTTTGTTGAGACCACACTGCAATTGGGTGCATGTGAGTGTGGTGAGTAGAGCTACAGAAAATAAACTTTCATTGGAGTACTGGCTGTGGGAGTGGGGGGATTACACTCCAAGTACAGCCAGTGTAAGTGCTTGCAGGTAAGGTGAGCGTGCAGTGTAGGCAAGTCTGTGTATCAGCTCAGGTCTGGAGGTATGGACACGGTCTGGGGGGGGGTGGCTGTAAGGACTTCTGTCATATGGTTGCCATACGTTTAATTTCATCACACCTCTCTGTGGAAGTTAAGAGGATAACTCTGAAGCATTCCATACTGGAAAGAGGGACAGTGTGGCAATGGCTTAACAAGTCCTGTGGGGGTATTTATTGATGGCTAGCCCTGGGATAGTTGTACAAGGGTAAGGAGATATGCTGCCTTCAGCAGAGTCGGAAGGTACAGATTTACTGTAGGCTTAACTTCTGCAGTGCTGGGGGTGGATGATAACAATGTTGGTTGTGATCCTTTGCTGGAACAGAACTTGCCAAAGGCTGCTGAATCTACTCAGGAACACAAAAGATCAATGAGTAATAGCACTAATTTTTTTAGTACCTGGTGTGAATTATACTTAGTCTTATGGTACTTCAAAAAATGCCTGAAAAGAAAACGAACCCCTGCATATGCTTAGTGCATGCCCTGTAATTACCATTGGCTATCACATTTTCTGAATTTATGAGAATTTTATCTAGATATGTCAAATGTGGGGGGGAAAAAAAAGTGAAAATATGTCATGCTGAGTAAACACGTGACATTTGTTTTGGAGCATCATTATCTCGATCAGCTTTATTTAGGGGATTTGGCAACGACAATGAAGATGAAGTAATGTATTTTGACAGTATGCACAGAGGATTGGAAGAGAAAATAATGGGATTGCCCAGAAATTGTCTTCTGAGTAGTGCCAGTCTGCATTTATGTGAACTGTATCACTTCTGAATGCATTGTTCTTTGCAAACAGACCTGGCTGTACTATTTGCGCCTTGCTTATCAGGGAAGGGAAAGGCTTCTAATTGTTACTGGAGAACAGGTTTAAATAGCATGAGGTTATTGCAACCCCTGAGAGTCTCCCATTAAATACTCTTTGCTGATAAAACCAATGTGCAGTTACTATCTGGTGTTTCCTCATCTGTGGGGAAGGAGTTAGCTTGTTACTTTTATGCAGTTGTAAAGACTTTTTGAAAGGAACAGGGATATTCTGCAGCATCCCAAGGAATCTACATCCAGACAAGCAATTGCTGTGTTGTGAAAAGGTCGAAGTGTTTGGCTTTTAATGCTTAACTATTTGGATTAAAAAAGAAATAATTGCTATTTTAGAAAACAGTCACTCAGTGGAGTCCAATTTACTGAGAACTTGTTGTTACCTTGGCATTATAAAGTGCTCTCAGGAGCATTAGGACAAGGAAAAGTCAGTAGGGAAGGAAAAGTACTTGAAATTTTTAAAAAGAAATAAAAGAAAATAGAGAAATATTGTTCCAGACCAGGGATGCAGGAAGGAGCAATGCAATCTAGTGTCCATCCAGGCTTTCTGTTGCTAAAGGTAAACTAAAATGTCTTTGATGGATGTGTTACTGATATATTTGAAGCATTGTAAGGGAATCTTGCAGGTATCACTTCATTGAGATTTTCAGAAGCCACTACTTGTTCTTAGTGCTTCAGTTTGGGCATGTTTTATATGAAATAAATGTCAGGGAATATGAGTTTCAGAAAATGCTGAGGGCTCATATGGAAAATGGAATGTCTTAAATTGTCACGAGTTTTCATTCCTACAATCACCCATCTTTTCAAAAAAACCTCAAGTTATAATTTTGTAGCTGGGTTGATAGCCACCCCTCAGGTTTTCTGAGCACTGGTAGCGTTTTCCACAGGTTTCTGCAGCTTGGGCAGTGCCCAGGAGGCACACAGCTAGAATCCATTGCAATTTATTACCTGCACAGCAAATTGCTGATCTCTTCCAGCAATCAGTAGCCAAAGGTCCACAGAAGAACCACACGGGGTCGGGGTGACAGCACGGTGATAGGTGCCCACTCTTCCCTTTTTGGGGTGAAAAGCCAAGAGTTTGATGAAGTAGCAGTTTAGTATAAAACCAGTTTTCAAAACTTAAATAAAAGGGGTTCGGTTATGCGCAGCTCCTGGCTGTGAGTTAACAGGCTGTGAGGGCAGCTGTGAGTTAACACCACCTCTAACAACTGCCCACCAATGCTGCAGCATCACTTTGTGCTTGTAGGCATTATTTTTGCCATCAGAAAATGGTCTGTTCATTATCCTGTTACATACTGCTATGACTTGATTCCTGCTTTGGGGAACCTCGCTGTTTGTTCTTGAGTTTTCAATATTGTAATGATCTCATGAAATGATGTTCTCTCATTAAAAAAAAAATGAATCCAGAAATACAACCCATCAACTCTTGTAAGAATCAGGTTAACCCAAGACACAATTATTTCCTGTGCTGCAGGTGCCAGGCTTCAGAGCACGTGCCAGAAGCGAGCGAAGAGCTGTTGGGCGCAGGGCCGGCGGACAGAGGGGACAGCGATCCCCCCAGGAGCTCAGAGGCTGGTCTCCCCTCCCTCTGTCTCAAGCAAGTGTTTCCCAAGTATGCCAAGCAGTTCAACTACCTGCGGCTCGTGGACAGAGTGGCTGCGCTCTTTATCCGATTTCTTGGTGTAAAAGGGACAACAAAGTTGGGGCCAACAGGTTTCCGGACCTTTATAAGGTTGGTAAAGTGAAGGGTGCTTAAGGAAAGATTTAAAATGAAGGAGTTAGGAACTCTGGATCCTCTGGGGAAGTGCTGCTGTCCCTCTGCCTGTCTTGAATCTTGTTGAGTAACAGCGGGTGCTGACAGCTTGTAGGTTGAGTGATGCCTTCTGAAGACACTTGCCCCTGTAAATTCCATTGAACCATCATTGGATATGGTTTTATAAAACAGATTTTTATCATTCCAAGCTCCCAAAATACCTGACCTATGAAGCTGTGCCCAGTGGGAACACAGGTCTTCGCTCTGGGGCAGGTCAGTGATACCCTGGGAGGCAGCACTTGCAGTATCAACATGTCACGTTGGTAGTAAATCACAGGAATGCCATTGTGAGAATGTGCCAGCCAGAATTGGGTCAGTGAGATCTGAGTGTGCTGGCTGGGGGCACAGCCCTTGCTCCCACCCCAGGAAGGATTTCTGAGTGCCTGCTGCTGATGCCTTGTGCGCCAGGGGTTTGTGTTGTGGATCTGCAACTTGCAATGGCAAAGAACTCCCATTTATTTTTTCATGTGCTCCTCATTTGTGTTGCTTTTTGTTGTTTTTTATGGATGTCTCTGTTCTAGTCATGGCAGATACCTCATTTTCTGCTTTGCACTGACAATGACAAAGGAAACAAGCAGCAGCAGCAGCTGTACTCTTAAAATACAGATCCTGCTTCTATGCAGATGCGTTTAGCATTCAGGAATGGACATAAACAATTTGATTTATACAAATTATGATATATAGAAAACAACTGAAGGCATCTGCTCTATCCACAGACCAGTACAGGATTGTTTCCAGTTCTGTATTTTCTTTTGTTTAGTCCAGCCTTAATTTGGCACTTGTCAGAGGAACACAGGATAGATGCCAACATTTTCTTTTAAGAATATGAAAATAAATTGTCATATCTCAATGAAACAGTGTTTGCAGTTTTCCTAATGCACATTAAATTGGGTTTTTTTTTTAATATTACAAATACTTTATTTATTTTTTCCCAGAGAATCCATACCAACTGTAGGGCCCCTTTCTGGCACGTTGTCGCTACTGCTCATTTTGGGAAAGAGGTGATGCTCCTAAGATATGTGCTGTAGCACCTTTCAAGGATAAAATGGTACAAAAGTGTGATGGCAAGGGGAAAAGTAGTTGCAGAGACTACCCACTCAAATTTAAGCTAATAAAATCTGTTCCACTTCAAGAATTTCTTCGTTCTAAAAACTTAACTAAAAATGAAACACTGAAGATGGCTTCAGTCCTTGCTTGGATGCTGCCAAAGATTTTTTTTTTTGCTGTTATATAGACCAGACTTTAACTTTCTGTTTTAAGGGAGTGCTGCTTAGGTTACTAAAGAGTAAGATTCTTTTAAATTATATAGGGTTTGGCAGGTTTTGTGTGATTTTAATTTTTTTCCTGGCTAGAAGTTTTGGCCAGCTCTTTGGCATGTGCTCTAGTTCCAACCAGGCTGCCAGACATCTGGAAAATCTGGACAGATGGTTAATTCTCATAGACTGATCAACTGCAGGCTCAGACCACACAAGTGTCAGATCTCCTCCATGTGCTTATCACCAAAAGGCTGAGATGCACCCAGAGATGCTGCTGTTCCCTGTGCACTGCTCAGTAACACAAAGGGTAAATCTGTTCAGCATTTGGACTTGAAGAAGTAATTCTGTGCCTGAAAGCTCTCCTCCAGCCCTTTTAAACAAGATTGGTCAGTCAAATCAAAGAGTAGTTCTCTGTGCAAAGGTGTGTAGATACTCAGTGCTGATTTTTGTTGGGTTTGCACTGTACGAATTAATTCCATTCCATTACAGCCTGGGAGTGCTGGCAATAGCTGAGTGTAATGGTCAAGTTGTATTTTTAATTGAAATATTCCAGGTTTTCTTCTTTTCTGCTTATTTGTTGCAAAAGCAAATGAAACCCATTAATCTGTGTCTGACCTGCTGTCTCCTTGTGGCTGGAGATTGATGTGAGATTGCACGTGTGAGTCGGATTTACATGCACGTGTCAAAGCAGGCTGCTCCTGCCCACTGCAGAGGTGCTGCCTGTGTGATCTGAGCAGGCAGCAGGACCAGGGACACCCAGGAGACCTTCTGTGCATGAAAAACTCAGGGCCTTTACCACTTCAGCCACGTACATGTAGTGAACAGAGGTCTGTTTCCTGTCTGCTCTGTGTGTTCGGTTACCCTACGCATGTTACAGTGCGTGTGTACGTAAGACATGAATAAACTTTCCTCCCAGTGTCTCTTGGGTGCCCCTGGAGGGTTTTCCAAGGTTGGAAGTCTGTGTGTAATGAGAATTTCTTCTTTATTTGGTCTCTTTTTCACAGAAACTGCAAACTGAGTAACAGCAATTTTTCAATGGCCTCTGTAGATATCCTGTATATCGACATCACGAGAAGGTGGAACAGCATGGGAATCGACCACAAAGAATCAGGTAACACTATTTTCCATTTGAAGACTGGAAACTGGGGGTTTTGCATTTGTTTTGGGGCTTTCTTGTAGTTTTGGCAGCTCAAGCATGCCTCAAACACTCAGTAGAAATAATGGGAGCAGGGTACGTACATTTGAGGGATGTACCCATGCAACACATCCCTCTGACTGCAGAATCACGTCAGGGGTTGGAAGGGACCTCAGAAGATCACTTCATCCAACCCCCCTGCCAGAGCAGGATCGCCCAGATTAGGTTTAGTTCTGCAGCAGGTTCCCTTTATAAAATAGATTGCTCTTAGTTTTCAGTTAATTTATGGGAATGGGTCTCCTGCAAGCCCCTCTTTATGGCTACAATTTTGCATTTGTAATTCTTGCTGCTGTTTGCAGAGAAGCATTTAAAACCATTCCCCATGGAGCTTTCAGCTTAATTACAGCGTAAGGAGGTATGTCCGTGTTAGAGTAGCTTACATGGCCTATCACAGAACTACTCAGGAGGTAGAAATAAATACACTTAACTTCTCTCTGTCCTTTCCTTCTGTTCCTCGCAAAGGTTCCCCTGGGGACAGACAAAACTACCTGCATTACTTTGCCTTTCCCAGAGAGTGTATCACATCACCCAGCTGCCCATGGCTCCACCCCTTTTCTCATCTTCCTTGTCCTTGTGATGGGGAAGGGAAGGGCCATAGGATCCACACACTTGCACAGCTCATGAGGAGGAGCAGCAGAGCTTTGTTCTCCCAGCACCCCAGTGCTGGAAATGGGGCTCGTTAGTTCATGTAGGACTGTGCATCGTTAAGTCCCTTTTAAACATTTTCACATCTGACTGGGATTGTAATGCTCAGTGAAAGCATGCACTTGATGGCTGAACAAGAGATTCATCTACCCCAACAAGGATTTGCTTGTCCTGTGGCTTCTTCAGCCTTCAGAGACACCTTGTGCAGGAGGTGCTGGGGCCACGCCGCAGGGTGCCACTCCATTGAGTCCCATCCATTGAACAGCCTCTGGCAGGCGCATCACAAGTCATTAATCTAAATTATCTGCCTCTAACTTAGGAATATGCCTTGAAATTAAAACACAGCTTAAAAAGCTTTAAAGCACTTAAAGATATTAGCCATGCATAGAGGCTGTGGGAAGCTGTTTGCTAAACAGCAGTAAGGATTTTTTACAGTTTTAAAGCCAAAAGGAAAATCTTTATTAAACTGCATGATCGTATTCCCAGCTTCTGTGGTGATTTGCTGTGTAATCATCACATCCCTTCTTGATAGGGCACTTGAGTGGTTGCAAAAATGAATATAAATACTCCCCTATTACACAGTTACCTTTAGAATATTAAACTGTTACGAGAAGCCTCTTGCAATGTAATAAGCAGGCCAGAGGGGAGCGTTCCATCCATGTCTGGGGTTCTGCCTGAAATTTGATTACCTTGTTTGGTTATTTTTAATTGGCTTTATCTCCTGAAAAAAAATAGATCTGGCCACCCAAATCCTGACAGCATAAATCACATTGTTCCATCTGAAGTTACAAACTGCCTTTAGTTTACCTGTGTCCACTGTAGAGCTCATCTGTGTTCGCTTCTCGGCACCATGAGACAGAGTTTTCATAAATTCCCTTCAAAGGGAAACAAACGGATTGAAATGTAAGCGTTTTCTTCTTCTGTAAGTTCAGCTCTTCTGCTGGCACAAGAAGGTGGGTGGTCTTAGCTGGGATGGCTTTCCTCACAGTGAGATATGGTTACAATAGCTTTGGATCCAGCTGATCACCCTTGGGCCCCAGAGCTGCCTTTGGATGTGCAGGTGAGTGAGGAGAACTTCCTGAGGGGAATATTTTCTCTGTTGAAGTTTAGAAAAGATTTCTATCAAGAAAAAAACCTCCTCAAACCAAGTTTTTTCTACCTGTTTGAATGCTTGTTTTTTTCCCTAAGTGGTAGCACACTTGGCAGTGTTCAATATGGGAGATGAGAGGAGCATGCTCTGGTTCCTGCTACTTAATACAAGTGGCGCTTTTGCCTCAGTTTCTCAAAGAAAATGGTTTCTGATGATGAGAATAGGTGGTTATTAGACATCATCACTGGGTTTCTTCTGCCAACTGTCTGATGGACTTAGGTTTTTAAAACAACCATATTTGCTTCATAACTACTTCTGAAATAGAGTATTTGTGTGTCTGATGGGCAGAATAAATCCAAGCCTAAGATTAGGGGAGAGAAACTGCTGAGGAGCTGGGGCAGTTCATTGCGTGTGAACTCCCAGACTAGTTATGTAGGTTGGGGTCACCTTGGCTTCGTGTGCAATGTGAATATTTGCCTTTAGGGGCTCAGTGTGGCTGCGAGTCCCTTCTGTGGTTAGCTGCTAGACTTGAGCTAGCATAAAGAGAAGCGAAGCAAGCGAACTCTCAGGCTTTCAGAAGTGCTGAGTTTTGCGGAGAGTTGTAGTGAGCCCCAGATGTTTTTCTAGGTGTTAAAACACAAACCCCAACCGTTTCTGCTGGCTCGGTGTTCATCCTGCTGTAATCAGAACAGGGAATATCGGTGCTGCTGTGAAGCAGCTCCCAACTTTTATCATTAGCAGCTTCCCATGTGTGTCACTCATGGGGACGGTGCGTGAACGCTACCGATGGTGCTTCCCCTGCCTGCAGCTCACCATGACTGATACCATGATTTACTGAGCTGGCAGCTGCTGCTTCCCGATAACCCAGCGATTCCTTCACAAGCTGTTGTACCGCCAAGATTGCAAGCGACCCCAGCTGCAGTCTTAGCTGAGAGAAATCACACTTCAGGATGTAATTGTAATATCTTGAAAAGTTGCCTTTCCTGCAGCATCAGTAAACCAAGGCGAAGTTAAAACCCCCAAACCTTTCAATATCTCCTCCTAAAATAATCTGCTTAAGTGTATGTTCAAACTGGGAGAGCCAGTTAGAGCACAAAGCAGCTGTAACTGTTCCTCCTTGCTGGCATTTTGTAAAACTGATTGCGGTCTGGCTTCTTAATTAAGAATTAAAGTAGGTATTACAGCAAGGCTTTAAGTACAATAATTAGTGTTAATGTGCAGCCCCTCTTTCCGTCGGCTGCGGTAATATGTTATTAGCAAGATGTGATCAAACAGCACCTGAAGAGTCTGTTCTGCGGCGTGGGGCTTCTGCAGAAGACTTTTGTCTGCCAGGGGGCAGAGCAGGGAGTTGTGTTATAGCAAGGAATTTTTTGGCACTGCACCGCTTTCCCTTCACACACACTTCAACTCTTTGCTTTCCCACCTGGAGTATTGTGGCCAGTTCTGGGCTCCTTGGTTTAAAAAGGAAAGGGATCTCCTGGAGAGAGTCCAGAGAAGGGCTACGAAGATGATGAAGGGCCTGGAGCATCTCCCCTATGAGGATAGGCTAAGTAAGTTGTGACTCTTCAGCCATGAGAAGAGAAGACTAAGGGGGGACCTAATTAAAGTCTATAATTATCTGAAGCAGGGGATGCAGGGGGAATCAGCCAGCCCCTTTTCAGTGTCTGTGGGGATAGGACAAGGGGCAATGGCTGCAAATTGGAGCACAGGAAGTTCCACACCAACATGAGAAGGAACTTTCCCCAGTGAGGGTGAGGGAGCCCTGGGACAGGCTGCCCAGGGGGTGTGGAGTCTCCTTCTCTGGAGATATTCCAGCCCCATCTGGACACCTATCTGGGTGATATGTCCTAGGGAGCTGCTTTGGCAGGGGGGTTGGACCCGATGATCTCTCGAGGTCCCTTCCAACCCCTACAATTCTATGATTCTATTATTCTGTTCAGCTGAAACAATCCCACGACTGTAGAGTTGCTGGGCATGGCTGTCAGAATGGCCTCATGCCTTCAGAGGGGACACTGGGAACCTGTGCCCAGGGTGGCCTCTGCGGAGGGAAAGCAGCGCTTAGCATAAACTCACTTGCGCAGTGCGGTGCTGCTTGGTGATGGGGTTATCTTTATCGTGCTGTGGCCATGCTGTTCACTACTGCTACGTTAGAACTTCTGGTTTAGGTCCCTCTAAAAATCCAGGGTTTAAATTACCTAGTTCAGTTGCCAATACACCCTTGCTTTTCTCTCCAGGTGGAATGTTCTCTTTGCTCACTCTTACTGTGGTTCTGATTTGGTTTCAAGTTAACATTTGAGGCAGGAGAAATCAAGGCTGATACTACATCAATGACACGGTACCTTAAACTCAGTTGTTGCTGTACCAGCTTGTCTTGGGATGCCAGGGCAGGCCGGTGCCTGTCAAACCAGAGGTAGCCTCAGCCATGGAGTGTCACCTGTGGGTAACCTGAGCTCGTGTGCAGGTTGTGTATGCACAAAACCTCGCCTTTTGGTTTCTGAAGGACAGGCAATTCCTTTTCCTAGTGAACATTCCAGATAGCTGCCTTTTAAATTAACAGGTTAGATGTTAACTAGCAGGACCGTGTGTGTCCACATTCAGCACGTACACATTGACCTTGGTCTAAAGTAACCAGGGAGATGATTGCATTTAAAGAACATAGTTTGCTAGTGAGCAGTGTGCCATGAAGCTCTTATCAACACCTTTTCCTTGCAGGAATGTGCTTGCAAGCCTTTGTCGAAGCTTTCTTCTGCTTGGCTCAGAAGAAATACAAGTCCCTCCCTCTCCACGAGCAAGTGGCGTCGCTGATCGAGTTCTGCGAGTATCGCCTGGCTGCCCTGGATGAGAAGCGCCTGGTCTGCGGCCGCGGGGCCGTGGAGCGCCGAAGCGCAGCAGCTCCTGGTCAGACAGATGGACTTCACCTCACACCAGCTGCACACACACCCCTCCTGAACCGCACGGCCACGGCCAGTAAACTTGCAGATTAATCATCGGTATTAATGGTGCTAATTCAACTGGGCAGAACGGAGACCTTACCCCCAGTGTGAGTACTGCAGGAGGAGAGGCAGGCTCTTGAATTCCTTCATCCAATGGTCACAGCTTGCTCTTTCAACAGGGTGTTTTTTATGCTTTTCAAAAAGTACTGCAAGCTCCCATTCTCAAATACTGGCCCTGGCAGTGGCTTGTGTCTGCCTCTCTCCTCGACCTATGGTACCCATGTGACAAGCTGCGTTCTCATGCCAAGCATATGGAAAAGCACCTGGAAGACAAGGACCAAAATCCCATGGGATGATAACCAGCATTGTGGGGCCGGTTGCACATCAGAGGAATTTGTGTTGCTTTGGACCTATTGTGGAAATTCCAGTCCCAAGTACCAGATGTGGACTTTGGAAAACTGAAGCCTGGAATTACGATTGTGGCCAGACTTCAGGCTTTGACCCTCTTCTTTTGGTGGCCTGGGCCAGAATCAATTCCTATCTGGTCACTGTCAACACACTTATTTTTTACAGTCAATCTTGAAACACTGAAATCCTACTTTGGCTTCTACTTTGTACATGTCTTTGCCATGACAAGTACTGTTAATTTTTTAAAGAAAACAAAAGGCATTTATCCTTTTGCTTCCACAGAACTAATAAGCTCGCACGGTTATCCACAGAAAAACATTACTTCGCTAAGTCACACTCGGTGAGTCCGAGGGGGTTGGGGGGGTTTCTCAACACTACTTCTACTAAAGCTTTACGGCTCAGGGGCCTGAGAGTTTCTTTAAATTCCAGTGGAACCAATGCTGTTGCTGACTTTAGGCTAGACTAACTGTGTCTGAGGTTTGCTTAAGTTTTGCCTTTTGCATGTGTTTCTCTACTTGGACCTTCAGTAACACCTAGAACAGGCTTTATTTATTTATTTTGTGGTCTTTGCACATATTCTTGGGGTTTTTTTCCCTGTAAACAGCAGTATGACTGTACAAGTTTTGGTGATAATGCTGGGCTGTACAGAGGTTGTACAGAGAAAGCTGCTGGGGTTGTACAGAGAAGTCTCAGATTTTTAAGAAATGGACCATGGTTTCCATAACTGCACTCTTTCTTCTTGGAGGGGGGGCAGGCTAAGCAGAAACTGATGCCTGGGCTGAGCTAATGCTGGATGCAGGCATCCCTTCTAACACTGCCTAAGAACAGCAGTAGATGACCTTTTTTCCCTTCAACAGTTTGCAGTTCTCTGCATTGTGTGTAGGCCAATTGCAGGCTGGTGTCACTGCCCTCAGCCTGGTTTAAGTTTCATAAAGATGATTGCAGGATGGAGATAAAATGCCAGGCTCAAGGCCTGGCACCTGCCACAACAAATGAAGCAAAAATGATCATTTTTTTTCTTTTTTTTCTTCACACTTTCACTGTAATGTACTTGACATTCACAGGCTGAAAAATGGTCGCTCCTCATTTTGTGACATCCGACATTCGTCTTGCTCTTGGCAGTGGGTTACTAGAAAGCAGCGTACAGCATCTCTTACCGTGTGATTGATGGCCTGTAAAGATGGAGCTCAGGAGAGAGGGGTCTGAAACGCTACAGCTGTGAATGCCTTTCCCTGCGGCTTTCTAGGAGTGCGATCTGTGGCCTAACACACCCAGGTTTTGCTGTTGTATAAGCTACCCTGCTATCTGTGCAATAAATTAACTGCTGGATGTCACGAACATGGGGAAGCTCTCTCTCTGTTTGGGAGATCTTACTATTCTCTGGGTCTGTTTCATAGCCTGTGTGTGCACAGGCGGGTGCGCTATGGCCTGTTTATCTCCCACTTCACATATGAAGGGTCCCTTGTAGAACAGTCAGAATATTCAATTATCTGCCTCTAGTAATCCAGTGTTCATGCATTTGTGTAATTGGAAAATTGAATGCAGTGTTACTCTCAGGGGAGGAGGGGAATGGAACAAGAGGGTACTTAGGAGACTTAATGACAAAGTCACATTTCTCTTCCCTCCCATCTAATGCAATTTCCTCTGAATATTATTTAGCATCCAGAGTAATTTCACACAGCCTTTAAGTAACCAGTCTGTGCTCATGCAATATACTGACCAGGGACACCTCATTCAGGACACGAAGGCTAAGGCACTGATGATCTGTTAATCAAGAGGTACCTTTCTAGCAAGAGCAATAGCAGGTTCAGGTTCTTAACAGTCCTTCTCTATATATTCTTTTCAGAGGCTAACACGGCGCTTGCTGGTCCAAAGTCTCTGGAGCATTGGGCTCTTGAGACTTTAACTACCCAAAGCCCAGTCCAGCCCTGTGCTTTGGGAGCAGTTAACATGCACCCAGCAGATCGCACCGCTTGCCACGTGCTCCAGGTATGTACATACAGCTCAAGGGGAGGCCCCAGGCCCATGGCATGCTTGGTGCTGGGGGGAGAGCCAGGCCCTGCCCTCCAGCTGGAGCCCGTGACCTCAGCGTGTTGGTGAATCCCATTACCCAGCTGCTCCCCTTTGCATTAGTCGTGCTGAGCCCATCAGAGGGTCGGAACGTCCTTCCTAGAGATCAGCAAGGACAGCTTGAAAACCCTCCTGATGAGGAGGGATCTCCTCCTCCTCCTCCAGCCCAAGCGCAGCGTGGTTCGTCGACAGCAGGGTAGGTGCGTGTCCTCAACCTCGGGGGCTGGAGCCTCTGTGGTGGCAGTGGCAGGGACATGGCTTCTGCCTGCTGGGACTCTGCCCAGGCGGTAAGACCAGCTGCCCAAGGAGGGGCAGCTGCTTGCAGGGTCCTGCCTGGATGGTGCCTCACAGTTCACCATGGCATGAGCTAGGAATGCCTTCCATCCTCACAGTCACAGCTCCTTGTTTCTACCCAGCACTCTGTCTGACCTTATTCTGATCCCTGCCTGATGGACAGTGACAATCTGCTTCTAAGTATTACCCCATTCCCCTGGATTTGGTTTCTTTTCCATCCTACTTTGCTGTGTTTCTTCCTAATTCCACAGTTTTCCTTCTCAGCTTGCCTAATAAATTGCTGTGGTCAATTTGGCTGAATCCATTCAGCTTCCTGTGTCGCTGTACAGCTGTTTCTGGCAGATGACTATCTTCATTTGGTGGTGAATCTGTCCTGCCTTGTCCCTTCCAGGTGTCACCATGTGCTAGCCTTTTGCCTGTTCTGGCTCGGCAGTGTCTGCCTGACCAGCTCAGTCCCGGTGTGGCTGCGAGCCAGCACCACTGGTCCTTCCTTCAGGATGCAGAAGAGCGTGGGTGGTCGATAGACATGGATAAAACAAAGTTGTGAACAGGAGCTGAAATAGCAATGTCAATAGCAGTTTCCAGATAATGATCTAATTAGCACAAACAACAAGTTTCCCCTAATGAGTCTTGTTCTTCCAGCCCTTCCTTTCGGCTCGCCTGTCGCTGTCGACTGCTCTGGCAGGGAGCTTCAGGGGTTTGTTTGCTGCCTGCCCTTGAGCTCCTTCTCCAGAGGGTGTTTGCTGTGGAGCTTGGGCTGGTGTACGTGGGATGGCTGTGTGTTGGGGGGCAGGATGGGCTGCCTGGCTTTGTAGACTGGGGAGATCTGTGCTCTGGCTCCATTTCCCCCTGGAGCCATGAGGATGCTGATGTCTGCACGGTGTGGTGGAGAGGACTGACAGCTTGTGAAGGCAAAGCGAGCAGGGAAAGTTGCTTGACAGGAGCAAAGATTGGGGAGTATTATGGGATGAGCTGAAAGATGCTCTGAGCCTCATCCCTGCCCCTCCATGAAACAGAACGGCTCCTTGGGCTTCTGACAAGTGCTGACTTAATGCTGTCACCTCTGTGTCAGTGGCACTGCTTCGTGCTTGGTCCTGTGGTGGGCAGGACCCCCCTTGCCCACACCCTGGCAAAGCTGCCAGAAGCCCATGGCTTCCCTGGATTTGAGATTGTTGGTGGGTGGTGGCCGAGGGCCGACCCTGAGCCCCAGCTGGTGCCCTGAGGAGCAGTGGCTGCTCATGGCTGAGATGTGCGAGGTACGGCCAGAGCTGTGGCTGCTCACGGCTCTTGTGGAGCAGAGGAGAGGTGGAAGCTGTTGCAGACACAGACTGGTGCTGGGTACGCTCAGCTGAGAGTCTTCCTGTGCTCTAATGAAGCCGTAACAGCCTGCTAAAGAGGTTTTCTTAAAATTAAGGTGTCACTGACTAATCCCTCCTCATAGCAGCTTCTGAGCTGCCCTGTGTTTCCTGCGCTGGTGCTTTATCTTTCTCAACCTTCAGAATGCAGAAGGTTAAATTCAGAGCCATGAGAGCTTCCCAGCCCAGCCTGGTAGCACTGAGGCACAGAGCCCTGGGCTGGGGGAGCTGGTGGGTCCTGCCCAAGGGAGCTGTGCTGCAGGGGCTGGGCTGCAGGCGCAGAACATGGTTTGGGTGATGGTGTGTTGTGAAGAGGGCTTGGTTAGCACATGGGTATGGGAGTTCTAAGCATGTTGCACGGCATGGAGGATGCTCAGGGCTCTTGCAGCAGGAGCCGTCGCTGTGACCTGGACTGTGGGGAGCTGCTGGCAGATCTGAGTGACACAGGGAGAGCTGTGAGGGCAGCACAGGCTGCGTGTGCAGCGTGTGCATGGAAATGATGCCTTTGGTGCAGCCTGCAGCCAGCACAGGGGCTTCTGCTGAAGGGATTGAGGTGGTTAAATGCTGAGGACTCTGTGAAGCACTGCAGGGTCAGCAGGAAGGGTCTGAGGGGGAAGGCTGGGAGGATTTCAGCCTGGGTGGCTTTGCCTCCCCTTTTTGGGTGGCTGCCGGGCCCTGGCAGATGCTGCTCAGAGGGTTCTCACACTGCTGGGAGCCAGCAGACCCCAATGAGCAGCTGGGTCCAGAGCTGTGGCAGAGCTGCTGTCTGAGCACTGAAGAGCTACAGGCGTGCGCTCGCTCTCTGCATCCCCTGTCGTTCTGATGCAGGCAGCCTGTCGTCTTCCCTCTCTCTGAGGAGCTAATTATGGTGATGTTAATGAGGCAGAGGTGCTGATGCTGCCCAGGATTTTAATGACTCTTCCAAGTTTTCTGCTCCTTCTGCTGGAGAGGGCGAAGGAAGGAGCGGGGCAGTGAGTGGGGGTGTGGGCAGCAGGGAGGCCTCCCAGGCAGGGTCGGCCCGGCAGCGACAAGGCCAAGCACAGCCTCAGTGATGGCTGGGCCGATGTGTATGCCTGGGGGCTGCAGAAGGGGCTTTGAGTGGTGGCAGGGACGTTCTGGGACCAGAATTCGGCCAGTGGAACAAGCAGGGTGCTTTTCCCTGCCCTCTCCAGTCCCTGCTGTGTCTGCCCGGAGTCACCTCAGTGCGTGGCATGTGCCTGGCCTGCTCCG
Organism: Laterallus jamaicensis coturniculus; assembly: GCA_022605575.1. Taxonomy (NCBI): domain Eukaryota; kingdom Metazoa; phylum Chordata; class Aves; order Gruiformes; family Rallidae; genus Laterallus; species Laterallus jamaicensis. Next base: position 8,799,145 of record JAKCOX010000022.1, read on the forward strand.
CACCCTTGGGCCTGGCTGAGGCTGGGCTCTGGCCCTCGCTCACTGGCTGCTGTCAGAGATGGTGGAGCAGCTGCCAGTGTTTGCTGCTGCCTCCCGCAGAGTTGTTGTCTGGCCTCTGCTGCTGCTGTTGCAAAGATGCCCGACTTGGGGCATGGAGTCGCTCCTGGCCAAGCCACCGGGGCTGTGAGCTCTTGGGTGAGGTACTTGGGGATGTGGGTTAGTAAGTAATAGAGGTGGTAGGGGGATGGTTGGACTAGACGATCTCAGAGTCTTTTCCAGCCTTAATGAGTCTGTGACTCATTCTGTGCACCCTGGTGCCAAGCACCCCAGAGCTGGGTGCCACACAGGGAGGTGCTGGGAGACCCATCATCTCTCTGGGTAGCTGAGGAGACTCATCTGTCTCCTCTCTGAGCATGTGAGGCCAGCATGCAAGGATGCTCCAGAGACTGGAAATGACTGAGTAGAGGTGCTGGGGCACTTAGGTAAAATATCTAAATAAATCTTTAATATTTCTAATTGCAAATGTACATAAATTGCACAGCCACATCATTTCTTTGAACACCAACAACTTTCTCTGTACATTATTACATAGTTTAAAAGGAGCTGAAGGAGATTCAGCAAACACTTCCACTTTGCTCTTTTTTGTTTGTTTTTAAACATACTTACAAAAAAAGATTGTTTTTTTTTTTATAAGAGGATATAAAACATAGCGACTGCTTATCAGGAACAAGTATCAGCCTAAGCAGATATACAGAGAGAGGTATATCTTAAGACACAGTGATGTATGATAAAGGAATATGTGAACATGGAGACTGCACTTGGGGGTATGGGAAGCTGATGCAGAACCACACGGGATTTACAGCGCAGTCGAGCTGAGGTGGTCTGTGGAAGCTGATGTTTGAATGGAAACCCACCCCCCCCACCCCCCCACCCTTTTCAAAGCGTGGTTGTTTCTGAACGTTGTGCAACGCCCTTAAGATTGGATTTGGTTTGTAAAGCCTGGGAGCTGTGTGTTAGCACATTGCTGCTGTCCTTCCAGTGTGGGAAAAGGAAAGTGCAGCAATTACCTGTGCAGGGTTGGGGGGGGCTTGTTGGGCTCAGAGCAGGGCAGATGCCACCTGCCCAAGCCTTGGGTTCAAGGAACCTCCTGACATTGCCCTGGAGAGCCATAGACTCACCTGGGGGTGGGTACTGCCCCTTCTGGGATTTCCTGGTGGCCCTGAGGCCACATCTGGCCCTTTGGGGAAGGGGTTAAGGGACTCTGCCACCCACCCCAGGGATGGTGTTGCAGTTGGTCCCTTTGACCTCTCTGTTGCCCATCTCCAGGCAGAGCCCTGTTACAGGTGGGGCAATGACAGTGGTGGAGCTGCTGGGGCACTGCTGACTGTGGGGGCTGCTGCTAGCGAGGGGCAGCTGCCCCTGCCCTGGGATCCCTGGGGGAATGAGCCCCTTGCAGATCCAGCTGACAAGCTGTACCTTGTGCCTCTCCTGGCTGAGTGCATGGGTGCCTTTCCATCTCCTGAGGCACTACAGAGCAGACCTCGGGATGTTTCCTAGTCCATCAGGGTAAGGGACATCAGGAATAGGGGGGGGAGGGTGGGGATGGGGATGGGGAGCCTGTGAGGGCTCTGAACTTTGGGCATGATGGCTTACTTGCTGATTGCTTTCCTAGGATGCCTCACTTGCATCCACCAAGTCCCTTCTCCCTTTAGTTTTTGGAGTAGCAGAACCTGTGTCCTGCACCCTGCTGCAACCTATGGGGCTGGCTGCCAGGCCAGAGGATTCAGCATGTTCTCACAGTGCAATCAGTGCTTTACAGCTGCAAAGGCAGAAAACAAAACCAAGCAGACTGGTATGACAATGGGGAGTGACACTGGACTCTTTGGATGGCAGCAGGATTTGCTTAACCTGGTGCAAAAGGGGCTGCTGACTACAGCGTAGTGGTTGTTGATGTGGGGAAGGACTCAGGTCCCTCCAATCTTATGGCACTGGAGCCTCAATCCCTATCCAAGATGATGATACTTACACTCTGCAGAGACCCTGGGATATGGGTCAGGCCATTTCACCCCTTTCACACAAAGCTTTGCTTGGTTTTTTTTGGGAAAAAAACTAGTTTAACAAAACCCCAAATCAAATTCCTCCGAACAGAACCCCTGAGATGGCCCAACCCCAAATCTGGATCCCTGCCTGATCGCCCTTCACCTTCCCACACATCCCCAGTGCGAGAAGGCTGACTTCAGAACCTGTGTCTGGATCCAGATTTGCTGGCTGGAGTCCACCCCCTCCAAAACAGCAGTGAGATACAGCCAAATCCTGCCCGAATAAGCAGCACCAGAAGTCAGTTACTATATACAGCCGTTAGTGAGATAGATACGGTACAGGAAACACTGGAAACATTTACAAAAAGAAAATATTAAGACTTGTAGTAGGCTAAAAATCGGCATGTGTTCTCATTCTGTTCACACTGGGACGAGTTTGACCTAGAACAGCTTCTGAGGAGGAAGTGCAGGAAAGGGAAGTGGAGCCGCCAGCACCGCAGGCGCTGTGCTGTGCTCACCCCACGGGGTCACCTCTGGAAGGGCTACTCCAGACCCCAGGTGTGAGGCCGTGTGGGTGACCTGGCTGCACGGGGCTTGCACGTGCTCGCTGGATCCCACCCATGCCCAAATGTACAGTTTATAAATAACAGAAACAAACTGGAGCAACAGAACTGAACAGAGCCTGGACCTCATCAAGCCCCCCCAAACCTTTGTAGGGCGGGTCCTGGTTAGGTCCAGTTGTTGACAGCTGTGGGGCAGCAGAAGGGGGAAGGTGGGGGGGGGGGGGGGAGGGGGAGGGGAAGCTCAACTGTAACAACACTTAGTCCCAGTTTTAATTTCATTTCATACTGGCTCAAGAAACTAAGCACCAACTTCAGGAGGTGTTGGCACTGGAACTTTGTAGGATTTTTTTAGTTACTCTGGCAGGATTTACACATCCCTGCTACATCAGCCCTCTGCAAGGCTGAGGGCAACCAGGAGGTTCTGCCAGGTCAGGGCTGGGGGCAGCGCCTTGGCTTGTGGTTTGAGTAGGTGATGGTACACTGGGCTTAGCCTCCAGACTAACCACTGGGTCTGTGGGTGTTTTGCTCTTCCAGCTCTTGGGAAGAGCACGGGCAGCAGCCCAGAATTACTCCTGTGTGTGAATAGGAAGATGCTGCTGGTGGGTGCTCACCCTGTGCCCTGCCAGCACATCCATTCTGCTACAGTACAGCGCTTGGGAAAACACTTCCATCACTCACAACATGGGTATTTTGGAACTCAAACCCCATGATGAGCTCTAAACACACGTCTCAGGGCAACAGCAGGGTTAAAATAGTCTTTTTGCAGGGTTCTTATCTGGGTTTGAGGCAACAGCAAGTGTATGCACCTGTACCCAGCGGTTCACAGGCCCCTGCCTGCCCCTAACCTGTCTGGGTCCTTCTCCAGTTGTAACCATGTCACTTCTGTGAGGTTCTTCAAAGCCATCTGTGCTAAGTCTCCACAATGCCATGGTACTTGCCATAAATACCGAGTTATTACTCTGCTCCCAGGAGCTCCGTTTGGGGCGTGCTGTGTGACTGCACCACGCTGCCGGCGTCGGTACCACCTTCGCTCCTCTGAGGACCCAGCCGCATCAGGCTCAGCCCAGGGCTTCCAGGGAATGGAAAAATGTTTAGGAAAAACCAAAATCGAAACCAAAAAACATCCCCCCACACCCCAAAAAGCATCTTTAGTTGTGAAAGCAAGTGCAGGTGGAAGAATAGTGCTAAAGAGCCTTAGGGCTGAGGGGTGGCACGGCAACACGGAGCTTACAGGCAGCATCCTGCTCAGGGAGCCTGGGTGGTGTGAGGCTGGAGATGGTACCTAAGCTGTGCAACGCTCAGGGTGCATCCTACTCCCTTTGTACATTTACACATGGCAGGAGGAGCTAGGACAGGCGTTGAGCAGTGTGTTAGACCTTTAGTGGGAGGAATAAGCAGAAGTACTGTACACTGTCATCCGTATCGCAGAGACCTCTCTGCCTCCTGGTACCAGTGACCTGCTCTGAGACTGGGAGTCAGGAAAGTACTAACTTAAAAAAATAAAAACAAACCACAAACCAACAAACACACCGTGGCGGCAGGTCACCGGCACGACCCCCCGTTAAGGAGGTGACCCCTCCGCTGAGCACAACGTGTCTGAATGTGCCCAAATCTGCGATTCGGCAGTTAGGAAAGTCTAATCCTGGCTTATGCCTGCACAGTGCTCCTGACAAGGGGGTTTCGGTGGTGGCTGCTGTTCTTGGTGGTTACTCCCTTATGACCATGTTTTACATTCTTCGAGCCGGTTAATTTCCATGCAGTGCTCATTCCCAATTTAAAGAGGACAGTATTCCAGAAAATGGGATCTTTTTTTTTCTAATGCATACTGTGAAAGAAAAGAAATAGAATTACCGATCTTCATGGTTCTTCAGGGCTTTTTCTTGTTTCTTTGTCAGTTTTTCTCCCCAGAAACGTTAAAAAAAAAAAAATCTCTCTGCACAGAGCATTACATCCCCACACTGACCCCTCTGTCAAGCAAGAAGCTGGCCATTTCACAGAGCCCCTCACTCCCCCTCCACCACAACGGGGCACCAGGAAATCCAGCCCCTGTTCCTCTGTCACAGCTCGGGGACCAAGCTCAGGCAATCCTGACTTTATTTAGTGGTTAAAAATATGCGGGGGGGGGGGGGGGGGGGTGGGGTGGGACAGTAACCTGGGGCTATTGCTTACAAAGACTCTTTCCCTTGTGAGAGCAGCATATGAAGAGAGGGATCAAGTCCCACACACCAGCTCCTCTCACCAATGGCTCTGCTGCCCTGGGCTGCCCAGGGACCCCTGAGCCTCAGCAGAGCCAGTCACACCTCTCTCTGCTCCCTGCCACCGCAGTGCCCCATGCAGCACCCCTTGGCTGCCGCACAGAGTGTGCCCTGACCCTTCATCTGGACTGTGCTCCCTACGTGGGCAGGGGTAATTAAACACTAATTAGCTAAGCGGACAGTCACCCGCTGTAAAAATCAGTGGCCTGACAAACGCCACGTAAGGACAGACAGCTGGGCTGGGGGGGGGGCTGCTTTGGGAGGGGGCTGCGCTCCAGAGGGAGGCACAGAAGGAGCGGGCCAAGCTGCGCTGCCAGCCCTCGCCGGGCTACGCCCAGCACCATGCTTTAACTGGGCACACTGGGCTACTGCTGCAGGGCTCTGCCCAGCTCCCGTCGTGTGGCTTTACTGCAATGACAAGGACGTTATTCCTTGTTGGGAGGGGGTGAGGCGTTTGGAAGGAAAAAGGTTACTTCTGTTTAAACATTAAACACTGATTTATATCCAACAGTGACAGCGATTCTCAGATATATGTTATTTTCCTTATGCCACTCATCTCACACTCGATCTTTCCGTCCCCTCAACGTGCTGCTGGCATTAGCATCTCCCACAGAGGCTGAGTCCAGCGCGCCGTCCGCAGTAAGGAGCTGGTTTCTCTGGGGGAGGAGAGAGCAGCCGTTCTTTGAAGCCGCGGCTCACACCTGCTGCTGCACGGTCTCTCTGGCCAGGCCTCCTCTCCTGCGGCAGCACCCTCCGCGGGTTAACAATTACTGCTGTTTCTGAATTCTCCATTCTCTGTAATCTGCAATTTAGTTGGGTTTGTGGGGGAGATCCCATTACGTGTCTGCATGCTGTACCTCTCTTTCAGCTGAGTAAGGGCACTCATTAACCGTGCGTTGGCAGCATCCAAGGAAGCAATGCGTTTCTCCTGCAAAGGAATGAGAAGAGGGGAAGAGTCAGTGGAAACACCTGGAGAACCCCCCCCCCAAAGCGGGGGGCTTGTCCTGGGACAGCAATGCCGAGGTCTCTGAGAGCAGGGCCAATCCTTCATAGGATTATAGAATGATCTGGGTTGGAAGGGACCCCAAGAATCATGGAGTTCCAACCCTCCCTGCCGCAGGCAGAGCCACCAACCTCCAGGCATGGAGCTACACAAGGTTGCCCAGGGCCCCATCCAACCTGGCCTTGAACACCTCCAGGGATGGAGCACCCACCACCTCTCTGGGTAGTTCCTTCCCTGTGGTATTCATGCTGTGGGGTTTTTAAGTGCTACACAGTGTGTTTTTAAATCTGGGTCTACAACTGTGCTCTGCCTGCCACGTGACCAAATTAATTTCTGCCCCCTGAACCAGAGAGAACATCTCTCTAATTCCTCAGCAACACAGAAACTCATGGTGCTGTTTGCTGTAGCTGCAGCTCTTACAAAGATGGTAAGATTCCTCTCCTAAAACCCAGCTCTCTCCCAAGATAGTTATTCCTGTCAGCATTTAATTGATTTTGTTAGTGTAAATTAATAGTTTATATGACTTGGGGCTTCCCAGGGTGGCTCTGATGGCAACCCTCACTGATCACAGTATCGTCAGGATGGGAGCAAGAGCTTCCATGCTGCAGCCTGCTTCAGTGACACCAAATGAGTCGTCACTCTTCTCTACCTGCCCTCAGCAGGAGGGAACCAAACCAACTCAGAGGGCACTGTGTGCCAGAGAGTAACCCGGGACGTGCCCAACACTTGCATTCAGCCCGAGATGACAAAAAAAGAGCCTCACAGGTACCACAGGAGGTGGCAGGAGACAGGACAGCCTGGAGAGGCTGCAGCCCTGCTGGCACCTTCAGACACCCCTGTGTCTGCCAGGCTTTGCCCAGCGCAGGAGGGAACATGATGATTTACCAGCTCTGAACAAATGACTCCCCAGAACAACAGCGCTTCTTTTGACTAAGTTACTATTGTCTCGTCTCCTTTTTAATTAGCTATACAGTAAATTAGTCATGAGGAGTGACTCACAAGTGATAAATAGGGTTGTTAGGAGTAAGCCTAGAGTATACTATCACCTAGCCACAAGCTGCTGAGAAGATGCTGATCTGTGCCGAGACAAATTAAAAGATTATGGGCTGTGTTCTCAGGTTGTCCTTTCCAAGTGTAGTGTTTTGCACCCAACATCTGATGCTCCTCTGCTGCTGGAAGCTGCAGCAGTAACTGAGCTTCCCAATCCTGCAAACCACAACCCAAAGGCTGGAAAAAACATGTTGGCTTTGCTCTGGCCAGGCTTTGTGTTCCTTGTAGCCAAGTCCTGCAAGCAGTGCTGGAACACGAAGCATCAAGCAGCGCTCTGGGGACCTCAGCCTGACACAGTGAGGGTGTGACTCTTCCCCAAACTGCCTGAACTGTGGGCATGATCCTGCCCCAAATTGCCACCCACACTGTCCCCTGTCTCACCTGCCGGGCTCCTGAACAGCAGTATGGCTGCAAATGCTGTGACAGCACATTGTGTCCTGCTGAAGTGTGACCTGCCCTGTCACTGAGAGCAGCCCGGCGCCGACTCACCCACGCACAGGCTCACTGTGCTGGTGTTGGCACTGCAGCACAGCAGGAGGCTGCACGTTGGCAGGCTCACCTGGGAAGTGCTGCAGCCTTTGGGATCCAGGACTCACCTGTGCATCGATAATCTTCTGCTTGGAATCCACAGCAGCCTGCATCTCTGCGTGGTCCTTCTTTAGCTCCTCCTCAACTGACATCAGCCTGGCCGGCGAACAGCAAGAGAAGAATGACATTTGTCAGGCTCAGCTAAGCCCAAGTATCAGATACTCGCCTCACAGACGTCTGAATCAGCCCCCCAGAGTGAATGACACACGTCACCTCCTCGTGCAGCTGCTGACACGAAAGCAGCACACGGGTGATCTCTGAAGGGAGGTGACACGCCAGAGAAGCTAGGCTACAGGCAGACCTGGCCTCACACAGCAGCCCCCATCATCTATATGATGTCAGGCCATCTCCTATGAAATTGCAGTGCTGAAGCACACAGGGAGATGCTCCTGGGACCTGGAGTTGTGCATTCCAGCACCAAGGGGACGAGGGGGCATCAGCGTTACCCCTTCTTACACACAAAGCAGGAGCTCAGTACCAGGGTTGTTTCTGGCTCTTACTCTTCCCTAGAGATGCCTACAGCATACTGCCCCAGGGCCCAAGTGACACAGAATAGTGAGTGAAGGCCCATTTGGGGGGGCTGACTGGCTCAGGGGAAGGGGCAGGTCACTGTCCCAGAACAGTCTGTGTCCTGGAGGAATGTAACCACTGCATCCCACTGGCAGGGAGAGAGGGATTCAGGGCAAGGATTTATGGTGATGAGATCTTTAGTTAAGTAGCAGGAAAAGGAGGTTTTGATCATTACATCTATTGCTCTTATGAACAGAAGAACCAGCCTCCTGGATCCCCCCCAGAACTGGGATGGGCCACCAGCTCCTCCCCACCCCCACCCCTCCGGAGTTCTGCCTTTGTCAATTAGGAAAACGTCAGGGTTTGCCTTGTCTCAGGTAACACTGATGGGGGGACCTGAAGAGTTGGGGCTTGAAATAGTCTCCCCAGGAGGGCAGGAAGCAAATAAATGCTGGAAAATGGGAAACCTGCCTGCAGCTCCAAAGGAACCTGGTTCTCCTGAGGTGGGGTCAGCTCTAACGCCAGCCAGGCTGCCTGCCTGTCACCTCCAGCCTCCCACCTCCCCTGTACCTGCTGATGATGCCCTTCATCTGGATCTCCTTATCCTCCTGCTGTCTCCGGAGCCGCTCCTCGCTCTCCTCCAGCCTGGCCTGGTACTCCAGCATCATCTTCTGCGTTGTCTCCTCCTGGCACTTGAAGCGAGTCTCATATTCCTCCAGCTTCTTGTTGGAGATGCGAAGCTTGTCCTGCAGCACCACTAGGTCCTGCTGGTACTACAGCACGCAAGGACAGACACAGGAGGAGAAAACACACATGGAATGTTACCTAGTAGGGCTTTTCCCTTGCTGGGGTTTCCTTCCCCACACCCCCACCATGCCCCTCTCCTAGCTGCAAACCCGTATGAGATAACCCCGCTCGCCGACACCTCCTCTTCAGTCTTCTCCACACTGCACTAGGAGCGATGCTGGTTTCCACTGGGCGGGCAGGTCACTGGCAGGTTCAGAGAACGGGTTGTTAGCAGAGTCTGGCATTTCACAGGGGGAATGCAGGTTAGAGCGAGCGGAGGGCAAACGCGCCTGGCATCTTCCTCACACCCACAGCGCGGGGCCAACGCAGCCACCGGCAGGGAGTTTGGGTTTACACAGGAGCTCTTCAGGTTATGACAATAAATGTGGGTGCTTTGGAGCTGCAGGAAGCCAGACAGGAGCTGGTAGTGCTGCCTGCCTCCTGCCAGGCTGCTGGCGATGGATGTAGCCCACCGCTGCCTCAGCACAAAACAGGGACCCCTCGTTGAGGTGAGGGCAGTGAGCACTACTGCCCCTGGGGACCTGGCCTTTTAAACACCACCATCAAACTGGGGTTCAAAACTAAGAAGAGCTGCTGCATGAAGCCAAGACCCCCCACGCTCGTGCTGTTCATACAGACAGAGCTAAAAACCAGCAGCAGGAGAATCACATTCAGCAACTAAAAAAAGCAGGAGCTTTCCAAGCCAGCAGAGCTACGTCCAGCTACTGAGCAGCACAGCATTCACTACAGCCTGCTTTGCTAAAGGAAAATCCAGTGCCCATCTGTACCAAAAATAGATGAATTTCAGACATTATCTTTGGAAATTGCTTTAACATCTCAACTGGAGTAACCTCAGAACAAGTAACCTGCAGCTGGCAAGCTGACAAGCTGCTTTTAAAGAGTCAGATACGGGAAGAAGAGTTCCCTCTGAGTCATGAAGTCTGGTAGAAAGCTTCAAGTGTGAGTCAGGAGCTGACAGAAACGAGCCCGACTCTGTCTTGACCCAGGTACCTGGCCACCCGCCTTCCCCTCTGGTCATCGCCAATGAACGTGGTACTGGTTGTGTCCCAGTTTGGAGAGTCCTGCTGGGAGGCTGACCAGCAGATCAGCTCTCCATGCAAGGGGAATATGGCCAGGCTGCTGTATGCAGACCGGGCAGCCAGATCCCCATTTCATGGGGACTGCTTTCCCAGTTTAGCTCCACTGACTGACTGGCTGATGGCCAAACTAACTGCACACTCCAAAGGACTCAAAACACGGGACGCTGATGGTCTTCTTGAGCTGCCCCAGCATTGCAGCAGCAGCAGGCAGATGGACAGGACCTCTGAACTCCTCCTGGAGCCAGGCACAGCACATCACATTGCTCTGGTTTTCCTTTAGCAAAGCTTTTCCCACAGCACTGAGAGGACACAGCTTGCACAGGGAGCCTGGGGCGGTGGAGGGACACAAATGCTCACGCAGCCGCACAGAAGCACTGAAGTCAGACAGAAGGGAGTCGCTTGAACAGGAAAGATTAAATACCTACCCTAGCCTTAAAATAGAAGCAGTGTAAGTGAGCTCAAATGATAGCAGGAGAGGCCTCAGAGACCGAAGGAGTCGCTCCTGTTTCTAGAGCGCTTGTCTCATTCCCGGTTACCATTCATGTCTTACAGGAATGGGGAGAGAGATTATGCTAATGGCGATCTGAATGTCAGTGACTGATGTGACAGCAAAGGAACGGGAGATGCTGCATGGGAATGAGACAGCAGACTCAGGGTGGAGGGTGTGGGGGCTCCCTCCCAACTTGGGACCTGTGTGCTGCAGTACTGTCAGAAGCCGTAACCCCACCACTGCCTACCTTTGCAGGGCCCATGCTGGGGAGCCCCTCCCTGCACAGGATGGGGGGGAGCCTGGCACATCATGGGGCGCAGCGACCCCCCCGGGCTGGCATGGGAGGAGAGCAGACCCTGTGAGCGCCTACCTAGCCAAAGCTGAGCCCATTTCACAGCAAAGGGAGCCAGGGAGGGGCTGTGCCCTTTCTGAAGCCCCTCGGTGCCCAAACGCTGCTCTAACCGGGTGCACGACAACACAGCACCCCGAAAAGCTCTGCGGTTTGCTGCCTGCAGCCTCTCTGCCTGGGTGGCTGCTGGGATGTCTGTACCTCTGCACACAAAGCCTGCTCAACATGTCCTGCTCCCAGCCGCGTTCGGGTTGGTACGTGGCTGGGTATGTACTGGGATACCCAAGGAGCAGAAAACTGGTAAAAGATGGGGTGAAGCCTCACAAATCTCTGCCATGCCTGCACTGGGGCAGCTGGGAGCCATCACCTTGTACCTCCCAGTCCCTATGATACCTGCCTTTGGCATGGTACTGGAGTTTAACAGGTGACAGTCCCAAAACGACCGTGCACAGCACAATGTGAGTGGGAAGGCTACTGTAACAACACCAGAAGCATGTCTGCGCTGGAGTAACAGGAAAGCAGCTCAGGGAGGGTGATGGCTGCAGCTCTGTGGGACCAGGTGGTGACACGGGGGACACCGGCACGCTGAGGAAACACCCCGAGTGCCAACCATGCCCGGCTGCAGGGTCCTGGCAGAGCCGGGCGGCTCAGAAACCACCTCGCAGAAGCAGCGTCTGCTGCCCAACTGGCAGGTCCTTATTTCTAACCCTTCAGCCCTACCCAGCCAGCTCTGTCTCTGCCCTGCTTTTCCCACTGAATACACTGGAGCTGGCCTCCCAACAGCCACAGCTGGCTGTGTGACACAGCTCGGGCAGCATCACTGAAGTCACCCCAGACCCAGTGCTGGCTCTGGGACCAGAACAGGGACTCGATTTTCAAGTCTTGTCAGCTTTCTGGTGTAGAAGCTGTTTCTTGCCACACAGCCCTAGTGTGAGGCACGGGGCCACCCATATCCTACTCTCCCCTCTGCTGTAGGTGGGTTTAATTCACTTTTAAGCTGTGTGCCCCTGCAGCCAGGGGGTTGCTGTGCAGCAAGCTCTGAAGCCAGCAGCACCAGCGCTTGATTCCTGGCTTCTATTTCTCTTTCTTGCTTTCATCCAAGGGTAAATCCATTCACTGCACATGTGAAAACCCTCCCAGCCCTTCCCCAGAAGTGCCCTGGGAGGCTGAGCAGCCAGGCACAGAGCACCCAGGCACCCCTCTCTCCTGGGCAGGGACTGCCACACACAGCCCACCGCGTCCCCAGGGTGCTCAGACGAGCGACATTCAAGGAAATCCTCTCTCTATTTAGAAACTTGTTTCAATCCAATCAGGTTTTACCTTTTCTGCTTGGCTGAGCTCGTCCTTATTCCTGAGCTTATCCCTGTGCTTGGAATCTGGGTCAATGCTTTCATCTTCTAAAAACTGCATGTTCATATTCAAAAGCCAAGCAGCAGTGCGGTCCAGGGCATTGGGGTTCACAGGAGAAGGGGCCTACAATGAAACATACAACCATAACAAAAGAAAAACCTGTAACAGAAATGGTCATGAAGCTGGAGAGTGAGAATTTCCTTCCAAGCAAGCCCTCTCCCACGCTGCTCCAACAGCAACCAACACGGCTGAGCTACCAGAGCGGCTGGGATTGGGGGTAGGAACACCTCCTGTTCTGCACCAGCACAGTATTTTAGGTCAAACAGCCTTTGACAGGCCAAATCCTTCCCTGTGCCACCCCCATGGAAGAGATGTATAAAGTCCTGCTGAAGGTAAGGGGCTGGGTTCCCGAGCTGGTCCTGTCCCCTCAGAGGGACACGAGTGGAGCTGCTGAGCTGCAGGCACACGGTGTGGCTTGAAGGGGTATTGTCACCCCACCAGGAGAGATTTCACCCAACTCTTCAGCCTCCTTTATCAATCCCTCTCTTCACTTCCTGTGCCATTTCGTACGGATCAAACCAGACCTGCCAGCTGGAACCCCACTCTCCATCACGTGGGTGCTTCCTTGAGAACAAAGATTTCTTTTGGGCCGAGGCACTTCACTTCTCATGCTGGAGAGGTCTAAGTGCTGGACACCTCAGCAGTTCATCTAGGTTTGTTCATGTAGCTAGGGAGCTCAAGGAGCAGAGCTGGAGCCATGGCTGCTGCTCCTCTGTCCCAGCATGGGCAGGGACTGCAGACAGCATGGCCTAAATATTTTCCAACCACACTACAAGGCTGAGACAGCAATTCTCCAGGTATTTCCCCTCCACTCTAGCTCAATATAAACTGCAGTAAACAGTTTCTTGGATGAGCACAAGAGATCTGGATGACTTGGCCAAGGGAATTCAAGTTAACAAGGCAGAGATGTCAGGGCCTTCCCTTCATTCAGTCCTCTGGACAGCAGAGAAACCCTTTCACCAGCAAGCAGCAGAACAGGGGGGTCTGTGGGCAGGAGTGGGGGCTGGTTTAATCCCCTCAGTGGGATTAAATCCCCATGCTCTCTTCCAGTCTGGTGTTCTACCTTCAGAATTGGAAACCCAAGGTTTCAGACTTGGCCCATGAATATCATGGGCCATAACCACACCCCCCATCCAGCCCCAGCTTGCAGCTTTCTGCTCCTTCCTGCAGCTCCAGCTCAGGAACTGCTGGTGGCTGCTCAGAACTTCTGGTTCCAAGGGACAGTGACCATCTGGATTCACTTCAGCAGTGTAAAGGCCACTGGTAAAGGACGTTGATGAACAGAGCTCAGCCGACCGTCCATGGGGTCTTCTGCCTCTCCACCTCTGAAGAAGAAGTTGGAAAGCACAGCTGAGCTGGCTGGGGTCTGTGTGGAAGTCAGCTCAGCAGATGAACTTAGAGAAGTTGAGGAACTTCTCACTGGCAGGAATGAGGTTCATGGACTTCAGCTAAAATGAGGTTTCTCTGTTCTCAAATAGCATTTAATACCACCAACTATGAGCCAGAAGTGTCATTATGGTCTGGAGATGCTGGTAACATTGAAGATGCACAGATTAAGGATAGGAGAGGCACTCTGAGGGCTTCAGGTCTTGAAGGACACTTTGACAGGACTACGGGGGTGAGCTGAGGAAGATCTGCCAGCACAGCTTGGCCAGGGCTTTCCAAAAGTCACCTGGAGTCCACTGTGGTCCTGCTGGAAGAAGCCGCTACCAAATCGGCTAGTGGTGCTTGCAGAGCTCTGTGCCCTCTGCACCTAATGAGCATCGATCCTCGCTGCACAAAGGCTGCTTACATGGCATGTGCTACTGTCAGCGCTCAGGAATCAATGTGTATGCACAGCACAGCTCCAGATGGGGCTGATAAAACAGCCTGACACGGCCCCCACGGCTGCCTTCTGGAGGAGAGGCAGTTATGCCAACTCTTCTGACACCACACTGATGAGAAGGAGCCTTCGTTCCGTGTCTGGGCTGGGATGTGGGGAGCTCTTGTCAGTCAGCCACGTTCCCTGGGTTTGCATTACCTTTAAACGTCTTCCTCTCGGCCCCGCTGTGTTCATCTCCTGTAGAGTCACTTTGGAAATGTAGGATGAATAAATGACTGCTAGAGAACGACTATCCATGCCAGGAAAACCAGAGGGCCATGGGTCTGTGACCTACTGCCTTCCATTTCAGCACCACGAAGAGAGGACCTGCCTGGGACCTGATCCCTGCAGCGCTCCGCACAGCAGGACCTCCACTCGCCCGGGGAGCACCCTGCCTCCTTACTGTTCTCACCTCCTGGGTTACAGAGAGGGGTACCCAGGCGTACCATGGCTCCGCTGGGGCAGGAGCAGAGGAGGGAGACTCCATTACAGGAGGAGATTAGGGCCTGGTCCAAGTCTGGGAGATGGTGTGGGGTTGACTATGGCATGGGATGAGAGCCTGGGCATGGAGAGGCAAAGCAGTGACAAGATGGTCGCACAGGACAGAGGCATGACTGCCAGCGCCTTCGTATCTCTGCCACCTACTGCCCTGCGGCCATCGCATGCCAACATGCCAGGCAACGCAGGAGCACAGAGAACGAACACTGGTCCATGTCCCCTTCCTTGGAGGGCCTCCAGCTCAGGCCAAGCCGGGTGCAAGAGCAAGGTCCATCCCCACACACAATGGGGCCGGCACTGACGTGGCAGCTCAAAGGCAGAGTGCCAGCCCCTCCTGCTGCAGCACTCCCCACCAGCCAACGTCTTCTCCACATCCACAGGCTGACCCCTGCCCGGCTACTTCAGCACCCCAAGCCAGTAGAGCCCCCAAACTCACCTGTTTGTGCATCGTGCGCTGCTTCATCTCAGGGCTGTCGCCCTTGGAAGAGGAGGACTGCTGACGGAGACGAGCCCCACTGCCAGGCCAGTCCGGCGAGGAGGACATCATGCTGCCACTGGCGGGCCGCTGGTATTGAACCGTGTTCAGCAGGGAGGGCGGCGTCCGGCCCCGGGTGACAGGCGGGGGCGGCGGGGGCGGCTGGTCTATCCGCCTCTGCGGTCCGGCGCTGTTCTGCCGTGGCATGGTGGGCTGGCCGCCCTTCTCCGTCAGCGAGAGCTGCCGGCGGGCCAGCTCTCCCGTCCGGCGGGTGAAGTCCTCGCTGGCGGTGGGGGCGGCGAAGCCATGCTTGTTGGCCGTCAGCTCCTCACTGTTGCTGTGGGAGCTGAGCGAGCTGTGGCACTCGGAGCCGGAGTCGCCCAGGCCGCGGGGGGAGAGCGGCAGCCCGGCAGCCATCTGGTAGACGGGGTTCTGGAAGGAGAGGGGTGCCAGGAGCTGGGGCCGGCCCGGCGCGCTCTCACTGCTCGGCGTGGTGGGGGTCTGGCCCACCCGGCGCACGGTGGCCATGCCCGTCACGCTGTTCTGCTGAGTCCGTGTGGTCCATACGCCCTGCAACTGCCCAAGGGACGACTGACTGTCATTGAGGGAGTCAGCTGTGCCGGGCGCGTTGGCCCCACTGTCCAAGAGCCGATTGTCCTGCAAGTCCACCATGGACAAACTCTTGCTGCCATTAGACATCTGCACGTCGGGCTCATTGGCCTCTGAGTAACTGGAGCTTCGGGCAGGCGAGGGCTGGGCCCCAGCAGACCTTGTGACAAAAAACAAGTCCTTGTTTTCAGGGGTTGGAGATGGTAACCGTGTGAAATCTATCAGACTGCGGGGAAGTCAGTGCGTAAGGAAGAGGAGAGGAAAACAAAACAAAAAAGAAGAGTTGTGAATGCTGCACCGGAGCAGGAAAACGAAATCACTCAGAAGAAATCAGCGAGGCGCAGCATGGCCAGGGGACATCACCCAGCCCCTGCGGCAGGGCGGGCCTGGGGAGGGGCTGTGTGAGGGCGGCAGGGAGGGCGGAGGGGTGCAGGGGAGCCCTGGGCCAGCCTTGCAGGAGCAGGCAGGGGAGCTGGGGTGTGCGTGTGCGAGTGAGAGCATCGCAGGCACGCTCGGGGGGCTCTGCCTGCCTGGCTGGATCTGCTCATCACGCTGACAGCACGGGTCATGCCTTGGGCTTCCAACTGGCTGGATTCCACACCGCCATCATGCACCCTGCTCTGTACCCAGGCAGCATGCTGCCGAGGGCACGCTGCCTGCCCTCTGTACAGCAGGGACCCCCCCGATCCACGCTGAGCCTCCACAGGTCAGATGGAGAGCTCTGAGAGCAGGGCTAAAGCCTACAACTGCAGGCTGCCCACCCGCTCCTCCTGCCATAGCACACTCTCGTGCAGTATTGATTGCTTGGGGATAGGAAGAAAGAGCTTTGCAGTAGCTTAATGTGAGTACACTGCTAATCAAAGATGGTGCATTGTAAGCAAGTATTTGGGTGCAAGCATATTGTCAGAGAGCCTCCACAGCATTAGATTTAAATAATTGTACCTCACGCTGAGAAGCATTAGAGATGAAAGCTCTGATTAGAGTGAGTCCAGCCCCATTGCTGCCTTTCATTCCTAATTAAACTGTTAAATATTATGTAGTTCCCCCTTACATACTATTTTACTAGCACAGTCTTTCAATTTGTGTGGGCTCCATTTCATTTTCCACAAACAGAAACATTATAGGTCTGCAGCAGAGTCATCTTCCCCGTGAATGGAACTCCATACATAATTAGGCCAAAAAGCACGTTGGGTGACTGCATCCATGAATCACTGCTCACCATTAAGAACACACAGCACTCCCAAAACTGGACAGAGTAGGCTGGAATTCATTGTTAGGCCTCTACAGCCTAGTTAGAAACATGTCCAGATTTGGATCTCAGTGAATTCAGCACATACCCCACATCTTAAAAAGATGGGTAAGGCCAACCCTATAAATCTCACGTACTCCAAGACCTAATGAACTTAACAGCCATACCCATCACGCTGAGGTTGGCACAGACAGGCCCTCATGCCCTCACAGGATGAGCATTTTGCTTCTGCAGCTACATCTCAACAGCTGAGACCAGAACTGCCAAGCTCTCCATTTCCCAGACCACATCCCCAGTTCTGGCTCTCAAGGGACCCAGAACGGGTCCATGTCCCTGTGCTGCCACCACAGCTTTGTCTGTCTTCAGAGCCAAACTGCATCCAGCATCATTCCACGATCGGAAGGTCGAGTCAATGCATCAGCCAGCTCCACGCTATGCCCTGTCCTGCCTGTGCCTGCAGGTGCCCAGGTTTTGGGAGTAAATGGATATTCAGTATTTCCCTGGTCTGTGGCCAGGCCACTTTGATGCTCTTACCCAGATAAGTCATTCTCGATCACCATTTTCTGCAGCCCTGCAGAGATGCTGTTGCCAGCATTGGGTGTGGATGCGGCGTGATCAGTCGTGACCGAGACCTGCACGCAGGCTGGGTTACTGAGTGCAGAGTTGACATCCCTCAGGATCCGAGGCAGAGGCCCGAGCTTGGTTGCAGTGCCCTGGGCAGCAGAGAGAGCAGAGTTACTCCCCACATCTTCTAATTTCACTAGAGAACTGTGGGCTCTGCCAGTTGCTGGACACTCTTCGGTGAATCCCATTAACAACATTCATTTTCTCCATCATTTACCCCCACTGCTGAGGCTATGGGATGTCCCAGGACATGTGGCTTTAGGAACCATTAGTGGGGCAGAGGAAGTAAGTGTGATTAACAAAGTTCAGACACAGATGAAGCCAGCTAGAGCCAAGCCTGAGCCAGGGCTCTTAACAAAAAAACTTTTAACTAAAAAGAAACCTTTTGACTCTGCTGGGACAGGCAAAATCCTGCTGTTCAGGGGCTCTGTCTTCTCATCCATCCTGCCCCCGCATCTTCACCCTCCCCAAAATAAACAGCAGAGGAGGGGGAAGGGCTAGACTCACCTGCCTCAAAGATGGATGTACAAAATGAGCTACTCCTGCAGCACAGCGAGGGCTGAGGACGTGCTCAGGGTAACAGCTGCGCTGTGCACAACTAGAGCTAAGGGACCTGCTGGCATGGGGAGGTGGGAGGTGTGGCACACCTTCAGGCTCCCCCCAAAGCCTGCCCCTTCGATCCCCCTCCAGGTACCTGTTCCAGCTGAGAAATGACTTCCCAGAGCAGCGAGTGCAAAGTGGACAGCTCCCGGCCCAGGTCGATGTAGCCTTCGAAGCCAGCCGTGTTCGAGATGGTTTCGGGATTGGAAATCTCCAGGAGGAATCTCTGCATGTTAGTCCATTCGTGTTCCAGGAACTGATTCATGAAGGACATGTATTCCTCTTTGCTGCCAAACCTACAGGGACAGCAGAACGAATGTCAGCTCAGCCCCGCACACTCAGCCTGCAGGCAACAGGACAGGTGGGCACACGGGCAGGTGAGGATATGCCGCAGCCTTCCTCCGGCATCTGAACCCTTCAAAGCCTTCGGGATCCCTGGGATGCCAGCAGGCACCTGGTGCACCTCCCTGATCATGGAACCAGAATGAACTCCAGCCTAACCCAGCAAATCCTCACCAGTGGGGGATCTCCGCAGTGGAAGGGAAGGTGAAAGCTAGAGAAACAAAGCTGTTCTTGGCAGCAGAGTGTGCCTTACTGCTGGGTCAGGGCACAGCCTCCGGAAACAGGACCTGTCACTGGAAATAAAGACACGGCAATACCAAGCACCATCAACTGACTGCAGCCCAGTGAATGGGGTGACAGGAACCCTGCACTCTCCCATGGGCTCTGAGGTTAACCCCAGCAACGCCAGCTGCTGCTGCTCCAGCAAAACTGCTCCTGGGGAGCCAGGGCCTGCCCGTGTGTCCCCTCAAGCTTCCTGCAACCTCTTCCCACCCTCCAAGCACTCCTGCTTGCAGTTAGATGTCTTATTTAGAGCACAACAGGGAGGGTCTTGTGGTTCAACTGTACCAGCAGTGGCTGATGCTGTGCCAGTGCCAGCAAGGCTCGGCTTGGCTACATGCCATCCACAGGACAGCTCAGCTTGATCCCTTCAGCTTGACTAATGTCAGCTTAGTTAAAGTGCCTTTCCTGCAAAGCAGTGAAAAAATCTGAAACCCCTTTAGTTAGGGATTGGTCAGAAATATGGAGAATTTCTGTCATCTAGTGTAACACACTTGTATGTCTTCCATCTGTGTCTGCGTGCGTGTGCACATCCCTCACGGGGAGCGTGTGGACTGAGCTAGTTTCCAAATCTAAGAAGCTTGAGATGGAAACAATCCATTCACGTTTCAGAAAGCTCATCATTCTGTTATCAGAGCTCAGGATAAGGAGCTCAGAGCTGCAGCCAGTGGAAAGATTTTCAGAAATCTCTCGCTTTGTTTCCATCAAACCGATGAGCTTAAGTTAGAAATTGATAGTGTGCCCGTTCTCATGCCTTCACAGTTCAGCCAACAGCATTTTAACAGAAGAGAAGGTCCCAGAGCCCAGAGGGAAGGGCCAGCTTCTGTGCTAGACACAGCACTGCTGTGGTGTGGGCTCAGGTCCTGCTGGTGCCTCCAGTGGGACGCGGGCAGTGCCCCACTGTCACTGGAGAAAGCACTTGGCTGTGCTGGGGCGTTCCCAACACCACCCTGCCTGCTCGTGGTCGGAACAGCCTGTTTTCCTGCTCATAAAACACGTCCTGTTTTGGAAACTCAAATGATCTCCCTGACCCAGGAGTGAGGGAATGGGTCCCAGAGAGACGTGGGGGGAAAGCCAAAGGGGAACAAACAGGCGCTTTCCATGGAGGAAAGGAGCGACCGTGGTGGGACTCCCCTCTCCAGACCTCCCCATCCCTCCTGCACCCCAGCTTACTTGGCAAAGTTGGCAAGGTTCTGGGTGACCTTGGCAATGAGGGTCAAAGTGCGTGCGGTGCGGTCATCCGGGTACTCCTGCAGGAGACTGAACAGGGACGGGGACATGATGGCCGGACAGAGGAACCGGAGGAACAGGGAGGCACTGATCAGTCGCTCGCTGATGTCCGGGCGGCCTCGGTTGCTGCATTCTTGTCTCCATGAGGCAAAAACTTCTTTGAGCTCCCTTGGGAAGACACTGAAAGGACAGAAGGACATGTAGGGACAGCAAGTTCATGGCCAGGGGGTTCAAACTGCCACACAGCAGTCACTAAACACAGGGCCCATGTTTAAACACACCCCAACCTGTACAGCAGTATGGCCCTGTCACCCTGCAGATCCATGGCAGCACTGCTACCCACACCAGCCACGTCTTGTCCTTGTTTTTTGCTGAGTGTCCATCATGAGACTCAAATCGCTCAGGAAAAAGCAAATCCGCTCCGTCAAGTTGTAAGAGGAGCAGCTTTCATCTGCCTAATGGTCCTGGTGGGGCTGGGTGCCAGACCCCCAGGCAGCTGGGAAGGCAGAGGTATGAAATGACCCGTGCAAAAGCAGCTCACAGCGAGGCAGCTGGCTGGGTCATGGGGAACTTCACCAGGAGAACTCAGCCACCGAGGTGGAGAGTGTCTCCTGAAGAAACACAGCACTGTGGGACCCTCTTGTCAGGAACACTAGCAGTACAGGGGTCACCAGCACCGCTGGTGCCTGGAGGGAGCTGTGCCTGTTGTAATACTCCTATTCAAGCACCTGGATGAAATCCCACTGTGACTAGCACAAACACAGAGCCCCACTGGAGTTACTCCAGCCTTGTAGCTGCACAGACGTCAACCCAGTTTTCCCGGATACCAGAATTCCCCAGGGCCCAGAAGCCACTCACTGCAGCAGCCCTTATCGCTGGAGGAGAACTTGCTGCCTGTTTGTGCTTGGCCCTCCCCAGCTCCCTGCTCCCACCTCATCCTGTTCCCAGCACATATTATTTATTCAGCTGGATACTCCCACCCTCGGGACTGGGCTGGCAGTGGGTCCCACCTCGCTGCTGCTGGTCCCCAGGGTGCCTGGCATGCAGCTCCCCCCAGCCCTGGAGCCTGCCCCGGCCAGCAACCACTGTCTTTGTTTCTAAACCAGAGCTGTTTACCCACAGAGCTGCCTGGCACAAAGCAGACTGGGAAGGGGTCAGCCTCCATTTTAGGCCATAAATCTCCTTAACAAGCAGCCACTCCAGAGGTCTGTTTCCCAGTTTTGCTGCAGGGACTCTTTGGGAGAAGCCAAGTCAGCTGGCTTGGCACCCCTGTCCCCCTCCCAGGGACTAACTGTCCTGTGGCTGAACCTCCTGCGAGCCAGGAAGAGAAGCCATGGGAGCTGCATGGCCAGAGACACCATCTACTGTCGGGCAGCAGCACGAACCAGGTGGGAGCCTCTAAAATGGCGGAGCACTCAGAGCAAACAACGCAGCCGTGCACGCTGCCCTGCACCAACAGGCCTCTGGGCAAACACAAGGGTGCTCTGGGTGAATACCATGGTGCTCTGGGCAAATCACAGAATGTGTAAGCTTGGCAGGGACCTTTAGAGGCCATCTAGTCCCACCCTTCTGCAGTAAGCAGGGATATCTTCACTAGGACAGGTCACTCAGAGCCCCATCAAGCCTGACCTTGAATGTCCCCAGGGATGGGGCCTCCACCACCTCTCTGGGCAACCTGGGCCAGTGATCCACCACCCTCACACTGAACACTCAGATCCTGCCCTGTGTTGGTTCTACGCCTTCACATTCACCCTGTGCTTTATAAATAACATTAACCGGCGTCTTTGGCTGGATGAATTCTCCCCTGTCTTTGGCTTGCTCCACACAATCAGACAAAGCCCTTTTACTTCATGGGATTTGCCCAGAAACAGGAGAATCCTTTAAGCAATTTAAGGCTTGAATGATCAGGACAGGTTGTCCTGTTACTGGAAAGTAACCCCGAAACATCCGCACCGGCTGCACACAGCCCGTGAGGGCTGCTCACTGTCACAGCCTGGGAGGCCAGCAGGGTTTCACTGCGTACCAGTGGGTAGAATTCAGTTAGCTGCCTCTCTGTGACAAACGGGCCTGTAATTCATTACCCAACTTTCCAGTAACGAGCTTCCTTCCACATGCTGAAATTCTGCTTACACCGAAACTTTCCAGATGTCCAAATTATGTCATAATTATAACAATTTTCAGTTATTGTAAACCTCTTCCCTCTCCCTGATGCTCTCCAGCAGATGAGCAGGCAGGCTCTGGCACTCTACTCCAAGCGCGACCGTTAGCTGTCAGGATACTTTGGCCAAGCCTGAACACTCATCAACCCAATTAATCCCATGAACCACTGAGCACAAAGGACGGAGGGGGAACCACGCAGCAGCCGCTCGGCTGCCCCAGCCTCCTGTGGAGGAGCAAACTACCCTGACTCACCTCAGGCCACTTTTCAAGCCTATTTTGCGAGTCACCTTTTAGTGCTGCTTTGGGTATTTTTAGGGAAACATTAATTCAAACAATATAATCCACTGGTGGAGAAAAGCAGCGAATCCCTCCTTGGAGAGCAGGTAAATGCCATTCCTGTGTCAGAGTGTTATTAATTGGCCCAGGGTAAGGTAAAGGATACCTGTAAGGACTGCACTTTACTGCTTGTTTGCAGTAAAGTGCAGTCTGGGTGGGCTTGCCCTCCCCCTGAGCAGCACTATGAAAAACAATTCCTTCCCAGGGCACACTCAGTATCCTGGGAGATTACATATGATGAGTTTTCAGACATCAACACAACAGCTGGGATAGGAAAGAAAATGTGAAATCCTTATTATCAAAGACTTCCTTCCTCCAGGATCATCCTTAGCCGATGCTCTGCCACAACAGTGTTGCTACTAAATTTATTAATAAAAGCTAAGCCCAGGCTTTTAAGCAGGAAGCCTGCAAATCCAGCAGCGAGACAAACCGGTCATTTTCTCATACGATCAGGACAAGAGTCTTTGGGTATGTCAGGAAGAAGCAGGAAGAAATGGTTTCAATTTCTCCAAGTAAAAAGAGTCCCAAGCCCATTTTTTCCCCCCTTTAAGGCAGAATCCATAACGGCCTCACAGACTCCGGGCTCTGCGTCCCTGGGACTGAGCAGTGGGTAACACGATGAACACAACCACACTTAGCAGCCACTGCCAGAGCACAACAGGACTACCTTACTCCCATCAATTCTGCACATTCGGGTCTGCCCCAACTAGTCCAGGCTGTGGGCCAAGGAGGTGATGGGGTCCCCACCGCCCTGGGGCTGGGAGGGGTTAACCCGGAGGGACGCAGGGTGCTGAGCAATGCGGGACTAAGAGTAGCATCCTCCTGGGTTGCAGAACTCTGCAACAACACCTGCCTCAGGAAAAGCTCCCTGTGCTGGGCAGCTTCCTCAGAGGCAGGAGTGCCAGAGTCCCTGCCTGCTGCAGAGAGCGCTTCAGAACTTTGCCTGACACTCTGGGCAGAGTCCATCAGTCTGGTCCAGGCTGACTCCTTACGTGGGCAGGAGGCCCAGCACATGCATCCCTGCTCTCTATTCCAGACCTTCGCACTGTTGGCATCAAGTCCTTCTGTGACTCAGTCTCCCCAGCAAAGGCATGTTCCCCCGAGTCCAGCTGGGGCTGTGCTCCAGTAACCCTTCGGCACCCACCAAAACCAAACGCGATGGAGAACCAGTGAGGCTGTTGGACCCCCAGAGCAGATCCTCCAACCTATGGCTGAGCAGGAGCTGCTGTCTCACCCCCTCACCATCCTCATCCTCGCCCCCAAACCACCGTGACTCCCTCACATGCTGCAGGGAACAGGCAGGGCCCCGCAGCTCTCCCCCCAAAGCCAACAAGCTGCCCGTCAGCACAGCTGAGGGACAAGATGGACTGTGCCACCCCTGTCCCACACAGTGGCTCTGCCTCTGTGCCAGCCAAGGGTCCGCGAGGGAGTGATGCTCACGGGGTACCCACCAGTAGGAGTTGATGATTTTGCAGAAGGCCAGCTCGCAGCACATTTTCAGGTTGCTCTGGTGCTCAGGAAGGTCTGAAGATGAACACTTACTGGGATCCACCTCACAATTCTCATCTGATTCATACAGTGCCTTGATGAATTCCCCTGTAAAACAGACAGTCGGCGATGGGTTTTGGAGACCTAAGAGTCACAGCTGTTAGGCAATTCTGTTCCTAAGCCCCAGTGCCCTCTGTCCTGTCACACTGCCTCAACAGAATCTGGGTATGAGAGCAGGCGGTGGCAGCTCCCAGGGCAGGCTGTGCCCCAGCCTTCAAGATCGCCAGGCAGACCCAGGAGCAGCCAGCGCTGCCTCAGGAGCTACACTGACAGCACAGCACACCCCACAGAAAGGCACCCACGCTCCTCAGGAGCACGTTTCATCCCTCTTCCCCAGTTGGCAGCTCTGCCTCTGTGGCTATGGGCTATTGCATCAGAGCTCCTCTGCCAAAACACCCACTTCCCCAGCCTGCCCCAACCCACCATTACACCAGTGCCAGAGACGCTCCCCGGGGCTAATCCAGTAGGAAGTATGCTGGCAAGTTCTGTGGTTATTTGTAGGATGGCCTGCTACTTCAGACTGTGCACTGGCACTGAAAAGCCAGAGTGATTCACAGGAGAAATAGGTAATTAAAGGAAAGAAACAATCTACTTGGTTTATTTTGAGCTGAACATCCCACAAAATTAAGTTAAAATATTTCTCTGGGTGTCCCTGCACTCCTGCTCACTGCCTGGCTGCTCCTCACCCTCACTGGGACTTACATGGTGGGGCTGCCTTGCCAGTCCCAAGCTCTCTCACCACCTCTCACACTGGGGTACGAGGGCACAGAGCCCTAATGCCTGGGCTGCTTCCCACTGCCTCCCCCATATCTGGCTGGGGATGGCAGCTCTCCATCCCAGCCAGCACACATCCATGTCTGGGGACCAGGGGATAGGAATAAGAGGCAGTGTTCAGGTGGGGACCCAGGTGATGTCCTGGGAGAAAGGTTTGCTTTGATCCTCCTTTAATTCCAGTTGGTTTGCTCATCTCCTACGTCCTGTGCCTCTCAGATTTTCCCATCCTCCTGGTTTTTGCCCACTCTAGTCTGCATTCCTCTCCTACTGCCAAAACAGGTTTTAATTCCACACTGGAGAGGCTCTCCGATGTATTTCCAGCTCTGCCAGGACGCTCTGGGGCCCCTCCACTCACCTCCAGGTGATGCCCACTGCTATTATCCAGCCCTATGACTTGCTCCTGCTTCACGGTTTAAAGGCAAGTGCCGTGCTGTATTGTGCTACCCTGTGACATGCAGATGATGAATCATCTCGCTGATAAAAGGCCTACACAGGATCGGGGCCCCAACAGCGAGCGAGAACCCCAGGCTCCTCCTGTCCTAGATGGAGCCGGCTCGGCAGCACTCGTGCTGAGCCCCAAAAGGGGAATAGTTCAAAATCCTCTGCTGCCACTGATCTGGCTTTTTCAGTAATTTTATGAGGTAATCTACGTACAGACTGGCCTTCAACCAGAGAGCATTACAAGGCAGAAATGAATAATATTCCTTTTCCTATTCCTGTGGGCTGCCTCTTGGTTTCACAGGATTGCTCAGCGATCTCCCTTTCCCACCGTTGTCCTTATTATCTTAATGAAGTGTTTACAGTACTTTGCTCCTCGCTAACGTTACACAAACCCATTAGCAGGAACCCAACACACTGAGAAATGTACAGCTCAAGAGAAACCCTGCTCATCCCACTGCCAGGATGTGGATCCAATCTAGGCGCTGAGGTTCAGATGTAACACTTCAAAGGAAGCCTCTCCCCATCCTTGTGCTGTGCTGGCTGCACACAGCGGCACAGCGATTCCTTCCTGACCTGCCCAGAAGCAGAAGCTCTAATTATTTTCATTTGCATCAAGAGAAATATTTTTGGAGACATAAACATAGCCAGCACTTAAAAAAAAAACCACCCCAAAACACCAGGAGGGTTCTCAGTGCCATCCGGGAGGCAACTCATCACTGTAACTGGGGAGATTTCATCTGACTCACTGGTGCTGCGAGGAACCGGGGGAGCATCTCTGGCGGGGGTGTGCAATCAGGGAAGGATTCAATCAGCTGCCGTGACACTGCCAGTGCTGAGACAGAAGACTTGGCAGGCAGCATAATGCCTTCAAATATCAATTTGTTATCTCCTCTGAAAGCAGATCAGAGCACCAGCTCCACGGTGACCTTCACCTGGGAGCAGGGAGCTGCCTGCTGCAGCTGTGGCTGTGGCCTGGGCTCAGACCACGCTGCCAGAGAAACTCATGGCAGGTAAATGCTGGTGTCTCCTGTACCATCAGGGCTCAGCTGATGGTCTCTACCATGCAGAGCACTCCACAGCTTCAAGGAAGACCTCCCTGGGTGAGATGTGCCAATGCTCTGTACGTACCTAAGGCATCTTGCAAGTATTTCTGCCCCACCAGCTTCAGGTATTCTTCGATTGCTTTGGTGGCCAGTGTATTCTCCCTGAAAATGAGATGCTCATTCTCACCACAGCGATCAACTTCAGACATCATCAGGTCAGTCAAGAAATCCTGGAAAGCAAAGCCCACGGTGGGTCACCATGCACCGACATACGCTTTGTTCAGCACGGCAGGCAGCCTCCCCTTCTCTGGAGAGGTCTCCCCAACATAAGGCACAAAAGGGAGTGGAGGTGCTGCATCACTGCCAGCCTGACCTCTCTTCTGTCTCTCCAGCCTCACAGAGACAAGAGAAGGAAATTCTCTGGAGAGCCACCACCTTTGCACCCCAGCGTTTCATTCATGCCACATGCCACGCTCGCCCCTCTGTCAGTGCCGGTTTGCGGTTGGGTCTCCTATCAGCCCCACATTTTGTGGGCAGAACCTTTTATTCACTGTTAACCTGGCTGCATTTGGTGTCCAGCTGCACTGGTGGCATGAGAGGAGGAGCACACTGAGACATCCTGAGCTGTGCCTGCAGGTAAGGGCTGAGAATCCAGCCTGCAACATGCACCAAGATGCTCAGCTGTCCTATTTCCTTAGTACTCATGGGAAGAAACCCCAGTGCCACAGCACATATTTTTGGGGCACATTTTTGGTCTGATGCGCACATGACCAACTACTGTGTGATTTTATAATCCCCTGTGCTGCAGAGTGATGGAAGGGGCGAGCAGGAGCAGACCCAGGCTGACAGCTGCCCTGTGCATCAGCCTGGGCTAGCGAGCCACGGCTTCTCATGGAACACCGGCACTCCAGACAGAGCTCCATGTCTGCTCCAGCAACAGCGTTAACTGCTTGGAGAGGGTCACGTAGCTCCCCGTGCATTCTGCTGACAATCCACTGTGTGGTGTGATACCCAGCGTGCCTGGTTAGTGCTAACGCAGGAGCGATGCCATGTGGGGTTTAATGCTAATAAGTATTTGGCTTCTGCTCCCTGCACTGCTAACAGGGGAGCAGCTCTGCACCCCTGCCCAGCTCCTCGCTGCGATGGGTGCCCAGAGGGTCGCCCTCCTCCCACCCAGCATCACTCAGCTGGACCCCGGTGACAAAGGGGAACAGGCTGCTGGCACTGCCCTGCTTCCCCGTGCAGGAGACAGCACAACACTGACACAGAGATTCACTCCCACAGCAAAGGGCACCTCTCTCAAACTGCCTTCCTCCAAACCAAAATCACCTGCTCAGCAATAACCTTCCACTAAGCAACTCTCCTTCATTTGATGTGACTGCACCAGATGTGACCTGGCAGGGGCAGCAGGACCCCCCAGAGCTACTGCACAGGGACCCAAGTCCCTGTCATCCCCACGCCGCTCCGGGAGCCCCATTCCCTGCCAGCTGCTCTCCGGGATATTTGCAGAGGAGACACTGAGCTCCATTCCACTTTTCACATGGACAGTCAAGGTTCCACAAGCAGCTTCCCCTGAACCCAACAAATTCATATAATTGAATCCCCGGGCCCTTCATTCTGCCCCACCAAAGACAATCCAGGCGATGGGCAGGTATCTCACCCATGTGGAGACAAAGGAGGAAGGCTGGTGTCTCTGCAGCACCCTCCTTCCCACAAGACAGCAGCTGGGACCAACATACTGCTGTGACCTTCTTAAGAGAGCCTCCAACAAGGTCAAAGAAGGAGCTTTGGGGGTAAAAAACCCACTGCATCACTTCTATTATTTCAGGATCCTGTTCCTCAGATCCTGCTATGTCTGCAACGCACCGGCAGCTGCAGAGGCAAAAATCCCTCCTGGAAGCAAAGCACATGCCTCCCCCACCCCAAGTTCCTCTCATTCTGCCCCTTTTATCAGTCAAGTTGGAATGAAACTTTAAACCCCTGCTCAAATCCCACTCGCTGCTATCTGGGTAACTCTATCACCTTTATCTTCCTGGGGCTCTCCCGGGGTATGTTTCAATTCCAAGCCACAGCTCAGGCTGACACAAGGTGCTGATTCTTAATTAGCAGCCGCTGACCTTGGCTTTGCTTGATTCTCTTTCCTGTCACTTTCCCAACATACTAATTATCTCAGGAGCACCGAGTTTTATAGCTTCTCTTAGCCAAGGGTTTGCTTTATCCCCCTTCTTGTCAGCAGAGGACTGGCTGCGGCGGGATGCGGGGCCAAGCTGTGATGCACAGCCCTGCTGCGAGCGGAAACCCAAGGGCCAAGCTTCCTCAGTGAGAACCTGAGTCTCCCTCATTTTAGCTGATCTGTGGAATTCACTAGAATTTAAAATGAGGCAAAACTCCAGCGTGGGACTCAACACAAAGCCAGAAAAGATCCCCTGAAACCGCAGCTGCCGTCGTTATTCCCTATGGATCCCTCGTTTCCCAAGCGGAAAGGAAAGCTGCCAAAATCCCAAAGAGCCCCATTACAGCACAGCACCCCAAGCTGGGGTTTAAGGCAGCAGAAGCCAGCCCTTAACTGACCAGGGCATGGAGGTGAGAGCCAGGATACCCCAAGAGCATCCCCCATGCCAGGGCTCCTCACCATCCGCGGCAGGTCCAGCCTCCTGCAGCTGCAGCACCCAACCCCAGCCCCAGCTCCAAGATATGTCAGGGATCAAAACACCCACGGCCAGTGTCCCTGTGTGAGCAGAGCTCTGCTGGCAGCAGGAAAGGAGCCTTGGCCGGGGGTCAGTTCCCATGACATCCCACAATTTCTGTCCCAGGGCTGTCTTCCAGATCTCTCCTTCCCGCCGCAGAAGTAAGCCACATCAGCTCTGGATCACACGTCTGGTATCTCTGCCTTAAGTACACCAGCAGCAGCGCTCGGAAGACACAAATGGAATGCAAATACTCGTTGGATCCCTCCGGGGGCCTCACTCACCCACATACAAGGCTCTGAATAAAATGCAATAACTAAAGCCAATAAAAGTCCCTGTTTCTGAGCAGCAGAGATCAGCGGGGGGTTGTTTTTAGTTAGGGCCCCTGGCAATGGAAGAAAATAAGATGCTTTATTTCATTACATTGGAGTCGAGAGGGGAAGGAAAAGGTCTACAGTAAAAATTAAGGGCTGTGGCAGTGTTCTTCAGGCTTGCTCCAGTGTTTATTTTTAGGCTATTTCCTTCAGACTGGACACAGCTGAACCCGTGCGACTTCAGTCACTGCTCATACCCCACTAAAGAAGAGCTACTCATAAATAAATAAATCCAGAGCATGACAGCACAAGGCTGCGCTGGTTTCCAGCACGTTTCCAACAAGTCAAGCATGAGCCCTCAGCAGTATATGCTATCCTCAGAGTGCTCCTCCTGTCCTCTGGAAACGCACCCAGGACTTCGGCTGCTGGAGTGGCAGCCCAGACCCTGCAGCAAGCATCAGGCACAGCCCTCAGCATCACCTCAGCGCTTGCTCAAAGCGCTTCCAGTGCTGCCACTTCCCCTCTGCCCGAGATGCCCGTGCTGCTCCACAGCTCATCTCCCCACATCCTCAGCCAGCATCCTCCAGATGGTCACCCCCGGCTGCACATCACCCCCAGCACCCACCCTGCCTGCACAGGACAGCCAGCAGCTGGCATCAGCATCAGTACAGGGACAGCCTGCATTTGAAAGTGAAGTCCACCAAGAGAAAAGCCAATACCTGCTCAAGAAAACAACCCTTCACAGCCTGTGTCAACAGGGCCAAGGAAGCAACTAACTGCACTGCCCAAACACAAAGCATGGGAAGAAAAAGCTTCTTCACAGGGGATGAAGCCAGAGCAGAGCAGACAGCTAATTCTCACATCTGACTGACAGCCCTGCCTGCCCAGAGACCCTACCCCTCGGCCCCATGCATGCTGCTGGGCCGGGGGGGCTGAGCCCCCCATAGGGCTTCCAATTTCCACTTGCCTGTGCCAAAGCATCCCACCTCCCCCAGGTGAGGGGGTCTGTCTACATCAGCCATCCCAGTTCTGAAGGGGTGTGTGGGGGGGGTGTCACTGGGCAATGCCTCTCTCCCCCAGCTCCTCAGCCCAGGAGGCGGCAGGACAGAGCCAGACAGTGCCTGGCATGGCAGTGGTGAGAGCTGGAGTGTTTCCTGGGCAGCGTCTTTCCAGAGATGTTACCAACAAGCAACACAGGTTTCACAGGATGTATCCCATCTGCACCTGGGAAGGGCTGTGCCCCTCCCCATCCTGGTGCAGGTCCTCCAGCCTGTGTCTTGTGGACAGGGTGTCAGAGGGCAGATGAGATCTGTGGCCCCACACTCACTGCTCGGGTCACGCACCCCTCTGGGCTGGGGCTGATTGCTCCCAATATCGTTAACTGACGGCAGATTGACTTTGAAATAATAAGGTTCTCCACATCACAAGCCTGATTAATAGGATTGACTTAACCTTAAGAGGATTGAATTGATAAAGGTAATAAGATTACTGCTTATTTCAAAGAGTCCAGCTGGGCTTTTATGCAAAGGTGAAGAACACCAGAGGCTGGGAGGGCTGTAGGGTACAGGTGGACGAGTGCTAGGGCACACCTATGTGTCAGCATGGATGGTGCTGAGCTGTGCAAGGAGAGTGTCCAAGGGGCAGCAACTGGGTCCTGGGCAGACAGTGAGAAAGGATGGACCCCAGCAACCAGCGCTTGACCCTTCACTGCCACTCAGTTCCTCTGTGGAGCTGTTCTGGGCACTCCTCTGCCAGGAAACTCAGCCATGTTCCCTCCTTTCAATGCTGGAGGTCGTCCTCTACACTTCTGGCACCTTCTAATTCAAAAAGGGAAGTGGCAAAGTGATGGCTAATGCACAGGACTCTGTGTCCATCACCTTGCTCATGGCACAAAGAAAACTTAACTGAGGGATGTGGACATGCTGTGCAACCACACGCTGCCCCAACAGCCAGAACCCTGATCTGGGCAGCAGCTGCTCAGCCTCTTCTCCATCCTTTCACCAACCTGACCACTGTGCTCAGGGATGGGGAAAACGGGCAGTGGTGCTTGTAAAGCTGATTCAGAGCCTTGCTAGCTCATGTATGGCTGCTACAAAATATCAGGGAGATAAACTCTTTGGGGGGGGAATGATAGGGCTGCTGCCAGTACAGCTGAACACGTGCAGCATCCTTGCCTCCCCATGTCTCAGCCTTCCCACATAAGGGAGCAGTGCTCCCACAAAAGCACCGACCAAGCCCTGGGGCCATCACCCCCTGAGCCCAGTCATGCCACCCATCTCCCTGTCCCCTCCCTGAGCTGAGCAGTCACTTGAGGTCCTGCACCTGAAGCCGGCATGGCTCTGACCACACATCCCCATCGCCAGGGAAGGCAACGCAGGGAGTCTCCAGCAGGCTCACAGGGGGGAGTAAATACATCTGCTCCACTGAAGCAAATCCTTGCAGCATAAACAAACAGGGACACATGTTTACTCTTCACTCCATTCACAACACAATAAATATTTATTTCAAGTGAGCAGCTGGTTAGTTAAAGCTTTGTCTAATGCTTGGTTTGATCGACCAACCGTTTGGACAAGAGCGGGTTTTTTAATGTATTTACTGCTATGAACTGAGCTCCAAGCGCTGTAAGACAGCCCCAAAATGAATCTAAGCATGGGAAATATTCCAGAAGCATCCAAAGTCACCACTGGTCTTGCTTTGGGAAGGATGCAGCAGCCTATGTGTAACCACATCCCAGAGGCCACATCAAGTCCTGCCAACGGAGGGCTGAGCGCTCCTAGGAACGTCAACGATGGCAGCAGGAGAACTTTTAATTATGAATCTGTGCCTTTCATCTACGAGTTGCAAAACATACACAGGTAGGAGACATCTCCCCACACCCTTACAGGTAACTCTAACCAGGAAGATGAAGCACACAATAAGTCAGGGACAGATGCCGAGAGCCCGCATCTCCACGCTCGGCCACAAAACCAGCTCACTCTTTGGGCACAGTGATGCCTCTTCCAACCCCTACTTGCCATAAATACAGACAGCAACCACATGCTATTTGCCTGGGTGGCTGGGCAGGGGTTTCCAGGCACACCCTGATGCCCACCACCCCTTACACAGCACTGAAGCTTCACCCTTTCCCAAACAGGGATCAAAGGAAGAGTGCACTTCGACTCCAGAGACTCTGGTCTCAACTTTTTAATCAAGATCACAACGGAGCGAAGCAGGGTGTTTGCAGGAAAGGGTCACCCTTCTGCTGTCTGGGGGGCTGCACGGGGATGCTGGGGCCAGGGGCCTGGCTGTGGTCAAACATATGGCATCACCCACATAGCATGACATCACAGCTCTTCCGAAGGCAACTGTGCCTGTAGCTGTGGCTGCTAAGGGATTACACCCTATTTACAGCAAACCACCACAGGAAAACAGGGCCTGAAATAGTGCAAGAGCAATCAGCTGCTAATGAGTGGGGATAGATAATCTACGGACACTGGCTCCTCGCTCCAGCTGTAACTGCTGCTCTAGTGTCAGCTACAGCAGCCAGAGCACACAGAACCCCCTTTATCAGCAAAATAAATTAGTGGTTCCACCCCTCGGGGCATGGGAGAGCTCTGAAGAGGTCACTGGGCAGGGCTCAAGGATGGAGAACCCACCTCCAGCCCCAGCAAGCTTTGGAGGTCATGGGAGGATACAGCAGCGCCAGGGTGTTCACTGCAGCTGGACTGCGCTGGGCCTGGCCCCTCACGCAAGGGCAGCAGAGGTGGGACCAGCCCCCCTTCAGCCTCAAGTCTCTCCAGGCTGCACACTGGCTACCCCGGCACCATCCCCGCTCGATGGGCTCCAGGCCCATGTGGATCTGTTCTCCTCCTCCCAGGCTCCAAACCCCATTTCAAGTCCTTGGG
Source organism: Laterallus jamaicensis coturniculus (assembly GCA_022605575.1). Classification (NCBI taxonomy): domain Eukaryota; kingdom Metazoa; phylum Chordata; class Aves; order Gruiformes; family Rallidae; genus Laterallus; species Laterallus jamaicensis. Next base: position 8,832,242 of record JAKCOX010000022.1, read on the forward strand.
AAGTGGGTGTTTTACCTTGCCACCCAGCGCCACCTCAGTGCCAGCCTGTGGTGCGGGGCAAGTATGGGCCAAAGGAGCCATGCCCTCAGCACCCAGGAGCTTTCCCAGGGGGTGGAGGGCACACCCATGTCACCCATGCTGGGGTTAGGGCATGTTGGCCTCTCCCATTCCTTTTCTTTTCAACCTTTCTGCTGCTTTCACCTTTCTCTGCCTGTCCAGCTCCCCTCCAAAGGATGCACAACCCCGTTCCCATGCTCCAGTAACTCCTGTTGCACTGACAGCTCTCTAAACCCCGCGCTAATGCTGATGGCAGGCGACAGGCAGGGAAGGCAGAAGCTCTATTTTAAAGGGGAATTCATCAAGTCTGTTTACTGTTTGCTGTGTCCCCCGTGTACAGCCTCTGGGATCTCGAGCACTGCTGCAGACATGTCTGGAAACACAGTGGCTCTCTCTGGAGCCTCTCCGGTATCGATGAGGGGAACAGCAAGAGCAGTGACAACAGCCCTCAGCCATGCCTGCACCTGATCCATGGTGATGGAGAACGGGGTGACACCCAAAGCCTTTTGCATTGTGTGAGCCACAAACAGGGTCTTTCACAGCAGTGTCACTCCCAGGAGAGCCCTGGCACTGGTGTCACTGGAGCTGCAGCAAAGAGCAGCACTGGTGCGCAGGGCTGCACCTGGGATGCTCTCCTCCTCCTTGTGTAACCATGGAGCATTTCACATGTTGTGACTCACAAGCCACTTCTGAGCCCACTGAGGGCGAGGGAGCCAAGGGGATGGGGACAGCCATGCTGCCCGGTGCCCTACACTGCTGCCTGGGGTCAGGGAGGCTTCACCTGGGCTATTTTCTCTGCTTCTGCAAAAGCTGGCCCCTGGCTTTGCAATCCTCTCAGCGAGCTTTGCCTGCCTTGAACCAGATCAGGAGGCCGAGCCACTTTTCTGCTCGACAGATGGTAACTAAACCTAATCCACAGACCCTGCCATGGTCCCAGGCAGCAGTGGCAGCTGCAGAGGCAGCAGAGCCTTGCGACTGCCCCGAAGGTGAGGGGCTCACGTCTCCTCAGCCCTGGAAAAGCCTTGGCAATCTTGCTCCTCCCCACTCCCCCATGCAGAGTTCAGGAGATGTCAACAGAGGACAACGCCAATGCTTTAACCCCTGCAATCCTGAGGCTGGCACTGCCCACAGCTCTGCCACGCCAGCTGGGGATGAAGGATGCTCCATAGCACACGACTCACACGTGCTCAGGCTTTCAGCAAGTGCCTGTGCTCCCCACTAAGGGGGTTTCCAGCTCTGCTCACCCTGCCCATACAATTACACACCACCCCTGCTCTCTGCTTCCTCCTAGCTACACCTTCCCCAGACCTGGCAGGGGATTCCCAGCCATGAAGGACATTTGGGCAAAGTGGTCCACAAAAGCTGAACTTCCACCACTCACAAATTGGCCAGCAGCGACCTGGCAACAAGCTGGGAGCACCAGGGCTTTCCCACACTGCTTCCCCCCTCACAGCTCCCTTCCAAAAGCATCAAGACTGACCCCCAAAGACTGAGAGCTGATTCAGAGACATGCATGCTCTTCAGCAGACTTTGCTCTGGAATTCTCAAGAGGCTGTTCCCTCCTGCTCAGTTCCCATGGTGCTGGATGCTTGGCGCTGGGTGCTCAGCACAGCGGCACGGCGACAGGCAGGGAGCCAGGAACACCCAGCACATGCAGGCCGCTCAGCTTAGGGCAGCACTGCTTACAGATCACCCCCAAAACCTGCCTTGGGGCTTCCCTTCCCATATCTGCCTGTTTGCAGAGTAAAAGCCTGGCCCTGGAGCCTCCAGAAGAAGAGCAAAACGGCTCAGCTGGTATCTCATGGTCCCACCGACCTCTCTGCTAATTAAGCAATTCACACTGCACACGCGACCGACTCGTTTGTAATTAAAAGCCAAATCAGAGCGCATTAATGAGGGCTAGGCATGAATCCAGAGAAAGTGCTGAGGGGCTGCAACAGGCTGCCCAGAGAGGGGGTGGGTACCCCATCCCTGGAGGTGGCCAAGGCCAGGTTGGATGGGACCCTGGGCAACCTTGTGTAGCTCCAGGCCTGGAGGTTGTGGCCCTGTGGCAGGGCAATGGAACTCTATGATCCTTGGGATCCCTTCCAACCCAGACCAGTTTGTGATTCTATGAATCCCAAGCAATAGGGTGACTTCCACCAACCCGACACAGGAGGCGGCTGCTCCCGATGGTCTCTGGTGGGACGTTATGGGGGATGAAGGCTCTTACCTTGGCCTTGCCTGTACTCTGCAGGATGTGCACCAGCGCGGATGCCATCTCCTCTTTGTTCTTCACACTCAGCGAGGGCTCCAGCACCGAGCACAGCACCATGTAATTGTTAGTGATGTACTCAGCAAACTCCTTGTACATCTCCATGGGAAGGATGCTCATACTCTGGTAGCGGGACTTGATGCGGATCATGGGTCCTGGGGACTTGCCCTTACCAGGGTTGGGGCTGACCACTGGGTACCATTTCTCTACAAACTGCCTGCCCGTGACCGAGCTGACAGGGATGTTCACTTGTCCAATGAAATTGGTCTTGTCCTTCTTTTTCTTCTTGTCAGTCTCTTTGTATAAGTGCACCGTAATGTTTTTGAGCGATGGGAGGTTATTAAATTCAAAGTGCTCCCCCCAAAATACATTATCAGTTTTCAATTTACAGGTAGTTCGTGCATAAAGAACATCATCCAGGCATAATTCACACAAGTACTTTTTCTTAGCTGGCAGGTCCTTGGCTTCAATAATCCATAACTTTAACATATTCTCTACCCTTCTGCTGTTGTCCTGAAAAAAAAAGGTGGAAAGAAAAAAAAAGGTCAATAAAAAAACCCCCATAAAGCCAAGCACAACAGAATTGGAGATATGAGTTAATTATTTCGGATGTGCTAAATGAGCAGAGGCTTAATTACATTTTATTTTAAGGAAATACAGGCTCTCAGGAATTTGCATAAAAACACTACTTATGTTAATTTTCCAAGTATTACCATGCTCCCCATGTTGGTTGGTGCCAATTAATATAGAGAACAAGGAAGATTAAACCCCCCCTCCCTGAACCAAGTGCACCATTTCCCATTCAGCACCAAGAGGGCCTCAGAAGACCCCCCCAAAGAACCTCACCCACCAGGAATGGCTTTTGGAAACCAGAAGCTAAGCTACAGGCATCTCACAACTGCTCCCTTCTTCTGCTTTACAGCAGGACTGGAGAATGTTTTCTTCCCTGTAACAGAGCAACACTAAAGGGATCTGAACACACACCCAGGGATCGTCTCGTCTGGGGCTGGAACTCAACCACCTCCAGCAGGGAATGATGAACGTAGGAAACCTCACAGTGTTTTAGGGCAGAAGTCCAGAGCACATCCAGAGGAACTGTGGGAGGCAGAGTGAGTTCCACAGGAGAACCATCACCGTTCGGAAATAGAGATCTGGCTTGGATGTCTGTTAAACAGTCATGGAGCAAAGGATACTGTGGATCTCTAAGAGCTCCCCAGTGATGCTGACCTCATCCTGGAAGAACATCCAGGGGCATCTGTTGCAGCAGTGACTTGAAAGATGAAGCTCTTGCAGCTGAACCGCTGCTGGGGAGTCTGTGGTAACCTGGTTTTGTTTGGAAACCCCTCCCTGAACCAGCAGCCACAGCTCATTGGGCTCAGCCTCAGAGCCTTGTAATGCTGCTGCTGGAAGTCCACAATGGAGCCTGGAGGTTCAGGAAGTACAGACAGGAACTACCCAAGAGCACTGAATTCCTGACAGAAAGTCAGATACTGAGAGTTGATTGTCTATGAACTCCAGGATGGAAAGTCAGCCATCAGTTAATGGCATCGTCTGAGATGAGGGCACACTTCCAAAGCATTTCCACTGCTCTCTGCATCTCAAAGGCAGAGTGATGTGCCCAGCCCCAACTCACATCCCCAGGACTTTCCCCATGGGTAACTGGGACCAGGCAAACCTCACACAGCTCTTTCAGATCATTGCTACCACGCTGCTGCGCTCGGAAAGCACCGGAGTCACCCAACTCCACACATGGGAACACGCTGCTAGAGGCAAAGTCCACCTGCCCCTCCACTGCCCCCATTCCCCATGGAAGAAAATCTTTTCCCCCAGATTTGGTGCTGCACGGGGACCAATCACCTCTGCCACCAGGCCTGAGCCCCCCCTTGTAGGCCCAGTTAGGTGTCTCTGATGCCAGGGATGAATTCACAGGATCCCATCCTTTGTGTCTTCTCTGATCAGCAGAAAAAGACTTGTTGATTGAGCTCATCAGTTGTGAAACCCTGTAGCTGATGAGGCCTGATCACTCTTTGTTAGCTCACTCCAGCACAGAGAGGGAGGAGCAGCCATAGGTTTTATTTTAGGATGTACTCAGTGAACTGCATAGTGGGTGTCCCCGTGTTCAGTGTGGAGAAGGATTTCCTTCTGCAGGTCCCAGGATGGGACTTTGCCACCTCAACTGACTGGAGAAGGGGAAGCTACATCCCACTATCACCTCAGAGAACCCGCTGCGATGGGCACCTGAGTTTCTCCATCACTAAAGCAGACACTCCAAGCCCCACCACAGTCAGGAGATGTGATACATGAACCCTCTAGACTATTCCATCTCCCAGCTGTGCTGGCAGCTACCTGCCATCTGTCCAGGAGCTTTGGGGAGGCGGAAAGTCCTACGTAGAGTGGCAAGTACCATCAGCACCAGAGCAAGGCTGACGATTTGTCAGGTCCGATCAATTCTTAGCAACAGCTGAAGCAGCATGTGCTGAGGAACGAGGGGAAGGAATAATTGGTGCCTGGCTGTAAATATAATTGTGGAAGGAGGCAATATGGAGAGCAGCTGACCCACGGTTACCCTTACTCACTAAAATGACAATACATCCCCTGCTGCTGCGATGCACTGGGCTATAAAATGTAATAATGAGGAACTGAAGTAGAGCAGAGGCGATTCCTCAGAGTCACTACCTTATTGGGGTGCACGGCACGCCGCAGGTTTTCCATCCATTTATCTCGCTCTGCTGCCGAACGACACGAGAAGCACTTACTTCCTGATGAAGTCGTCACCTACAGGGAAAGGAACAGGATGATGTCTTGACCAGCACACTGCAGACTGTGATTTGGAGAAGGGGAAGGGGGGAGAGGTAGGGAAGAGGGGGAGTTTGGGAAGATGCTAGTGGATTTTTATTTTTTCCCCCAAATAAACAGCTTTACCCAAGCATGAAGCAACAGCCCCCGAGGCGAGCGGAAAACAGGGCAACTCTATGTCACAGAAATAATCATGGAAGTAAATTCCAATTACTTCTCCTCTTCCACACCAGAAAACACTAGATAATGGGCCCCGTGCATGCCACACTTTAAACCACCAAGTCCCACAACTGGGAGCGTGCAAATCCTTAGATGAACTGCAGATAACTTGGAGCCACTTGGCATTGCTCCAGACTCAACCCAACACCGGTGACGGTAACGGCCCCATTCCTTGTTTTCAGCACATCATCAGGCCTGGAAAGGCTGCCTTCACATCTTCCCTCTTCATGTCCTGTTGCTCTGAAGACCACCCTGTGCAGAACCTGGGGCCAAGCACATCCACCCTAGTGCCAGCAGCAGTGGAGGCACATTAGTGCTCACAGCACCTCTCCCCAGCTGGGGAGAGCCTGGATAGGGCCCCTGGTCCTGGAGATGGTCAGTGAAGTGGGGCTAGACCCTCCTCGCACCTCTCATGCTTCCAGTTGCAGTCAAAGGGATCTTTCCACAGTTATTTTTGTGCCTTTACCAGCAATCACAATCTCATTGCCAGGTTCTGAAGCAGCCCACTCACAGCAGGGACATTTCCAGTGGTGCAAATGCCCCTCAGTCCTTATCACACCCCTGCTACGACATGGAAACACAACCATGTTGAGAGCCCACCAGAGCAACCACTGCCCAGCCACCCCAGGATGACAGGCAACCAATCTCTCCCTATGGACCACACCAAGCTTCCCTGGCATCAGTGACACTGCCACAGTCCCAGAGGTCAATAGTCCTTCCCATCTTCTCACACAGAGGTTTCCCTTAAGCTCTCTCCTCCAGGCAGGCTGACCGATGGCAACTGCAGTGCTGCAGCCCCGTGCAGCCCCCAGAGCCTCCACCAACCACTCCGCGTGTCTTGTGTTCGCTGCATCCAGTGATGCCCAGTGCTACTCCACACGTGTCTCTGTAGGGCCCTGGCTGGTGCTGTAACTTCCCTCTGAGCTTCCCTTCTGCCAGTCTCAAGCTGCATAATTCTCTGCGAGCGCTTTATCATCCCAGTGTCTGTGTTCACACGCCGCTCGCTGGGTTACCTGCTTCTGGGGACACCATCTCCTTTCACTTCATGCATCTCTGGGAAGCCTCACCTGTGCTTATAACAGTGGGTATGTGCTGAGATGTGTCATTAGCCAACCTCCAGGATGAGCTGAACACATCCCTCCCTTTGAACACAGGCATCTTCTAACCAGGACAAAATGAGAAGAAGCCTCACCTGTGTTTACACAGCAAACACATGAAATCTTTCAACCCCAGACATCCCAGAAGCTCTCCCCTTCAGGCAGGGACTCTTCCCCGCCCTTACATCCTCTGTCCTGTAAAACTGTATATTCTTCTGAGCAGGAGCTCTCTATTTCCAAGAAAAGACAACTCCAGCATCCTCACATGCTTCAGTTTATTTCCAGCTCTCCAAAGCTTCCCATCACTAACTGGCTTGCTTCATGTCCTGTTTGCAGCTCTGGATGCTTCATGGAGGCATCCAACCCTGAACCTTCACACACGAACTGCTGGTGGCACAAGTGATGTGCCACTTGTGACTGTCTATGGTGTGTGATCTCTACACCTTGCTCTGCCAGAGGGTATGGTGGGTTTGCATCTCCATCCTCTTAGTAAGAGCTGCCACAACATTCGAGCTGAGTGTGGCCATACAACTGGTTGGTAAGAGCCCACAAGGAGGAGCAACAGCTGCACTACCCTGACATGGTGCTGCACCTTCTTCACAGTGAGTTACAAATACCCCCGAAGTCCCAGATAACAACAGCTTTAAGAGCAGAACTTAGAGTGAAGTAAAACACAAGATGCAGGGTAGACGAGTGCTGGTCCAGGCAGCACCCTGGTTGCTCAACTTCCAAGGCTTCAAAACTCCTCTTCAGAAAAGAGCCCAACAACTCAGAACATGAGCCCTGACTTCCTTGGCCCATCTAATTCAGCTGCAAAAGCCTCAAAATCATCCATGTCCAAGTCCAAACCAGTACAGTCCTGACACTGGTACCACCACACTGCCCTGGAGGCATCACAGATGGGTTTCTGTACCCCATGGGGGGAAACACTCTCCCAATGACCATCTGGTCAGGGTCTGCAGACGTCAGGCCCCACTGATTGCTTGGACATCAGTTACTAAAAGTGGAATAGGTCAGACAGATACACCTTTGAGTGAACAACCCCCTTAGTCCACTTCCTCAAAGCCCATTCCTCACCTAGCTTTCTGTTCAGCTCTTTCACTTTGACAGGAGTTTGGTGTACAAACACACACACACACACTTGACAACAATGTTCTCAGATAGGGAGAACTTGATAGGAAACCTGGAAGCTCTTCCATAAAAGAGAATGACGAGTTCTTTGATTGCTGTTCAAAGATGCTCTTGTAAAGACAAGTTCTCCTTGATGACACACACGGATCCCACAGCTGCCTGGAGGATTTGTATCCAAATAAATAAGCATGCAATTTAGCTGTCCTTCGACTGAATCTGTTAATTAAATGTCATTTTTTTACCAGCTATCTGTTAGGGTGAATATCTAATATATTTTCTTGCCACACTTAAGTCAACATGTTATCATTGAGTTATCATGGCAAAATTTATGATTCAATTCCAAAACAATTACCGATTAAGCCATCACTCAAACTCTACAGAACTGCAACTCTTGTACTGAGAGAGAAGGGGAAAATCCTCATGTGTCAGACTCCCTCATCTGATGGGACCAAAAATGTTAATTACCATTCCAGCTTTGAGTTCTGACCTAAACATCATGTGGCATTAATGATCTTCATGAGATGGTAATTGATAAAGAGAGTATTCTGGTCTTGGTGAGATTCTGGGTATGCTAGATACAAATAATATACAGGATAAACTCAATTAATGAAATGAATTAATTCCTAAAATGTTGCTTATTCACATCCACTATCCAGAGTCCTCGGATGGGTGATGTCTGAAGTCAGATAAAATCCTGTTGTTTCAAGAACATCTTGGGCACAGCACGAGTTCCTGAAGCTCGCTTTGAGGGATCTCTCTGGAGTAACCACCCAGCACAGTAACTGAGCTACCAAAGCTGCTCGGCTCAAAGCACTCACAGGGTTTTAGGAGGAAGAGGCAGGGCTTGGGGTGGTCAGTGCCCCCATCCCCAGGACAGGAGGAGTGACGCTGGGCCAGCCCCGCAGATCAGCGGTAGCAGCTCGGAGCGTCCCAAGAGCCATGCCAGCAGCAGCAAGCATTTCCTCAGCTGGACTAAATATAGCAGGGCTAATCTTAGCACCACCAAATTCTCCCTTCTCAGGCAAGGCCAGGATGCAGTGACATGGTTTTGGTTGTAGTGCAGCAAGTATGGTCCAGCAGAAGCTTTTTCTTTCTCCTGCTCCACATCCTCCCCCCTACCCACATCCTGCGGCAGCCTGGACGTGAGCTGTGCCACAGGACAAGGCTTCAGCCCACCAAGGCAGTGACAGAGCCCTTCAGCACCCACTCCCCTGGCCCAGGTCACGGGGACCCCACAAACAGCAGAGCCAGGAATAGGCTGTGAGTCCGGACTCTGGGTCTGTTACAGGACTGAGATGCCCACTGTACATTCAGCACCCGCAGCATGTGCGGTGTCATCAGATGATGGTGCTGACGGGGACGTCTTGGAAGAAGAGATGATGATGCTGAGGAACTTTTTTAAGGAAAAAAAAATAAATCAATGAATGAGGAAAACCAGTAAATACCGAGCGCCAAGCACTCAGCACGTCAGGAAAACACAAGTTTCACAGGACTAAACGAGCAGAAAAAGGCAAATGCAGCGTTTGACAAAGCACCACGCTGCTGCTGCCTGGCCGAGCCCCCAGCAGAGCCCTGCTGTGGGGAGCAGAGCTGAGCACTCGGCTTCAGCACGTCTCAATGCAGGTCAGCCCAGCCACGGGCGAGAGCGACCGCGCTGCACCTCCACACAGCCAGCTCCCTCCCAGCGAGCCGCCTGGGTTTTTTCCACTGCAGATGGCTTTGGCACCTCTCGCTTTTGTCTCCATTTGGGTGCGCTGCCAGTTCCCTCTCTGAACCTGCCCTCTTCGGCACGATTCCATCTGCAGCCATGACAAATCCTGCCATCCTCTTCTTCCAGCCCCGATGCCGCCGCTGCAGCTCAGTGGAGGAGGACCGGTGGCACACCGTAGCTTGCACTGCCCGTGCTGAGCAGCCTGGGCTGTGATCGGCTTCTAGAAAAGCTGCCGCATGCTGTTGTGGCTGAGGGACCCCAGAAGGATGTGGAGCCAGCTCAGTCAACTGAGCACCCATCGAGGATGGGCACTGTGCAGCTGGGAACGGCCTCAGCACCCTCAGCCCACCGCAGGGATTGCCGTGTGAGGCCGGTACTGCCCAGCAACACTTCACATCTTGCTCTGAGACATCAGACTCGGATGATTCCCGACAAGATCTCCCCAGGGAACAGATCCATACAATCCACAGGGTGCAGGGACAAGCACCATCACCATCCCACAGCACCTTCCCAGTCACCATGCAGATGATGTCCCGGTTCCCCGTGTCTCTGTGACTGACAGAGGCCAGAGCTCCTCTCCCAGGACATCACCGAGCTGCTCACTCTCCAGTGTGCCCACGCACAGCGCTGCCACAGCACCTGGCCATCAACCCCAGTCTTCCTCAGAGCCTCGTGCACACTTCCCAGTTTCAGGGCACAGGGACCACCACGGCTTTTAGGGCTCTTTGTTGGGCTCCCACTGATGGGCAGCAGCAACTTCTGCCAAGTCTTGCCTGTGTTGCCAGCTAAAGCAATGCTGAAGGACTGAGGGTCCCAGGTCCCAACAAGGACCCTTGGGATGTGATGGGAACTGAAGGCAGCATTCAAGTGCTGAGGAGGAGAAGACACACGCAGTTTTGCTGCTCAACTTTTGCCGTGGCCTGATGTGGAGAGCCAAGGGACTGAGCTGCCCACACCAACACAGGTGGGGGTCCGGAGGGGACAGGTCTTGGTCACCATCCACGATCCTGGGAGACCTGTGAACTCACATCAGTGCTGAGCCCACCCCAGATCTGCAGGAGGCTCCCTGGAGAAGGACGCCCAAGGCACTAACACAATGTGCCATTGAGCTCTCACCTCAGTCCTTCCCACTGGAGCTGGCTGATGAGTAACCATCAGTCACAAATCAATGTCCCTTTTGTTTTCTGGCATTTTTCCTCTCCTCGGCAGGATCTGCAGCACAGCAATTAACATGTTCTTTATTCCCCCCCTCCCCAATATGACTCTCCTTTATCCAGCTCACTTAAAAATAAAATTTTCTTCCTCCTCACAAGTGCATGACTTGTGTAATTTCCCTCTCAGGCAACTTTCTCCAAGCACTGTTCACCTCCCTTCCTCTGCTCTTGTGCGCTGCACAGAATTGGTAAACAACTCTTATATTATGGATGTCACATCTATTTTCCATCTAGCTTCATTTTATCTTTCTTGAGTGGAATGTAATAGAGGCCATATAATTTACAAAACTGTTCTCCTCCTGACCTGCCACACTTGCTCAGTTCTGCAGAGACTGAACAGTGCTGGAACATTTATCCCTCAGCCCACTTCACAGTTTATGTTTGGGGCTATTTTTTTGCTTTTTTTTGGTAAAAATATTTCTACATTACCTGCTTAAATTTTAAGAAATGGACCTTCAACTCATCTCCTTCTAGTCTGACCCCTGGACTCTACCAGGGCCGTTTCACCCAGCAGTGCCCATCCATGAAAGCCTGCAGTCCCACCATGCCCTACAGTACCACCCAGCCAGGGATATATGCCCTACCTGCTCTTCTGTGTCCAAGTAAGAGCAGGTTACCTTCTCTCCACAGAAATAAAAGTACTGACCACCTTATTACTGCAAGAAAACCAGTTCCCAGTTCTGTATCAAGCCATCGCCATAGGCAACAACACTGTGCTGTACCTGATGCAGGACAGATGATTGCCAAGACATACTACATTGAGTTCATCGAATCACTGATGCTGGAAGAGACCTCCAAGACCATTTAGTCCAACCATCCCCTGATCACTGGTGTCACTCATTAAATCATATCCTTAAGGAAATCATCCAGCCTTTCCTTGAACACTCCAAGGGATGACGACTCCACCACCTCCCTGGGCAGCCCATTCCAGTGCCCAACCACTCCTTCTGAGAAGAAATTTCTCCTTATTTCTAATCTGAACCTCCCCAAGTGCAACTTGCAGCCATTCCCTCTCATCCTGTCACTGGTTATCTGCGAGCAGAGGCTGAGACCCAGCTCCCCACAACCTCCTTCCAGGTAGCCGTAGAGAGCAACAAGGTCTCCCCCGAGACTCCTCTTCTCCAGGTTAAACAGTCCCAGTTCCCCCAGCCACTCCCCATCAGACTGGTGTCCCAACCCCTTCCCCAGCTTCACTGCCCTTCTCTGGACACACTCCAGGGCCTCGATGTCTTTCTTGGCGTGAGGGACCCAAACCTGAACACAGTTATCCAACTACAGACTGGTTTGTACCCATCCTACTCCCTCCTGCTAGTACAGACCTAACCACATGCTGTGACAGATGTTCACAACCCCCCTGAAATACTCAGAGATTCCCCTATTTACCCAAACAAGTGAAGTGTCACTTTTCTAGGCACAGTCCTCACCGCCCCCAGGGACAGCAGCAGGTGATCCCTGTAACCATGTGTGATGTCCTCGTGAACACTGTACAGGCATCAGCCCTTTCTGAGAGGGCTATGGACATACACTATGAACCTGTGCCCTGCTAACATGCAGCCTTAAGTAATCCAGTGCCCATGGCAGCCTCAAGCTCTGCTGGGACAAGGTATAGGAGGAAAAGAGTTCATTGCTCTGATTTTGTGGAGATGAGCTTCCTTGGAAAGATGGGAGCAATTTTCTGCCCATGAAACAGTCTCTGTGTAGCCATTCAGAGCAGAAACACTTCACAGCAGCGGGAGCCCAGGATGCAAACCCACCCCCAGCTCCCCAGTCAGCCCCATCGCACGACAAGAATGGCCCCCAGCATGGACAGAGAGGCTCCTTACCTCGAAGCAGTAGTCTTGTCCCAGGATGCTACTGTGGACAGGCTTGATGACCACTTCTTCCTCCATACTGAGATCCAGAGCCTCGACGGCACTGCTGGGACTGAGCAAAGACTCGTGGGAGCGCGATTCTTTCAGCCTCGGCATTAGATGGGATCTAGAAGAAAAACGCAATCCTATCAGTGATGCTTTCCTTCCCAGAGACATTACTTAGGCCATCTGTTAAGCAGCAACTGCAGAATATTCCTGGGAATTTTTTTGCCATGAGCTAACCGAGGGCCCAGAATAGCTGGGGCTGCTCCACTGTCCTGCTCACGGTTTGGGGAGCAGGTTCGGTATGGCTGTAAGGACAAAGGGCATTTACTGAGCAAACTCCAGCACGGTCAAGATGATGTTATTAGAGGTTTGCACACCAGTGGTGCTGAGCGCCAACTGCCAGCACAAGGCCAGGCCTGCACGCACATGGGAGACACCATTAGCATCCTACTTCATCCTGCAGTGTTTCCCTGCGCCCAGTCCCTACTGCCAGAAGGGAGTTACGCGTCAACAGGGAGGAATTAAGGACAGACCCTTCCCAAAAGCCCAGGCCCCTGTTTGGGCAGCAGCTCCCAGCTCAGGCTTCCTTTCTCCCCCCCAAAACGCCCGCACCTCTATCGCAAACACAGCAGGCATCTGGATCCGCACACTGTAACCACTAACCCAAGGGCTCCTGGGCTCTCTCCAATTGTTACACACATCCCTGGGATGGGGACGGGGTGGAAAATAAGGCCATGATAGTCCCATCGATTGATCTAAATGCTCTGGAGTCCCACTGGCAGCATTTAGCAGCAGGGAGCCCACAGACAGCGCACAGCACACCATTTCTGAGACAGCCAATACAATCAATGGTGCTGTAACTCTTAAAGCAAAGCCAGAGAGCTCAAGGGGGGGGGTAGGGGGTGAAGAAAGATAGCTAGGTACTCCTGGGGAAAACAGCAAAGCCTTAAAGCAGCAAGGGAAAAAATAACTTGAGAGCAAAGGGAGCAGTTGCTTTCTCTACAGCCTGTGCTGTGTATGATGTTCCCATGCCAAACAGCTTACAAAAGCTCTGATCCCGTAACTCTGACCTTTAAAACCACAGTCTGGCACTTTAGGGTCTGCCAAAGAGCCCACATGTCCCTCTGTCTACAAAGAGAGTACGATGCCTTCTTCAAAGGCAGGGAAGGATAGCAATGGGAGGCCTGAGCTGTTCCCAGCACGGGCTTTAATGAGCGGGACAACAACGGTCCCAGTATGCTCTCAGATGGCTTTGTCTGTGTGATGAGTTCTGCTGGTCTCTCAAATAAAGATGACTGGAACACAGAGAGATGTCAGCAGTGCATGCAGCACTCAGAGCCTCCAGTGAATCCCACACCAAGCCCAACCTAGGAAATGGCCAAAGGAGAGCAGGATAAACAGCAGCAGAAGATGAAGTCGTGCTTCCCTAGATTTGCCATCAAACTCCTGCCCAGGTGACAGCAGTCCAGCCCGGCGCTGGGTTCCCCCTCAAACGAGAGCTCTGGAAGCTGCAGACCAGCCCTCCTCACCAGCAGCAGGCAGAAAACCAGATAAGGACACAACCTTTTCATTTGGGGACACCCACCAGTCCCCAAACAACAAAAGCCCTGGATCAGAAGCGTTAGTGTCGAAGCAAGAGGCTCTCTATCCCATTAGCGATTCTCTCAACTGCCCACTCACCCCACATCTCTGTGGTGAATAAAATGATCTTTAGGAACCGAGCACGGTCATTTCTCAGTACTTTGTGGCAATTTTACACTATTTTCACAGAAAAGGGTCCATATCCCTTCCCTCTGAATGGTGCTGCAAATTAACTCTAACACAGGCAGACAGATTGAGTCACCTCTGAGCACGGAGCTAATGCCCAGCACCTCAAGACTTGACAATACAGACGGCTCACCAAACCCAGATAAGCCCAGAATCAAGGCATTTATGGTAAATCTTATTTCCATACTCCACAGATGAAATTAGAAAAGGTAAATAACCGAGCTGAGACTTGTATTCTTGCACAGACAAGTATAAATATTGATAATCTAAGCCCTCAAGTTGGGAACTACGTACCGTAACGCAGCCGTGCGCATCACTGAGCTGGGCTGCTCCTTGTTGGCCTAAGAATTTTTTCTTAAAATTAAACCAAAACAAACTGTTTTTCATTTAAAACTACCGCAGCTGCAGGGCCAGGGGTGGGAGTGCAGATGTGCAGTATGAAGAATTACCCAGGAGGAATTTCTCAGGACAGACGATGTTCTCACCGGATCCAGCAAGTGCGTGTTTATATCCCTCTGCACTCTGGCACATGCCTCTGGGAATCCTAAAATTAACAGGACTGTTCCTGGGCAAGAACCTGTTATTTGCCAGGTTCTTGCCTCTGCAGGGCCTGCTCCTGTGACGTTCCTGACTCCTCAATGCCCATCAGACCCAGTGTGGGTCCAGGAGAGAAGCTTCTCTCAGCAGGCACAGTGCTGTGCGGAGAGAGCACAGCCGCTCTCCAACCAGCCCTCAAAGGCCCAGCATCTGCCTCTGTATCCAGAGCTAAGTGGGAGACGTCATTAATTAGAGACTCTCATTGGAAATCTCAGCGGAAGGGATGAGAGATCTCTGTGGCAGAGCAGGATGAGCACTGCCTGCACAGAGCCTCCTCCCAGGGCAACCACCCCAGCACCCCCAGAGCCAGCTCCGACACTTGGTGCTTCACCCGCGGCAGCCTGGCATGGGCTGGGGGGGCTGCAAATGGTCCAGAAGGGCTGCAAATGGCCCGGAGTGCAAGAAGGGCAGTATGCCACCAGCTTTCAAAGGACACACAGCCCTTTCATTTTACTACCCTGTTCCAGAGACAGAGCATTCCTCATGTCCTTCAGTAAGTACATGACATTTGCAGCAGGATCCATTTATGGGAAGATGTCTGCAAGTCCCTGTCGCAGCTCTTACCCCTTCCCTTTGTATTAACAGCCAGAAAAAGCTCCTGCTCAGGCTGTGAGCTGCTGCCCTGCCCCAGAGGGTGAGGGCACTCTGCTCACTGAAAGCACCACTCAGCCTCCCCCATCCAGGCAGAGGGAACACCAACCTGCTCCTCTCTGAGCGGTCATGTCTCTCTCACACTGTATCAGGCCAGAAAGTGCTTTGCCCGAATTTACAGGGTGTGGGCTGGCAAGTGCTAAATTCCCCCTCCCCAAATCCACCTGCAGACCAAAAGGTGCAGAAATATTGAAGTATTAACCCCTGCCTGCTCACTACCAAGCTCTGTTTTCACCCCACACAGGCAGAACACAGCATCCCTGGGACAGAGATACCAGAGTCCCAAGAACTCATGCTCCTCCTTAGCCATCCCAGAGCCACTCAGCCCCCTGACAGGCACAGTCACCTGCAACACCACTTGCTGACTGCATACATAAGTGTCCAAGATGACAGAGGCACTTTGTTCAAATTCATCTCTCTGCCATCGCTTTTCCAAATCCCTCATCCCATCCCAGCTTACACGAGCTGATCAAACTCAGCTCCTACACCTTCTGGTGGGACCAGCCAGCTGCTCAGAGACATCTCACAGCAGGAAAGCCTCTTTGCAAGCAGCACACTCAGTTCCCTTTGCCACGGGCCTGATTTTAATCCCTTTCTACTCGCCTAAAGTTCAGCTGAAATGAAGGGGGAGAAAAAAAATCTCATAAAAGCCCACATTAGTTGTAAAGAGAAGTAACATCAGCGCTACTGGCACTGACCTGGAGAGTCACACGGAGAGGCAGCCGGTCTCTGGTTATTAAAGAAAGAGCTTTGCTGCCCATGAGCAATGAGAGGATTGTTGTTCTAAATAATAAAAGTCATAAACCATTATCATGTGAAGGGATGCGACCCCCCCCCCACCTGCTTCCTTCACAGGCAGCCACCATTAAGGATGTCAAGGATCACCCTGCTGTGACAGTACACCTAACCCAACCTGGATCTTCTAGACCGCAGCGAAGACGTAGTGGACACAGAGAAACAAGGATGGAGGGACTGTCTCCTGATCAAACTTCAGGGCTGAGTTTTAAGCCATGGAGGCAGCAACAGTCCATCTGCAGCAGCAGCACCACACACACAGCAACTCTGATTGCTGGGGAGTCCAGGCTTGATGTTCTTTCAAGAACAAAGATGCTCTGCAGAGGCTACCAGGAAGGAAAAAACAGCACCTGCCTACACAGAATTCTTCTGGAAGAGGTCTTGTGAGTTAACCTCTTACACCTCCATGCTAGAGCTGCCCCCTTGTGCAGACAGGCCCCCAAAGGGGCAACCCATCGGTTTTCATTTCAGACCCTCACCTGCCTGAGACCACCCAGCGCCACCTCTGTGGCTTTAGGAGTTTCTTTAAGCTCAACACGACCCAGCGATGCGCACTGGTAGCCCAGAAAGCCACCCGTGTCCTGGGCTGCATGCCCAACAGTGGGACCAGTGACTCTGGTCCTCTGCTCTGGAGGATTTTGCTCCTCTGCTCTGGGGTCCCCAGGACAAGGACACGGAGCTGTTGGACAGAATCCCAAGGAGGTCATGAAGGTGATATATGAGCTGGAGTCCCTCTACTCTGGAGCCAGGCTGAGAATTGGGCTGGCTCAGCCTGGAGAAGAGAAGGCTGCTTCTGGGGAGAGCTCTGAGTCCCTTCCTGCCCCTGAGGGGCTCCAGGAGAGCTGGCAAAGGGCTGACGTCGAGGGCAGGGAGGGCCAGTCTCCAGCCAGGGGGTGAGGTTTTGTTATAACTGAGAACAAAGTGAGCAACTCCACCAAACCCATTTGCAGCATCGATGGGCAAAGGGCTTTGGCAGTTGCAGATGGGAGTAAATTACACGCCGTGTCAGAGTCACTGGGAGCAGCACCGTGGGGTGCCAGCTCTGCAGAGTGCAGGCTGATCCATGGGGCTCAGAGCATCGCTGAGGCTGGTTGTGAACTGGGACTACACTCTTTGCAGAGCCCAAACTGGGACTAAGCTTTCTGCAGAGCTCAAACCAGTCCAATGGCTGCATTTCTTCCCGCAGCAGATGCAAACTGGTCTGCCCTACACAGCAGCCCTCCTTGCCTGACTCGCAAGGAGCCCCCAACAGGCTGGTGACCCCATCCCCCCAGCCTGATGCTGACTTCCCACTAACCTCCTGACCACTGCTGGGAGTTCTCATCCATTCCTCCCCAGTGTCTCATCCCACTTCAATTTAACAAATAAATACAAAAGTGATGTTATGGGAACAACCAAGAGCAGCAGCAGAAGAGAACTTGCACGTTTCCAGAAGATGAAAGAATGTTTTCTTTCCTGAAGGACAGGATACGTGGATGAAGCACGCAGTGTGTCCTTCTCTGTGCTCTAACCTGACCCTTCTCCTGCAGTTTGCCCCATGCCAGCTGCAGACCCCTGCCCTGGCAGTGCCACGGTGGGCTGAGGTGGAGTGGGATGCTCTGGGGGCTCTCTGGGAGGCAGGGTGCCAGGAAGCACCTCTTGGCACACTCACAATGAGAAGCTGGTGTCACACGCTGCCCTCACTAACGCAACACCTTCGATGAGCAACACAAAGGACATGTAATTAAACTTATTAATGCCTGCCCTTGTTTTTAGGCTGCTCTCAGTTTTAACTGGCAGCAGAATTAATTACATTCAGAAGGACTCTGTCAGCTCACACCACATTCCAAGTGGTGTTTTTGCCAGAGCAAACCTGAAGGATGATTTTAACTCACGACATTCACCTGTGCTTGGAGCCTTTGCCTGTTTAACAGCCACCATCCCAAAGTTTGTCAGCAGCAGCCCCAAAGCCCAGCACGTAACGACCAGCAAGGGCACCAGCTGCGTTTGTACCGTGGGAGATGAGAGAAGCTGCAAAATGCATCAAAAATAAATGTGATCAGAAAGACACTGGAGTTTCAATAACCAAAAGTGTCATTAGGAAGCTAAGGAAGCAGCCTCTGCATCCTTCCCTAGAACAGAGTGGCACCCCCTCCTCATTTTTAACAGGAATCGACACTTTACATTAAAAAGAAATAAATACCACCTTTTCTTACATTAAAAACCAACAAATACCACCTTTTCTTACCACCTGAGCCTAAACCAGCATCAACAGCTGATGCAAACTGCAGCCAAAGATCCACCACTCCAACCGGGAGTGCAAGCCACAGCACAACCCTGGAAACTAGTCGTTCCCAAAGCACCCATCTCCAACCCCAGCACCCACTCGGGGAGCTCTGAGGAGGCACAGGCAGAACCAGGAGCTGAGGGCGTACAGCTGTGACCTCGCCGCTCCCTGCCACTACCCACGGGGAAGGAGCCACGGAACGCAGGGCGCTCCCCGGCTCCATCTGGGAGCCACAAGTTTCTACGGTGGGAGGAGGGTGGGGATAAAGGCTTTGATTTTTATCGCTGGAATTTTGCTTAACGTAAAGTCTGGAAGCCGAACCTGGAGAAGGAAGCAGAAGAGCGGCAGGACTCTCCTCCTGGATGAGCCCCAAAAGGGAGCGAGGCGCCAGCCCCGGCTCCGAGCGCGGCCGTGAGCCCGAGGCACCGACGGTGCTTTAATAAATAATGACGAAAACAAATTCTTAGCGCACGCAATCATGGCCGGAGCGCTGCTAAAAATAAGCCAGCCGTGCCGAGGACGGGGCTGGCGAGCGGCAGCCTGGAAGCACCCAGCGCCGCTCGCCAACAGCCGCAGCGGCCTCGGGCGCTCCGGCCCCGCTCCGCGCCGCCGACCCCGACCCGCTCCGGCCCCCCCCACCCGCTCCTCGGCCCGGCCCCGTCCCACTGGGGATGGCGGGGCGCTGCCGGCAGCTGCTGTGACGAGCGGCCGCGCCCGGCCCCGCCGAGGCAGCGGGGGACGTGCGGGTCCGGCCCCCATCGCGGCCGCAAGCCCGGACGCGGAGTTCGCTCCGGACGCCGGGATCCCGGAGCTGAGCCCGGCGGGACGCGGACCTCCGCCGGCACACGCGTACACGTACAGCACACGCATGCACACAGACACATGTATGTCCACACGCACTCACCCGCAGGGCCCGGCTCCCGCCGCGCCGCCGCCCCGCTGCCCCGCTCCAGCTCAGCCATGCCGCGCTCCCGCCGGCCGCGGGCGGCCCAACCGACCCCTTCTCCTCCTCCTCCGCTCCGGCCCCCACCGCCCCGGGCCGGCCCCTCCACCGCCGCCCCGCCCCGCTCGGGCAGCAGCGCCGCGCCGCTGCCGGGGCCGCCGGATTGGCTGCGCTGTAGCTGGGCAGAGCGCCCCGGGCCCGCCGCCCCCGCTCCCCGCTCCCCGGCCGCAGCTCCGGGAGCGGCCCCGGAGGAGCAGCGCGAAGCCCCGGCCCGGCGCAGAGGGCTGCGGGCGGAGACGGCGCTCCCCCAAAGCTCCCCCCTCCGCTGCCGCCCGCCCCTCCGCACACCCCGCTCGGCACCGGCAGCCCTCCCCGGTGCCCGGGGTCACCGAGCCGCTCGCCCCTCGCCACAGGCGGCCTGTCCCGTGTGCGGCCGCCGCTGTGATAAACCCCGGGGGGGAATCCTGTTCTCCGAGAGCTATATTTGGGCAGAACCTGCGCTGGGGCACCTCTTCCCTCCGGCTCGGCTCGCAGCCTGTCCCGCGGGGTGACACCGCCGGCGAGGGCAGGAAGGCAGCGGCCCGCCCGGTGCCCTCGCCCCGGGATGCGCACACACACACACACACACACACACACTCACACTCACACGCGTCCCGAGTCACTGACCTCTGCAGCAGCGCAATCCACAGCAAGGAGTAGCGTCTGCAGCAGCAGCCGGCCGCACCTGCGTGAGCCATGATCCGCAGCCCGGTACCCCGCACGCACGGAGCGATCCCGCATGAGAGCCGAACGCCCGCCAGCCCCCGGCGCGGCTCCGGGCAGGCGCTGCGCTCACGGCCCGACCGCCCGGCGCGGCTCGGGGCTGCTCCAGTGCAGGCTCGCTGAACGCGGTACCCGGAGCGGCAGGTAAGTGCGAGAAGATGCGAGACGGTGGAGAACGGCGGGGAAGGCTACACAGCATGGTCCTGCTGTCCTCATTGCCACCGTCCTCACCCAGCCCACGCCGACACGTTCCCAGAGCCAGACTGCTGCTGTCATCGTGGCGTATTCAAATGCCTCCATTACTCATCAAGAACAAAGTAGGGCTATCTAGTAAATGAAAAACCACCACATGGCACTGTCCCCTGCCTGTTATTTATGGCTGCTTCCTTTTCCACTTCTCAAAGACTACCGTCCATGTCTGCAGCAAATCATAAATCCTCCAGCTCATGCAAGGTAGCTCCAGATCAGCAGAGGAAGCAGGCACCTGGGCTGCAAGCTCTGGTCAGCATTGGAGGCGAAAGGAAGAGCAAAGGTCAATATCCCTGCCCAAAAACCATACTCAGGGGTTCCGTGCACCAGAGGGGGAACAAGTGGGTCTCAGAGTGGGAGATGGGCAGGTCCCACCCAAGGCAGCAGGCACGAGTCTCTCCTCCTCCAGCGACTTGCAAGCCGGATTCCCAAATGGACTGTCCCTCCAGCAAATGAGTCAGAAGTCCTAGGTGCTCTGCCTGGTTCCAGCACTAAGTCCCTGCACATCTTCACTTAGGTGCCTCTCCTCCTTGAGAGAGGTGGGCATGACCTTCTCTCACTTCCCAAGGATCCAGAAAACGTGGAGGACTGGAAGCATTATTCCTGGGCTTCAACAATGAGCAAAGTCTGTCACCTAAGGCCAGTGGGGTCCTTTTCTTCCTTCCAGGGCAAACCGGTCCCCACAGTGCGCTGGGGACAACGGCAACAGCTCACCTGCCATGCTGGCAGCAGAACACCCCGGTCAGTGCATCTCCCACCCTGCCTCCTCAGCAAAGAACATACAGACCCTTCCCCTTGCAGTCTGCAAACAACGCTCTGGATTCAGCACATTTTGCCTCATTTTTACCCTATCCCCCCCGCCTCCTTTCCCCCACCAGTGGTTTGAAGTTTTCTCACCCTTTGCTGGCAGATGCCACGCAGAGAGACAAGCTCGCTGTCCTCGATCTGCTTTTCAGGGCTTCTATAAAGTAGGGCACCAGCATCAGCCCAGCGTCAGGTTTTTGATACATTGCTGGAGTAGCCAAAAATAATAAGAGGCAGCTTCAGTCAATCTTTTCCTTCTCAAATCAGCAGCAGCAGCAGCACAGGGGTCCTTTGTGCAGCAGAGCAAAAATATGGTGCACGCCAGACTGAAATCCCAGTCAGGGATCCAGCATTCCCACCTGAGAGCTGGGCTCACCAGCAGCTCCCAAGGAGCACGGTGGGGTCCCCAACGGGGAGCCCTTGCTTTGTGGGGTGCCCTTTCCCACAGCCATTCTGTGCTTTGCTTTCTGTACTTCCTTTAGCACCTTATCTCCCCGGCTGCAGCGAAATACAACTAGAGGTGAAGTTACAGTTTTACCTGCCCTTTGATCTCCCTGGCAAGGCACCAAAAGCAGAACCTGAACTTTGCCACAAGCCCTCCTGCTCGCTCACAGGGTTTAGAGTGTGAGGCTGACCCAAGGCGGTGGGAGAAGAGAGAATCCAGGTCCTCTCTGCAGCCCAGCTCTGGAATATTTTCTGTTGCACGTTCAGAGACATTATTAGGACAATCTGGAAGGAAGTACCGAACGCAAGAAGCATGTGCTTTTGGCCTGAGTTCCAGCAGAAACCAGATGTGCTGGGAACTGTGGCAGCCCCGTGGATATAGGGACCCTGCACAGCTCCACTGCTGCTACCAGACACAAGGATGAAGACCAGCAAGACACAGCAGATGAGCTCTGTTTGCTGGGAACTGCCTGGCTGAAATTTTCCCTGTCCCAAACCTCAAATTCCAGGCTGTTGATCTGTGCAGAGCTGGCACATGAGCCACACGCTGGGAGATAAAGAACCAGATGAACTGGGAGCCGCAGGTGCTGCACGGTCCTGTCCTGCTGCACATTCCTTCCTCACACTCTCACCTCTGTGAATGACAAATGTGTTTCCTGAAGGTAACCTGCTGCTGTGGCCTTGTCCCAGAGAGCTGCCCATCGATCATGCAGAACTGGGGTTGGTGTCTGAAGCACATGGATCTCTTGGGGCTGTGGCAATGTGCAAGTCATTCATTCCCCATGGCCTCCAGATAAAATATCTCTGCGAAGCTCAGGAGGTACAGACACTAAAACTTTGGGGACCAGGGCCTCAGGGATGGTACCTTCCCCCTCCCCAGGGAGTGCCAGGCAGGGGAGAAGCTGCACTCTCAACTCAGTGCTGCTGCAGCAGGCATTGCTGCCACCAAAGAAGAAGTCTGTACGTCAGAGTCCCACCTAATTTTATCTCAAGCCAGGGTTTTTCCCAGCTTGTACCTCATTCCTTATCTGCACAGGGAGGTGGTTTCCTGCAGACTGTTGTTGTCCCCACAGGCGGCTCCGTTCGGAGGGCAACAGGCAAGCATACAACACGGTCAGAGCTATTATTATCACTGCTGACACCAGGGTCACTCCCCAGCACAGTGCGTCACCTCTACCCCTTCTTCACATTTGCACCTCCAGTTGCCTTGTCAGAGGGCAGGTAGAACAGTCCCTTGGGTGGGTTCCTGAAGTTTTCCAGTCCCAGTCAGGCTCAGTGATTATTATTTGCACTATCCACAGTCCCCTCTCCTTGGGCCAGGCTTATTCTCTTTCTTTGGCTGGCCCATGGGGGGACACGGTCAGAGTTTTGGCTCCAGCCTTCAGGGCAGGACCTTTCCAAACTCCTGCCCTGTTTGTCTTTCTGAGCTATAAAACTGAGGTACCTCTCACTTTTTGCCAACTCCAAAGCAAATGCTTCATGGCCATCCTGTCCATCCCTGGGAAATACCCAATTCCCCAATACCCTTGAGGAACTGGAAGTGGAAGGCACCGTGATTACCTGGATTTATTCCAGATTTATAGTTCAAACCGAACACCTGTAGATGTCCTAAAAGGACCTGGTGTAGAAAGGTCAAACAATTCCATACTTCAGCATAATTAAAATGAAAAACCAGTCACAACGGCACAACTGGCCAGCTCTTACTGGGTGGCTGCTCAAGCACTGGGGCGGGTACAGTCATTACTGGGGGGTTCTTCTGATCAAGTGTTCAGTGGATATGCTACAACCTAAGGCACTGCTGGACAGATTTCACTGCAGGTACTGCTGATAGGCTCTCGGGGACCCCCATGCTCCTCCATCAAACTGTGTGCTCACAGAGCAGCCTCCAAGCACCCCAGAACCAACAGCCCGACAGCCTGTAACCGTGACAGTGTTTGTTTATCTTGTCTTTCGGTTTCGGGACAAAGGGGATGGGAGGCTGAAGGGCACAGCATGACCCAGCCCCACGGGCTACGGAACAACAGCCGGATTAAACCAAGAGATTCCAGGAGAAGATCCCTTCTCCTGCTTTATTAGAACGTGCTCGGTGCTCACACAGGCTGAGCTGCGGCAGGGGGGCAGCAGAACTGACATCCAGCACATGGGAAGAGCCCGGCGCCCCAGCAGATAGAGTATTTACACTGCAGGAATATTTAACCTCTGACTAATGCTGCCTTTTACTCTGTATTTCAGAGCGACCAGACAGTGGATCTGGACTGGCCAATTTCTCTTTCTGCTTGTAATTAGCTTCACCCTTCCGCTCTCCTGAACGAGCAGTAGACTCTCCTCCAGGAATGTAATCCCCACCGACAGGAAACCTGTCCTTACAGAGACACCACTCCTCTTTTCTGGGGGGTTTATTTAAAACATAACACTCTTATTAGCAGCAGATTTTTCTAAACCTTTCTGCAAGGTCCCGTTCCTGTGAACATTCAATATCATCCTGGGCTATTAGTCTCGCTTCAGAGGCACTGCTTAACGTTCAGCCACGATTTGAGCCAAGAAGCTTTTGCAGGAGTCAAGTGTGGAATTTCAAATCTAAACTACCCAGGCTTTGAGCCTGGCAAACACAAATACATGTTTTAGCACCTAAACTATGTTTTATTTTGATTTGTCCCCCTGTCTAGCATTATTGGCACAGAGAAATCGCTTGGGTTTAATGGGTAATAACTGACTTCAGCGACTGAATGATCTTCTTAAACTAAATGATATTCTTAAAACCCAACTCCCAGTCAATGTAAAGTTTACACTCAGAATCAAGTTAGGAAAATGTTCTTCCACTGTTGAACTCTTCCTTTAAAAAAAACAGAAGGAAAGCTCAAAGCATTGTAAAGTTTGTGTTGATTGTGTGTGTTTTATCCAGAGATGGCACTGGGATATAAAGCTAATTTCTTCCCATCACTTTCAGCCTTCGAGCCAGATAGAGTTTAGTGTCTTTTAGGGATATAAAGTGCATCCTGCTCAGGGGAACCTTCTCTGCAGATGGAACAGGAGAATCATAGCAATGAAGCTGGTGGTTTTCTGCAGCTTTCAGAGCTGTAACTTAGGCAGCCTGTCCCACTGTCCCCTGCTCTCCTCTGCCTCCAGCGTGTTATAGGACACAGAAGCCCCTGGAAGACACCAACTATTTTTGCACTCTTGTACACAGCCCTGAGCATATGCTGACAAGGCGAGGGGAAATGAGAAAGCCCCCAGGAATGCTGTGTTTATGCAGGCCCCCAGCCCCTCAGCTCCATCCCTGGGCTTGTCTTGCAGGCAGAGATGCTGGAGGTAGCTACAAGCCCCCTTCTCCCGACAGCCTGGGGCTTTCCCTTCCCGCTGCTCTCCTCAGCCAGCCTCCAGCAGCAATCAGCAATGCTGGCACAGGAGCCACAGTGCCTCTATGAACAGCCATACTAATACCATCCCCACATGCCCAAGTGGTAAGCTGTGGGTGTCTGCAGTTTCCGTGCAGCAATGCCTGGCAGAATGGGACCTCGGGACATGCCACCGGCACTGGGAAGCTTGCTGATCCCAGCTGCAGACCCCATCTACCTCCATGTTCAGGTAGGAAAAGGAAAGATACTTTAGAGATGACCTCAGTGCTCTGTCCATCTCTTTTCTGACTCACTGATAACCCCCTTCCAGGGATGACCTGCTTGTCTTCCCCAAGCAGTGTGTGGGACAGCTCTGCGCTGAGCCCATCAGCTTTAGCATCCTGGCTGGGACCCCGACCTCCCACCCAGGCTGATTCTTACCATTCCAGACCCCTGACCAGGAATTAAACTGGGCAATACTGGGGTGCACGGCATCAGTTCTCCAGCTCATTTTGGTTTTTAAAGTGCAAGCATCGTTACCACACGCTTCCTGCAGTAATAGGGGCAGCTACTTCCAGAGCTGATGTAAAAATTTGTTATTAAAACTTACAAACCGTGAAGAAAACTCTTTAAAAAAGTCCAAATCCTGGCACTGCCCTAAATTAAATTCCAGAGGCAGCCTGCTAGGGGTACGTGGATAAGCAGAGAGGCAAACCTGCATGCAGTCCTTATCCACAACCCACACCTGCTGCTCCTCCTGCACCTCTAACTAATGAACACGGAGCACAGCCCAGAGGATTTCTGATATGGAAAAGGTCAGAGTGAAGATTTGGGATGGAAGAAAAGATTGAACGGGGTTCATAAATGGCAGCCCCTTTTTAAGCCTAAAATTAATTTTTTTCAATAAATTAGGGGAAGTGAGCTTTCCTCCAAGTCAGACAATGCAGCTCGCCCTGGATGCAGGCTGCTGGTGGGAGGAGGAGGGCTGTGCACTCAGGAATCAGTGCTAATGCCCTAAAAAATTAATCTCTGGAAAGGACTTCAATGGAATAGGAATGATTTTATATAGATCTCTGTATGGCAAGAGCTGTTGGAGTATCACACCTAAAATACAGCCCTCCCCAAAAAAGGCACTGTCATTTTACAGAGGGTTGGTGTGGTTACACTGCTTTTCGTGCCTCAGTTTCCCAGCTGTGGCCACAGGCTGTTAGATCAGTGATCTCCAAAAGCTGCTGGGGACTGTTAAGAGCCACTTAGGGTTACACAGGACTGAGGGCAGGATGTGGCTCCCTGAAGATGAAAACTCAGGCTATTCTACTTTAATTGAGAGCCGTGGCTTGTGATTTCAAACTGCAGCTGGGATGGCACTCTCCAGAGGGCCAGGCTCTTATCTCAGCCTCTGCAAGTGTCTATGAAAACTACCGTGTTGTGCCTCTTGGTTCCTGCAGGACAACACCTACCGTGGTGGCAGCAAGCTCCTGAGAGCCCCGGGCGTTCAAAGGCTGTCAACCTGGCTCAATAACATCTGCTTTAGAAGAGAAAGAGCAGCCAACTCGGGGGCTGCAGACCCACAGCCTCCCCTTCACTTAACCCATGCCATCTGCATCGCTGCTGAGCTTCCAGGGGTCCTGCTGCTGCTGGGCTGGAGCTGAGAGCGGAGAAGGAGCCGCAGCGCCGTCCCTGCAGTGCAGCAGGTACAGTCCAGGGCTGCGCTCTCCACGTCGGCTCCGATTTACCCTCTAGCCTAGAGAGCAGGCAGGGTGCTGGGATCTCACACCCATCTTCCCTTGGAGGGATGAAAGTTCAGCTCTAGTTTGGTCTCCACTCTCCTTCTAAAGGGCTGTCTGTGGCAGCAGAAGGTAACGCCTTCAGAAAGCCTTTGGTGTCGCTCCCAAGACAGGAGCTTCCACCAGGTTGGAACCTTTGTTTTCCTAACACTCACTTATTCCTCTCAGTGAGATGTAATTAGACCTAGTCAATCTTTCTGGTCAGAAACACTTTTTACCACCTTCCTGATGGGATGTGATGAGATTCCCTAAGGAGCTCTGACACAGGGAAATCTCCATCCTCTTCCACTGGGGAACCAGAGAGACCCTCACTGAAAGCTTCGTGCTATGGGACAGGCACAGAAGCAGGAACAGGGACAGTGCTGAGCCCTGACTCAGTAGCTGCCCAGGAGAAACAATTCCCTTCTGTAACCATGTTATTTCACAGCACTCTAGTTAGACAGATGCAAAGCACTGACATAGATGCACCGAAACTGGTTTGATCCTTGCCTGAACAGGATTAACTTGCCTCAGTTATTAACCAAATTAAACCCCAGCTCATCTGCACTGCAGAAACGGTGTGTTTTACACCAAAAGTGCGTTATTCAGGATTTTATACACTAGCAGGATCCGTGAGGGTTTCCTTCACGGTGGGCATGTGGGGTCACCACAGCCTGGCTTGGCCTCAGATGACTCCTCTGAGGGAGAAGTGTCCCTGCTGCATCTGCAATCAGGCCCTGTTCTTACTGTAACCCTGTGTTTTAGGCCATTAGCCTGCGCTGATCACAGAAGAGTGAAACCCATTCAGACACACTGCACTAAAAGCCTGAGTTGATGTAACCAGGCTGAGTTAAAACAAACCTAATTGCACGGACCCATCTCCTCCTGCCGATCTCGCCCAGGGTCCAGCCCCTCCGTGCCACCTGACCTGTCCCCCTCCCCTTCACTGCCTTTGCTTTGCAGGTCTCCAGCTCTGACAGGGAGAATCTGCCACAGCACAAAACACAAGTTCTTATCCTGCTGTCTTCTGAGGAAACTCACAATGGTTTCATCTGGAAAGTGAGGGCTCAGCTTTGGGTTGTGCCAGCAATTTCTCAAACCATCGTCTCCCACAGAGGTTTTCCTTCCTCTGCTGGAACACAAAGCCATCCCTTGGGAGGGAAGAGCCAGCAGCCCTCTCTGCCCCACGCCCTGTCCCCTGACCTGCTGCTATGCCAGCACCACTAAACCACTTCTTATCCTGCCAGATGCTAAGCTTAGGGCAAATCCCTGGGAATGCGTTCACATTAACAAAATTGCAATCTGCTCCTGAGCTGATGAGGCTGCCCTGGATTTACACCATGGTGGCTAAGGGTGCGCTTCCGCGGGCACACATGGCTGAGGGCTCTGTGTCTTTGCTGATGAGAAATAAGACGAGGCAAAGAGAAGGGGCAGAGCATGACACCAGAGCCCCCAGCCCAGCCAGGGCAGCACCCCTGGCACACCAGGGTGGGTTAAGGGGCTCAGGGTGGGGAAGGTGAGGGACTCCCATCAACTGCCCGTCAGCAGAGTGCTTCGCTCTGGAAACAGGCTGTAAACTGGGCAGGTGATGGGTCTGTAGGTGTGACTGCACAGATCAGCCTGTTTCACTGAGCGTGGCCTCGCTGGCCCTGGGAGAGGCAGTGATCGTGCTCCAGCATCGGCTCAGCACGAGCACTGCCGGCAGCTCCCCTCACTCGGCACTGACTGCGCCCGCCAGCCCCCGTGGTCACTCAGGGCAGGCTCACAGCACACCCCAGGGACCTGATGCTAGAGCAGGGTTATGGCAAGACAGCCCAGAGCACGAGGCTGAACTCTGTGGTCCAGCCCTGCCAATCCCTTCCCAACACCCACTGCCCTCCCCTTGCCCTGTTCCCGGCCCTGCTGCCACCTCTCCCCATTCCCTACACTTCCCAATCTGATAGGAATGCAGGTGGAGGGCTTGAAGGAAAAACAAGCTACTAAAACCCCAGAGCTGCCCAAGAAGAAGGTGGCTCCTGCAGCATCCACAGACTAGACAAGGCTGGAGGCAGACAGGTATCAGCCAAGAATGGGAGCCTGCCCGTAACTCCCAGGCGCTGGAGCAGGGAAGCCGGCAAGGGGAATAGTGGGTGCTGTGCCTGGGTGGGTTGGGAGCAGGCAGTGCCAGCACCTCCCAGCCCACAGCCAACGGATGAGCGCAACTCACCTCCTCGGTGGCAGGAGCCAGCTGGCTGGCGGCTGTGCCGCCTCCTCTCCCTGCCAGTGGCTGGATGCCTTATATACCATTTCAGTGGATCAAAACTGAAAGCAGCAGGTTCCCAAAAGAGCAACAACACTGTAAACACTGCAAACCAAAGTCCAGCCCAGCCCAACCAGTCCCAACTGCTTCCCACTCGCCATCACAAACAGGAGCTGTAAGCCGCTGAAGTCACCAGTGCTGCGCAAGTGGCACTGAAACTCCAATGGTTCCGTGTAACGACCAGAGCTGTTTACAGAGTACGTGCTGTGTGGCCCTAGACTGTGCTGTCTCCTTTCCAGCACAGCCTGGACCCTTGGCCATCTCCAGATATGACTGCTATAGGGCTGGATGATGAGCAGGCCTCATCCAGGCGACACGCAGGCACTGCCAAACACCAGGGATTCAGCTGAAGGGAATCCCCAAACCAGCTCTGGGGAGAGGGGAACTTTTCCCAGCAAGACCTATGCCCACTCCCCAGCCGGGAGCCCAGCTGGACACCTAGCCTCTGCTCCCCAGCCATGTGGAGCTGCCGGAGGAGGGGCCCTGGGGCCTCAGACTATGCCACAGTTCCAGTGCTCCCAAAAGCAGCAGCTGGCCATCTCAGTCCATAGTGGCTGCACACTGTGAGGTGAAAAGCTCAGTTTCCTACTGTCAGCTCCCTCTATTACTCCTCTCCACCCGCGCTGTTTCGTGATGTCACCTTCCAGAGCAGTATGATCGCTGCTGGCTGCCAGACACAGCGACACGCTGGGGAATGGTCTCACGGGGGGTGACTGGTGGAGCCTGATCCACTCCCGGTGCTGGCGGGGAGGCTGCACTCATGCCCTTGTGTCGAGACCATCGTCCCATCAGGAAACCATCCGGCTGTCAGGAGGAGTCACACGAACAGACCCTGCCTGACAATGAGTAACCGAGCACAGTCTGTGGCTAAGTGACCCCATAACCTCCAGCTATGAGGGTGACTAGTCAGATTGCTGGGCTCCTTCAGCAGCACAGGGGTGGGACAGGGTCAGTACTGATACACCGCAGACTCCTGAGGCATTAAAACAATCGCCAGGCGAGACAAATGTTCCACAACTTCTGTGCTGCCTGGGGAATGCGTAATAGAACCCCAGAATTATGGGGGGACAACGCAAGGATGCCACAAGCCCATCTTCCCCTGATGAAGAGTGACAGTTTAAACATTCTGTTCTCTCCAACCTACAAAAACCAGCTGCACCCGCAGCTGCCGTGCAGCCAACAGCGACTTCGGAAAAGCTGCCAAGCACCTTCCCTCTGAAGGGCCCATGGCACACACATCCCTGTTTGCAAGGATGGCATCATAACTCAGAGGTTTGGGGTGGGTTTTTTTAGGTGTTTTTGGTTGGTTTGTTGTTGTTTTTTTAATGAAGAGATGAGAGGTGGTGCAAAGTGTTCCCCAGTCCCCAGGCACAGAGCACAGAGGCTTGGGCTGGCAGCAGCAGCACAGGCTCCCAGGAGCGGTAGTAGATCGGCAGCAGGCTTCAGCCCTGCCCTGCAGGGTTCATCGGTGCTCTCCTGTCTGCTGACCCCAGGATGCTGGGACAAACACCAGCTGTTTGGTGCCAGTCACCAGCACAGGGGTACATCTGAGCCCTCCCAGGTGAGAAAGGGAGCAGCCTTGGAGCAGCGTTCCCTTGGATGGAGCCCGTTCTCCTAAGCACCCTGCTGAAGCTGGATTAATGACACTCTTTAGCAAAGCTGCATGGAACGATGAATCATCTCACTCCCCTTCTGGTTCAGTTTTAACAACAGCCGATGTCATTGTCTTGACAAAAGGAAAGCAGAGCTGGAAGAAGCTCAGGGAGGAACTGCGAGCGCTTCTTCTGATGCCCACCGGCGCCATGTGGTCCAGGCAGTGCCGAGCCCAGGTCGCCTTCCTGCTCGGACAGCCCAGAGCTGAGTGTTAAACCCACATCCCAGTGCTGCTGTGTGCAGCAAGGTGATGCAAAACAAAACCTGCATGAGGTTGGTGGGCAGTTTCTGAGGCCGTGCCTGTGCCACAGGCCTTCCCCTGCACCACCCCTTGTGCCCTCTGTTACCTCACACACTTTAAGAAACAAAATCGCTTTCCAACGCCTCCAGCTGTGGATCCAGCGAGGTCCCATGTGGAGCCAGAAAGCCACTTGAGTCCTGCACCATAAAGACTTCTCAGCTGTAAATTACTGAGTCTCTCTGAGGGTTGGGAAGTGTGCCACATCCAGCCTGTCGGAGCCCACGGCCCTTTTATCTAAGTTGTTTTTTCCCTTTATCCTTGTCTCACTCTGTGACAGTTTGGAGATTTTTGGCATCGTAGCTGCAGCCTGGCTTGTCAAGAGAAACATCCACAGAGACTTTATACGTACGTGAGAAATGAGAATAGAGATAAAAATAGTCATTAACTCTGCTTTTAGAATTCTAAACAAGCAAACCAGCTGAGTCCCAGTACAGGAAGAGGTTTGAACCATTTCTGAGCCCCATCTGTTTTGCACTGCCTGGCATTACGGCCTTCAGTGGGGTCACCCCTCAGGAATGGGCTTTCCTCTTCCACACGCTTCCCTGACCCCAACAAGACAGTGTATTTAGGCAGCGCGGTGCTACAGGAGTGAGTTTTCAGTGGGAAACTTGGTGCTGAGGACTGATGGCTGCGCCCCGGGACGAGGGGGGGCTGAAGCCATGCAGGCTCAGCTCCTGCTGAAAGTGCTCCAGGGGCTTCGACTGCTCCACAACCCAGGCACAGGCACAGCGAGTGGCGACAGCTGGGCAAGACACCTGAGAAGCAGGTGCCTGATGCATCCTGAGATTCGAGTGCTGTGTCCAGTTCTGGGCTCCTCACCATAAGGACATCAAGGTCCTGGAGTGAGTCCAGAGAAGGGCAACCAGGCTGGGGAAGAAGCTGGAGGGCAAATCCTCTGAGAAGCAGCTGAGGGAGCTGGGGGTGTTCAGCCTGGAGAAGAGGAGGCTGAGGGGAGACCTCCTCAGCCCTACACTGACCTGACAGGAGGGTACAGAGAGGTGGGTAATGGTCTCTTCAGCCAGGGGAAAGGAGATGGGACAAGGGGCAATGGGCTCAAGCTGCCCCAGGGCAGGGTCAGCTCAGATGTGAGGGAAAAGTTCTTCCCTGGCAGAGTTGTGGGGCTGTGGCACATGCTGCCCAGGGAGGGATTGAGTCACCCCCTGGGTGTGTTTAACAGACGGGTAGATGAGGTGCTCAGGGATATGGTTTAGCACAGGACAGGAATGGTTGGACTTGATGATCTTAATGGTCTTTTCCAACCTTAGATTCTTTGACCCTCTCAAGGACCTTTGGAGAGCGAGCAGGAGCAGCATCCATCCCCTCGCGCTCCAGGGCTGCAGAGCCGCCGAGACTTTTGTGCTTCCAACACGGTGACGCTGCCTCGCTCAAAATCAGATCCAGACAAACTGTTTCTCAGAGACCATCCCAGCTTGCTGCAAACACTAAGGCAAGTTTGGAAACACTGGGAACACTGGAGTCCATTAAAAAGGGGAGATCCCTGCCAAGGCTGAGAGAACAAGAATGTGACCTCGCGGGGCTGCGAATGGCTCGTGGACAAAGCCCGCTCTTTCTCCCTTGCTTTTCACCACTGCCAACCAGCGCCTTGCTCCCTTTATCCTGGCAAGTGTCTTAGGTAAAGTGGACAAGAATTTCTCTCCATGCCAGTGAATTTCTGAGGAGAAAATGGCAAACGGTGCTGGCCCACACGCCGCGGCTCAGCAAGGCGCCCCAGCAGCATCCCGCGTACGGGTATGGTGGAGAACGGACCAACGCTCTGCAAAACTACTGCTGAGCAGCCCAACACCTTGGACCTGCTGCTGCAGAAGGCTGTAATGCTCCCACTGCACCTTGGAGGAGTTTTAATTAGAAATAGGAGTAATGGGCACAGCCTGGATACTGGCCTGCTGCAGTGTCCTTTCCCCACCATTAAATAAACCCACCAGAAATGTCCAATATCCACTGGAAGGATGCTAAAAGCTCCAGCTACTTGGGAATTCCTATGGAATAGTTTCGGGCAGTTTTTAAAGGCATGAGTAAGATAAAAGGAAGGAAAGAAGTCTTGCTTTTAAAAGGTATGTTAAACATCCACCTTATCATCCAGCCACTTTATTTTAATGAGGTTTGTTTTACTTCTCCTGGTGTTTGCTTTGTCACACCGGGTAAGTCTCTGAGTGTTCCTGCCAACGATAAATGATTTTGCTGGAGCAGGAGGGGGCTGAGAGGGCTGTGGGAAGATGCTGGTGGGCACTGGGCACACTGGTAAACACGGTATCGCCCCGTTATCACTGTGGGCAAGCAAAGCCTCTGCTTTCATCACACACAAGCTTTGAGTCCTGCAGATCAGAGGCGTTAGGAGAGAGCCACATGCCGATCCAGCAAGTGGGAAGGCAGCTACAGGACTTTTATTTCTGGTGATATTAAATATGCAACAATCATTCCCCAACATCAGAGTAATAAACATCCCAGCTCCATCTGATCTGAAAGCAGCGAGCGTGCTTCTCACACTCACCAGGAGAGACACAATGCTAAATTATTTATGCTTTGAATATGAACAAATAGAGAAATAAGTTAATTCAGTACAATGCAGCAGAGCAGATTCAGAGCAGATTATTGTACATCCTTCAATCAAAACATACTCTCCTGTTACCCTAAACGATTGTTTCTCCTCCAAAAAGTGGGTTAAAGAATTCTAATTAAGGGATCAGCAGAACCATTTTTGACAAGCTTTTTTTGGGGGCTGGCTCCTTGTGTGAAGCCACCCACATCCCACCACCAAATCCTTCAGCATTAATGGGGGTGCAGTACCAGGGCTGGTCACAGCACCCCAGCCACAGCTATCACGTGAGGGGAGTAGTGGTGATGACTTTCCAGGACATGAGCGGATTCAACTGGTTGGTTGGAGCAAACACATTCCCAGCTACGTTCTACTAAACTCCTTCTAAACCAAACCAGTTCTACCATGGTCACCAAACACTGAAGAAGCAGAGGGAAAACACCCCATAACCAAACTCTTCTGCCTCATATTTGCACCTGTCCTTGTCACTACTCATGCTGGAACAGACTGCTCAAAGCCAGTGTCTGCCTGTGATTTATACTCCTGTCCTGTTTGTTACAGAGTGGAAATAACCCTACAATCCTTAGCCAGCACCAGTCCCTGCTCCTGGCACAGGCCAGCAGCCCCGCAGGGTTTCGGTGGTGCCAGGGAACCCTGGTAGCACAGGGTGCTGGGACACTCGCTCCAGACACCCTGCTCCAAACCTCACTGTCATCTGGGCCAGCACAAGTCATTGCAAGGACAACCAAAAAACCTGTAAATCCTGTGTCTGCATTGTACCTGCACAGGTTGCTTGATGTTTTATTCAGTGTTTCCTAGACCATATAGAAGGCTGTAAATACCAGTATGTAAATGAACTGGCATTATAATCATTACAGCTATTACCACTGTGGAGTTTCGGGGCTGTGGGGCAAGGCAGCGCTCTGGGCAGCTACAGAACCAGCCACGGTCTCATCCTGGGTGTGCAGCAGAGGAAAAGCTCTCTGAGCTCGGGGATGCACGGCAGCTCTGTGCCTCATCTCCAACACTGACGGACCCCAAACACCACAGGGAGCTCAGGTGCTAACTGCAGGGATGAAGGATGCTCCACTGCCACGCAGAAACCTTCCCACCTCCCATAAAAATGCAGAGTCACTGTTACACCTTCCGGGCTGCCCTGAGACCTCCAGCAGTATCAGCCAGGCATGTGTCGTGATGCACTGACCGTTCCAGCCTGGCAGGAACTGAAATGCCAGGGGGAAAGCAACTGCAGGAGGAATGGCAAGGATTCTGGGATGGGCAGCCCTTCAGCAACTAATTTTTCAAGAGCTGCATCGAGCCTTCTGCTACCCATGTGTGTGCACATGTGATAGGGATGGGGATGAGATGTAGGAGAGGGGATGAGATGTAGAAGAGGGGATGAGAGCTGCCCTTCAATTTCTCAACAGTTTCTTAACTTAAACCCTTCATTCTGAGCATAAGTACTCAATCAGGCTCAAGGAGGGGAAAACTTAATTAATCAGAGGTAGACAAGTTCAAAGTGCGCCTGGGGTCGGCTTTATTACTCCCCTTCACTCCGGAGGTGCAGGGTTTAGGGATAATCCCCGTCTGCTGCAGGAGGACAGTGATGTGGTGCCCTGGAGTTCCTGGCAGGAACTAAATTGGAAAGTCTCCTTCCTTTCCACTCATCTTTTTATAGCTTAATATCGTCACTGAAATATAACCGAGGGCCATAGATAGCACAAGGGGTGACATCATGTGTGAGCTCCATGAGCACCTCCCCTAATGAAGGCTTCTGAGCACACGGATTACACTGATCCCAGTGGAAGTGAGAATTACTGGAGATGGGCAAGGGTTGTGTGGTACCCCTGGGGTAACAGGCCAAGGAGGCCCATCACAACCTGCTTATTTAGTGTCTCCACATCCCTAAATCTACCGTTCAGTCCAGGGAACTGAATCATCATTACCAACACTTCATAATCCGTGCAGACAGAATCACTCAAGAATTTAACCATTACCAAGAGCTGACAATTATCTCATTAAACACCAGCAACGAGAACGCCACCGAAAGCAAAACCAGGTCGCTGTGAATTCCCTGGCTTGGCAGGCACACCCTGCAAGCTGCCAGATGTCTTGTACCAGCCGACAGACTCACATATTTTGATCCCTTCCACCGGAGCTGACACATGTTCCCTGACAACAGCGCTGATAACGAGCAGCCAGGGGCTTATCAGACATTTTTCTTGGGTACAGACAAGATAGCCACAGTTTCTGTGTGTGGAGAAGGGTGAGCAGGGCTTTCTGTGCCCAGCAGTGTGTGCAGCCCTCTGCTCTGGGATGAAGAAGGGCTCTCCCAATGCACACACAGATGTACCTAATGTACCTGCTCCCCAAACCCAGCTGCCTGTAGACTGGGGGGCTTTCCTGGGCTTTCCTTCAGTCCTGGAGGTGTCTGGCTGTGTGACATCACAGAATCACAAGGTTGGAAAAGACCTTTAAGATCATCATCCAACTGTTCCTGTCCTCTACAATCCATGTCCTCTACATCCATGTGGACTTGGAGATTTTGACTGCACATCACAGCCAAGCTGGGAACATGCCCACCTCTGCTCCATGGGCTGATCCAAGCCCCAATTCGGAGAGGGCTGGGGGGAGATGTCACCTGCTAGGTCATGTTGGCTCCATGCTGGACACTCAGCTGGTTCAGTCTGCAAGGAAAGACTGAGGGCCATGAGGACTACGTGTCCTTCAGAGCAGGTATGTGAGAAGGACCAGAGCTGCTCAGGCAGCAGGGCAGCACTGCTGAAACAAGTGGCTGTGAACAGATTCAGACTTGAAAATCTGAAGAGGGCTTTTAACCACAAGAGGAGTGGAATTTGAGATTAGCCTTCCAGAAGGAGGGAGAAATCCTTAGTGATGGTAAGATGGAGAAAAAATGTTTACGATGGACATTCTAAGGCATGGTCATCAGTAACAGAGCAGGTCTGGATCTGCTGAAGGAAGAGGTCCCTCTGGTCATACAGAGGACAGCCTGCCTGCCCTAATGATTTCCTAGGAGGAGTAGAACTGTACAAAGATGTACTTGGATATCCTTCCTGCAGGCCTGGTGAAGAAGTTGAGACAGAGGTACCCAGGGTAACAGCTGTTCCCAGACACAGCAGCCCTTGCATGAGGCGAGCACATCACCCCAACCTGGGAGGCTGCAGTCGTTTAGTCTGAGGCTCCATTAGCTCCCTCCTGTCCCACAGAGTCAGACAAGATCACACATATGGGGCAGAAAGAGCCACATTCCCCCCAGCCCCACAGCAGCCCAGTGACCTTGCTCAGCATTTAACTCCATGGTGCAGAACAGCTGAATGGGAAGAGCCACCGGCGCCCAGCCAGGAGCAGGCAGGAGCTCCCCAAGTGTTCCCCACAGCACCCTACACTGTGGTGGGACTGTGCCAGAGCCTCATCACCAGCATCAGCCAGGGAAACATTTGTTGGACCTGTGATGGTGAGTTGTACCCCATGCCTAAACAGTAAAGCTAGCATTTAGTTCCTTCATCTCCACACGAAGTATCTCATTTCAATTTAATTTCACAGTTGTAATGGATTTTTCAAAAATATTCAAGAACATATTTACTTTCCAACATCTTATTTCCTTTCACATTTGAAAAAACTTTCTATCTAATCCCCCAAGTCATCCCACAGTCTGAATAATTTCAGGTTTTTAATCAATAGCTGTCAGACTTGTCAAATTACTTTAGGGACCACAAAGCAATTTTTAAACATTCATAAACCCTCGTAGAACAGTTAAGTGCACTGAATTTTAAAAGAAAGAGGAACTGAATAACACTGATCAAATAGGATTATATTCTGGCAAATTATAAATTAGTTTTTTATGAATCATCTCACAGCTACTTATCTAGTGTCAGGCTGCAGGAAGGAGCAGTGACTGCTCACCTCTAGAGAAAGGAGCCTTTTCTCTTTTGCTCCCAACCCTCCTGAGCAGGAGCAGGGTGCAACAGGGTGTTTTGTTGTTCTTTTTCAGAGAGACATCGTTATCTAGCTAGCTGCCTCCATCACTCTGCTGCCTAGGACAGACCCAGCCAAGCTGCTACTCCAAAGCCTTACAATTGCATCTCAGCTCCTGGCACCATTCCCAACCCAGTCTTTGCTTCCCAGTGTGCTTCTGGCTTGTGAATCTGCCTGACATGTCAGTTTAGAAATGAGGGTCACCAAAAGTTCTCAATTTATTGGACATCTGTACCCAAACCACAGCTTGGACCCTTTGTGGGGAGGATTTTCCATGTCTCATGGGAGTCAAACTACTACGTGGGAGCCTGTGCTGCTGCTGCCTGTTCTGGGTCTGCTCGAGGAATAAAGAGAGATAAAGAATGTCTGAAGGAGTCAAACATGTTTATCCAGAAATGCCTTTATACACAACAGTCCCACCTCATCATCACAGCGTCTTTCTTAAATGTGAGGGATGTGGCCTGCATAGGGAAAAAAAACAGGAGCTTCATAGCTACACCGTGAATCCTGGAAGTCTTCCAGGAAAAAGTACAGCTCAGATCAAAGAGGGGATGAAGGATGATCAAAAGGAAGGAACGTTTCAGCTGGCCGCATGCAGACTAACAAGGCTGATCCCTCCGCCCTCCTCCTTCCCGCTGAGCTTACCCTCCCACCGCCTCAGAGCTGCCCAACCATACCTGTGCTTCTCCTCTTCCCATCTGAGATGGTCTCCCCCTGTGGTAGACCTCCCTGAGGTTACTCACCAGAGCCAGGCACCAGCACAGAGCCTCACCAGTCATGGGGCCACTCTGAAGAAGGAGCTGAACCATGACTCCAGGGGAATTCCCACTCCTTGCCTACTGAACACCGGACACGGCAGGACAGCGTGTGTTCCTGCACAAGGGCTGGGAGAGCACAGCTCAGGTAGGGGCACGGGAGCCAGGCAGCCCCACAGGCAGGGCTGTGAGTGACACATCCTGCCCACTCCAGGCAGGGTACAGGGGGATGCGGGGTTACACACTCTGCTACAGCTACATGTCCATGACCTGGAGCATGGGCCTCCAAAGTCCATCTTTGGAAGGGTTTCCCTTGCCTCATGCTTTGTTTCAGTCCCATGTGCCTCTTACCCCTTCCTTCTGGGGCTCAGCACCCCCAGATCTGTGGATGCAGCTAGCACCACTGGTCCCATGAGTTGCACTCCCTGTCCCACACACCGCTACACAGCAAAGCATCAACCACACTGCTGGCTAGCTGCCTCTGCTGCCGGTGTCCTTTGCCAGGGATGTGCAATTTTATCTGTAAAGCCTCTAAATACCAAACAGTGACTGCTTTTAACCTTTACACTGGCTCCTGGTTTCCCAAAAGACTCTTGCTGTTGCCATCTCAATCAGCACAGTCCTGACAGCACCAGGAGAGACCCATCTCACCCAGCCAGGCTGCCGGATGCTGACAGCCCGCAGCCGCCAGACTCATGCCCAGGCTCAAATGCCCCAGAGCCCAATCCCAATTTTGATATCCAGCTGACCTAGTTGTGACAAGGGTTGGATGCCTGAGCCACAGTTCTGGAAGCTGAGCCTGGGAAGTATGGTTCCTGGGAGAGCCCAGGTGGCCAACATCTGCCCCGGCTGCTCGTTCAGCCTTCGGCCGGGCTCTGGAAATAATTAACACCAACAGCTTGGAGCTGGGGATGGGAAAGGAGAGAGCACGTGAACAGCTGCTGGGCCAGTCTGGATGGAAACAAGGGACCGTCTGGCTGATTCCCAGTCGATTCTTTTTGTAGTTCACACTGAAGACGCAAAATTACTCCACAATGGGCACATTTCGTCAAGTTCAGATGTATTTAAGGCTCACTTTGTGTTTCTTAGTGGGGTGCTCAGTGGGTTTATCAAGCTAGACATCCCAGGCATCCAGAGTCTATTATTCTCCTTCAGCTTTCCTGGTATTTAGCTTATTGGTAACAGTTTGCCCAGTGAACTAGAACCAAACCTACTCAAGCACACTGCGAACACGCAGAGGCTCACAGAAACCTCCATGCAGTATCATGTATTGTGTGTTCTAGGCTAGGACAATAGAGCCTCAAGATCTAAATAAACAGCAAAGAACACAGCAGGATGCTGAGCAGAGTGGCTCAGCATAAATGCTGGAGCTAACTTCTCCTTTCAACTGGAACGATTAACCCCCACGAATGGCACTTTTAAAGGATTCAAACATTTCATTACTTTGCATTAGTAATAATGATCAGAGTGCTTTTTGTCACGAGACACCCTGCCCTGGAATTTGTTAAAGAACATGTAATTACAGGGCTATTTCATTAAATGGAGAAATTACACTAAGACAAGAGGCTGGGAAATTTTTTTTGGGGAAAAAAAAGTAACATAGTGCAAAAGAAGCACTTACAGGCCATAAAAGGAGACAGAGAAAACAGCCCAAGAGAAGCTCTGAACAACGATTTCTCATCATATTTAGAGAAAGAAACCTGCCTGGGACCCCCCAGTGTGGTCCCAGCACACGTGGCTTGGGCAGCACTGCCTCAGCTCAGCCTGGGACCGGTGCAGGGCCAGAAAGGACTCTCTGGCACCCATGGACACCCTGTGGGTGGATGGCACCCATGTTCCATGCCATGCTGTGCCATGCCATACTATGCTGTGCTATGCCATGCCATGCCATCCTGTACTCTGCAAGGCCATTGCTCCAATCCATTCGTGCCAGCTCCCACCCTGCAGCTCAGCTGTCTCCTCCCTGTAACTACAACCAGCTCACTGCATCTCTGCAAACTGGTGGTACCCTGTGTGAAATGACCAACAGCCCCTCACCCTTCCCCACCTTTCCTTCACCTCTGGAGCCTGTCCTGCAGGGACAGCTGGCTCTACGTATGGATTAGCTCAGCACGTAGCAGCAACAGGATGGGGCTGCTGTGTGTGCTTGGCCATAATTCAGAGAGGTAATTAATAAAACCCATGAGTTACCACAGGGACACTGCCAATGAGAAAACTACTCAAAAATCATGAGATGGGGCAGGCTGCATCTCAGCAGCTGCCAGTGTTGGGCTGTGCTGTCCCTCTGGTACGGGACATCAGGACAAAAACAGAGACCCCGACTGAACAGAACACTATCAAGCAGACAAGGGAGAAAAAGCTTCTCAAATGTTGTAAGAAAGCTGAAATAATTTCTTTGAACATGAATTTTAAGCTGACTGTAGGGCCCTCAGTCTGTCTCACCAGCAGCTGAGTGTATTCCCTCCTCTGGGAGGGAGCAGCCAGGCAGGGGCTGCCCACTGGTCGCTGCCCTCCAGCTTGCTCCCAGGCAGAGGAAGGGTCAGGAGAGAGTTCCAGCATTTGTTTTTCAACTGTTTGTGCTTATCTGTGTTTGTGGGAGCATTTCAGAGTCTCCATCAGTGCCGCAGGGAGCTGTTTCCCTGTCTGAGCAGACGGGGAGCTGGGAATGCCTCGGGAACCAGCCGGAGCAGTTCAGCTCCTGCGTGCAGAGGAGTGGGAGCAGCTCAGATCCTACCTCACCCCAGTCCCAAGGTGGGTGGGAGGGGAAGAAGTAATACCAAGGAGAAAGGCTCAGATCTAAATGCCCTGGGCTTCTCCTAACCCTGTCTGTTCCTGTGTTTTCCAGAACATCTCCTTCACACCTGCTGATGCTTCTGTTTCCCTTTCTGAATAGTTGGTGCTGCTTCTGAACTGTGAGTTTCTCTAATATGAAAAATAACCCCCCATCCTGAAGGAACGTTACCATTAATAATGGCCCCCCAAACCACTGACTGTCACACTGGTGCAGTGTTATTGCTAAACATACCCAACAGCCACTTAATCCCTACCTGCCAGCTCCAGCCACCTCCCCGAGCCCAGCTGTGGGACTGGGACTAAATGGACTCCCCACCCAGCCCAGCTTCTTCGAGCACTGGTGTTAATGGACACAAACACCCTCTGCTTTCAAATCCCTAAGTGCTTTTCACAGCTGAGTAACTCCAGTCACCATCAGCCAGGCTTCCAGCTCTATCAGGAGAGAAGGCTGGAAAAACAGCCCTTTGCTTCCTAAAAAGTTAGATGCTTGTCATCATCTTCAAAAGGATGCTCTGAATAGAGATCAGCTTATACAGAGCTGAATGCATAAAAATTGAGACATGCTTTTTTAAACTCCACTGAGATTCTCAATGCCACAGGAAGCTTTTCTAGGTGGAAAAGTGGAGAAAATGCCATACAAAGCACTAAAATACCTGGATGGTCCTGCAGAGGAGCATGTTGTGGAGCAGCACTGCCCAGAAATGTGAACAGTTCTGGGATGGATGGGTTTTAGAAGCCCAAGACCACAGGAGTTATCTATCCTGCATTACAGCTCATTCCTCTCATTTAAATAATAAATCTGGTTTAGGAATACAGCTCCATATAAATACCATGAGATCTGGCCTTAATACACTCAGCTTTATAATTAACACCAACTTTATGTCTATGAAGGCTAAGAGGTCTCTGGGGTTCTTGATCAGGGAATAAGTCTATTTAAGGCCCAGATTTACAGTGTATGGCTGTGTGTTCAGCAGGTGCTCAGGGCTCGATGGTTTGGATTTTAGGGACCTTGTCCCAGCATGGAGGGCATGCACGAGCCCTGTCTCACAGGTGATCAGTGAGGCTGCCAGGGCAGGGTAGAGCTGGAGCATCATTTCTAACCAGCTCTTGACTAAGCAGGAGGAAGAAGATGGAAGATACCCTGGGGTTATGAGATGGTATTTAAAAAAATGGAGTTCCATTGAGAAACTACTGCTGGGATTTGATTTGCTGTTGTTCCCATTGGAATTTCTGGGAATTTTCCTCTTTATAAATAAAATATATTTTAAAGTAAGATGTCTTGCTTCTAGGTTTTCTGGTGTGACCTAGTGAAGAGCACCGCACAAGATCTTTGTAGAAAATAAAGCTCAAGGATCTAATAGGCCTCAGCTCTGTGCTGCAATCACAGCAGGGGAGATCAGGGCCCCCAGCAACAGGAGCTGCACAAATATAGAAAGAGCAAAGCCACAGAGACTCACAGTTCCAAACCTGAACACTACAGTCACCCAGGCACTCAGCTTTTGCCATCTGTGAAACGGGAACGCAGTCTACAGCTCCTACCTTGAAGAGTTGTTGGGAGGACTTCTACAGAAACGATTAGAAACCATTATGTATGTGTTAGACATGACTTTTCCAAGTGCTTTTTCCGGTAAGCTGCTGGGAGGCCTGACTCACTTCAGGGCCTTTGGCAAGACGCTTATCTTCTCGGTCCTTTCATTGATGTTTCTAGCCCAGGATCCCACAACAAGCTTCTAGTCTATCTAATACGGTACCCTGCCTCCAGCGGTGGCTAATAGCTGATGTTTCAAAGGAAGGCAATCTTGTTAACAGAGGGAAAATATAGTTCCTGACCCTTGAAGGCAGGCAGGCAGAGCCCTCAAACTTTTGATTTATTCTTCCTGCTGATGGTGGTTGCTTAGCTACAAATATTCTCAATGCTCATAAAAGGCTCTCGCCTTTACTCCTCCTCCTCCTCCTCCTCACTTCTATGTTTTAAGTCCAGCCACAGTTTATTTTTCTTGAAGCCTAGGTGATGAAATGTCATGCTGAGGTTACATCTGAGATGCAGAACGCCCTGCTCCCTCCCCTGCTCCCTCCCCAGCACCCGGGCACCTGCCACTGGTATTAAGGGGAGCAGAGGAGGCTTCGACATGAGGATGGGCAACGGCGCCCGGCTCCGATGTAGGAGTGCTTGCCAAGGAGAAAACAGA
Organism: Laterallus jamaicensis coturniculus; assembly: GCA_022605575.1. Lineage (NCBI taxonomy): Eukaryota > Metazoa > Chordata > Aves > Gruiformes > Rallidae > Laterallus > Laterallus jamaicensis. Next base: position 8,875,496 of record JAKCOX010000022.1, read on the forward strand.
AAGGGAAAGAAGAGTAAGTAATGAACAAAACTGAGCCTGTAGCTAAACCAGAGCTGCTGGCAGCTTGTTCCATGGACCCATCGAGCGTTCCAGGCGATGCCTCAAAATCTGACGGGTGTCTGATGCAGCGCTCAGCATCTCCTGACAGGTGATGTGTGTAGCCAGAGGGTCTCAGGATACGCCATCCATGAGCAAATTAGGCTGGATGGGATCAGCTGACACACATCTGCCATAACAAGGGGCAAAACATCCCAGAGACATGACAATGTCCCCTACAGATCTCCCTGTCCCCAGCCCCTCTGCATGTTGCCAGGATGGAGCATAAGGCTGTACAGCTCTACCGCTCCCTCCTCCACAGGGCTTCTCATGGTGCTGCTGTAACGTGGGAGCATGGATTGAACCCAGGGTCCAGCCACCACCTCCCACCCCTGCACTGCAGTTAAGTGAGAGACAGGAAGAGCCCATGGACAGGTGACATGAGTCAGGAGGAAACAACGGCTGGTCTCAGTCAGGGATGAATAAAATTACCACAAGAACAATAACCTCACAGAGCTATCCATAGGAAAACAAGGAGCACGGGTCTGGGTGGGAGCACTGGGACAATTGGTAGCACCAGCTGCGAGGACAGGGCTGGGAACAACGCAAAGGTGGGTTTTTTCCTGTCTGCTGAAATCAGAGAACAATGAGCAAAACTTCATGGGTAGGAAAGGGAAGAGGCTTAGCAGGAGCACGTGGCCCCGGTGCTGGACCGCAGAGCCTTGCCGTGCTCAGGAGCTGGGTGAGGGGGTCGGGGGGCTGCAGGGGAACGGTTGTCTCTCCCCTGTGATGAGTCACTTGGACAAAACACCCATGGCTGTGCTGGCTGCTCCTTACTGACCAGGCAGATGTGTGCTCCGTGCTCGAAAAGTGCTTTGAGATCTCTCACCGAGCACGGCTCACAGAGGTGTCAGGATCACATTGAGTGTTAATAAGGATTTTAGGCTTCTGCTACAGAATGACTCTCTATGTTATGCCTCAGAAGTCCCACATACTCATACAGCTGTCCCTGTACATGCACAATGAGTGCAGTTTCCTACGGAAGGCCGGGGATGCTATCAGGAGCTCAGGGAAGAGGATGTCAGCTGGCCTGACAATGCCATCAGTTTTTAGAGCCATGTGCAGGGGGCAAGAGCCGTTTTTCAGTTGTTTCACTGCGGCAGAGCACTGGGCAGTGCTTTAAAACCAGAGCTGAGACACTCTGTTGCTTCTGTGTAAAACCTGGAGAGGAAGAAACAGAGCCTGAGGCAAGGGCGCTGTGGTCCCCAGGAACCTCCCGCTCCTGCGGAGTTTGTTCTTTAAGCCTCCAGCAGACCAGCAGTACCCAGCTTCTCCCAGCCCAAACTGGAAGGGAGGCAGATCGTTACATGATCCCAAAATTACTGGAGAGGAAGCATCAGACAAGTGCAGAGAGCAGTTAGTGCTGTCACAGGCTGATGGCTGAAAGTTGGAGCAAGTTGAACAGTGAAAAGCACCTTCAGGGCTAGCAGTGCCTCCTGTTTGGCAAGCAGGTAACAGAGGGTACAGATGGGTGCTGGAGTCAAGGGTCTCTCTGTCAAATTTGTTTTTTAACTAACAACCTTGCAACGATGCCAGAAGAGAAGCAGAAAGCTCCCTGTCAGCACCGCACCACAATCAGTGGTTGCACACTGCTTTGCTTGCTATACATGACACAGCTCATAAATTCTCATTTTTATTGATGTTGTCCACAACTCCAGCAGACATCAGCACCCAACAAGTCCTAAAAACTGGGTCTGGGGCACCTTAAATTGGGATGGAACAAATCAGTGCCTTTAGAGGTGACACAGCTCCACGTTCTTTGCATGGCTCTTCTCAACACAAATGGCAATTGTGTCTCAGAGGATTCAATCTGTCCTCAAACTGCAGGTCTCTGAAAGGGTGCAAGTCAAAGAGAAGCAAAGCAGGGGGGTGTTTCTGCACAATACCCAGTGGAGCTGAAGGAGCCTTTTAAACAAGAAAAGGTGTTACTGCTCTCAGGTTCAGCAGAAGAGAACTCACAAGTGCTTTCTCATCCTGCTTGCTGTCTCCCCAGCCTCCCAAGCACACACCTTAGGGCTGCAAAAGCCGGGTGAGTTGCTGTGGTAGAACACCAGACACACACAGGGCTGCAGCTCGGGCTGGGAGCAAAGGGATCCCCGTGCTGGGGTGACTTCACCCACTGAGCTCGGGCTCCCCTTCTTCTTCAGCACTGCTTTCTGCCTGCTCCGTTCACATCTCCCTGTTCCCATGTCATCACAAACGAGGCCACAGGAGGTGGATTAGCCCCACAAGAGCCTATGCTATTTTTACAGCCCCCGTGGCAGCCCATTTCTCCTGGGACACCTCCCGCTACCTGCTGCGCGCTGGGAAGGATGGTGCCAGGAGCCCAGGCACAGCACTGCAGCCTCTCACCGTGCCAACCTGCCACAAGGCCACGTGTTCTGCCCCAACACTGCTTCATCTGCACTGCTGAAAGGGGACTGACTGAAAGGATGGCTGGGATTCAGAAGGGAGCAAGAAGAGTCCTATCAGTTTACCCCTGCACACTAACATGACTATTAATTACCGTTTGCTACATTGAGCTCTGATTTTCATGAGGACAAGTACAGATGCAGTGTTGACCTTTCCTCCGTCACAGCACACTCCTCTCCTGACACCCTTCCTACAAGCTGTGATGCTGGCTGTGACTGGGGCAGATGCCCAGTGTCACTGCTGGGGAGCCCATCAGACATCTCCAGCTCACAAGAGCGAATGAAGCTCATGTCCATACAGGAATTCACTGCTTTCCCTATATTTAGGTGTTCCTAGTTGTGCATGTTATTATAAACATGCAGCTGTGATTCTGATCTCTGTGGTTATTGATCAGTGAATGGCTGAGAGGGATTCTGTGGCAGCTTGGGAAGTTGAGGCAATACCAGTCACCCTGGTACTTTTGGGGAAAAAGAGGTGGGAGGGAGGAAGCGTGTCTGAAGCCTAATGAGGACGCAAATGCTTGCCAGACTTTAATTTGAAATACTTTCTTTCTTTTCAACAATATCCTTTTCCGCTGGGCTCTGAAAAGAGCAGAGCTGGACAATTGTACAGGAAGCTGGGAGAGACTAACAATAGAGGAGGAGTGGAGAGGGGGGTGAAACCAGCCTATCTCCTTTTACTCCAAACGTGGAAAGAGACAAATTGCATAAAGGATGACTAACAAAGCCAGCTTTAAAAATCATTTCAGGGTTAGTCTTTTCAGGTTCACAGCAAGGACGCCGGGAAAGGACAGGCAGTTTCATACATTACATAAGTTTTAGTACATCTCCCTTTAAAGTCAGCTCTGCTGTACTCTTACCACGTACACAGCCGCCTACACACACCCGGGACTGCTTGCAAACACACCCTACCCCGGTCTGTGGCCAATTCCTTTTTTCTCCCCCCATCCCACAGATCTCTCACAATGGCTGTGACAACCCTGTTAACTCCGTACACCCGCCCCAGCTGCCCCGCGGGTGCCAGGGAATTGCCTCTGTGCCCTGCGCTCCCAAAGCACCGGAGCCCTTCTGCATCAGGGCCCGGAGTAAACACCTTCCATGGAGCTGTTCTACCGTTTGATTCCAGCATCTTTCCCTCTGGCCCCACGACTGTCTAGAGAAAGCGCCGGAGGCTCCTTTGCGTGGCGGGTGATGGAATACTGGAGGTTGGCTGGAGGCGCAGCTGCCTCGACCCCCACAGGCTGATTTCACAGGAAACAGCACAAACATCTGCACCATTGAACCGACTGACAGACCTGGGGAGATCTCTGCTCAGAGCAATCCAGCATTTGAAAATCCAGCACGTTGCGGGATGCTGTAGCCCCAGCGGTGCCCACCAGCTGAAGCAATGTGCTGGAAAGCCTGTTCTCTCCATATCTGCTCCCTGGCCCTTTTCTAAAAAGCAGTTTATGAATTCAAAGGATTTTAAAAGTCCAGCTTTTCAAACCTGGATCATCCACTTCCAGAGCAAGCTCGCAACGGTGCAGGAAATACTTTGTCATTGCAGTTCCACTGGAATTCGACAAAGCCTAGGGAACCACTGAAAAGAAAGGTAAGTGGAAAACTACCAGGCACTTACCCAAGGCTCCACGGGGCAGAAAAATAAGATCAGGATAGAAAAACAATTCTCAAGTGCCTGGGAAAGTCAGCTCCTCTGAGGGCAGCACGAGTCCATCTTCTGCGCCACCCTCCCTTGGCTTGTCCGATCTAGCTGGCTCCTCAACCGCTCACAGACTCCCAGACTGAGAGAGACTTCCTCTGCAGCTGATAGCAGGGTTATTAAAGTAAACTGACTATTGCCCTTTGTGGAGGGAGGTGGGAGGGAGGGAAGCTCAGCCCCTTCCCTTCCTTTGAAATTCAAACCCTTCCTTGAGGCTCTCTGCTTTGGAGGAGAGGCATCTGCTCCCAGCCCCTTCCCCGCTGCCTGGGAGCTCTCGCAGGTACTGGCTGCGATCCAGGCTGGAGAAACCGCTCTGCACTCCAAGTTTACATGACAAAGCAGCTCATTCCTAATTAAACTTCTATCTAGCATTTTTTCTTTCTCATACCTAATTAGTGCAGCACAGCAAACATCCAGGTAAGGAGTGAGAGTCTGCACGTAAGTGTGGGCTCCACTGTCTGCACCTCTGATTAACTTGAAGATTTCTTCTTCATTTATTCACCAAGAGGTTTCCATCACTTCCAAAATGTCACATACCCACCATCCCTACTGGGGGGCACTGGCCAGTTGATGCTGCTGAAGACTGGACACTGCTGGGTGGACGCAGGTGGCATCAGAGGAGCACACGTTTCTGAATCCTCTCTGAGCCGTGCTGCTCCCAGAGCCTGTCCTGGCAACACCAGTGTGTTTCTGTGGGCAGCTGAATGGGGATTGGGCAGCTCTCATCTCTTTTACTTCCTAAAGGCAGTTTATCCTTAGAGCTGGAACTATAAAGGCTGTCAGCACAGCTCGCAGCCCCCTTCTCTTGGTATTTTATTCCCATTTAAATTACGAAACATCCAGGAGCACAGGAGTACATCCACCCCTCAGGCAGGTAGGAATTACAGGACATTTTCCCCAAATCCTCCTGAAACCCAAACTCTCATTATTAGCCATAGCCAGGGTGGCAATAAACCCCAGTCCCTGACAGCAACATCTCATCTCCACTAGATTTCAACACTCCAATACTCCACATTAACCCAGTAAAGCAGCCTCAATCCAACAGGTTTTACTTCAAGCTGTCAATCAGAACATTCTGGAGAGTTTCAAAAAGGAAATCATTCCAGAGAGTTAAAAAAGGAAATTCTCCCCCCCCCCCCCCAAGGTTTTGTTTGAGCTCCCAGCGCTCACTGTGCCTCCCCCTTCTCCCAGAACACATCCTCCTTGAGACAGGGTTTGCTCATCGCTGAGGGCCAATGTTTAGATTCGCTGCTCTGGTGATGACCACAAACAGATTATCTATTTCAGCTGTTTGTACCATTCCCTGAGCTAATGAGCAAGGGCACTGAGAGCATCTGTTATGAACCAGGACTCGCTGTGCTTCAGGAGAGAACCAAGCAAGGACCTGGTATCCTCCTGGGCATGTTTTTGCTGGGAGAAGTAAGGGAAAAGGCAGAATTGTAAGGATGTTTTCCATAACAGCCCCGGTCAGGGTCCCAGTCTCATGGCAAGAGCCATCACAAGAAGCATCAGCGCAGTGCCAGTGGGCATCCTTCTGATATCCTGGTGTCACACAATGGGGCTCAGGGCACGTGGGTCTGCATCCCTTGAACCCAGCTGCACCACAAATGATGCTCTAGCCAAAACTGAGGGATAAGAACTAAACTATTTTCACAGTCCCTGTGGTGAAGGACGTGTGTGCAGGCCACACGCTGCCTCTGCGGAAGCCCCATGGTTGTTCTCATCAGTTCGGCTGTGACACAGCCGCAGCAGGTAACTGCAGCCCTCCAGTTCCCTGGGATCCCTTCCTTGCTCACACCGATCCTGGGCTGGCTGTGCCATGGAGATGGCAAACAGGCACGTCCCAACCTAACTGATGGCCTTAGGGCACTCCCAGGAGCTAAAGAGTAAATGAGATGGTTAAACCATGGACAGTCTAAGCAGAGACTGGTAAAAAAGACCAGCTAAGCAAACAAACAGCCCCCCCAGATGTGTGTGTCTGTATTGTTACAAGACAGAAGCAGCTTGCTTTTCTTCTATTTTACACTGGTATAAGTACAAACTAATTCCACTCATTTATTCTTTACATACATGGGCATATTAAAATACGAATTGACCCTGCACCAAATATTCCCTGTCTTAGGAATTATTCCCAGCTGTCAGCAACACAGAAGGTCCATGAGAGCCTGGGAGAATGTATCCATACGCATGCTTATCTCTTCATTTCAGACCATTCATCATTCCTTGCCTGGAAGCAACAGTTAATTTACAATAACTCAACGTCAAGATGGAAGTTTAAAATCCTCTTGAGCATTGCCCTAGGAGAAGATCTTGTCCCAGCTCTCTGTAGCCACTGGAGATTCAGCTGAGCCTCTTCTGAAGTCACTCAGGTTTAGAGCATGGTAGAAATAAAGAGGGAAGATCTACTGGGATGCAGCTATCACACATCCAAAGCCAAAGCAGGATCATCTCTCTGGTACATTCTTTTGGGATTCCAGGAGTCACAGCAATTAGAGATGGGAAGGAAGAACACAGCCATTCAGACACCCCTGCCTGCCCTGGAGATTATTTCCTACAGTTTATTGTTTTGTCCAGATACAGATTAAAATAACATATGGCTCTTACCCAGAGTAGGAAATACTTCCAACCTAAAGTGGAGGAGAAGGTGCCCCTGGGCTAATATCACTTGATGGGACCTCTTGAAGAGGCCATCTCACAGGCAGACCTTCCCCCAAACTTTCCAAAGCACTATCCAGCTCAGAGCTGCAGGAAGGGCCGCCTGGGCAGAGGTAGCTATGGACCAGCTCTCCATCTCCCCCTCCCCTCTCTCACATTGTTGGGACTCCTTTTCTCATTTGAAGGACATTTTGCTAGCGTTGCTGGCCTTTGCCTTTTATCAAGGGCCACCTCCATCTAATATTTTGGGAAGCAATTATTTAAAAACCTTCAGGTAGCACGGCAGATGAGGGCTGACATCCCATCTATGTAAATCAGGAGGTGTCTAAAGAGGGTGTTTACAAGCAGAACGCTGCTAAAAGTCTGCCTTGGTTGCAGATAACAAAGCTGAGACAATGACAGATTTCCTTCCCCTCACAGCCAAGAGCAGCTCCCTCTGATTGGCTTTGCAGTGTTTATCCAGGATGCTGGGAGAGAGCAGGCACCAAATATGCAATTAATTGGCAGTTTGCAAGAGCATATTGCCTAAAGATAAACAGAGTGGGTGATCGTGTCGTATGGAAAATGGCTGAGTGCTGCAGATGCAGTGTTGACCCAGTTTAGAAAAAAAAAAGGGAAAAAAGAGGGTTTTTTGTTCTCTCAGAACATAATTGTATTCAAATGAATACTTTTGTGCATGGTCCCCCTAGCCTTCACACAATTTGTGTATGCAAGAGGCTCCAGGTTCTTCCTTAGTCTGGAAGAACTTGGTAAATTTAGAATTTGCTGCAAACTTTTCCTGCTGACACCAGTGGAGCATCTCACCAGTGGAGCATCTCATCAATGGAACATCTCACCAGTGGAGCATCTCACCAGTGGAACATCTCACCCATGGAGCATCTCACCAGTGGAACATCTCACCCATGGAGCATCTCACCCATGGAACATCTCACCCATGGACAGTGGTTTGGGCAGGAGCAGGCAGGTACATTGCACCACCTGTTAATGGCCTTTACTCTTTGCAGCTCAAGTTCCACAAGCAACTGGATCTGAGTCTAACTGGAAATCAGGTGATGTGAAAAGGAACAGAAGTCCTGAAGAGAGACACAGGCATATGAAGGAGACTAGAGAGCAGCAGTGGTTATTCGGGGAGGACCCGGAGCATGGGAATGAGTGATGCTGGGGAAATGGGGATGCTGGGAGTGGAAGGGACAGGCTGCTGTTTCTAAATCAGGCTCTGTTGGACTAAAAAGCACAAGGGTGACATAAAACCCAGTGCTGGGTAAGGAAGATAATGACTGGGGAGAAGAGGGAATGCTGCTTAGGCACTCGAGATACACGCTGCCCTCAGCCTAGGCTGTGCAGTTTCCTGCATGACATCCTTCCTTCTCCTATGCCAAGGTGCTTCCAGATGGATTCTTCATGCAGGGCTCATTCCAGCTGCCCTCTGAATTCCTTGGGATGCCAGGCTTTCTCCTTGTGCCATGGAGCTCGGTGTGCCAGGCGCACGGCAAAAATTCAGCAGTGTTTAAAAAAACCCCTTTTTCTTTTAGATCAAAGTTTCTGTATTTGGGTGCCTAAAATTAGTTAGCAAAATAAGTGACATTTCAGTCAGAGATGCAGAACTTCCATTGATTTTAATGGATTCAGCATCCCAGGAAAGTAGGCCACTTATTTATGTACCTATATAAGCACTTGCATGCCTGACTTGAAGGAGCCAAGTTTGTAAGTGATGACCTTATGTTTTCAAAACCAAGAGACAACTCTGCACGCATCAGCCTGTTATTCCCTTTATTTCTGTCAGCACATCTCACCTGAGAAGCAGATTTCAGCTGTAAAATGTGCCTTTTAAAGTCTCTCCCAGTGAGGTCTCCTCTATCAAGTAAACCACTCAGGCAGCAGCTCGATGTCGTCCTGCAGAGAGGCACCTCACCGAATCGGGCTGATCGCTGCCTCACACCCCTCTGGTTCAGAGGGGGAACAAATCTTTGTCTCCCCACAGAATATTTCTCATCCCAATGGGAATGGCTGGCAGCCTCAAAGCAGGTTTCTGGCCTCATCACTTCACAAACCCTTACAGAACTCGGTCAAAGCTCAGCAAGCTGAACACCACCAGCACGCCCCATGTGCTGCAGCGATGTTCTGGGCAGCGGCAGCGGCGCAGGGGATGGAGGGAGGGGAAGGGGGCATGGAGAAGCAGGAGGACATGGAGCACGGTGTGTCGCTGGGGAGCAGTGAGGCACAAGCCTTCTGCTAACTCCTCACCCTGCTATTTATCTTGCAACTTATCTATTTTAATCTGGTGCGACTGAATGACTATCAGGGACTGCCACTCGGCTGCTTAAGGAAATAGCTGGATAATTTCACTCTGATTGTTTAAAGCACTTGGCAGGAAACAATAGATAAAAAGTGACAGGACTTTCACAGTTAACAATGCAAACTAATGAAGTGAAATACCGCTCAGAGAAATATTGTGATGGGTATCCTCAGACTGCAGCACAGGAGGAGAAGTGGCAGGGTAGATCCTGCACTGCAGTCCCTTGGTCTTGACTTTTAAGAAAAGTTATCAGATCTTCTCTCTCTCTCCATCACACTGGGCTGGTTACACAGCTCTGAATGCCCCAAGTTTGTAAAGTTCCACTAGTGGAAAAGAAAACTCCTGGAGAGGAACTTCAGATGAGCCTAGCTCAGATCTGCCACACTTCTGCGTGCCCAGAGCTGTTACCAGTGGGATTTCACCTCTGGAACAACATGGACCATGGAAGGGAAGCGATGGGGAAAAGCCCCGAACCCAGAGCAATACCAAGCAGCACTGAGCTTCCAGCACCAGCATTTGTGTGCAGGTTGTTCACAGACACAGTGCTACAGGAACCCAGCACAAAGCCAGCACAGGAGTGGGGGGCCCTGATGGGCCAACTCACTCTGAAAGGCGTGAGGATATTGAACTTTGGTAGAAAGAGTTCCCACCTCTGCAGACAGCTACAGGCATCTTCTCCTTTTTCTTACAATTGCAGCTCAGAGCCTGAATTATTCAGAGCAGCCTCCCCTGACAGCTTCTCTGCACAGGGGGCACACAGACACACAGATGGAGGCTGTAGTTCTCCCCTGTGCATGGCGCATCCCAGTTCCCAAGCGAGTTTAACTGGACAATTAGTGCAATCTGCTAAGCGGGCAGGAGGCAGCGGGGTGGAGCACAGGGTGCTGTGCGCACAGGCAGTGTCAGTGCAGAGCCCCTCTCATCCAGGGCAGAGGATGCTGTAGGTGGCAGCAGCCAACCCGCCCTGGCCACGAGCAGGGCTGGCAGGATTTATCAGTTCGATTAGCTGTGGTCTCACCCACCACTAAGCTCAGATGACATTTCGGGGCCCCTGAGAAACTAATGATGGGAAGCACTACTGGGGAGGATCCCTGCGGTGTGCCTCGCTGCGGGCACCATCGGGTTGTCTCGGTGTGCAGCAAGGAGGCTCCGTGCACAGAAACAGGATCAATAACTTGATGATATATAGTGTTTAGCGACTGTGATCATCCCTAACACACAGCGATACTGCTGGCAGTTTGGTTGCTACCGGCCTCCTTCCTGCCTTGGAGAGGGAGGCAAGGATGCGGCTTTCCCAAAAAACCTGGGTGCCAACTGAGGATCGGGACTTTGAGGGCTGGGATCCTCTGATAAATGATTTGGTTTCCATGCTGGAGGACTGTGAAGGTTCACTTACCCTCAGCAGAATGGGAAGTTTTCATTTTCTGGCCCCCGATAGAAGCACAAGGAGAAGGAATTCTGGGTGGGAGTGGAGACCACTTACTTTAGAAAACTACAATATGAAAATGAAAGGAGAAATCTCTCACCCCTGTGCAGGGGCATGCATGGTTTGGGGCTGGCACAGTCTGCCCCCACGGGAGGAATTTGCTGTGCTGTACAAATGTCCTCACCAGGGCACGTCACCGGTATTGTCTTTCAGGGTATTGTTCTCTCAGGGTTAAATATAACTTGTGTACCATTCAGAGAAGAAAGCTATTCCCTGTGTGAGGAGAGGCTCAGAAGGCTCTGAGTCTGACTGTCATTACCACACTGCTGCAAGGACTAAAGAAACAACAGTAATGGAAAGTTTAAAAATCTCTCTGCATGTTTCACCCTGTCAAGGGATCAGGATGCTTACTGCTAAAACTGGGTGAAAACAACTCTCAAAACACTGTTTTTGCTATTTTAATTGAAAATATAGGCAGCTTTTTCTGTCTTTACCTATTCAATGACCTCATTTTGAGACATTCTTCAACTTCTCTCGTTACCCAAAAAGGGGAAGAATAAAAGGGAGGAGAGAAATAAAATCTTGGCTTTTGATGAGTGAAAACTCAAAGTTTCAGCATGTCAGAGTTATGAAACAGGATTTTATGGAAGGAGGGATGCTGTGAGCACTGACACCCATCAGGGTAGGCTCTGGAAAGCGGAGCTGTCACCTCCCATACAACACCCACTGCCTCTCCCATCTACCTCGTGCCTGCTCATGCCCACTGCAGCACCCCAACCCTGTGTGTGGTTCCTTGGGGTCTGTCCCTGCCCCTCACCCTGAGCATCAGCATGCTGTGGCTCTGCGATGACACCGGCCCACTGCTCTAGCCAAGACCAGTACCACAAGAGAGCAACTCTGGGACACAAAGTGTTTGCAGCCTGCAAACACCCTGGCTGGTCAGTTTGTGAACCAGAGCTTGTGACAGCCCATAAAGACCTTTGTGTCTACTGTGACTGGGATGAATCTCTCCAGTACATCCCCAAATCAAAGTTCTGAAGGCCCACAGCTGCATCCAAGCCGTGATAGTGCTCTGGGGTCACTGGAGTGGGTGTTCCTGAGTCAAACCCAACACTCCTGGAGCCAAAAAAGCTCCAGTGGGGAGAGGGACAGGCTGCAAAATGGAATGTAGCTCGAGCTTCCTGGCTGCACTGGGGCATCACTGGCTTTGCTGTCACCAAGGGGACTGTCCATCACCCTGGGAATGCCAGAGGCTTGTCTGCTGGAAAGGAGCTTGGCAGCTGGGAGGGATCAGGGGCACTTGAGTGTCTACACTGATGTGCAAAAGCAGCATCAGCAGTAACAGAGCGAGGGGGTACAAAGGGAAGATGTCAGGGTGTGCCTTCTCTGAGCAGACCTGTGTCAGCCCATCACCCTGCCTCGGCTTGCTGAGCACTCAGGAAGCACAAAGAGAGGGCTGAGAGCAGCCCTGCGGCGTGACGGTGACTGCACGGAGACGAAGGCACTTTGTCATGTCAGGCAGGGTCAGACTCTGCAGCAGGGGCTAGAGGGGTGAGCTGGAGGTCCCAGCTATGAGGACAGGTAGCCACAGAAGCCACACGGTCAGTGTTAACCTTCTCTCAGTATCACAGGCTTAGAGAAAGGCCAAGGGATGTGTGTGACCAAGCTCTACTGGGATATCCCCAGGGGAGCTCAGAAATGTCTGGTTTTTTTGTGTGACGTTCCCAATTTAATCCCTGACAAGCCATTTTTTTAAAACATCCATAAAAATACATCCCCTTACAACAAGGAAAACCAAAACTCCACAGAATTAACCCCAGAGCCTGCCTGCTCCATGTATTCTCTCCCCAGTAATTCAGTATAAGCATTGAGTTTTACTGCAGTCACCATAACAGAATCTGTCACTTCTGTGTCCTCTGGATGTCATTAATAAATAATAAATGAAACTGCTCAGAAAGAGGGAGAAAAAAGCACCTCTCATTTTTTGGAGCGCATTGAGAGGCCAGTGGCAGTGACAGGCACAAAAGGAAAAGTCTAATGGGACAAGCTCTGGGGAACACCAGCTTTGCATTGTCACGGAGACAGGTAGAAAGAACAGGGGAACAGGGAGCACAGGCAGTGTCTGCTGGCTCCCCCCAGGGGGGGCAGAGTGGGCAGCCAAGCCCCGGAAATAAAAGCAGTGAGCTACCGTGCCAGCACCAGCGATTGCCAGGGAAGGTCAATGTATTTCTGCTGTCAGCTCTTGGGAGGTTTCTATTCACGTGGTTTAATTGGGTTTTAGCACTGGTGAAAGCCCTGGAGAGAGATAACTTGTGCTTTGTCACACAAGAGTTATGAGTGCTGACAATGGCAATGTCCCTCCTCACGCAGTCAGCGCACAAACCCTTTCTCTCCTGCTCTGCAGCCTGGCCTGGCCACAGCCAGGAGAGAACCCGGCCAGGAGGTCAAGAGATGACCCCCCACATCTCTTCAGTGCACAGTACTGTCCATCCCAGCAGCTCCTCTTCCCCTGCACTGTTAAAGGCAGGTGAGACATGGGGTGGTGTCACTGACTGGGGGCACAGGGAAGCTGCTGGTCCTCACAAAGCTGCCTACAGCTGCCAGTCCCTCCTGCCCCATGGACACTTGCAGCCTGGTCTGGCTGGAGATGCCTCTTTCTCCCCCCCTCCACCCCTCCACATCACTAAGGGCCACAACATGTACCCTAATCCACCACACTCACCCAAATCATCTGTCCATGAGTGACAAGTTGTTGACCACCACCCTACCCACATTGCTCGAGTCAGCTATAGGGAAGTCCTGCTATAGGGAGCTGTAGGGAAGCCACACATCCTGGTACCACCACCACCACCTCAAGGAGTAGATCAACAACTGGTGTTCAATTGTTTCCAGAGACTTCCCTCCCAGCCCCGGCCCTTTCTCAGCTGCTTTATACTCACCCTGAGTCCCAGTTACCAGAAGCAAAAGGAACAGCAAGAGGAATTCCTTTTTGTAAGGACAAGTGACAAACTAGTCTGAATACAGCTGCTTGGACATTCATTAGAGAAGAAAAAAGAAACCCAACCCCCAAAGCCAGGAGAGTCTGTTGTGGGAGGAAAACATCTTCACTGTCCATTCCTAAAGTTAATACTCTCCCCTGGGGTCCCAAGCCAGATGAAGCACTGGGAAGGAAAGCAAGTTCCTTTCCATTCCCTGAATGCTTAAACTACAGGAGATCCAAATTCATCATCCCAAACATGGCTTCAGCCATTTCTCTGCCTGTCCTGTCCTGCCCCTCTCCGAGAACCTCATCTGCTGGAGCTTTGTTGCAGCCATTCTCCTTGTTTTCGGGAGTAACACACTTGAGAGAGGCCCAGCCCCACGTGCAGCCACAAAAGGGTTATCTTCAGCCCCACATGTCTAACAGTCAGTGAATTTCTTTCGTTTACCATAGCCTGAGATGGGATTTCAAAGTGCATCCCATCTTCCCAAGGTCTTGCTGCCGTTCCCACTCCCCACCCTGTGCTCCACAGAGCAATCCTTTGGGGAGGCTGAAACTGGAACCCATTTCCTTGCCAAAGCATTTCCCTTTCCACCACCTACACTCCCAGTCGTGGGCTCGGGGGGCTCCTGATGCTCTGCTGCTGGCACACAGTCCTGCTTAGCGAACCCACCTTGTCTGGCTGGGATGGGGAGTGGAAGAAACCTGCTTCCATCAGTGTCTCTGCATTTGGTGTGTGGGCAGGGTATTGCTGCTTCGAGGGTGGGTCTGTTTATCAGCTGGGGATAGTTCTAGTGCATTTATTTTTTTGTTGTTGTGAATTTGGATTAGGGGCATCTCCTTCCCCTTGACAGTTCCTGGCAGCATGCTGTAAAAATATGATTAATTAAAGTGTGACTGTGAATCCACTCAGAGGCTTAAGATTTTTCCTCCTCTACCATGGAACAGAGAAAGGGCCATTTACCAAAGTTCAGATCCCAAAGCAGATTTCAAGGCACGCTGCAGTTTAGCTCAGCAAGGCTACGAGGTTCAGCCTGCAGTGTTTCAGAGCTACGAGCCCTCAGAGAGAAGAGACTTCTGCTTCTGCTCCAACCCCAAATAAATAAATAAGAGAGAAATAACCCAGCCATGCTCAGAAAGGGCTTCAGCAGCACAGCAGAACCACAGCGGTCACCCGAGGGGCTCCTTCTCAGCCTACATGACATTTTTACCTTTGTAGATGGTTCAACCATTGAGTACACACAGTCCTGTTGCACTGAGATTTTAGATTAAAACAACACATCCTGGCTCTTGCTCGGCAAGAAGCCACTGGAAATCCTGGAAGACCTTCAAAACTGAGCTGTGTAGTACTTGAAAAAGAGATACAACTTTCCTAAATTGAAAAATCTGAATTTCCTAACATGGACTTAAAAGGTACTACTGAATCTTTAATGACTGCAATATAGAGATGGCTCAATCTGAGAAGGGCTGAAGGTCTTCCTTTGAAGAAGTCAAACTTTAAAAAAAAAAAAAAAAAAAGAAGAAAAATGTCTGCTACATTTCAAGGTCACAAAGGGTTTGGTGAAACTCTGTCTCCCTCCTGACTCTGACTTCCTAAATGATAGTCACTTGTTAATCCAGAGCACCTACTCGAAATGGAACATAATTAGCTGGGGAAAAGGAAAACATGCCAGAGTACAAAAGGAGTTCTGTAACAAGAGGTGGTGAGGAGCAATGTGCTGCAGCTATCGATGGAGAACGGGCTGTTTATTTCCTTCAGGAGCACAGAATTCTTATTCATTAAATGTTACCTTTAAGCTCGCTGTGTTTTACACTGTTTGGTATTCTGCAGCCTCCTGACTGATGGATAGCTTGGAGGAAAGGATCAAGAATGGGAAGTGTGGGCTTTGGTACTCAGCGGAGCCTGTGGGGTCAGTTACGAGCCTGCTCCTCCTCCAAGCTGGCTGTCAGGGTACTTATCTCCCATGCCCAGCATCATCTCCAGTCCCCACAGCTGGTTCCCCTGCCTGCATCATGTTTCGAATCACCACCTGGTCACCCCACCAGTGAACAGTTTTCTCTTGAGAGCCTTTGTAGGCTCTCGAACGAACAGGGCAAACCCACGGGCTGAACACTGAGTGTTGTAGGAGACGACCAGCCTGACAAAACCACAGACTCACAGAATCATAGGGGTGGGAAGGGACCTCCAGAGAGCATTGGGTCCAACCCCCTGCCACAGGGTCCCTAGGACAGGTCACACAGGTCGGCGTCCAGACAGGGCTGGAATCTCTCCAGAGAAGGAGACTCCACACCCCCTGGGCAGCCTGTCCCAGGGCTCCCTCACCCTCACTGGGGAAAAGTTCTTCCCCAGATTGGGGTGGAACTCCCTGTGCTCCAACTTGAGGCCATAGCCCCTTGTCCTATCCCCACAGACACTGAGAAGAGGCTGGCCATTTCCCCATGTCCCACCCTTCTGATATTGATAACCATTGATCAGATCCCCTCTCAGTCTCTTTTCTCCGGGCTGAACAGCCCCAGCTCACTCAGCCTTTCCTTACAGGGGAGATGCTCCAGGCCTTTAACCATCTCCGCATCCCTCCTCTGGTCTCTCTCCAGGAGATCCCTGGCTTTTCTATACCAGGGAGCCCAGAATGTCCCATTTTAACATGTCCCAGCCATGAGGAGCCTCCAGCACGCACAGGGCTCAGAGGTTTTAAGGCATGTGAGTTGTATGACACAGCCCAGCGCTGTGGAATCGATGCGACCCCCGGATGCAGCAGCAGCAGCAAACCCACCATGCTGGTCACGTGCTGCCTACAGCCGTGTTCCTGTCAAGCCTACAAGCAAATGGAACATGAAAGAAATAGCCCTTTGCTTCTTAAAAAAAAATAGATCAATCAATAATTCTCCATTGTTAGGCAGGAACACAAGCTGGAGTGAAGTGCCTGAACAGACACACTGATAGGCAAGGCCATAAATTCAGATGGAGCAGGACTAGGAATGTAAATTTAATATAAAACATTTGAATTTTGGGTGATCGTAAAAAATATATAAAGGCTTTGAGAAGCCAGTAATTATTAGAGATTATAAATCTCCATGCTGGTTTATGTGATTTCTATTGATGTTTTCTTTCTAATTCAGTTTTTATTAATTTTCTTGCATGTAGATAAATTCTAGAGAAGAGTGCTGTGATGTGCAGAAGGCTTAATCCTACAGAAACCCCCTAATATGCAATTTAAGGATCTCAGGTTCGTTACTAATCCTAGGAGAGTCTTGTTTAATCCAGTTTCTTCACACAGAACTGAGTACATCTGCGTGAGACAGACGTTGCCTTCCCTTTAGAGACACCTTTGGTGTGCCCATGCCAGGCACCCTGAGGGGATGGAGCTTTCAAGGGCATTCTCCATTCTCTATTTACTGGGCAGGTGAAGCCTGGACTATCCTAGACAGGTCTGTTTCAGAGAGATTCCACCATGAGCTCTCTTCTGTTTTGATAAGAAAATAAAATGAATGCTCATTAATCCATCAATTCACCTACTGGCAGTTTAGATAATAAATGAGATCAATATGAGTTATTGTGTGTGCAAACAGATGTCAGCTCACAACACACCATGATCTGATCAGATGGGTGTTCCTCAGAAAACAGTATTTGTCCATGTTTGGTGGAGAAGGTGCATCTGCTCATCCAGAACCCCAAAGAGATAAGTCTCCCAGCGAGGCTCAGACACTGCTTCATGGACTAAATCTTGAAAAGAATTGGGTTTACTCTGGGAAATTATTTCCTTTTTGTTTCCTAGTTCTGTGCTCTACCCCACTGCTGCCTCTTCAATAGACCCAACTGTAAGAAAGCCTAAAACTTCCTCAACCTTTGTTGCTGTCAATGCATTGGCACAAGTCAGTATGTTGTGGCCATGGCCCATCTCTAGTTCTGCCCCTGAAGGACACCTGAGGCTTATGCAAGAGAACACAAAGGAGAAAACCAAAGGCCATCACACATTGCAAGCGTTTGCTAGAGAATGAAACACCACATCCAGGCTAGGATGTTCAAACAATTGGCACCAACACATTTTCCCACCCTTCCCGCCCAGCCCTCCCTTTCCCCATAAATCTCCTTGCTCTCAGACCCTGGTTGGGATCCTCAGGTGCTAATGGAAAGCAGAAGAGACCTGTTGGGTGGTTGACTCCTCCAGCACATCCTCACGGACCAGGAGAGCTTTCACTGCTTCTCCAGGCAGCCAGCTCCAGACCAACACAGCGGTGTCTGCAGGCAATTTCCTGATGCCTGCTGCTTCCCACCTTGTCCCACCTTTATCTGTCCATTATCCACCCTAAATTCCTTCACCTCCCCACTGTTGACTCCCTTTAAATATATGGTGATGAAATTCATCTCTCTTATCTCTCAGCCGACCTAGATAACAGAACTGGCTGCGCTCTGCGCTCCCTTCAGCTTCTCAAGAACTTATTCAGAGAGAGATGTTTCCCAAACTGCATCCCATCCTGTCGAGGGGCTATGTTTAGATCACACATCAGGGCCTCGTCAGACGCCATCCCAAAGAGCATCTATCATGGCTTTATTCTACATTGCTGCCTCCAATCGAGCTTGTTAACCATTCCCAAAAATGAGTATATTTTAATTACTGTTTTCTGAGAATTGGGATTATTTTCCTTCTAAATGTATTCGCCTGATTATCTCCAGGATGAAATTCATTTGGTTAATTACCATCCTTTTAATTTGTTTAAGACTATGTTTCTGTTTCCTGTGCTGTAACACCTCCCTGTGAGCTCTGCCTGCATTTATTCAGTGTCTTACAGCCTCCCATTTTGGGGAACAAACAGAAGATTTCCATAAAGAAAAGGAAGGCTGGCAGCAGAGCTGGTGATCTCACCTAAAACCTGAGGTAAGGCAGAAACATCATTCCCACACACATTTACTGCTCGTGTTTGTAACTGGAAGTCCTGATGCTGTGCCCATTCAGACCCTCCAGTTCCAATTCCAGTCCATACTGGTAGTCCTGATGCTGTGCCCATTCAGACCCTCCAGTTCCAATTCCAGTCCATACTGGTAGTCCCAGCTATCCTCCTGTCCAACATAATCCTTTACACAGCTCAGTCATTTCCCAAAGCCCAGCAGTTTTGTACCTCATTGTCTGATTATCACCCCAAAAGAGAGGCAGAGGAATTCCAGTTTCATTATCAACATCTTGATTCCAGTCAGTGGGAAGAAGCCTAATGTCATTTTATTGGGTTTCTAATCTCTCCTAATTAAAAAAATACTCTTCCATGGCTAATGCAAATGGAGACATTAGGAGAAATTTCAAATATTCTTAAGCCAATGGAAAAGCTGCCTGAAAGGAAAGGTTGTGGCACCTAATTAAATTACATACACGGACTTGAACTGCAGTAACACTAGAGAGCATCCGATGGCTTTGGAAAAACCCCAGGGCAGTGCAGGGCTCCTGCTACACGTGTCACACCGGCTGTCCCAGCAGTGTGGGTACATTCCTGGCTCTCACCTGTTCCTTCACAAGGACCCTTCCCCTCTCAGTTTAAGGGAAATTTCTACAGCAGCTCAGGATGCTCTCCCAGGGCTGCTGCTCGAGTCGCACCCATGCCCCATCACAGCCCCTGTGCCACCCCAGCCTCAGCTGCACCCACGTCTCTTTTCCATGCCAACACATTTCTGTCTTATTCAGAAAGCTGTTTGTCCCTTAATAGGGCACATTTTCCGACGAGCTTTGTTGTTCTGCAAATTATGGGCTATAAAGAATTAATGGCTGAGTATAAATCAATTTAGTTCACTGAGAGACTATGTGTTTTATGTGGCAGAGGTTTTCAAAGAAAAGTAATTAGTTGATTTGGCATTTAAATCTCCAGAAAAATAAAGCAGCTATTTTTCTGCTAAGAGGATGTGTTTGAACACAGAAACATATGCTGTATTTTCTGAAACTATATTAAGAAATATTATTTATTGGCTAGATGCAGCAGAGCTGATAGCCATTCCTATTGTCTCAGGATGATTCTTTGTGATAAAGGTGTCACCACTGCATTTCACTGCCTGACTAGAGCCTTTCAGGAAAGCTGGGAAGGTCCATCCCTCTGCCAGGCAAGAGACTGGGAGACAGACCACAGATGAATCCACTGATTCAGACCTGACCCTGTCTGCAGATGGGGCGGTGGGTACATCTGACAGCTGTGGGCACCCCGTGGGGGGTCTGGGGTCTGCTCTGAACTGATGGGTGCTGGCTCAGGACTGTACAGCGTCAGTCTCTGCAGCAGGGCTACAGGCTGTGAGTGGGGCTGGACACGAGGGGCTGTGGCCTGGCAGGTCAGCCCTGGCTGGGGCTGCCAGAGGTCCCACCGCCACTGAACCAGGGACTGGTCATCCATCCGCTTTCATACAACACCAAAGACACACTGGGGCCACAAAACCACTCCTGCTGTCTGTGTCTGAGGGACAGACAACCTCATTCTGCACTTGAGAGCCTGATGGAGCTCAGACAGACCGTGTGGGATGGTTCAGAGTGACTGACCCACCTCCTGGGGACTATTGCATAAGTGGCCACTGCCTCACAATCTGTTTTCCTCCCTCGTTGCAGTGTGGGTATCTCGAGCCAAAAGGCTGGTTTGTGCTTTGTGAGAGAATAATCCTGTCCCCTCTATGTCCGTGTCATGCAAGAAAAATACCACCTTACTCCACAGCACACATTATTACCCCAGTGTGCTCGGCAGAGACAGACCAAGGCTGGTGCACACACATTGGAGTTTGCTTTCCCCCCCGCTCACCACTAACGACTCATTTAACAGCAGCACAGCAATTAGGAAATCGATATTCCATTCAGACACGAACGCTTCGTCTAGAGCATTACTTAAAGAATGTCTCTTGCAGCCTCATCGCTGCCTGGACAAAGGATCAGGCAGAAAGGACACTGTGGTGGTGGTTATCTGATTGATTTAAGATGATTTCTCTTACAGCCCACACGGTATTTGCAAACTGTTTGGGGCTGGGTACAGCCTCTGTGGATATGACATTCTACTAATAAGCACCTCTGTGCCAGGGAGCGTGCGTAGAAATCCAGTGGCAGAGGAATGCAGGCTTGCTTTATTGTTTAATATCATACCACCCACCTGAATAAAACGGAGCCTGACACATGTCATAAGGAATTACTCGAAGAACGCGGGGCCCTTCGGCGTTGCAGCCCCATTTGTATTCCAGTCGTATTAACCAAAAATAAAATAAATAAGTAACAATCACATCTTCTTGCCATGAAAGGATTTTCCAGCCATTCAAGCGCTTACTACATGGCTGTTACAAGCTCCCTTACTGGAAGTGCAAGGGCAGCAAAGGGGAAGAAAAGCAGAGACAAAGCCAACGGCAGCAGTCGCGATGGAGAGATCAGTCTGGTTTGCTGCGTTTGAGTTGGTGGGGGAAGAGCATGGCCCTCGCCCTGTGCAGCCTCACACACTCCTGCCCATCCCTGCTCTGGAGCAGCAGCGGCCCCACATCTTCCCCCAATTCTATAATTAGTATCGGTGATTATTCAAGCGGGATTCAAAACACTGCCCATCTGTGAGGGCTGGGAGCAGTCTGGTTTATTCTCATGTTATTTAAAATCAGAGCTGTAATTGGCAACTGTTGTTGTGGAAAAACTCCTCCCTTGCGTGCAGACCAGCAGGGATGGATGGACACTGTGTGGACTTGGGAAAGCCACCACCTCTCCGAGTTATTAGAGAGAGGGAACAACAAGAATTCCTTAAGCTTAGAGCAAACCCAGCCTCTTCCCTTCCTACCTTCTCCAGAAAGTGGAAAAGCAGATAGATGCATGGCTAAATTAAGCAGCAGGAATTCCTTTCACAGGGAATACTAGCGATGAAAGCCTCACAACACAGACTTCCCGAATCCAGCCTACGTAGGAATTCCCTGCTCTGTTTGCATGTTGTGTAAGCTGTAATTATGCAATCTCACATTTTACCATCGAGCAGATTCTCAGCTCCTTACAGCTCAGCAGCTTATGACCGTAACAAAAAAGGAGAGATCTTTCTGCAAATGAACTGCCATGGAATAACGTGACCTCTTGTATCATGGAAAAGGGCAGGGCAAAGCTGAGCCCTGGGAATAGGGGCTGACAGAAATTCCTCACAGTGTACTCGCTTCTCTTTCCAGTCAATGCAACATTAAGCTGAGCAGGGGAGTGACACGGAGGAGCTTTACAATAGGCCTGTGATGAGGTTGCTCTGAATTGGGTGCCACGACACAGGAAAAATTGGAGCTCTGTGACCTCAGCAGCAGCACAGCAAACAGCGACTCAGAGCTGCACCTGGCTGAAATAAAACACTTCACAGTGTTCCTTCTGCTACAAATGGGGGATAAAATCATGGGCAGAACAGCCCCTGAAGTAATCTGCCCAAAGTGCTGCTCAACTTGGGGGCTTGTCTTTTCTTTTTTTGTTCGGTCTGGTGATTAGTCACTTAATTTCTCAACTAGAAATAATTAGGAATTCTCAGTAGATTTTTCAGCTGAGATAAAATGAGTATAGTTTTTAGTTTTTAAGGTTTACTAACAGTTGCAATGGCAGTTCACAGCATTTTTCAGAGTTCACCAGTCCCTGTTTCAAACAGTTGGCCTGCCCCAGTCTCCACAGAGTATCCAAGGGGCATGCAGGGTCTATTTATGTAGTTAGGAGGAGTCAATTTCTCCAATATATTTTACCAACACCAGACAGTGTTCCTCTCTATGTCCCA
Source organism: Laterallus jamaicensis coturniculus (assembly GCA_022605575.1). NCBI lineage: Eukaryota > Metazoa > Chordata > Aves > Gruiformes > Rallidae > Laterallus > Laterallus jamaicensis. The sequence goes on from JAKCOX010000022.1 coordinate 8,897,777, forward strand.
AATACCAGTAGCACAAATCAAATTTAATCCTGCATTCTTTATGCACTGACATTTATAGAAAGAAAAAAAAACCAAACAACAAACAAGCTGTAAGAGGAAGGGAAGTGTCCAGAAAAACTACTCAGAGCTGAGTGATGCTTTTTCAGCTTATTGGTGACAAGGTTTGTGGTTTTAATACATCACAGAGGAGGAAATAAAACTGCCATAGATGCAGGTGATACAGCGCTTGTCCTACTCCAAACAGACTCACATGTTGCTCCAGCCTGTAATGTCCTGGAGTCAAGGGCAAGAATGCCACGTGCTGCTTTGGAACAGGGCAGGACAAGGGGCTGGGTGAAATCGGGAACAGAGGGATTATCTTCAGTATTTAAGGGAATTTGATATTTCCCAAACCTTCAGGCTTATGATTGGGTTGGTGGAATTATTTAAGTCAAGTCCTGTTCTGCATTTTAATTAAAAAAAAAAAAAAATTAAAAAATAATTAAAATACTCTAACCTGAGTCTCAGCACCCCAAGCTGGGACAGCCCAGGAAATAATTCTGAGTCTGCAAACCACAGGGCACGGTGCAGGACTGGAGCAACCAAGCGTTTCCATTTGGCTGCCTGCGAGCGGCCTGGTGCCCCGAGCCCAGCCCTCAGCAGCAGGAGCCTCCCACTCAGAGAGCCAGCAGGCTGGGTCTAGGGACTGCCATGTCCCTGGCAGAGCCATGGGACCAGCCAGCCCAACGGCCCTTCACAGGGTCTCCTCAGGGTTCAAGGTGTGGGTTCTGAAGGAGAAGCTTTGCCACACACACTATACCTGCAGCTAGGGTAGGGAGAGGAGATCCCCAAGCTGTCAGTCAGAGCTACAGTCATACTGGGGATTTTTTTCATTTCTAAAGGTTGTTATTGGAAAATGTCACTATTCATTGCCAAGAGCTCCCGTGATGCAGTAACTCTCATTACACCTAAGCCCTCTCAGCACAAAATAGCCACACACTGATAACCTGAATATATTTGCTGCAGCTGCTGTTCCGTAGGCTGCACTCTTGTACAGTCAGGTTATTTTACATGCTTATTAGCCCCATTATTTTATAACTCATTCCTCTGTGTAATGCTGACTCTATATCACTTCATTTTAACAAAAGGATATGTTCCTCTGAGACAAGAAGGGATGAGGAGTCTCAGGGATGCCAAGGGCGGGAGGAGTAAAGGCAGTGGGTCATGTGGTGCCGGGGCCAAGGAAGCACCATGGAGCCCTGGGGCCTTGGTCCCTGTGGGGCCCTGGGGCCTCTGTCCCTGTGGGGCCCTGGAGATTATGTCCCTGTGGGGCCCTGGGGCCTCTGTCCCTTTGGGGCCCTGGAGATTATGTCCCTGTGGGGCCCTGGGGCCTCTGTCCCCGTGGAGCCCTGGAGATTCTGTCCCCATGGGGCCCTGGAGCCACTGCCCTGCTCCCCTTTACACTGAAGGGTTCCCTGAGCAAACTCTGCCCTTGACGGTTGCTCCCAGAGCAGCAGAGATGGGATCGAAGCAGGAGAAGGCAGCCAGCACCCTTCTGTGTGCTCGCTAGGAGCCCCATGCTTGGACACACCACACCGTCCTTCTGCCAGAGGTGCAGAGTGAGCTTGGGCCATCCCACCTCAGCATCACTGAAACACCCAGCACAGGCTCTCACAGCCACCAGGCTGTACCAAGGCCCTGATGCTCTTGCTGTCAGCCATCAGCACCACTCACACTGACGGCCTGGCCACCCCGAGGAGGGAGAAGGTGCCAAGAGCTCACAGCCCTCTTGGTGCTGCACACACACACCACTCCAACTGGGTAACCTTGTACTGCTCCTTCAGCAGCCAGACAGCCCCTACTTTCTCCCTCCTTATCTTCCTCCTCCACCCCAGAATTTCCCTGAAGGTCCCAAAAGTGCAGAATCTGGATGCTGCCAAATTAATATCTCTGTGTTTCTCATCTTCTAGTCTTAGTTGCAGCCCCTGGCTCCCCCAAGACACCTATGCACAGAACACACTTGCCAGTGCTTTCCAGAACGGGTGTGGAAAAGGTGTCTCTTCCAACAGTGCACTAATGTACCCATGCAATACATTTATTAGGGAAAGCCTCAAGAAGCCATAGAAACCATGGGAGCTGCCTAAGAGGAGCCCCTTTAGCTGGAAAAGACAAGGAGAGATGACATGACAAATGTCCCCTTAGCAAATTATCAGCAAATAATGCATGGTAAAATAAGAAATAAACCATCTGTTCCTATTTACTGTCTTTTGCTAAATGGCCAAAGAAGAGATAATAAAGATGAAAGATAAGTAACAATAGATTAAAAAATGTTAGTGATATAAATTATGTCTCATACATCTGTGTCTGTGGAACTACAAGATGCAATTGAGAACAGAAACTTCACACTACTCAAGCAGGTTTATTATTTTTTAAGACAATGAAACATTTTATAACACTCTGAAGAGATAACCCAGCTCTCAAGGCAGGGAATGAGCCAGGCACAAAGTGGTGGCAGGCACCAGGCTCCTTGGGCCATCGCTCTGACATGCTCTTGCCCTTCTGTTTTCTCACTCCCCTGCTATTAAAATGCTTGCTCTAAGGGAGGGGCGAGGGGGGGCTGTGCTGTGGTGGGACAGGGTTGGCAGGAAGGCTAATAAAGCTAGTGATGGCCTCAACATGAGTGACTTTATCTAAGGAGGGCAAGACACCCTGCCTCGGTTTATACAAAGAGAGAGCTTGAGATATAAAGGCATCAAGTAGGAAAACTTCTCTCAAGTGAGTGTCAGAACAGGTACAGGAGGAGTGAGATAATGAAAAAAAATACAAATAATTCTTTGCCCTTTTCTTGCAGGTTTCACTTGAGGAATGGGAATCGCTTCATGAATACATATCATGGAACTGCCAACAGCCTTGGGAAGCAGGGGTGTTACACAGAGATCACAAGCCACAGTTAAGAGATCAGAGTTTATAAAAAACCCCTTATCAAATGCAGAAGTCAGCAGATGATTTTTCCTAAATTACATGTTCTGTTAGGACTTGTTAAAACAGAATTACTACCCACTCTGTAGGTCTGTGCAAATGAAGCCAGGAGTAACTAGTTAAAGGAAGAAGGATTGAGGAGATTAATACGAGCTAGACTTACTTCCCTAGATGGCTCATAGAGCTTATAATAGAATAGGGATGCAGGAAAGCAATTAAAAGAATGAACTTAAATAAATCTCTAAGTGTTGAAGGTTTGCCAGCATAAACCTCTAAATTCTTCTGCCATGCAACTGGGCCCCTTTCTCTAGGGACCTTCTAACAACCTTTCAGACATCAGGATAATTACTGCAAAGTGTGACCCAGACTGTGGTTACCGGTGTAATCAAGAAAACCCCTTGAGGTGTCAACATTAGACACAATCCTACCAGTAAAGTAGACTTCCAACTGTCAGCTAACATTTGTGCAATGACCAAACTCAAGGTTACATTCTCTGTGGCTGGGTGATGCACCCCGTGGGTCGGGGTTTCCTCTGTCTGCTGCAGGATGGTTTACCCACACAGGCTTCAGTATCCATCCTCACCTGCCAGAGCTGCAATCCCCAGAGAAGCCGCATGGCAAAGAGCACACTCAGGAGTTGGAAGGGGAGAAGACAGATCCTGGATGGAGGGAGACAATCCCTAAGTGCTCCACTTGTGAGGGCAGGACACAGCCAGTGATGTGTTCCTGCTTTGGCAGACTGGGCACTGCCATTTCCTTGCAACATGTTCTAAGCAGAACTTGCTCCCCTGATCTTTCCACTCCTCAAATTGACCATGGGTTTTACCTCTTTGGGAGCCCTCAAGACTCCGGTGGATTTGCTTGTTCCTGGTGCACAGGGAACCTCCACTGCTGGACATAAATCCTTGCTGGGTTCTAATACATAATCTCAAAAGTAAGCACACAGGGTAAGGGAAGCAATGAAATACTAATTGCAATCCAAAATGCTCCAGCTTCTACCCATCCCCTGCCAACCCTCCTCCCTGCTTCCTAATCTGCAAGGTCTGAGTGATGAGCAGTGAGTAATTAATTCTGGGTGAACTGGGGAGGTTTCCTGCAGAGAGCCTCTGCAGATGCAATATCCAGCTCCGGAAGGGCACAGTGGGCATTTGGCTGTTCCTCTTGGTACTGCCGGGCATGTGGTGCCCACCCAGGCACCCCCAGGCACACAGCTGGGTGGCACTTTGCTGGTGAAACCCTCTGTTGCTCAGCAGTAGCCACTGCACACACACCACAAACTGCCACGTTCATTAGTAACAGGTACAGTGACAACAGCACACTATAGACTCATTGTGAACAACTGACTACAGCCATTAAGGTGTAGCATCAAAGTGGGTATGAGAAGTGCTGCAATGTGGTGTCTGAACCATGGAAGCCTCATCTTCTGAAAGCACGGAGGTTAAAATAAAGAGGAGCTCACAAGCAGCTGAATTTTACACCTCACCCTGCTCTGCTGATTCAGAAAGTGAACGTGTAGAAGTTACATACTGCAAACATCCCCTTTACTCAAATCCTAAACCCAACCTCCTGACCCAAGCAACTGGGATCGGATCCACCAGAGCCAAGCAACTGGCAACCTGAACTGAGCAAAGTCTCTGTGTCTCGCCCTGCACTGGTCACAGAGTTGGTCTTTCTGTGCCCAGAGGGAAATCCAGCACACCATGCCAGGGCTGACACCCCTCTCCAGGGAGGTGTCACATGCCAACTCACGATGGAACGGCGCTTGGCCTTCGGGAGTGCCCAGAAGGGCTCTGCCCAGGCTGTGGATGAACAGCAGATTCCAAGATGAGCTACGAGCAGCGCCCAGCCTTCCAGGGTGATGCTCAGGAGCAAGGCACCTTTGAAACATTTTGCTCCCACAAAAGAAATGTGAAATCCAAATCCTTCTCTCTTCCTCCCTGTGTCTATCTACGTGTCATTTAAAGCGTTACTGTACAGCAACAAACACATGGAACAAATCTCCCCACACAGCAAGGACACCAAAATATTAATTATTCAAGGTACATAGAACAGAGTTATGTAAATCATCTGGTAAGTACAGCAGGACTCTTTCCAGGGGGATTGCTATGGGGGGGAGCAGCACCGAATGGGATGCGTGTACCCGCTCCCATACCAGCCACGGGGCTGGGGTTATTGTGCAGGGCCCCCATCATCCCAGAGACATTGTAAATGAGAGCAAAGGGGACAGTCTGGTACAGTACCTATGGCTTTATAATTACTGATACGTTGACATCATTTTGTGAATGAAAGCCACCCTCCCCACACACTGCCGGTCAGGTACAATGCATGCCACGTCCCTTTCTCATATCATGACTTACATAACACACGTGGATTAAAGCTAAATTCCTATTTCTGGCTTCAATTCAAATCAGTTAAGTATTTTTAAACAAATTATATTTTAATTCTAGCTGCAATGCACTGGCTTAATTCAATTAAAATCAGTTCTTGCTTCTTTTCATCACACCTGACCTGAATTTTGCTGAAGAGAACCTAAGCGAGACATTCTGTAATTGTACTGAAAATTAAAATTATAAACCTTGCCAACCAGATAAACAAGATCATAGCATCAGCATTGTAAGAAAACACCCATACCTGAACAATCGACTTGAAATCTCCCTTATCATCATTTAAGAAGAGGCTCCAAAGCATAAGGTATCAGGAAAGAGTATGGTAAGGAGGAGGGCCAGAGGAGCGTATTTTCCCTCAGTCTGGTTTTTCCTCCCCTCCCAGCTGATGGATGAACCTGACACAGTTATTTTATATTCACAAGTCTTGAACATCATTATATCCAGGGCTCTGTACAAGTAACCGGCAGCAGTGAGCTCGACGCACGGGCTGCCTCCAGCTACACTCCACAGATTTCTGTGCACAACCACTGCAATATGAAATTGGATAACAAGATATACATGTCAAACATCTGCATCTCCCAGCGCTCTGAACAAAGGCTGGGAAACCTTGCCCACCTCAGTAGTTCTGTGTTCCCTTACAACTCTGTCTTTGCCCCTCACACAGATTTTCCGATCAAGGTTTTGCAGAGCTTCAATGAAGAAATTTGTATTGAAACATTTCCTCCTTCCAGGAGAGAAAGCCATTTATTGCCACTACTAATTGCCAGTGGAAATAACAGAGTAGAGGACAGAAAAATTTGATCCACCAAGCAACGTACCTCCTCTCAGAGATGGGGAATGCCACTTGGACAGGTGGAAAAGTGAAGCGGATGCCAGGTGGGTATCCCTGCTCCATGCCTGCACCGCACCGGGGCAGCAACAGGAAGTACAGGTTGACATTACAGCTCATTAAATACGACAGCACACAAATGCATTGAGAGGACAAGTCTTTGTCCTGCCATCCTCACGTTACTCTGCAGTCACATGAGTCGGTTCAGTGCCCCAACCGAACAGAAAATCACCCCCTAAATAATAATTTCCCACTGAACCAACTTGCTGACCTCCCTAAGAGCGTGTGATGACTGGGTCTGCTGCAAGAGGAACCCATGGACAGGGCTGGGGAAAGCAGAACTCTTCTTCTGGGCTTTAAAGTAATGTTTTCATTGCATGCCAGAATGTTTAAGCCTGGGATAGAAGTATCTTAGTTTTTATTGTAAGCAAACAGTAATTAAAAAAGCAAACAGAAGAGTCTAGAACTAACAGAAAGCAGCTGCTGGTGCAAAAGCCGCAGTGATGGCATTTTCCTTCTCTTTTTTTTTTTTTCCCTTTGAGTTTATTGACATGAAGAGTAATGCTAATGTAATTGCACTGAAATTCATGCACACAACAATCTCACCAGGGCAAAGCCAGAATAAATGGTCTGTTTGGAAACAAAATGTTAACGCGAGGGAGCAGCGGTATCTGGCTTCGATCGGAAGGGTATCGAGACACCATCAGCCACGCTGCAGCTGAAGCATCACCCTCGCCTCGCTGGAAGGATACAGACAGAGCTTGTAACCCTGAGGTGTACACTGATGCACCGCAGCATCCCGGCTGCCAGGCAATGGCCAAATGAGTCAATAATATGTATTCAGGCTGTGAGAAGAGTAACATGAAAGCAAGCAGCCTTCTATCCATTAATCAACCTGATCTTCCGCTGCAGAGACAATGCCTTCCGATTGTCGGCGTTTACCAAACATTCTTCAAATGCTAACCATCTGCAGCTGTAATACAATGCTTTGATTACAAACGTCAAAAAGATAGAGCATAAAATTAACTTCTCCTTATTTAGTAGGTTTAGAGAAATGTGGCTTCACGCTACACTAATTCAGTGCCCTCGGTATGAAAACTCCCCATTATGATGTCTCGTCAAATTAGAGCCAACGATACAACGATGTCATCTCTATCCTCACACAACACTATCTTTTGTAATTAAGCAGGACAGTGAAACAATGGCCTTGCTTATAGAGAAAAGGTCAGGAATGCAAAACATATTTTTGCAAGCTAATTGTAAGATGCATGAAGCCAATTATCCCGGGAGCTGCATATGCCCAAGCAGGAAGGATTTTATAATCTTGCTACGTGGCTCCAAGTCGAGTGGCTGCGCGAGCTGTACCCCGTGGGGCACTGTGCTGTGTGTTTGGGCTGTCAGGAAACCAGGAAGCACAGAAACAGGAAGAAGGATTCTAGCCTCTCAGCCCTTCCCTTGACATCTTACCCTGGCTTGAAACATTTCTAGGAACTATGGTAGTGTTTTACTGAGTGATACCAGAGACAGACACCTCCCTGTTCGATGAGGAGGTGAATTTGAATGTGTAGGATTGGGGGGGTGTTTATGCATTTCTTTGAGAAAGTCAAATACGTTTGCCTCAGGTAGCCTCAGGCACACATCACAGCTCCCCATGCTTGGGCAAAACCTGGAACAAATTATCTACCTATCTCCCTACCTACCTACATACCTACCTACCTATTTTTCTACGTACCGACCTGCCTACCTACCTACCTACCTACCTATCTATCTACCCACCTATCTATCTATTTATCTACCTACCTACCTGTCTACCCATCCATCTATCAGTAATAGGACCCAACTTAACATGGAGCCCTTGCTGTTGCCTTGGGGGCAGCTGAAGGGAGTCCCATTGCTATCAATCCCTCTGCCCTCTCGGGGTTGTGAGATGTCATTAGCCACATGGATCAGCATGTTGGTGGATGAGGCTTTGCAACAAACCCTTCTGTGGGCACGGGCTGGTGCAATCAATCTACAGCCTTCCAGATTTACCAGTCCTACTGCCCCTCACCAAGAACAGGCAATGCAGAGAACGCTGACCAGGGAAGGGCTCGAGCTCTGCCCACGTGCTGGGGGGCCGTGCTCGGGGGGCAGAACACACTGACCTCACTCCTGGCTTTAAACACACTCCACTCCCACTGCCCCTGTGTCGACTGCCAACGACAGCACCAGGCTGGCTCTGAAGGGGAATAAATGCTGCTTTTAACTCAGAAAACCTGAACCACCTCTGAGGGAACTGGGAATTATTCTTACAGAGCAGACTGTCTTTCTTCCATATAAAGGGTTTTTTCAATGCCTCCAAAAACCTCCTACAAACTCCCCTCTTCCCATTAAGAGAATTATACTATCAAAAATAAATCTGAGCACCAGTTTCTAAACTTCCTGATGCCACAAGAAGATGATGAGGAATGTAACAGTTTCTGGGGAGAACCGATAATTTCCTCCTGCATCTCTCCATCAAAGCAGCTCTCTTTAATTTTACTCCAGCCTCCTAACACAGCCATTAATTAGAAATCAGTAATTAACTTTCTGGTTGAAGAAATATTTTGCAAAGGAACCCCATTAAAAGGCTGATTTGCATATTCCAGGACAAAGTAGCCTTGATATAAATGCAGATGCTATGTGTGGCCAGTCTCAATCCTGAGACTGTCCTTGAATCTTTAAGCTACCTACATGAGTTCTGTGTCTGCAGGGAGAGACATCACCCACTGCATGAGAAAGCAGCTGTTGTTACCTGCCTGGTGCTCCCACTCCTGACTTTGCAACATGTTTTATTTTACGTTTCTGTTGTTGTTGTTGTCAGTGCCAAATGGTTTCCTCATACATACTCAGCAGTGTTTCCTCAAAATATTTCACTATCATGAAAACCAGAGGCCCCTGCGCTGTACTTAACACGTCACCCTTCACTGAGCACCTACTATTTGAAGTGTTCCTGCTTAGAAAGCCTCCCTGGCTAATGCCATCTCAGTAAGGAGGCAGCAGGGAAAGGAGGCTCTCCAGCACTCGCTCACACCAGTCTGAAAGCCCTTCACGTGTTCTGGGGTCTGCCCGTGTCCCAGTTCTGCAGGATGAGTCACTCCTCTCTCCAAAGGCAACGGTGACTTCTTCATCCTTTGTAATGCAGCGCTCCCCCTGCTCTCATCACACTCAACCCGTTTCATCAGGCCTAAAAATATGTGGCATATCAAGTTTGTGGGGAATAAACAAAGGGTAATTAGATCTGAAAAGAACTCAGAAACCAAGTTTACTGTGAGAGTACAGACGTTCCTAAGGTATTGATGCTCTCCTATTCCATCAGGATAAGCTTTATGAACATCTGAAAGCCCACACAGCCGGCTGCATTCGTGCTAGGTGAGGAATTAAATGTGCTGCAGCCCATGACTTGTGCACTTCCTCTTCCCTCTGTGGGTTCTGAGCAAAAAATTGTGATGGGATTAAAAATAAAAGTGGTTTAACGAGGAAGCAGCAGTAGTGCAAGTCGTTGCTGTTATTAATGCATGGCTGTACCCCTTCCAAGGCTGAGGCTCATTTAACAATCAACCATATGCTCAGACTTTTGTAGTGCCAAGAACAAGCTTAAATAGAATGTTATCTTCTGGAATGATGAGAAAAACCCTTGCAAAATAATCACAAATGGTAGTAAATGAGAGACCTTCTAGGAGCGCTGAGTAATGGTGCCCCTGGGAAAGCTCAGGTTGGGATTACATCAGAATCTGGAGTTATGGAGTACCCATCTTCCACCAAAGCAAGAAGGTCGGAGGGTATCAGTCCCAACAAGTGATACTGCTTCCCTGCCCTCTCGGTGCTGCTGCAAAATCACAGCAGCTTCTGCAGTTCCAGAGGAGATGGGACCAAGTTCACAATCTTTGATTTTAAAGCCTTAAAGAAGACTTATATAAACCTACTTTCTAAATTCCTGACAGACTGTTGGGAATCATTTTCAAAAGATCATGATAACAAAGTGACAGCACTGACTGAACAGGTCACCACCACAAGAAAACAAGCAGAAACACACTAACAGCAGTAATTAGCAACTGCAGCAGAAAAACCTTCTCTCAGTTCTCTGGCTTCACTTCCTGTGCCCAAAGTCCAACCCAGAAACTTTCTACAAATTTTGTAGGAGAAATACGGGTCCAATTAAGAAAAATCCATCTGCCAACTGCTTGATTTGTGGCTGATTCCAGAGAGGCTGCTACAAAGACAAACATTCAGCGCTCCATGATAAAAACTTTGTTAGCTGCTGTAATAAATCAGGATGCAGGAGACATCGTTAGCAAAAAGGCACTTTCAGGGAACCCTTTTTAGCTCTAACAAGCAATCTGACCAGCCAACAAATGGAAAGGAGCAGTCATCCCACAGTCCTCCTTTAAACCTCACATTTATATAAACCCATTATACCAGAGCCATGCACCTCCCCTACACAAAACTAGCTATACTTGGTCTGATTTTGCTTCCCTAATTCAGTCAATAATGTGATTGATGCTGCTGTAACAAGACTCCTAGAAAAAAGTCTGTATGCAAAAGAGCAGCAAAAATTGGCCAACATGAGCCCCAGGTAAGTTACTGAATTGAGTGCAAACCCCTCACTCCACCTTCTTTCAAACAAAAGGTCTCTTCTCAGCCTAAAATCCAACACTATGAGAAACAACCAGGCTTTTCCGACAGACATCAGCTCTGCTGGACTCTAATCAGTGGTTTATCCTAACGCAGCCCTTGGATCAGTCCCTCAGATGTTCTCTACAGAGAAGAATCGATTGGCTGAGGTTTTACCAAACCAGAACTCCATGAGTGGTCATCGTTGCTCCAAACATACGTGCACAAGCTGCTGCAGAACTACCAACAGCTGCTGGGCAATGGACACAGGACCACAGCTGATGGTGCATCAACCCAACTGAGATCCCCCCTGATGCCTTTCAGAGCTGTCAGTTCCTCCCCAGGATGCCGTAACCACACTGTGTAAGGGCGGCTCAGCAAGGCTCCACCGGACACCTGGCCCTTCTCTGTGTGCCAGTGCCAGGTAGCAAAGCCAGGCACTACCAGCAACTGGGACCAGTGAGACCTCCTGTGACTTTTCCCAAGAGGCATAGAATCACAGAAGGATGGGGGTTGGAAGAGACCTCTGGAGATCACCTAGTCCAACCCCCTTTTTCTAGTGTTCTACATTAGTCCCATGTTTTCCTTTGTTATGACACTCCCACGGTACAAATTCCTCACTGTTGGAGAAGATAATTTCCCATTTGGACTTTACACCATGTATTTAAATACGTGTGCTAATCAAACACAGGATAAAAAGCACAAGTACATCCATTTATATTCCCCTCTCTGCTCTACATACGTGATGTGACCACCTCATCAGCTGCCTGTACATGTATGTGCACATCCGTGTACACTCGCACGCACCCGCCGTACGCAGCAGGATAAATAGGACACACAAACAAAGGAAAAATAAAGCAACCAGAAGGCACAGCACCAATTTAGAGATGCAGAAGCCAAGTAACAGAAGCATTTATGATCTACTAGAGCTCAATATTTCAACCTGGAGTGGTTTGACTGCATTTATTGCACTATTCATTTGTGCAGTGGCATCTCCCGCGACAACCCGGCAAAGCTCCCGACCAGAACGCTGGTGTAACGGTTACAACCACGAGCAGAGGAGCAGTTCATGAACAATCTGCTTGGATACAAGATGGAGTCAAGAATCAAATATTTAAGAGGCAAATATTCCGACACCAGATGCTTCTTTGCAACGGTTCTTGGATTTCAAAAACAAGGAAGCACGGCAGAGGGATCTCAGAGACCTGAGCCCTGTCATGCACAGAAGCCAGCACACCATGCCTTTCACTGAATGTGGATGGGAATGTTCAGGAAGATAAAATTATCTTTCATAACCAAAACCTCAGTGCATGACTGAGAAGCCCAGCTGCTGGTTTTCTTTCACCTCTTCCCCCCCCAGCAGCAGTACCTAAGGCCAAGATGTTATGCAGGAGGATGCCTGCTTATGTGACAGAGCGGACACTTCTATCAAAGCCAGGGGACTAAAAGCTTCCTCCCAAAAGCTACCTATTGTCAGACAGTTTCCTCCAGACCAGGGCAGGTCTGTGTATCACAGAGAGAGTGTATTTATGAGTGACACCTGCCTCATGAAGCCTTTCATTTCAGTCCCTAAATACTTGCATGAGCAAATCCTGGGGTTTTATTCCAGGCTGCCAAATGTTACTCTCCTCTAACCCAGCCTTGGAGCCCTGCACTAGGAATGCATCACAGCCACACGCTGAATCCCTTTAAAGAAAAGTTGCAGTAAATCTGGTGCTGTCTGGAAGGACACTGCCCAGAGAGCTCCAGGGCTCCTGCGCTGGGTGGGCAGGGAAATCACCCAGCTTCATTCAGGAAAAGGGCTTTGGCTGCAGGGCTGGCCAAAACAGCTAATTCCCATGTCCTGTGCTGAACAAACCTCATCTAGGTAGAAGGAAAACCTTGTCTAATTTGCCTGTTGTTGAGCAAAGCAGCAGCACCATAGGCAGATCCTGGCCACCCGGCTCCACTCGCTTCTCTTCCATATGGAACACAGTGCCCTACTTCGAGCGTTTGGGAAAACTGCAGCACAGGAATCAAATCAATGCTGTCTTCCCAGAGAGTAACCCCTGAAATATTGCTCTGCACTGGCCAGCACAATCCTTTTACTTGCAGGATCTAGATGGAAAAAAGCTTAGGGGCCTTCTCATAGGTGAGGGTAGGAAAAACCAGATTGACAATTGTCATTTGTGGGCTTCAGCAATGCACAGCCCCTCCAATGAATGAGTAAGTAGAGGAAATACAAAGTAGAAGTTGTCATTGCTTTGAAAAAATGAAGCATTTACACAATGGATTCTAAAGTACCGTCTGGATATTTTACAATGCCACCACTGCAAACTGGCTCCATCAGTGGATGTCCAATTTGGCACATTTTTCAGACACAGACTTTTCTTGGCGCTCCAGCACTTCTGTGTCATTCCCCAAAGTGAGTCACGTCAGGTTGAAAGATCTCCCTTTTGGAAGCAAAGCTCTCGATTGTTTCTGGTCGGTAATGGAGCCTGTCTTACCCAGCCACGACCTTGATCTGCATGTGAGTTTACACGTAAATTTACCTAGAATGGGTGTCTGTCTCATGCACACGCTGACATAAATCTACACGCCCATAAATGCATACAAATCCACCACAGAGCTACTTTACTCCCTAACTGAGCTGAAGAATAAACCCAAGCTCTCTTTTCCCCTTGATTTTGCTCACAATTTGCTCTGGTACCAGCCAGCCCATGTTAAATGCTTCCTGTGATCCATCTACACATTCCCTGCAACGCATCCCTCCCGGACTGAAAGACCCTGTCATGGCTCAGACAGAGAAAGCAGCTTCGGCCACACGCCGAGAATCCATCTCAGCATCCCGACAACAATCACCAGCCACGCTGGAGATGTGTGTGTGTGTGTGTGTGGAAGGGAGAGAGAGGGATTTGGGGAGATGAGGGGTGTTACGTTATTGTTGGGTTGCAGCATGTTATTGTGCATACAACATGTAAGCCGGTAACGCTCAGTGTAGTCCAGCGTGTGAGCATCCCTCCCCTCCCTCTCTCACCCACATCAGTCGCTTTGGCTGCTGCATCTACACGCTATTTATATGCTGGTGCATCAACTTAGGATTTATTGGGGAAAAGAAAGCAGAGCAGCCGGGCTTCTCTGTGCATGTTGTTTAACCTAAAAAGGGAGGGCACGCACGGTCTACTCGCCAACAGATGAAAATGACCCCTCTTGCAATTAAACAAGTCTACTTCTCTCACAGATGTGGCACTCCCTCCGAATAAGACAAGAGAGATATTAACCAGACATGGGAAAATCACTGTTCTGTGCACACACCCTCCTCCCCACCCTCCGAAAAACGTCCCCTTACCTCTCATTGTCCACACTCCTGAAGCCAGGTAAAATGTGCCGGAAGCTGCTGTTCCTATCAAGCTTCGGTTGGCTCTTTGTCCTTTTGATGGAGCCTTTAAGCCGACGGCTGAGGAACCCCTGTGGGGTGAGACAAGAATACTAAATTACAACAAAAAAGGCAGAAAGAGAGAGCGAGCCCTGAACCTGCTCTCCTGCACCCAGGCGAACGGTTCTCTCCAGCTCCCTTCATGTGCGGCTGCCGGCAGTGCCGCTCCTCGCTGCCAGCCCGGCTCCCCAGCTCGCCGCCAACATCTGCTCCCAGCGCTCGCCGAGGCCGGGGCGCTGCGTCGGCGCGAGACTCCCCGAAGCCTCCGTTACCTTGGCAACCATCAGCTCACATAAAAATACTGTCTGAAAGACAAGACTAGCACATTGCAACTCCTGACGAGAGGAGAGGCTGCGATGCAGGGCTCCGGCTGGCCTGACCGCTCTGGCAGCACCACACCGGCACGGGTACCAACCAACTCCTACTCACCCGCGGCCGGCAGACAGGCAAGGGCTGGATTGCCCCATGGAAACCCCAGGTTCTCAGCCATGGCTGCCAGCATCATGCTCGGTGTTGTAGCTACAAGTGAAAATACCCCATGGAGCGCGATGGACAGAGAGTACAGCCTCACAGGAGAACCCTCACACCGAGGGTACGGCGCCTTCTCGGCGGTGCCTCCTCCCTCATGGGACATAAGTCAGGGCTCCTCCAGTGCTCTGCAGCAAAGCCAGCACTAAATGTTTTAATAGCAAAGCTCCTAATGTGTTATTTGCTTATTGTTAGGAGTTAATGTTCTACATAATCTGAACATTACATTTAATCTCTTGGCTAAATAAGGCAATAAAAGTACAATGCTGCTGTGGTGTCCAGCATTTACAGCGTGTGAGGACAACCTCAGTGAGTCAAGGATATCAGCTGGAGAAAGTGGGGGAGCACTTTAAAAAGAAACCAGGATTTTGGGGTGAAGTGTTCCTTTTACACACCCTCATAGTGAAGAAATAAATTAGCTGGGTGTAAACAGCCTGGCAAATCCCTCACCACCTGAGGCTCCGCACACACCGCTTCCCTTCCCTGCCCCCAGGAAAGGGGGTAAGGTACCCACTGGCTCAAGCACAGGTTCTGACATGCAGTGAGGAAGGTGAGAAGAACGGATGGTCCTACACCAGCATCCCAGCACACTCCTCCACCTCAGGCCCACGTCTCAGTAGTTTCTCCAGTCAACCTTAAGGAATTGGTATAGGTCATGTAGCCCTCAGCAACTCCCTTTTATAAATTAATACCCTTTATATGTCTTGCAGGAAGATAATCACAGCCTAACTTAAAGGCAGCCTGTCATTTGTTCTTGCTATTTAAACACCCTGTCCCCACCTAGGAAATTCACGGGTCACATTATGTCTTTCTCAGGTTGCAAAATCTCCTGGGGCAGTCTCTGCAGCTCTTGTTCCAGAAGAGACTTTCCTGTTTGTAAGTGCATCAAGAATTTGAAGCATCTGGATAACCAAAGGTGTTTTGCATTTATTAAGTGCCACTTTACTTACACATGAGGTATGTAACAAGCATTCATGTGAACTGAATGTTTCTCCAGGAGCTATTTGTGTGATTGAAATAGCACTGTGTACATAACATAGGCCACTGGGTTATAAAAAGCCAATGTGTAAAATCACAAAGGTCTTGTCAAAAGGGGTTTTTCCAGGAAAAATTTTGAGATTTCTTATTGTATAGAGAAACATGGCTAGGAAAGAGGGAATCTGAGGGTGTGCATTATCTGAAACATTACTAAGATATTTCCCTTGGTATTCAGCCATCAGCCAGCCTTGCACTTATGATATCAATGTGATATCAGCCTCATGGTATCAACTCTTCATGCTCTTGTTCTTCTGGCTAGATGAGGCCTCAGGGTCCCTGCTATGGAGAGTAGCCAATATTTGCTGTGAAGGAAGAGATCAAAAATATGCACCCAGCCAATTGTGCAGGACTTCCCTGAATGCCACTGGTGAGCAGTTTTTGCCCAGAAGCAAGAGACTGGACTTGCTTGATCACTGCCAGCCTAGCCACAGGTACGTCTTCCTATTATCAGGCCACCTCTTCAAATCCTGTAACAGGCTTCACCCTGGGCAGGGAAGGGATAAAGGAAGCACCAACCCCCTTCTGCAGCAAACAATCCCAGCTTTCTTTCACTACCTTGTATTTCACATCTCAACAACTGTTAGATGATTCGTGCAGGATCTGGAAATTAGAATTTCAGGCTGCAGGAAGATATTACCTCCTTCTGTTCCCTATTGTTTTTCCTGTTGACTGCTACCAGGAGGAGATCACACTGTGCCATTTTCAGTTTCCTTTGCTAGCTTCCTTGGGAGAATGATATGTCAGAGACTTTAATGCTGATGAATTATGCTGCTAGAGCAATGCTTCGCACCTCCGTGGCGCGTGCCAGAGATCAGAAAGGCTCATGTGTGAATTACTACCTTCTGTAATTTTTAGATGGAGGAAGAAAATAAAGAGAGAGGAGTTGGTCTCCACAAACACAAGAGAGAGAATCCAACCTGGGGTGTGACTGCCATGCTTCCCTGGTGAGATCATAAGAACATCATCCATTTCTTCTTCATTTATGACTTTAAACAACATTTGATTCTCATCTCCAGACAAATGAGGCTAATCCTACCCTAAGAACATTGCCTACTCCTCTAGCCTTGCTGCATTCTTGTGAGTTCTAGTAATTAAAGTGTTGCCCTTTACATTACACATTCTTTATATGCTTTTAAGTTTATACTGAGAACTGTCTAGGGCAGAATTGTGTCTTCTATGTGTGGGCAGCATTCACCACCAGTAAAAATATCTCAGAAACGATTAAACTAGTAACTTGGGGAGGTTCATTCAGAAGAACTTACCAGGCTGTATGAAACCACAAGAAATGGAAATCTGCAGAGCCCAAGAATCCTTTCAGAATTTGCTGCAGCAGAAACCCATGAGATGCTGAGGGTCCTTGCCCAAGCCTGAGCTCAGCCTGGCCAGAGCCACCCTGTCCACACAGGGCAGGGGCATGCTGGGGGCAGCTGGCCATGTCATAGCGTGGTGGCATCGCTTCCCTTAACTGCATGGTGAGGGGCAGACGTGTCAGCTCACCCAGAACTAGTGCAAACGTCACCCAGATGAGAATAAAGCTTCTGCTCCATTTAGCACAGATTTGGCTTGGTTTAGCCCACAGGACTTTTCACGTTCTGCTGGAGCACAATGAGGCGACGCTCAGGCTAACAGTAACTTCCTCTTAGGTGGAGGCATAAAGTAAATCAGGAAATACCCTTCTGAGTGGAAGCAGTGCCACTAACTATATAAATTAATCCCTTGCACAGCCTAATGTTTTCTAAGCTGGAAAAATGCTTTTCCAGCCTCTTTTCAGGCTGGAAAAATGGGCCCAGGCTGGAAAGATGGGCCCGGGTGAACCTAATGAGATTCAACATTGCCAAGTGTCAGGGGTGGCACTTGGGCTGGAAGAATCCCAGCCAGAGATACAGACTGGGAGAAGAGCTTCTTGAAAGTAGCCCTGTGAGAAGGACCTGGGTGTCACAGTGGATGAGAAACTGAACATGAGCCAGCAGTGGCTCTTGCAGCTCCACAAGGCCAATGGGATCCTGGGCTCCATCAGCAGAGGGGTGGCAGCAGGGACAGGGAGGGGATTGTCCCTCTCTGCTCTGCCCTGGGAGGCCCCAGCTGGATCCTGTGTCCAGAGCTGGGGCCTCCAGTACAAGAAAGACGTAGAACTGTTGGAGAGGGGTCAGAGGAGCCACAAAGATGACTACAGGGCTGGAGCAGCTGCCCTACAAAGAGAAGCTGAGGGAGCTGGGCTGGGTCAGCCTGGAGAAGAGAAGGCTGTGGGGGGACCTCATTGCAGCCTGCCAGTCCCTGAAGGGAGCAGAGACACAGGAGGGGAATCAGCTTGTTAAAGGACAGACAATGGCAGGACAAGGGGGATGGATTAAAGCTGAAGGAGGGAAGGGTTAGATTGGATATTAGGGGGAAGTTTTTTACAGAGAGAGTGGTGAGGGGCTGGAACAGGCTGCCCAGAGAGGGGGTGGATGCCCCGTGTCTGGGGGTGTCCAAGGCCAGGTTGGATGGGGCCCTGGGCAACCTTGTGTAGCTCCAGGCCTGAGGTTGGTGTCCCTGCCTGTGGCAGGGGGTTGGAGCTCTATGATCCTTGGGGTCCCTTCCAACCCTGGCCATGCTATGATTCTGTGATTCTATTATAAGGAGGAGGAGGTATGTGGGGTCACAGAAAGACAACCATCTTGGTGAAGAATCACCATGCAGACCTGCACGGTGGTATGGAAAACCACCACCCATGGAAGGAACGTGGCACAGACCTCAGCCAGCCTGGCAGGGAAACACAGAGCTCACCCTGGGCAGTGATTGAACTTTCTTCAGTGCAAGGACCTTGCTTTTGGTGTTTTGTTTCTGTGGGTTTGACCCTGAGAGCCTCCAGCCTGGAATACAATCGCTCTAATCAGAAGAGCCGAGCGAAGTTATAATAAGGCACGAAGAAGGAAGGCAGAAAAACCACAACAAGTCCTTTTGAGGAATGGCTTAATCACAGCCACTGCTGCTCAAGCTAAAACAGGACAGGCACAATTCAAAACAGGACAATTAAGTCTGGGGTGATTTGGACTGAGTTTTCTTACTTATTTGGACAAACCCAAAATCTGATGCCATCATCTGGCTGCAGATGGAGGAAGGAGATGAATTCTCATGTTAATCTTTCCTGCTTATCCATTTTGGTATTTCATAGAATCATAGAATGGGCTGAGTTGGGAGGGACCCCAAGGGTCACAGAGCTCCAACCCCCTGCCACAGGCAGGGACACCAACCTCAGGCCTGGAGCTACACAAGGTTGCCCAGGGCCCCATCCAACCTGGCCTTGAACACCCCCAGGGATGGGGCACCCACCCCCTCTCTGGGCAGCCTGTTCCAGCCCCTCACCACTCTCTCTGTAAAAAACTTCCCCCTAAGATCCAATCTAACCCTTCCCTCCTTCAGCTTTAATCCATCCCCCTTGTCCTGCCAGTCTCTGCCCTTTAACAAGCTGATTCCCCTCCTGTTTGTATGCTCCCTTCAGGGACTGGCAGGCTGCAATGAGGTCCCCCTAGAGTAATTTCCAATTACTCTAGACCTGAAGATAATCTCCTATAATATTTTTAATATTGTAATATTCTTAACATGTATGTGCAAACCCACCAGAGCTGTGTGTCTTTGAGGTGCAGGAACTGTGTTCTGGCACACACCCCAGGCCAAGAACTGGAAAGAAGAGAGGAAATCAGGGAGAAAAAACCCCCACAACCTGAGGAGCCCATTAAAGGCTGCAAAATCCGGAGCTCCTGTTTTGTTAAACAAAAAGTAATGATGCAAGTCTGGAGCTGACTCCCACACCATTAATGTTCATTTGCAGTGAACCCACATGATAAAGTTTTAAAGGTAAAAAGTCAGCACCATGGAAACACAATATATATGAAATAATAATAATAATAATAATTTAAAAAATCAATCAATCAAGTGAGATGCTTCAAGAGCAGCTTTTTTTGGAAGAGTCCTGGCAGCTCTCAGTGTTTTCTAAGCACAGGGAGCATGGAAAGCAGGGAGGGGGCTGGCTGAACACACACAGGGCAAAGTGTGAGGGTACTGGGAGGGTGTTGCCCCAATGGGACCTCTGAGGAAGCTGAGAGAAGTCCTGGTTTATGCTCTTCCCAAAGACCACTCAGAATAAACACTACAAAGACATATCACAGGAACTACTGAACAGATGGGGCTATTTTTATAATTCTTCCATATCTTTTTGTTTCAGTTCAAGCGAATCTCAACCACAGAGAACTTGAGAGGATGTCAGAAATTTTTTCACTACTCATAATAATGAGTAAGTCATGAGTAAGTACTTGTGGTGAGAGTAAATGTGTATTGCAGTATTTCATATTGGATGTCCATTCTTTCTAATATCTCAGGGATAAGCTTATAGGAATTAAATTGGGAGTAAATCTTTTCCACCAGACCTGACTTTATTCTGAGCTTTAGAATCTTATTTTGTTACATTAAACCTTTTCAATCCTGGAATGAGGTTTTTTCTGCTCTAGCACAGCACACAGAAATACTCCACTGAATAGAGAATTAGCATTTGTATTTGTGAGCCAAGGAGAACCTTGTACAAAAGAAATAATCAATTAATCTACCTATTTCTACAATTCCCAACATTAGCCTGAGCTTTCCAAATAAAATAGGAACCTGGAAAGCTTTTCCAGGCAGCATTTGATACTGCCTGTTACCAGGTAGAGACACCTAAGTGCACATCTCTTCTCTCTGCAGAAAGAACATGACTGCATTAAGCTACAGCAAGAAGCACAGAGCCCAAAAATCCCCAACTGAAGGTGAGTTCAGGCATCAGGTGTGTCTCTCAGAAGCCCCAGAGCAGAAGCAATCCACTGAGTGGTCTCCTGGCACTGATACAAGAAAGGAAGGGAATTTCATGCACAGCACTGACCTTTCTGGATCCAGAATCCTTTCTTTATTCAGTGTATAGAGGCATGTGCCCCTAAGCACAGGCATCCTCTCAGATGTATGTTATTCCTGTCAGCTCTTTCCATTGAAGTTTGTAAGATTTAAGTTGTGTTCCCACCATCCAGTTCTCCTCCTGGAGATGTGATAAAGGGCCCTGCTGATGAGGGGACCAGACAGACAGCCCCGAGGGGGTCCCCAGGGAGTCCCCTTCCCCAAAGAGCACACAGGATCCGTTCTGAAGTTGGGCATACGGTAGGCAGGAGATGGTCAGTTGAGTGTCATTTTAAGTTGAAGACATGCCCAAACTTAGGAGAATCCTTGCTGAGTTAACCTTGAGAAGTTATATTTGTGCCAGTTTATCAACCACTAAACCCACGTTCTGTTTACCTGACAAACCCAGGCTTGCTGCTTAAGGGAGAGGGCAAAGGCCAGCGAGAGCTGACCACAGAGCACAGGAGATGGGACTCTGAATGGAAAACCAACCCAGCTTCTCATTCCTGGGCCTAGAAATGCACATATAGAGTAGCACCTGTTACTCCTTCTGTTTAGAGGAGGCTCAAATGAATGACCTGTTCAAGTGGGTGAAAAGTCCCTCAGCTTCCTTTTCTCAATGTTATTTCATACATCTCAGGATCCTTCCCAGTCACCCTGCGAGCCGAAAGAAACAGGCAGAAGAGGTGAAGTAAGGGACTTAGGTCTGAGAGTAAGAGCAATTTATCACCTGGGGAGGAACAACCCTTTGTATCAGTACAGGCTGGGGGTGACCTGCTGGAGAAGAGCTCTGTGGAGAAGGACCTGGGGGTGCTGGTGGGTGACAGGGTGGCCATGAGCCAGCAGTGTGCCCTGGGGCTGAGAGAGACAATGGGATGCTGGGGGCATCAGGAGGAGTGTGGGCAGCAGGTCACAGGAGGGGATCCTCCCCCTCTGCTCTGCCCTGCTCAGGCCCCACCTGGAGTGTTGTGTCCAGTGCTGGGCTCCCTGGTGTAAAAAGGACAGGGATCTCCTGGAGAGAGTCCAGAGAAGGGCTACAAAGATGATTAGGGGCCTGGAGCATGTCCCCTATGAGAATAGGTTGAGTAAATTGGCACTCTTCAGCCATGAGAATAGAAGACTAAGAGGGGACCTAATTAAAGTCTATAATTACCTGAAGCATGGGGTGCAGGGGGAACCAGCCAGCCCCTTTTCAGTGTCTGTGGGGACAGGACAAGGGGCAATGGCTGTAAATTGGAGCCCAGGAAGTTCCACACCAACCTGGGGAGGAACTTTTCCCCAGTGAGGGTGAGGGAGCCCTGGGACAGGCTGCCCAGGGGGTGTGGAGTCTCCTTCTCTGGAGATATTCCAGCCCCGTCTGGACACTGACCTGTGCTACCTGTCCTAGGGACCCTGCTTTGGCAGGGGGTTCGACTTGATGATCTCTGGAGGGTCCTTCCAACCCCTAGATTCTGTGAGTCTGTGATGCAGAAAGCCACTCTGAGACACAAGCATCTTGGGGTTAGGATTAAAAACCAGAAGAACTACAAAAACATTGAGTGTCCAATGATAGATGGAAATGAAAACTGAAATCCTACTGCTCCATGAGCTGTGGTCAGCCTTGTGCTCTGGCACCCAGAGTTAGAGAATAAACATGGACATGTAGTACTTAAGCACACAAGAGGGTATGTCTGTGAGCCAGGCCAAAAAGCAGCCTGGGAATGTGAGAAACAGCTCGTGTTGGTACGTGCTGCTTAGCAACACTGCCCTGCTATGGCAAAAGATTAATCACATTTGCAGTGTCACTGGAAACACTTAGTTCAGTCCATTTGAAAAATCAGCTGAAGATGCACTGAAGTCCCATGGGTCACCAGAGGGACAGTGTGGGTCTGTCTAGGTCATGAAAACTGGAATTACGTCAAATGAGAGGCACTGAGGGTTAATTATGAATATGGCAAATCTGATACATGGAGTATCAGCATATCGCAGATGGAAGAAGCAAACGCTTCAGCACAGAACTTCTCATCCCTTCCCCACCTCTGGCCAATAAAGGAGTGCTGCCTGTGCTCTATTTTGGTAAAGATTTTACCCATCTGGTTGAAAACATCTCAGTCACAAGGTCTTTTCCCACTGTCCCAGAGGGGAATTGCCCAGCCTGGCAGCTCTCAGTGCCATGTATGCCTCTTCTCTAGGGACAGGTTTCCTGATACGCAGCTAAACTGCAGGATATCACTCTTCCTTGCACCAGTCTTGCACCTGGGGAGGAACAACCACATGTATCAGGACAGGCTGGGGGTGACCTGCTGGAGAAGAGCTCTGTGGAGAAGGACCTGGGGGTGCTGGTGGGTGACAGGGTGGCCATGAGCCAGCAGTATGCCCTGGGGCTGAGAGAGACAATGGGATCCTGGGGGCATCAGGAGGAGTGTGGGCAGCAGGTCACAGGAGGGGATCCTCCCCCTCTGCTCTGCCCTGCTCAGGCCCCACCTGGAGTGTTGTGTCCAGTGCTGGGCTCCCTGGTGTAAGAAGGACAGGGATCTCCTGGAGAGAGTCCAGAGAAGGGCTACAAAGATGATTAGGGGCCTGGAGCATCTATCCTGTGAGGAAAGGCTGAGTAAGTTGGGACTCTTCAGCCTTGAGAAAAGAAGACTGAGGGGGGAACCTAATTAAAGTCTATAATTATCTGAAGCAGGGGATGCAGGGGGAATTGGCCAGCCCCTTTTCAGTGTCTGTGGGGACAGGACAAGGGGCAATGGCTGCAAATTGGAGCCCAGGAAGTTCCACACCAACATGGGGAGGAACTTTTCCCCAGTGAGGGTGAGGGAGCCCTGGGACAGGCTGCCCAGGGGGTGTGGAGTCTCCTTCTCTGGAGAGATTCCAGCCCCATCTGGACACCGACCTGTGCAGTATGAGCTGGGGAGCTGCTTTGGCAGGGGGGTTGGACCCCAGGAGCTCTCCAGGGCCCTTCCAACCCCTACAATTCTATGATTCTATGATTCCTTTTCTGCTCTTTTCTAGCAGGGAAAGGCTCCTCTCCAAAACATCCCCCCTCAGCCAACACCCCCTCTGTGTCCCTGACCAAGAGAACTCCCAAGAAACTTCAGGCAAGCCAAGGCCTTAAGGCAAAGTAACAGAAAGCCTGGGAAGACTCTGTCTGTACCCTCCAACCAGCACTGGTGACTTTGCACATCACATCCCCAAGCAACAGGCAGGATGTAAACAGGGTCTGAAGGAAGGAACGTGACTTCTAGGAAGGATCTAGAAAACAACTTCAGTTCTACAGCCATTGTTATTCAGGGATCACCCCATTCTTCAATTTGGATTCTTTTGTTCTCCTATTAAAACGAAACCACATGAGTCTGGATTATTTGTTCACAGTTCCATAATTATTGTACTGTCAACATTTCATATCTGAAAAAGACAGATAAATATTCCTTAGGAATGTAGGAGAAGGGTAATTGAGCAATCAGGGATGAATGATGCAGAAACAGAGATACAGGTAGAATGCAAGTAACCTTGAAGAACAAAAACAGTTATTTACCCAATGAGAGGAGGAAAAAACTGCCTACGTGAAGCCAGGCAAGGATGTCTGTCACCTGGGCAAGGATTTCAGTGAGGTAAGTTAGTTTCCTTATTTAACAGTGGAGTCAGCCATCCCAGAGGACAAACTGTTCCCCAAATTCAGCTGTTCTTTACTGAGAACAATCCTGACAGAAGCAGGACAATGCCAGCTTGGGAAATGTGAGCAGAAGTTAGCCCAGCTAACACCTTGCAGCAGCTGTTTTCCAGGTTTGCTGTGGACATCCCAGGACTCTGTTTCTCCTTGGAATGCAGGAAAAGAGACTCAGAGCTCTGCTTTCCCCTGCTCAACTCTCTCCTTAGAGAACTGTGCCCAAATTAGGTTCTTGAGCATCTTTAGTCCCCTAGAACAAAGCTGTCACTGCTGAACAGAAGTCGAAACCAAGTGCTGGCAACCTCGGTGGCAGGTTGTAATTGCAGCAGAGGAAAAACTATGTCATGACAACCTCAGGACTAAGCAAAGTGCCTTCTGATTGTCCCTGAAGATCCCAGAGGTGTCTAAATGAAAACAAGGATCCATGCTGTACACGAAGCCTGCTTTCTAATGTAATTATGGTATGGCAGCCACTTAGAAAGCAAAATGCATCACCTTCTCCATAGCCTGGGACTTTGTCACTGCAGAGAGTAAAATCATGTAACAGAAAGAGACATTTCTCAAGGAAGGGTTTAAGAAACAAGCTAATCCAGCCACATGAAGGATCAAGGGAAATTGGAGGGAACATCCTCTAGGAGAGAGCAACTCCCACATTATTTATGGGAAGAGAAAAGTAAGGTGTCTAACTGTAATGGTTAATGCAAGCTGGTCTTACTGGGAGCCTTGGAGACTGAGTTTCATACAACCAGGCAGGAGAAGGGAACAGCAAAAGCATGTAACAGTATGCCAGGGGTTGTTAAGACTCTGTTTCCCTTTATCATGTAACGCAGGGGAGCCAGAGCTGGACCAGCTCTCCTTGGACCATGACTACCAAAACACACTCACTCCCCCAGCTTAGACACAGAGAATGATTTCTTTTTTTTTTTTCCTAAAAAGGCAAAGCTTAGACATTTACTGTAATTTGTTGTACTGCAAGTAATTGCCTGCATGTTAAACTAACTGAATCTTGACCCTGGAAAGCCAGCCAGGACAGCTGACTCTTACCTATAGACCACGCTCCATTAAACTGATTTCCAAGACAGTGTTTTCATGGCTCCTCAGTGATGTACAGTGCTGTTCATGTGGGTCAGATCATGGTAAGGAAGGAAAGGAAGCCTGCAGGCAGAATGCATCTGTAAAGCCTGACATTTCAGCCTGTATGAGAGACCTTGCTTGCATTCCAGAAATGCCCATTCTTATTGCAGGATGGGAGATTCCCCTGCAGTTGTTTTGGAAAAAAACCAAAAAAGCATAGCTACTCCAGACCTGGCACCCATTGTCTGGCTGGGGGAAACACCCACGTTTGCAGCTCCTAACAAGCAATGCAAAGTAGGAGCCCATAGGCAGAACACTGATGCCTAGAGTCCTAGGAAATCCCACAACAGTTTTCCATGTGTTTGTTAAAGAACCACCCTCACTGAGAGTTTAAAACAACTCCAAAAAGCCCCCCCCCCATCCAGGAGATACAGAGCTAAGCTGTTACTCAACACTTTGAAAACATATCCTATGAGTACAGAGACTTGAGTTGTTTGTGGTATAGTTTTAAGTATCCAACTCCCACCCCATACAGCAAGTTTCCCATTTCCCTTGCACTGTACCTGCAGGAGATTTATTTTCCAACAGAGAGCAACAGATTCCAATCAGGCAAATATTTTTGAAACCTCAGATATGGAGAGAATGAGTGCCCTTTAGATTAAAAGGGATAATCCCCAGCTGACAGAAAATTATTCACACTCCTATAAATTTCAGCTTCCACTGTACTCTTCATGGCATAATAATGACTGAAACACTCACTATCAGCTCTGAATCACTGTGTTCATCCTGCTCTTCAAATGTAGCTGTGATTTAAATGAAGATAAAGAATTTATAGCACACGGTAGCAATGTATATTTGGATGTTTGGTGATCCCATTCAGGCATGAAAACCAACCAAACTCCACAAAGATTGATGGTTTCTATCACTCAGACCTTTTATAGAAGGTGTCCAAGGGAAAACCCCAGCAGGTTCTTAAGACTTCAAGCCTGTGCACAAGGCAATTAACTGTCTAAAAGGCCCTGCTCGCTGTGATAAGCAATTCAGTGCAAGACATCCTGACCCACAGTCCTCTGGTGCTTTTGCCATGGTCTAAGGAGCCCAGGAGCTTTCAAAAGCTGCACTTTGGAATTGTTACCATGAAGCAGAACTTCAGCTCCCCAGTGGGTTAATGCTTGTGGGGCTCAGCACCTTTACACCAGGCACACAGAACCTGTGGATGAATAGTTAGACCAATCTACCCTTCAATTTTGGGTAAAAAAAGGTTCTTTCTTATATAAAGCAGATTAACTTTATTCTTTTATGATATCAGAAGTGAGACTGTGCTTTTTAAAAGTCAGCCCATGGGAAGGTGCATGCTACAGCAAGCTGACTGTCCCAGAAGGGGGGAAATGAGGGAGCACAAGCAGAGGTGGGATTGCAGGTAGGAAAGCCTGTCACAGTAGATTCTTTTGGCAGGTCACAGAGGAATGAGTTTGAAGGTAGAGGTGTGGAAGAGATTTGCCACACTGGCTGTACAGCGGATCCCTTCTCAGCAGTGCCTCATCATAGAATCATAGAATGGCAAGGGTTGGAAGGGACCCCAAGGATCATAAAGCTCCAACCCCCTGTCACAGGCAGGGACACCAAACTCAGGCCTGGAGCTACACAAGGTTGCCCAGGGCCCCATCCAACCTGGCCTTGAACACCCCCAGGGTGCCCCTCACTGGGCAGCCTGTTCCAGCCCCTCACCACTCTCTCTGTAAAGAACTTCCCCCTAATATCCAGTCTAACCCTTCCCTCCTTCAGCTTTAATCCATCCCCCTTGTCCTGCCATTATCTGCCCTGTAACAAGCTGATTCCCCTCCTGTTTGTATGCTCCCTTCAGGGACTGGCAGGCTGCAATGAGGTCCCCCCACAGCCTTCTCTTCTCCAGGCTGACCCAGCCCAGCTCCCTCAGCCTCTCTTTGTAGGGCAGCTGCTCCAGCCCTCTAATCATCTTTGTGGCTCCTCTGACCCCTCTCCAACAGCCCCACATCTTCCTTGTGTTGGGCCCCAGCTCTGGACACAGGATCCAGCTGGGGCCTCCCAGGGCAGAGCAGAGAGGGACAATCCCCTTCCTGTCCCTGCTGCCACCCCTCTGCTGATGGAGCCCAGGATCCCATTGGCCTTGTGGAGCTGCAAGAGCCACTGCTGCCTCATGTTCAGTTTCTCATCCACTGTGACACCCAGGTCCTTCTCACAGGGCTGCTCTCAAGAAGCTCTTCTCCCAGGCTGGATTTCTGGCTGGGATTCTTCCAGCCCCAGTGCAGCCCCTGACCCTTGGCAGTGTTGAACCTCACTAGGTTCACCCAGGCCCATTTTTCCAGCCTGTCAAGATCCCTCTGGATGGCTCCTTTCCTTCTAGGGTGGCTTCCTTTCCTTCCTTTCCTATGCCAGCAGGCTGACCAGCCAAAGACATCGCCTCATGTTCTCAGAGCTCTCAGGGGGGATGAGAAAACCATCTCCATAAATCTGTTTACATTAATGTTCTCTTTTAAAGTCCACTTTTGCTATATCATGCAGAGTGAATGGTTTCATGAGTGTGTTTTATACGTGCCTGCTCTGCTTTGATTTACAGCCTTGGAGCAGCCTGTGGATGTCATGCTGTATCTTCCTACCCTCTTCCACCTGAAATCTTCAAAGCAGAGCAAATACTGGAGGAAATAACCCCATTTTCCACAATGCTGCTGACCAACTCTAAGGCTACAGAAAAGTGCCAACACCAAGTTGCTGCCTTTTCATTGATAAATCTTGGGTGCTCTTAATAACACACTTTCTACACAAACAGCTGTCAGGCCAATAAACTTCACAAAGCAGTTGGTAGGTGATATGTTTAGAATAAATATATATTATCCTTTGAATGTAGGGATTCATTGTGTAATTTAGCAGTAAAAGTTACTGATTCAAACATGAAACTCATGTTTCAGGCAGATGCTGTTGACTCCAAAGACTTTCACCACAGTTCTGAAGCTTAAATTGGAAGATTTGTGTTCAGCAATAATTACAGCTGCAATCAAACAAAACTGTTCACTTTTGTAAAGGCATGGTGAATACCTGCTGTAATTCAGATAATACATCAGCCTGGCATTTTTCCCTATCTAACTTTCCAGACAACTTAATTCCCAGACATTGTGAAAATACTTAAGATAAAGCTCATTTGTCCTCACCTCAACATTTATGAAAACTATTGTTTTCATTTGATTCACCCTCTGCTTACAGCTTGGAAAGAAGGGGTTGGACTCGATGATCTCTGGAGGTCCCTTCCAACCCCTGTAATTCTGTGAGAAAAATGACAATGAAAGGATAACTACAACACACATGTGACACTTCAGGAGCACACCAACCTTGCTCTATGGAGTTTTTCTGTCCTTCATGACACACAGACCAGGTAATTTTTTGCCTAAGAAAGCTTAGGACTGTAACAGACAATGATCCTTAGGGTGGGGTATAAGGAATCTTTCTATTTGAAGTTATGCCACAACAAAACCAAGTGCTTTAGGTGGTTTTATAAATCCATAAAATAATTCTCAAGATCTTGAAGTCCTCCTAATTAAAATAGAAATTGGAAGGTAGGAATGCACACACTTCCATCATCAGACTGGAAGGGAGGTCTCTACCTGCCCTCTCAGTGCAAAGTAAAAATGAAAAGCACCCTACAGCTTTTCCTTCTAAGGTGAAATCACAAATAATCATCAATTTAAATTGAAATGAAACCCAACACAAGGCTACTCCCTGCTATTCTTCTCCTTTTCTCTTTACTCCTTTCTTTTTCCTCCTCAGCTTGTATCTTCTGTCTGATCTTTGGGTTAAGGTAGCGAAGAATGTGATGTGAGGAAGCAATAAACTAAGAGCTCACAATTCTGTTTCCTAGGACACTCAGATTGAAAGTTTGCCAAAGATATAAACCAAAAAGAACACCTTTCAAGAACTGGAGGCAGAAAATGAGTTCATTGCTGGTTTATTCCTCAAAATAATACGGCAGATGATCTAAGTGGCAGATCCTATTTTTGGGTCTTAGCAGTGCTTATTTCTTGCCTAATTATTAGTACTGGATTTACTATCTTTAAAGCAGAGTTTTGGCACCCAGCAGGAAGTTTCAATTCTATCAGGCAGATTTAAGTCTCATTCATTTATTCCTTCACTGGTTTTGACTCACTTGCTAATTACCAAGGAAGGCTTCACTCAAGGTGGGTCTGAAGCTGGGAGGCAGGCATGGCCTGCATGCTGTCCCTCCCCAGAGCCAGCTGCCACACCAGCACCTTGTTTCCTATGAAGGAATCCTCCTCTACCTCTCCTAGTATTAGCAAATCTCTAACTACTGTTTGTAAATCTTTAAAAAAAAGTCTAGATTTGACAGGGAGGTACAAAACACCAGGTGAGGTATATGGATGCCTTCTAACACCTTCTGCAAGGCGATGGCAGTGCTCAGAAGGCAACGATATGGGGGAGCAGTACCTGGACTTGTGGAGTTCCCTTCTTGTTCCACACCACATCCCCTGTTTCCCAGTATGCCTAAAGACATGCTCTGAGCATTGAACTAGAGCATAAACTGCTCAGTAAAATGAGTATAGAAAGAAAAACTAATCCTGGATTCCACCCACTCCTGCAACCTCTGTGTCAAAGAGACGAGCACAGAGCTGGGCTCCACCTGCCTGCCTCCAACAGCGGCTGCAGAGGTCACTGTGCAGCTCTAAGGGGTCATGGCAAGGAGGCAGAGAGGTGGTGCAGCTCCTCAGGACTCCCACCTGCTCCCTGGACATGACAAGAGCCAACAGCTCAGCACATCCCAGCTTGGATCACACCCTGGGGCAGATGGTTTGCTGTGTGATCACTGTGAGGCCCACTGTGCAGCACAGGGTGGGCAACTGCACACAGCGACTGAGGAAATAAAGACATGATTAGTTCTGGAGCTAATTTCCTTGGTGCTTTGAAGAATGTTGCAGGTAAGATATGATCCACTGTAATTATGGAGGAAGATAAAGACAAGGAAGTTGATGGCAGAGTGCCAGGCCTGGGAATACCTGAATGCCTCAGGAGAGGCATTGCAGCTGGTCCCAACTGCAGCTGGTCCCATCACTCTCTCGAGTTCTCCTGACGCCTGAGCCATGACTGTCACTGTTCACTCAGCAGAAAAGAAGGTGGGGAGGACAAACACAGCCTATCCCTTATCAGAGTGCTTTGCTGAGGAAAAGCCATGCTATGGAGAAGAAAGTGAATCTTGTTTCCATGGCAACTAAAGTTTGAAAAAAGTATACTGCAATCAATGTCATCTTAACATGTACCTTTGCATCCAGACCCAGTCATAAAACTGACTCAGCTGCAACTACCATGAGACCACGCAGTCATCAGGAGGCTGTGGCCAGACCCTCTGCTAAGAGTGGCTGCACTTGGTTTGGAACAACAGTGTCACCACCTGGAGAAACATTCTCACATTAGGCAGCACCAGGCTGAGGTTTGGATGGGAAGAAGGAACCTCCAAAAGAACCTCCCAATGACCTAACTCCCCAGCCTTCCTCAACAGAAAGGGCCATAAGCTCTTCCATGCTGGTTAAAGTGGCAAGTTGGACACTTGCACAGGGGTGAACATCACAGACAAGATCACTTCCATCTGCCATGGAGCATCTCCTATGTGATTTCCCATCAGAGCACCCAAAGCTCTTACTGAAGGACACAGGGGACGTGTGAACCATCTATCACAATGGAAGATCAAGAAATCACAGCATAAGCTATGGCACAGTTAATGTGGCTGTAAAAAACCCCTTCTTCACAGCTCAAGAAACTGAGGCTCAAAATATGGCTGTTAAAGTGCTCAGTCTAAGTGAGAAAAAGATATCTTGGAAATTAGGTTAAAACTTGGAAGGAATTTCTTGCTAGCCATTCAGTGTTAGCTGTGGCAATGACACACACGTTTCTATTAACTCCACTGCAATCAATTTAATATCTAAATTAATATCTAATATCCATGAGCAAAGGCAAATCACACTCCCAGATGGAAGCAGTTCAGAGATGAAGGTCCTGATTAGGGGAATCAGCTTTTTAAAAGGGCAGATAATGGCAGGACAAGGGGGATGGATTAAAGCTGAAGGAGGGAAGGGTTAGATTGGATATTAGGGGGAAGCTCTTTCCAGAGAGAGTGGTGAGGGGCTGGAACAGGCTGCCCAGAGAGGGGGTGGGTGCCCCGTGTCTGGGGGTGTTCAAGGCCAGGTTGGATGGGGCCCTGGGCAACCTTGTGTGTAGCTCCAGGCCTGAGGTTGGTGTCCCTGCCTGTGGCAGGGGGTTGGAGCTCTATGATCCTTGGGGTCCCTTCCAACCCAGACCAGTCTATGATTCTATGATTCTATGATTAAACAGACACTCATGTTCTACTGGAGCTCCCTAAGAGATTCAAATAATACCTTAACCCATTCGACTTGTTTGCTGAAAGCACAATATCCCTGCTATTGAAAGCAGGAGAACAGAATGTGTTTATTATCCTACCTTTTCTATCTGCAGTACAATTCTTTATCTGTGACCCAGAAACAAATTAAAGGGACGCTGTCAAGTTGTATATTTTAATGGTTGTCTTTTCTGTGTGCTACCAGCAATCCCAGAGTTTTTCAGTGCCTAGAGGTTTAAATAAATAAAAGCTTTTGTTTGTTTACTTTGTGCTTTTCATTCATCTCACAGAAACTATTTGGATTCATTTGTGTCCCTACTGCCTGTTAATTAGTACAGGGTGTCAGCATTTGGACTTCCAGGAAAGAGTTTGAAGAATTATCAGAGTTTTTTCTTGTAGAAGTTTTGAAATGAGCAAGAGGTAGCCATTTCTGTTCAACCCATCCTCTGGAAATGGAAGAGTCTAAAAAAAACCTGATATAAACCCAAGTAGGTTGCTGAAGAACCACGTGAGAGTTCAAAATCATTTGTCTGCCTTTGTGGAGGAAATTCAAACAACTGCAACAGATAAAAACACATCAGAGCACCTGAGCATATATTAAATGGTGAAGCTGCCAGCATAAAAGTCAAACAAACATGTTTCAGGGAGTAAAGGCCAGTCATCTGGACAGCTTTAATAATTTTCACCATTTAAAGTGATGCCTTGAGTTGTTTTTGTTCCTTAGAGGATGATCAGCAGAACTGCCATGTGGTCCCAACTCGGTGATAGAGATTATGAGGGATAAGGAAAGTCATACAACCTTTCCATGCCTTAGTTTCCCCATTTATTTGAAGGCATTAAAGATAAATTGCAACCCCACAGTGAAGGCAAGCTTGAATTCATTCAGATTGGCAGAACACTTTACCAGGCTCTGATGAAAGGTGCTACAGAAGTGCCAAGTACTATCACTGTAATTATCATTCAATATACACTGATCAAAAGAATGAAATGGGAATTAGCATTTCCTATTAGCCCTACTTACAGCCTAAATTTTAAATATTCCTCCCATGGGGTCTCTCTTGGAGAACATACAGGAACTGCTGGTGTTTCTCTTATGGCTACACCACAGCTTCTGTGGGAGGAATGGAGGGGTCTGAAGAGTCACAAACTGATGAGGATAACACAGGTTCCTCCTACACAGGCTTGCTCAGGCTTTCCAGGATGAGCTTGGAGCTCTTTCTCACTCTCACTCCTTCCCTGTCTCCAGTCTCCTCTCTGGCACAAGGATGTTATCTCTAAGGATTTTCTGCCTCCTTTGGACCTCCAACCACACTCCTCTGAAAGCCACTGAGCTGTGCAAATCCCACAGGAGCAGGTCCAGCTGCCCTCAGAGGATGGGGAAGCACAAGCATGAGGAACAGCCAAATGCCACTGATGGAATGGTGCTCACTGACACCCGCTGCAGAGGCACACCGCGTGCTGAGATGTTTGTTCCCCCCTCTCTCCTGGGAACTGCACGGTCTCTGACTGTTTTCCCCAGGAACAGCAGGTCTCCTGTTAACCCCCTGCCTGGGCCTAACACAGGAGCAAAGACTCCTTTGAGCTGACTCCTTCTGAGTTCCTCCCCTCGTCCCGAATACGCGTCGGGGGGGCACAGCCCTGTGTGACTGATGGCCACTGCCCTCCTGCAGATCAAACAAGGGGGCTGACTGCACGGTGTGGACCCTCAACCATCAGGAGCTGGCCAAGCTCTATTCATTCCTCTTATACAAAGCACCATCCAAGGATGCCAGGTCCTCTGCCACATCCCAGCACCAGCCCTGCTGCCACCCGTGCAGACCCGTGGGGACAGTGGGCTTTGCCACCCAACTGTGCCAGTTCAATAGCAATCAAAAGCAGGCTGAGACCACGCTCCACCTCACAAAAACTAAACCAGGATTACTAATACTTTTAAAGAAGAGCAGCCTCAGTATGTGAATTAAGCTGTTGATGAGCCCTTATGCCTTTTCCTTTCTCTAAAACTGTCCTTTAGACAGCTGCAGGCTCTGAGAAAGAGACCTCCCTGGAACATATTCAGTTCAAAAAGGAAAATAAATCCATACCCTGCCTTGCTGAGTCCTTTTCAGTGAAGCAGGTCATAGCACCATGTCTTTTATCCTGTCATTCCTGTCTCCTGCTTGATGCACATAATAAATCCACAGTGGTTTGAGCAGCAGCTCGGTGCTGAAATCTGACAATCCCAGTTATCTTTAACCACTCTGCCTTCCAGTACTCCCCCAACTGGAAACTCCAAGTTTACTTAGAAAATGTTTTATACACAAGGTCAGGCTCAAATAGTTAAACACACTGTATTTACAATCAGTTTCATCCCTCAATTCCTGCACTAGGGAGCACTGAGCATGGGAAAAGATTCCCAGTTTTGAAATAAAACCTCTCATGCTTTAACTAGAATTTACCCTGTGTCTCATAAAGTACATGCAAAAATTGAAGAGGAAAACTACCCAGAGATTTACAGTCTAAGCTGACTTAGAAAAATAAAACAAGAGGGCTGTAATTTTAATAACAGGCAATTGGAAATCTGCCCACATGGGGTGCTGGAGGGGAAGCAGGAAAGGCAGGCATGCCTGACCTGGGAACAGCAACTTGGGGGGGCCAGGAAACCACTCACTCATTTTCACATGACAGCATCAAGTCTGAGAAGAATATTTCATTCTCTTGAAACTGCAGGAGGATTTCAGAGTATTTAGGAGTCGCTGAGCCAGTGGTTAACACCAGGAGTGGGAATTTGCAATGAAGAAGTTGAGCACAGGCTGTATTTCCCAGCTTTGCTGCAGGATCACACCTCCATTAGTTAACCTCTCCCTACTCCAGATTTGCCAGCTGTAGAAGGAGGGTGTGAGTAACTACCCACCTTTGTGGAGAGCCTGGAAATCCATCACCAAAAGATGCTTTAAGTGTACAAAGTCTGAGTGCTGTTGTTGTACCTGACAAAAAGGGATGTGACAGTCTGGTTTAGCACTCCTCCTTTGTGACAATAACTGGAGATGCTCAGGATGACCTGGTTGTTCTTCCCATCCCTGGAATGCTCTGAAACCCAACACTACCAACCATGTCCTGCTCCACAAACAGGCACTGAACTGACAGATACATTCTCAAAGTAATTTGAGTAATTTACATATTTCTTGCTGCCACTAACACTGGTTATCCAAATTCAGCTGCAGTTGACAGTTTAATGATAATAGCTTTCTGTTTATATATCATCTGGGATAATGTTCCTATTCTCCTTAAATTCAGGCCCTGTAAAAGGGGTGCTCTAATGTATGCAGCCACAGACCAAAATGATAGTAATTTTCCCTTCTAGTTGGAATGGTTTAGTAAACAATTACATTTCAATTAAAGACAGGGTGATCACGCTGAGGGGAGCACCATTCAGCTCTTCACATAATACAGGAAGATAAATTCTCCAAAGTCAAACTATTATAATATAATTTACATGGCTGATTTTGAGAGGGAAAAAAAAATTAAACTAAAATGGAAAATAGGGTGTATTATGCACAGGCAAAAACTTGGGGGGAAAAAAAAATCCTTCAGTATCTTGTCCACAGCAGCTTGAACTTGGATCCCATTATTTAGGATTATGTTCAGTGAAGAGGAATGGCAGAAGGGTTACTCACTTTCATCTCTCCAGGAGTTTCCATTTACTGGTTTGCCATTAGTATTTAATACTTCATTTATCAAGGATTAAAAACAGGATAGATGGAGGAATGCCATGAGAGTAGCTTATAATGCAGCACTGTAAATTCAGCTGGGTACCCAACCCAAACGGGCAGAAAAACTGCTGGAAAACAAGTGAATACTGCAGGGAGATAAGGACTAAAACCTAAAGAGGTTTCATGTTTCTCTGTGACTATAAATCATAGAATCATAGAATTGTAGCGGTTGGAAGGGCCCTGGAGAGCTCCTGGGGTCCAACCCCCTGCCAAGCAGCTCCCCAGCTCATACTGCACAGGTTGGTGTCCAGATGGGGCTGGAATCTCTCCAGAGAAGGAGACTCCACACCCCCTGGGCAGCCTGTCCTAGGGCTCCCTCACCCTCACTGGGGAAAAGTTCCTCCCCTTAGTCTTCTCTTCTCAAGGCTGAAGAGTCCCAGCTTACTCAGCCTTTCCTCACAGAATAGATGCTCCAGGCCCCTAATCATCTTCATAGCCCTTCTCTGGACTCTCTCCAGGAGATCCCTGTCCTTTTTATCCCAGGGAGCCCAGCACTGGACACAACACCCTAGGTGGGGCCTGACCAGGGCAGAGTAGAGGGGGAGGATCCCCTCCTTAGACCTACTGGCTCCTGATTCCCCCCAGGATCCCATTGTCTCTCTCAGCCCCCAGGGCACACTGCTTCATTATGAAAGGGTTTGAAGAACAATGACAAATGTACCACAAAGAGCAGCTCCTGCCCCAAGATTTCACACTCAAAGAGCAGAACAAGGGGCAACAAGCAGATGATGGACACAGGAAGATGGGGAGGTGACACTCATCCTCATGACTGATGATGAGCCAGTGTGGGGTGTGTTTGTACCACTGGGTTTGGCCTTTGAAGCTTCTCTGCCAATTGTTCCCCTTCCAATCCACTGTGCCCAATTCCACAGACCAGCCTGGTCGTGTAGGCTACAGAGGCAACATGGTTTGGGTTGGGTTTGCAGGGGCAGGGGGTTTGTGGCCAATGCAGCTTCAACCAGAAGGAGCACAGAAGTGTTTCTGCAGTCCTGGGAAGCAAGTGATTGATACCTGAATCAAGGGTTAAAGGTCTGGAGAGAAGAGAATCCTAAACCCTCTTCAGCATTTGGGGTGAGCGTGAGTATCCAGCCATCTCCTCAGACACAGCCCTGCCAAAGGCAGAGAGCTGCTTCCAACCCGTTTAACAACACCCAGACCAGGCAGCTCTGTGGACTGACTCTGTGGAAGGAGGCTCCTTGCATCCCATGAGGCAGAGACTGGTTTTTAGCCAAATCACTTAGTCCAACTCTTCTAGCACAGGTTCTTTGGCTCTTCTGCTTGGCCTGGGCTGTTTGCAGAGAACCAAATAAATCAGGCTGTAATGAGAGCAGTCAATAGATGGCAGCACTCCAATGAGATGGGGAGAAGTCACTGTACAGAAGGCTCAGCAATCCCACCACTGCTCCTTGTCTTCCCTGCGAGGTGGGCAGAGCAGGAGGATTTAGTCCCCAGCAGTTTCCCATCTTCTGGTCCCTGGGTTTAATAATGAACACCACAAACTTCTGGTTTAACCCATGGCACACATGAAGCTATTTGCATTGAATGCAGAGGAGCTAAAGGCTTCTCTGTATCCTCCTGAAAGATGTCAGTCAACAGTAAGGCTCCACTCATCTCCCCTGGGGCATGGAGAAGAGTCCAGCCTTTGCCCTTGGTTACACTGGTGTCTGCAGCTCCTGAGTGTTACCAGCTGCTGCCAAGTGCCCATCCACAGTGGAGACAACTCTAGGTCACCACCTAAGAAGTGAGTGTATCAGATACAATGAATTCATTAGGACCAGAATTTCCCTGCTTATATTTCAGTTTTATGCTGACATGCACCAAATCTACTGTTCCTTGGCACCAAGCAGCAGTCAGAAAGGTTGAAAGGTTTCTTCTAGCCCACACCAACACTGTGCAGCTGGCAATGTGAAGTACAGTCCCAGTTTTCCAATGAGATGTAGTCTAAAAACTGAACAGTGAACTTGGTGCTCAGAGCAGAATCAGAATCAGGGACCTCAGCTATCTGAGTGGTCACTTGGATTAGAGACTTGGATTCATTAAACTACATCAGATCATACAGAGCTCTGACATCATGGAAAATATGAAACATCATTTCACAGGATGGTATCACAAGGACTAGGGAAGAATTTTTCACATTTAAGAAGCTCTATTAATTATTTTGTTAGAAGGCATAAGCACAGCTAGTTCATGTAGGAATCTTAAAGCTTCATTTTCAAGGCTATATTCTCTAACAGAAAAATAGCTCATGCTATTGTTTCCCAGAGTTCTTACAAAACCCATAATGCCCAATTAACTGTAACCTGCCTGGCAAACTGCTCTGTGGGAAGGGAGCACTTCCACCATAGTTTGGTTTAGATTTCCAAGGAAAGAAAGCAACTGGGAGTACAACACTGTCAGCATCTCTGGAGCCAGTGGCTCCAGAGCTTCTGAGTCCCTCAGAGACTCAGCAGCAGAAGGATGGAGATGTCAGGGAAGAACAATCAGCTGTAAAATATGAAAAGCTTACAACATCAAAACCTACAGCAGCAGGCTCAAAAGTAATAATCCCATTACCACTAAACTAAAGCACTAATTACTATTCCCAGTGGCTGGAGTGGACTGACTGCTAATGTTCTTCTGGTTAATGAAGGAAGGTGAGGGAGAATATATTTCTTGAGTCAGACATCTGCTGAAATCTGGGCAGCCATAAAAACTATGTATGTAATGAAGCCATTCATATTAATGGCAATAACATTTGAAGGGCTGAGCAGGAACAGAAATGAGGTGATAGTGGATTGTAACTCAGAGGAGGAAAACGCTCTGTGTTAGCCATGTGGTGACTATCCTTCTTTAATCCACACTGAATAACACAGCCAACCCAAGCCAGCAACCACATCCCATACAAGAGCTAACCTCCTGAAAGACAGGAGCAACTTCTCTAAAAGCATAAAGCAGGATATATGATGTTGGGAGAGGAACAAGCAGCATTTTATTTCACTGAATGCAAGTACTAAGAAAAATACTCCCAAATCCTCCATCCTGTGAAGAATCCAGATTTCCCCACCATTCTTTGCCTTTTTCATGGACAAATAGTGCATTATTTAAGGTTCAGAGATACTCACAGATTGAGAGGGATAGGTTCTGCTAAATGAGAGACTCTGTTAGCTTCCCTGTGTGCCATGCTCTGAGCTTTGGGAACTGATAACCAATTCATACAGAGGACACGTGGCTGGTGGAACAAGGGGGATAGAGAAAAAATAGCAGTTTCCCTCTTGGCACTGAAGCAAGATGCACCTTGCCTAGGAAAAAGGGGAGACCACAAGAGGAGTCAGACCAAAAGGGGATCCCTGTGTGTTTTGATCCCTTAGAACAGGGAGCTGTCAGGAGAATAACTTCCATCAACTCCAGAAGAAGAAAACCAAGCATGCCACTAGAGCAGATGCTTAAAGACATCTCACACTCCATAGTACTTGTTTGGTTGTCTTCAGTATCTGCCAGGCACTGTGCACACTCCTTCAAAACAGGACTCACCTCCTGCCATCCACTCAGTCTCCATCCCTTCCTCCCATTTCATTTAGCTAATGAGGGGCAGGGGCAGTGCCAAAAAATGCTCTGTGGTGTTCTGAGCAGACAGACAGATGAGAGCTCCACAAAGAACCTCACACAGTCACAAACTTAGAATTTCATTGAATCACTGACTCATGGAATGCACTAGGCTGGCAGGGCCCTTTAAAGCCATCCAGCCCCACCCTGCAGTGAGCAGGGACACCTTGACCTGCATCAGGATGCTCAGAGCTTCATCCACCCTGACCTTGGATGTCTCCAGGGATGGGGCCTCCCCCACCTCTCTGAGAAACCTGGGCCAGGGTCTCACCCCCCTCAGAGGGAAGAACTTCTAAAATTAACCACTCAGGCAAGCTGCTATCAATGATTCACTCATCAGTGCAAATGTGCTCTGGTGAACTGGGTGTGCTCAGGTTATTTTTTTTAGGTTGCACCATTGTCTTTCCTTTGTCATTCTGGTTCCACCTCTCAAGGTTTGCAATGAAGCAGCTGAGCCTATAAAGCAGGTGTGGCCTGCAAAGCAAACCCATAAACACATGTCAAGTAAATCACCTCCAAGACCATTTGCCTCTTCTCTGAATAAAATCCTGGTCTACAAACTTCTCATCCACATATATCAGAGATTTTCCTCTTGAAAATATAACCACCTGATTGCCATGGCTGCTGCTCATACTGGGTATATCCAGCTCCAGCTGTGTATACTTCATGCTTGTACTTGTTTTTTAAAATCTTTAAATAGATTTATCTTACCATTAGTGGAGGTTACCCCAGATGCTATCCCAAACACTTTGGTAACTTCAGCTGATTACAAATCCCCAGCCTGCCAAGCCTCTCTGGCATTACTTAGAGGCACATCCAGGCTGATAATACATTGGGAAAAGAAACCCAACCAACAGCCACTCTCAGCCACATGTTTACTGTCACTTTAAAAAAATATTTATTCTGATCCCACCATTGTGCTTCTATTCACCTGCTGAGAGCACTCCTAAATTAAATAATCACCTCAGTTTATATGATTGGTTAGATAGCACAGTCTGATCCACTCTAGAAGCCTGTCTAATGTCTGCAGGATGTTGAAGGAGGACTCAAATCTGTGGGGAGGCAGCGATAAATACCACTGAGCACATTCTAACTAGAGAAGAAACAAAGACTTTTAGCTCACTCCAGAACTGATCTCCAAGGCACGACAGGGACTGTCTTCTAAAGCTATGAGCCAGCTCAAACATCTGATCTTGTAGGGGTGTGGAGAGGGGAGTCCTGTGGTTGGACTCATTACACTTCTCATACACCAGTGGAACTTGTGGCAACCACCATGTCATCGGCAGCACTGCAGAGCTAGGCTCAGCGCTCAGAGATCCCCTGGCCAGCCACCAGCTCTGGTTTCTTTGGGTCTCTGGCTCCCTTCTGTAAAATGGACACAGTAGTGCCCCTCCCCATGGAGCTAAAAGACCCTCTTTGTCCTGTATGAACCACCAGCTTGGCAGCTTTGCTGTTAGTGAAGGAGCGGTACTTCTACAGGGTATTTTCTCACTGTAGGAGAGTATAGGATGTACTATATATAGTATATATATAGTGTGTATATATATATAGGATGTACTATATATGGTATATATATAGTGTATATATATATAGGATGTACTATACAGTTGTGTATATATATATGCACACATACATATATGTATATACACAGTATACATATACACACATATATATAGTATATATATATACAGATGTACTATACAGAGTATAGGATGTACTATATATAGTATATATATAGTGTGTATATATATAGGATGTACTATACAGTTGTGTATATATATACACATACATATATGTATATACACATACATATATATGCAGTATATATATACACACATATATATACAGTATATATATATATACAGATGTACTATACAGAGTATAGGATGTACTTTATATAGTATATATATAGTGTGTGTATATATATAGGATGTACTATACAGTTGTGTGTATATATATACACATACATATATATATATGCAGTATATATATACAGTATATATATATATATAAAGATGTACTATACAGAGTATAGGGCGTGTATATATATTTATATATATATAATGTACTATACAGTTGCAGAGCAGTGGATGTATCTATGAACACACCACACTGCCCTAGGATTCACAAAGGAAACCTCACCAGGGACACAACTTACCCCAACATGCTCCACAGCTTGTTGCAGCTTTACCAGTATTTCACAGCTGCTTGTTGCTCCCAGCACCTAACACCACCACATTTTCTTAAAAATAAATAATCAACTTGTTTCACAAATGCCAGCTCTGCTCTGAGGATGAGCAAGTGCTTCTCCCTTCCAGCCAAAGCCCATAATACTCATTAAGATGCCATTACAGCCATTAAGATGGGAGAGACTCTTACCGTGACCCGGAAGGGCGTCGTGGCAGCGGGCTCCATGGTGGGGTTCTTCTCTGGGACCCCGCTGGGCATGCTGCGCCTCTGCCCGCACCTCTCCGGGGGGGATTCTGTGGGTGACACAGAAAACAAAGGGACAATTACAAACACCCAAGTGCAGGAACAGCCCAGGAACATCAGCAGGCCATGCAAAGTGTGGTTGCTTCCTTTGAGATGCCCTTGCAAATGAGCCAACACAAGCAGCCCACTGTATCTGCTCCTCTTTCCCCCAACGCGCAATCAGCAAGACTTTCACCTCTGACAATTAGCATTTTTTATACAACTGTGAGCTTCAGCTAATGCCTGACAGGTTGGCATTATCATTATTTCCAGTCTGCAGATGGGTAAACAGAAAATATCTCGAGCTGAGTGAGAATTATATGCAAAGTACAGATCTGTGCACTTGTGGACTTGATACTCCTCCGGGAAACTGCTAATGGGGTTACAGGCACAGGATGCTCAAGTTCCCTCTAATTCCTCCAGCAATTTGCTTGGTAACTAGGAAAGAATTATTAAATCCTGCATTTGCTAAAGTATAAAATGTGGCTGGGAATATTTCCCTGCTAGGGAGGAAAGAGGAAGGGGGGTTGAAAAGGGGGCTAAATTAACAGCTATGCCAAACGCTGAGAAGATCGCAGAAGGTACCAGGTAAGGTCAGGAGCAGCACTTTGAGGTGTGTTTTCTCAGGTCACAAACCCTGTTTGAAAGCCCCATGGAGCTCATAAACCCAGAACTATTTCCAAGCTGCCATTCAGTGGTGCCCAGAGCTCGTAACAAACTTCTCAAACCGTTCCTGAGTCCCAGCCAGCCAAGCTCCTGTGCCAGCTCCATCCTGCTGAGCAGGAAGTCTAGAAGATGGGCAGGGCCTGTGGTCACAGCCAGGTCAGCATAGAGTGAGAATTACAAGAAAAAAAACCCTCATGTGTCCTGACTACAGTGTCCTGTGAAGGATTTTAATATTTAAAACCAGCCCAAAACTGTTTCAGAGTTCTCAAAATGGGTGCAGAGATTAAACCGAGAGCAGGTGGTACCTGAATAGGCTGGTGTGGGGCAAGCTGGGGAAAGGCTTTTGTCACACACTGTCTCCTTTTGGGCTTTTTTTTGCTTTTACCACACAAAAACAGATATGAAAATATCACCCTCATGGTCTCCTGAACACAGACCAGTGCAAGCTTTGGAGGAGAGTGAAGCTCATACTTCTTATTCTCACAGGCTTCAGCATCTTCTCTACTGTTTTATTTGTCCACATCCACTGGGTTGGGCTGGACTTGTGTTGATTTAATTTTTGTCTTTCTGGAGGCTTCTCTCCCATACATGTTTGCACCTTTCCAATAAACCCTCCTGATGTATAGAAATCCCTACAGGGTTTGAAAGACAGTGCCTGGATAGGTAACACTGAGTTCTGTACTAAACAACATGCAACTCAAAGCCAGCAGCAAATCACCCCCAGTTCTAGAACTACACCAAAAAGCAGATTTTTCACATCATTGTTCTTCTTGTTTTAAAATCAAGGAGCATAAAACTGAATTTGAAAATGGAGCTGAAACAACTCATCCCCATGCACAGTTTCACAGGCAAGAGGAGTGCCAATGAATCACTGCTAGGATTCCTGTTGGGAATGGGAGGCAGCCTGAAGAATACCTGCTGCAAAAGGGAGTCAGATGGTAGGCACGGCTGGAGGGAGGCTTCGAGTGAGTATGCAAGGGAGTCTAAAGCTGGAACAGCCTATGCCACAGAATCACAGAGCTGTAGGGGTTGGAAGGGCCCTGGAGAGCTCCTGGGGTCCAACCCCCCTGCCAAAGCAGCTCCCCAGCTCATACTGCACAGGTCGGTGTCCAGATGGGGCTGGAATCTCTCCAGAGAAGGAGACTCCACACCCCCTGGGCAGCCTGTCCCAGGGCTCCCTCACCCTCACTGGGGAAAAGTTCCTCCCCAGGTTGGTGTGAAACTTCCTGGGCTCCAATTTGCAGCCATTGCCCCTTGTCCTGTCCCCACAGACACTGAAAAGGGGCTGGCCAATTCCCCCTGCACCCCATGCTTCAGATATTGATAACCATTGATTAGGTCCCCCCTCAGTCTTCTTCTCTCCAGGCTGAACAGCCCCAGCTCTCTCAACCTTTCCTCATAGGAGAGACGCTCCAGGCCCTTAATGGAGT
This sequence comes from Laterallus jamaicensis coturniculus, assembly GCA_022605575.1. NCBI lineage: Eukaryota > Metazoa > Chordata > Aves > Gruiformes > Rallidae > Laterallus > Laterallus jamaicensis. The sequence continues at coordinate 8,941,479 of JAKCOX010000022.1, forward strand.
GCCTCAGACAAGGATGTTCTTGTAACTAGGGGAACTTAGAGGTGGTTTGTTTGCCAGTTCTCAGCCTCTGCAAACTGCAATTTGCTGCCATCAGGTCTTGACAAGGAGGGTTGTCTCCTTAGCAAGCTTCTCCCCTTGCCAAAACCTGCCATTACTTAAGATCTGTACAAAACAGCCAATACCTGTGATTCCACTCAACAATTCCTGTATGTGAAACTATTCTAAAGGGACAGACTGTGAGATCCTGCCTACAGAGTGGCTGAAGTGTCTGCTCAGCCACATCTCCCTTGGCTGCCAATCCTGACCATGACTCCTCCCAGCAGCCATGTAACCTGTCTGGGAGCCAGACAGCCAAAATCAGCCAGTTCTTTGCCTTCACAGCTTCCAGCCAAACCTTCTAATGTCTTGGCCACTTTCTTTGTAGAATGCTGTAGCATGAATCTCAAGGAGACAGTTGAGTCCTTTGGTGTCATCTCCTTTCCTTTGAACCTTCCCACCCCATTCCTTTGAACCTTCCCACCCCATCCCTTTGAACAGCAGCCACTTTTTTTCACAAAGATCCTACTTGATCACAGCATTTTGGATCACAGAATCACAGAACCGTAGAGGTTGGAAGGGACCTCAAGAGGTCAACCCCCCTGCCAAAGCAGGGTCCCTAGGACAGGGCACACAGGTCCAGACAGGGCTGGAATCTCTCCAGAGGAGACTCCACAACCCCTGGGCAGCCTGTCCCAGAGCTCCCTCACCCTCACTGGGAAGAAGTTCTTCTGCATATTGGTGCAGAACTCCCTGTGCTCCAACTTGAGGCCATAGCCCCTTGTCCTGTCCCCACAGACACAGAAAAGAGGCTGGCCAATTCCCCCTGTGCCCAAAGTCAGTTCATGATGACAAGACAACCGAAGAAGCTGCTCTGCACTGTCCTAATGGCCGGTGAAATGAAGGCTGTGCCAATCATAGATGTGGCTGGAAACCAGGAATGATGGGATTACATGGAAAGCAGCTGTGAGAAATGCCTGTCCCAAATCCAACACACCTCTCACCTTCAGCACAGAGGGAGCATACCAGCTGTTAGGTACTACAGCACATCTGACTTGCACCACTGAGGTTTGTCAGACCCAAGTGCACAATTGTCTCGCTCTGGGTAACCTGTCGATCTGCTTCCTTTCTACCACACTGGTCAGACCTCTTCAGGGAAAGGGAGAGTGTGTTATGGCCCAGAGAGGATTAACACCTGGGTCTGGCTGCACTGAAGTCACCAACTGCACTCTTACATTCTTACTTCATCATTAAAATGTACCCAGAGCAGAGCCAGCCACATCCATCCAAGCCAGACCAGCAGAGATGGGTTAGCACCTGAAGCTTATGGTTCACAAAGTGTTTGGGGTCCAGTCTTGGGTCTACCTTAGTTTAAGTGCTGTATCACTGGAGAGGGCAGGAGAGAAATGCTACAAAACTCTTCATAAGACACCAGAAATAACTACAAGGAGCGTTGGGGGTGAAGGGAGCAGTTTGTTTTAAGGACAAATAAAAACAGCTTGCAGGTAAATTAGTAACTCTAGCTGCCAGAAAAGCACAGCAGAACAGTTTCACAGAGTCAGCACTAGGAATACATAAAGGTATGGATTCTTATGGCTTCATGGTTAGGGGAAAAGGCTCAGTCCAGGTCACTGGCACCAGTGATGCCCACTACAGCAAGCCCACAGCCACGCCGCAAAGCCGGTCGCTGCAAGGCACTAATAAAACCTGTCTCTGCAGCCAGTAGAGGCTGAAAAAGAAATGTCTTAATTTACAGAGGAAGATATTTAGGTTAACCACTGGAAAAAGTCTTCTCTTGGCACGGACAGTTATACACTGGAATTGATGGTCTGCAGAGATAAATGTATCTTCAAGCCCATCTGACACCGTTCTGCGGCAGAGCTCTGTCAGGAGAGGTTCAGGTGCAATGAGCGTCCTCCTCTCTCCTGGGGCAGGCAGAGACTGATGATCTCCCCACATCCCTTCCAGCCTCATTTTCTGTGATTTCTGACAAATTTGCCCACTTGTGCACATGACAGGCAAGCTACAGGAGATCAAGTATTTGATTTCAGCCTGTTCTTCAGAGCCTTGAGCACATCTCCCTCCCCTTCCACTCCAGTTCTGGCGGGACAGGCCCCATGGCAGCTCTGTCACACCCCCAAGAGCCCAGAGAGTCCAGGGCCCTACGCTGACCTGTCCAACAGACTCACAGCATGGCCCTTAGACATGTTAATGCTTTTTATTGATAAACCCCTTGAAAATCCCCTGGGAACACGGCAAGGTTTCATTAATGAACACCTGCCACCAGGAATTCCAGAACGAGGAGCAGTTTTCCTGCCAGCAGCTAACCACGGGATGACATTTCCTGAAGCACTGGGTATTATTAGATAACATCCTCACTAGACAGTGAATTTCTCTGTCAGCTGAATACCATCCCTTGGCTCATAGAAATTCCAGGATTATACCTTCATTTGTCCATTTATTTGCTCTAGATCAGATTTGATCTGGGGACTTAAACACACAGTATCTCAGGACACTATTCGCTGTCCCAAAGTCCTCAACATGTTATGAACTTAAAACCTCCAAATCTTTCTTTTATGACACAGAGGCCTGAAAATCACTGCAGTAACAGTCTATTAAATGAGGATTACAGCACAGGCATGCTGGATCTGAACACAGATTCCATGCAAGGAAAGCCACGAGCAGAGATGCCAGCGCACAGCTAAGGATGCCCCTGGAAAGGGACAGCTTTCTGCTTGTGCACCAGCCCACGTATTTCCATGGCATATATACAGATGAGCAATAAGAAGTTGCCTAATTAAATGAATCAGGCAAGCCACTTAAGTATATTACCTGGCCTTTAGGAGCTCTTAAAAATCTCAGAACTAGATGGGAAAGGCTCCTAAGTCACTCTGTGGAGGACTCTGTCCGTTCTGATGGAAATTCCTCATCAAATTTTCTCCTCATTGAAAAACTTGCCCAATGATTACTACTCACTTCTACTCACACTCTGTTTTACACCCACCCTGCGTGTTGTAGAACCCTGCTCCCCCTGGGCCCTCCCAATTCTTCTTCACCCTGCACACAGCACTGTCCCACACCAGCCACACACCGACGCTGCGCTGCGGTTCATCACCATGATGCAATCCCCAAAGCAAGAAGCAACAAACCAAAGTGCTTCCTGCTTTTCCAAATATTTACAGAAGGCTGCAGTGGTTTGGGTTTTCCCCAGAGCAGGATAAAATCTTCGAAGAGAAACTTCCTTGACATTATTGAATCCCTGGAGCCTCTCCAGGTTATCCCACAGAGCTGGGTCAAAACAGAAGAGCTCCTCGGTGTGTATTGCACCAGGATATGTTTTTAAGCTGCCAGGATTCAAGTATCCACTGAGTTCATGCCAACAGGACGCTTACACAGCACCATAAACACTGCACATTAACTTAGGACCTAGGGCTTACAAAGCTGTTTCTGTCAAGTAATAAACACATTAGATTTGTTAACTAATCCAAGGTGTCTGAACTGACAGAACAATTAATCCCAGCCACACTTTTCTGTGCCTGTTCTTCCTGCTGCACCGTAGTCACCGAGCGACGTGGTGACCCCTGAAGGCTCCCAGGGCTGTGGGGGCAGCAGGGGCAGCACAGACTGTGCAGAGCTCCTGGCACACATGCTCCTGTTGAACCCACTTGACATCACTGCCGCCGTAGTCGGGACTTCTCAGACAGCACTGAGCAGGTCGTTATGTGTAACAAACACACAAACAAGCATTAATATTGTTTACCTTCCACTTAGTAAGGGAAGTGTTTTCCCATTTGCATTACCTGCTCCTGTGAATCCCAGCTAGTCCAAGAGATCATCAGGATTCTGTTCTCATTAGTGGGAACGAAATACATTAATACCTTCTGTCGATGCATCCCTCTGCATGCTCTACCCCTCTCCTCTCACACACAACTCCAGGGATGAGGCAGCATGAAGGAAAGGAAAGAGCTGTGGGAAGGAGGAGCACAGAAGCAGGTACTTCCCAGCCAGCTGATTTTCTGATATGAAATTGTTCCAACTCCAAACAAGAAAGGGAGGTACAAATCTGGATGAGGAGTTAGCCACAAGAAAAGATCTTCCTCAACTCACCAAAAGGAAGCCGTGCTCGTCAGCAACACACATGCCATGGCACTCCGAAGGAGCCGGGAGTATGAGAAGCAGAGAGGATGACTTCATCAGAGGCAGGGAGAAGGAGAAGAATGACTGGAATGCCAGAGGAGCCAGCAGCGCTGGGAGACCCGGCGGCAGGCCAGGCTCCTGCTCCGCTCCGCACTGACCATGCTTGAAGGAAAGGAGGCTTTAGAGGACCACAGAACTTCCCCAGATCGTCTGGATGCAATGCAGAGAGGTAGGAGTTCATCAGAACCAAAAGCTGGTGGGAAAGGTCCTGCCCGCAGCCCTGGGAGAGGTCAGGCAGGGATCTGCCAAGGAGGCTGCGCTCCTCCCCGTCCTCCCCTTCACGCTTGGCATCTCCAGGGTGCCCCAGAGCTCACCAGGGTGGAGTTTCTGTGAAACCAGGGGGAACAGGAATTACCAGTCTCCTGCTCCTACAATTACACTTGGTGAATTAATTTTATTGCTTAATGAATTTAGGTGTTATTCCTCTAATTTCTGCATTATCTAATAACTCCTAACTACAACCCCAACAGAAGCGAGGAGGAGGTACCCACTGACAGGAATGATTTATTTAACATGGCTCACAGGAGCATTTATGAATCAAAACCCAATCCCTGGAGAGTAGGTACTTGTAGTGCCTGTGAGATTCCCAATGCTCAGGAGAGGCTGCAGAAAAACCTACATTTCAGACAGCTCCAGGTGGCCACATGAGTCCAGGAGGGAAAGGTGGATCTTTGATCCGAATCCAAAGGGGGATTTAGAAGTTGCTGTTAGAATAGTGGCACTTGTAAAAAGTAGAATGTTACCCTGGGAATAAACACCAACAGAAAACAACAAATGCTGAGCTGAGCCAACTGTTCCCTCCACGAGGCACAAGTAGCTTTGGGAAGCAGAGATGCAAAAATGTCTGGTTTCCAGCAAGCAAACGCCAGGTAGGAACCACTGGTGGGTTATGGATGCCCTCACTGACTCTCTCCCCTCAGCTGGGCTGGAAATTCAGCTGCAAGGCCAGTTCCACTGCTCAATTACCTGGAGAGTTATTTATTGGAACACATCTCCCCATGCCCCGCTGATCCCGCTGGGAATTCCAGTCCATCCCTCATAGAAATATTATAGCCATTATGCCACACAAAATTAATTAAAAGTCAACCCTTTATTAGGCAATAAAATTGACTTTTAAATAAAAATGGTCGTGAGGCAAAAGTTTAGGGCAGGTAAATGCTGCCCTCTGAAAACTCAGGCTCATCTAAAAGCAAAGCTAACGAGCACATGGAGTGGGCATTCTCTGGGCTAATGAAAGTTCACATCACCACCACTTTTTAAGTTAGAATAAGAATGATTTCTTTTTTGTATCTTTGAATCTCCAGCTTAAATACCCTTGTGTAAGGCACAGCAACCCTGCTGTACTGCAGCTCCTCTAGCTCAGAGTCAGAGATCCGTTCCCCACTTGCTGTATGCTCCAGGCAGGAGGAGCTGCACATGTTCTCACGTGTTCTCACATGTTCTCACATGTTCTCACATTCTCACTACCTTTTCAGACAGTTAAGGATACTGTTTACAGACCTACAGCAGGCAAAAAAAAATGTGACTTATCAATTTACATAGAAAATAAGAAAAGAAATGGGGATCATTACTTGTCCTTTGTGCTATACTAAGGTACTGAATATTTATATTTGAGCAATCAGAGGCTGGTGCCTGCCTATAGCTGATAGAGGTGCTACCCACAGTGACTGCACCAAACAGGTCCAGCTTCTGCTTTCCCCTTTGTGATGATAAAGACAAGCAACATGGGGTCCAGAGAACAAGAAGTCAGCTCTGGCAGATGACCTCAGTGTTACAAACCCTCTTCATTCAGCTTAGCAGGGGGACAGCATCACTGACCCAACCTGTCTCTGCCTGGAAGTGCAAAAAGGCACCTGAAGCCCAGCTCAGAGCCATACAGTTCTCAAGAAAGGTGTCTGGGATGGCTGGGAGAGCTGATGAGCCCCATTAGAACTGGCTGGAAAACAGAAAACAATTTGACTCCCAGAAAACATCACACCACTGGTTCCCATCACCTAGAAACTGTGACCACCTTCCCTCAAATTGGGACTAAGATCTTCTGGAAGAAGAGCTTTTTCTTTGTCAAGTAACGATGTGCAGTGACACTGACCTTTGGCACAACACCCTGTGCACTGTAATGCATCTCCTATGGTCTCTGTGCCAGATGCCTGGATAACGTGTAGTATTTACTACTCCTCACACTGCTCCTGAGCAAGAGCTTTGCACAGCTCTCCAGCTGAGCCCTGAAAAAAGCCATGGTGTGTTTCTCTGTGTACCTGACACGTATCTATCCCTCTCTTTACTATTATCCAGTAAAAGAAATCTCTTCCCAGTGGCATGCCAAGGTGCCTCTTGATGCAGGCAAGCAGGGCAGGGACTCACAGCCCTTTTCTCTGGGCCCTCCGTGGGCTTTGCCTGCCTGGTGTCACAGCCTCTTCCCTCCTGGAAGCCTCGGTGAGATCTTCCCATCTTCGGAGCTGGAAGAAGCGGTTTCCTGTATCACCATCAGTGGGGTGCAGGCAGCGCTGCTCTGATCCAGCAGCAATCCAGCAGCCTCACTAGAGGGAGCTGAAGCCCCTCGGCTGGCCAGCCCAACCCTCGGGACCGGGGCGATCTGCGCTGCCTGGATGGGACACAGGCACCGGGACGGTGTGATTACTGCTGGTGGTGGTGATCTCTCTGCCTGACGCTCAGCATCGCAGCCGAGAGAGCTCAGAAGCCTCTCCCCGGTCAGTCTCTTTCCCTGCCCGGCAGCTAACACCTCTCCTCCGGCCAGTTCGCATCCCCGTGCCGAGGCTGCTCCTCTCCAAGTCCTGCTCTCCTCCTTGGATCTCAGTGAGAGAGCGCTGGGGCAAATTCTGCCCTCCTAGAAATCCATGGGCAGTATGTCCTTTCCCTTACGAAGGGGATTTGATGAATTTGTCAAGGAAAAAAATGCTCCCAGAGGGCAAAAAGAAGAAAATAGCACGAAAATGGGGAAAAGGAAAGCTGAGCTCATTCTCAACGTGAGCAGCCTGAAAATACACACACACCTTAACTTCTCTGTGCTGAGTAACTGAAGGGATGGATCTGTAACCAAAAGACAACAGCTGCAGGTCCCCAGACCAGGGATAGAATATAAGGCATCCAGGAGATTAATCCCCTTTTCTAAAAACAAGTAGCAAATTCTGCTGATTGAGCAGCCCTTATTGCAAACTCCATTTCTGCCACCTGGTACTTTTAAAATTACATATGTATATACATATTTGGTATTTTTATTCTTTATTTATTAGTCTCTGTAATAGAATATGTATGATATTTATCTTTCTCTGGTATGAAGCCTAGGGAACAAATTCATCTTTGGCTAACGGCGCATCATTAGGAGCCTTTTCTCCAGGGGAAAATTGAAATCAAGCACAGACTTTAAAAATACATCAGAAAAAGATGAAATTCTAGCCTGGCTGGGGACTGGATCGTGGAGCCTGCTAATGCCCTGGTTACACTGGAAAGGATGATAAAGTGACCTGGAACATCAGCTTCCTCCTATGTGATGATAAAGACAAGCGACATGGAGCCCGGAGAACAAGAAGTCAGCTCTGGGGAGATTTAAATGAGGTTCATCCATCATGCTTAACACATCTGTGACCATACAACACCGTCACCGGGCTGTTTGCTCGCCGCACGTAACCAGTATGGCTGCCTGTTCGCAGAGGCAACCCAAGGTGAGGGAGAAACTTTGATACTCCTTGTAATCTGTGTGTAAACTTTACTACTGACACCCAGCAGCTGGCAGCACGGGGTGGCCCACAGATGGGCTGGCACAGCCTGTGGGCCAGCTCAAAAGGTCCTGCAGCAGAACAGCAGGAGGATGGACTGTCCCTCCCACAGCTCCAGCTCCCTGAAGAGCTGATTTAGGTCCTGCCAGGAGTCCCACTGCATTATAACTCCTGGGATTGCAAAAGGGAGCGGGGAACCTCGCAAGGAGACTGTGTTGCTGCATGCTGGCACTCTCTGCTTCCCATTTCTGAGCACTTTTTAAAATTTCATCCCAATTACAAAGTAGAGCGCTGGGTAGAGGTGAGGGAGAGGAGCATCCAGATCGCAGCCAGGACTTTGTCTCCCCATCAGTGAGGTTTGTTTCCTTGTCAAGCTCTCCTTAGGTTGGTTTTGGGGTTTCTTAACAGCTGACTTGACCTACGAACCATTTCCTTTGTGTCTGAAGCAGCAGCACAGTGTAAACGAAAACTCTGTGCAGTTTAATTATAGGCCAGTCGTGAGTGGTGGCTGCTGTAACAGGTCTGTACTGGCAAAATGCAAATTAAATAAATAAATACTTAATTTATAAGCATGATTCATCAGAGATTTCATCTTCTATGGCAAAGAAACAGATGTTCTATTGATGGCACTTCATTAGAGAGATAAATGGGGTCACATACATATCTCTATTCACATCCATCTGCATAATAGACCAAACATTAAGATTTGAAATTCACATAGTACATGCAGCTCTTACATCAGCCCGAAAGTCTTAATGCCCAGAGCCCATTAATCTGAGTTAGACTGCAGTAACATTAAAGGAACTTCAATCCTGTTCAAGAAAGCAGAAGGTTGGGATTTAACACTGGCTGGTTAGGGTATGGTTTCGTTGGAAACACTTGGGGAAGAAGGATGGGTTTTAACTGACTGGATTTGTGGGGGCTACTGGGCAGACCATGGTGCCCCTTCTGATGGAGCAACTCAAGGACAGCATTAAAAAGCAGCAGTGATAAGAAGGTCTGAAGACACGGTTCCCCCTCCAGTTACAGATCCCAAGGGTTAGGAGTGGGGCTACTGCTTGGGATAGCTGAGGATGTGTGTTTTGTTTTGCTACGAGCTCCCCTACCACACAGAAACAAATCTCCTTCGTTTCAACACGCATTAGATAGAAGATAACACTTCTAAAAAGTGTCACCCTGATCGTGTCTGGAAGGTGAGCAGGCACGCCATGGTCTGCATGGGGCTGTGCACAGATGCAGGAGTGTGTGCACACGTACACATCAGCTCCCACTGCCAACCTGCCTCTGTGCCCACGGACCCCCAGGACCACTGGAAACACATCCTGCCTTTCCCAGTTACTCAGACATCTGTCTTCTAGCTAGTCAGACTCTTTGTGCTCATTTTACATTCCTAATTGTGAAACACACATCCTAACTGATGGGGACTGATGCTTGCAGCTCTTTTAGGGGTGGGTATGGCATTCCTGCTTCTCTTGCGCACGCAAAGCGCGCTGGCAGGGCTCAGCTTCACAGGCTCACTTGTTGGTTTTCAAGGAAAATCACTGGTGCCAGTGCAAGAGACAGCAAAGGGAACCTTAACAAGCAGCTATGTTGTCTTATTTCATATAAATAACAGGTGGGCACACAGAAACCGCCCCTCAAGCCACTACAATCCTTCATGCATTGAACCCACAGCGACAGGGCTCGCTCTGTGAGCGCCTTCCCCAGCTTTTGGAAGCCACATCCACCCTTCACCTACAAGCCACCATGTATAACACATTCTATAAAGGGACCTAAGCAGGGCTATGTCCACTTGTCTGGTTCCCATCCTGTTTTTGAGGTGGGAGGATGCTCTTACCCACACTGACATTGCCTTTCCCATCCTAAAAACAGTGCTGGGTACACGCAGGGGTTCCTTCCTCCACCGCTGCACCACAGGCACTCTGAGGAGCTGGTTCAGCAACACACAGCACTGCCACACAACGATTTAGCACACGTTGGGATCAACATTCACTCTTCCTGGGGAAATGAATGCACTGCACCCTGCTCTTGGAACATTTGTTTTGCTGTTCACCCAAAATTCAGCTGTGCCTAGAAGCAAAGTTAGGGGAACCAACACCAAATCTTCTCACTTTAAACACGCCAGTCAGATCAGAATCTGTTCCCATCTGAGGGTGTAGAGGTAACAACCGTTAACCTTTGGCTGCTAAAAATGTGAAGAGAAAATATCTTTCATTTAAAACTTGCTCGTTTGGTTACCATGGACACTGCTTAATCATGAAGCATGACTATTACTTGTTACTATAGTAACCAAGAAGCTTAAGAAGCATCCTGTAATTTAACTCCAGATGCCAAATTTTACAACAGTCCACCTATTACCACATTTGGATACTTCAGAACAAGCCCAGGCTTGATCTCCAGCTCTACAAGAAATTCACTGATGCAGAAGTGCTGGAAGAAATCAAAAATGTGAGCACATAATGTACAAAAGAACCTCACACTTCAAATAAATTGGTTTCTTCAAAAAGAAACATTAAGTGCTCAGCATCTGAGGATTCCTCCTTCAGTGGAAATGTTAATGAAGCAAAACTTGGGCCGTCTCCATTCTCCTCAGAGTTTCTCAGTCTACACAATCACAGGGCATGTTTTTCCCCTAAGTGAATGTTTCAATGCTCAACTTAAAGCAAACTTCTGAAGTAATGCTGAGTAGCCCATCTTCACACAAACAAACCTCAGTGACAAATGAACCTCTGTGAGCAGATGAGGACAACCCTACAGCAACATCGTGTGTCACTCGTGGAAGCAAGACACAGCGGGCAGGACAACCCTTCCAACTTCAGGCAACCAATGTGTTGCTCTAGACAGCTTTTTATGGTAGTTTTGCTTATTAAAAATAAAAAGCATAACACTGGCCTAGTGTGACTCATCACCATCAAGCTTTACCTCCAGCCCCACCGAAGGAAGTCTGGTGAGAGGCTTTGTCTCCGTAGGTCTGGGGAGATGAAGCTTCCAGCTATTACTTGTGGCTGGGAGTTTCTCAACCTTCACCAGCTCCAGACTGGGTATGAACTCAAAGAGTTTTCAGAAGCCCACCAGTTCTTCCATTTGCTGATTTCCAAAGGGGGCTGAGGGAACTCAGTTTGAAAATCCAACCCTGAGGCCATCCAAAAGAGTGACACGAGGAAGAAGTTTTGGGGTTTGAGCTCCTTTCTTAACACACATGTACACAAACACACAGGGAACTAACACCTGAATTTACAGCAGTGTCTGCAGTGTGCACAGGGAAAGCAAACTGCCCTCAGATAGGGTCCGAGCTGAAAAAAGCAAAACTGATAATGCCCAAACACAGCCAGTGACCCGGCGCATTCCTGTCTCCATTGAGAGCAGTGAAAATTAAAGGCTTAGAGTACCTTCAGTGCAGTAACTGAGGGGATTAGTGGCACACCTTCAAGGGAAATGCAGGTTTAAAAGCTTTAAAAGGCGGCTCTGTGTCTGAATTGTTTGGACTGCCACAGCTGTAGGGAGACAAACTTACCCTGATGTGCAAGTGATCAGGGAGAGTCTGCTGAAACCCCCCAGAGCACACGTCTGGAAGGCACTGTTTTTTGGAGTCTACCAGGGGTTTTAACCTCTTCCTCATTTATTACTTATGTCTTTCAGATAAAAACTCACCCTGCATCACTTGGGAGCAGCTCTGCTCCTTTCCTTGCTGAGCAATCAGCCCCTCTTCAGGGGAAGTTCAGGGAAAGTGAGGTCACCACCAGAAGAAAAGGACTTTAAAATAGAGACAAAGCAAAACCTTTTAAACTGGATGCACTTTTAATCTAGAGTATTGATTAGATTGGATATTAGGGGGAAGTTTTTTACAGAAAGAGTGGTGAGGGGCTGGAACAGGCTGCCCAGAGAGGGGGTGGGTGCCCCGTGTCTGGGGGTGTTCAAGGCCAGGTTGGATGAGGCCCTGGGCAACCTTGTGTAGCTCCAGGCCTGAGGTTGGTGTCCCTGCCTGTGGCAGGGGGTTGGAGCTCTATGATCCTTGGGGTCCCTTCCAACCCTTGCCATTCTATGATTCTATGATTCTATTGACACGTTCATCACAGCAAATCCTCATGTGGGTGTCTCTGTGCTTCTCACCCACTTCTAAAGGAGGTGGCGTGGGTCAGCACAGCATCACCAGCACTGCAAGAGTGAAGGAAGGAGCTCAAGGCACCACGGCCACCACGCTCCTCCTGGAGGCTCTGCTTATCCTTTGCCTTCATCACCAAGTCACTCTGAAGTCTGGTTTATTAAATGGACACTTAGAATTCAGTATCCATTGTTTTCACATCAAAACAATTCAAGAATTTCCTCCTTCTTGAATAACAACTTCCCAAGTTATTAAATTTAGTATAGATTTTTATTAGGCAATTAAGCATTGAACAAACAGGGCAAAGTCTCAGCTGGAGCACTAGAGCTAAAAATAGCCTGGCTGCTGGGGAGGGCTTCTTACACACAGTATGGCTTAAAAGACTTTGCATATCTTTTCTATGGGCATCTGTCAGCCACACTGTTGAAATTCCAATAAAAAAAAACCCTGCAGTGAAACAGAAAATGCCACAAAAGAGACTTGAAAAAACAAAGTGATGGTCATTAAAAGCTGCAAAGCAGGAAGGTTGCCTTTTCCTGACATTTAAAAGACACCACCCTTGGAAAAAACCCAGCCCTACTGCTAGTATTTACTGCTGGACCCTTCAGTCACCAGCTCCCAGCCTGCACATGAAAGAAGCTGTTTATGCAATGTTCTTTAGAAAAAATGATGCATATTCTAAGGAATGGTTTGGATTCTTCAAGAAATGATTCCTACAGAGACAGGCAGAGCGTGCACACGTATGCTTCAGCTGCCCAGGTTATCATAGAATCACAGAATGGCAAGGGTTGGAAGGGACCCCAAGGGTCACAGAGCTCCAACCCCCTGCCACAGGCAGGGACACCAACCTCAGGCCTGGAGCTACACAAGGTTGCCCAGGGCCCCATCCAACCTGGCCTTGAACACCCCCAGACACGGGGCACCCACCCCCTCTCTGGGCAGCCTGTTCCAGCCCCTCACCACTCTCTCTGCAAAGAACTTCCCCCTAATATCCAATCTAACCCTTCCCTCCTTCAGCTTTAATCCATCCCCCTTGTCCTGCCATTGTCTGTCCTTTAACAAGCTGATTCCCCTCCTGTTCCTCTGCTCCCTTCAGGGACTGGCAGGCTGCAATGAGGTCCCCTCACAGCCTTCTCTTCTCCAGGCTGACCCAGCCCAGCTCCCTCAGCCTCTCTTTGTAGGGCAGCTGCTCCAGCCCTCTGAGCATCTCCGTGGCTCCTCTGACCCCTCTCCAACAGTTCTACATCTTTCAAATACCATAGAATTTTATATTGATTGGCTGAGGGAATAACTTTGAAGGTTCCAACTTAAACCTAAGGGAATTATAAATTAAGAAGGCTAGCCCACATGGGAATCCCAAGCACAGAGACTGAGTCTTGCCCCAGCAACCAGATCAACCAGGAACACTGACCAATAGTGCATTAAAATGCTCATCTATCTTCCCAGGCTTGGCTTCCTACTGACCACACCTCAGCCAGTCTCAGCCCATGGTACAGAAAGGTGTGCTGAAAAGGCAAACTCCTGCTGTCAAATCCGGTAGGATGTGAGTCAGAGCACAGGGGTGAAGTGGGAACATTTCACTCTGATTTCTGCCTGCCAATATAAATACACACACAGACACCCTGGCATTGGCAAGGGTCAAGCTGCATGTTTCAGACTTCTATATGCTGATGCAGAATCGGTTTCTTTTAATAAAAAGCCGTATTCTTTAATTGTACAGACATTAAAGGCTGCTAGGTGTTTGTTAGATAGGTATGGACCACACCTGGAGGATTGTGTCCAGTTCTGGGTCTCTTCGTTCAAGAAAGACACAGAACTCCTTGAAAGAGTCCAGCACAGGGCCACCAAGATGATGAAGGGAGTGGAACACCTTCCTTATGAGGAGAGGCTGAGGGAGCTGGGCCTCTTTAGTTTGGAGAAGAGGAGACTGAGGGGTGACCTTATTGATGTTTATAAATATGCAAAGGGTGAGAGTCAGGAGGATGGAGCCAGCGATAGCACAAGGGGCAGTGGGTGCAGCTGGAGCAGAGGAAGTTCCATGAGAATGTCAGGAGAAACATTTTCCCTGTGAGGATGACAGAGCCCTGTCTCTGGGACAGGCTGCCCAGAGAGGCTGGGGAGTCTCCTTCTCTGGAGACATTCAAATCCCTCCTGGGTGCATTCCTGTGGGATTTAATCTGGGTGACCCTGCTCTGGCAAGGGGAAGAAAAAAAAAAGAAAAAAAGAAAAATAAAGGGTAGGGAGGTGTTCTGTTTGCACAGCACATGAGAAACTTCTTATTTGCTTATTTATTCATTAGTTGATTATGGCCCTGTTTGCTGAGAGAGATAGGTCTGGAGAGGTAGGCTCAGACAGATGGTGCAGGTATTCTACAGCCCAGGCCCCTGCAGAGCGGGGTCTGAGCTAAGCTTCACTGGGAGTGAGCGCAGGCAGCACCCACCATGCCCCACGCTGAAGCACACCCACTGCCAGCAATGTGAGAGCCACGCAGCCAGTGTGACCCAAAGGAGAGTTAACTGTGGGTCAGGAGGAGAAGGAAGGACTGTTTGAACATCTGATGTGAATGGTTCACTAACAGAACCCTGAATCTCACTTAAGGAGACAGTGGGAATTTTCAGTGAGGACATTTCTAAGCTGGATCAGAGAGAGATCCCTTCACCCTGCAGTGTTGGGGGCGCTGCCCTAGGCTCCAGGACAAGGTCCTGCAGCGGTGGGAAGGGAGAAGTCCCACATGGGATTTCTCATCCGACATCACTGTTTGTTATCACACCACAGTAAATTTTCCGTTGGGAAAGATAAGAGAAGCCTTGAAATTTCAGTTGGCTTTAAACACAATAAAACCTCCTTTGTCGTTATGTCAGTCTATTCCATGCTGGGACAATTTTCTGGTCTCTGCTTCCCTTGTCCCAAAGTGGGTGCCTTCACCCCCAAGGTATTGGCTATTTGGGTATAAGCTGATCTCTCATCTATCACTTAAAGGGTTTTGATGTCATCAAACAGAGAGAAATACTAAATTCCAGCCGATTTCAAGAGATGTGTATCTGAATAGCCTGCACTGACAAAAAACCAGCCTGACCTTAGCCTCCCAGCTCCCAGTGTTTGCTGTACTAAAATAGTGGGCTTTGCTGAAGATCAGACAGTTTTCTCTTCACAGCAGCCATCAAAGCAAAAAAAAGAAGAAAGCCTGTTTAATAAAACTCCTTTTTGTAGAACACCTTGAAAAGCATTGGTGATAAACAGAATTCAGAGCAAGGCATTAATGTCCAAGGAGCTGACAGAGGCAGAAGTATCAGGAGCACTAAACCGTCAAGACCAGGAACTCGGAATGTTCTCCTGTCCTCAGAGCTTTGATGACAACTGATTGCCTACAGAGTTTTACAGAAGAAAGCCCTGAAGCCACAGCTGTATTTGGCTCAGAGAAGGAACCGTGCGTGGAGTTTCTATGAGTAAAGTGAATTCTCCCAACACTTGCCCCTGACCTCTGCTCCTTCATTATACCTGTAATTAAGTAGAAGCAGAGACAGCATGAAGAAAGCCACACACCAAAGGATCGCAAGCAGAAGCTGCTTTTATTGATAATTTTCCTCCTATCCTCTCTGCCTCCCAGGTACCTTCCATGGCACAGGACGGATCACCTGGTAGTAATAATTACTGTGTGATTCCTCACACAGTTACACACAGCTCAGGGCTGAACAGATGGCCCAAGAAGAGACGGGGTTTCTGCGCTTGGTTTTTATAACCAATGGATACCTGCACCCTGCCCTGAATCTCTGTGGAAAGCAGAGATCTCAGACATTATCATCACTCTGATAGAGATTAACGGTGGGGTGATGCCTTGTTTATCTACTGTCAAAGAACACTGATTTAAACATGCTGGAGGCACGCTCACAGGTCGGGTCTGGCCTCCCCATTGGTCCTGAGGCACCTGGCTAACCCGAGAGCTCTACAACAGAAGACACAGAATCACAGAATCACAGAGTTGTAGGGGTTGGAAGGGCCCTGAAGAGCTCCTGGGGTCCAACCCCCCTGCCAAAGCAGCTCCCCAGCTCATACTGCACAGGGCGGTGTCCAGATGGGGCTGGAATCTCTCCAGAGAAGGAGACTCCACACCCCCTGGGCAGCCTGTCCCAGGGCTCCCTCACCCTCACTGGGGAAAAGTTCCTCCCCATGTTGCTGTGGAACTTCCTGTGCTCCAATTTGCAGCCATTGCCCCTTGTCCTGTCTCCACCGACCAAAGAAAAGGGGCTGGCTGATTCCCCCTGCACCCCATGCTTCAGATATTGATAACCATTGATTAGGTCCCCCCTCAGTCTTCTTTTCTCCAGGCTGAACAGCCCCAGCTCTCTCAGCCTTTCCTCACAGGATAGATGCTCCAGGCCCTTCATCATCTTCATAGCCCTTCTCTGGACTCTCTCCAGGAGATCCCTGTCCTTTTTACACCAGGGAGCCCAGCACTGGACACAACACTCCAGGTGGGGCCTGAGCAGGGCAGAGCAGAGGGGGAGGATCCCCTCCTGTGACCTGCTGCCCACACTCCTCCTGATGCCCCCAGGATCCCATTGTCTCTCTCAGCCCCAGGGCACACTGCTGGCTCATAGCCACCCTGTCACCCACCAGCACCCCCAGGTCCTTCTCCACAGAGCTCTTCTCCAGCAGCTCCCCCCCAGCCTGTCCTGATCCATGTGGTTGTTCCTCCCCAGGTGCAAGACTCTCCACTGGCTTTTGTTGAATTTCATCTGGTTTCTCCCTGCCCAGCTCTCCAGCCTGGCCACACAAAGCACAGTCAGCTGGCTGGCACTGCCAACAGCTGAAAGCCCTGGACATTTTTCCACATGCTACATCAGACTGGCTGCATCTGGAATCTTAACAGAGAGCAATCCCCTGCTTTCCTTCGGTACATGCAGAGAAAAACCCAAGTTGTGCTCACTTCACCCAGCTAATAGGCACCAACAGCAGAGCTTTCCTGTGGGAGCCGTTAGCTCTTTCCTTGTGCCTCAGGAAGCAACACCAATTTCCCAAACTCAGCCCCAGCTATAACAGCCACTGCCTATGAACGGGAGGCAGCTCTGCAACCCCTAACACAGCCTGGCTGTCACCACTTGTCCCCAGGCAGGCAGCATTCGTGCAGCAAATCTCGTCAGGAGGGCAGGGATGGATGGATGGGTGGGAGGAGTGCCAGTACAGAAATACATGCACTTAACCACGGGCTCTTTACTCGGAGACCAGCCGTTGTACGCTAGAGAGGGCTGGAAGAGGTCCTCTGAAGGCAGAGGGGTGTTGGCAGCTTGTGGACCAGGAGCCAGGATGGCAGCAGATGGCAGCACCTCCATCCCATGGGTGCACCGGTGTCAGCTCTGCAGCCGGGATCTGTCACCCAGGATTGCTGCAGCACAAACACCCAGTGACTCCAGATGGGGAAGGGGGGTTCCAGCAGAAATCCCCTCTCTCCACTCTGCATAACAACTGCCTCATCTTCGGCGAGCTGCCCATCCAAAGCACATTGCTAACCTGCTGTAGGGGTGCCCCGTGGGAAGCTGGACTCCCAGGTATCACTGCTCCTCCGGCTCAGGCCCTGGGCTTACCTGGGCTCTGAAGGACCTTGGCAAAGGGTCCAGAGGCCGCAGACAGCAAAACGATGCCAAGAGGATGTCCGGGAAACACACACGTGGCAAAACAGACCAGTGCCGACTCCTGTGCAACAACTCTGACTATGGTAACCTCCTGGGAAGTACTCTCTGATCTTTGGCTATCTTAGGAACTGCAGATCAGCATTTAAAGGGCAACCCTCTGCTTTTAGCTTCATCCAGACTTGCAGGTTTTGGACGTGAACATCACCTGATGCACCCAAAAAAGAACCTCATTCGGCTTTCTGCACTCTCCACAGCTCCCACAGCCCACAGACTCCTGTCCATTCACCTCCCAGCGGCACTAAAACTGCTGAGGGAAGCTATTCCTTTTGCAGCACTCCAGCCCTTCCTTTGCTCTGTCCAGCCTGGCAGCAGGCAGCCACTCAAGACTCTGGACCAAGTCCCACCACTGACCTACAGTGTGACCTTGCTGTATGACACAGTCACCTCACGACTTGCTTTCTGCATCTCTCACAAAACCATGTCAACAATTACAAGTTAATTCTCATCCTGACGTGCAAATCCCTTTAAGATCCACAGATAAGAAGAGCTCAACTAGTCCTGAGCCTTACAATCCCCCTGGCAGGCAGGAATGCTGGAGACAAAGAGTGACAAACACAAAATACACAGGGAGAGATCGACAACAGGAAGATTTCAGTTGGTTCAAATCCAGTTTCTTACAGATATTATGCCTGATTTCCACTTCCATCAAATCTGCCCGCATACTCCTCGTGTTCCTGACAAATTACACCACTAAGTTCAGGGTTACCTAAGGAAACCAACACATTCCGTTTCTCACAGTAGCTGAAATGACAGTAAAATATTTTGGTTTTGAACAGTATACAAATAAAGGGGGGAAGGGAACTGTTCCATGCTTGTTTACAAACACTCCTCCCTGACAGGCAAAACAAAACCAAACCATGGCAAGAAAAACACTCTCTTCTTAAAGGAAAAAATGGAGCTCAGGGATTGCTTTAGCCTCCTATTGTTTTCTCAGTGATGATTCAAAGTCCTGAAAAAACTAACAAGTGCCAGGAAAAGCAGAAAGGGGACAGGGCACTAAGGTAAATCATGCAGAGGCTGGTTACTGAGTTAACTCCGGTGAGAAGCCTGTGTCTGGATCCACACCAACACCTGATGCAGCATTGCAGTTGAGCTTTTTGTTAACAAAAATAAATCAACATCTGTGTAATGAATGGCTTTGATTAAGCTGAAGATATTGTAATTTTGACCAGACTGTCAGGCTAGCAGCCAGGCACAGCCCTCTCCTTTCTGCACAGAGTTCCAGAGCAACAGGACTCAAAGCCTCCCGCCTCTCTGGCTGCTCTGACGATAGGCATAAGCATCAATAAACATTCATTTCACACTGGAAGAGAAAGCCAGAATACCTTATTTTAAAAATGCAACTGGGTCAGTAGCTGCCTGAAGTAGAATAAATGGGCTGCATGAGTGAGTATGCCCTGAAGAAACATTACTCTGTGGACCTAACTCCTGCTGAGGAGGACAAATAGGCCCTTTTAGAGCAGGATTTTTAAAAGCCCAAAGTGATTTGGGAATACAAGTCCTGTAGGTTTCTGCAATGCCTCAGGAGCAAAAACTTTTGGCTCTTTTGAAAACCCTACCCCTAAACTGTGCTCAGCTTTGTAATTTCAACCCCCCCCCCCCCCGGGTGATACTCAGCTCATGCAGAACAAGAAGTGCCAGCAATACATCTTTGCATAGAGATACCAGCTCTTAATCGAGGATTTTCAAACCTCTATCATCATCAATTAGGCCTCCAAACATCTCAGCTAAAATAGCAGCCACCTTAATTATACAAATGGAAAAAACCCTGAACTGTGACTAACTGCAAAGTCTGGGTTAGTTACAGCTACCCAGGGTGTTAAAGCACCCCAGAGCAGCACCCAAGCCTGCCTCCCTCCCAGCTAAGCTCTGAAAATCCAACAGTTCCCACTCCCCAAGCACCACTGCAGCCCCCCCACCAGCAACACGCACCCTGCAAAGCTCAACAGATGCCTCAAAGGGAGCAGGTCCACTTACAGATACTCACACTGGTCATTCTCATCTACGGTAACGAAGCTACCTGTAAGCAACAGCACGTCCGCCTCTGCACTGTCAATTAAAGAGAACTGTTGGTGCAATTACCCCTACTAAGCGGCCTGTTCCGGCTCCGGGATCTGCTTCGCTGTCTCTGAAGTCGTGACCTCCGGAGCAGTCGATAGTAGTAGGATGGTCTCCCAGAACTTTTCCTGCTGTTCATGGACATTTTTTGTCTCTATTTTACACACACACACATGCAGGCACAGGTTCACTCTTCCCCTCTGGCAAAGTAGCAACAATTCCAGCGTTTAATTAACTGGAGGTTAGTTCTTTGGAGTGGAAAGGGAGAGGGGGGAAGAGGAACTCTTCACTTGACACATTTAAAAAGAAAAATAATAAGAAGAAAACATACAAAAGAGAGAAAGGAGGTGGAAAAAAAACCCCACGCAGCACCGGAGTACATGAGTACATGTCTCCACTGCGGGAGGACTTGCAGCAAGGAAGATAAACTGTACTAACAATTCCTGCCCCCAAAAAGATAAGCCTGCTGGAGTTGGAATAGGAAGCCAGACTTGGCCTGGGCTCTTGAAACGTGAAGAATAGGCTGGAAGAAATCCTGGACTGGATCCTTTCCGCTGGACAGCAACATCTGATCAAAGAGGACTGGAAGAAACCAAGAGCTCGCTGCATGGGAAGGGCCGGGCAGCCCGGGGGGACAGCCAGGCTCTACCTGCCCTGGCCATCGGATCCTTTCTGAGATGGGAGTTCCAGGCAGCTTGGTCTGCAGCAGGAGGTATCGTTGAAAGACTGAGTTGGGGAAGGGTATAATGATTTCCTGGCCATGGGACACATGTTAATAATCATCATGGAGCAAAAGCCCCGGAAAATAAAGTGAAACTTGAGAGGGGAAAACTTTAATTAGAAGTTGAATGAACAGAGCTCCAGACTTCCCTGGAGGCCCATTTCCTTTCAACATTCAAACTGAGTTATAGCACATCCCACAAATTAGAGAAAGAGCCTATTTACCATTCGGGTTCTGATGGCAGGGAAGATTCCGCCTCCAGGCTCATATTGCTCAATAAAATCACATTTCAATGGGCAGAATTAACACTTTAAACCATGGAGAAAAAGAGAAGAAAAAAACCCAAGAGACTGAGCAGATTAAAAAAAAAATGTCACTTCACATTTACAATTTTAAAAAGGTCAGAATCATCCAGAATCCTTCATCTCAGCTCCCTCCCTTGCCAGCACAAAGAATGCTCTGGAGGAAGGGCGACAGACAACAGATAAACCAGAACAGTGGCCAAGAGCTTAACGTGCTGCCACTTCTTCTCACAAGCTGGCAGGTGACAGAAACCCCTCACTGGAAGGGGACAAGCTGCAAAATGACATTTACACAATACCCCTCTGTATTGTGTCCTGGGGTTTGTCTTTTTTTCCCAGACATTTGTGCAAATTTATCTTTGTGGTGTCTTGTGAAGCTGTAGGACCAGGAGGGCTTGGCTGAGGACCAGCTATATTCCCCAGGGAGCAGGAGCTGCTTCTTAAGAAGTCTGAAAGCTTCCCCAGCTTATACTGTGCTATCCCTTTGGTAACGAGGTGCAGAAAGGCGCCCTCACCACAGTGGGAGCCCCTTCCCTCCCACCAACCAGCCCCCTTCACTTTAGCTCTTGAAAACCCTGCACAGTCAGGGCAAACATCAGAATTCTCCAGAATCTCCAGTTTCTTATTTACGTGAGCAGCAAACCCATTAGGTTTATCAGCTAAGAAAGGCCTTTCTGGCATGGAAAAAACCCCAAGCCTTGATCTCCAGGGAAGTCCATGCCTGGTTTTGAGGCAGGACGGGAGGAATTCGGTGAGGCAGCGGAGGAATGAGCCAATCCAGAGGGCAAGGACAAGTTCAGGTCGGGAGGCAGATCCCAGCTGGACACCAGAGGCTCCCTGCCCGGAGGGGGATGCTGCACAGGGACCTCCTCCATCCTCCCACCCAGTGCTTCATCACTCACCAAATGCCACATCAGACCCCAGCAAAAAGGAAAAGGCTTCAGTTACTCCACATCTGCCCTCTTCTTGTTATCCAGGATATTTATTTTATATTTGAGTAGATTAAAACCCAAACAGAATAATACAGGAACAATTAAAACCTTCTCCCAGATGACCAGGGACATCCTGTGCAGCTGACTGAATCCACAAGCAGAGCTGAGAACATCTACAAGACAGTGACAGGGAAGTCTGGAAATACTGAGGTTCAGTTAAGATTTGCTATAGATGACAAGCCAAATATTCCCATGTCTCTCTGCATTTTCTGTCTTAATAACTAAGCTGGTAGCTCTCAAAAGGATCCTTTACAATCACACTTTTATCACTGGAAATGTCTTTAAAACCGCCTATCCAATTTATTTTTCCTTTTGTCATTCCCAACAGCAAAAAAAAGAAAGGCACTGATGGCAATGAAAAGTTTAAATGGTTTAAAAAGCTCACCCACACTCAGAGGAACTGAAAGGGGAAGACTCACGTGGTTGTGTTTGCTAAATTGGAGCCAGGTGATCCATCCTGGCACCACCTGGGACACTGGGAGACCCAGGCTGATCCCTGCTCAGGACACCGGGAGGGTGGGCAGTCATCAGTGTCGCTGATGCAGCTGCTCCTTGTTCAGGGGGGAGGTATTTTTAATCAACTGAGAACCTTCAGAAACATTCACATAATGTTTATGGTTCACACAGGTGACCATAAACCAGGAGGAGTTAATGAGGGACAATAAACTATCCTGACAAGGGAAAGCAGCCCAACTAGAGAAGCATCAACAGCTGGGAGTTTTGTCCAAGTTCCACCAGCTTGTCTCTGACTTCAGTGACATTTCTGAAGGCTTTAGGTTCAGAGGCTATGGAGCAGCAGGCAACAAAATGAATGACCCATCTGGGAGGGGGTGTGACTGGTCTGGACCTTCCAATTAATCCAGCACTGATCCTTTCCTCCCTCTCCCCCCCCTTTTTTCCTTGTTGGAAGCCACATCCCGATCCAAGCACTCTTGTGCACAGCAGCACCAATCACTTGCAAATGTTAGGAATATTAACTGCTCTGAGGAGAGCTGACAACACCACAAGCTCCATCCCTACAGCAACACAGCCCGTCTGGCTGTTCCCTCAGAAAGCAGAAGGATGAGCTCAGTCCTGGGCTCTGCTCAATCTCTCAGCACGAGGAGCAAACGGAGCCGAACCTGGCAGTGATTTTGGGGGTGTTAGCTCCTCCTCCCCAACACTGCATGCACCTAACCCATGAAATTAAATAGCTACCCAACTCTAAAACATCCAGCTCGGTGCAGTGCTGAGCTTTAGAGGAAAGAAGAGCACCCACAGCTGACCTGGCGCCCCTGCCAGCCACCTCTGCTACCCTGCCATCCATTAAGCCTTCAAGCTGCATTCACTTCACTCCCTTACCAGAACTAACAAGTGAATACATTTTCAATTGCCCCCAGAATAGGTTTGAGGATGGAGAGCTATGCAAACATGGCCTTGTTTGCTCTGACATCACAAGGAGCAGGCTGCTGCCCGAGGCTCTGCTCTGCCATCGCGGGGCCGCTGGGTCCAGGGAGCCCGACAGAAGCCCCAGCAGAAGCCCCAGCAGACACCACTTGCCTTTTAATCATTTGTTTATTGCTTTGTGCTGGGAAAATAAGGACTGCACTTCAGAACACACGTTCCCAAGGCAGCCCCTACCATTAAACCTCTTGCTTTCCCAAAGGGATTTAGAAGGAAACAATCATACCTCTTAACTCCCTCGGATTTTATGGCAAGGAACTTGAATTCCTTACTGTGAAAGTTTCTGGGTGTCCTGCTTTCAGCTGGGATTGAGTTAATTTTCTTCCCAGGAGCTGGTGTAGTGCTGTGGTTTGGATTTAGGATAAGAATAATGTTGATAACACACTGGTATCTTAGCTGTTGCCAAGCAGTCAAGGACTTCTCAGCTTCTCATCCTGCCCTGCCAATTAGAAGGCGAGGAGGGGGGGGCCCAAGAAGCCGAGAGGGGACACAGCCAGGACAGCCCAAACTATATTGCATCATGCTCTGTATATAGAACTGGAGGTTGGCTGGGAGGTGATATGACTCAGGAGCTAGCTGAGGAATGCTGCTGTGCATCACTTGGTCTGTATAATCCTTCAGCCTTTTTATTATTATTCCCTTCCTTTTCTGACCCATTAAACCCTCTGTATCTCAACCCCCAAGTTTTCTCTTCGATCCTCACCCCCATCCCGTGGCGGGGCAGGGAGTGAATGGCTGCATGGTGGTTTCAGCTGGGTTAAAGCAGGATGCTGGGCTCTGCCAGAGTGCCCAGCCCGTCCCTAAGGCCTGGGGATACACTGATTACACACACATAATTAATGGCCTCTGAATTCAGGCTACCTGCTGGAAGACAGCTTCCTCCATCATTTCATTTCAGTTTCCCTTTTTTTTTTCACAAAGAACTGAACTGATTTTGCCTCAGTCAGTAGAGAGAGGAGCTGTGGATATTGGCCTGATTTCTCATTTCCATTGGGTCAATCAGATCGTTGAGAAGGTGAAAAAAATCAGATTGCAGCCCAGGTTTCCCTGTCACATGTCACCACACTACCTTGGATTATATTCCTTTTGCAATCTGAGGCACAAGGAGATAACCTCTACAAAATACCTGTCTTTTAAAACATAAGAGAAACAGAGCAGCCTTCTTGTCAGTGATCCTAGACACTCTCAAGATGTGCCTGCCTGAATTTGCTTACAAGTCCCCTCCAGTCTTCAGCTCATTGTACTATGAAGCTGGAAGATTTCCAGGCTTATTGCCTCAAGGCTACCAGGGATACATCAGCTCATATGCAGAGCCAGAGTGGAAGGTAATTTCCTTTGTGTAAGGATAACTGAACTTCCCATTCAGATCTACCCACACCAAAATCTTCATTAACACATTTGTATAAGGACCTAAAAAGCAAAGTTTCAATTAAAATTAAACTACATATTTTCCAATTAAAAGTAAACTACATGTTTTTAATATTATAATGGGAAACTGATTATTTTAAGACTGATATCGATGAGTCATTTTCCTGGCTACTTTAGGGGGAATGTAGCAGCCCTCTGATAGCCTCACAACAAAGTGGTTCATGGTGTTGGGATTGACATGAGAAATAAATGTTTACATGAAATCTAAGCCTATAGTTAATTGCTGCCCATTTATTGAATGGTGCCATAGCTACCAAGACACTATGGAATACTCTTGCTGTCTGTATGGGGAGGAAATGCAAATGTAAAAGGAAAGCAGTCATTATATATAATGCAGATACTAAATGATATTAATGAGTGGGAAAAGCAGTGCCATTAAGAAAGGCAAGAGCAGGAATGTTCATCTGAATGATTTAATATTAAAGAAGCATTCAGGAGGTCCTGTAGAAGTTAAATCAGGACATTAATTCTTTTAGCATTAGTGTTCCCCACAAACAGGCTATTGCTCTTGTTTACTGTCATTATGTTTGTGATGTATTTACTATGTCGGTGCCCAGAGATGCAAGAAAAGATCAACCTTGGTTTGGGATCTGGACACCACTGATGACAGGAGGATTCCTTCTCCACAGAACTTATGATCCAACTAACTGCACTCATGACAGCACAGTAATTCCCCATTTCATGAATGGGCAGTGAAGCCCTGAGGGATTTACACAGGGATGCTGGGGCAGAGCAAGGTGCACACCCCGATCCCCCAGTCCTCCCCCAAAGGGTTAACAGAGCCTCCTCCCTCTCTCAAGACAATCCCCTTGTGATCAATATTACACATACTCCTATCTTTCTTTCCTCTCATCCATCAGAGCAGAGATGCTTTTGCAAACACTAGTTATGGTGTTTAATGAATTTTAAAGACACAAGCTTCCTCTTTTTCACTCAGATTTAAAAACACCAATGCCCAATGTTGAGGGAGAAAGTCAGTTATTTCACTGCTATTTTCCCTCTCACTTTCAGAATCTGTTGACATATATTATTAAAATGTAACCTAGAGTTTGTCAAATATTACTCAGATTAAAAGGAAACAGGAGGAATGAAGGCAGAGCCTAGGAATTCCACCTCCAGTTCCCCAGAAGTCTATCAGCAAGCTGAGTTTGGGACCACAACTGATTTCTGCGTACAGCAGGCAGCTTCTCAACACTGGGAATTCAGTACAACATTCCGGCCCCAAATCAGCGCGGAACAGGCAAACAGGAGGTTGACAAACATGTTATTCATTGTGCTGGGAGGACGTGTAGGGCTTTGGGGAAAACACAGAGTGATTCACATAGGAAGGTTGCTCAGTCCCTGGGCAGGTTACAGTAACACCAAGGAGAGTCAGCGTGTCTGAGAACCCAAGGGGAGATGTTTCCTGTGCCCCACAACAGACCCGGCACCGCGAGGGAAGGGGGAAGAAACACACAGACTGACCTCAAAGCAGAACATATTTCCTGGCTACTTCCAGTTAAACAATAGAGCTAAAGACCATAAACCTCTCAGAATCAGCATTCAACTGGCTGGGGGAGACCAAAATAAAATCAGTTAAATTACTCTAAATTTACTAGCACGTGGTTCCTATCAATAAAAAATGCTCTAGTTGGCTAACTTGGTTTATGACCTGACTGGTAATGATGTTAAGTAGATCTCCAAGTCAAAATCTATCTTAAGATTTGTGCTATGATTTCTAGAGAACTAACGAAGGAATTAAGCACATGGAATCCAACACAAAATGAAGAAGAGACTTTTACCAGAATCAAACATCCCCTGCCTCCAAATGGCCCGCTGCTCGTAACAACCCAGGAGAATAAAAACCATCACTGTAAAATCTCCATTGTAGAGCAGAAATTCCCAAAACAGAGAGAAAAATCTTGTACAAACACCCCCCCATCAAACAAAGCTCCTCACACAGTAACAGGGACCGCACAACAAACACTTCCTAGCACCACACGTCTTCCATGAGCAGCTGCTGGGAGGAAATATTTGTGGAAGCCTGATTATTCTTTACAAACCCCCTTATTACTAAAATAAAACGTTAACAATGATCCATTGAGTGATTAACTGAGCAACTCCAGCTCTGGGTTTCCAAAGATCTCCCATTTCCTTCTCCAAGACGAAATTACAGTGGTTCTGGGCTACGACCTCTGTAAACTGACCCGTGGGGCTTTCTGTGAGCAGTCAGCCTGAATGCACTCATTGAAACTCTGGTAGTCCTTCCCTGCGTAAAGCTGAGCTCACACTGCTGTTTCCAGGGGTCACCTCACCAGCCAGACTAAACCAAACACATTTCCTTTCAGCAGAAGGGTCCCCCCCATAAAGAATTCCTCCTGACAGGCGACAGCCGGCGCGGGAGAAGCTCTGCAGTGCAAACCAAACACACTCAGGATTCAGGGGTTGTTTTTTAAACAGGAGAATGAAGAAAGTTGTTGGGATTGCTCAGAAATGATTCACTTCAGTCTCATAATACAGCTGGTTTCCATTTTAAAATTTACAGTAACAACGATGGGATTTTTTTCCCCAGGTCTGTGCTATTATTAAGCCCAATATTTAAGCACATGGTGATGCAATTTTTCTCCTTGGGCCTTATTTTAATACTATTATGGTTATTTAAAACACTTCTTTTGTTCAACTGCAATATTGAGAACCAAAAAAAAAAGTCTGTTTGGTCAAAATTTGTTAGGATTTTTTTGGGAAGCAAAAGCATTTTGACATTACTCCCTCCCACTTTTGCAGCATAGTAAAACTGGGAAAATTCTCTTATTTACTGTGAAAAGATAAACCAGAAGGTATTCAAGATCCTGGAAATCTCATGTTGCAAATATTCAAGGGGAAAAGATGAAACATATTAGAAATACATCACAGCACAGGAAAGATGTTGTTTATTTTATTTAAAAAATAAAATCTCCTTATCTCTTTGTTTTTAAGCACCTTTTGAACAGCTTGTCTGTCCTGCTTTGCAGAAGAAGGTGGCTCTGTGAGCTGCCTTCTCTCTCTGATCCATCACTGTTGTGGAGGTGTGAGGTGGCCTGAGAGGGAGGCATGAACTCCAAGGTAAGACTAAAAAAAGATGGCTGGAGGACAACTGACTGAAAGGTCAATGTTTTCTAAGATGGCTTTGAAATGAAACTTATGCAAGACAGCAAAGCTCCCAGACAGTTAAAGGCACATGGCTCCACACTTCCCAGAGATCAAACCAACCACAGCACCCCAAAGTTTGCACCTTCAAAGCTTGTCTCTGGTCATTTAGTCCCTCCAAAGCCATCTGACACCGTGACCAGACACAGGGTCATCAGTCATGGTAAAGAGAAGAGACATGGAGTGTGGTTGGTACAGGAGCCACAGAACAGCCCAGGTTGGGAGGGATCTCAAAGATCATCTGGTCAAACATTCTGAGGGAAAGGGAGCCCAGATGGTGGAGGCCTGTGACCAGCGGTGTCCCCAGGGCTGGGTGTTGGGTCCAGTCCTGTTTAATATCTTCACTGACACCTTGATGAGGGAACAGCACCCACCCTCAGCAAGTGCTGCTGATCCAGAGCTGGGAGGGGTGGCTGACAGGCAGGACACTGCGCTGCCATCCAGAGCCCTGGCCAGGCTGGAGAGCTGGGCAGGGAGAGACCAGATGAGATTCAACAACAGCAAGTGGAGAGTCTGGCACCTGGGGAGGAACAACCACATGGATCAGGACAGGCTGGGGGTGACCTGCTGGAGAAGAGCTCTGTGGAGAAGGACCTGGGGGTGCTGGTGGGTGACAGGGTGGCCATGAGCCAGCAGTGTGCCCTGGGGCTGAGAGAGACAATGGGATCCTGGGGGCATCAGGAGGAGTGTGGGCAGCAGGTCACAGGAGGGGATCCTCCCCCTCTGCTCTGCCCTGCTCAGGCCCCACCTGGAGTGTTGTGTCCAGTGCTGGGCTCCCTGGTGTAAAAAGGACAGGGATCTCCTGGAGAGAGTCCAGAGAAGGGCTACGAAGATGATGAAGGGCCTAGATGTTCTACATCTATCATATGAGGAAAGGCTGAGAGAGCTGGGGCTGTTCAGCCTGGAGAGAAGAAGACTGAGGGGGGACCTAATCAATGGTTATCAATATCTGAAGCATGGGGTGCAGGGGGAATTGGCCAGCCCCTTTTCAGTGTCTGTGGGGACAGGACAAGGGGCAATGGCTGCAAATTGGAGCACAGGGAGTTCCACACCAACATGGGGAGGAACTTTTCCCCAGTGAGGGTGAGTGAGCCCTGGGACAGGCTGCCCAGGGGGTGTGGAGTCTCCTTCTCTGGAGAGATTCCAGCCCCATCTGGACACCGACCTGTGCAGTATGAGCTGGGGAGCTGCTTTGGCAGGGGGGTTGGACCCCAGGAGCTCTCCAGGGCCCTTCCAACCCCTACAACTCTGTGATTCTGTTTTATGATGAAAGGAGACTGAAACATGGCAATAGGCAGTGCAGAAGACAAGCTGTCAGAGACAAGCCCTGCTGGTCACGATGTGCAGAAAGTAGGAGCTGGCAGAGTGCTCTGTGCCACTGAGGAAGGAAGTACTAAAAAACAGGAATGAAGATGGAAGTCTAAGGAGCAGCTCACATGCGGAATCCTGAGATTCAGTTATTAGTGCTAGTTAGCAACATTACTAACATCACACATTCACATGCTGCTCCCTACCCATGCAGGCACATGAATTAGATGCTCATCTTTACTCTCCTATCTGCAAATTTAAAGGAAATTATCACCTTTAGGTTAGGAATCTAGTTATTAGATGTCATTAAAATTATCACAATAAACTCTGTATTCTGAATTAACCTTGATCAAAATATTCATATACCAAAAAAACCCCCCAAACCAACCCTTCTAAAAATATTTTTACTTTGTATTTCAGCAGTAAATTTGCTGGTGTGTAGCTGCAGGGAACAACTTGATAAAAGTCTGGCATCACTGGCTTCATATCCCAAATTTAATAGCTATTATTAGCAGAAGTCTCAGCTATTTATTGGCTGTTGTAACACAATACCTTTCCATTGCAGCGTCCTGAAAAGTCAGATAAAAAGAACAACCTTTCTGGAAGTTGCTGCAGGGCATCACTGTCCTTGCTTGCATGGAAGTCCAGTCTGCTTTGACTCCAAGTAGGGAGAAGTAAAGGGCTATACAGGTGTTAGAGCAGCTGAGTAACTCATGCTGTGCATAAACATCTATGTGATCTATCTATATGATCTAAGGAATCCAGTTTGCTCCAAGGGAAGCAGATCCTTCTGTGCTCACCTCCTGATGCAAAGCTGGTTCCAAACTGTGATATGAGGACACATCAGATTTACAAAGCAGGATGAATCAACACTTGGGGTGTTTAATCCCATGATAACATCCCCGTTGAAAGCAGCATCTATGTTGACAAGTGAAATGAAAGATTAACTCGATTACACATGCTATGTAAAACTTACTTCCTGATTAATTAATAGATTAGACACTTCCAATTCATATTTAAATGCCTGATAATGATCTTATACACATGTAACAAATCACTGATTTATATACACACAATTCAAACTTCATTTTTAATGTGACAGATTTTTTTTTTTCCTTTACTTGCCACATAATTTGCAAACTACACTACAAATAGAGTTGCTTCTTTTACTTGCTTTTTGGCATCAGGTTACTCTTCCAAGAAATATTTTGGCAAATATGCTCTTTAGCCATCTTCCTTATCAGGCTTACATGACTGTATCACAGAAAACACCATCTATTTTAAAGGAACACCCTTTTGACAAGTTAAATAATGGAAATTAGGTATTGTTTTTAATAACTGCTTTACAAAAGCAACTGGAAATCCTGCAATCAATGTTTAAATTCTACCTAAATTTATTTTAATTTACATTCTTCCTTCTGTAACAACACCACAGTGCTGGTGTGAGAGAAGTTATTGTCCAAGTTCAGCTGACTGCAAAACATGAAGGCCTTCCTTAAAATAACAGAAATATGGAAACAATCTCAAGAGGGATCAGGGATGGGGTGTTTTTAAGTGTGGAGCCTCTATGACAGCATCACCTCCCGTTCCCCGAGCTCTACCAACACCCGCCCCGTCCAGAGAACTGGTTGATACTCTGATAAATGACACTGCAGATAAAGTGTCAGGAAACATCCAGCAAGGTGCAGTTATTCCTCCCAAATGACAATGGAATGGTCTTCTACTGCTGGACCAGGTCAAATAGCTGGTTTTCTTCCAAAGTTACTCATACAGCTCTTCCGCTCACAAGAGTAACTCTGGCCTCCATATACCCATCCTGCTATTTTTAGAGGGAAAAAGCTACAGCAAAAACTCTTCCTGCTGGATGTACATCCTCAATTCCTCTACTATACTCTCATTACTGGGTTAACATGTCTACGTCTTTCCTCTGGGCCCCTGGGAAGGGCTATCCAACGACAGCTTGTCTTCACGGTCCTAAGTACATCCATGTGGCAGCAGCCTGGGCTGAGCCAGTTCACATGGTTTATACAATTCCTTAATCAATATGATACACCAGTGCCTGTTTGGTGTTTTCCCAATGCCTGTTTGGTCTTTTATTTAAAATAGGTGTCCTCAAAACACTGTTCCCAGGAGACACAAATAATAGCTCCTAATGAACAGACCACATGTTTGCTCATGAACAGCAAGGCAGGAATCATCAGATCATTTCCTTATTCTCCACCCGAAAAAAGAACTTTGCTCTTGACCTCTTGTCTGAGCCATACAACAGGTACTCCCAGAGTAAGCACGTAGTAATGCTTTAAAAAGAGAGCTAACACCCAAACAGAGCAAAGACCTGATCAGTATGTGGGATTGCTTGTTAGAGCCACGCTATCTACGCTCATTGGGTTTTCATTACAGAGCAGGAAATGCAAACACCTGCTGCAGCACAAGATGCAAGAGTCAAAACAAGTTCTACAAAGAATGAAAAGTTCAATGTGACTTCGATTAAACTCCCCCCTGAGTCCGGAGTACCTGAGCAATGCATAGATATGGATTATATAGAGATAAGGACATAGATATAGACATAGATATATAGATATATCACAGCAGAAAGAGAGCCCTCAGACCCTGCTGCGGCACAGCCTCCACGCAGCCCCTTCAAGCTGCTGCTTCACAGCCCAAACCACGCAGTCAGTCTTTGCTAATCTCAGCCTAACTCAAAACTCTTCTTATCTTTTTCTTTCTAAATCATCCCCAGGACAAGACTAGAATCTCTTTTGAAATGTAAAGGCTCTATAATAAAATTTAGAAGCAACATATGGTACAAATATCAAGCGTGAACATCTCTTCCCATCTTGTACGTTTCAAAGACTGTGCAAACAGCACTTTTCCCTCGTTTTGATCCTGCAGCCAAAATGAGTCATCTGTGAACAATTATGGCTCTGGCAGGGGCCTGACTGTTTGAGAATGAAAGGAAACACTTTATTATTGAAATGAACAGTGCGCCAAGCCAAGAGCCGACTGCAGAGAAACGTTAAGAGCCCTTTGTCCTCTCCTCCAGCCATCGAAATCGAAAGCAGTGGATGCAGCACCCTGCTCTAGGATGCCCGGTAGACACCTCATTTCGGTTCAGGCCTAATTGTGAGCTGGGGAGATGAGCGAGTATCTCCATGGAGGGAAAAGAAACACAAGGAGCCTTAAAGTATGAGCCCCGGCTTGAGACTGTGTTGTTATTCCTGGCTTAGCTCTCCCAGCGGAGTTGTGAAGGTATTAAAGGAACACAGAGTCAGAGGCGAGGGGAGCTGAAACCTGACACTATTAAAGGCCGGTTTGTTGGGCGTTTGGTGCTGGCTGTTTAACAGGCTCTTCTGAAAGGGGATGAAGGGAATTCCCCTCCAGAAAAAAATAGCAACAGAACAATTTGGTAGGGACAGGGATCTCCTTACGTACAGCCTATTTTCAGCATTGTTGCTGTGACATCTGGGTTTGACCCTGTCAGGAGGGGATGGGTAAGGTCTCTTTAGAACTCTGAGGGCACCTTCTGGCACATAGGCTGCCCACAAAGACCTGTGCAGGGCAGGTAACTGGGGAGGTTATTGGTTTGATGGGCTGTGCAAATGATACAAGCAGGAGGCGATTTGAAAATTGGACTGTGAACTACATATGAGGAAGTAATTTCCAATGCAGTCTCATCTTTTTCTTCTGTGAGCAGCTTGCAGAGGGAGGAGGAACAATATGGTAATCATCACCCAGAGCCTATAGCCTATTTAAAGACTGTTGAGGTTGACAGGATGACAAGGGAGAGCAGGGTACATGGAACTGCTAATGGAAGGTGCAGGGCTGGATGTCGGGCAAAATCTGGGAAGAGCACATTTTGCATTTTGAAATTTGGTTCCAGCCCTCAATAAAAGAGATGTTTGAGATTAATATTCTGAAAGCAGGACCACTCGGATCAGGACATCAGCTGAAAAACACCCGGCACTGCTGCTGAAACTGAGCTTTAAAAACCTCTGGAACAGATTATACCACCGTTACCACAGCACTGACCCCCACAGCTAAGAAGTCTGGCAGCCCCGGTGCCCAGGCTAAGCCAGCATGCTTTATTCCATGCTGAGAAAGCTGTTGAGCGTGCAGGCTCACCACTATTAGGGGATTCTTGCTGGCCAAGGCTAAAATGCAAACCCTCTGTGATCCTAGGAGGGGCAGAGAACATTTACAGACATTTTATTTGCTTTGGCAGTGGAGAGACAGTTCGTAATCAGCCTCAGGAAAGGCCAGGTCCTCCTTTCTTCAGTCTGACTAAGATCAGGAACCCCACGCTTACTGCATTAGGCAAAAGGCAACAGACTCCAGAACTCCTTGAACTGAAGGGATTTTGGAGAGTCCTGTTGAGCTCATTACACAAAGGCACTTCAGTTCCTAACAGGAGACATTAGGGTCTGAGGTACAGATTTCCTCCAGATCTACATCTAAACAAGAGAATCTGGCAAACATGGCCAAATCTGTGGTAAAATACTCAGCAGCAATGCTGAAAGCAGACCTCAGGAACAGCAGTTCCCCAAAACACTCGTTCTTTGCAATGCCACGAAGCGGCCTATGGTTACCTTTACACTCCATGTGGTAGTACTACATGGAAGGCATCTCGTTACAGCCAGAGTCATCTGGAATCTACCCTTGGCAGCGGCTGGACGCTCCTTTGTTTAGGTCACGTCACTCATAAACTTCATGCCATAACACACCGAGCTGTGTATAAATCAACATAATGCGGGGTATTGTGAAGCTGTTGCCAGCAGGGGATGTGCTTTACTTTGCATACATTAAGCACACACCTCCATTGGCTTGAACCCTTCTGAGCATTCCCAGTAACAAATAAACCCTCAGGGCCCATCAATACTTGGACTATTGCGGCAAAAATTAGATAGTCTCAAATTAAGCCATATAAAACAGAGGCAACTTCAGTGGTGACAGCCTGTGCTGAGCACACAGGAAAAACATTTGTTGTATAACAGAGCACGGGGAAGTGTGGACGCCTTTCCAGCTGAAAATGCCAGAAACACGGAGTGCCATGTCAGCACTTTTAAATCTCAGGGAAAGCTGCCATGCTCTGAGGATGGACCTGCATTCCAATACATCTGAGGGGAGTTCTCTCTCTCACAGCAGATCCTTTCACAACAAGGCAACACCCCCGAGAAGTGTCGCACATACCCTCTAATCTGGTCCAAGCTGCCTTTCCAGGTGGATCCCTTCATGACTACCGTGCCTCTAACCCAGCAAATGAGCATTCGTGTTCTCCTCAGAGACGCTCTGCCCAGGGGCAGGCAAGGGAAGAGCCGGTGTGGCTGCCCAGGGGCCCGGGCAGGAGGCCAGGAAGGAGCCGGAGCAGAACCGGAGCAGGACAGGGGTCAGGGCAGACAGGGGTCAGGGCAGAACCGGGACAGGAGCCTGGAAAGGAGCCGGAACCGGCCCAGGGCAGAAGCCGGGACAAGAGCCGGCCTAGGGCAGGAGCCAGAGCGGGGCCGGCCCGAGACAGGAGCCGCGGCAGGCCCAGAGCCGGGGCAGGGCCAGGAGCCGGGGCAGGAGCCGGGGTAGGAGCAGGGCCAGAGCCCGGCCCAGGCCGCCGCGCTCCGCACGCCTCTGCTGCCGCCCGCAGGAAGGACGGTGCCGGCTTCCTGAAACCGCCTCTCTCTCCACCCGCTTCCCGGTTTTTCACGCGGAATAAACCCGCCCTTGCCATGGAAATCAATACCCAGGAGCCACATTAACCGAACCCGTATGTGGTTACGTTTCCTCCCAAGATCTGTTTTCCCCTTAAAACCCCCTTTTGCGGAGTTCAGAGAACGATTCTTTCCCGCCCCCCCCCCCCCGCCCTGAAGCACCGTGGCCAGGCTTCTCACACTTGTTATTTTAGCTGAATAAACTCTGCCTTTGGCATTGAAAACAGCCCCGGTAAATAAATACCAGGTCACATTCTGCAGTCGCTGTGTACAGACACTTTCATGCACAGATGCTAAAGAACATTAAAAAAAATTACATCCATCTTTCTCAGTCTGGAAACCCCAGTGAAGGATCCAAGGGAGTCAGTTACTCAAGGCTTCAACACTTCCAAACCAAACCAAAGCCACAAACCCTTCTGGCTCTGAATAATGTTTAAATGAGACCTATCCAAGGCAAAGAAATGGTCCAGGTGAGACAAGATGCAGTTCAGTAGGAAAGTCAGTGGCAAAACAGGCAATTTGAATATGCATGGGGCTTATTGTGGTGGCTGTGAGGGATAAACAGAGAGACAGACAGGTATGTTCATGGCTCACGGTGCTGTGCCTGCGGGAGGGCTGAGCAGGGTTCGGTCAGTCATGTCCTGCATCATCCACCTTGTTCACGAACAAGGAGTCAGTTCTGTAAGATGCTGAGCAGTGTGAGGTGGAATTAGCAAAACTCTTACACATGTGTTTAATTTCAAGAATATGGCTAGTCCCAGCGAAGCTGAAAGAGGACAGGTTTCATTACTTCCATCTGTAGCAGCACCCAGGCCAAGGTACACTCAGAACCACTCACCCAAACCCGTTCCTGGCCATGACAAAGGTTTTACAGCACTGCCTGGTCGCTTTCCCAGCTTTCCCAGCCTGCTTTTTCCATGGCATGCAAAAAAGCATATGTGGACTTCATAACTGGTAATCCATGGACTACACTGCTTCACTGCATACAACTGACTGGAACGTGCCAGCAGCAAACAGGCCCAGAGCAGGACGGGATGTCTGCAACACGCCTCTCCTTTCAGAAACACGTGGGATGCGACTGATAACCCAGACTGAACTGTGTCCTGTGCCCAAGGCAGACCTTTAAGGAGTCGTGACTCTGAGATGAGAGCAGAGATCTGAGTTATGGTGCCCAGCCTTCCCTGAGCCACAGCAGCTCTCGGAGCAGAATTCAGTGTATCTGCTTTCCCTACTGAAAAGGGAGCAGAGAAGCATTCAAGCTCACCAAGAGTTTGTGGCTTATCAGCAAAGACCATTAAACAAAGCAGCTTCTGCTCTCCAAGTTATCTCCCAAACCTATCGTGACTTTATGCCCATTCCCAGACAATTTTCCCTTTTTCCAGAGGAAGTGGCACGGAGCTGAAGTCATTCAGAGCGTGTTTGGTGGCACAGCCTGGCTTCCCCCAAGCAAGGCTTTCATCCAGTCACCCTTGGGAAGGACAGTGCCCCACAGGTCCTGCTCTCCTTCCAAGAGGTGGCAAAGATGACTAAGGAAATCTCCCCAAGTTAACAGGAGGGAAGGTGGTGGTGGAAGCTGCTGGCCACCTGCCAGCTCTCTCCACAACGTTTTTTCATTTTTAGTTTCTGCTCTTTGCTGGAAAGTTTCTACTTATGCTCTGGTTTCCATGGCAACTGCATTTCTTGCCTTTCTTCTCCAGCATTAAATTTTTTATTTGATTTCCCTTCTTCCCAAGACATGACTTACTTTCCCTTTTGAGGGAAAAAAAAAGAAAAAAAAAAAGAATTAAGTGTTGTCTTCTCTTTGGTTGGTGATATTTTTAAAGGAGGTGAGTGAGACATTCCTCTCAATCTGATGGGAATCTGCAGATAACAGCTGCAGAGAGGTAATCTTCCAAGCAAGAATGTCAGGGGATTCCCTTGCAGAAAAGCCATTTACCATGGCTGTCTTACACACAACAAGGTTATCAGATGTCAGAGTTGCAGCTGGACATCTGGAGATGCTGTGGAACCCAACATTTTGTAAGAAATTGGCTGGTTGTTTTTATGAGACCAACCTGGACTTTTTTTTTAAAGCATTACTTGTGATTCCTGAGCAGCCTCAGGAGAATACATAATAGTTTAATAATTGCAACTGCACTGGGAATGTGGTGTTCAGCTCCAAACTCTGGGAGCATTCAAATACTTTGGTGGACATCACTTTCACTCGGCTGGGAATGGTATCAGGGTGGGTGACAAGCTAAAGGGACCCATCCCCTATTAGTGGCTCATCATCTCAAGGCAGTGCCTTCCCTATCCTCACACAAAGTACCCCTCAGAACTCATGGAGCTTAAGCTAATTAATTTGTCTTGCCCTTGCCATGTTGGGACTGAATTAATCTGACAACCTGAATTAATTTGAGAATGAAAAAAAAAACTTCATCAGAATAGCACATCTGGATTAGATCCAGTCATTTGGTTTTTCCAAGCTTTAGGTTTATGATAAACAGAAATAGTTTACATGCTGCAAAGCACTAAAATAATACAAGTTTTCAACCCATTTCACTGTGAAAGATGCTCTCCACATCTAAATTCTCCAGCACATTCAGGCCATAAACTGACCCTCCTGTATGGCTGTAGATTACAAGGTTTTTAGTCTTATCTCTCCTGGTGGGATTTCACAGTAAATTCTTTCAGGACTGAATAATTAAAAGAAGCAAAACCATAGCATTTGGCTCACATGGCAACACAAACAAATCTGTCCATGGGTGCTATCTTCTTTGCAGCACATGTGCACAGATTTACATGTAGGATTGAGGCTTAGTGTTCTGTTTATTTAGATTTTTCATTAGTCACTACCCCAAGCATAATGTAAATTGTATACAAACTAAAACTGGAACAACTTTAAGAGTGAGCTGACCTTATCATCATCTTAAATGATTTTATTAGCCCCATTTTGCATGTTTTAGATCTTTACTTCTCAGAAGGGAAATGGGTAAGAAGGCAAGACTCCTGCCTTCCATACTTGATTCATGCTTCCCTCCTCTTCCTGAATTCCCTCCTCCAATGAATATCTAGGTCAGGAATTCACAGAATCTAATAAAAATCTGGCAATGTCAAGTGTGTTTGCCAGCCAAGCTGTTTTAATTGTCAGATATTAAATATGTCTGCCAAGATCAGTGTTGTAAAATCCCATTACAAGACACACGGTGTGTAAACTCCCCATCGATCGCCCTCACTGCAGCCCAGATCCCCCAGTTCCAGTAAAAATCAGGAGAGAAGTTTTACATAGGGAACCGTGGCCTCCTCATTTTCTTCCCTGGGAGCTGCCAGGATTAGGGATTCAAAGACCAGCCTCAGGCCTAGCCCCCAAAATTGCAGCCATAATGCATCTTGTACGTGGCTGAGCAAAGGCTCCCTGTCTCCACCACTCGAATTCCCAGAACGGGGATTGATTCAGACAGACAGCAGCTTCCTCAGCTGCTGTGCTGAGGTGAGAACATCCAGGCAGCCCCTTGCTCATCTTTGCTTGATTTAATGATTTGCTGGCCAGACTACAGAGAATGTCTCAGTAATTCATACACCAGCACAGCAGGATTTGTCGGTGGCTGTTCCTCATCTGTAATTGCAATGAGAAACGCTCATCAATCGTTACAGCTTTCTAAGTGTGTGGACATGCAGCAATGAAGAGGCCACTACCTGGCCTATCTTTTTGAAAACATCCTAATCTTAGAAATAATGATCACAGAATCATAGAATCCCAGACTGGTCAGGGGTTGGAAGGGACCCCAAGGATCACACAGTTACAATCCCCTGCCACAGGCAGGGACACCAACCTCAGGCCTGGAGCTACACAAGGTTGCCCAGGGCCCCATCCAACCTGGCCTTGAACACCCCCAGACACGGGGCACCCACCCCCTCTCTGGGCAGCCTGTTCCAGCCCCTCACCACTCTCTCTGCAAAGAACTTCCCCCTAATATCCAATCTAACCCTTCCCTCCTTCAGCTTTAATCCACCCCCCTTGTCCTGCCATTGTCTGTCCTTTGAACAAGCTGATTCCCCTCCTGTTCCTCTGCTCCCTTCAGGGACTGGCAGGCTGCAATGAGGTCCCCCCACAGCCTTCTCTTCTCCAGGCTGAACAAGCCCAGCTCCCTCACCCTCTCTTCATAGGGGAGCTGCTCCAGCCCTCTGAGCATCTTCGTGGGTCTCTGAAAGATGTTTCTTGATCTGGAAGCTCTCCAGATGATGAGCCTTAGGAAGGCTGCACACCACGCACCGAGGGAGGCTCTGACCCTGAAGTGCACAACGCTCCCTCAATGAAAAGAAGGGCTGTGCCTCCACTCAGCACAGGGCCAAGCAGAGGAGAAAAGTAAACTTTGCTTGTCCTCATTGGGGCAGTCATTGACACCCAACTCTCAAGTCATGGAGTCAAAATGTTTTTGTCAGCATCTCCAGTCTGATTAATTTGCTGGTATCAGAGGATGCTCCATTCATCCTACTGCACTTCCCCATGAAAGGCAATCCTTCTCCTTTCTGACTGCGTTATACATCATCTCCAGCAAAGACACTTTCTAGGGATGAAAGTGCTGACTTCAGTGGCTGCAAGTGCTGGTTTCATCTTAAATGATCCAGAACTCTAGTTTGACAAGATGATGCCCTTTTCACACCCTGTATCTGAGCTATCTGATCACCATTACAAATGTTTCCTCACCTCCATGAAGCATAACCTGAAAATCATCACCACTTAGTCCCCATGGGGACAGCAGCATCCCTGTAGGTAAAAGCCAGCCTGAAAGGGGACTCCTGCATAACTGCACTGGGTATCACCACAATCCTCATCACCCTCATTATTGCCTCAGCCAAATTTGTAAACTTTTTTCTAACTGTACTGTTAGCATCACACCTTCCCAATAATGTCCAGATCTGAACTGTTCTCATTAATTTCCTGGAGTCTAATAGAACACAATCTTACCACAATTTATTGAGACGATTAAAATTCCCAAAACAAGCTTCTCCCTGCTCCATAAAGCACAGCAAATTTATTTGCTGCAGTCAGTAAAACTCTGCTGCCTAAAGCTGTGCAGTAACTCAGCAGAGCTCGAGCAGTAACTGCAGGACCCTTAAAGCTCTGCATTTCAGATCATCAATTAGAGTGGTGTTTGGACCCTTGGGGGCCAGGCTGCAGACAGACCACAGCTTGAAGTGGCTTCTACACCTGTAGAAGCAGCACAAAAAGATTCAGAAAATAAAAGCTTGGCAATAGTTTGGTTTATGGTTGGTCTATTGTGTTCAGCTGGTAGACACCACCTTGCTGTGCTGAAGGCTGGCTACCAGGAGTGACTTGTTCAAGTCAACATAGTTGCCTTCAGTGTTCTTGTAGAGAAATCAAGGCAAACAGTAGTTTCTAAAGGACACCAAGGTTACACAGCTGTCATTTCTACCAATTCTACCAATTATTCTACCAATAATTGTCACCAATTTCAAAGCTGCACGTTGATATAATCTAGTATCTTCACCTTCCTTAACCAAAGCCAAACCAGAATGGATTTTTCATCCACCAAATAAAATAGAACAACCCATCTGGAATCATTCCAAATCTGTAAAAAATGCTGCAAGCATTTGGATACACCACACTCAAGCCCTAAAGCATGTATTGATTCAATAAAATCACTGTATTCAAAACAGATCACCGAAAGAATCAGCTTGCATTTAAACTGCCTCAAAGAAGAGGTGTCACACTCAAGATTATTCCAGTTACTTGGAAAACAATCAGTTGTTTAAAGTTACCTGTCTTTGAGAGGTAATTATTAAGTGAATTTAGAATATAATTGTTCTGAATACCAATAAACTTGCATTATACACTGAGTAGGCACTACAGGCAGGTGATAAATTGCAGAAGTAACGCTACACCAGAGTTTAACTTCCCGCTGAGTCACCCTTTACTGCTCCAGCGCTGTACAAAATAGCCCCTGCACTCATTGCTAATAAAATCCAGAATTAATTACTGAAAATAAAAGAGGCCTTGAACATGTGCCCAGCCAGCACACCATGCTGGCTTTTGGCTTCTCCCCCCCCCCCCCCCCATTTTTTTCACCTGGAAAGGAACCTCAAACCCACTGTCAGTCATTTCTCTGAAGTCAGTGGCACTACACGTAGGTGTCTGTGAGCTCTCTTCTATTCCTGAGTGGGTGTTTGTCACCTGCAGACTACAGCACCCACTCCAGTCACAATACTTCTATCCAAACACTTAAACTGATGGCCAACAGCACTATAGGTTTCATTTCTCTGAACGGGTTATGGTAAAAACTAGTTGAGTTTTGGAGATTCAGTCAGACAACAGAAATATTTTAGAAGGATTCAAATCATTCAGATGTGTAGTGCTGGGCTGGAACTCTCCAGGGACTCCCAGGCAACTCTGCTCCAGCTCAAACAAGAAAAATCCAAGGTTTGTTATTACTAACAGCTGGAAATCTTTATTTCCCTGCTCTACAATAAGGATTCTGCTTCTCCCTGAATCTCATCTTTATAGAACACGTCAGTTGTTGCACAGAGAAGAGCTGAGCATGTTTGCATCTCACCATTCCCCAGAAATCTGCTTCAAGCCATAAAGAAATCACACCAAGTTTCTAGGAAATTATAGATCATGTCATATTTCTGTCAGTCCCTGGACAAGCTGAGGCAGGGCTCCAACAGGCACCTACCTGCGCTCTTCAAAATTACCTTGTCATGAGCAGGACTAGGAACAAGCCACAGAAACTCCTCTGGAGAAGCACAAACACAACTCACAAAGCTTCTACCACTTCATGACCCAGAGTATTTAAACCCTCCTGGGCAAACATCCAGCCCTTTTGGCAGCACTGTATTCTTGTAGAAATTAAAAAATGGGAGAAAGAGGCAAATCAAAGAAGCAGGAGAACCATTGGGCAGCCAAACTTTGTCACTGTGCAGCCCTGGACTTCCCCAGAGGCTGGGAGCCTCTAGACCTTGACCATATCTTTGACAAATAAGCTGTATGGCCATGGGCAACTCCATTAATCTTGTTGACCTTTAGTTACCACTTTGTCTGCCAAGAGAATAACTCTTTTTCTCTCTCTGGAGTGCCCTGCCAGCTGTGGATGAAAGTAATTACGCATAGAGGAAGGTTTGGGTATTTTTTCTAATTGTCAGAGACAGTCTGAAAGGTGCTTTATCTAGCAGGCTGTGTTTTCCTGCTGTCCCTGCCTGTGTAAGCACCTATTTGGTCTGCCAAGCTCCTGTAAAGTCAGTTTTAGGTTCTCTGAGGCAAAGCATGACACAGGTAATGAAGGTGGATTAGCAGCGTGGGTTGCACAACCTCATGTGCAAAGCTCCTGGTGGCAGAGGTAAAGCATTAGATACATTTTGTAATCAGAGAGTTAATTTTTTGCTAAGAAAAGCAAAGCCAAGGCAAGGATTGGCTCCAGAGGTAACACAGTGTGTGGTCTGCAGAGCCCTGCACAGCACTCACGTTACATCAATTACTTCAACAAAGTCAGACTGAGAATAATATTTGTAAAGCCAAGATCCACAGTCCCCACTGCAATCACCTGGCTACAACCACCTCACAAGAACCAGCTATACATTATGCTAAGCAGTGAAACATTCACAAGATGAAGAGGGGTTTGCTGGGTGATGTTCAATGGATTCCCTAGGAAGAAAAAAAAATTGGGGAGGTTTAAAATTACAGAGCTTCAATGAGCATTTGCCCATGATCCAGAGCTGGGAGGGGTGGCTGACAGGCAGGACACTGCGCTGCCATCCAGAGCCCTGGCCAGGCTGGAGAGCTGGGCAGGGAGAGACCAGAGGAGATTCAACAACAGCAAGTGGAGAGTCTGGCACCTGGGGAGGAACAACCACATGGATCAGGACAGGCTGGGGGTGACCTGCTGGAGAAGAGCTCTGTGGAGAAGGACCTGGGGGTGCTGGTGGGTGACAGGGTGGCCATGAGCCAGCAGTGTGCCCTGGGGCTGAGAGAGACAATGGGATCCTGGGGGCATCAGGAGGAGTGTGGGCAGCAGGTCACAGGAGGGGATCCTCCCCCTCTGCTCTGCCCTGCTCAGGCCCCACCTGGAGTGTTGTGTCCAGTGCTGGGCTCCCTGGTGTAAAAAGGACAGGGATCTCCTGGAGAGAGTCCAGAGAAGGGCTATGAAGATGACTAGGGGCCTGGAGCATCTCCCCTGTGAGGACAGGCTGAGTAAGTTGGGACTCTTCAGCCTTGAGAAGACTAAGGGGGGACCTAATCAATGGTTATCAATATCTTAAGTATGGGGTGCAGGGGGAATTGGCCAGCCCCTTTTCTTTGGTCAGTGGGGACAGGACAAGGGGCAATGGCTGCAAATTGGTGCACAGGAAGTTCCACACCAACCTGGGGAGGAACTTTTCCCCAGTGAGGGTGAGGGAGCCCTGGGACAGGCTGCCCAGGGGGTGTGGAGTCTCCTTCTCTGGAGAGATTCCAGCCCCATCTGGACACCGACCTGTGCAGTATGAGCTGGGGAGCTGCTTTGGCAGGGGGGTTGGACCCCAGGAGCTCTCCAGGTCCCTTCCAACCCCTACAATTCTATGATCCCTGTTGAAAATCTAACTTCTCTGGTGCTGTGTGTCAGTAATATAAAGGTTAAAGCACTACCATCAGGAAATTTAAAATGTCATTTTTATACTGGGACCCCTTTCACCTCTCCAAAATGATTAAGTAGAATGCTGAGAAGCTTTGCTGTCACCTGAAGCGCCAATCCTGACCACTCAAATGAAGCCTGACTGAAGTAGCTGTAATTTTGCTCTCAGGATGACAGCCCTATCTCTGAATCAACCCATCTATTACATTTTACCATTAAAAATTAACCTCCTTTTGTTTTGTGTGGGTTTTGGGTCTGTGGGGTTTCTAAATAAAAAGTTAAACCAACATGAGGTTCAGGTTTCACTTCACATCCTTGGGGGGATGCTTTAGCCTGCCTCTAATGCATATTTCAGTCATATCCCTGTGCATCATTCATGTCAGGCTGCACCTGCTGAGCTCATGGTGCTCCTGGGAAGCAGTAGGTAGCAGAAATATAAAGTATGGTTATTTGTTAAGCTTGTGGCTCTCTGCATCACACCTGGTATGTGAAAGCAGAACATCTGACTGACTCTCATGACTGAAGATCTCCCACATCAGGGCTGTTTATCCAGTTTTATGGAGAGCAGCCAGATGTTTAAGGTTAAAAGCTGTATTTCCACCTGCCCAAGCCTCCATCCTGGGACCTGTGCCCACTGCTCACACTGCCCAGAGCACAGTCACTCCTGAGGAGCCAGAAGTGAGGTGAGCACAGCCAGGGACACACAAGAAAGGTAATATCCATATGTTTTCAAACAAATCAGAGGCATTGAAGGTGAAGTACAGGAAATTTCCTATTAGGTGTGACATCTGACAACTTTTCTATACAGATAGGTGATGAGAAGTAAGGAGGAGTGAATGACTGTCTAAAGCCACAGAACAAAACACTGTACAGGCAGGATTAGGACACTGACTGTCCTGTTATCTGGGATTACCTTCCTCTATCAGTCTGCAGAGGCTTGCCTTTTCTGGAATCAAAGCCAACATATCACACAGCCTCACATAAACGCTGACCAGCTGTTTTACAGAGTGGGGCTTCTCCACCTTTTTTGCCCAGGTTTCTCTTTAATCAAGTGAGAATTTCTCACTCTTCCCTGCAGTTCAGAGGCTGCTCTGCACTTTCTTTACTGCTCATAGCACTTCACCAGGTATATACAGCAGGTGTAAAATCAAGAACTACTTGTGGGCTCTTCACCTGACTTCTCTGTTCCACTGATGTTGAGATCAGATCCCATGAAATGAAAATCTTCCAGTCAGTGGTTATAAGACTCAGTGTCCAGACTTCTGTATGATTCAAACATTTTGCAGCCTACTGCTGATACCTGTAACAGAGCCCTAAGGGCTTTAAACCATTAA
Source organism: Laterallus jamaicensis coturniculus (assembly GCA_022605575.1). NCBI lineage: Eukaryota > Metazoa > Chordata > Aves > Gruiformes > Rallidae > Laterallus > Laterallus jamaicensis. Next base: position 8,986,291 of record JAKCOX010000022.1, read on the forward strand.
GGAATCTACTTCTGTGTCAATTCTTTCTGGTTTCCACGAGATTATTTGCACAGACATTACAGAGTGATGATACTTGGCACACAAAACTCCATTAACAGGAGTGATGTGCTGTCTAAAATTAACTATGTGTTTGTTTTCACTTTCTATAGAACATGAGGAGTGATGCAGATGGTTGACAGCAGTGAGATTATAGTGATAGCTGTAAAATTTGATGACTGTTATCAAAAGCATCGTACAGCTTACGATAGCAAGTAGCAATAAAGAAAGAAAAGGGGTGGGGGGGAAAGAAAAAAGAAAAAGAAAAAAGGATTTCCAAGCTTACCCTTGATAGGACAGTTTGCAAAACAATTTTGTCATCCCACTTCACAGAATAGTGTTAGAAAAAGTAAGTTTCCAGCCAAACTTGAGTTTAACATGAAGCACTGATGCCCACTTACCATAAGAAATAAGTATCTTAAAAGAACACTGCTCAGGGCACTCCCTGGGCATTAGGGAGTAGTGACAGCAAGGGGTTTAAAGCCAGTTTCATACTGAAGGGTTTAATAAAAGAAGATCACTACTTCAACCTTTACAGATACTGGTTATCTGAAGTAATTACAGGACTAAGCCTGTGAAAGGAAGGACTGTGCTGTGTGCCAGGCAGGCTCAGTGACAGAGGGTGGGAGAGCAGGCAGAGCAGGCAAGCAGCACTGTGATCAGCTGTGTTCCTCTGAGACAGGCACTAAGCAACTTGGTCCAGTTTCTCTGGACTCACTGTAGAGAGATCACTGCTAGGAAATGCCACACTGCAAAGGTTATGCTGACAAAGTCAGCTGAATCCACTGCCTTTCCCAACCACCACAAGACATTGTTCCACCTCTATAGATGAAATATTAAACTGACCTGTAGGAGAATGATAAACACAACCTTCTATCACAGACCTCATTCAAACTCTCCTCTTCTTTGAGAATTACCTTTGGTCTTTACTGTGTCCAGAGCTGGGGCCCCCAACACAAGAAAGATGTAGAACTGTTGGAGAGGGGTCAGAGGAGCCACGGAGATGCTCAGAGGGCTGGAGCAGCTGCCCTACAAAGAGAGGCTGAGGGAGCTGGGCTGGGTCAGCCTGGAGAAGAGAAGGCTGTGGGGGGACCTCATTGCAGCCTGCCAGTCCCTGAAGGGAGCAGAGACACAGGAGGGGAATCAGCTTGTTAAAGGACAGACAATGGCAGGACAAGGGGGATGGATTAAAGCTGAAGGAGGGAAGGGTTAGATTGGATATTAGGGGGAAGTTCTTTGCAGAAAGAGTGGTGAGGGGCTGGAACAGGCTGCCCAGAGAGGGGGTGGGTGCCCCGTGTCTGGGGGTGTTCAAGGCCAGGTTGGATGGGGCCCTGGGCAACCTTGTGTAGCTCCAGGCCTGAGGTTGGTGTCCCTGCCTGTGGCAGGGGGGTTGGAGCTCTGTGACCCTTGGGGTCCCTTCCAACCCATGCCATTCTATGATTCTATGATTTACCAGCTGGCAGAGCTCCTGTGTTTATTTCTCTCTCTCCCTTCTGAACAGCCATGACTGGAAGTCCAGATTTTTCAGAGCTACAGTGATTTATTGAAACTGGCCCTACTTAATAAGAGCTCTGGATAGCAGGAGCTGTACTAAATGCACCAGGCAAAGCACAGAATTATCTTGGGAGATAAAATCTCCCAAGAAAATTTCCAACAAGAAGAAACAAATAGTGAAGGGTTGGCAGTTCTCAATGAGCCCTGAATCATGGGAAGATAAGAAACAGAAAACTTAGTATCTTTTACCTTATCTATTCATTAGCTGAAAAATAGGGATGAATTCAGTAGAAATCAGGACACAGGAAAGCTCTGTGCCTTGATTAGGCCTCCAGAGGATGAGGGTATAGCCAAAGCATCTGTAAGAGATGGACACTGAACCCTTAAACATTACAGAGTTTTCAAAATATCCATATGTTACACCTACTGGGATACAAGTTTTTTACACTAGGCAGACATTAATTACAATCCAGTGGGGAATGTGTTTCTCTGTGTTGGTTTTTGATTTATATTTAATCTCTATCCTACACCAAAATATGTACATATATAATTAGCTTAAAATATTTAAGAATGTTTCTTGGTATCCATTTGCAAGGAACATGGTGCTGAGCACTAAGAATGAACTGAACTGATTTACTGAGGAAGCATCAGTATTTTCAAAACCATTTACCCCATGGGGAGTATGGAATTTGGTCATTTACAGATTTCTAGAACATTGGCAAGTTTACAACATGTAAGGTATTCACCCCAAAGTTGGTCAAGTAAAATCATGTGCTGGACTTTCCTCAAACATGACCAGACTTTGTGCATAAACTCTTTCCCTTTGAAGAAATCAGAGCATGTTATTAGCTGAGATAATTTCTTAATTTAGTTAAACAGCACAGTAATATAAAAAAAGACTGGAGAAAATGCAAGCATGGATGGCTGGCTCACCAAGGAACTTCATTTCTATGAATATTTATTCCATAGAGGACACTACAGTTGTGCTTCCCCTTGTTAATGACCCTTCTTGTCATCCTGGAGAGTAAAGTTATGAGATTCAGGCTCCTCTCTTGTCATTCTACATGAAGTGGTGACACCTTTCCCAAGAGTTGATGGGACACTGGTTCCCTTCATTGGAGAAAGAATGTTCCAGGGTTTAAGATAACACAGATCAGTCCTGCATCTACAAACCCAGACAAACAATGGACTTTGTAGATGTTGGCACAGTTTGACTGGTTTTGTTTTTCTAGACAGTGCTGTGTTTAGCAGTGTAATCAGCATTAAGGGTCAGCCAAGACAGTAATTAATTCTTGTTAAGATCATGATTGCTGTTAGCAAAGGGGGGGTCAGTGAGATGCATGCAAAATGAGGATTTCAGAACCTGTTATGACAAACAGTTCAGTACCTACACACACAAGAGAAAAGGGTTCAGGTCCAACAGGTAAGATTAAAGTCAAGTGAAAACCAAAGTAAATCCATGGAACTTGGTGACATGCTCTAGTGTTGGACCTAGTAGGGTGGGACAGATGGTTGGAGTTGATCTTGAAGGTCTTTTCCAACCGAAACCATTTTATGATTACATGATACTAACTGGCTTATTATAGACATATTATTATAAATATTATATATGTATTATTATATACACATGTAATAATGTATATTATATAACACATAACTATTGCTATATATAACATATATATAATGTATACATGTTATAATACATATTTTATATATATATAAACGACAGGGTGGCCATGAGCCAGCAGTGTGCCCTGGGGCTGAGGGAGACAATGGGATCCTGGGGGCATCAGGAGGAGTGTGGGCAGCAGGTCACAGGAGGGGATCCTCCCCCTCTGCTCTGCCCTGCTCAGGCCCCACCTGGAGTGTTGTGTCCAGTGCTGGGCTCCCTGGGGTAAAAAGGACAGGGATCTCCTGGAGAGAGTCCAGAGAAGGGCTATGAAGATGATGAAGGGCCTGGAGCATCTCTCCTGTGAGGAAAGGCTGAGAGAGCTGGGGCTGTTCAGCCTGGAGAAAAGAAGTCTGAGGGGGGACCTAATCAATGGTTATCAATATCTGAAGCATGGGGTGCAGGGGGAATTGGCCAGCCCCTTTTCAGTGTCTGTGGGGACAGGACAAGGGGCAATGGCTGCAAATTGGAGCCCAGGAAGTTCCACAGCAACATGGGGAGGAACTTTTCCCCAGTGAGGGTGAGGGAGCCCTGGGACAGGCTGCCCAGGGGGTGTGGAGTCTCCTTCTCTGGAGAGATTCCAGCCCCATCTGGACACCGACCTGTGCAGTATGAGCTGGGGAGCTGCTTTGGCAGGGGGGTTGGACCCCAGGAGCTCTCCAGGGCCCTTCCTACCCCTCCGACTCTGTGATATATACCTCTATCTACAGCAATACACATCAGAATTCAGTCACTTCAATCCTGCAGTTTTACAACTCCTTCCAAGCCCGTTTGCTTTACACTGCTCTTCCTGAACAAAATACACAGAGTTCCCTTTGCAGAGTAACTCTCCAGGTCCATGGTTTATAGGCCAGTGATGCTCAAGACTGAATACAGCTCAGCACTGCTTTATTCCTCCTCCACTCTTTGCCGTTTGTATCTGGAACACAAGGACTGTTATGGTATTGGTGCAAGACTGGATGAAGCTGTGAACCACACAAGGGTGTGGTTGTTTTCCTACCCTAAATTTAATTTAAACTTGAAACACGATGGGAGGTCTTTCCTCTTCATTTGTAAATGGCTTTAAAATATGGAATGGCCTATTTGGAGTAATGACTTTTTACAAAGTAAGGAAAAATCTGTGGTGAGGAAGCCTGAGACTTGAACAGATTGCTGTTAGATAGTCCCACAAGGAATCTGCTTCAGTCCTGAGCACTGGAAGCTCTTTTCAAGGCCAGGTTTTGGTTAGCCCTGCAGCTGAAACTCTGAAGGGGTTTGCTCTAAACGCTGCAGATCTTCACCTTAGCATGACAGGGTGACAAACAGGCCAAGAAGCTGTTAATCTGTTCTTCTTTCCTGAATCTTTTCCATTTCACCCACAAAAAAGGTCTTTTTCCTTGCCCTGACAGTGGCCTGTTGGCACATGCTCTTATTCCACATCTGCCACATACACAATCATAGAATCCCAGACTGGCCTGGGTTGGAAGGGACCCCAAGGATCATAAAGCTCCAACCCCCTGTCACAGGCAGGGACACCAACCTCAGGCCTGGAGCTACACAAGGTTGCCCAGGGCCCCATCCAACCTGGCCTTGAACACCCCCAGGGATGGGGCACCCACCCTCTCTCTGGGCAGCCTGTTCCAGCCCCTCACCACTCTCTCTGTAGAGAACTTCCCCCTAATATCCAATCTAACCCTTCCCTCCTTCAGCTTCACTCCACCCCCCTTGTCCTGCCATTGTCTGTCCTTTAACAAGCTGATTCCCCTCCTGTTCCTCTGCTCCCTTCAGGGACTGGCAGGCTGCAATGAGGTCCCCCCACAGCCTTCTCTTCTCCAGGCTGACCCAGCCCAGCTCCCTCAGTGCTATTCAGTGGTCTTGGGAGGAGAGTTTGTGTCACCTTCTGATACTAGATCTTCTTCTGGGTGGTGGTGGTGGTGAGCTTTGCATTTAGAGATAAAGCCATGAGAATAAAATGATGTGAAAATTGAGGGAACCACACACACCACGATATGAATCTCTCTGAAAGAGTTTCTTTTTTTAAGAATAGACTTATTCTCTCTTACTCCCCCCTGAATTCACCCACACAGACTGTATTAAAAGCACAAGCCTGCATATATTATCAGTATTCTACATTTCTTCTTAATCCTATTAGTAATTATCACCATTTCTCCAATTAATACTATCAGGAAACTCTTCTGTGAAAAATCTCTTAAGTCACAGACATAGCCAGCAGCCATTTCATACACTGCAGTTTGGAAAACATACTGTCCTAATCTAAACCACATCCTCTTTACTCAGTGAAAGGTATTATGCAATTAAAAGCATCACTTTTCTCTTCCTCACACACCTATTTTCAAGCTTTGACTTTATTCCAGAGATTCAGTTCTTCAACACTGTCCATAAGCCATTTAATCTTAGTCCTACCAGACAGGAGGCTGCAGCATGAAGGGAAGTACAAGACTCCTTTCAACTGGCAATATTCTTTGCCTTCAGTTCTGCATACTGCATTAAGAATTACAATGTTGGACCAAGGGAGGCTCCTGCCCTGCCTTGAGGCTGCTGAGGTCAGGATCAGAAGGATGCTGTGAGGAATTTCAGCAGGACAGACTGGAAACAGACTGTTTAGCTGTTATTGTAGGCCATCCCTTTAAGATTCCCTTATTATTTAGTAAATCAGTTTATATGCCTAATATATGTGTGTGTTATACACATAATATCTACACATATTTATTATTTGGAATAGTGAAGAGTCTCATCCTTAAAGACCTTTCAAATAGAACAGCTTTATATTCCTCAGGGCCCTTAGGAAATCATTAGGGTTTAACCTGTGGCTCTTCCAGCTTCACCCTCAGCCTGACACGAAGGCAGCACAGCACTTTGCCAACTGACAAGCCCCCAGTAATGAGAACTCCAGAAAAAAGGGCCCTGAAGCCTAAACTAATTCTTACAAAGGAGGTGTAAGTCTTCAGGTCGTGGCTGGGAGGATCACTACCACACTTCTGTGGCTGTTCTGGTCCAGTTCCTCTGGCACAATCACCCACACAGCGTTTAGAGAGCAGTCTTCCTCTTCCCCCAGTGCCAGGCAAGCACAGAGGGCCAGCAGGCAGCACAGGAGAGGTTTGGGATTAATTCTCAGTACAATGCCATGGGTACTCTTGCAAATCACTACAAAAAACATACAAAACCACTGCAATTTTGACCAACTTTGATTTCAATGTAGCAGTTAACTACTGTAAAGAATCCAATTCAATGCTAAATGGATAAATCCATCAAAATATCACAATTGTGTGATAGTCCTTTAGCAATACAAAATGTGTTTTCCTTTTTTGCTGCTGTTGGTAGGAACAGCATGGCTTTAGACACTGTAAAAGTCAATGAATGAGACCTTGTAACTGTAAATAAACACTATCTAAAAAGACAAGTTTGAGGGAAAAAGATATAGAAAGATGGAATTAGCTGAATTTTCTTTGGGAAGTAATTTATTCTGCAGAAAATCTGATTCTGATCAGTATCACTGAATCTCAGAGTTGTAGGGGTTGGAAGGGCCCTGGAGAGCTCCTGGGGTCCAACCCCCCTGCCAAAGCAGCTCCCCAGCTCATACTGCACAGGTTGGTGTCCAGATGGGGCTGGAATCTGTGAGGATCCTGGGTCAGGCGAACTGAAGACAATCCACCCCAGAGCAAGATAGGTGGGACAGTCTCCAGTGAGAAAAGAGCAGATGTGGCCTTAAATACCTTGAAGGTATTTAAAAGAAGGACTTAGAAAATTTCCATGAAGAAATTAAAAAATCAAACCTACTTCTGCTGATTTTTGCTCCCACAGCTGCTCTGCAAAATGCTTTCACATAGTCTGAAAGAGAAACCAGGAATGTTCTGGTCTGTGTATTTGCCACTAGACTGTCCCAGTTTTTCTCAAGTCCTTCTCTCTTCATGAATGCTTCTTTTCTATTTAAACCACAGGCTTCTATGCTTCATCTGACCTAAATGGAAGCATGACAGCCATTTTTTAACCTTGATTTCTTTGTATTATCTTGATTTTATCTTGATTTTTGAAATCTTGATAGTCTCCTGGCAAGCACCAGAAGCAATGACATCATAGTAGGAGGTGGCATCTATTCTGAGGAGCCCAGAGGCAGCAAAAATACTCCCAGGAACACACAAATAGTTCCTATTACATTTTACTCCTTGGCAAAGGAATACTAGATTATATAAAAGGTGATAGAAATAGCTAGCACAGATATATGCAAATGACTTTAATGGCAATGGTAGTACCTCATCTCTCTGGTTCATGGCTACAAACAGGAAACCTGTGTTCTAGGTAGGTCAGATCTGTCAGCTTCTTAATCTGAGTTCACTCAAGATGTCCCAGTGGATGAGAAACTCCCCATGAGCAGCAGTGGCTCTGGCAGCTCCCAAGGCCAATGGGATCCTGGGCTCCATCAGCAGAGGGGTGGCAGCAGGGACAGGGAGGGGATTGTCCCTCTCTGCTCTGCCCTGGGAGGCCCCAGCTGGATCCTGTGTCCAGAGCTGGGGCCCAACACAAGGAAGATGTGGGGCTGTTGGAGAGGGGTCAGAGGAGCCACAGAGATGCTCAGAGGGCTGGAGCAGCTGCCCTACAAAGAGAGGCTGAGGGAGCTGGGCTTGTTCAGCCTGGAGAAGAGAAGGCTGTGGGGGGACCTCATTGCAGCCTGCCAGTCCCTGAAGGGAGCAGAGACACAGGAGGGGAATCAGCTTGTTAAAGGACAGACAATGGCAGGACAAGGGGGATGGATTAAAGCTGGAGGAGGGAAGGGTTAGATTGGATATTAGGGGGAAGTTCTTTGCAGAGAGAGTGGTGAGGGGCTGGAACAGGCTGCCCAGAGAGGGGGTGGGTGCCCCGTGTCTGGGGGTGTTCAAGGCCAGGTTGGCTGGGGCCCTGGGCAACCTTGTGTAGCTCCAGGCCTGAGGTTGGCTGCCCTGCCTGTGACAGGGGGTTGGAGCTTTTATGATCCTTGGGGTCCCTTCCAACCCTTGCCATTCTATGATTCTGTGATTCTATGTACTCATCTAGACTCCAGGCACCAAGTGTGGCAGAGGAGGGAGCCACATTCCTTGTGAATTCAGTCTGAGCTGCCAAAGTCTGGCAAATAATTCAGGGAGGAGAGTTGTGGTGGAGGAGAAGAGAAAATAAGCCCATGTGGAATCCTGAAATTCAGCTGGAAATGCACCATAGGGGTGTTGCACTGCCAAACCTGCCACCATAGGAAGAAAGGACTCTTTCCTGCATGGAACATGATAATTCTTCATATTCAAGGAAACAGATAGCCTGGGTGTGCTGAAAAAAAGGCCAGCACTGAGATTTTCCAGATTCCCTGAGACATGTCAAGTGGAGGGCATCCCTACAGCACAAACATTGTCCAGCAAGAAGAGAGAAGAAAGGGACCTGGACACAGAGGAAGGCTGTGGGCAAGAGGAATGGCAAGGAGCTGGCTAGGAACACAGAAGATTCAATACAACTGCAATGCAATGACCAAAGCTTTCTGTGCTTCCTTGATCCTGGTGAAGCCGTTTTTAGTTCAGCTGCTCTTTATAAGAACAGGAAAGCAGCAGCACATTTAAACCAGCATGAAGGGAGCTGGATTAGGGAATGAAGAACACTGAAGCATCATCCTCAGGATGATCATACCAGCAAGAGGCAGGCAAACAAAAATGCTTTACAGCTACACAGGATCACATGAAAGGAAATAGTAACCAGTATGGAGATGGGGAGAGCTTTGTGAGGGGTCTAGCAGTAACCCTCTACAGAAGGGCTGCATGTTAAGCCCCTAAAGAATAAATTCTACCCATGCAAAACCATGTATCACTGGAGCAAGGGTTTGACAAAGGGGAATATAAAAAGCCTGTCCACTCTGAGCAAAAAAGAAACACACTTTTAGAGTCCTCTGGCATTTGAGTGTATGTACATCTGACTGCAGGACACAGCTCTGATTCCACTGTCCCCTGTACCATTGGTTATTGCTGATATTTGGTCACTTCTGCCAAGAACTGCAAACCTTTCAGCTCTGCCTGGAATGGAAGTGATCTCCACCTCTGGAGTTTGAAGGTCAGAAGTTCATTCCTCATGCTACTTCACTGTAATCATCATTCTGGCCTAAAGACAGATTAAAAAAGGGCACCTGGGAGATGTACACTTGACCATATAATTCCACTGAAAGAGACCTTAGTGAGCATTTATTATTATTATTATCAGCAGCAATGAATGAGAAATAGCTCTCCTGTCCCCAGAAATGTGATGATTACTGGAAAACCCCATTTGTACTGGTACATGCATGACTTCCAGGTTTTTTATCATACATAAAACAAAAGACACACACTTGGCTTACACCAGGCACAAGACACCCTCAGTCTGTGTATCTTATATTCTAAGCCAGTACAGTGGCCACCAGCCAATGGACTGTACTGGTGTTGCACCTGGGAGTGATTCAGGCATTCCTTCTTTGGCTTGCAACAATCTTCCTGATTCAGGCTTCAGCAAAATAAGGTTTTTTCTCATTAAACAAGTCACTTTTGATGGCCTAGTGTTTTGCCACAGAAATGACTAAGTGAAAAGATCTCTAATTGTTGTTTGTTTGGGGGTTTTTTAGTGGACCTGCAGGCACCAACAGCTCTTCTCTGCAAGAACATCAGCTCAAAAGGCCTGAGTGTAAGAAAGCTTATTAGATTTAAGATCTTCTCTTGACTATTTAAAATTGATTTGAATATGGAAAGTTTAGGTTAGATGAAGTATCAGTTACATAAATTCACTGTTCCCTCCCTTACAGGCACTAAGCATTCCTCCTAAAATACATAGAAGTTCATGCAAATTGCATACTTACTATACAGTTACAATTAACATACCAACACAAAAGATAAAGCTAAACCCCAGGTATTTGTTGAAAATAAATTACAGCCTTGAGCAAACAAAGTCTTACAAATATGTTTTGCAGGTTTCTCCTTGGAACAGACAACAGTAAAGTGAATCATCTGACTCACTGGAAGGAAGGCTAAGATTTTGTAAAACATCAATATTTCATGTCCTCCCTTAGATAACTCTACCTCCTGTAGACAGAAGTGACTGGCTGTGATGTAACCTTCAGAAAGAAAAAATCTTAAAATCTAACTGGGTTTTAAACCAGTAACATAAGAAAGTTAAGCATGTGCTAAGAGCAATGGGAGAGTGTTGGCCATCAATCCTGCTGGTGTCAGGCCTGTTGTTTTGAGGTTAAAGGCATGGCTACAGTTTTCTCTCCAGTGACTGAGTCTACACCAGCAGGTCATTAGTGAGCAGGATTTAATGGGCTCCCAAACTACATCTTGTCTTCTTGAAGTAGAATGCATCATTTGACTGCAAATCCAGACTGCTGAAAAATAGCTGTGTTTCATCTGAGATAACAGGCTGAAAAGAGATCCCATAATCAGGAAAACAAGAGTTGAGAGAGTTCTCTTCATAACGATGCAAATCAAGAAATAAATGTGGTCCTGTGTTACAATTACACTTCCAGTGCAGAAAGTTTGTATTACAACCTATTGTTAAACAATTTCTATACAAAAGAGCAAAAGACAATCATCCTTCCAACTCTGCTCATTCCTTCAGGCTCATTAAAGACATTCTGAGACAAAACACAGTCTTTGATCTCAGGCATTGTTACAAGGCAATCTGCATGTTTCAAATGAGACATATTCATTCCTGAAGAAACAAAGCCTCTGTGCCAGTAAGAAATCAGTCCCTGAAATTCAGAAGTCCTGAACTGCTTACCTTTTTATGAGCAGGTCAAATTTTTGTAAGTAGTTTCTCAAAGCAACTCAGCCATTCCATGTTAACTGTTGTGCTGCAATAAACAGCTGCAAAACTTGCTGATTTCTTTCCCCACTTGGTGTGCATGCTGAACTCCAGAAGAAATCCCATGCAGGAAAAATAGAAAGGGAAAAAAAACCAACCCCCAAACCCACAGGAGAAGTGCCTCAGCCCTTGAGCAAAGCACCACCAAAAAAAAGTTTAAGGGGGATACAGAAAGAAAATCCAGAGAGAGCTAAAAGTTTGGGGAGGGAACAGGAGAAGCAAGCTTGCTCCCCTTGCCTGTAGTCCTGGCTAAAGGTGCCTCTCCAAGCAAAATTCACTGAGGCTCCCAGCTCCTCGGAGCAGATGGTATTCACACATTATTCCCGAACAGCAGCATTCCCATGGCCAATCAGGAGGCAGCACTCAAAAGCCAAGCGCTTCCCAGACTCCGTTACAGTTTTCAATAGCTCCAGCACAAGATGAATGACTCAGAAAATGAATAAGCAGGGAAAACAGAACCCGCCTCCCTGCGAGTCAGAGGCGCAGGAGGCAGCTCAGCCACCCTGCGTGTGCCGAGCGCGGCTCTCCAGGGCAGTGCACCTGCTTTCCCCCCTGAACCCCCAATGCTGACACCATCTTCCTTATCTTTAATTTCTGTGACCGACTTCAGCTTGGGTTGGAAGTCACAAGAAGAGTGAAATCTTTGCTTTTTTAATGTTTTTTTCAGCCCTAAAACCAACAATCTTATGTAAGGGTCACAAAAAGGATGAACTGGATGTGTGCTAACTCAGCAAAACTCCTCGTGCCATCTCCTGCTGAACACACAGAGAAGTATTTCTGAGATTAAAGGCTAACTTTACACATCCTGTTGCCAATGATACAGAATCACAGCATCACAGAGTTGGAGGGGTTGGAAGGGACCTGGAGAGCTCCTGGGGTCCAACCCCCTGCAAAGCAGCTCCCCAGCTCATACTGCACAGGTCGGTGTCCAGATGGGGCTGGAATCTCTCCAGAGAAGGAGACTCCACACCCCCTGGGCAGCCTGTCCCAGGGCTCCCTCACCCTCACTGGGGAAAAGTTCCTCCCCAGGTTGCTGTGGAACTTCCTGTGCTCCAATTTGCAGCCATTGCCCCTTGTCCTGTCCCCACAGACACTGAAAAGGGGTTGGCTGATTCCCCCTGAATCCCCTGCTTCAGATAATTATAGACTTTAATTAGGTCCCCCCTCAGTCTTCTCTTCTCAAGGCTGAAGAGTCCCAACTTACTCTGCCTATCCTCACAGGGGAGATGCTCCAGGCCCCTAGTCATCTTTGTAGCCCTTCTCTGGACTCTCTCCAGGAGATCCCTGTCCTTTTTAAACCAGGGAGCCCAGCACTGGACACAACACTCCAGCTGGGGCCTGAGCAGGGCAGAGCAGAGGGGGAGGATCCCCTCCTTCAACCTGCTGCCCACACTCCTCCTGATGCCCCCCAGGATCCCATTGGCTTTCTTAGCCACCAGAAAGAAGAAAGGTGCCTCTCCTGAACAGATATTGCTACATCCTCTGGTTTTGTCTAGACTTTACCAGGAAACATTAAATCACAATAAAACAAAAATACAGCTAAGAAGCAACTGAATTACCAACTGCCAACTCTGAGGTGAAGTACCACCCCAAAGCTGGCCAAACAGAACCAGTCAACTCCTGCCAACTGCTCTGCTTAGCTTGTAGACCCTTGCAACTGTCTCATCCAGACAGTGCTTCTAAATACAACTCAGCTCCATTCCTGCCTTTCTCTGACAGCTGCATCTGAGCAGTAGAAGGGTGTTCTGCTAAACAAAGCAAGTTACTCACACAAACAGTTGCATAGCACCAGCAGGTCTCTCCTGGGAACACAGTAGTGCACTTGTGAGCTTTCCAAAACATACTGGAATTGTCTTTAGTTTTGTAACAGAAAGGACTGCAAGGAGGTAACACTGTGTTTAAGGTTCTTCCAGCAGCTCTGGCTGCAGTCTGTGTACAATGTTTTTATTGCTGCCACTCAGAAATTAACTCTGAGTTAGCTGAAAACACTCTGCAGCCTGACAAGTGGAATCCCTTAAATCAGTAAAAGTATTTGGGGTGAGAAGCATTCTCCCAGGTCCCCCTGGACATTTGCAGATCCTTGTCTATGGCTGTAAATTGATCCTTTGCATTCCTGTCTGACACATGAACTGTGAAAAACTCTTCAGGGATACTCCCTGTGCCACAAGTAATGCTCTAATGGCATTTCTGCAGCACCAGTTGCAGAGACAATAAAATATCAGGAACTCTGGTCTAACTTTTACTATTTTAAGTGGATTTTTTTCTCTACTCTGGAACAAGTAAGAGAAGTCTGTTAGCATTTTACTTCCCTACTTTCCAAACACCAAGCATCAGGATTCCACTGGCTTAGATTAACAACTGGACCTAAGGTCAATGTGCTAGAGAAACCGTGCCATGCCCACCCATGGGTTACACAAACAAACCCACTCAGGCAGGCACAGGACAAAGAACAATGTCCTGTGTTATCACATCTGCCACAGCTTCCCAGCTACACCTAGAGGAATACTTAAAGGTGTAAAACACAACTTGGAGCATATCTAGACTGGGTAAGAGAACGAATAGTCCTTGAAATCTCATTTTGGCAGGCATTTTCTGATCACTGCACTAAGCTCTGCAGCAGCCAAAATCATAGACTCCTGACTCACTTAGCAAGGCATCTGGTAGGCCTCCCAGCCCGTATCTGCTGTAGCAATGCCTTGCAATTAAATCTTTTACATGTGCTAGTTCCTTGGAGATGCTCAGAGGGGAAGCACATCTGAATGTAAACATTATTACCATAATGCTCTCACTGGCATGAGAACCACATGTATGCACTGAGAGACCTCCTGGCAAACACCCTAATCAGGCATTAAAAAGAATATTAGAGCAGAGTGGCTAAAGGTAAGCAGTGATTTATTCCTTATATCCCCTGTGTACAGTACATTTGTCAGGTGGGGATGGAAAGCATGGGCGGTTGTCAATCTTTCTGGGCATCCCCAGAAGAGGCTGCTGTCCCATTGGTTAGCAGCACTTCTCAGTGCCTGTATATAACCCAATAACTTTTGAGTGAAGGTCTCAGAAAAATCCACTTAATCAACCCTTTGACAATATGTGGGTCTCGGCTCTGTAAGGACCAGCAATTCCCTGCAGCCTCTCCAGCTCCTGGTATCTACCACTAGAACCTTCTGCATTTAAATGCTTTTGATCTATAAATACCTTGAACTGTCAGATGTATGCTTTTAATTCCTCATCATGTCTACTCTCTTGAAATCCCTTGTCCCATATCTTGCAAATCCGACACATGAAGGAACTGTAACAAGCCTCTTGTCTCCACTATCCCTGCAGCATTCCAAGGACTCCTCCTGTGCAGCATCCTCACTCCTCCAATAAATCTTACTACAATTAACAAGTACTTTCAGATACCAAGTCCTGAACAGATTTCAGCAATCAGAGAAGAAAGAACAGATTCCAGGAGCACACTCTCCCTTCCATGAATTCACTTCTCCAGTGGTAAGCTGCTGGTGCTGAAAAGTTGCAGAAATTGATGCTGCCACTTAGAGAGAGAACAGGGAGGTGTCCCCACAATGCTGTGCTCTGAAGTTCCCCTTTTTAGAAACAAACGAAAAGAAGCCTTGAACATGCTTGACTAAGAAAGGACCCTTTTCCTTATTTCCAAAGAACTAAGGCAGTCATTTGACTGTTCCCAGCACCTCCAGGTATGGATTTGTTAGTCTACTCATCCAATGCTCCTTCACGGTTTCATGTAGATGGTTCTCCCTAGTTGCATGCTCATTCATGGAGTGGCTCTTCCCCCTTCTCCAAAATTTCAGCAGGGAGGGAAAGGAAGAGTCTGCATGGATGGTTGTTCATAATTCATTTCCAAAGTTGGAAATTGCAGAACACATTCTGCAAATCATTACATAATCATCTTCTTAATCCTTGCTCTCCCATTCCCCCCTGGAGCTTTCTGCCTTTGTGATACCATTGGGCATTTTATTAAACCTCTATTGGATCTTTCCATTTCACTGCTTAGTGTAAATAATAATGAAGTTACCAGATACCACTTGTATCTATTTTTAAATCTTCCTCCTTGTTGCCAAAGAGTTTTGGTGAGAAGAGAGAAACCCAGTTACACCTGCCCACCTACTTTAAACACTGTGACAATCGCTCTACTTGCCACAGGGTCACTGACAATCCAGACAGATTATTTACCATCCTTTGCAAACAATCATTGTTGCACATACCTGGATCATTTCTTTGGATTCAGTCCAGTATTGATCATGTAACTTGTAGGAATCTCAGAAAATAATGTGGAACAGTGGCCTCATGTTACTTATGGGGAGAATCTGTCTCTATTTCAGATGTTTGCCAATAAATAATGCCCTCAGGTAGGATATTTTATTTGATTTTGTCACCAGTATATCTCCTGTGCAGATATCCCACTCTGGTTTTGCTCACCAAGATTTAGAACTTTTTTTTCCCCCCAGAAAAAAAAACCAAAAAACTTATGAGCTGCTTCAGACCTTTCCTTTCAGCACAACACATCTTACCTATAAATTTTTGTTAGTACCTGAATACAGTGGAGATAAAATGAAAGAAAACTACAGCAAAATCTAAACCCAGGGGTTGCCACACAAAACCTGCCTGCCACTTTTATGCACAATTCATCAGGAATTCAGACTGCATTTATCTCCTCTAGGTATTACACTGCCATTTGTCCTTTCCTTTTCAATTTCTCCTGCCATCAAGCACATGTTTCTTTACCTCTTTTGTCAGAAGCCATCAGATAGACAAGTAAGAACTGCACTGAAGAAAAGAATGAAGCCTGTCTGAACACCCTGTAGTCCTCTTCTTGCTCAGCCTTGAAAACTGAATTTCACTAAACAGTCTGATTCTTAAAAGCAGTTTACAAGGGAGACCTTGCTTTTCTAATGGACTATCAGGAAATAACACTTTGTTAAATAATCTGGTCACTCACAGATGTCTGAGATAAATATTTGCAGTGCTAAGATATATTTTATTTTCTTTCATGTTTTTAACCCAAAAAGTTCTTCACAATCAATGTAAATGATGGTGGAGGAAAGCAGATAAAGAACAACTAATTGTTAAGGGTCTCTGCCACAGGCAAAGGACTATTTAATCACCTAATGATGGTTTAGTATGTTTAATTGCCAATATAATCATTACCTTTTTTCTTCAGCCCTGTAGACAACCATGGGAAATTAACTTTTAAAACCTTCTACCACCCAAACTCATTACTTTCACACACACCAAGTTTTCAGAACATCACTTGAAGAACCAAAAAACCAAGAGCAAAGTTCCAGCCTGGCTAGTGGACACATAATTCACCCAGCTGAATATGTATGTCAGAGACTGGAAGAAAATTGCTATAATTCTTAGAATCACAGAATCATTTAGGTTAGAAAACACCTTTAAGATCATTTGGTCCAACTGTTAACCTAACCTGCCACATCCACCATGTCCCTATGGCCACATCTACATGGCTTTTTAAAAATAATGAATATAGTATAATTATGCATTATTATTAATTATTGTGTCAGGGTTTTTTTTTAGGGTAATTTTATTATTAAAACCCAGTGGTTTCATTTCATTTCTTTGTGGTACAAGATTTCTATCTGTGATTCACACTCATTGTGTAGAGAGAATGATTCCACTAACTCCAGTTGGGGGGGGTTGGTCAATAAGGCTGTTCCAAAGGTCCACTAAAAATACTCTGCCCTTCAAAGATTAACAACTAATTCACAAAGAAGTATTGCCAGGATGCACAAGAGAATAAACTCAGAGGTTCATTACAGTTACATGAACTGTATCAGGAAACTGTAACACAGGAAACAGAGTGAAACCCCAGTTGGAGTTTCCACACCAATCTGGTGTCTTACCAACTTGGCTCACAAAAAGCTGCTGAGTTGCCTTTTATTCTTGTAGCTGCAAGTGGCTATAGTGCAAAAGAAAAATCTGCAGCTCTGATATGTCATCCCTCTGCAACGGGTAATTTAGGGTTATGGTTTCAGAATCAGCACATTCTTCAGCACTTTTCTTCCAAGAATTTTTTTTTTTTTTGGTGAAAAGACTCAAGTAAAGCCATGCCTGTACATTAAACAGAACACATCAGAGAGTCCCAACTGTGAGCCATCATAAAATGACAATAATGTTTCTTTGCATTCCTGTATTTCAGAGAATGGAAAGAAAATATTGCAGGAGGGAGAGGGGGTGCTTTAATTATTTTTAAAATCCTTAGAAGAACCTGCAGCTTTATGTGAGCTTTTGTCCTAGGTACACATGGAGAAAAGTTTTGACTATGTCAAAATGGGTAGCAACCTACCAGGCTTGTGTTTAGAGCAGTGGAAGCACCACAGCTCAGTGGAGAATCAGACAGAAAAATCCAATAACTGGTTCACCCACAGGTTATGATTTCATTCCAGGGTCTGTTACATCAGGGCAACTAACAGAGCTTAAATCTCATTTCAGGCCCCCAAATAAGTGAGTGGTCCTTCTCTGTTCCAGTGACAAGCAATAATAAATCTAGGAGGTATCTCTGTGACAAGGTGGGAACCTAATTTGATTAGGAAAAGAAACTGTGCTGAAAAATGAGCCCCACGGCTTCTCAGTCATGAATATTCCTCTCCCATCCTTCCAGCTGATTTCACACGTCTCTGTAAGCAAATGATAGGGCTGCACAAGGCAAAAAGAGCAACTCTGAAGTATGTTGTTGCCACATATTCTTCAGAACAGCCTTTACTGTCATTAATGATCTATTGATTGGGCTGGCAATAAGCAACTAAGAATGAACTGAGGCTGACTGTTAAGGTAGATGGGTAACCGGTGTGGACTATCAGGCAGAGGAAAAATTAAATAACAGTTCTCATTCAGAAAAAGGAATTTGTTTGGCATTCTTGAAGATAAAAAGGCACTTCCACAGTGCCTTTCAAGTAACTTCAGGTTATGGGCATTTCCCAAGGCATTAATATTTGTCATGTGAGCACCACAGTCAGATAAACACAATAGTCACCAGCGTGTCCGTGGCAGTTCACTAGCTGTTTGGTAATAAAAAGGGACAAAGAGGCTGCTTCAAGAATGACAAGAAAACATTCTCAAAGGAGAAGGTCTTTCTCAACAGCACTCTGCTGGCAGACTTTTGAGAACTTTCTATTTACTGCATTCATGCAAAATAATGCCTGGTGTGTCATAAAAGATTAATCCCTCAGTCCTGTGTGTTGCTCCAGCAGCTCAATGCTTAAGCAACTGCTTTCCAGATCAAGAAGTGGTTCAACCTGCTTGTTTTATAGTGAGACAGTTTAAATCAAAGTAATTAAAAACCTCTAAAAGGAAGATGGGGACTTTATATGGTTAGGAAGGGGAACTACTGAAGGTTCTTCTAGGATACCTGGTACCATGAGTGCTTCCTTAGCTCTCATTTCCCAGTTTGAGAACACTTCCAGTGTCTGCCTGCTTATTCACATATTTTGTAGGAAAACATTTTCTCACAATGTGATAGAATTTACTTTGCCTGTGTGTAAGGAGAAAAATGAGAAACCTGTGTATCCAAAAATATGTCTTCTAAATTTAGTGAGCATTTTAACCTATCTGAGAAACCAAAATGCCCACAGAATCAGATACTCTCTCTGAGACTCCTAAAGTCCAGATTCTAATGTTGGGAAAGCCAAGAATACCTGCTTCTATGTTTGTTAACATCAATCCAAACTATGCATGCACTTCCCTGATAATCCCAAAACTTCCTCCTGAAAATGAAGAAAGTAAGATTTAATTCTGTGCCCTCATGGTCTAAGAGGAGGTGTAAGACATAAGAGGTCGATGCTGTTCTTCTAGGCAAAAATTAATATAATTACAAATGAAAGAGACTGGGAAAATGAAATTAAAAGTGTGATTCTCCCCTCTTAATCCCTGAATGTAAATATTACCATTTGAATCAACACTGAAATCTGTCCTTGATTATTTTATATAGCTCAGCTTCAGCGTGGCACAGAGCCCAAAGTAAAGCAGTGCTGCCCACTTCTATCTGCCCAGTCAACTGTTCACATAGTTTAAATGTTACTTCATTCCCTTAACCACATTCCTTCCACACAGCTTTAGGTCGACTGGGATATGAACACGGCAGCTCTGTGGTACTCAAAGCTCTAGGTTATCAGCAGAGATTATGGGGTGGGAAATACAGAACCAGTTCTTGAACAGCACCAGCTTAGAGAGCAGAATACTTTATGGATTTCAAACTGTACCCAGAACAGTACCAAATACATATTAATGACTCCAGAATCAATTTGTTCTAAAAATCACTGTCTTAAATTGCTCCCATGAATGTGAAGAATTTGTTGTCCTCAATGCAGTCGATCCGTTCTCCTAACAGAGAAACAAGTCTCACAATCACAAACAACTTTTTACCCCAATTTATGCCTTTTTTCCATGCTTTCCAGTAGACTAGATACCAGAACATCAGCATGTGGAATGCTGTAAATCCAGGGAATAGCTGCAGTTTTAACCATGGACTTTAATTCCAGGGTGAATTTATGTGGTCCCCAGCTAAATATATCCTTCTAAGTAAATTACTCATGCAACTGCCTGTAGGAAAGCTTTCTGCAGATAAAGAAACTGTTTCCAAAAGCTCCCTTTGACAGCACATACGGCATAAAGTTACAGTCTTTTCTCACTGGCAAAAAAGACCCCCCAAACTGAATATTGTAGAATGCATAGGTTCCTCTCCTCTCTGCAAAGACTGTCCAGGAGAGAGGTTAATTCTGCCTGGTCACTGCTCCTTGCAGTACACTCTGTGTATCCATCTACTCTGTTTATCTCCAAACCCTGCAAGCAGAGTGATCTCTTAAATAATGTGAAGCATATTACCACATTCATTCCTACTTATCCATGCAGAAGACAGGAAAAACACATGCCTAACCCTGAGCCTTTCACAGGACGTGTCACTCAGACACTCTCACTATCCTTTTTTTCCCTCTCTTTTCTATGTTTTCTACTTCTTACCATTGGAGTTGTCCTGGTCCAAAGGATTATCTGGTTCCATTACTTCAAATAAAAGCATCCAACATGCAGTTCTCCATGCAGCAGAGGCATAAAAACACAGCAGTTGCCTAAGCTGATTCACCTGATTTATGAATTAGTGCTGCATCCATAAGAGGCTGTGTTTCTTCTTTTGTATTACATCTGGCTCCTTTTCCAACTAGATGGCTGGGTATTACAGCATGCAGGCCTTTTTCCAGCATCCTTTTAATGCATTATATTTAAAGTAGCAGCAACCTTTTTCTCCCATCCCCCAGACTAAGTTACAGCAGTAACTAGGCTGAGCTGGCAGAGAGCGGAGCTCATTCAGAACAGGACCTGCGAGCGTTCTCCGATCCGTGTTGCTGCATAAAGAGGATGATTGATACAATAAAAAGTAAGCCCAGTTTGACACAGCACTGCAGAAAATAGCACCAAAACCAGCAAAGGTCTTGAGGGTTTGGGGAATGCCTTGCTGAAGCCACCAGCACGCACCCCCTCGCACACAAACACGAATTATGTCCTGTTCCCTCCTCCTCCTCCTCCTCCCCCCCCCAATCTTTTATAACCCTGGATCTCCTCCAGCAATAGTCTGTTCCTGTACTCAGTTTATAATAAACTCTGCCATTCCCTTGTGTCCCTAGGGCTGTCTTGGAAAGGAAAGAGGCTGTTTGCAGAATGAATAGACCAGCCGGTGCCTACCGGGGAGGCCACTCAGTGACTCGGTGCTGGGCAGTTGTAACTTGCTGCAGCAACAGCCTTGGCTGGAGATCTCGTCCTACATCCACCTCCCCTGGCAAGCCAGGAGCTGCTGCTAAGTTTACAAACCTTCTGTAAGTGAGCTGGGGGGGCAAGCACCAGCTTTTCTAGAATCATATGGCAAATTCTATCAGTCCAGCCACTGCAGAGTCCCTGGACAGAGACAGCATTTGCTGACAGATCATGTACTGGAAGTCAGGTCACCTTCATTCTGCTACTGGGTCTGCCAATAACTCCCTGAGACCTCAACTAATTTGTCACTCTTTATTGTGCCTCAGTGTTCCATGATCTTGCCAATGACATTTGTCTTACCACACAGGTATACAGCTGGAACCTCCCAGCTTTGCATGCTCTGAACTTCTTGGATAAATGATGTGGTCCATGGACTAAAGAGGAAGAAGACCCTTTCTCATCCAGCTGAGGAATGAAGAATTTTATTTCCTCTGAAGACATCTCCACATACAACAGAAAAAGATACCAGTGTGCAACTGTAACCTGAGATGTTTAAATTAGATATTAGGGGGAAGCTCTTTACAGAGAGAGTGGTGAGGGGCTGGAACAGGCTGCCCAGAGAGGGGGTGGGTGCCCCGTGTCTGGGGGTGTTCAAGGCCAGGTTGGATGGGGCCCTGGGCAACCTTGTGTAGCTCCAGGCCTGGAGACTGGTGTCCCTGCCTGTGGCAGGGGGTTGGAACTCTGTGAATCCTTGGGGTCCCTTCCAACCCAGACCAGTCTGTGATTCTATGTGTCTCTGAAAGGTAAATCCATATTCCTGCTACAGCAATCCTGAAACCATTCTCCAAATCCAGACTTAAAGGATGTTTTTTTTCTCTGAGCCCACCATTCAAACTCTTTAATACTCAAGCTAACACTTGAAAGCCTATCTTGTTTAAACCAGAATACTTTTGTCTAAATCTAAGGCCAGGCTCACTCTAGACACCTCCAAGAGCTTTAGTGCATTTTGGGTTTGTCATGGCTGACGACACAGGATTCTGAGGTAGGCAGGGGTTTCTATTTCGGGGCTCCTGGGTAATGCTTCTGCCTTACGAGCTCAGTCTTTACAGAGTCATGTAACTAGTGCTTTAGAGCTGCCTATTCACGCCTGGTGCTACAGGCTGTAGGCGGACAAATGAATGGCTGGCTGAAGGGAGAAAAACATGCAGTTCTGTACGGAGAAATTAACCTAGCAGGTTGATCTGACTCTGCTGTAATTGTACCTTGCAAAAACACTTTAGTGCTGTTCCTGAGGATTATGCTGTATTAATAGAAGAAAAACTCATTTCCATCTATTTGTTTTAAGTATTGCACAGTATAGAGGCTCTATTAAATAATGTTCTGAGATCTCTGCCTTGGTCTAAATTACAGTGCTGCAAACCCTATATTCTCTCCCCTCGCACCCTACGCTCCCTATGTTCTTTACAACTTCACTACTTCTCCCACTCAGTGACAAAACAAATACCCTCCCTCTTCCCACCTTCCCCACAAAACCACCTACTCTGTGACTACAGGAACACAGCACTCTGCCTGTTTGCAGCCCTCCACCTGTTCTGGGTCATGTATACAGTCTAGGAGTTAGTGCATGATAGAAAAAAGCGTGTTAACTCTTGACTGACACATATTGTATCCCTCCAGTCTGAATTCATGAAAGCTGACAATAATGGAAGGGTATGGAAGGGATTTGGAGAGGTTTTGGTGGTGAGGAGTCCTGGACAGATACCATCCATCTGTCCTGCAGCTCCAGGATGTGGAGATACATGGACATGAGTGACTCATCAACAGAGCCTACCTCGATCACAGAGGACCAGAACTGCCTGGAGAACCATGGCTGTCAGTGTAGAGGAATGCACAGTTCTGAAATGAACACCTGAATCAAGACAAATTCTATAAAGCAAAACAATTTGTATTCTTCCATGGAACAGATGCTACATATAGAAAATATACTTTCCACAGACAATGTAGTGCCAGAAAAGAATAAACCCCCATGAAGTCCTCCTTTGTGGAGAGCGAAGAATAATCCAGGAATGCTAACAGAATAGCTAAGATCAAGAAATGAAGATAGGAAAGTGAAAAATCATAGTTATTTAGACCTCAGTAACTTTGTTTGACAACTGATGTGATTTTAATGCCATCCAAATGATTTGCTCATCCACAGTTACAAGCCTTAGTAGCAATTAATCCTTAATGTGCAAGTCAGAATGATGTCGATGTTTTGGCTAACAGAGTGTTCAGGATTTCAAACAGTTGAGCAATTGTCACACGATTCTTTGGTTGAGCACAGCTCATGTGATTAGGAAAAGTAGCTCATGGAATGATTCTGTAAAGAAAGGGACAGTTAGAAGACCAGGGCTTTGATCACCAGGGATTTTAATTGCTCAGGCACTGAATGGGCAACTGCAGAAGTGAAGAGGGAAATGATTTTCAGACAAATGGCCTGAATGGTCAGAGGCTATGCTAGACCGAATCCTAGGAAAGGAGCCAAGCACACTGAACTGATGAGTGAGGAAAGAGGAGTCTAGCTACCATATTCTCTGGAATTCCTAAGGGGTTAAGTGGAACACAAAATACAGAGTTTTGGAAAGCTGACTTGTCAAGGAAAGAATTTTGAAATGGTTGGAAGTGGCAATGAAATGTACTCTGCTGCTGTTGAATCAGAGCATCTCCGTGCTCCCCGACACAGCGAGCTTTGAGACTAAAAAGGAAGTTCTATCTGCCTGCCTGGTGTCTGCGTGATGCTCATTTCAGCACTGACCTATGAAGAAAATCCTTTCCCTGGAAATACATCCAAGACAGGTTATATCACCCCATTTATCCTACTTCACACTTATTCTAGATTGCTTAATCTGGAAATATCAAATTACTTTATGATAAAGAATAACAAATACGTTCAATGCAGATCCATGTGGCTGATCAAAGAAATGAGGTGATTTGCCTGAAGTTTTACAGCAAACTAAACACAAGTGCCATCTTTCTTGTTTACAATTTCACATTATGGTGTGAAATAAAGGCCACCAGGAACTGTAATTCCCATCTTTTATGAAACAAAAGAGGAGTTTAAAAGTAGTAGCTACCAATTCCTCCAAAGTAAAGTCTTACATACTGAGCACAACCAGAGTCTGTGTGGACCAGGTTTTGCTACTTTACAGTGACAATGGATTATGGTCAACTGAGAAGTCTACACTTTGCTATGGTAAGGTCTACATCTAACAGCCTAAGAACACGGCCAAAATACATCACAAGAGTTCATCAGGGCTTGCTCACACAGAGTAAACATTATCATTTCCACATTGGAACAAGAGACAGAGGCTGTAGAACTGCAGGACTCCCTCTCTGCAATCCAGAATGTTACTTAGTTTGAAAGTTATAAAAATTTGAAGAGTTTTAACTATTTAAAGTCCTAACAGCCCTAAAAAGAGTCTTTTTGAGTAGAAGTAAATAATAATAAAGAAAAAATAAAATCAGCAATTACATTTTAGTTGGTAATATCTGTGCAAAAAGGATTCCTGGGGACCCATGCTTTGCATGCCACTTCAGCATGCCATGCTTTCTGAGAAGACCAAGCTGGAGATGGAAAGAACTCCATTTCTTAAAATAAGGAGAAAACGTTTTAGGCTGCTTATCTACAGAATTCAGTGAGAAGAGGTTCAGTTGCTTTTCCCCTTGAGAAACAGGAGAGCAGTACATTATTTTGCCTGCCGTGCGATGCAGCCCTTGTTAGCCAGTGTAAAGGATCAGCATGATGCCACAGCTGCCTGCCACCACACAGCCCTTCTTTCAAACATAAATTCATATGTGGGAGGGAGCAATGAATGCCTGCAAGTTGAAAAGCCAGCAAAGCACAGACCTGCTTAACAAAACAGTTTGCCAAGGTTACTGGGGGTGTTGTCAAAGCCTCCTCTTTTGTGAGGGCTGAATAACAATTCATACCAAGTAACCAGCTTCACGGTTTCTTTGGCTTTACCTGGCAAGTTTTCAAAGTCACTGCTCACGGCTGGGTCTGCTCCCATTGAGATGCAGCGTATCTCGCCCCGGACAGCAAGCACAGGGATGAGCCCACTCCAGAAGTTCATGCCAAAGCCCCATTGTGCTGTCTTTGTGCTTGAACTCAACTATGCCCATCACAGATGTGCCTGGATATGACACAAGCACAAACTGAAAAGTGAAGCATCCTTGGTTACTTCATATTGGTGGGAAGAATCCCTCTGCCTCGGCAGAAACTGAGAGCAAACTAATCCTTCAATTTAAGAGATTCAAATACAATTGGGATTTTCAGGAAGCCCCAGATGCAGAGCAGTCCCAGCTACCCAGAGTCTATCCACACAAATGCTCCTGCAAGTAAAATCTGGTTAAGAGAAGACTTTAAGCTCTTTGAAGCGTATTGCTCAAGGACTTTGAAAGGGTGATCTGTCTGCTGAGTTGGCCAGTGCCACATGGAAGCCACTGTTCTCAGCTGGGTCTCCTTTTGGAAAAGGCATCATATAACAGGGCAGGCATCCTCTAAGGATCCTTTATTTGTGGAGATGGAAGTTTATGCTATTAAACTGGCAGGCTTTACGTTAATTATCTGAAGAGGGAGATGCTCTAATCACACATCTGAGGTGGCAGCTCTTCATCTACAACTCAGCAAAGCCCCACCAGAGAGAAAAAGTATATGAGAAAAAAAAAGGTGGCAGTGTTAAATAGAGTGAGAGAAGTGTTTTCTTCTGTGTTGGAGAAAGACACTGTGAAAGACACTGCCTAGGGTATCAGTGCAAGAATTGGTGTCTGTCACATCTTTCTTTTCAGAGGTTTTGGGAAATATTATGAGTTTTAGTTTATAAGAATGTTCTCTGGTAAAAGCAGTTCAGTGACTGATACAGGCTGAAAACATGGAACTTGCTGAACCATCTTTGACTTCAGAGACTTTAAAACAAACCAGGTCTTCAGTTTCTGGAAAGACTGAGCATTATATCTCTTCTCAGATCTCTGCCACAAACGACTAAATCTTGTTGCCATTAACAAACAAAACCCTAACGAATAAACCAAACAAAATCACAGAATCACAGAGTTGTAGGGGTTGGAAGGGCCCTGGAGAGCTCCTGGGGTCCAACCCCCCTGCCAAAGCAGCTCCCCAGCTCATACTGCACAGGTCGGTGTCCAGATGGGGCTGGAATCTCTCCAGAGATGGAGACTCCACACCCCCTGGGCAGCCTGTCCCAGGGCTCCCTCACCCTCACTGGGGAAAAGTTCCTCCCCAGGTTGCTGTGGAACTTCATGTGCTCCAATTTGCAGCCATTGCCCCTTGTCCTGTCCCCACAGACACTGAAAAGGGGCTGGCTGATTCCCCCTTAAATATTGATAACCATTGATTAGGTCCCCCCTCAGTCTTCTTCTCTCCAGGCTGAACAGCCCCAGCTCTCTCAGCCTTTCCTCACAGGAGAGATGCTCCAGGCCCTTCATCATCTTCATAGCCCTTCTCTGGACTCTCTCCAGGAGATCCCTGTCCTTTTTACCCCAGGGAGCCCAGCACTGGACACAACACTCCAGGTGTGGCCTGACCAGGGCAGAGCAGAGGGGGAGGATCCCCTCCTGTGACCTGCTGCCCACACTCCTCCTGATGCCCCCAGGATCCCACTGTCTCTCTCAGCCCCAGGGCACACTGCTGGCTCATGGCCACCCTGTCACCCACCAGCACCCCCAGGTCCTTCTCCACAGAGCTCTTCTCCAGCAGGTCACCCCCAGCCTGTCCTGATCCATGTGGTTATTCTAATGCTTCAGATTCTACTGCAATCACAATTAGAAAATGCAACTATGACTGTGACAGGAGTACACCTTAAATATTCTACCATGAAAAACACCAATAATCAATGTAACATGGTCAATACTTCCAAGACCCAAATTAATAATACTATCAGGACATTCTTTCAGGGTAACTAGAATATAACATTACCTCTTGCTACTGTACACTTCAGACTGAGGAAAGTGGCTTGGAACTTCTTGAGCAAAATCCTACGGGCAGTTTAAGGGAGGAAAATAAAACTCAAGTGACTCCTGGGCAAAAATAACAAAAGGTCTGCAACACACAGAGCTCTGTGCACAATTTACTGAGCTGTCTGTTGAGATTCCACCCCAGCTGACTTTACAGATTCCTAACTATGTTTCTGCAGTTGTCTCCTAGAAACAAGAACAAGAAGCATTTGCTGTTTTCTCAGCTCTTTTGAAAAACTCTGTAACAGCTTTCTTCCCAGTCAGGATGCACTAGTAATCAACATAACATTTCCTTAATCAATAGCCAGCCTTAAAGAAGGGGTTATTCTTTGATACCAGGTTATGTAAATGTAATTCAATAGCAGCTGGCTTTGTGAGGTATCATTAATAAAAACTTGGACAAAACATACCACTGGAAAGTGCAATTCAGAGAAATACTCAAACATTTGGATACTTAACCAGAGCCCTGAGGGCATCCAAACATTGGATTAATAACCTTACAAGAGCAGACTAGATATTTAAAAGTTACCCACGCTTCCTTCTTGCATCAAGCTAAATTAATAATGGGTGTAACTGCTGAAGGGTATCTCACTGAACAGCAGAATGGGGAAAATTGAAGTGGTTTCTTGAAACATGGACAGAAATTCCATTTGAGGTTTCTGTGAAGGTTCAGGCTAAAATAACATCCTATCCAAATAAACCAATATATCCTTGACAACATCTGCTGGAAAAATAGCCCTGCTAGAGCATTTATAATACATCAATCTCTTTTTACATGTTGAAAATAATCTTTTCTTCCCCTTTCCAGACAAGGACTATTCTGCTTCTGCTTTCCACATTGCTGATTGGGTATGGTGGGACCAAGACTAACTACTATTTCTTTCTCCATCTTGGATCAGGATACTAAGGGCTTTTTGTAAATTCTTCCATATTTTGTAAAATACTACAAAAATAAGAAAGGTTATGAAAAGCAAAGAGAAGGTTCAGCTGGAACTGAGATTATTTAATTTATGTGATTCCAAAACAGATGGAAGGTGGTGACATGAATATGGCCTTCTATTTTGTACAGAAATGACCTGTACAAATGAAAGCATCATCCTGAGTATAAATGGGAGAGAAAACATCATCTACAGATCCCTCTACTCTGAAACCTTGGGTTCCACAAATCAGTAGATTATTCCCATACATCTATAGTTACAGCAGAGAAATACTGTATCACAGTACTTCTTTCTGTTTGCAAGTTCTCTACAGAAATACGTTCAACTTTGAAAGAAGAAAACAATTTCAGGCAATGTTTAGGCACATGAACAAAGCTCCTGCACTGAGAGACGTGCTGACTCCTCAAAGGCTGTCAGCCTGCTCGCTCCCAGCCTGCTCGTTTTTCTTTCCCTCATTTATTACTTCCCATCTTTTCCTCCATCTCTCCTTTTTTTTTTCCTTTAGAGATTCAGCCAATTGCTGTCCTTCCAGATCAAGCAGTCTCTTCATTTTAATAGATTTTTTTTAAGGCTAAATTACTCCATATGGTCTCTTGCTTTATGTGAATGTCACACAACAAAAAGCAAAGATTTTCAACTAACTTTTGTTTGCTGCTGTCACTGGAAAAGTGAAACCCAAGATAAATGATGTTGTATTCTTTCCTCATGTTTCTAATCTGTTGCAGATAAAAAAAGGCTTATAATGTCTCTTCTTTGGAATATTAGTGTCATTCTTCCTTTGTGTTGTCCAGTAACTTCTGATTCACATTCACTTTTTCAATACTCTTTCTTGCTTTAGGCAGAATAAAAGTATGAGAAGATACTCTCTGTTCCTACTCAATTAGTTTTGCCTGAGCTGAGATTTCAGAAATAGATCTAACTATCTGACATAGATAAACCATTTTTTAACCCAAGGTTTCCATAGAATTCTTGAGATATTGGTGTGGGTATGAAGTACATACAGCAAATCTAATTTTCAGACTTGGATAGAAAATGAGAAATTTCACTGAAATCAAAGGAAGGTGAAAGGATAGAAAATAAACCTTTGTCTTGGCAGGTGACAAGGTTCAAACCTTCTATTCATTACCCTGATGAATAAACAATCCTGAATAATCAATCATCTGCCACAGCCTTCCTTTCTGGAGCCCTACAACACTTCTCCAGTTGGTCTATGTTGCTACTGTAAGGTTTTTCCTTTGTTTTTTCTACAGAATATGCTGGGAATTCCTAAACAGTTATTTAGGGATGACACCATCTTGGTTGATAGATACACCACAGATTTGCCCTCAGGTGAGTGAGGGACTCTTCTCCCATTTACCCTGCAATACTTCTTACCTCAGCACAGATGAAGGTAAAGCAGAATTTACATTTATTTACAGCACTTTACCCAACACAGCTACAAAAACAAGAACTGAAAGTAACTTCATTCTATTTAAACCAAAATTAAATCTATAGGGCCCTCTCTCAATGTATATAGATGACTGATATACTTGTTTTCCTCAGAGAGAGGCATTCTGTTTCTCTGCATTGTACCTTACGTTGCAGGTTCCACTGATTAAAGACCTCCTTTCCTGGTGGAACATGCTGGTTTTCATAGCTAATCTTCTTTCCTTGTTTATCTCTTCTAGAATCTCCAGTGAGGCATATACTAATTCTCCATCTCTTCCCAGAATTACTAAGTTTCTTTTTCCCTTTCCCCTAATCCTTTCTCCCTTCTGCACAATATATATATATAGGTGGGTTATAATCTTGATGCTCCTCTAAGTAAGCTAAGTCTTCTCTCTTTTTCTTGGAGATTTACATACCATTTTACTAGACGAAGTGTCTCTGCCTGTGCTCAGCTGGCAAATTAACAACTCAGTGCATCATTTTCACTGTGGTTTTATTATTTTAGATTGCCTAACAATTGACACCTACACTTGATAGAAATATTTAACCAGATGAATGCATTCAGTTCTTTACCTGCTCTTGACTTCAGGTGTGAAGCCCTTCTGGGGTGACACACTTTATCCTCTAATTTAGAGATACCATGAAATGAAGTTCCCATAATAACCAAACCTATGTAATGAATAGAGAGGTGAGGTCTTCCACTTCCTTCAATGGTGGAAAAATCAGATAATGAGAAAGATTATCTCCTTTTGAGGAGCTCTGTCCATCTCTTGCCTCAGTTCCTCACTTTTAACTTATCCCTTGGGATATTTTTCCTCTGCAAGGATAAACAGTTTGCTTTGCTCCAGATTGTCAGGTCTCTGCAACTCATGATTCCCTCTTGCCAGCCACAATATTTTCTAGCCCTTTATATTCTATCTCCCCCCACTACATCCTGTCCTCCAACCTTCTAGCTATTTATCTCTGTAAAACTGCTAACAGGTCTCTGCAGAGTGCCCACCACCTTAACAGGCACAACTATCATTTGAAATGATGGATTGTAGCATGATGTAGTAAAATCAGAACTTTCTTAATGAAGCTGTATGGATTTTAGCCCTTCTAACCTAACTTACAGAGATGCAACATTCCCACAGTTCTTCAGGACTCTGAACAATCCTTTCAAATCTAACACTCCTCTAGTAAGTCTTGCTTTGCTTATTGCTTCCTTAAATTTATTTTTTCTCATTAGCTTTAAGTAGTATTCACCTTTATTTAATAATTTGCTTATCTGTGGTTTCCCTTTGGCTTTTCCCCCATATGGTTCCTGGTGAACTGCAGAAGCTTCTCTTCTTGTTTTGACAATATCATTTTTATTTCAGTAGAGTGCATCATCCCCATCTGGGGGTTTCTTTCTGAAATTGCCTCATTTAAAAAAAAAAAACCAAATCTTTCCATTCCATTGATTCTAGTGAACTTTCCCCATTCATTTTTCTATAACTCAAACCTCCCTGTACCAAGGGCCTCCTGTGAACGTGTAACCAGATAACCTGCTGTGATGTGAAGGCTGGTACATGGGTTGGAAGGCCACACAGAGCTGTACAGCAGGTGGGAGAAGCCCACACCACATTGTGTGAGGCATGTTCCTCTTATCACCTGAGTGCTTCTTATCATGGGGTGGAGCTGAAGCAGGAGGACAATTTTTTCTGCTCCACACCCTGGGCTGTGCCTGGGTTTCTGCTCCACTTGCTCACTGGGAGAGCAGGTCACACACATATATGTATCTACACACACACCCCTAACAGTCTTGTAAGTTACCAGAGACCCTGAAGCACATGTTGACATATCAGTGGTTAATTACATAAGCAATGCCCAGGTCACTGCTTCACAATCTGTTTGAAATTTAAGGAACATGTCACCTGTCTGGAAAAAAGCATAGACTATATGATGTGGTCTGACCAACAGGCTGTCATTTACAAACAAGAAGCTCATCCAAACTTTCAGTGTTTGTTTATAGTTTTATTTCCCCCTCATTCCTTGGTGTCCAAACCTGCATGCAGGAAAACTTTTGTGGCTATTTCCCACACCCTCTTTGCTAAGTTTACAGCCCACCAACAGTCCACAGACCACACAAGCTAGGAAACACTGCTCCAGGCAGCTTAGTTTTAGGGAGATATCTCTATATATGTGCATAATCAAAACCAAACACCTTCTAATCAGCTTTTCTGTTCTACTCCCATGAACACATGACCCTGGGAACACTGCATGTGCTGGAACTGGGGGCACCTAACTGGCGTTATCAAGGTGATGTACCGCAGTATATAGAACCATAGAATTGTAGGGGTTGGAAGGGACCTGAAGAGCTCCTGGGGTCCAACCCCCCTGCCAAAGCAGCTCCCCAGCTCATACTGCACAGGTCGGTGTCCAGATGGGGCTGGAATCTCTCCAGAGAAGGAGACTCCACACCCCCTGGGCAGCCTGTCCCAGGGCTCCCTCACCCTCACTGGGGAAAAGTTCCTCCCCAGGTTGGTGTGGAACTTCCTGGGCTCCAACTTGCAGCCATTGCCCCTTGTCCTGTCCCCACAGACACTGAAAAGGGGCTGGCCAACTCCCCCTGTACCCCATGCTTAAGATATTGATAAACATTGATTAGGTCCCCCCTCAGTCTTCTTTTCTCCAGGCTGAACAGCCCCAGCTCTCTCAGCCTTTCCTCACAGGAGAGATGCTCCAGGCCCTTCATCATCTTCATAGCCCTTCTCTGGACTCTCTCCAGGAGATCCCTGTCCTTTTTACACCAGGGAGCCCAGCACTGGACACAACACTCCAGGTGGGGCCTGACCAGGGCAGAGTAGAGGGGGAGGATCCCCTCCTGTGACCTACTGGCCACACTCCTCCGGATGCACCCCAGGATCCCATTGGCTCTCTTAGCCACCAGGGCTATATATAGCTGCAGTAAGATCCAGCTGCTGATCTTACTGACTGTTCAGCACCTCCTGCAGATGTAGGTGTACTCCTCTCCCAGTGCAATCTTATCTTCAGATGCTCCAGTCTTCCCTTCTAGCTCTGTTAGAGTAACTGAAACTATCACAATGGTTGGAATCATGTAAAAGTACTTTTGTTTCCCTCCTGTTTTATCTGAATTAGCAGTGCCCTGGTTTGCTGTCTTCCTCTGACTAGGATATACAAGTATCTATAATCAGTTCCCATCACTTGATATAATAATTATGGCACCAGATGAAACTGGCTTTGCCTGACTCTAGGAAATGCCCTTCGGCCTGCACAGGTTATGTACAATACCCTCTGTCAGGCTTCTCTTCTGCTGTAGGTGTCTACCAGCATCAAACAAAATCCTCCCCACATCTCACCCTCTGGCCACAATGGGCATGTCAACAGGACAAGCAGGACTATATAAAGCCACCTTGGACACCCAAGCCAGGGGTTCAAAGCTCTTTGAGCTCCCATCTGAAGGAACAGTTTAATTTCCCTTTCTTCCTCCACTCTTCATTCTCCTGTGATGTCTTGGCAACATTTTGTTCCTGTTCAACACTCAGCATTAGCTTCTTTCTTTTCTCACACTTCCCTTTATATTCCTCTCCCTCCCCATCTGCTAATTTAAAAGGAAATTGCATGGTATTCAGCATTATCAGCCAATCTGTTTACTCTGCTCTTGTTCAAATGAAGACCATTTCTCACACACAGAGCTGCTCTGTCTCACTCCCATACACTCTATTATTGTCCTCAAAGTCTGTATTTTCTTCCCTGTGCCACCTAGAGAGCTAACCACCCTTCCAGAGGCACACATCTTCCAAAAATTTCTGTCTCTCTTTTCAAAATTAAGATGTGGAAAGAGATGTACAGGGAAGAAGAGAGATGTCCAGATTTAGGCTTTCTCTCACTCCCAAGCTGTCAGGAAAAAGAAGAGGTCCTGACACCACTCTGGCTATCTGAGGAGCAGCATTCAAAACCACAGATTCCCCAGCAGCCAGGGGACACCTTGGTGCACAACAAGCTTTCTCTCGACAAACAGCTTCTCGTGGGGCCAGAATCCCTCACCTCTACCACATCAGCCCAGCCATTCTCAGCAGTAACTCCTCAAAGCACTCTAAAGAGTTACTACAGTTCCTCAGTGCTGGTAACTTGCTCAGTGCTACACAGGGCACTATTTCATCGCTGAAAATAACACTGATTTTGACCTCATGCTCCAACTCCTTAAGATACAAGATTAATAATACAGAATCTCCTTTGATCCCCACTGGAGTGGCTGATGCTATTAGTAAAATTTTGAAGCAGTTATTGCTAGCAATAAGAGGAAAGTTTTGCATACTCAGGCACAATATGTGTAACTGGTATTAATGGCTTTTAAAAGCCAGAGAGACACAACCAAGAGGAAAGGCTTTTCCTAAATCTGCAAGTGCCAGGATCCTCCTCTCCGAATCTACTGGAATATTTTAGAGATGTTATCCTTTAGAAAGTGGGCTAACATTCTGAGTGATGATCCTACAGAATTACTTAAAATATATACAAACAACACCTGAACTGGAATATGCATCTGTTTCTATAGAGATGAGATCAGCTGGCAAAAGTGAGCTCTGCTATGAAATGTCACGTGAGTTTGAATTTGCAAGTTGGATTAGAGATCAGATTTTTTTCCAATTCATAATTAACTTGGCTCTAAATAGAGGAGTTGGAAAAAATGAGATAACTGAGATTTCACCTCATAGAATTGTAGGGGTTGGAAGGGACCTGGAGAGCTCCTGGGGTCCAACCCCCCTGCCAAAGCAGCTCCCCAGCTCATACTGCACAGGTCGGTGTCCAGATGGGGCTGGAATCTCTCCAGAGAAGGAGACTCCACACCCCCTGGGCAGCCTGTCCCAGGGCTCCCTCACCCTCACTGGGGAAAAGTTCCTCCCCATGTTGCTGTGGAACTTCCTGGGCTCCAATTTGCAGCCATTGCCCCTTGTCCTGTCCCCACAGACACTGAAAAGGGGCTGGCCAATTCCCCCTGCACCCCACGCTTAAGATATTGATAACCATTGATTAGGTCCCCCCTCAGTCTTCTTCTCTCCAGGCTGAACAGCCCCAGCTCTCTCAGCCTTTCCTCACAGGATAGATGCTCCAGGCCCTTCATCATCTTCGTAGCCCTTCTCTGGACTCTCTCCAGGAGATCCCTGTCCTTTTTACACCAGGGAGCCCAGCACTGGACACAACACTCCAGCTGGGGCCTGAGCAGGGCAGAGCAGAGGGGGAGGATCCCCTCCTGTGACCTGCTGCCCACACTCCTCCTGATGCCCCCAGGATCCCATTGTCTCTCTCAGCCCCAGGGCACACTGCTGGCTCATGGCCACCCTGTCACCCACCAGCACCCCCAGGTCCTTCTCCACAGAGCTCTTCTCCAGCAGGTCACCCCCAGCCTGTCCTGATCCATGTGGTTGTTCCTCCCCAGGTGCCAGACTCTCCACTTGCTGTTGTTGAATCTCATCTGGTCTCTCCCTGCCCAGCTCTCCAGCCTGGCCAGGTCTCTGGATGGCAGCGCAGTGTCCTGCCTGTCAGCCACCCCTCCCAGCTCTGGATCAGCAGCACTTGCTGAGGGTGGGTGCTGTTCCCTCATCAAGGTGTCAGTGAAGATATTAAACAGGACTGGTTTATTCCTCAAATATTCTAGTTTGTATTTCACTCAGATGTTATGAAAATAGATGGCTTTGCTTCTGAACATGGATTTGACATCCTGTCTCTGCCATCAGGCTGACCCATGCTTAGCAAGGTATTCAAGCACATGTGTAATTTTAAACAGGTAAGCCAACAAGAAAAAAGTTGAAGCATTTTACTTAACTGATTCTTGACAAATGCAAGTCTTGGGAAAGTCAGTGGAGCTACACAACTGGGGAAACAGCAGCCCAAACTTCTCCGGGTTAATTAGGAAAAGAAGTATTAAATATGTATTTAGCACTTTGGAATTGTTTTTTAAAAAGAAATGTACAAGTTTAGTAGGAATTTGATACTATTAATACAGATTTTATGTGCTGAAACAAGTGGATTCTTGTGTGACAGAAAAGTAGATCAGAATAATTCTACTGAATATTGGAGCTTGACTTCTCACCAACTGCAGGATATCATGCTGTTATATTGTATGTTGCTTAGCAATGCAATGTGGGAAGCAGCACCACAGTCCTTGACAGCACCATTGTCCATTGAAATGCTTGTGAAATATTACCTGGGTTACATAAAGATAGCATACAGTTCTAGAAAAATAGCATACAGTTTCAAAACAGGACAAAGAGGAAGAAGGCTGTAAAGAGAAGACATTGCTATTCCAATGGCAAAGAGGTCTCCCTGGATGATCCTTCACTATCTGAATACACACAGCACAACTTAAACATGGAGAAATCATACCTGTAAAATCTCATTACAGCTATGCTTACAAATTATGTACTGTATTGTAGAGTAACCAGTCTCTAACAGCTCAATAGTTCCCATACATGCCAATGTCTCTACATTCCAGCCATGTAAAGAAGACCTGTTGTTTATTGTTCAGATGTTTTGCTTTGGAGGGAAAGTTTTGCACTCTGGTGCACTGATTACTCAAGCTGAGCAGACTGTGGACAAAAGGAGGAGCACTAAGCCAAGATGGGGTTGTTCTATAAACAGGTCACCTGACAGGATCTCCTACCATTTAGTGAATATTCACTTTTTGTGGCTTCACAGAGCAGGAGGGGTTACAGCTGGCACTGGCACATCCTCCTGTATTCACATTTGCTTTTTCTCTGGTGCCTTTTGCATAGAGAAGTGTCAATCTGCTCTTGCTTGATTGGTTTTGACAGGCTCAGTACAACAGCCTCTGCCAAGCTTTGCCTTCATGCATGCTCTGTAATGTTTCTTTGGCCCATCTTCCAGCCATTCACCATATTTTAACTAGCTAGTGAAAACAGCTTGGGTAATCTGTTTTCTGACATTCACAGCATGTGCCAAGACCATGTACTGAAGCATTTGAGAGTGCTGCTTCATTGCTTAGTGTTCCAACACCCTAAAACTTCAGCATTTCCAACAACACTCTCTCTTCTCCTGCCTAGTTTCATGTGTTCCCCTTTCCCTGCTAAAGGCATTGCATAATTTTGAAGTGACATGTGAACGAGCTGGGGGAAAGGTCATTAATAACTCCAATGGTAATAATTCCTCTCAAGTGCTGCAACAGGAGGGTTCTCCAAAAGACAGCACCCTGTGATACATTACTCTTGTCAGAGCCTGCTGCTGGAGGAGGGCAAGCCTCTTCATGTAGCATGCCTATGAGGAAGTGAGCACAACTGTATCACAAGCCATCCGCCAATATCACTCAGTAAAAGTTTACTTCATCCTCATCACCTTTCTCAGCAAAGTAGCTACTACCAGGAACCCAAAGGAGATGCAGCAATGCACAAAGAAAACACACACACAGGAAATCTGCCTCCATCAGGTTGAACCTACACTCCAGAACCTTCCAGTTAGAAGCACAACCATTGTATTCACCACACCCCAAGTTAGTTTTGTAATTTCAAGGAGCTCACAAGTGCACTACTGTATTTGGGGGTTGGACCCCATGATCTCTCAAGGTCCCTTCCAACCCCTACAATTCTGTGATCAGGCTCATTTTTTTTCTTTTTCATATGAAACAAACCTGAGATTACGATGTTTCATAAAGACATGGGAGCACATCTGCACCTTAGGAAAAAACTATACCAAACAGGCATGACAGATCCTAGGGGCCTTTCCAAGGAACAATTCAATATTCCCTTTTATAGTATTTGGCAGGAAAACACCACAGAGTTTATTCAGCTTGAATTAACTAATGGATTTGAGCATTCTCTTTAACAAAGAGAAAAGATGTTGAGTTGCACTGACTGCAGGCTTACAGAACGCTTTGGCCGAATCACAGAAACTGATTTGCCACTGAATCTGTGCTGGGTTCTCTGAACTCACAGGCAGTGATGTGATGCCTCTTCTTTACAATGAGAATTCTTAAAATTTGTTTAAAACATTAATTTTTCCTGGGATAATTATCACCAATAGACATGCAATGTTATTTGCCTTTATCAAAAAAAAGGGAAGATGGACAAAGCAAAAGATCATAGAATCATAGGATGGCATGGGTTGGAAGGGACCCCAAAGATCACAGAGCTCCAACCCCCCTGCCACAGGCAGGGACACCAACCTCAGGCCTGGAGCTACACAAGGCTGCCCAGGGCCCCATCCAACCTGGCCTTGAACACCCCCAGACACGGGGCACCCACCCCCTCTCTGGGCAGCCTGTTCCAGCCCCTCACCACTCTCTCTGCAAAGAACTTCCCCCTAATATCCAATCTAACCCTTCCCTCCTTCAGCTTTAATCCATCCCCCTTGTCCTGCCATTGTCTGTCCTTTAACAAGCTGATTCCCCTCCTGTGTCTCTGCTCCCTTCAGGGACTGGCAGGCTGCAATGAGGTCCCCCCACAGCCTTCTCTTCTCCAGGCTGACCCAGCCCAGCTCCCTCAGCCTCTCTTTGTAGGGCAGCTGCTCCAGCCCTCTAATCATCTTTGTGGCCCTCCTTTGAACCCTCTCCAACAGTTCTACATCTTTCTTGTATTGGGGGCCCCAGCTCTGGACACAGGATCCAGCTGGGGCCTCAGGAGGGCAGAGCAGAGAGGGACAATCTCCTCCCTGTCCCTGCTGCCACCCCTCTGCTGATGGAGCCCAGGATCCCATTGGCCTTGGGAGCTGCCAGAGCCACTGCTGCTCACGTTCAGTTTCTCATCCACTATTGACACCCAGGTCCTTCTCAGCAGGGCTGCTCTCAAGAAGCTCTTCTCCCAGATCTTATGATGTTGAAAGAAACCATATGACAGAAGCAGAAGTTTCAGGCAGGCCATACCCTTTCAACATCCCAACTAACCCTACTGCATAAACACATGGAGTGTGGATTTCTTTAGAGCAGGATCATGTACAGATAGAGGAGTACTAATGATGAGATTTACCCTGTAGTAAGCCTCACTCATCTTTAGCCAAGAGTAATATTGTTTTGATCTCAGAGAGTATGCATTTGATGTAGAATAACCGCTCCCCTAAATCAACATGGAGTTGTTTAAGCAGGAAGGGCACTTAGCTGGAAGTAATTACATTTGTCTCCATATGAAAATGGAAGTGTTTCTTGCAGAGACCTTCCTGAGCATACAGCTACTAGCTGTACCAAACTCTTCAGGTTATACACAGTGTTAAGGACATAAATCTCCCTTCATGATGCAGGAGTTCCAGAGACCGCACAGGAGGAAAGCCCATAGAAAGAGCTGTTCCCTGTGTGTCAGTGTCTAAGAAAGCAGCATTTTCTCTCTGGAAAAAAAAAGCAGCAAAGTTTATGCAACTCAAAATTAATCACTGGGAGGTGTTCCCAAAATCATACTTGCTACCTGAAAAGAATACATTTGATAATTCAAAATAGTGAATGCAGAAGAGCGTACGGGTCACTGGCATCAGAAATACAATGTTTTTGTGACAGCCTTCCTTTGGTCTATGAATCATTTAATATTGCTTTGAATTCCTTAATTTGATTCCCCTTAACTCAGTTTTTAAGCTTCTGCCACATATTCTTGGTGTTTCAGCCTTGGCTTCCTTTTATCCGATCTGAAATTAAGATCTATTCTGTGGCCTCTGTGCCTCTAATGGATTTTCTGGTTAAACAGAAGTGAACTTAGAATTCAGCCAGAAGGTTTTTCATAACACTGCAGCCTTACAATAGATTAAAAGCAGTTAGCTTCTACTAATGCAAACCCCTTCTTTGGATCTAGGGCTTCATAGGAGTTCAGTAGGGACAGGCTTCTTCCTTTATTCCTTACATTCAACCTGAGGAGAGGCTTTTCAAATTCACTAAAATTCAAGGCTTTTTTATTTATTCTTTTTTTTTTTAAAGAATTATTTTTAACAATTTGCAGCTCAGAGAAACTGGCTGGCATGATACAGGCACGCTCTGTCTTGTTCTCTGTTAAGTAATTTTAGCAAGGAGAAACAACATCCCTATTATCATAATCAATTGCTCAGAATAACTTTCAAAGTCTGCCCTTAATGCTCTTCACCTTCCTGAGCACGTTGAGCTCTGGAAGCACCCAGAAGTGGGGAACAGCTGCAGTTAAAGGGTGAAGAGCAAGACAGTCCCTGGCTTCCTCGCAGCTGAGCCTTTCAGTACCCATCAGCATCATTTACTCTGCTTGTCAGTTCAAGGCCACAAACCCATCTGATATTCATCCCTGTATTTCCCTCTGACTAAGCTAAGCCTTTGGACTAATTCCCTCTAGCCAGAGGATGAAAAACACACCTGAACAACAGATGGTGTGTGCATCTGCCTCCAGTGTAAAAGTTCAGAAGTGACCAGTGTCAGGTGAGGCTTCTCAGCGTTTGCAGAGTGACACTCACCACCAGACCTCTCCTCTCACACTGTATTTCCTGAGACAATCACAACACAGGGGGATTTAGCAAGACTGAGTTAGCTGATAGCATTTTGCATTTGTGATTCAAAACATGTAAAAATGCAAGAAGAGGCAGGGAGCCTCCAGAACAGCTGCAGGCACTTTAACTCTTCATTTCTAGTTAAAATGTCAGGGAAAAAAAGATTTCATCAGGACAGTCAGAAGAAATAGTGTTTCACAGCTCCTCAGTGTAACCAAGTTCAGTTCCACACAGTGAAACAGGGCTCTGAAGCCAATGCACAAATTCCAGACTCCACCTGGGCTGGGGCCTCTCTGGTGAATTTGCTGAGGCAAATTAGTGGTTATGATGATGATGATTTACCTTGTGAGGTGGCAGCCTTTTGAAAAAAGACTGGCATGAGGCTTATATTTGTTTCAGGACTTTGAGTCACTAGGGATTTGGGTTGAATCCTTTGAAATAGAAAGCCTTGTGCACTAGTGCTTCTCTGTGGAGACACACACAGCTCCTCCAAGGAACCATTTTAGATACCTGATGACAGGATTAATTTGTGTCTTTGTGAGAGAATGTAGAGCTAAACTGGCCTTGGAGGAACAGGACCAGCAGAGCAGTTACAGCAAGATATCAGCAGTGAAGGAGTTAATACAGCTTCTCTTCAGAGAGGAAGATGAAGATGTCAACACTCCTTTCACCAGTCACAGGACAAAATAAGCGCTGCACTGACACGCAGCAGATGCCTGGCATGCAGCAACCTGTCTACCACCAAACCAAAGGCCACAGCTGACCCGGAGCTCAGGGATCAAAGAGTGGCACCTACTCATGTCCCAAGGGCTCCCTGCCTGCACAGCAAGATGAATCATCATCTTTAATGCACAGCTTACCAACAGCACATACTGCTGAGTGACAGCAGAGCCCCTAACTGTATGCCACGGAGACACAACAAGGAAAACAGCCTTTCCTAAAAGACCCCGTGGTGGAAGCGCCTCAGCCTGGGCTTTGGGGTGAGGATGTATTAAACCCTTTTAACTGGGGTTATCTGAAGAAACTGGTTTCTGCACCAGTGCTTGATGGCACATTTTACTACCACCTTTTGTTCCCCTACAGAAAAGGCTTAAACTCCCTCTTGTGGGTAATTTGAGAAAATCAGCTTTGCAACAGAAAGGCCACAGCAGAGTTTGCAAGAAATCAATCTCCCTCTTTTTAACCTTCAGTATTTGTCCCCTGACCATTCCAAAAGGGGTCGTGTAGTCTCACAACCTTGGAGGTTTTCAATACCAGACAAGACAGAGCCCGGAGCAACCTCGTTTACCTTACAGCTGACCCTGCTTTGAACAGGACATCCCCTCCAACACATATTATATATCCTATATTCTTAGGATTCTGCACAGAGGAAAAGAAGAAAGCAGACTCTAAAGAGAACACAACAATCACTACAGAAGTTAAGTATGGAAGCATGTTAGGAACTCCATCCTACTCTTTATTTCATTAGCTGACATCATCATCTGTTGTGGAAGATTTTAGGCAAATTACTATTGAGAACATGGAAATGTACTTTACTCTCCTAATTCCCAAAACAGATGAAGAGAGGCTAAGAATGGAACAGGAGTACAAATAAATATACAGGGTAGGGTTGAACCACACTGAGAGCAGCATCTGAAGTATTATCTAAAGTATTATCTCAAGAGTTTCCTCTTCTATCTGTACCCCAAAGTAATCAAACTCAGGTGTATGTACCTACTGCTAAGTTACAACTTTGATTCACCACAGACTAATTCTTAAAACACTAGTGTAGTTCTGAGCATCAATATTTACTTTCTAAAAATAAATAAAACAATACATCTACATAATATTTTATATCCCCAAGTCTCAGAGCACTCTAGAAAGTCAGAAAGAGCAGCACAGATCCACAGAGGTTACAATTGTTTGGTTAAAGTTATGAAGTCAGGTGAGTGCACTCGATTTTGTGCTTTGCTGTTGAGCTCAAATCATCTAATGAAAGTTCAGCCCAGTTGCTTTGGGTGCAACATAATGAACATTTTATGAGATGGTGGAGATGGATACAGGAGATACAAAGGCAAACCAGAATTTACCACTTGGGAAATGTTCCCATTCAAAGCCTATATATAAGAATAAACTTGAGAAATAAAAAGAGCATTTGAGTCATTTCTTACAATGAAGCTTTATAGCACCATAAACAAGATATCAAGGCCACAGTAGTCATAATGCTGTGCCAGTACAGCTATACCCCTTTGCTGCATATGTTCCTAACTGCAGTCAACTCCTTGTCCTTGAATGTATTTTTTTGAACAACCCAGCAGCCATTTCAGCTGTGTGCAAAGGGCACCATAAGCTCACACTTACAAACTCTGCAACGTGAAGGAATAAAAGAAGACAACATCCAAATCCTCCTAGATTGTTTCCCATTCATAAATTAAATGTAGACCTCATTCTCTAAAGTCATTTAGTATAATGTGGAATGGTAATTACGTTGAGTGTTTCCTCTTGGCAGATCCAGACTTTGCAGCTTCTTCACCCTGCCCTACTCTGCAGAGTTTTCTAGATTAGGCCCTGACCTGTTCAGCTGCACTCACACTGCCAAACCTTCAATGGCAATCTAGCCACCTAATCCAGCTGCAGTGTAAATAACATGCACTTACACTCCTCCTCACAGGGAACGTCCTTATATCCTACTTCTGATATCATCTATTTGTCCTTTCAGCCACATGAGGTGGTGTATTATGGGTTCCCTTCACTGATAAATTTTCCCACTCCCTAAATGAAGAGCATATTTGTCCTAGTGTCTTCTCCCTTTTATGTCCAACATCTATGAAGAGTGGGTTGACTGGACAGGAATAACCAGATCTGGTTTAGTTGAATCTTAAATGGAAAAACAGAGGGATATCACAGAATCACAGAATCTTAGGAGTTGGAAGGGACCTCAAGAGATCATTGGGTCCAACCCCCCTGCCAAAGCAGGTTCCCTATCTCATATTACATAGATAGGCAGCACCCCTTTTTCCTGGATTGTTCAGTCAAACAGAAGGGAGCAAGTTTATTTTAAAAATGTTATTCTTTTCCCTCCATCAGGGACACTAGCTATTAACTTCCAGGCTTGCACCATAAAACATCAGGGCAAGGTTATTCCTGCTTCAGAACTGCTCAGCCACCACAACAAAAACCACTGGCTTCTCATGTCTCCCTATCCCCATGCAGTCTGCATCACAGCAGTCAGTCTTTATTACAAATGTTGCAACTACACTAACTGCACCAGCCTGGTCACATAGGAGTAAGAAATTCTTCCTGAGAAAACAACGATCATAGAATTGTAGGGGTTGGAAGGGACCTCAAGAGCTCATGGGGTCCAACCCCCCTGCCAAAGCAGCTCCCTAGGACATATCACTCAGATAGGCATCCAGACGGGTCTTGAATCCCTCCAGAGAAGGAGACTCCACACCCCCTGGGCAGCCTGTCCCAGGGCTCCCTCACCCTCA
Source organism: Laterallus jamaicensis coturniculus (assembly GCA_022605575.1). Lineage (NCBI taxonomy): Eukaryota > Metazoa > Chordata > Aves > Gruiformes > Rallidae > Laterallus > Laterallus jamaicensis. The sequence goes on from JAKCOX010000022.1 coordinate 9,029,307, forward strand.
CTGGGGAAAAGTTCCTCCCCATGTTGGTGTGGTACTTCCTGTGCTCCAACTTGCAGCCATTGCCCCTTGTCCTGTCCTCACAGACACTGAAAAGGGGCTGGCTGATTCCCCTTGCATCTCCTTCTTAAGATAATTATAGACATTAATTAGGCCCCCCTCAGTCTTCTCAAGGCTGAAGAGCCCCAACTTACTTAGCCTATCCTCATAGGGAAGATGCTCCAGGCCCCTAATCATCTTTGTAGCCCTAATGATGTGACCTCCTGGGACACGCAATACACTTTGCTTTCAGCTCTGATGATTACATGGCATTAAGGCCACTTTTGACAACTAACAATGCACCCAAATACCATGTCAGGCACAAGACAGACAGCTGATGAGTTCTGACTGGTAGAAACATGCCATTAGCAGCTAGGGAATGACCCTCCCTCCATAAAACCCCTGGCAGTAGGTGCGCTGGTCCCTGTGTAGGTTAAGCACATCCAGAAGCACTTCCTCCAGCTCTCCTTCCTTGCAAGATTCACTTTGGTAATTAACACAGCACAGTCCTCCACACAGTGGTTAAACCCAGCAGGAGGCACAGAGATTTCACCTTACCTCTCAATGTTTTTCCTTAACAAGCCAAGTCATTTTCAGGTGTTATTGTAAAACACAAGCAACATCCAGCCACCTCTATTTCAGCGATCCTGGACCTCAAGCCACAGTTAAAAGAGGTGTAGTTCAAGAGAAGATCATTATCTCTTCTTGGTTTGTACAGTAATTAGAATACTGATTTTCACATAAGTCTGTGAATTCATTAAATTTCTTCAAGGGAGTTTTTCCCATGTGTTCCATAATGCAGAGACTGGACAGTTCCCATTGCCCCCATCAGAAGTCTGATCAGCTAAACCAGGTATGGCCATTTATACTAGCTGGAGACATCCCCTCTTCTTAAAACTCAAATTTGTGCAACCACATAATTAAAAGTTACACCGTAGATCTTATTTTGACATTTTTTAACTGCCAGCAAGAAAATAATTTAGCCTTTCCAAAACCATCTAATGGCACCCAAGAGTAAATCTCCATGAGGACAAATAACACTTCAAATCAACAATGAAATCAGAGATGTGGTGGTTTTACACAGAGGGCAAATTCTTTGCTCAGAACCAGTATCTTTTTTGCTGAAGAGGTTGGTAGGATATAATACAGAACATCTGGCCTGAAACCAACTGAAAAGCTGGGTTTACAACTTGGTATTAAAGGACAATCAGTGGCTGGAGAATACAGCGAGCAAGACAGTGCCTGATATGAAACACTACTTGTCAAGCTTGACATTTTATGTCTGTATTTATATCAATCTCAAGGAGATGGAGCTTGCTGACAGCAAATCCCAGCCACTAAAGCAGGATAGAACCTGGTGAAAGAATTTGACTCAGCTTAATTGAGCTGTCCCTATCATTAGCATTATAGCCTTTAACATATAACCTACTGGAATAATTTTTCCTCTTTCAAGTCTTTCTAAGTAATTGAGTGTCATAAAGCTTATAAGGTGAGGGTTTTGCTATTGTTTGAAAGAGTTCATTACTTCTGGCTAGGTCCAGTGGTGCCCCAAGGTCATGACAAACCCTGAGACTGAATAAGATCAGTGGTGTGTTGACACAAGGGACCCCATGCTGCACTATATCCCAAAACATCAAGCTATGTCAACCTCATGCAGGGTGGATGCACACCACCACTCAGAAGCACCTCCTTACAGTATCTAGTGACATGACGAAGTGCTGCTTTTCTAGCTGTAGGAAATACACACATAGTCCCAGTGAGAGCCCAGATTTGTATGACAGGAAGCAGCTGTCCTGTCTGTACAGCCAACACCCTTTAAAATTGGTGCCTACTGATAGGAAGCTGCCTACTGATATCTCCTGATATCTATCTAGAAGGACAGAAGCTCTGTGGGGTGAGGAATTTGTCTTCTGGCTTCTATTTCTGAGAGGAAAATGAGTTAATGCATCCTTTGCACTTCAGCTTTTAACAGTTTGAGACATTCTGGTTACATGTAGATGCAGAGGTAATAAAAGGATGGAAAGTCTGCAGTGAATGTGCTGACAATAGGGGGGCTCTCTGACTGTACCTGCATCCTGGTGTGACAGAAGGTGCCTGGAGATGGGGAGATGAAAGGAATCCTTGCTTGAAAACCTTGCACAAGAATTGTTCTGAGCACTGCATGCAACTGAGCTTCCTCTGAATTACCAGAACAGCACTAAAGCAGCTGGCAGAGTAGTGCTGGCACCGAGGCAGCTGTTAAGACAAGAAGAAATAAGACTGCAAAGACAAGTCCCATATAAACAGTAGCTCAGGTGAAAAACTGAGGTCCTCTTTCCTTAGCAACAGATCTTCTCAGTGGTAATTAAACCCCCAGAGAAGTATGTCCCTCAAGAGCAAAAAGACAGACATGTTCCCATTTTGGACTCTGCCAACCCTGAAAAAACTGAGGGGAGTACAGGTGAGGAAGCAGCTAATGCAAGGATGCACTGCCTCATTAGATAGCTCCAGTTAGGAGAGGAGAGCTCACATCAGGCTTCTTGTCAGCACTCACCACTTCAGAGGGAGAAAGTTAAAGGACATAGAATAAAATTGGGAGAATAAAGTCATTTATACTAAAGGGCAAAGCTCCTCCTCCTCATCACTGCACTCTACACCCTCCTTCTCCTAGAAGGAGTTATATTGAGAAAGCCTTCCCAAGTAAACTGCAGAATGTCTTCTTTTTTTTTCTTTTAAGTTTTAATGAAAGAATTTTATCAATGACAACCAGAGAAACTGCTCATGTAACTGGTAAAAGGGACAAAGTTTTTCTGCCAGTAGGATTTTGTCATGGCAACATATATGAGGAAGACTAAACTGGCCACAGAATAGGAACTTGAAGGAATATAATTTAATTTCCAGATTCAACTTTTTGGGGTTTCTCCATACCATTTTTTTTTTTAAGATTAAACACACATTAAAGTATTTGAGAAAAAAAATTAAGAAAACAATAGCAACATTCTATTTGGTACCAAACAACAGAAACAGCCAACATATATTACTTTCAATCCACCTTTTTGTTTCTCAGAAAAAACCCAGAAGTTGGCTTTTTTTGGGCATTGTTTAGTTTGGATGCATATTCAATTATTTGTACAGTTCTACTTTGAAGTGCCTGTATTAGGCTTTCTTCTTCTGTTACCAAGTTGGTATTTACCCTCAGGAAAGGAAAACAGAGTAGCTGTAAAATAGAGATGGTAGCTCACATCTCTTCCTGGCAGTACTGGCAATAGCCCAACAGAAAGAATATATCAATTGAGAATTAATGCAGTGTGCTCTGCAGGAGGTAAAGGAAATAATTCCTGTAGATCAGAGTAAGGGATGTATTTTACTCTCCAGTAATACTGAGGCTTTCAGAAGTGCTTACTGCAGGCATGTGCCAGCTTTTGAAATACAGACAGTGCCCAACATACCAACTCTGAAGGTGCCATCTGCTCCACAGTTCTTCACTCCAGGGCCTGTTTCCCCACACCATGCCACAGGTCACTGTCTTCTCCTTTGTGCCAGTGCACTTGGCTTGAGGATCTGGAAAACCAAAATGACAGCTGAAAACAGTCATTGTTTTTTAACAGGTATTTCCAACTGCATTCTTTCAGAGATCTAGTTCATGCAAACAAACCATTGTTCTTCCATTTTGAGAAGATCTAACTGATAGCCATTCCTGACTCTCTTTAAACTGGCTACAGCAGAAACAGCACAAGCACAAAAAGATTATAAGCAAGCTATAGCATATAGCAAGGGAACAGCACCCACCCTCAGCATGTGCCAATGATACAAAGCTGGGAGGGGTGGCTGACAGGCAGGACACTGCCCAGGGGGTGTGGAGTCTCCTTCTCTGGAGAGATTCCAGCCCCATCTGGACACCGACCTGTGCTGTATGAGCTGGGGAGCTGCTTTGGCAGGGGGGTTGGACCCCAGGAGCTCTCCAGGTCCCTTCCAACCCCTACAATTCTGTGATATCACAGCAAAGCTGTATGTGTTTACACAGCAGACTGAACAGTTTTCTGCCTCTTTTCTACCATCCACTCTAAGTTTAGGTTAAAGTTCTCCATGCTTTGATTCCTCCTCCTGTTCATGTGTTTTGTACTCACCTTTTGCCCCAATTTTCTTCTTGATCTACAGATCACTGAACACTCAGAGGAGGAACCCACTTACTGTCACTACAGCCCAACATTGGTTTCTGAGGAGCCAGGGTTCTCCAATAGAATGTGGGAAATTCATGTCAAAATGTGTCATACAGCCTTGGGGAACAGCAGATTACCAGTGCTGTAGGTGAAAACCTTGTCTAACAACCTGTGAGTGATGAAAACCTGACGACTGGAACCGCTGAACAGCGGATGCAAACACAGAGCTTATATTTTATGTGTAGTGTAAATGACTATGGAAAAGCTGCCATCTCCATCCTTAGCTCCTTATCTGCTGATCCCATGCCCCACAGCTCCCTACGCCTGGATGTAATTTTAAATCTATGTGTAGAGTAATACTTGAACACATCAATGTGCAGAGGCAGGAACCAAACTGTCAGGGAATTCTTCAGCAAAGGTGGAGTAAGTACACAGGAATTTCTTCTCATACACAAGAGTATATTAAAAAATGATACAGGGAGACCACCAGTACAATTCAGAGCACAGATGGGTGTTGCCAACAGTAAGCAGGAACTGCTCTCACTCCTGGCCAACGAGAACTGGGCAAAATAGCTCACTGCAGAAGTGCCCAGAGCCAAGAGAGCTTCTCATAGCAGCATGAACATGTTGCTTGTAAGCACTTTACTGACTGGGAACTTGGCACATTTAATCCTGGGTGAGGACTGTTAGACGACCTTATGCAGATTGCTCCAAGGAAGCAGTTGAAATTTGATTGCACATACATGATACACTGTCAGCACAGCAAAACACATCAACTGCAAAGTCTGAACTGGAAAACGTGCATTGAACAGTGATATTGAGTACACTGGGGGGAACAAACTCATAAAGTACTTTAAAGTAGGTCCTAGTATGCATATTGTTTGGAGAGGCACAAAGGCTGAACATGTCCACGTCAAATGTTTCTCATTTTTATGTTTCCCTGTCATCAGAATAGAAACAAGTATTAAGCCACACGCCCCCCCCCCCCCCCCCAGCAGTGAGCTGCATCAGGCACAAGTTGCACCATTTCACTAAGGAAAAATAAATACATTTCTTTGTGATTTATGAAAGCCAAAAGTCAGCTGACTGCTCAGGTCTCTCCCTAGTTGTGGCAGAACTCAGAATTTTGCAAATGGACATTTGAAACATGTCTCAAAACCCTTTGTGTCTGAGCGTACATCTTGTTTACAAGAACAAACTACTGAGCTGAGTAATAAAACTTGGAGAAATGCATTTTATAGTGGAAACACTGGCACAACTTTAATCACTTCAGAGTAACCAGCATCTCTGTGGACAGACTGTGCAGCCACTTCCAGTGTATTTTAAACCTACACGAAAAAGTCAAAGAAGAAATCTATACAGCAAGAAATAGAAACACAAATCCCTTCCAAATGCAAGATGATTTCAGCTGAGCAAGCTTGCAGCCCATTAAGACCCGGTCCTTTAGATGAAAGGAGAGGCAAGCAGTGGTATTTCACCCATTGTCCGCGTTGATTCCATTCTAACCCAAGTCAGAGGGAGCTTTACTAACCACTTAATAAGGAACAAGACTTCAAGTCTTTTGCAAATTGAACAAAAATAGTCATTTAGGAAATAGATTGCAGGCTTAGAAACATGTCTTCAGCTCTTGTATAAGAAGAGACATTCATACTAGCATCCACTCCCTAAATACAAGGCATCACACCGCAACAATGATGGGTGGAATATCAGCAAGGTCCAAACAATTAGCAACTTAATGAGCTTTTCTAGGACTATGCAGTTTTCTGGCACAGCACAGATCCAGCTTGGGAGAGAAGCAGTGAGCCATTCATACATCATACTGCTCATTACATCACCATTCCAGGAGGTACATACAAACACAAATGACACAGTCACAGCCACCCAAAGAACTCAACAGCACTTTGCAGATCTAATGCAACACATGAGCTATAGTGGAGTAATTTCATCCACCACTGGGGCACGTTGCAGCAACTGCTTAGCAATGAGTATCATAGAATCATAGAATTGTAGGGGTTGGAAGGGACCTCGAGAGCTCATGGGGTCCAACCCCCCTGCCAAAGCAGCTCCCTAGGACATATCACTCAGATAGGCGTCCAGATGGGGCTGGAATCTCTCCAGAGAAGGAGACTCCACCACCTCCCTGGGCAGCCTGTCCCAGGGCTCCCTCACCCTCACTGGGGAAGAGTTCTTCCCCATGTTGGTGCAGAGTTTCCTGTGCTCCAACTTACAGCCATTGCCCCTTGTCCTATCCCCAAAGACCACTGAAAAGGGGCTGGCTGATTCCCCCTGCATCTCCTGCTTCAGATAATTATAGACATTAATTAAGTCACCCCATAGTCTTCTCAAGGCTGAAGAGTCCCAACTTACTCAGCCTATCCTCACAGGGGAGATGCTCCAGGCCCCTAATCATCTTCGTAGCCCTTCTCTGGACTCTCTCCAGGAGATCCCTGTCCTTTTTACACCAGGGAGCCCAGCACTGGACACAATACTCCAGGTGTGGCCTGACCAGGGCAGAGCAGAGGGGGAGGATCACCTCCTTTGACCTGCTGCCCACACTCCTCCAAGACTCTCCACTTGCTTTTGTTAAATCTCATCTGGTCTCTCCCTGCCCAGCTCTCCAGCCTGGCCAGGGCTCTGGATGGCAGCGCAGTGTCCTGCCTGTCAGCCACCCCTCCCAGCTCTGGATCAACAGCACTTGCTGAGGGTGGGTGCTGTTCCCTCATCAAGGTGTCAATGAAGATATTAAACAGGACTGGACCAAACACCCAGCCCTGGGGACACCGCTGGTCACAGGCTCCAGTCAGATTCTGGCTCCTCGAATCACAACCCTCTGGGCTCGGTCCAGTAACAATGCCTGTAGTAAAATCATTGTAGCCAAGGGGCAGAGGCACAGGTAAGTCAGACTGGATTAAGAGAGCTCTACTGCCATATTAGCTATCATCATTTAATAGATCTCACTCCTAACGCAAGGTCCTGGGATGTGGTTGCAGGCAAGTGACTGACAGCCATGCTCCTACCAAGCACAGGCAGATCAATCCTTTGGCACAGCCAGATAATTAATTTAGTGAGGCACAGTGAAACCATCCATGTCCAGAATTCAGACAAGACAGAGGCCAGTGGTTTTGAAGGGGAGGTCACAGGATCTCGAATGGTGTGTAAGATGTCAGGGATTGTTTTACACTTCCACTAGGGTTTTTTTAACTGTGGCTCTGTATTGATTACCAGTGAACTCCTGCAGCTACTGAAATCACAGCACCATTCCCTCCTGGCTTGTGGTGCTCCTTAGAGATTTCTTCCTAAAACTAGGCCCTGCCCAGTATATGGACAGTGATGCAAGTTAAATGTAAGGAAAGCAACCACACAGCCAGCCAGCCACTTTTCAGGAACATCTGCACTGCATATTATGCACACAGTAATTGCTTCTAATTCATCTAGTTTGACTAAAAAAAACCCAAAATAAGTGAGACACCAAAATAGCACTGAACTCAGATTATTCTTTTTATATATGTATCAAACTTCTCTCATGTTGTAAATGGAAAAAAAAAAAGCATGTTACTTTAGAGTAAAATAATTAACAGCAATATTCCTGAAAAATGCTTCCTGTGTTTCAAAATATAGCAAAAAATCAGGCCAGCAGGGAGCCATAAAGCAATATATCTGTCATGAAACTTCAAAACTAACTCTAAACTTCTCGGGGCTCCCTCACGTTACTTTAGCTCTGACTAATAAGAACAGATGCACTCAGTATGAAATTGTCCTGCTGAAGCAATAGAAATAAAAGTTAAATATTTCTTTCACATAGCATAGCAGAAACTGTTCTGTTATCAGATAATCAGCTGCTCCACAAACATTGCATAGACACAAGCAGTGAAAGTCATCCACTAAAGAGCCGTCTTGACAGCTCTACAGAAAGCTGGTGTAAAAGCTTCTACAAGCAGTGCTTTAGTAGAGAGATGTGCTAAGCATTTCAATATCCTCTTAAAAGGTTTATCATCCTATCTAGTAATTTAAACATAGCCATCAAATTTATCTAATCTTCTAACCACCTAGACCTTGCCAACCAAGTTAGAGAGAGGCCACAACGGTTCAATTATTCCCATTTTCTTCCTAAATATCATCATTGTTGGCCCCATGGGGTAAACATTTTGTTGTACCTCCTCTGTTCTACTGTATAATACTTCACATAACCTATTTGGAGTTGTTGTCACAGTTTCAGTCAGTCAAAACTTTTTGTTAACCATACGCAGGAACACTGCACTGCCATCCAGAGCCCTGGCCAGGCTGGAGAGCTGGGCAGGGAGAGACCAGATGAGATTCAACAACAGCAAGTGGAGAGTCTGGCACCTGGGGAGGAACAACCACATGGATCAGGACAGGCTGGGGGTGACCTGCTGGAGAAGAGCTCTGTGGAGAAGGACCTGGGGGTGCTGGTGGGTGACAGGGTGGCCATGAGCCAGCAGTGTGCCCTGGGGCTGAGAGAGACAATGGGATCCTGGGGGCATCAGGAGGAGTGTGGGCAGCAGGTCACAGGAGGGGATCCTCCCCCTCTGCTCTGCCCTGCTCAGGCCACACCTGGAGTGTTGTGTCCAGTGCTGGGCTCCCTGAGATAAAAAGGACAGGGATCTCCTGAAGAGAGTCCAGAGAAGGGCTATGAAGATGATGAAGGGCCTGGAGCATCTCCCCTATGAAGAAAGGCAGAGTAAGTTGGGACTCTTCAGCCTTGAGAAGAGAAGACTAAGGGGGGACCTAATTAAAGTCTATAATTATCTGAAGCAGGGGATGCAGGGGGAATCAGCCAGCCCCTTTTCTTTGGTCAGTGGGGACAGGACAAGGGGCAATGGCTGCAAATTGGAGCACAGGAAATTCTGCACCAACATGGGGAGGAACTTTTCCCCAGTGAGGGTGAGGGAGCCCTGGGACAGGCTGCCCAGGGGGTGTGGAGTCTCCTTTTCTGGAGAGATTCCAGCCCCATCTGGACACCTATCTGAGTGATATGTCCTAGGGAGCTGCTTTGGCAGGGGGGTTGGACCCGATGATCTCTCGAGGTCCCTTCCAACCCCTACAATTCTATGATTCTATACTGGTAATGTAGATAGAATTCCTAACAGATACAGAGGTAAGACATGTTGAGATGCTAAGGAGCTACACTACCATCACAAGCCAGAGTCTGAGCTGCTAGGTGCAGGTGTGGGTGATCATTAAAATTAGTAACCCTACACTTAATAGTGTCTTATTAGTAATTTGTAGTACATGTCCAAAATCAGTGTACAGTCCTTCTTTAACCACCTGTAAAGTGAGCATGAGACAGCTCACCTCTCTGGAGATGTAGGAGATTTCATTTTGGGGCAGAAATCCCAGAACATGCTGCATAACAAAGCCAAAGCACTACTCCTGATGGAGAAGGACTTTGTCCTGTACTGCCCTGGCTGGCACATTCTCCTCCTTTCCCAATTTCAGACTAAGCTGTGAAATGAAGAGGTCCATATAAACCAGCTGATATCTTCAGCCACCTTTGGGCTGTATCTCTTTCCACTGCCTAAATCAGTGGGCAAGGTCCCTGGTGGCTTCAGATAACTGGCCTTGCAGAAGTCACAACTCCACAGCAGCTTGAGAGAGGCTTTTCATTCTGTATCTCCTATTTTGCCTAGAAGCATCCACTCCCTCTTCTATCCTACCAAGTTAAGAGGTCAAAGATAATTATCCAGAGAAGAACTTCCTCTTGCCTAGAGTCATTTAAATTTGCTGCAATGACTATTTAAATGCTGGAATGAGCCACAGAATTTTTATGACTTTTAGGAATCGCCCCTTTCTATCCCTCCAAGCAATCTGTCATTGGCTCCTCTCTCACAGCAGGGCTAAAAAGCATGTGGAACTGCAGGAAAGAAAAAGCTCTTAGTGCTTAATTTCAAAACCCATGGGTCTTTTTAAAAAAGGGTCTATTTCCAACAAATGTCAGGTGTCCTTCTCTTCTACCAACAAATCTGCATCCTGGGATAGAGGATGCATCCTCACTTCGCCTAGGCAGCACTGGATTAAGGTTTGTTTCTCTTTGCACACTAAGGAACCATCTCACTACACCCCAACCAGCCATTCTACTGTTTGCAGCTCCTTTACATTTGCCTTCGTACTTCCTCCAGTTCCCACAAAATAACTCCTGATCCCCACTCTGGATTCTTGAATTTCTGAACTGATTTGGCAGAAGTAATGGAGCAAATTACTTTTGAAAAGCAACTGCCTCGTGTGATAGATTTCTCCCTCTGTCTTAACAGGTCAAGGATGCTAACTGCAGAGAAAGAATTAGCAGACCAGCTCTGGGAAGGTGAATGTTTAGGAGCATGTACAGTTCCTTGTAAGATACAGGGCACAGAAAGAAAGGAGAGTGAAAGAAAAGAAGAATATTTGGGCCTGTCAGATTTCCATGCACGTGTGCTTCCTAGTTTAGCTCTTTGCTTTCCTCTTTCCCAAGAGGAAACCCCTTGAGGTCCTCACTATCTTCACAAACATATAGGATGCTGTACTGATTAAGCTTTCTGTCTCTGCAATCACATTATTAATGAGGAAAGGGGAAAAAAAAACCCTTTTCTAACTCAGCATGCTGATAATTAATCCTTTTCAAGCTCTCTGCCAGCAATTTAGCTTTCTAGAATCCTGCACTGGTATCCCAAATTCTGGGGAGAATGCATAGGGAAGTGAAATGAGAGTGGCATTATGAAGGCCAGGCATGAGTGATACTTGTGGACTGGAGGTTTTTTTTCTTTTGAGCTGTGAATATGTCACTGGGATAATTTCAGTCAGTTCAACAGCCTTGCAGAGCTGAAGCCATGTCATTATTTTACATTGTTTATCTGCTGGCACCAGCCTATTGCTGTTTGATTTTCTACAATGGAGACAGTAAATTTTTTCTCCCATTAAACCACTGTCACCATCTTTGAAATTATCTAAACTCATAGTAATTACCCCTTTTATTATGTGCTAGAGCTCCAAACACCTGGTGTACTCTACTCAATCCATCTAGTCAAAGGAGAAATACTGAATTCCCAACATCAAGAACTCATGTTGGAATGAAAAATCCTGACCTTCAGGATTGCTTGGAAGCTGCTATTGGAAACACTGCTCTCTACATGGCTTTTCAGGTGATACTTATGGAGCAGTACCACATGCATCCCCCCCAAAGGGAAGTAGAGACTAAAGTGTGAAATAGATCAATGAAAGGTGAAGAGCCAAAGCAAGAGGAAGGATACTGCAGGTATCTCTGAGTTTTCAGAGGAGGTAGGAAGAAAGGAAATTCCTTAAATTGGGAACAAATGACTGGTGTTTTCCATATGACTCTTAAAGTACCCATTCTAAAGAAACTTTGTATTAAGTGTCAAACAGTCTCAGTTAATTCCTGAGCAGGTGTGTGGGTACAGTAGGGGCTTTAATTACCTCACTAAAACCCAAATGACAGAGCACAGGCACACAGGCTTTTCAAGTGCCTTCCAAAACTCCCCACATCATTCTAGACTTGTAACAATCCTCTTCAACTCTCAAGAAGAGTTCTTCTGAAATTCCAAGTATTCCATTTGCTTACAGACAAACATATTTGTGGGTGAGTGTAATATGTTCTTATCTCTTCTTTTGAGACTGGAGAAAAAGTGTAAGTAAATTTATGCTTTTTCTTACAAAGGTTTCTCTTACATTTTGGGTCAGGTTGTTTAATAATTTTTATCTTAAACAAGAGAAATTGAGGCAAACAGGCTATTTTCTGCATACCTACCCTGTATTCCAAGAGTGTTTATTCCACCATTATAATATCAGCAAACACCTTAGCTATGCTGAGATTTTGCAGTACCTACAGAAGGTGCAACATATACAGAAGGTGAGAGTCAAGTCCCAGGGCTTTTGTTCTTGGCTGCTACAGCATTCTGTTGCTTTGTCAGGAGGCATCACCACGCAGAAGAGAATGACTTCTTGTGTGTCAGAGAAGAGAGGCAGCATTTATTCCCACTCAGATAGCCTTAAATCAGTATTTTTCCTCATTAGAGTGGAAGTAAAAATACATTATGTTATTTCATTTGGTCTGACAGTTGGTATTAGGAGACAGTCAAAGATGAAAATGTCTCAGCCTCAACCAATTCTAAACATGACCATATGCTATTTTCATAATGAAGCTATTTGTATGGCCCATGGAATTGGGAAGGAATTAATCACAGCTAGCACAAGGTGCCACTGCCTTGTGAAGAAAAACTTGATTAAGTGAAGATCAGTCTCTGTCCTGAACTAGGGAAAGATCTGGTAGAAAGTGGGGATGAATAGATTGCACATAATGAATTTGAAGGCTGTGAACCCATCTTGGTTGATTAAGAAAGTGAAATCAAAGTGAACAAAAGCAGGGCCAGAAATAGCAGAGAGGCTCAGTGAATCACTGCTCCCATCTCTGACCAGCATGTTTCACTTACCATATGATGAATAAATTCTACAGTCTCAGCCCCATCACCATTGCACTACAGCCAGCATCACAGAACCTGTATGAAGAGTGGTTCCACAGAACAGAACTGGAGGTCAGCTCCCAGGCTACTGGGAGGCCACTGGCAGAGCTGGGTGGGAATCTGGGACTGGAGTAACGTGGCTCAGGAGGTCAGCAGAGACATTCACCAGGGGAGGTGAACAGGCAGGGTGAGGAAAGCACAAAGGTGTGAGTCAGGACTGGAAATGACCAGAGAGGCACACAGGACATTTCCACAAGCCCTGACCAGCCAGATGTTACACTGTCACATTCAGACAAAGCACAAATAATTGAGTATTTCACCACCAGCAGCAGCATGGAAACACACACAACTACACTGACTGGTGAGCTGCAGCATCTAACCAGCAATCTGTCCTAAAAATCTCATCATTAAAGGCAACAATTAAGACAGAAATGTCACCCTACATTTACACACCAGTTTTCATCCTGAAGCACTTCATTAACTATCTTTCCAAAGATCACATTGCAATACTGATTCTGCTGTATTTCTCCTCTCCACCCAAACCAGAGAAAGAGAGGCAGATTGTACTCTTGTTAGAATCTCATCAGATAAATCCTTAAATGGTGGTTTCCATAGAAACACATCATGGGTCTCTCAGTCTATCAAACCTGTTCATAAACTTTCAGCTTTACTTAATGTGAGATTTTCAAAAACACCAATTAGCTCTTTCATTATTTAGTGCTCTGCCAGCCTTTTGTGCTTATGTTAAATAAAGGAAGTACAGCCAGACACAGTCGAACCACAGCTCACTTTCAACCTCATCATTACTCCTCTGAAGTGGGATAGTAGTAAAGGAAGGGAGGAAGGGGCAGGGATTTCATTCCCCCTCACACAGCCTATCACAAGCATCTTAGTGCTCTGCAAAGTCAAAGGATAGTATCTGAACTATGTCATCATTGTTCAGCTTCTATTTGGGGAAATGGCATGGCTGCTCCTAACTGCAGTAGGAATCTGAGGCACAGATCTGCCTCACTGAATGAAAGGCTGATGAAAGAAAAGGGAAGAAAAACAGGTGCCAGGGGAACAACAGGGTAAACAGCATTTTTGGGTAACCTAGTGAAACTGCTGAGTGTCAGCCAGGTCCCATTGGCACTTGCAGTCTCCATGGAGGGTTGTTATGAACCCTGACTATGGAAAACACAATGCTGTGGAAGTGATGAGCACAGCTCTGGGATCACTCTGACACTAGCACACACCCTATAAAAATATTCCCATTATGGGTTTTAAAAAGAATACTGCTGTGTTTACAAAAGGTACAAACCTGATCTGTACTTCAAACCCAAAAATTATCTAACCTTTCCACACACACACACCCCCATCTTACATGTTGTTGCAACAGGTGTTTCCTTCTACAGAAGCACACCAGCATTAGGGAATCCTTGCTTTGGCTCATCATATCTCCCCCATTTTGCATAGCCAGGTACTGGGATGATCCACAATCATCACAGAATCCCAGACTGGTCTGGGTTGGGAGGCACCCCAAGGATCATAAAGCTCCAACCCCCCTGCCACAGGCAGGGACACCAACCTCAGGCCTGGAGCTACACAAGGTTGCCCAGGGCCCCATCCAACCTGGCCTTGGGATGGGGCACCCACCCCCTCTCTGGGCAGCCTGTTCCAGCCCCTCACCACTCTTTCTGTAAAAAAACTTCCCCCTAATATCCAATCTAACCCTTCCCTCCTTCAGCTTTAATCCATCCCCCTTGTCCTGCCAATGTCTACCCTTTAAAAAGCTGATTCCCCTCCCTCATTTCACAGCTGACCTCCAGATAGGTGACAGGCTTACAAACAGCAGTGTCCAAGAGAAGGTTTCTGTTCTCTCCCTTCATACAAGGCTTGTGTGAGGATGAGAAATAAACACCACTGTGTGCAGCTTTGGTCTCTTAATGCCACTAATACCACTCACCAGACTCCACTGCCACTGAACTCCCCCTCCACCTCAGACTCAATTTTGTTGTAACAAGCCAAGTAATACAAATGTTTGTCTTTATTTTCTTAAAGTTTCCTTGAGTTCTTTTATGATTCCAATAATAGATGAATCACTGCTGCCAGAAAGGTATTTGCAACAGAAAACATCCTCAGAGGCTGTTACTTTTGTCATCAGATTGAGGAGACACCGTTTGTCCTGAAATGCTTTCAGTGACTTGCACAGTTGCTCTATTTTAAAATACAGAGCCATTAAACACACTAACAGAGTGAAATGGGCAGCACTTGAATGTATTTTGGTTTTAGTAATCCAATCCCTCACTCTGCAGCTAACTCCTTCAAGCATGGCAGCTCCATGGAATGCAGTTCTGCTCCTGAATTCTAGGGATGAGGTAGCTGAAACCTCCAGGCTATCAAAGTGTGAGACAAACTTGTCATTTCAGTGACATGCTACAGGAGGATTTCTTCTGAGGCTGAGTTTCCTGAACAGTAAAGTGACATTCCATGGCTGCTTTGAGGCACCTTAATGACTTTGACTTGTTCTAGTAAGTCTATGGTGGGTTTTTTTTTAAATCACCTAAGGCTTTTCCTGTTTTGTTAAACACAAATTTTCTCTTTTGCCAAACCTACAGAAGCAAAGAAATCATTATATTGAAAAATCAAGAAGAGCACTGGCTGGCCAGCTGGATTCTGGGAAAGAGCAGAAATGACAAGTAAAACCTCTGCACACATGACTAGCATGAGAAGCAGCAAAGGGAATAGGAAAAAGGTTTCACAAGAAACTTAACTGAGAGCACTGGGAAATTTGCAACTGTTACAGGCCTTTTTCTTCTCCTTTTTTTATATTGTTTATTTTTTTTCTTTTTTCTGACAGCTCCTTCTGAAGGAGAAGTTCAACACAAAGCCAACACAGCTGGTTCCTACATCTCTCTCCCCACAGCATCGAGCCAAAGGATGAGAGGAGTGTGGTGTGAGAAGCAACAGATCACCCTAACCTGGCTCTAGGGCTAAGATGGGAGATCTTAGTCTGAGAGACTGCTAACAAGTCAGGAAAGCTCCATCTTCTGCCTCCCTGAGCTGCAAGAAATGCTTCAGAAAAAAAGAGTTATTTCCTGTATTTCAGTGGATGAGAAACTGAACATGAGCAGCAGTGGCTCTGGCAGCTCCCAAGGCCAATGGGATCCTGGGCTCCATCAGCAGAGGGGTGGCAGCAGGGACAGGGAGGGGATTGTCCCTCTCTGCTCTGCCCTGGGAGGCCCCAGCTGGATCCTGTGTCCAGAGCTGGGGCCCAACACAAGGAAGATGTGGGGCTGTTGGAGAGGGGTCAGAGGAGCCACGGAGATGCTCAGAGGGCTGGAGCAGCTGCCCTACAAAGAGAGGCTGAGGGAGCTGGGCTGGGTCAGCCTGGAGAAGAGAAGGCTGTGGGGGGACCTCATTGCAGCTTGCCAGTCCCTGAAGGGAGCAGAGACACAGAAGGGGAATCAGCTTGTTAAAGGACAGACAATGGCAGGACAAGGGGGATGGATTAAAGCTAAAGGAGGGAAGGGTTAGATTGGATATTAGGGGGAAGTTTTTTACAGAAAGAGTGGTGAGGGGCTGGAACAGGCTGCCCAGAGAGGGGGTGGGTGCCCCGTGTCTGGGGGTGTTCAAGGCCAGGTTGGATGGGGCCCTGGGCAACCTTGTGTAGCTCCAGGCCTGAGGTTGGTGGCCCTGCCTGTGGCAGGGGGTTGGAGCTCTGTGACCCTTGGGTTCTCTTCCAACCCTTGCCATTCTATGATTCTATATATTCTCTGTAAGTAAATATCATCAGCAAAGACTGTTTAATTTGACCTTGATTTGTATTTGTGGACCTAAATCATAGAATCATCACATGTGTTAGCTGGTAGGGACCTTCAAAGCCACCTAGCCCAACCCCCTGCAGTGAGCAGGGCCATCTTCACTACAGCAGGTCCCTCAGAGCCCCATCCAGCCTAACCTTGAACGTCCCCTGGGATGGAGCTTCCACCACCTCTCTGGGTAACCTGTGCCATTCAACAGGATGTACAGGAGAATTTAAAGGAATTGTTTTTGTAGAATTTACTAGATTTCTAAAATCATGCACATTGGTAGTTTGGAAGTAAAATAATTTGCTGAAAAGTCGACCAGATTTTCTTTATATTTTAAATAATGAAAGCATGCCAGGTCAGCAAAAAAATAAAGTAATAATAGTGTGCTTATTATCTCCCATGCTACATACTACTCTGATACTCCAAGCTCAGATGACCCCAGCAACAGACTGGTGCACAGTGCTGTAGACCCCTGTTCTTTCCTGTTACAATGCACTTACACCAGTCACAAGGAATCAAGCCTTCCCTCAGGACAAGCTTTGCTCTCACTGGTCTTTCCCAGGTATTCCCTAAGTGTAAACAGCATAAAAATATTCCATCTCCCAGACTCAAAGATCTCTTAAACACTGTATTCTTTAACATGGAAGAAATTACTCTGTTTAAAGAAACACAGTTCTAAAACATTCCTATTTTGGGACGATGGATTCCAATGTATACATACTCTATTTCCACTGAAAACAAATAAAACCACAATATAAAAATAGGCAGCTCAATGAAATGCAGACTGGTGTAACGTGGGAAATGCTTTTTGAACTCACATTCTGGTTTTGATTACTTTTAGGCATTTTAGGAGAAACTAGCTCAAAGCAGTGCTCTTCAGAACAAAATATTTCTCAACAGACCTACTGCAAATGTGTTATGTCACAGAAAACAGCTCTCCAGAGACCTAGTGCCAAGGCAAAATGTAGCAAGATATTTAATTACATCTATAGTAAGAGCGTAGTAGATCTAATGCAAAGTTCCCCCTTAAAAACTCCAACCAGCAATGGAAATCAGTGCTGTGTAAGAGTCCCTTAAAGTGTATTGCAAACTGGGAAAAGCACAATAAAATAAAGCACAGTGACACACCCCATTGTCACTCACACACAGTCTGGTGTGACAATCGGGTGACTGCAGGAAGCTGACAACACATAACACTGCACAAGGTTACATTTCTCACTGAAATTTCCTGTAAGAGTATGAGCTGCCCCACACAGGATTCAGGAGCTAAACATTCCACATCCAGCAGCTTTTTAAGGTAAGAATCAGGCAGTTTCAGGAATAGCCTTTGATATTATTCCATGATCAGTAAGGACTACAGCTGCCTCTGCTGTAAGCAAGGGCTTTAAAACAAAGCCTGAGGTGACACAAATCAATATACTCGATACATGCTTCAATCAAGACTGCCACTGGTAGGTAGTAGCTGTGGCTAATGTCGTGCTGACATCTAACGGCAGCTTCTCACACTGCTCTTTTCAGAAAAAAAAACCTACATATTGAAAAACAGCGAGTGATAAATAAACATCCTGACTGGGGACCAGTTCCCCCTGGAGACAGAGCAGGAAGCTGCAGCTCCTGCCCACACTCGACACCCAACAGGTGTTCCTGAGGCTCAGGGATCTCACAGAAATGCTTTAATTCACTGTCTACCCCACACATTAGGGCCCAAGGAAAGATCAGAAAGGTACAGGCTTTACTACAGAGGAGTTGCTGTCAGCAGGAGCTTCTGTATTTGAAATAAAACTGACTTATGTAAACACTAAAGGCAAAATCCTGTGAAAGGCCTAGAGAGAAATAAATCCATTTCTAGCTCTGCTGTGGTCTTCTAGTCAGACAAAAATCAAATTCTTTAATCCCTTTATTTGTTGAACCCAGAATTGGCCTGAGAGGAAATTCAGATATTGTTTTTTTAGCAAAAGCTATATTTTTAACTTCCCTCTTTTTAACCAATCATAGAATCACAGATTGGCCTGGGTTGGAAGGGACCCCAAGGATCATAAAGCTCCAACCCCCTGTCACAGGCAGGGACACCAACCTCAGGCCTGGAGCTACACAAGGTTGCCCAGGGCCCCATCCAACCTGGCCTTGAACACCCCCAGGGATGGGGCATCCACCCCCTCTCTGGGCAGCCTGTTCCAGCCCCTTTCCACTCTTTCTGTAAAAAACTTCCCCCTAATATCCAATCTAACCCTTCCCTCCTTCAGCTTTAATCCATCCCCCTTGTCCTGCCATTGTCTGTCCTTTGAACAAGCTGATTCCCCCCCTGTTCCTCTGCTCCCTTCAGGGACTGGCAGGCTGCAATGAGGTCCCCCCACAGCCTTCTCTTCTCCAGGCTGAACAAGCCCAGCTCCCTCAGCCTCTCTTTGTAGGGCAGCTGCTCCAGCCCTCTGAGCATCTCCGTGGCTCCTCTGACCCCTCTCCAACAGCCCCACATCTTCCTTGTGTTGGGCCCCAGCTCTGGACACAGGATCCAGCTGGGGCCTCCCAGGGCAGAGCAGAGAGGGACAATCCCCTCCCTGTCCCTGCTGCCACCCCTCTGCTGATGGAGCCCAGGATCCCATTGGCCTTGCAGTCTTCCAGTATTTCAGGAGCATCCCTTTGAACTCTCCAACTCAGACCCCTTGACACATTTCACTGCTGTGTGGTAAAGACCGTCTGAGCTACTACAGCTCCTGGTTATCTAACCAGATGCTTTTCTTCAGTATTTAAGGAAAAATTAAAATCGCATTAAATGACATGATAACATCGCTCAGTTTGCACAGCTGAAAGGAAAGGAGGGGCCTTTGCAGGCTGGTTAACTTCCTAGGAACCACCTGTGCGAAGCACCCCACAGACAGCAGTAGATGGCAGCAATAACCCACCGAAGAGAGGCATCCCTGCCCACCACCGCCCAACTTCCCCCGCAAACACCCAGGCAGTAAATAACTGGAATGAGGGCCGGCCTCAAGTTGGATGGAAGCCTTTCTCTGAGGAAAAAAAGCCAACAAATGTGTACATAAGTGCACAACGTGTAGCTGAGATAGCACAGCTTTGCGTGAAGCCAGGTTGCCAGCTTCATGAAGGGTAGCTCTGAACTGTCTATTTTTCACTTGAAAGCCAAGGCAAATGACTAGGTGCTGCCTCTGCTGAAATAAGGCAAACCAATGCAGGACACTCTTTAATGCTCAATGCATAACAATTTTTAAGAGCACTGATTATTGGCAACATCTTAGATTCTTCTAGTGCCAGATTTGCCCTGGGTGACAAGGGTTCATCATAGGTTGTCTACTCTGTTTTCACAGCACCTGTTCCTCCCAATTCAAGTTCATCCTTCTTTCCTTCCTCCCTAACCATGCTGAGACACTCCAAGCAGTCTATTTGTCAGAAGACTGTGAGGTCAGTGAAAAAGAAAGATGAAACCACACTCTCACCTTCCTTAAAACATGAGGAGCTTCAACAAATACCTTGTGTTGTGTGCTGTGTTCCTTCTGCTGCAAACAGGCTCTGATCAAACCTGGACCTGTCTGTATCACAGCATCCCCTGCTTCAGCAAGATGAAGCATCTGATTATCTCCTATCTTGTTATCCCTACAGGGTGCCCTCATGGACAATTAGATGGGATGCTGCTTTCATATATAATCACCTCCATAATCACAGAATCATTGAGGTTGGAAAAGATCTTTAAGATCATAAAGTCCATCCTTTAACCTCTTCCATTAAAGGATGGGAATATGTACCTATCTTTGTCATGTTTATGGGAACTGGGTGACTCTCCCACTTCTCAGATACTTGTTCTAAATGCATTGTTTTGTTTTAAAATGGAAGACAAGAAAACATGGCTCAGCTCTGCTGTCAACCTACATGCCATCTTACATACTATTTTATATTTTCAGTGCCAAATTTTAACTACATTTTAACATGATGCAGGAAGGACCTCTCCAATAGGAGGAACAGGATCCGAAAAGTCCAAATTGATGGTCACAAAAATGATTGAGCTGGTGATTTTTAATTATTTATGTGAAAAAAATTATCATGAATGCTTCCTTAGATATTAACAATGAAAAGGCTGTACCCCACAAAGCACCTAATAATTCATTCTCTAAGTAACAAGGCAAAGAACTGGGTGCTATTGTTGGTTTTGGATCTGGTCTCTTCAGACACAGACTGAACTGTTTCTACACAACAAAACACCCGCTCATGGAATTCCATTAATTCTAATTTAAAGATAATGTGATTGCTTACTTCTTATGATCAAACATCAAATCATATTGTAAACTGCTTCCTAGTATTTTAGAGCTGTATGAGGATGACGACTTGAGCCTAAGAATAAAAGTGATTGTCAGTTTTCACTTAGACAACTCAAAGGTTCTCTCTTTGTGTCTTAAAGAGCAGCTCTCTGTGTTAAATACACAGAGCAGTTTGGGACATTTTAGCATTTTCCTCTGTCTCTCTTATGGATGGTTTGAGTCATAGGGAAATGGAGAGAAACACAATGAATTTCAGAGAAGCAGCACAGTGAAGTCCCCTTAAACTTTAGCTTGCAACTGCACCTCAGCATCAGATGATTCAGCAGGTCAGTAAAGCTGCTGCTGGTGAAACCACTTTCATCTGTATTGGTGTATCTACAGCAGACAGAGATAGCTTAAGAAGTTGTTTAGTTGACTCTGGCAAGAATGTAGGTAATTCATGAAAGATTTTAGACATAACAAAAATATTGAGGAATTACTAACATCAGAACAGCAGGTGTCAGCACTAATAAATAGATTAATAGCAACTGCTCACAAGCATGTAAGCAAAGATAAAGGACAGAAAGGAATTTTAAAAGGTCATAAGCAGTCAAGGATCTTGAGACAGATTCAGCCTTTTCTTAGTCCAGATCTGTCTGAAATCAACTAGCAGAAGGGTGCTAGTAGGAGTTTGTGCCAGCAATATGAGGACTGTTCACTGGGTCTCTTACCCTCACTAGGAAAATGTGCTGCTCTCTTTACATGGGGATGTCAAGAAAGAAGACTACACTTCAGCATTCAGCGCTCCACTTCTCATTAGATGATACTGCCTAACCAAAAACTTTGACCCTCTAGTACATAAAGGAAAGCAAACCCCAGGCTACTTCCCAGGAGGAGTTTAACCACAAAATATCAACACTTAAAATGAATCTCTATATATTCTAATAGTCAAATATGGGTTTTCATTCATAGGTTGCGACGCATTTTTAAAAGGAAACAAGAAATTACACATTACCAGTATAGCAACACACTATGATAAATGACCTTGCACGTGCCCCTCCCTGCCCATAAATCACCAGCATCCCATAAACAAACAAAGGCTAATGAAAAGCCATGAATTGTCTACAGCCCTCCTAACACAGCCTAACATAAAACTCAACATTCAAGCTTTTTGAGTGTGATCTATATGGCAGCACACATGACTGTGTGTGCAATTATGTATCTCTACACAGACCTGGTTTGGGTGGGATGAGCCTTGTAGAGAAGCCGCTGGGATCACAACTTCAGCATCTGCAAACATGGATACAAGCTCCAAGCTCTCCAACGGGGTCTTGCAGTAGGCCAGGAAGAGAAGCAGTAATGACTTAAACTTGAGGCAAAGTTTTTAAAAGATGAGTTTTTTTCCTTCATCTAGGGTTGTTTAATGTCTTTGCTGCTCCAGACAATGCTTCAGGAGGAGTACATAGGGAACAGCATGCAGCCATGCACCACCCCTCAAGCAGAGGGGCTAAAAGGTGTTACCAGTTTGAAAGCAGCTCCTTGCTCATTCCTTTATGCCAGACCACGCCTGCCCCTCGAGAAACCACCGACTTTCACCTGTGCGATGAGCTACACGTGCAGCCAGGACACAGCTGGAACTTTCCAGGCCTCCTCTCAGGCGCCGGGGCCGGCCTAGGGGAGCCCGCTCCCCTGAGGCGCCGGGGCCGGCCTAGGAGAGCCCGCGCTCCCCTGAGGCGCCGGGGCCGGCCTAGGAGAGCCCCCGCTCCCCTCAGACATTAAGAAGGCTGGGGCACCCTGTTCCCCTCAGGCGCTGGGGAGGCCAGACCCCCGCTTATTCCCGCGCCTTCCTCCCAAACCCCGCGCTTCTGCCTCCACGAACACCCCTTCCCCGCCCGCTTCCCATCCCCTCAGGTCACCGCGTCTCCTCAGGTGGGGGGGGGGGGAAGATGAGGGCGGGAGCAGCCACCGCGGCCCCACCCTCGCCTCGCGGGGCGGGGCGGGGCAGGGCGGGCGCGCGGGGCAGCTGGCGGTTGGTAGCGGTGAGGCGACGGCAGGAGCCGGGGGACGGCTGGGCAGCAGCGAGGGGACAGCAGCGGCCATGGCAGACTGCGAAGTAGGAATCACGCCCAAGAGCCGGCGGACGGAAGGTAACCAGGGGGAGCGGCCCCCAAGGGGCAGCGAGGGCGCAGCCCCTCGGCCGAGCGCTCCCCGCGGGCTCCGGGCCGCCTTCCCGCCGCTCTCCGGTCGCTTCTCTTTCGGTTTTAGTTATTACCGTATTGAGCCGCCGGGGGAAGTTTGTGGATCCTTCGCCAAAGTTACAGACCGAGGAGCGGGCCCGCCTCGCCCCCCGGGCAGCCTCCCGCAGCTCCGCGGGCCTGCCCTCGGAGCGCCCGTTCCCCCTGGGGCCATGGCGCAGGCCGGGCCCCTCCGCCGCTTCCCCGGCGGGACGGGGCGCGGCAGGTGGCGATGCCCGGCGGGGCACAGCCCGGCGGGAGCCAGGGGACGGCGGGGCACAGCCCGGCGGGGCACAGCCCGGCGGGGCACAGCCCGGCGGGGCACAGCCCGGCGCTTCGCGGCTCCTCGCAGTAGAGCGGGGTGGGGGGGGGGAGAGCATCGCTGGCCCCTTGCGCAACCCGGGGGTTTCCGTGCGGTAACTCTGTGAGAGGTGAAGGCGACAGTGAGAGCGGAGTTAGGAGAAGCGATCCCCGCGGCCCTGTGCCGGTAAACGAGAGCAGAAAGAGCTCGGGGACTGGCTGTTGGCGCTGCTGGTGCTTCTCACTGGAGCAAAGCCTCCACAGGTGTGACTGGAGGAAGCGATGACAGCCAGTTGTGTTTGCCCAAGCGGGGCAAAGAGCCCGTGAAGTTGGGCTTGTTGGTATCGTTTGTTCTAGTGGGCTTTGCCCGAGTGTAATGGGGTCAGAGGTTCAGGGGATGATGCACTACAATAACACAGCGACCGGTTCCCGTAGCTTCTGTAGTTTCCTGTTCCCCACATTGTGCAGAAGAGTCACCGTTTATCTTGTGGCTTTGTCATTAGCAACTGGAGAAGGAAACGTATTTATAAGATCGCTGTGTATGCGAAGGCTTTGGCGAGGTAACCTGAGTTGCTGTATAAATAACTGTGGATCTATTTGGGCCCCGTGCCTGGTGGCACATACTAGTTCTTGTATCCTTGGAGAGGATCTGCGTTTCGTTGTGTGTGTTAGCTATTAATACCTAACAGTGGTCACTATGATGCTAACCTCGCCTTGGCAAACCTTTCGCGTGCTGCCAGGCTTGCTCCTTCTGTAGTTGCTGTGTGATGTGTTGCTTCAGAGGCTGAGGCTGACTGCCAGCTATTTCTGCCATAATAAAGTAGCCACAGAGTAAATGGCATTAGACATCATGTTGGTTATTAGATGTAATAATTTCGGCTATTTCCCATGAGAAGCATCTGAAAAGACATTTAGCTCTCATTGGGATTAGTATTCCTTATTATTCCTGATTATTTGCTAATTAGCAACCAGTTGACTGTCAAGAGAATAACACCCTTCAGTCATGCTCAGACTATCTGCATCTGACCTAGCAGCGTGGAAGTGGAGGTCTCTGTCTCATATCTCTTGCCTTGTATTCAGCCTAGTTATCTCCCATTTAGTTTAAATCTGGTGGGTTGTTCACAGGGCTGTGGGAGAATAAACAGGTTGAGTTAGAAATCTGTGTGCGATCGAGGGGGTTATGATCTAGTTGCAATTACAGAGATATGGTGGGACAACTCACGTAGCTGGGATGTGGCCATGGATGGCTGTGTCCTTTTTAGGAAAGACAGGCCAACAAGGAGAGGAGGTGGAGTTACTCTTCATGTGAAAGAGCAACTAGAATGTCTTGAGTTCTGTCCAGGGGCAGAGGAGGAACGAGTTGAGATTTTGTGGGTGAGAATTAAAGGACAGGCTGGCAGGGGGGCTACTGTTGTGGGTGTCTGTTACAGACCACCTGATGAAGAGGAGGAAGCCGATGAGGCCTTCTACAGGCAGCTGACAGTAGCCTCACAATTGCAGGCCTTGGTTCTTAAGGGGGATTTTAGCTACTCAGATGTTTGCTGGAAGGCTGGCACAGCCAGCTGCTCACAGTCCAGGAGGTTCCTCCAGTCTACTGATGATAACTTCCTAATGCAAATGGTGGATGAGCCTACTAGGGCTGCTGGATCTTGTACTCTCTAACAACGAGGCACTGGTTGAAGAAGCGAAGGTTGAGGGTAGGCTGGGCCGCAGCGACCATGAGATGGTGGAGCTCAAGATCATATGTAGTAGGAAGAGAACAGCAAGTAGGACTGCAACCCTGGACTTCAGCAGGGCCAACTTTGGTCAATTCATTCGAGGTCCCTTCCAACTCCTAATGTTCTGTGATTCCTCTCCTAGTACTTAGGGGTCTTGCACAGTTCCTCTTCTTGGCAGTGATGTGCCTGTTCAGACTGTACAGTCTTGGCAGGGGAAGATAAATGCCAAGTGTGTGCCACACCTCAAGCAGTAATGAGGCCCTCCCCTTTCACTTCAGCCTCCAACACTAAGTGTTCATTATAAATTGTTAATACTGCTTGATGATCCAAGTGATAATTTCATGCTAAAGTAACGGTGACTGTTCCAGTCAGGCTTAAAGGAGTCAAAGACTGAGTCAATAGGGTTTTTAAATGGTTTTTTTCTCCTTGTGGGTTATTTCTTAAAGATGTATGTGATCTACAGGTAAGACTCCTCTGACTACATCCCAGGTGTGAAGCTTTAGTATCTTGATAATAAAAGAGCAAGAATATCACAAGTGTTTGAACTGGAGGTGTGGTGTATAGGACAGAGTGTTTGACACCTCAGAAAATCAAGCAAGAGAGAACCAAAGTTGAGCAACTAGAGTTACTGGAAGTTTAAAAATACCCTCAGCTAAGCATGTTATTTCAACAGCCAGTTCAATATCTCTAGCTGCTCAAAAAATGCTGCTCTCAACACTGTCTCCAGGAGAAAGGATGATAGTTGTGAATTGCTTGAGATTAGAACCAGGTTTTGCCTTTAACTGGAGGCCTAGCCAATACCTGACATATCTGTGTTTAATCCCTTGGAATGATACCATGGTTTGCAGTTCCCTAAGCTCTGTTTGAAATAAATGGGATGTTTCAAAACCTTTTTAAGGAAAGGAGGTGGGGGAAAAAAAAAGCTTTTTCCATATCTAAAAGAACATACCATGTCTGGAACAAGGGTGTCAAACGTTAGTGGTAGCCTTGGGTCAACCTGCAGCACCCCTGTTTCCTAAGTTTTCTCTTGGCCTACAGAATAGGTGGAGACATCAAAGAATATAATTTCTTCCTATAAATTATTCCTGCAATTAAAAACAGTTCAGTGAATAATAGTGACAGCTGCAATAGGGTCATTGATCTGTCTTTTTCTTTCACAGTTATGCTTTCTATTCCTTGTCTGCAAGTCACAGCAGCAGAGAAAATGCAGTGTACTCTGTATGTTCTTCACAGCATCAGGGGTTTTTGGTGGCATCACTATTTTTGAAGCCATTACATTGTTTTTTATCATTGCTTCTTCAGCAGCTGCATTCACTACAGTATATTAATGTTTAAATATATATCCCCAGCAATTATTGCTAATGGTCGTGCCTCCACTACATGAGCAAGGTTTTCTTTCTGTTATTTGGTGGTTTTCTTTCTTTGGGAGGACTAAATTGCATTTCTCCTTTGTGAGTTGGATTATAGGATGGTATCAGAACTGTCATGTGAGGAGTCTGGCTTAGGGAGAGTCAAAACCCAGGTGTTTGTGGAGTTCCCAGGCAGAGCTCTACAAATCCCTTTTCCTACTGTAGTTCTCTTTAGCTCATCCTGAGTGCTGTGGATGCTGGCAAGAAATCAAAGGTGAACTTTTAATTCTTGCTTTGCCTCTGGATCACCAAACATACTCTAAGTCTGATTTCAGCAGTGCTCCAGTGAACTCTGAGAGGAGTCCCTCTGAGCTGCTCCCTGACACTTTGACATAACATAGATGGGTTTTGTCTGTTAAATGGTGCACTTGTGATGGGTGAAAAAAAGCTGTGAGGCTGGCTGCAGCCAGCACTTAGTGTAAAATCTTTCTTTTTCTTCTATTTTTTCTTTCCAGCACGTTGGGTGGGCAGGGAGAAGCACCATCTGTGAGAGGTGCATCCGAGGCAGTGTTGTACCTGCACCACCTCAGTCAGTCTCCTTTCAGTGCTGATATCTCAATTCCTGTATCAATGAGCCTGACTGAGAAATCTGGCAAGAATGGCCCATTGATATGATTATCCTGGTCCAATGAATGATTATCCTGGTCCAATGAATGATTATCCTGGTCCAATGAATGAGGTGTTAAAAAATGACAGGAATAAAGCTCATTCCACAGAACCCAAGTGCGTTTCTTACATTACATACAGTTTTTCATGAGACAGCCTCTCTCTCTATTGATATTGAGAAATATACCACATGAGGGGCAGTCATTGCTACATAAAGTGTGCACTTACTCAATCTTGTAATTTTACACTGAGTTGTGACTTCTACCTTCATGTCCAACAGGGAAGCAGATGGATCACTTTTTCCCATGCTGTATCTCTGGTAGGAGCAGCTCTGTAGTTGGTGGTGGAGACCTGATGTTAAGCTGCAGAGTAGAACTGAAACACAACCCTCAGCACCTTTAAGTTTGTAAAAGTTATTAAGTAAAAGAGAGCGGAAAACTTTCCCTCCCTATCAGTGTAGATTGAGTACTTTTTATGGCTTCAGGCTGACTAATGCATTGTTGCTCCATGAAAGGCAGTGCTCCCCTCACTAATGACTTTACAGATGTTGCACAATGCTGACAGCTGCTTAATACTGATATTTGTGGGTGAGACATTCACTTGACTTCCACAGAAGGTTGGGAAATCTCTCCTTTAATCTGGCATTTCCACTATGTAATCATCAACCTGGAAGGAGAATATCTGTAGGTAACTTTCCATGGAGGAACTTTGACTCATGGTATGGCACGTCCTTGAGGGTCATTATATTGGCAGATCACAGGATGCAAATTGTATAGAAGATAATCAGAGCTGCTGAAGCCAGTTGACTGGGGGTTGGACCCGATGATCTCTCGAGGTCCCTTCCAACCCCTGTGATTCTGTGACTGACTTCATGAAGCTCAAGGTACTGTGTGAGAGAAAAAACTCATAGTATCCCCTACCACCTCTGTACTACCCCCTACCACCTCTGTACTACCCCCTACCACCTCTGTACTACCCCCTACCACCTCTGTACTACCCCCTACCACCTCCATATTCCACCTCACTAGAAAGGCTAGGAGCAGCAGCCAGTGAGAGAGAGAGGACTGGAAACTTCAATATTGGTTCTCAGGTATTTTGCTGACTTATATGACTTTCCTCCAAGATTGTGTATGTAAATTTGCAAAGTATACACTATTATCTGCTATTGCTCTCCAGCTTAGCTCATCTAATGAGTATCTCACTTCCTCTTCATCCCGGGCGTACGGTGCTAATGTGGAGTTCAATTGTGGGCACAATGAAATGCTGAACTTCTGTATCTGGAGCAGTTAAAATCAATGTGACTAGTGAAGATGAAAGCAGAAGTTGGCTTTTAATTTGAATTCTGATCTAAACCTAATGAGTTTGGCCAGATGAGTAGTGCCAACAGTGGCCTATTTCAAGGAATATTCAACATAAAGAAACTCCTTAAAGTTGGGGTGTTTAGAGGCACTTTTGGGTTTAAAAATCTGAAAATTTCTGCTCTTCTCTTGCAGATGAGGCTGATACTGGCCTTGGGTTTTGTGGATGGATCCTGGTGATTGCCTCACTTTTTTTCACCATTATCACATTTCCTGTATCAATCTGGATGTGCATAAAGGTAAAATTGTTCACCACTAAGTTGGATTGAAACTTTAAGCAATATAGATCCTTCCTAGTGGTTATTGTTGTTCTCTATGTATTTGTTTTAAGCACAAATTAAATCTAATGCTATTCATTCAAGAACTACAGCATATGTTACGTAGCAGACCCCAACATTTCACTGCATTAATCTTCAAGCAACAAAAACTGTGCTATGACACTATTTAGGCAAAATTAGTTTTGCATTGACATCTTTGCTACATCTACTCAGTTGTCAGTCGCACATAAGCTAGTTCAGAAGATCAGAAGAATTGCAAGAATGTGTAACTTCTCATGGAGGACTGACATACTAATTATTTTTCTAAGGAAATCCCTTCCTCTGTATGTGTGTAAATCTGTAGTATGTAAATATGAGAAGTATGTACATGTATGTGGTAGATTCTTGGAGAACAGGTGGTCTGTCATTGCTTTGAGCTTGACATTTTCAGTTCCCAGCCCAGAGGAAGTAACTCCTGCTTTGTGTAGGTTAACACATCCCATCAGAACTAGAGCTGGAGAAATCTCTGCTCGTTGTTTTGTTGGTGCCAGGATGCTCCTGATGGCTGCTCCTAGGGCTTGGTTGTGCCCAGGTGACTGCTGTGGCTTCTGCTGTTGATAGATGGTGCCACAGTCTGCAGAATATTTCCTGTGGGATATTGTTCCTTTTGCTGTTTGCTTCTTGACAATAAAGTTTAAAGGCAAAAACTCCCCAAAGCAGCTAGTGCAGAAATGTATGTTACACTTGAGGCTGAAGGTTGGTTTAGACTCCTGTGTTTGTAGTTTGGAATCCATCCTGGAAACCCTTGCATGACATTCAGCTGTCTGTTACAGATTATCAAGGAGTATGAGCGAGCCATCATATTCAGACTCGGACGGATCCTAAAAGGGGGAGCAAAGGGACCAGGTATGTCCTGGAGAGTGTTCTTGATATTTGTTCTAATTAAATTGTCAGCAAAATAATAGCTGTCTGGAGACTGCATTAGACTGGTGAATGGGTTTCTCAAGAATTTTGTAACTTCCAGTAAGAGGATATGTTACTTTATATGGAAAAGATAGTAATGAACTATCTGTGAGCCTGCCCCAGATCTCCTTGGGTAATGTGTGGCCTTCAGGTAGACTCAGAAGCACAGAATGTAAAGGGAGGAATGGTGGCACCAGTGTGCCACTTTAAAACAGACATCTCGTGTGTCAGTGAAAACCCAGATGGTCTGAAAGCCTTGGTGTTCTTCAAAAGAAATAAAAGCAATTAAAGTACTTGACAGTTATGAAAAGTTTCCTGTGCATATTAGAAATTCTGATGAAATCAGAAGGATTGGTATTTTCAGCTGTTGCTCCTGCTGCTCAGTGACAGAGAGGGGCGATACTTTCTTCCTGCATTTTCATCCACCTTTTGCAATACTTCCATGCTGTTGTAAAGTTGAAGAATTGCAGAACCTCCACCAGAACAGGTGGAGGTTGGTACTTCCTCCTGGCCAGAATTAGGCCCCACAAGTAACTACGAGGGATGAATTTTCAAAAGTAGGTGTTAACAGTTCTGGTGATTTTTTTTTTTATTTTATTTTTTTTCCCCCCAAGTATTGAACATCTTAAAATAGACCTGAATAAATTGAAATTTCTCAGCATACATTTTTGAGAAGCTTATCTTGATTTGAATGTCACTAAGGAACGTGCTGCTCAGCTGGTTACAAGGAGGCCTTTACAGCTGCACTGCTGGATTCAAGCTTTATTTCAGAAGGAAGTTTCATCTGTTTCCATGCCCCATTTTCACATCATGTTGAGTGGATTAATTCTTTTTTTTTCAATTTGTACAGGTTTGTTTTTTGTCCTGCCCTGCACTGACAGCTTCATCAAAGTTGATATGAGGACCATATCTTTCGATATTCCTCCCCAAGAGGTGAGCTTGCACTGCCTTTGTATCTGCTAAAGAGTCTGCAGGATTTTTGGCACTTGTTTTTTGCCCCTTTCCCTCTCTTGGTGTTGAGTGGCATGTAGCTTCAGTGTAGAGTTCTTGTGCAGCTTCAGTGTACTGTGAAGAACACGTATGTTTTCTTTCAGCCATCTTCTCTCCTTGAATGACAACTGTCAAGGAGAGAAGATGGCCGAAAGAAAAACGTACAGGACATACAGTTCCTCTGTCCTCTAAGGACCAAATGAGATAACATGATGCTGCCAGAGAGCTGGAATGGGAGTGGTTTGGAATGCAGACTGCTGGACGTCAGGCAACGTTCTCTAATTGTTTGTGTGCAATCTGGAAGGTTTCCGGAAGCAGCAGCGATCTTTCCTCTGTCAATTTGTCTCCATGTATAAACAAGCTAAAATAACAGGATGAAATGATTATATACATCAAACACTGTTAATAGCAGCTCAGGGTAACGACCCGTGCTCTCATGTGGGTTTGGGGTATGTGGTGCCTCTATATCCCCCTGTGCACAGGCACATTCTGAAGCTGTAGCACACCCGATGCCATCTGCTGTCTTTCACTTTAAAGGTCCTAAAGAACAAACCCCCCTTTTACTTCTGGTTTTCCTTGGACATTTTAATTTTGTTAGTAGAATCAGCAGCAATAAGCGAGCTGAATTCAGTGATGTTAACTCAGTGGACAGCAACAGAATAAAACCCAACTAGCCCTCTAAAAATAAGCTAGAGAGCAGTGGTATATTTTTTATTATAACTGCACCCCTCATGTATCTGGTGTATTTTGCAAGACAAAGATGCTTGATGCAACCTGTCTGGTGCATCTGTTTCCTGTCATATTTGCTAGTGAGTTTATTGCTCATCATTAGTTGTAGATTTAGACAAATGGCAACTGTCATGGTACACTCTAAAGGGTAATTGGTAGAAACCTAATCACTGGCAGGCAAAATGTGCTTGCAGCTGCTGCTGTGCCATTAGCAAAGCCATCAGTTGTACGTTGTTTCTTCTGGCTTGATTCAATTATGCTTTTGGATTTAGGTTTGTTTGTTTTCCATGGGGTAAAACAGAAATACATTTCTATTTGCACAGCAGGATTTCTGAGCATGGTGCTCCTTCTTGGTTTATCTAAATGCTGTTATGAAAAGCCTGCTAAAGTAGGTAGCTTGGGGAAGAACAGAGTAGGTAAGTCTTGGTGGTTGAGTAACTCACACGTGCTGCTCTCTTGTCAAATAGCATAATAGTAATCGCTGTAAAGTGGGATTGGGACACCTCAGGGTTGTGCAGCAGATTTCAATCTATTCTTAACTTTAAAATATAATTAATGTTTCTTCCTAGTGTACCCTCTCTTCCAAACATCAGGAATATCTGTCTTTATCTTTGCAAGTGCTTCTTGCTTAACATAGAAGTGTTAAATTCAGTTAATCATTTGAATCCAGCTCTGAGGGTGTTCACAGATTGGATTTCCTCTGCAGCTTCCCTAGAAATCACCACGTACTCGCTGGGTAGCACAAGGTGGCATTGAAATCAGAAGTAGCTCCAAGAAGGGCAACAAACTGCCAGGTGACAACAGAGATACTTCCAGTTAAATGTTGAAGTAAGGCTGGTACCAGGGACACCCACCTGGTTACACGTCACTAGTTTCAGGTTGGAGTTTCCCAAGTGAAAGGCATGTGTGTGTCAGCCCAAGTTACTTGGGATTATTTTTTCTTGTCACTTGTATGAACTGCAGTTCCCTCTGTGAATTTGACAGGGGAGTTGAAATAACATTAATGCAAAGCTCACAGCATTGATATTTCAGTGCAGAGCGTTCCAACCCCAAGTGTCACCTTGGCTTCTCAGAGCTGTACTGAAAGGTTTCTGCAGCTGTATAGAGACACATTCATGTGCAGCACATGTGTATGAGACCTTTTGTTTTCTAGGTTGCTTTACCTTGGAAAAAAACCAGCAGCTTGTCAAGTAAAACAAATATGTAATTATCATTATATTCAATAAATATATGCTTAATTATTATATGTCTTCCCTATTGCTTTTTAGATCTTGACTAAGGACTCTGTGACGATTAATGTAGATGGAGTGGTTTACTACAGAGTCCAGAATGCCACCCTGGCTGTAGCAAATATCACCAATGCTGACTCAGCCACCCGTCTTCTTGCACAGACTACTCTGAGGAATGTCCTGGGGACCAAAAACCTTTCTCAGATTCTCTCTGATCGTGAAGAAATTGCACACAGCATGCAGGTATGAGCAATCCACAGGAAACTTCCAGGCCAGGATTTATTTTACTAAGTGATAAGCCAGGTTGTGATTTGGAGCTTGGGCAGAACTCTGGGAACAGCTAGTGGATGGCATTCCATCCATACAAGTGACCACAGCAGTAGTGGGGATGAGGGATACAGGAGAGGAGCATTCCCTGCACTGTTACATCAGAGCTCTGCTCTTAAAGGCAATGATACCACACAATTCCTTCAGTCTGTTAACCAAACTCTGGAGGGTTTTTGTTGGTGTTCAACAGCTATGCTTTTAGAATTGGCAAATCATAATTGAAATACAAAAGCCCTTGAAGTCCAGGAATTGTAAGATAATTAATTAATTTGTTGGTCGTTCTTCAAATTTGGACATTCATTTGCAGCAGGGTAGATGGCTTAACTTAATTGTCCTGCCCTTTCTAGGCCACACTTGATGAGGCCACAGATGATTGGGGCATTAAGGTGGAACGTGTGGAGATCAAGGATGTGAAATTACCTGTCCAGATGCAGAGAGCAATGGCTGCAGAAGCAGAAGCTGCCCGGGAGGCAAGAGCCAAGGTAATAACTTAAACATGTGGGCTTGGCTATTTATTTTTTTTAAAATTAATTTTTTTCTCCATGATTAATTCAGTGTGGTGATGTAGGGGATGAGGATTCTCAGCCAGGCTGTGTTGTAGCAAGTAGGAGTGCAGAGTGGGATTTGTCAGGGGCCTTTGCTCCATTTCACCTTGGATCATGCTGCTAAGATTTCCTTCAAAAATGCAGAATCTCAATTTTCACCACACTCCAAGATGAAATCACGAACAGAACAACTCTGAGGTGATTAGTGGGGGCCTGCAGTGAGTTAGAGACCAAACTCACTTCCAGCATTTTCCTGACTAGCCCTTTGCTTTCTGTTTGTTTTATTTCTCACATGAAGTAACAGGTGGAATAATTTGGTTTACTGCCACCCTTAAATGACATCTAACTCCTTCCGGAGGTGGGAGAAGGCACTAAATACTCAAGCTAGGAGTAGAAATCCTCCACTAAGCTGCCCTTTCCTGGGACTAGTCCTTTGTGGCTGCTGCTAAAGCGAGCACACACAATCCCTGGCTGTCCCAAAACCCATTTATGGCCCAGAGCAGACAGAGGAGGGTTTCTGGGAGGTGTGAGTGACCTGTTGAGCTGCCTGTAAGGAAATGGAATCTGCACTCTGAATACTGGAACTGTCTTGGCAAAGGGATTTACTGGAGTTGAACTAATGCCATTAAAACTGCATCTCATCTTACCAACATCTCACGCACACGAGTGATTTTCATACACATAATAAGACTGATTTTCATATCCGCCACTTAATTGTGAGTTTCATTAATTTTAACCTATCATTAGGTTGTAATTATTTTTTTTTTAATTTCATGGGAGAGAAATGCTAAACTGAATTAGACTTTGGGGCTAGCAGTTACCAAACATGAATTTGGAAAAGATCTTGAAGCACCTAGGAAAAAATCTTTAGTACACTGCTGCTCCCAAGTGTTAATATTTTTTGAGGCTTATTTACTTTGTGATTAATTTTTAATTGTTATTATTTATTCCAACATTTGAAAGAATACCATGCCCTTGCAGTAGGACTCTGTAGGGAAATGTGCACTTGCCTGTGCTGAGACATGAATTGTTTCACCAGTAACATACCTGTTAAAACAGTGCCACCCTCCAGGCCAGCCATCCTGGGTGTACAGATAACTCTCTGTTTATCTTGCCTTGAGGCTGAAGTCATCCTACTCGTTTCTAGTTGATTACTGTGCCAGAATTAATTCCATTTCGTTCGTTCTGCTTCCCCAGGTAATTGCAGCTGAGGGAGAAATGAATGCTTCCAGGGCCCTGAAAGAGGCATCCATGGTTATTACAGAGTCCCCTGCTGCTCTTCAGCTTCGTTACTTGCAGACCTTGACCACCATCGCTGCGGAGAAGAACTCCACCATCGTCTTCCCATTGCCCATAAACATGCTGCAGGGCCTCTTAGGTGCAAATCACTAAGTAGAGGGAAGGAGGGAGTTTGGGGTGGGCTTTTATTGTTTTCTCCTTTGCTACAGTGAATGTTTGCAACTCTGAATTCCCTGAGTAGTGCAGCTTCTGCGGTGTTACTGATGTGGTGTCTTCTGGGGAACCTGTTTTGTTATACTGGGTATGTTACACACCACCTG
This sequence comes from Laterallus jamaicensis coturniculus, assembly GCA_022605575.1. Lineage (NCBI taxonomy): Eukaryota > Metazoa > Chordata > Aves > Gruiformes > Rallidae > Laterallus > Laterallus jamaicensis. The sequence continues at coordinate 9,064,209 of JAKCOX010000022.1, forward strand.
TGTCGTGTCTGTGAGTCTGGGCAGTTATAATGGTGTAAAGGTGAGAGCCTCCTGCAAAGGCACGAGCAGGCTGCCATCTCTAAGCATCTATCTGTGCTGTCCTGGGTGGGACACCCCTTGTCAACAGCTTCCAAATTTTCAGCAGTCTATAAACCCATTTGGGGTGCAAATTAGATGATCCAGTGTTTGGGAAGAGGAGCATCCCTTTTAACCAGAGGGGGAAGAGGGGGGAGCCCTGACTGTGTTCTCTTGGAGTGTAGCTCTGTCTGATGAGGCCATCAGCCTGATGCCATAGGGGGTTCCCTAGCTTACGCAAGGCAAAGTAATGGAAGGTGATAGGAGTGAGAACACCAGGGGGGCTTCTCAAAATCAGGCCCCTACTTCCTGAACTAGCCCTCACCCAGGACAAACAGTTGCCAGCCCCTGCAACTGAAGTGGAACTTCCCATCTCTGTCCCAGCACCAGAAGTGGCACAAACACACTGCAGTTACGGGTGCAGGCTGTGTGCTGTCACTGCTGGGCTGTACTGGTGCTGTGCCCCTGTGGAGTTACGGTTCTGTGTTAAAGCACTGAGAAGTTGCTGGCTCTGCCTTTCTCTTCCCTCAAAATTGGCCTTTTGGGGGTTTTTTGTACAAAGTACCAACTCCTGCATTTTATCCAGGTCTGAAAGCTTGCTTCTCCCTTAGCAGGGAGGTGATGTTTACCAGCAGCTGCTGTTCCGTTCATGTGTCTCTTGTAACACATTAGTGATTTACCTGTTGATGGTCCTTCTGAGTAGACCTGTAGTACCTGTTGTCACACTTACGGGCTTGTACTTGTTACCAAAAGCATGTTCTTCAGTTCATGTAGTCTTAAGTTGTCAGTCTGTTAAACGATTCATACTTTGTACCTGGTTAGTAGGTGTAATTACAGATCAAATGAGAATTAGAGGCTAAGGGGGGACAGAGGACACTCTGGGCTGCCACCACTGCATTTGGCAGCTGCTTTGTAATTGTTGGGAGGTGGCAGTGACAGCAAAAACCAACTATCAGTGTCCTACCCCAGCCCCATAAAGTTCTGAACTTGTTTTTATCACCTTTCTGAGGACAAGGTCTGTTTAGCTGGGCCTTTGTCACAGGTGGAGCGTGAGCCCCTGGGTGCTGGTTTCCCTCTGCCTCTTCCCTGTACCTCGTTCCATTGTGTGTGTCAGTACTGCAGTAACATAAGCTGAGCTTGACTTTTTGGTGGGGGGGTGGGGAACACACTTAGCAGAGCTGTACTAATTAGCATTACTGTGCTCACGAACTGCATGGCTTGAGGTAAATCCTTGGGGAGGATGAGCAAAGCTGTAACTCCCACTGGTGCTGCTGTCGCTGGCCACCCCTGTGAATTCTTGTTGACACCAGAAGCATGTGTTTTTTCTCTCAGCTTGAATAAAAAAAACTTTGCTGTTTACTAACGAGTGGCTTTCTGGAAGAGTGCTATTCTGTTAATTTATCAGGGTCCTAAATGCTAATAATTCTGGTGAGGGGAAAGCAAAGCAATTCCCAACCCCCCAAAATCATTTCTGAAACCATTTATAGGAGTGTGTGTGAAAAGATGGCACAAAGCAGATTTCCTTTCCTAAGGTGTATTTGGTTTGAGCAGGTTCAAAGGTGGGATCTACAGGTTCTGTTACTTGTTTTGTCCTTAGTGCCAAACACCCCCATTTCCATTCTTCCCATATTCCACACAAGCTTTATTGTATTAAATATCATCAAAGCAAGGAGCAGGGTCAATGACTGGTCACGATTGTTTCAGTAATTATTGCACAGCTAATTGGCTATTAACATCACTGCCTTGTTAACATGCGTCCTGCAGGAGGAAGTAGCTCTTGAAGGCACAAAACTTATTCCATTTGAAAAAAAAGAACAAACTTGTTCCTTAGACATCCACGTCAGCCATCGCTCGCTGCAGGGGATCGATAGCCCAGTAGTCATCATCCCAGCCCAGGAACCAGCCAGAGAAGGTGGGTGGCTCAGCCCCCTGTTTAACAACAGTGACCGGTGTTCTCTTATCCCGGCTGGCTGGATCGGTTTCAATGTACCGGGTAGCTGAAAGGAGATGGAAAGCTCAGAGGCTCTGGGGGAGCAACAGCTCACACACATAACTAGCTAGGGCTGCAAGAGGTACATTTGTACATTGAAAAAACCAGAGCGTGCAAGTTTTGACTCTAGGTTTTGACTTCAGCCAGCTCTAGGTTCCACCCAGAGCTGGCAGCAGACAGCCACTTCGAGGGAGGATTGCGAAACGCTGTCATACTGTGGCAGCACAGCTGCTTCCCCAGCCAGGGGTACCTCCTTGTGCCAGGACTGAGCCTGGGGCTGAATGCTACACCCCATCACCCTCAGTGTGGGGATCATCCCGTCTTGAAACATCATCTCCTCCTTGACTTCCCAACACTGAATTTTATGTTGTGATTAAGGTGTCTCTATGGTACACTTAACTGCTGCCTTATGATGGGATAGGGGGAAAATAACAAAGGGTTTGTTCAGAGAGGAAAATGGGACATTACCAGATTTCAGAGCTTCAGTCTTCTCTTCCTCCTGCGCATCTTTTCCAATCCATACAAAGACCTAAAGGGGAAAATAACAAACCAAAACCTCATATGAATTATTTCAGCAGCAATCCATCTCTTCAGGAAAGGAAGGATGTGAGCAGGGAGTGGCACAGAACACAACACCCTCATGGCAGTGTGCCTGAGGTGTTACCCACATGACTAAAAGCTATTGGTAGACAACAAAAAGCTTTTTGACTCCATTTTATCTGCATAAATTCAAGATGAACGAACAAACTACCCTAGCTTAACATCAGGAACAATTAGCAGATGTTTGGATGTTTTGACACAAAACATACACAGTTGAACCCAAGTTGCCTTTTGGCTGATTGACATGCACCAAAAGGTGACCACCCCACCCTCTGCTACCAAAAAAGACCAGAAAGTGTGTCAGCAGCTTCAACTGCTGGGTCCTAATGGTGGCTGTCACCATGGTGGCTGGGACAGGGACGCTGCAGGACGCCAACTCCTCCAGCACAGGGTTTGTTCTCATGAAAGGACACTCTAGTACAACAGCTTTTCCAGCTGTTGTAACTTGGGGCTCGCTCTAGAGCCAGTTCAGTGCTCCCCTCTTCACCTGGTAGCTGTGCCATACCTGATCCCATGTGTCAAGCAGCATAACATCATCTGTAGCAAGGTCATCCTGAGTCAGATCTCCAGGAACTTCCTCAATCTGGGAAACAAAGTTAAAAGATGAGTGTGTGCTTCAAGCACCATTTCACCTGTACAGGAGGAACCCTGTTCACACAGGTTCCACCCTTGGTAAGGGGATGCACTGAGGTAGACCTTGGCCCAGGGTTTGACCGCAAACCTCTGGCTGTCACAGAAACACTCAGAGACCCCCGAACACGGAATCAGTCTCTACCTAGGCTGTCAGACAGATGTGGAATTAGTTGACTGTTAGGTACTCACGGTGAAGCGTCCACTCTTGTTGGAGCATGCAAAAAGACGAGGGGGGTGAGCATCCATCTTCTTGTCCTTCAGCCGGGGAGAGGTGCGGTAAGGCGCTTTGCCACCCAAAGCTGCCCAGAAATTATCTGGAACAGAGGAGGAGATACTGATGCTTCAGCTACACATGAAAACCACAGCAGCAGTGTGGCTTGGGGAGGGCTTGAGGCACACTGCTATGTCAGGAAGTCCCAAAGGTCTACCAACATGAGTGCACTTTTAAACATAACCAAACTACTTTGGAGATGCCCCTCTGTGCCTACGGCCACATTCCCTTGTTCTGAGGGACAAATATATCCATGAAATAACTGCTGAGAACACATAGATGCACAGAAATGACCTCGGACCCCTGTGCCCCCCCTCACCTGGCTCTCTGCCCTCAGAAACCTGCACTGGGCGAGCACCCAGTATCTTCAGCAGCTCTTGGGCTCCCAATTTCTCAGCATCGCTGGCTCCTTGGCCCACCCAGAGGTAAGCAGCAGAGGGAGTTTTCAGGACAAAGGCATCGTTGGAGTTCAGCTGGCTGGCAGTAGGATCCAGCTGCAAGAACAGAAGTTGTGGTGTCAGGTGTAATCATCCCCTGCTCAGAGCTTGTGATTTCACAATAAAAATCAATACCTATCAGTGAATAAACTGCAAACACAGTGTTCCATACAGGCATGTCAGGTTATGGGATACGTTGTCTATTTCCTTGTATCTAAGTGACATTACACTTAATGAGAAGAGTAAATACATGGGTGTTTCTGTGAGTTTCAGCTACTCCTGACCTATGGAAGAACACTTGGATCCTCATTTTGCCAGTCTTTCAGTTGATTTAAGAACTCGCTGGGGAAACCACCGTGGTGCAGCATCCTCGTGCTGCAGCTGATCAATCATTAACCTAATTTCCTCTATTCAAGCAAGGACATATCATCTGGAAAACAGCAGCTTAGGAAGCTGCTGCAGACATCAAAGGGTGCTCTTGCTTCACCTGTAGCCACTGCCTAGGGTTTAGTCTCGTGGTTGCACGGGGGTTTCTGTGTGTGTTTCCTTTCTGAGCAGCAGGGCTGTTCCCTGGCTGGAGCTCTGTTTGCATACAAGGTATTTTGCATTTCTTTCTTCAGAGGCTTAGAATAAGTCCCACTGGCCAGACCCTAACGATTTTCAACACTGCAATATTCATAAACTAATTAGAAAATAATGATTATCACCACTTACCTATGGAACAAGAGGAATGTTTTAACAGCAGTGTGTTTCAGGTTAGATAAGAAAGCTCCATTTGGCCCTTGTTCTGCTCAAAGGGATCACGTTCCCACCACAGCTTACACACGCAACACAAAAGGTGACTCTCCCCACGTACCTCGACTGCTCTGGTAGCTCCTGAGGTGCTGGATCGGACCTGGAACAGCCGGGTTTCTGCAGGTGCTGTCTGGCCTCCCTCCCTAGAGGTTCCACCCTTGTAAACAATCAAGGGCTTTCCTCCAAACATGCTCATCAGGTGAGGCGGCTCTTTTCCTTGCACCACTCGTTTCTAGAGAAAAACAACCCCAGTGTCCGTAAGCTGCTGCTGCAGAGTAGCACAAGACACACTAGAAATGGGCTTTACAACCATCTTCCCAGCTGGAATATTCACATAGCACCTAGCTGGTCACAGGAGCTGAGCCATCATCTCCCACACCAAGCAGACCAGTGTTAGAACTGAACTCTCACAACTGCCATCTCTTAATTGGTGAGAGATCCACTGGCAAAGAGGTAACAATAACCTCCTGTCTCTCACAGGCCACTTGTGACACTTCCTTGTGTCACAGCTGAAGTGTAGGTTAGGCACACAGCCTCTTTATAACACTTATATGTCTATGTTAGTTATTCCCACAATGCTGAGGCTTGTTGGGTGGTTGGGTTTGGGTTCTTTACCTGCACAGGGCTGCCTCCCAGCTCCTCATCCAGCTGTACCGTGAGGAATGCAGACGTCGTAATTTCATCTTGAGTGGAATCAGCACCCTGCCTGAAAGGCAAAACTGGAGTTTTATTCCCAGCCCAAGGGGCAAGGAAACCCCTTATCAGCAAACCTCTGCAGCACCTCATTCAACAGGGAGGAGAAACTCACTCCTCTGTATCATAACACAGCGATTACAGAGGGAGATAGAATGTTTTCTAGATAATAAGCACAGACCCTTCAGCATCTTTGTGCTGCTGTCTTCCTAGCAGCTCATTTACAAACACAGCTGTTGGTGCTGGTAGCAGGAGCCTACACAGACCACGTCCTTTGTGGTGTCAGTTTGCCTGTGCCCTCTCTGCTGGCTGAGGAGCAGCACTGTGAGACTGCCTGCTAAAAACCCCTCTTTGAGGGCAAGGTCTGCAGACCCTGACAGGCACAAGCCACCAGCTGAGCTGGTAGAGTATCAGAAGTTTGTTACAGGGGTCTCAACAGGTGTAAGAACTCTACAAAAATAACTAGAAATTGATCCAAAGATGGGAGTAACTACTACTGTGGGGAAACAAAACCTAAAAAAAAGCAAAAAAAGGAAAAAAATACTAGCACAGTAATTCCCTCCATTGTTCCACTTCAAACAAAACATTCCCCTGGTAGTGGTTTGTTTGCAAGAGGTTACCAAGGGTGAAGCTTTATTCCCCAAGAACAAGTGGCCTCTCAGCCCCTCACAGTCCCAGCGTTTCCTGACATGCAGCAGGAAAACTTTCTTACCAAGTGTAAATGATCTGTCCCTGTTTCCCACCGTGCTGATAATTGTACAAGATAATATAGCTGTCCCCTCCGTAGAACTGGCCATAATTCGAAGGATTCACTGGCACTTTCTGTGAGCCTTCTATTCTCCAAATCTAGAAAAGGAGGTGAGCAGAAATACTCCGAGTTAGACGTGAGGTTTCCTGACAGCTCCTGCTGCGCTTTCTCCAGCTTGGCAGCCTCCGGGACCGGCAGTCCTGCAGCCCCACCTGCTGGGAGCACCCGAAGCCTGGATGAAGGGCTCCTGCAGCCTGTTCTGTCCTGATTCCCCAAACTTGCCCGGAGTCAGCTGGACCCACTGCAGAAAACACGTGCCCCACAGCTGGCACTGCCAGCACTGATGCCCCTTCTGTGCCTGACATGAGGATTTACGTTTAGTGGGACAGTCAGGAATCGAGTTTTTACACTGCATTAGCGACTTGCAATAATCCTAATGTTGGCTGGAACCCCTGAGGGCTTTTGGGGAGTCCTCAGCCCTTTCAAGCCTAGTCCACCACTGCCTCTGTGTGCAAACACACACATCCAGGTGTCTGAGATGGGTGCTCAGTCACTCATCACCTATGTGATGGCAACAGCCAGACTCACAGTAAGGAAGAGGAGTGAGAAAGAAGTCTGAATCCACGCTGTTGGGGGAAACATTGCTCCCAGGGAAATTCTGGGGTCAAAATGAACAGCTCATCTACACCACGCGGCTGCAGGGCTCTGAAGCTCCCACTGCTATTTCTGGTGTTAAAAATACCCCAGCATTTTTGCTTGTCTCACTGCTCTCAGGAATGCCATCAAGTAGCAAAGAAAATTGGGAAACGTTCCCAAAGGGGTTCTGACACTGCTCACCTGTTTCTTGCCAGAGCCATCATCCTCCATGCCATGCTGGGCAGCCATGGCCCTGGAGGTGTGCAGAGTGGCAGCGTCGAAAGGAACCTTCTCGATCTTGGCAACATGACCAGAAACATAAGCCTGCCCCAGTCCCTCTGTCTGGTCCCTGTCCCGCCAGTTCTTGAAGAATTGCTTAAACAAGGGTGTCTCACCACTCTCAGGCAGGACTTGGACCTGAAACAAAAGAGCCAGCCCATCAGGAGCAGCCTTGCCCTCATCCCACACAGCTCCAGCTCTGATTTCATGTGAGCCCTGGTTTTGGGCTGGCAGAGAATCACCTGGTGCAACCCTCCTGAGGTGACAGCAGTGACGTGCTTGGTGCCAAGGCACTGTACAACGAGCAATGTCAGGTCCAGCTGACACCACAACCAGACACACAACAACCAATCGTACCTCCAGCTGTTATCCACACAGGGCAGATTTCAAGAGAGGACATAGGACAAACTGTCCTGTTTGCTGCTTGTCACTACTAATTTGAGGGCTCTGCTTCTTTCAAGACAGTGTTACTCAGTCTTTAAGCTTCTCTGCATCTACACCTCAAAGGTCCACACCACCAATATGGGTCTCTATACACTACAGGGGACAGTCTCAAGTCAGCTCTGAGGAAGCGCTGAAGGGCTGTTAAGCCTTTAGAATCCTCTCCCCAAGAACAAGAAGGGCAGGTTTATCTACACTGCTCTTTTTCAATCTTTAGAAAAGGTCGTGGAAAAGGTAAAAAAGTAGCCAAGAGGTAGAAAGGATAAATACTAGTTGTGTCTGGTTTAAGGACAGCATTTGCCCCGGAGCGACACTGCAATTATCTCCCCGCAGAAGAGCAAATCACCCAAAACAAGAGCTACTTGAAAGACTGCTGGTAACACTTTCCAGGAGCTGTACTCTAGAGTCAGTGCCCTGTGTGGCAGAGGTGTAGGGGGGTGGCCACAGGTGGGCTGCACATCCTTACCTGGGTATGTTTGGGATAACCCATCTTATCAATGAATTCAGAAGCGGTTTTCAGCGCTGCTGCCTTCTCTTCAGAGTTGGCACCCCTGCCTTTAATGAAAGCAGAGAGGAAAGAGGTCAACTTTTGAAAGTTCTGCATTCCTAGACAAGAAACTGTCCCAGGTCCTTCTACCTTTTGCAGCACTGCAGGACCCAGCCTTCCAGCTGAACACCAAGTGACAATCATTTGATCTCTTTTATGCCTTTTGTGATGGCTGAGAGAACATAATTGCCTTTCTACTTGTGATATTTTTTCTTCCTGGTTCCCAGAACCCTCCCTTTAATTCTCTCTACCAAAGAGCCTGTAGCTCAGCACCTGACATTTCAGATGGGAGTGCTTTCCTCAGACTGTTCATGCTAGCTGCACTTGCCCCCAAAAGCACCACCACCACCAAGTGTACGCTCCCCTACCCAGCTTGAAACAATCAGGGACTGGTAACTGGATGAAGATTGTAATCAGCTTCACCTGCATCTCTCCAGTACCTTTCCAAACAAAGATCTTTCCATCTGTGCCATGGTCCAGGATGAAGCAGTCATCTGTACTCAGGGCTGTCTGAGAGAAGGGGTTCTCATCTGCCACCAGGGAAACTGCCATGTTCCCAGCCCCATTGGAGACCTGTGATAACAGAGGAGAGATAAGGCATCTGCTCCCCTCCAGCCCCTTGGCAACAGTCCAGAGCTCAGGAAGTGGAAAGGAAATAAATTTGAATGTCCTGGCTGCTTTGGGACTATTGTTTTTCAAACAGGATACCTCTGACACAGCAACAGCATGACAAAAACATAACTCTCACTCTGAAAATTTCAAGTATTTCTAGCAAAGCAGATACTCCTGGGACCAAAGAAACAAACAAGAAATATCTTCTTAAAATACTTTCTAAATCAAACCAACTATGCTCAGGAACTGGAGGTGACAGTCCTGGTAACTAGCATCAGGCCTCCTGGTGTCAGGTGAGTTTAATACTCTTGAGTTTCTGTACTTACTAATGGATGAAGGTCCACCTTACAAACCATTTGGCAGTTATTGACTACATCATTATCAGACTGCTGTAGAGAAAATTCCTCCCAAAAAGTCTTGGACACTCTCCTACAGTGATACCAGCTGCAAACACTACGTGCCAAATCATTGCTTCAGCGTGCTCACTGGATGCGGAAAGGGGTAGAATCCTGGTTCTCAGGCTCACTATTTCTGGTTCTTCTCTTCATCTTCCTAATATAATGCCTGATAGCACAAAGGAAAACTCCCTTTTTTCCCCATTCATTTTTAACACTCCAACTTTCCCTCAAAAATTCCTGGAAGGTTCCAGCTGTCTCACTACAAGTGATGATAAATAGAGAGCACGTGAGCATGCAGCGTAAGCAGCCAGGTTCATACATAAAAACTCCATGAAAACCTAACAGCAGAGTGAGGCAGAAGCAGGACTCAGATCAGCTTCTCTCTGCTATTCCAGCTCCATCTAATTGCTCAAAGATCACTCCATTCTCCACAAGGGAATCTGTCAGGGTCCATCTGGTTTTCGTTACCTTATAAAGCTTCGCCAGCTTTCTATTGGCTGCATCAGTTTTGGTCTCATCAGAAACTCCTGGTGGCAAACTGGGCTTTGGTCCCAGGACCTGGGAGAGAGAAAAAAAGTTACCAGCTAGTCCAAGAGAATCTCTGTTCCCCAGATTCTCCAGCCACAAGAACAAGTAGAAGAAACTTCTAGATAAACAACAGTGAGAATATACTTTGATGTCACAGCGATGCAGAGGACCAAGTCTGCACTGAATTGTTTATACCACTAACTGAGCTGAGCCTATCCACCCAGCCCACCCAGCCCTGCCCACTCCAGCACAGAGAAAGGGACATGCATAACCTGAAGCATTTCCTCCCGCTCTGATCCTTCCTCTGACACATAGACCCTGGCACGACCATTCCTCTCGTTGTCCCGAATGCCCTTGGCCAGCACAGTGGCCTTCAGCCGTTCCTGGCGGTTGCTGTTGGAGCCACACCACTGATAGATGTTCTGAGGAAAGAGAGAAAGATCACGCAGCTGTCAGAGCGTAATGGCTCCCTCTGCAGACAAGGCAGCAGTACAGTGGGGACTGAAAGATGAAAGACCAGCTAAACAGTGCTTCAGAATGCTCGATAGTTTCAACAAAGGGGTGGGGGAAGGAAGAATAATCCTTAAGTGAAATAATCAGACATCTCCTTCTCCTGACAGTCTGTCAAATCTGTCTTTTACATGATACTTACACTGCCAAGGTCAAGGATGAAACAGTCCCCTGTGTTGAAGCTCTCCCAGGTGACAGGGACCTCTGTCGCTCGGACTGTTCTCCTGCCTTTGACCTGCAGAAGCCTCTGCACTGTTACTTCATTGGGAACCACGTGTCTGAAGCCAGAAGCCACACCACCAGCCTGAGGGACAACAAAGAAACAACTATTCACACTTGTGCTGTGGCTCCAGGAAAAATGAAAATCCTCCTGATCTGGTATCAGTGAGCAGGTTGTGCCTCTCGCAGGGAAGAGGGGCAGCAGCACCTTGCAGAGAGCACCAGTTTGCCCAGGCTGGGAGTTTGTATAGCTTGTGTCTACTGATACATCCCAGCTGTCCATTCCTATAGCGTCTCCAACAATACAGCTGGAGATCTCCAAAGTTAAAGAGTACTAACTCTTCAGTAAGTTAACAGTAAGTTGAGGTATTAACAAGATTTTGACTGGTGGACTGAAGAGTGTATTTCCATGTGTATTGTATGTGCCCTGCCTTCCAAAGACTCTCCTAACCTCCCAACTCACCTTCCCTGCTGCTAAAGAAAAGACTTGTCAATATAGGCAACAGGACTAATGCTGCATATCCATATTCAAATGGATGAAAACAACAATTAAGTGGGAAATAAGCAAAAAAGAAAGCCTAGAAAGGTCTTAGACATGAGGAGATGTAAGCACTTTGCAAGCGTTTGGCCTGATATCGCTTTCCTTGTGCTGCTGGATTCCTAACAAGCATAATTGTTCTTGACTGTATGTTTTTACTACTTCTATTTCACTTAACTGCAATGGCATGGAAGAGTAACTCCCACTACTACTCACTGACTTTACCAAAACATTACATATGCTAAGGAGGTGGGCTAAGCACAGAAACAGACTGAAAAGGTCAAACTCTGTTATATAAGTGGGGAGAAAATAAATCCACTGGGTAGGCGTTTCCCATCAACTCAGATTGCTATTTCTCAAACTCATTCCAGACGTCTTGGGACTGTTCTTTCCTCTGCTTCTCAAAGAAAAACAAAACCTCGATTCCTAAAATTTCCTGGGGCTTTGCTTGTGTATTATTAGTTCAGCCAAAGCTCTCCCATTGGGATCTGATGTTCTCCACCCTGTCAGTTCCAACTCATTGAAAACATCTGGTGGAGAATGGTTTTTAAGCAACTGGAAAAAGGGTAATTCTCATTCTGAGAACTAGGCAGGTTGCCATTTCTTGCAGCTTGGATTCAGCCTGGTAATATAAAGACCCAGTCATCACCTACCTTGTACTTGATGCCAGATTTGAAGTACCCTAGGAAAGTTGAGGACTCGTGGCCTTGCACTTCACGATGCTGAACAGCCTTCCCTTGAAGGTAGTCGTCCATCTGGACAGTGAATATGGCAGCTGCCCCACGCTCATCTTGAGAGCTTTCATCTCCTAAGAAAGTAAAAGGCAACAGCTTGGAGGGAAAGCAGGGCTTCTGCCTCTCCATTCAACTGTGCAAAAACCCCAGGGACAATGCAGATCATTGGGAAGTCTGGTTTCCTGGGAGGTCTGCAGAATGGCTGCTTCCAAACTTTTCTAATAATGACCCCAATCAGCAGTGTAACTTTCTGACAGGCTTACAATGCTGCTGTAACTGCTGCAGCCCCACAGCTGCACTGCAGTCCCTTTGAAAGGTGTCATTCACTTTCCTTCTGCCATTTCACCCTGGCATGGAAGAAAACTCCCTACAGAGCAAACACACAGAGACATGAATCTGCAGGACAACATTATCATGCTTTGTGAAAGCTGTAGATACTAGTGGGGCACCAGCTCCACAGCAGTTTGCCTCCCTGGAGCTCTTTGGTGTGCAAAACCTATTGGCAGACAGCAGATACGACAAGCCACTGTACATGCCTTTAACTATGATATTGTCCAAGAGCCTTGAGATGTGGGGAACGCCTTGCATGTTACTCAACAACATTTACTGCAGAAGGACAGTTCAGAGGGCTGAAATTCAGGGGGAGAAAAATCCCCCTGAAGTCAGGAGGGTAACTGAGTCAGGAGGGTGACAACTGCCCTCCATCCTTTCAAAGAGAATGGATTGCAGCCACCCCTTTCATGTGGGATCTTGTCTTATCTGTGGGCCTGATAAAAGCCTCTGGAGAGCAGGGACTCATTCTGTCACACTGATCAGAAGAAGCTGTTTCTGGGTGCAAAGCTCTCACTGTTGCAGCAACCATTTCAAAAATTTACTGTCAGGAGCACCCAAGATTGCGTTCTTACTGTCCTGACAGTTCTGCTTTTTATTTCCTTGGGTAACTGGACAAGGCTGAGGTAGTGAGAGGGACAGAGTTCACTTTGGGCTCCCAGTTCTGCAGGGACACTCCCATCAGACTTACCTAACCAGAAGTGCAAGTCGTACTGGAGGTTCCCACTCCTCTGCTTGATGGTGTTCAGCACCAGGTAGGAATCTCCTGTGAAGAAGTCTCCATAGAGATTTTTTGGCACTGGTACCAAATCAAATTTCTCAATCCTCCAAATCTGAAGGCCAGGTTCCTTCCCTGCCTTCGAAAACTCAGCGTGTTCCACCATGCTGACAGGCTAGGGGCGAGACAGAGATCTTGCTCAGCATACATAGTACAAGGAAGCACATGTTTAAACTACGTTGCTTTTGAGCTCTTAATTATTGTCCCAAGTAGAAAGTTTCCTTTTTTCTCTTGCACTGGGTTTTGAAAGGAAAAAAAAAACCAACAACAAGGTAAAAACCCAACAACAACAACAAAGAGGGTTTGTTTCTCAATAATTGTTCATTTTCACTTCCAATCAACTCCAACTCTACTTCCTGCTTATTCCTGACTTATTTTTCCCAAACTCTCTTCTCTGTTTTTTGTCTTCCCCTCCTGATTTTACTCTACATATTTTCTTCAGTATTTTATAGCTTTTCATTATGGCACATAATTGAAATATGAATCCTTTTGCTAACTATTATTTTCCATAGATGCTGCATGATGTTCAAGACTGCAGAAAACAAACCCCTTTTAACTAGGGGGTTAACATGTTGGACATCTTGCATCAACATTATTTACAGTTTTCCTAAAACCTGTGTTAACCTGACTTTCTGGAAAATTTTGTGAACATTATCAAAGTTAGCTACTTCACAGGATTCTTGTTTCTCTTCTGACACATCCCTTCAGTACTTCTGTGCTATTGTTCCCTTGTAGGAATTACACTACTAAACACAACATCCTGCTCTAAGGACATTGCAGTTTTGTTTTAGTATGTGTATTATCATATTAATGCAATATAATAACAATATGCAATCCATTCTTTTAACAAAGATAATAAACCATTTTCTGTATCTGTATGATAAAAGGATTCACTTTGGTAATACTGAAAGAAAAGAAAACATTTCTGTCAAGATATTGTCCATATATTACAGCATGCCTCAGAGTGGTATCAGGTAACAGGGAAGAAAAAATTAAGATGTTATATAGAAGCATCTAGTATTTTGACAAAGAGGAGAGTTCACAGTAGCTGATGGACAAAAGAACAATGTGCTCAGCTTTCAAGGCAGAAATAAAGAATGTTACAAACTAGAAAGCAAAATGGCAAGTTAGCTACCAAAGGGATTTGTAAGCTGAATTCAGGTATCAAAGAGAGATGGAAAACAACAAACTTTCAATGTTCCAGTCAGCCTGACTTCAGTTTCTCCCAAATTCCCACTGTAAAATCAGACAGACCCCATCGAAAAAGTTAGAAGAGTGACTCAAGTAATTGAAAGTCAAAACTTTTCCAACATTTAATTGTGATGTTAATCACTTACCACAGCTGAAAGCACAACAGCTGCTGTAACCACATATCCAAGCCCTGTAATAGACATGGAGCTAACACAGCTCAGCTTCAGAGCCACCATGCAAAAAAGGGTGAGAAAAACGTAACTGAAGCCCTGCTTGCCCATTTCTAACAGCAAATGGGCTGCTCCTTTCTGCAGAAGAAGCTGCAGGGAGTCCCAGCTCCCTCCTCCTCTTGCTGCTAGTGAAGATGAACTGCTGAAGCCAATCTTTTATCAGGGAAAAACACACCCAACCCCCCAGCAATATAGGGGCGTAACATGTTTGTGCAAACAGTCCTGCTGGAAGTCTCAGAGACTCCTCCAGCCATCGACAGAGGCTTAATCCCAGTAGGCAATAACTCAAGACAATATGCTATCCATTACAGCCAGCAGTGCAGCTCTGTTCGAACAAGCCAAGTCCCTAGTCATGAGGCCAAGGAGAGAGGAAGAAATTAAGAGACATCAGCAACAGAGGCAACATTTTGTCAGCTAAAAACTGCAAATAAATGGAAAGTTGATGATAGCAGTGGAACAGAAAGGCTGTTCCAGATGGCAAGAGCTGCAGAGAAATATTTTGGAGATGAGAAGAACAGTGAAACACTGAAAGGGTACAGCCAAATAACCTGAGGATGGAGGGAACACACCTGCACCTCTCCAAACTTCTCAGAGGAGCAAGATGCAAAATTCAGGGTGTGTGTTTTATGTCTTGCACCTCAGTGTAACCTCCACACTAGCTACTATCAGAGTGATACACTCTGAAGGGGTTTGAGATGGACCAATGCATTTCAGCTCATGTTTCAGCAGAAGGGCATTAGTCGTGTGGCAGGTGACAGGACAAGAGCTAATTCAGTTATTGCACAACCAAACATTACCAGGACTGTAGCAAGACCCTGTGACAGGAATATAATAGCCATCAACCCTAGTCAGTTCAGTGAAATTACAACCCAGTCTGGCTGATCATAACATATCCATGATCTGCCTCCAGTGAAGAGCTGCTTCTTCCCATCTCACACTTCAGAAAGCCACTCTATCCCATTTCCCAAGTGTTTGCAGTAAGGGAACTGGGCAGTAAACTTTCTACTGTGCCCCCCTGGGACAGAGCAGCCCTATGCCCTTATCAGAGGGTAAAACAGCTCCTGGAGGTGCAAGCAGCAAACACTGCCCACCTCTGGCATGTGGCTGACAGTGTCCTGGAAGGCCACAGCCTGCTAGGAAGAACACAGCTAGTGCCTACATGTGTTTGTTCTGCTGGTTACTCTTTTAATGCATCCAGGGATGTAAATACCCACTTAAAATGTATCTTTCCTACCCAAGGACTATCCCTACACCCCCCACACTCCCCCCCAGCCCCCAACTCTAAGGTTCCCACTTTGAGAATCTCCCAAAGGATGCTTAATTAAGAGCCAAATCCTCCACCCTCAAAAGTACACAACAAAACTTCCATGAGGGAAAGATGAGACCCACTCCTCTGCTTGCTCCACTCTTTCCCTCTCCTGAGAACACTCTGCTTCTCTGTTGTCCAGACTGATGTATTTTGTTTTGAAATGTCACCTTGGCAAACTCTGATATAGTTAATGTACCTTTGAAAATTTCACTGGAAATTCTCAAACTGAAAAAGAGAATAAAAACAATGCCTTAGTCTTGCTGGTATTTCTGATCTCTGTGAAGGAAGTTCAGAGTGTCAGAGGTCTAAGACCCAGTGAGAAAAAATTTGGAAGCCTGAGTGTGAGGAAGCCAGCTGTGGAAGGCTTCTGCAGCTGCAGCACACCCAAACCACATTGAGTGGATTGCATAACATGGAGAAATGGAAAAATACTTTGCCCTTTTCTCTTACTAAATACCTGTATAGTGCCACACTTGGGCAAACTTCACAGACTGAAGGTGAAAAGACCTAGGCTGATCATTGTTAGCATCCTGGTTTAGGATGGATCCTCATCTGCAGATATGTGCCCATAAGCATACAGGATATTTTAGAAAAACAATTTATTTAGTCTTCTAATTAACTTGGTGTTTTATTAGTTTTGCTCTCAAACCCAGTTTACACTGCTATTAGCTGCAGAACGTAAATACAGGCAAAAAAATTAGAATAAATTGTATATTATAGTGTTCTTTGGTAAAAATGACTCTGAAGCATGTCAGAAGGGAGTACGTGTGATACACTCCGACAGCTGGTATGGTCAGCAAATGTTGTGTTGTTAAATCAAGCCACAGAAATCTGTGCTCTGGGTGTTTTATTGAGGAGGGCATCAGCCAGATGAGTTTGCCAGGACCCTGCTGAAAAGGATGTCCTGCTGGAGACATGGCAAAAAGGCAAATTGAAAACTGATGGCAATGAAACTGTCCAGCTTAGTCACAGAAAGAGTACTAAGCAGAGCCAGCATCTTATGCAAAGAAAAGTTATTTAAGGAAAACAAGGAAAGGGTTGGGAATACAGGCTTTTGGTGCAGATGGATCATCTAGATGACACTTGGCTGCAGAGTGATAAAAACAAGAACTTAAGAAAAGTCCAATGATTTGAGCAAACAGTGGAAGACAACAACTTATTATGGTATCCAGCTGTGCAGCTGACACAACCTCAACAGGCCTGAGAACACCATAGGATGAAGTCTGGCCTATAGAAATAATTACAGGGCTACACCCCCTATTTCCCAAAACAAAACATGAGCCTTGGTACCTGAGGAGAAGTGACATGGGGAAAAGTCTGCACCTGGCTCAGAGCAAATCCAGAATGTAGAGACTGCTCCCTCAAGAGGTGTTAAATGATTTTCCTGAGGCTGGAAGCTGCTTGCTCCAGAGGAAAGGCCACAAGAGTCAGACAGACCCTGCACTGTGTCTGCTCAGTTAAGGTGACATCCTTGCCCTGCTGTGCATCCTCTCTGTCACGGTGCTGTGCGAAGCCCTGGCAGCTGATGCTTCCATCACTTCCAGTTCAGGACTCAGGACTTTGTCTCCTGGCATCCAATGCAAAACTTATGTCCACCTCACAGCTTGTAATAAACAACTCCCTCCGTCACGAAATACTTCCTCCTCACATTCATCTCTGTGGCTGTGCCTCCCACTCATCTGTCACAGAGTCACTCTATGCCCTCATAAACTGATGCCATCAGCACTTTTGCCATTTGTCTTTCCCCTGAATTTGTTTCTGCCATGAAGGTGCCCAGTTTTGTGCTGCTTCAGTGCAACTGTACTGACAGGAATGGCCTGTTCCCCTCAGGAAAAACCTGTGGACACAGAGCCCAGAATCTCTTCTTCTATCTCACCACACTGCAGAGTCCATTACAGGGAATAATTAATGCCTAGTTCCTCCACATCAAATGTAATATTGTCACACCTTACCACCATCTGAAGCCTCCAATGATGTTATCTAAAGTGTCTTTCTGCGGGGCAGGGAGGGAGGAGATGAGAAAAATCTTTGTTCTCTTTGTTCTCTTAGGGTCCAGCCTGACCCTGAGTGGCTTTACCAAAGCTGAAGGAGTGCCCACGTCCATCCAAAACATCTGCTGTTGCCACAGTGTTGCAGAAAACAAAATGCATAGGAAAGTAATGATAGTTTAACAAATTAAAGCAAGATTAAATACAGTGGAATGGGTATAAATATTTACTGGCCAGTTTCTCTGTATGACACAGCAAATATTAGCTTATGGGGCTTTTCTCACAATATATTTGTGCTCTGATGTTTCTAGGGCTATAAAGAGCACGTGTATTTTTAAGCTATTCAATGATGCTTCCAGATTTTTTTTTTCCTGGATACTTAGTGAAGATGGGGAATGGGAAAAGAAGAGGTGGAAAACTGCTGGTCAAAATCAAATTCAGTGGTTCATTTAAACAGCTGTAGAGGAGCCTAGTCCTTGGGAAGAAAAGATACATTTTAAGTGGGTATTTACATGAAACAGACCCAGAGGTCTGATCACTACATTAACAGCATCCCCATTTATAAAAAAGCACAGTGTTTGTAGAGGTATGGGGCTTTATTTTCCTTTCACAATATCTCCTGAGAATCCACTGTTCAGTAGTTTCCTTCCTTTGCAGCTTTTATTCAGTATCTGGCCACTTCCAAGAGAAAAATGAGCATAACTTTTTTTTTTTATTTGGAACTACAGTTAATTTGTGCTAGTTCACACATGAATATACCCACAAATATCGTGAGGACTTACCTGCACAGGGCTGCTCAGAGAAGCTGAATTAAATGAGCCTAGGAAATAAGTGGTGGTGGGCCAGCTCACCATGTGGCTGCTCTCATTGACAGCGTTTAGCTCATGATAGGTTCAGATAATTTGTCTAAAGTTGCTGCATAAACAAAACCCACACAGAAAGGTCTGCAGCCAACATAATATTACACTGCAGAGTATCTAAACCACCTGCTGCTTACTTCTGGAACAATTTCTGCATTTCTAAAGAGCAATGGCTTTATTTTTTATTTTAATGGATAACACATAGCATCAAGATAACTTGCAAATACAGACAATTTCTGAAACATGGGGAGAACAGTAAATCTTAGCAGTGGCTGCATCCACACAATATTCATGCTGCAAAAATGCTTCTTGTGCACCAGTCCTTATGTAACTTGGGGGCAAACAGTTGAGTTTCCACCGACCTAATTCTCTCTCTTTCCCTCTATTTGCCAAAAATTGCCTGGAGAATATGGACTACTCCAAAGAATCTTAGAATGCTTTGGGTTGGAGCCTCCTTCTCTGGAGATATTCAAGACCTGTCTGGACACCGACCTGTTCTAGGACCCTGCTTTGGCAGGGGGGTTGGACCGGATGAGCTCTGGAGGTCCCTTCCAATCCCTACAGCTCTGTGATTCTGTGACCTCAAAGATCATCTAGTTCCAATACCCCACCCCTGCCATGGGCAGGGACACCCTTAATGAGATCAGGTTGCCCAAAGCCTCATCCAAACCGACCTTAAACACTTCCAGGGACAGTAATGTATCTCATCAGGAAAAGGCTCCCTTGCTCACAGCATTCCAGACCTCCTATATCAAGCGCCAGGATTAAACCCCCATCATATTTCTGCTGCAACAACAGGAAAACTCTAAGACACTGCATTTTACAAGCAGTTATACAATCCTACCAGCATCACCAGTCCCAATGAATCAACAGGTTGTACTTGTGATAGTAACACCCACGGAGTAAGAGCTGTGTTCTCTGCGTGGCTGCCTGAAATAATGCCACTGCAGAGATCAAACATGCTACAAATCAAATTATTTGCTTGCTTGAGGTTTAGCTACTTCTACACTTTGAGGTGGATCTATACTTTCTGACCGCCCACACAGCTATTTCTTTTTTCTCTGATCCTTTGCTGACACATAAAATCTGTGATGACTGTGAGAGCAAACACCACCGAATCATTCAAGTTCTGCCAATAAAATACTCAAAGACATGCTGCATAACCCAGGGAAAGGAGGGCAGTTCAGCACAGCACTAACAGCTGATGACAGTGCAGACCAAAAACGGAAATACTCCTCTACTCCTTATAGCCTCCTTGCCAAAACAGTATATATTATGACTAACTCTTCAGTAAGCCACTGAGAATAAATCTGGTGAAACGCCAGCTTTGTTGCCAAGGTAACAGGCATCAAAAAATATCTAAAATGATAGATTAGATCGGTTTTCAGTCTCCAGACAGCCCTAAATTCATATACACATAAAACTAAAACCAACCCCTTTCCTTCCATGCCTTGAAGACGCTAATAAACAAAGCTTATTTGGGACAAAAAAAACATTGGCACGGAAGAACCTCCTCCTACCCTAGCCATGGTGACTCCATAAACTGGTTCAGTTTTCTGCATGAAGAGTAGCATAGTTAATGATATTCCTAGCAGCTACATCTTAACAGATGTAGCCAGCCACAAATCCAAAAAATTCAGACTGCCATTGTGCTTCAGCAGCTCCCCCCTTCACTTAAAATACGCATCTGATTCCAAGAACCACTCAGATCCACAGCCCCAGACACAAAGTACAGCACTATCTGTGCAACTGGCAAGTAGGTTTTTGCATTCATAAGTTTAAATTCCTACTAAACCACTTTAGCAAATTAGAACACCCAGATGATTTGAGTATTGTTCACTTTTTCCAGCTGTTTGTTTGCATTATGAGTCATGTCAGCTCTATTCTCGTCTACCTTTTGAATATGATCCACTCAGAAAACACAGAGGGTGCAGCTCAACACACCAAGGCTAAAAACTTCAGAACAAAAGCTTGAGTTTCTTCTTAGTTGCACTCATGTAAATAGGGAAGATTCTTACTTTTACAAGGGAGAAACTTCTGGAGAATATATTCAGAATGATCCCATCTGAATCATAGCTGGAGAAAATCTGCTGCTACAATCAACTGTTTAAAAGCCCTACCTTAAGAGAATAGCTGAGAGCTGAATCATGCACTTAAACACACACAGCATAGGTAGTAAGTATGGTTCTGTGGAAACCACCAACTACTTTCCTTCAGTTGTGAGCAAAATAAATCCTGAATTACACTCAAACACAACTCATTGTTCACTGTTGAAAACAAGTCTTAAAGCAGGGCGTATGTAACCCCCAAGACATAACCCAGTACATTAAAATATGACTACCACCCCATATTATGTCGCCTAGAGATGTGGTGGTGACAGCCAAAACACATTAATGGAGACAGTGAAGACATGCCTGTGGTCAGCTACAGGGAAATGACACAGATGTTCTTCCTCCAGTCACCAGGTCCTGACTGGGTACAGGGGAAATGATCTGCAACTTTATGCAAACTATTTTTCCCTTGAGATCTAGCCAATACATTCCTCTGTAGCACAGAAGCCTGTTCAATCCATTATCTATAACCCAAAGAAGAACAGAATAATATATTATTACTGGAGAAGAAGGGCTGGAAACCAGAAGAGATGGTCTCAAATGAGTCCAAAAGGGAAGCAGGAAACACGGCCTTGCATTGCAAGTGTAGCATCAGACACAGGAGACTAGGTGAAAGGACTTAGAATGAGCTATTGCTACATGTATGAAAAGGACAAGGGAGGTACATACAAATATTAGGATTTGTGAGTAAAAGTCACAAAATGAAATTTTGTCTGATGCCACACTGATGCAGCAGGAGGAGCCCAGGGTGGCTGCACAGAAACTCAGTGAGCTCCTGCCCTCCAAATCAGGTCCACACAGAATTTATCTTTCCATCTCAAAACCTCCACATGAGACATCAAACTACAGATATTAGTTCACTTAACAGATACATTCAGAGTGTTGCTTCTACATCAGGGCCAATGATCAGAACACGAAGCAGGGCTGGGAGTTACAACCAGTTTTTTGACTTTCTTAGGAAGGCAGTTTCAGCTCTAAAACCACCACAAGCCCTGTGCTCCCAAGCCCACTGCACACAGCCACGAGAGGGCAATGTCACCAACAGACACACCACAGCTCTCCCTTCTTCCTCAAAGTGTTAGCAGCTCTGCCTCTGGTGAGTAATGGGCCAGGGGTTGGGGGAGTGCATTTTATTTTTAACAGGCTTCAGTGCTGAGGAACCACAAGCATTCTCAAACAGACAGCCGGAAAGAAGGGAAAGTCCTAATGGTGATAGCTCTCAGGGCAGCAGCCTCCATCCATCCTGAAAGACCCTGGGATGATTCATTTCCTCCGCTGTTTTAAAGATGCTGTTTTGAATTGTAGCTGTATTTTTACTGTGTGTGGAAACATTCAGTAAATAGCATATGTTTAAACTTTGTTTTTGGATGGTGTCCCACTGGCTGACTAGCTCCTAATACAGACAAACAGTTGTTTGTGCTGGGACATCAGCTGAGATCAGTTCCAGCTCTTCAGGTTCGCAGTGGGAGATGAGCAAGGAAGAAAAGAGTAGAAGGGGAAGGGAAAGACCAAAAAGAAAGCCCATAGTCAGAAAAGAACACTTTGAAAGAGGTAAAAGGGGAAAAAAAAAATCAAGAGTCCATACCATCTAACCCTTCCAGCCAGTCATCATCACATCCCAGATTTTGATCAAAAGAACCTGGCTTGAATATTCTGAGGACGCAGTTACTCGGTAAGTCCCAGTCCACCCCAAAGTGGGGAAAAACAGACAAACTAAAATAAAGGTTATTCTCCAGAGGGAAGTGGGAACAGGCAGAAATCCCCAGAATACCAACCAAATCAACCACTCCAACGTCAGCACCACCAGCACGCTCACTCCCTCAGCTGCATGTCAGCGATTCAGCATGCCTATGCCAATCTGGCATTTTGAGGTTGCCAAGCACTGCAAAGCACCCCAGGAAAAAGCTGCTAGAGCTCTATTTAACCTTGCAAATGCATCATCAGTGGATAATCTGAGATAAATACATGGCAATCCTGCTGAGAGTCAAAGCTTTAAGGCTGCTACTGCCTTTAAGTTAAAGGCTGCTACTTCCTTCCCTAACTTTTCTGGCCATGCTTTCCTTTGCCAAACTGAGGTACTGAAATTTGACATTTTATGAACGCTGCCTGATCTGATCCCACCTATGATGGGATTTAACAGTGATGTACCACCAGAAAGTTCTCCTCCAGTGCCCTGGATACGCACCTGGATCACCAGACTACTGTCTCTGTAGAGCAATGGACATAACAGAGCTTAGGCTAGCACAGGGGAAGTGTTCACAGGCACACACCAGCGGCGCAGCTGTATCTGGAGGGCATGAGCATATTGGTATGTGCACACACAGAGTCACCTAGCAGCATGCCGAGCAGCTAACAGGAGGCGTGATGAATCTGCTCTGGCAGCCAGTGTACATTTGCTATCAGGGAGCTGAAGTCTGTAGGACGTACTGTAAATATTGGAAAAATTGCCAACTTCTGTGCCTTCTTGGGAAAGAGAGATGAGGAAGAACCATACCCTCTGAAATCCAGGCCTGGTGTATAGGAAGTCTGTTCAGACACTCCTACTCACAGTTCATTTACGTTTATTCTCCTTATTTTAGAAAAAATAATCTGAATGCAACCTTTAGGTGAGGAAATCCCTAATCATGACAGCTCCTGACTGCCAAAAGTGACAAGGATAGACCTGAGAAACTCTGCCCATGCGTTTTTCCATCCTCTTCCTTTGTCTAAACATCTGCTGTGAGCTGTGGTCAGAGAGGAGAGACTGAGGAACCAGTGTAACAGCTTCCCTGCTCCTCTGCTGTATCAGGCAGCTGTATCTGACTGCACTGTCTTTCCACACTGCCAGTGTTTGGTGGAGCCTCCTGCAGAAAAATACTTCACAAACCCACAAAACACAGTTTTAGGCACAAGAGCTGTGCACTATCTCCACCTAGAGAGTTTGGGTCTGATACAGTGGAAAAAAAAGTTCCAGCGTGGCTTGTAGCTGAGAACTCCAGCAAGTTAAATGCTTTTATGGGGGAAGAACTAATAATCCAGAGCATTTCTGTACGATTTCCTTAGTCTTCTCAGTGTCTGGAGTGATTAATTAATGATTAAGAGACTGAAAAGACAAGGACTTGAGACAAGGACGCTGTGAGAAGCAGAACAAATGACGTGACAGAAGTATACAAAGCGATAAGCTGGACAAAAGAAGATAATTTGAGGTTTTCTTCTTAATGTAAAACTTCAGTGACCTCTGGAAGGCACTGCACAAGGCATCTTTTCAGTCTTGAGTTTGAAAGGATTTAAAGGAGACTGCAAGTGGACATATACAATAACTATATATATCATTTTCTTTTCAGGCTACATTTTTAGAGGTGATATCAAATACCTGGTTTGGAGAATCAGACAACACTAATTAACAGAAATAATACACAACTTGTTACTGACAAATTGCCTGAATCAGAGTTTTCTGCCTTTTCATGAAAAGTATGTGATACCAACCAGGCAGAGATACTCAGAAGCAGATTACTCGCACAGCAATCCCTAAGTGCTGAGAATGTGAACAAAACCCAAGAGGAGCCACACTCTAACAGCAGTTACTGTGCCCAAGCTACTTTATATCTGTGTTTAACCATGTTCTGCTTTACTGTGACCCATCTGCAACTTGATCACTTCAGCCCATACTTTAAAAAAAGGGAAAAAGAAAAAAAACCTGATTCCAAAGCAAACCACTGAGAAATAGTTGGTTTGTGAAGCTGCATATTCCTCTCCAACATCCTCTCTCATATTCATGCTACTCAGTAGCAACACTAATATCTGAGACTGGCATTAAAATGGAAAGCTTGTATTTGTAAAGAGAGTTGAGAGCAGATACAAATCCTGAGTAATGAAATAATGTCACAGTGCTATTTTAAGGGTGATTTAGTTCCCACTAGGGCTCTGTAAAACACACAGCCTACAACAAAAAGTTATTTTATCCGAACCTGAGCTGGGAGGCAGCACTGGCTGGGTGTTATGGGTCTTTGAAAACTGCTGGCTGCTGCTCCTTGTCCTGTACGAAGGCTCTTACCTTTCCCACAGGAGCAGCAAGTAGTGACACTGCTGACCACGCTACGAACTCAGTAAGCAGCTGGAGTACCCACAAAAGTATATGAAGTACCTACAAAAACAGCCTTGTAATGGAACATGTCAGGCAGCCAGTCCTCTAGCTGGAGCTGGCAGCAATCCCCCCGGTAACATTATCAGAACCACGAAACTCGACTGTGGAACACTATCTCACATCCCTGCTTTGGTGATGAAAGGAACAAATTCACAAACGGGTTGGATTTGTGCCTGTAATAATCAAAGTTGAAACTAGCAGGAGCATTTTTGCATTGTCACCCCTTAGACATTCAGAAGTGGCCAAAGATTGATGGCTGGTTCTATTTCCCCAGTGTTTTTCCCTGTAACATTAGTTCCATCCAGCTGGAGAAAGAATCCACTCTTCTGAAAGCAGGAAACATTCTCTGGGGACGCTGCAGGTACTCAGCTCTCACTAAATCAAATTGTTATCTAAACACTCAACCACTGCAAAATCCCTCCCTGTATTTAAACATTTAACATTGAAGAAGTTTACCATCCACCTATGTCACGGATGAGGCGTGACTACAACTCCTGCCCTATCTTGAGGATGAACGCAGTGCCAGCAGCAGCCATCCAGTGCAGATGTTAACAAGGCTGACTTCTGCTTTCTTTCATTAGTGATAGGAGT
This sequence comes from Laterallus jamaicensis coturniculus, assembly GCA_022605575.1. Taxonomy (NCBI): domain Eukaryota; kingdom Metazoa; phylum Chordata; class Aves; order Gruiformes; family Rallidae; genus Laterallus; species Laterallus jamaicensis. The sequence continues at coordinate 9,089,404 of JAKCOX010000022.1, forward strand.
TAAACTTTGATCTCTGCCTCTCTGTAGCAGGGACTATGAAATAAACTGTCTCCTGGACAAGATGAAAGAAACCAGTTGCAATAGCCAAGGTTGCACCAGCCCTGTTCCTCAGTACTCATCTGAGAATCCTAAAAGGCTGAGAGATGTCTGAGGAACCCCCCCACCCCCAGAGTAGGACTCCAGAGTAGGACACCCTCAGCTGAGCCATGCCATACCCCAGCAGAGAAAATTTTTTTTTTGCCAATAAACTTGCTTCATGCAGAAGGCTGGTAGTGGAAAATGGAAAATTGTAATGATCAGTAAGAAAAACAAAGAGATTTAAAGGGGGGAAAATGCTAGTATCATCCTTGTTAGCAAAGTCGGGTTGGTTTTTTTTACATCCAAAAGCAAATAACATTCAAAGCAGTTTTATTCAAAGAGGATCTACTTACTAATGAGGCCTCCTTGAAACAAGTCATCCCCATAACTTTTTTTTTTTTAAACACTCTTCCTAGGAAACATTTTAAATACGTTTTAAGTGTCTACATTTTTGGAATTTCTATTCAAATAGAGCTTTCAAACATTCATCCCCCCGGCAAAGAACAAACCAAACAAAAGCCCCGCTGTTCCCATCACGCAAGGGACGCGCAGAGCTTTACCCGGGCTCTGCGAACACCCGCGGGGGGGAGCGGAGGAGCCCAGCCCCGCCAGCCCCTACCCCGGCTCTCCGACCTCACCGGGCGGGTTAACGTACCGAGCCGAACTCTCTGAAAGACGGGAACAGTTACACAGAGGCACCGCAAAGTCTGAGCCGTGCGGGTGGAAGACAAGGAGGAGCCCGGTCGCGCAGCCCGGCCGCCGCCCTCACAGACGCACCGAGCCGGGACCCGGGACCCCGGCGCTCGCCTACCCCCTCCCAACACGAGGGACTGACGGCCTCGGGGCGCCACGGCCGCCTCCCCACTACGCACCCCCTTCCCCCTCCGCCCTCCTCGCTCCCCCTGGGCGAGGGTGTCGCGGCTTCTCCCTCAGCCCAGGCGTGCGGCAGACAGAGGGATCGCGGGGAAGAGACTCCCCCTCACGGCCCCCTCAGCGCCATGACGGGGCGGGCAGCCCCCGCCACCCCCCCGGCAAACTGCCTGCAGCCCGACCCGCACACCGGACCCGACCCTACCTGGTGCCGGCACTCGCGAGGTAGAGGCAGCTGCGGGAGCCGGGCAGGGCCGGGCAGGGCCGGGCAGCGCCGGGGGCGGACCCGGGCGCGCCCCCGCCCCAGCCCCGCCGCCCGCCGCCAGGGGGCGCGGCTGCCGGTAGCGGCCGGCGGGGCCCGCGCGGGGTGTTGTGTCCCGGCGCGGGGCTGCCCGGGGCGTCGAAGCCAAACTCGACGCCGGTACCGCCCGGGATGCCCGCGGCGCCGGTGCGTGCCACGGCCTGGCCAGGCCCTCGGCCACCATTTTGTGTCACGCGCGGTACCGCAGCCCCCGCACGGCGCGGCCTCTCCCGGCCTGCGCCCAGCCGGCACATCGCGGAGCGCTGGCCTCTGCCGCCTCCCCGCTGGGGCCGGACCCCGGGGGCCGGGGTGGCTGGAGGGAGAGGCTGTTCCTTGCCTCCACGCCTCACGCATGGCAGGCAGCCCCGTTGGCGCATCGCCGTGAGCCGGGGTGACACTGGGCATCCCATCCCCGGGGAACGACAGGGAAACACCAGCAAAACTGGGGAGACCGTGATGCTCCCGCACGCCTCCTCTCATCCCATCCCATCCCATCCCATCCCATCCCATCCCATCCCATCCCATCCCATCCCATCCCATCCCATCCCATCCCATCCCATCCCATCCCATCCTGTGCCACCCCCTGCTCCCAAGGGAGCAAGGCGTGTGTTGAGCCAGTGGAACAAAGCAGCCCTTCATTTCGGTACCGTGGGAGGCTCGTTGGCTGTGTGGCCCTACGGCAAGGCAGTGGTGCTGGAAGACTTGATTCTCTACCCAAAACCGGGCAACAGGGCAGGAGATGAAGGCAGAGTAAGCGCTGTGAGGCCATGGTTTTCACACTGCGGGATGCCCAAAGTCCTGTCTGTGGTGTTTGGGCTGTGAGTGCACACAGGTCGGTGTCTCTGCGGGGCTACTGCAGAATGGTGAGCAAGCAGCTCATCTCTGAACTGCGGTTTGTCCCTCTCCAGCTGTAGATGTCAACAGCCTTTCCCCCCAACTCATCTTTCTCCACGTTTCTTTCATACCTTGAACATGTAGAGATGTGCTGGGGTTTGTTCTCTTCTCTGGATGTTACCAGTATTTTCCTGGCTTTATCCCTGACTCATGAAATACATCCAAGTCAGATGGATTGCTCTTTTCTGTTTAGCTGAGTTTTTGCTTGTGGTGTGGAAAACTTTGCACTAACTGGCAAGTATGTCCCTATTTCTTGATATATTGCTTGAAGTTCTAAATGGGTTTGCTTCCACCAGATCTTCCCACCGCTTCAATTCCAGATATTGTTTTAATGATTTAATTTGCTGTATGAGTTTTCTTGTTTGTTTTTGCATGCTTTCAACCAAGTTTATGTGTCCACACAGAAGCACACATACAAGCAATTTGCAGTACAGTCTCCTTATAGAGTGTAGAGTCATTAACCAAACATCATTCAACGATGCAGTGGTTTAATATCACAAGCAACCAGCTGCATGGTCCGGGAGGTGGCACAGCCTGGGATTCCTGTTCTCTGCACCAGTGGGAGGGAGACCCGCAGGACTGGGGGGGGGTCATGGCAATCGCCTTGGAGGCCTTCCTGTCACCTATTTATAGCCAGCCACTCCCTCCAGCCAGTTGTCTGAGATGCAGGGTGTGTGCGTGCAGAGATTTTTGATGCTTGTTGGCTGCAGTGTACTTCAGAGTATTGTCCTTGCACAAAGTGTGTCTATGAATCTGGCGCACAAACCGCAATGGCGTGGGTAACAAAAGCTATAATTAGCAATTGGATAGCGCATCGAAGTTCCTAGGAAATGTAACGTTTCATTTCCACAGTCTGTCAGCAGCAGATGAGTTGTACACACACAAAGACGTGGTCTTCGTGGCTCGAGCACTTGGTGTGTATCATTCAGAGCAGAGTCATTCCTCCCTGGTTCTGTTGAAGCTCTGTGAAGGAACATGATTGTTAAAGTCAATTTACCACTAACCCTTTTTTTTTGTGTGTGGAAAACTGTTTAGCAGTAACACATCAGAGAGCTAGGCTTTTTAATGTAGTTGCTCCTAGATGCTACAGGTGAGTTGTGGTAAATCTGAGACAGGCAGGCAGGCCACAGGCAGACGTTGTTTTTCTTTCTCTCTCTCTCTCCATCATGTAATCAGAGAACTGTCTTGTGTTCTAGAGAGAAGCACTGTACCGAGACAGTGCCACCCTGGTGTGGGTTTTTACAAAAAGAGTTTCTATGCTATCAATAAAGCTTTCAGCCACTGCTGGAACTGCATGGAAGTGTAACAATGACACGGTTAATGATAAAAGCCAATGGGCAGTACTTCTCCCCTGTCATCGTTGTAACTGAAGAAGACAGCTGTTGCCTTTTTGTTTTATGAGAACATTATTATTCAGCATATTTACAGGGGCTAAAAACTATCTGCCATTTTGATTCTGCTGTCTGGTAGAACTGCACATAGCCAGGGTGATAATGAGCCTTTCATTAAACCAGGCACATACATTACAAAGAGCTACTAGCACATGTTACACAGTCACATGGATTCTGTTTGCATAACTTAAATTATCTACTTGACATTCTGCATCATGTTTATATCAAGGAAAGGGACTATTTAGAGTTACAAAGGGACAGGCTCCTCACTAGAGCTCACAGTGATGGGAAATTCTGCTCTTTCAAACCGTGCTTTCATTCCCAAAGTGAATGTTTGATTTTGGTTTTAATTAAAAATAGAGACATAATGCATAGTATGAATTGCATTTAGAATATAATCATTACATGGCTAAACCAAAAATTCTCTAAATGTCAGTCAAATACCATCACTGTAACATGATGTAACCTTTTCAAAATTTATTTAGTTATTTAGAAGGAAAATGCCTTGTTGAAACTGTTTCCATGGAAATTTTAGGTCTGGGTTTCCACAACAAACCTATTCAACTGGAAATGCAGCTACAGCTGTGTTGTTGACCATGTAAAAGTGAGCTTGGTGTGCTGAAACAGTTGAGAGTTGCTTTTCAGGAAGTAACCTCTCTTACTACAGAGACAGTGGGATGTGGAATTTTATCTGTATCTGAAGTAGAATCAAGATAGCAAAATGATGTCAGGAAGAGCCTCGAGATTCACTGTAATGAGAAGGGTGGAAACTTTTTGAGGCAAACTTCTGTGCTGTGCCAGCTTTATGTTCTGGACTTGCAAAGTACTGCTGCACAATTGTCCTTCAGCAAGAAAACACCTTGAAATTGTGCACAGCTACCTAAAGGCATCTGCTGTTAGCTTCAATCATTGCTTTCTGTTCATTTGAAGCCCTGCATGGGTCTTGATTTGTGCAAGAGAATTGACTCATACCTTCTTTCACCACTTTTAAGATTTGGTCTGTGAGTATGTTGTCATATCAAGCAGGAAAACCACACAACTTGCATGCCTTTAAAAGTCTGATACCAGTATTTTGCAAGCAGTTCTATTGCTGTAACTATTTTTTTAGGTACCAAGATGTAAGCCACTTGCAAAGTGATGCATACGAGCTTGAATGCAGCACCGAGGACTAAGATAAAGGAAAAGTGAAGCAGACATCAAAGGTTAAATGTGATCTCCAAAATAAGTCAAATATAGCCAATGCAGCTCAGCTTCATCTGTGTGGGGATAAAAAGAGTCACACTGAGCACTGGGATGTCACCTGGAGTCACTGCTGTATGTGTGTGAAAGCCGTGCTGGAAAGGGAGCGTTGAGAGGCAGGCAAAGGGGGACCCTTCCATTTCGTACTGCCACTCCCTACCTTCAATGAAACCCAACATAAGCAGGGAGAACCCAGCTGCATTTACTGACACCAGAATTCCTGTTGGCCAAAACTTCCTTATATTACTGATAAGTTTAATTTGAAGGTCTAAGACTGTGTGAGTGCCACTGAAAACATGGCATCTACTTTACATGAAATGAAGGAACTAAAGAAAAAAAAATCGACCACGAGGACCTTTCTACAGACACCACAGAGCTGAAATGGTAAGACATGAAAGGAGAACCTAGCAACTCAAAAAAATAAAATACAAGGCCAATGAGTAATTTCAGACCAATCCAGTTTGACATGATCCACTCCTACCAAAGTATATTTCAAAACAGTTCCTGAAAAATCCCATGCTTCTTCTTTCTGTACTTGCTGACATAGATTTGAATAAAGCCAGAAAAAGAAGTTGGGGTTCAGGGGAAGAAGACAGACAGACAAACTAAGTCTGAACAAAGGTACCTTATTTTAGCTACCTTTTGTGACCGTGTTTGTGATGTGGCAATTTAAATTCTGACAATCTGGCCTTTGCTGCTGCTGGATAACTTAAATTATCCTAACTGTTGCTAATGTCTGCTTCCATGTTGGCCTCTTAGTGCCAGCAGTGGTGGTTTTCTGTAGCTGCACTTTCTGGATCATTTCTATTCTAATAAAGTTTCTGCTGCACTGTGTAAGGTAATATTTCCTCTAGGATAAGCAAGCTTTATGACTTCACAACAGCTGTTGTGACTGCAAATAAGGAACTAGTGACTGATTGTCTGACACTTGCTAAGTCACTGGGCTTGTCTGCCAGGCACGATGTTCCCAGTTTTTCCATACCTAGGAACGGTGGAAAGCCTGTTCCCCCTGGGATTTCAAGTGTCTTTTTCTATATTGTTGCTTTCTGCATTCCTGTGGTGTTGTCCCCTTCATATTTTGAGTGCTGACAAGCATGTCTGAATTTCTGGGTTGCAATGGAAAGACAAGCTCCGAGTGGAGTGGTCAAAGCAAGCCTTCTCACTGCTGTCCTCAGTGAAAAGAAAGGGGGTTGGATAAAAAATGACTGTAACATTCTGTACTGTTCAATTCCACATTCTTCATGAATGCTGACGTGTCATTTAATCATTATTTAAAAAGGATTTTAAGAAGATGCATTCTAAAACAAGCAAGGAGATATTTTAGATCATTGTCTGTAATTTGTTTGAAAAGAACAGAAGCCTCAAACCTTTTATCAACTGTATTAACTCCAAGTCTTTTTTTTTCCTGAGGTTTGTGGCAAAGGAGTAAGTCCAAGAGCAATGCTCATGTGACCAGAAAATTTGGATGCTGTTCTTTCTTGACAGGAACTTCAGAAAGAGACACGTAGAAAAGGCTTTTCAAGAGCAGGCTGCATTGACCTAGCAGAAATCCACAGAGAAGGGTGGGACGAGAGGCAGTATTCTGTCTCTAGCAATTTGATATTGTTACCAATTTAGTGGGTTTTAATTACTGTTGTTAGGTTCTGTCCAGATGTTCAGAATGAATAGGCTGAAGTCAGCCTTTTCTCAATAACTGTTGTTTCAAGCACTCACAAGAATGAAAGAACCAAAGAAATGTAGATGCCATTACTCAATCTTCTGCCTTGCTTCCATCTTCTGTGTACTTTATAGGAATACTTCACAAAAGCATAAAACAGTGCAAAACCAGAACCTTTAAAGCAAATCTGCGTTGCTTTTTACCTCATCTTACAAATTAAAGACAGTTTTACATGAAATATCATTGAGAGTAAACCACAGAAATATGAGGTCCAGATTAAAAAGACTGATCTTACTCATAATTAGGTAATGGCTTCTCATTTTCTTTGTTGCGGAGAAGAAATAACAGTAATTCTATTCCAAAACTGCTTTTCATTTCTGGTTCAGGATTAAAATACGTTCTCCACAATCATTAAAGTGATCTTTAGAATTGTTGAGTGATCCTGAGGATGTATCTGTGCCCACTGGAGGGGAGAAGTGCTGTCCTGCCAGCGTCACTGAAGAGGTGCAACATGCTGTCGCTCCAACTCGGTGAGCGGTTCTGAATGGAGTGGTGGGGTTACCGACCCCCACCAGCAAAGCTCAACACAGATGTACCCCTGGAATTTTCACTGGAAAAGAAGATATTGCTCAAATTAGCTACTTGCACCCTTCATGGTTTGGGCAGTCTGTCATCCTTTCCAGGGCATCACAGATAATGCCTCTTGTGAAAACAGGGAAGCTAACACTGTTAGATTAACTCTATCACAGCTGAAGTAAAGTAGCCAATGAATTTTTGTGTGTTATTTTAACAATTCGATAATAAAATAGTACTGGAAGAAATACCAAGAGCTCAAAGGAACAGTATTTTATTAGAGGCAATAAACCAGACTTTAACTGGGTCAAAATAGTCAGATCATTTTCCGTTTAAAGACTCCCTCTTGTGGAAATCATTCTGACTGACTTGTTTTGACCTATTTTTCCTAGTAAAACCCACTCCATATAAGGTACTGCAAAACTTGAAAGCAGTCCTGTTGCACTGTATTATCTGTTTCAAAGATAGGACCCTGACAGTAACTCACACTAGGCTTACAACTGTAGTAGTTTGCTTGCAGATCCTGTATCTTTGTACTGACTCCTTGCTTTTTATTACTCAGAGATTGATTGATTTATATGTAGGTGACAAAAAAAAAATCCAATTGATTTTCCTCTGTGCCTTTTCACCCTGTGTAAGAGGCTTCTGCCCTGATGACGTGGTGTGCAGCATCCAGTGTCTTCCTGGTTGGGGCTGAGTCATAATTAGGGTGATTCGTGGAAAGCAGTCACTGAAGAAAGCAGAGGATTCCCTGTACATTGCTATGCTAAGGAAATGGAATTAGTAATGCCATTAGTAAGGGAGATGGAAAATGCCCATTTGGGAAAGAGATTTCCATAGGAATATTGATACCTTATGGAAAGGAGCAATTTGAATCTTGGACACTGACACACAACAGAATTTGATGCTTTCCATTATGCGTGGGACTGAAGTACTGTCCTCTAGCAGTCTGTTAGGGGAGAAAATCACACTCTTTGGATTCAGTGTCTAATCCGGATTCAGGCTCTTTTCAATCACCCTTAAGCTCTAATCAACCCTCAATTGTAAAATAAGTAGAATCCCTCCACTTGCTTTAATTGAAGCTCTTTGCTTTTGTGGCACTAAAGCTGACAAAGCACACTGTTCCTTCTCAAAAGCATAAATCATCCACCAAAACCACGCTGTATGCCTGCCCTCTAGCAGCCCTTGTGGTAATTTCTCTTTAAATAGGGATGTAACTACCTTTCACAAGTTTGTAGGCCTAAAGCATTCCAAAATGGGAGTTTCAGTTAAACACAATGTAAAAGTGAAAATACGTTAATACCAGGAGTCTGACTTCTGAGTATCTGAATTAACTGTTTCTATAATTTCTATGTTCACGTAAGGGAAGTGTGTGTGTTGAGCTGAGAATCTGGGTAAGTTTGTTGAACTAATTTCTATGTTCACGTAAGGGAAGTGTGTGTGTTGAGCTGAGAATCTGGGTAAGTTTGTTGAACTAATTTCTATGTTCACGTAAGGGAAGTGTGTGTGTTGAGCTGAGAACCTGGGTAAGTTTGTTGAACTGGAGATATCTATAATCCGTCACCATGCTACTTTTACTCCATTTTTTAATCCCATGAGCTGTGAGATCTCTACAGTGTCTTGCATGTTTAGATCTTTAGTAGCACCTGTCACAAGTGTTTGAAAACCTATTTAAAAAAATCAAAGCCAAAGTTAAAAAATAAAACAAACCCCAGTGATGAGAGTGTTTTACAGGACATTGCAGAAGGAGCAAGATATACTGGGAACAGAAACAGAGCTCTCTGCTGTTCCTTAGAGATCTCGCACACTGGGCTATGCTGCTGTGTGCTGCATACCTGTTCCTTGCCTGTTCCCCTCCACATCTTCCCAGGCGGAGTCTCCGGCCTCCATAGCGAGAGCTTTCGTCCCCCGGTGGCACCGGCTGCGTAGGGGTTCTGGGGCAGGACAGGAAACACGGGCAGAGTCCTCCTAGACAGCGCGTCAAGTATCTTGGCGTCTGTGGTTTTGCGCTTTATTAGTGTTCCTGGTTCTAGAGGTAGATAAACACAAGTTGGAAGGTAACTGGAAGAGTTTGGAGGGAGCTGCAGCAGCGACACCCGGAGCGGGAACACGCAGGGCCCTGGGCTGGGCCTGCCGGGCAGACCGCCTCACTTTTCCGCACGAAGGTCTGGCCAAGCCCAGGTTCTCTCCGCTCCTGGGGCGCTGCATCGCGTACGCAGCCCCGGGCCCCGCTCAGCCGGGGGGACACCCGCAGCTGACCCGAGCGAGCGGCGCGGAGGGACTGAGGCGGCGCTGAGGGACTGAGGCGGCGCTGAGGGGCGGAGGCGGCGCTGAGGGGCGGAGGCGGCGCTGAGGGGCTGAGGCGGCGCTGAGGGGGGAGGCGCGGCGCACGCGCCCTGCCCGCCGCTTTCCCGCCCACCCCTCTGCGCGCCCCTGGCGACGGGAGCGCGGGCGCCTCGCGCATTTTCCCCGCGCCGCCTGGCCCCGCCCCTCGCGCCGGCGGGAGGGGCGTGGCGGCTCCGACGCGCGGCTTCCGCGATTGGTTCGGGCGCGGCCTCTCGCGCCCACCTTTGTGCAGCCCTGGCGCCCGTCGAGAGTGGGAGGGGAAACCCCGTGCGAAGGGTGCCGCCATCTTGGATAAGGGGGGTGATGGGGGCGCAGTGGAGCCAGCCGAGCCGAGCCTGAGGGAGCCCCGGAGAGAGGCGGAGACCCGGCCCGGCCTTTGCCCAGCCTGAAGCAGAGTGCTGCAGTGCCCGCAGCGGGGACCGGGCTGCCGCCGCCGACAGAGCCACGCTGTACAGCCGCTCGCTCCCCGAGCCCAGGTACGGAGGAGCCGGGGAGGGGCGTTCCTCCGCCCGCCCGGCCGGGCCCGGACTGCTAGGCCCCGCGCCGGTGCCCGGCCACCGACGGGCTCCACTCGGGCGGGCGACGCCGTCTTCTCGCCGGCGGGCTGGGGCCAGGCTCCCGGCCGGCTCCCAGCCCGGGTGGTGACGCTTCCTCCTCCTCATCTTGCTGCTGCCGCCCAGAGCCGGGGCCTAGTCGGGGCCGCGCTCCCCGTCAGTGCCGCTGCCCACCTCCGCGGGCGGTGCGCGCTGCTCCCCGGCCTCGATGGGTCAGGCCGCCCTCGCTCCCGGTGACGGGCGGAAAGGAGAGGCCGCTGCTAGTCCCTCTGGAGCCGAGGGGGGTGAGGCAGGCTGGGCAGGAGCTAGGCCGCTGCTGCACTGTTTGTCGCCGCCGCCTCCCATTCCTCCTCTGCACTGCACACTCCACTCGTGCACATGCCGTGTGTGTCTGCCCCTCGCTGATCGCCGCCGTTAGGTGTTGGGGGCTTGCTGGGTGTGTTGCACTCTGTGTGTTAGCGGTGGGTGTTACCTGTACTTCTGATTCTGGGGTTGACCTGGGCTGTCATGAACTCCCAACAGAAAAATAACTTTAACGAGGGCTGAGGGGAATGCCACTTGGTATTTGAGGAAGCAACAAAGTATTCTGGACATGTTCTTAATTTTCTTAATGCTTATTTGGGCTAAACAGGCGAATAGCTTCTCTTTCACTTAGTTGTGTATTGCTGGTTTGCAGTGCACTCCTAAGGTTTCTATAGCATCTGTGGATAGCTTTCCCTTGAATTAAAACTGCTGAATTAACCTTGCAGTAAAGCTAGGAGAATGTGTGTCTGCACTGTGGTCTCTCTGGCAATGGTTCTGTTTCTCTGGGGGTTGATGTGGACTTTGCTGTCTGAGCCTCTGTGGTTTTTTGCTGTATGACAGTCTTTCAGAGGCAAAAGCCCCTCTTTGTGAATTCAGGTTGTCTGTGCCCTAAACCAACCAAACCCCAAGTCAGAAGGCTTAACTCTTCCAGTAGTCAGATGTTATCTTATGGAATGCATTGTTTTGGGGATTGATTTCTATCACGGCCCTGACTGAGGGCTTCCTGTGCTTGAGCATTACTTAGGAATGGGGAGAAAATCCCGACTCTGGGGGACTTTTAACAAGGAAATATCGTGTATCTTATTATGAATTAAAAAGGAACTTGCTAGCTTTCTGTAGGGATTTGAAAATGTCATACATGTGGGTAGAAGAAGCTCTAGTTTTCCATTTTATGAATAAAGAGTTAGAAGGACAGCAGTTTGAAAACAAACCTGTTATACCAGAGGTACTAGAATTTAAAATGTAAATTGATCTGAAATGACTTGCTCACTCCTGTGCATCTAATGGAACCTGCTGAGGATTTGGTTCTCATTTTGCTGTATCCTTCTGAAACAGAGACACACGTTACTTAATTTTGTTCTGAAATGTGTTTGTGAGTTCTTGTGCCTTCCAAGGTGCTGACTTGGGACAGTTACATGCTGTTCTGATTTGTTCGAATGACAACAAAACTGGCCTGGTTTCTGTATAGACTGTCCCTACACTTACCCCATATCTCTGCAGCTTGGTTCTTTTACTACAAACACAGACATGTGCTACAGATTAGGTCCCTTTTTAGGCAAAGGAAAAGATAAATGAGGATATACAGAAGAACTGTGGCTGGGAGAATGGACATTGGAGAAAGTGCTCTTACTGATGAGGCCAGGTGTGCAATATTTAATTTAGCTGTGGTGCTAGAGTGTGATTAGTCAGAAATGAGGGGGGGGGGGTGTGTATGAATACAGGAAGCTTAGGAAATAAAATGGAGGAACTTGATGGAGTGGGATGTGAAACCCTGAAAAGGATAACCAGCACCATGGGTTTGGGGTTGGATATCTGTGAAGGCAAATCAAGAAGTGAAGATAGTTGAGAGATAGTTTTGGTTTAAAAAAAATAAAATTTAAAAGCTCTCCTGTAGTAAGAGAAGGCCTGTGAAGTCTTTAAAAATACTGGGCCACAGGATGAGTTAAGGTGGCTTACATGATTGAAGAATATAGCAGATGCATTTCTTCAAGAACAGCTTGAAATGGGGCTCTGCACAACTGCAGCTTGTTATTCTGAGCCCAACAGTGTGCAGGCCTGGCATGCACTCAGAGTAACTGGACATGGAAATAATAAGGGAATGTAAAGTGATCTTCAACAGCAGATCATAAGCAGCTTGCTGGGTCGCTGTCTGATCAAAGATCAGTTCATCCAGTCACTGTTTTCTGCTAATTGGATGCTTTAATACAACCCAAATGGGAAAAGCTAGAGAGGATGGCTCCAAAAGAGCTGAAGAATGAGGAACTGGCCCAAAACAAGTAGTGTTGTCAAATAGATGTGCAAGAGAAACTGTTAGGCTGCTAGCAGGCTGCTAATGAGACTCATCAGGGATCAGACTTGGAAGAGGGCATTTTAAAGACAAACATACAAACCCAAGCAAACAGACCAGGGAGGCTGTGGGGGCTTCTTCTTCAAGAGGGCAGTGATATTTATGTGTTTAGGAAGGCCTAAATGTCCTTGGTGTGTGGAAGTCCTAGACCACAATGAAATTTAACTGTAACAGACCTCCTAGCTTGCTATGGATAAGACTTGTGGGAATTAACCACTTGGGTGAATTTATATTATTAATTGATAACAAGACTGTTATTACCTTCCAGTATGGTGTGACTTTACAGAAGACCACAATTGAAGCAATTGCAGACTGTATTTCTAGCAGCCCTCTAAAGTAAGGTACCAGTCACTGGGTTGTGTTGTGGGCTTGACAAAAGTCTATGTTGAGGAGTAGTGCAATTAGGAATTGGAAGAATTCTACCTCCTCCTGTCCTTCTGCCTCTTACTGATCTCTTCTTGATGTTCACCGTTAGTTAACATCTAAGTAAATATGCAGGGACAAGAGAGATTATGCTCAGGGAAGAATATCTACCTATTAATTTTGTGTAGAGGTTTAGAAGCTGTTCTAATAATAGTTACTGGTTGTGTAGAATTCCCCTTGTAGGCAATTGGTATTTTCTTCCAAATTAAAAAAAACAACAGCACTTTAAAGGTTGGTTCAGTTTATGAAAGGAATGATATGATGTTGCCTTTTATAGAAGGGAACTGGACATCAGCTGTGAGATCCTTCTTCAAGGAAGATGAGGATGGCCAGATGAAATAGAAAATGCCCCTTGCTTCAGACTAACTAAACGACTGTCCTCTTGCTTGGGTGCTATGGGTTTTTTTTAAGGTGAAGCTCTAATTAGTCCTGAGTTTGAAGCTGTTAGCTATTTTCAGAGGTGTCATCTATGTGTGGATTGGCCTGCTGAGGATATTAACCACATGCAAGGTCCAATAAAACCTGTGCATACAGGTTCTAGTCTCTCTTCATAACATTGCTGCTTCTTGCTGATCACAAAACGGTGACACTTCTCTATGCAGGTGACACTCAGTGAAGAGTTAGTTGCCTGTGTCCTTGAGCTGAGCTAGAAGGAGCTGTGTGGGTCTCAGGATGTGGATGTGATGTTTGCAGTTATGTTATTCTGATAAGGAATGTTTCGCCAACGCGCCTAGAACAACCTTATCTCAGTTTGTACAGATGTACAGTGATACCTGAAACAAGGCTTTGGGGAGATGTCAGAACACCTGTGTGGTACTTGTTGATTGGAGGAGGAAATGTAGGTGTTGCTGGTATCCCATTAAAGTCATCGTTAACATTTAATAAATAACAAGAAGCCTCTAAGGGAGAAGTTGATATATGGGAAATGGATTATAGTGACTACAGAGCCAAAACTCATTTGAAGTTGGCAGACTTCCTGGCAGAAAGATGTCAGGCAGACCAAGCTCCCAGACTAAACTTCTTTTACTTTCTGTTAGCAGTAAATTCACGGTCAGTTAACTTTGATGTCGTATTGTATAATGTCAGCAGCAGCTGAAGGTAAGCTGCATATACTTATGTGAAGCTTTCTCAGTCCTGCAGTCCTTGCCCTCTGCCTCTCCCAGGAGCAAAACCCCAATCCCTGTATTGGGATTATTAAGATTCACATTTGTGGAACAGAGCACTGTGAAGTGGAGGCAGAACTCCAGTTTCTACAGATGGCTGATGCTATCGGTGTTTATTAATGCCTTGCACTAACACAGAGCTAATATTCTTTGTGTTTACAGAATCCTGTTGTGTACTAGTCTTGTCTAGACTTCCTGGTTTCATCTGTGGAAAATGCTGATCCTCTCAAGTTTTCTATGACTCTGTTTAGTTTGTTGCATATATTTCTTTCCCCTTCAGCACAGTCTTCTGCAATGTCAGTTTTATTCAAAGATCTGAGTACAGCTTGGATTCCTACTTCTCCTTATTGGAATTTGAGGGTTTAAAAGTTTGATATTTATTTTTATAAATAAAAGAAGTCCTCTCTTCTCCAGGGAGATTCCTGACCTCTAGTAATAATTTGAAGTACTTCAGAATCTTTTCTGTAACATGACACTTGAAATAAATGTTCTCCCAAAGCCCTGCTTTATTTTTCACTTTGACTCCTGAAATTGTGTTTAAAGTTACTATCTGTGTCTCTGCAAGCTTTCAGTATGTGTCTGTCAGTCACAGTAACTTCTCCAGCAACTTTCTGGGATGTGAGAGAAGGTCTAGCCTCATTGCATGTGTAAGTTTCTCTATTGGTATTGCTATTAATAATCTGTTTCTTTAAACCATGGGGTGTGTTTGTGCACTAGGTTTGGCTGTAGGCAGGGAGGGATGCAGTATCTCTCACCTCCTCCTTCGGGGGCCTAGTGTCACTGCAAGAAGGAGGGTGAAGTTGTAACAATGAGATCTGGCTAGTTAGTCTTCCCTTCCCACCCTTTTTTAGTAGACTTTGTTGCCAAGCACAGAATTTGGTTTTCTAACTCTGGCTTTGAAGTGGGAACTGATTTTGATGCATATGTTGCAAAGCAGTGACAGTTTCTTTTATATTGAAATAACAAAGTTAGACTTTTCTACTTGGAGTATAATGAAAATTGACATAGCAGGCAAAAAACAGTCTGTGAGATAACCAGAGATGTATATTTAGCAGTAAAGATTCTAGCTGAGACTCACTTAAAATTCAGTTTGTAATATAATCTGCACAAATCCCACCTTTAGGGGAAAAGGAGTAGTCCTTACCTCCCAGTGATCTTGCTTACAAGCTGTAGTAGGACACCTTCCACTCATTATATACAGCAAAATTATAAGGTCAGGTGCTCAGAAACAGCTTTGAGTAGTTCTGAGTCCTTGGCATTCCTTAGGCAGCTGGTGGTGTGAGGGAAGAGGTTTCTGCAGGGCAGATTTCAGAGCCACAGAGTGGCTCCCTATCTTGGTGTTTGCAGTGCTGAATTGTTTTCTAAGCACTGTAAGTCACAGATACTGGTGTCCTCAGAACCCACTGCAGAGCTCTCAGACTGGGTGCATCTTAGTGCTCAATGTCCTCACTTTATTGCAGCTGTAGCACCCACCTGCTTTCAGTGGAAAACAGTGCAGTTCATGCTGTCCTCCTGAAGTACTTGCACTTGTATAAATTGGCCTTTTCAAGCTGCTTTCTTTTTTCACTTCCACTTACATACCGTGTAATCCTTCAGTTTACCCGTGTCTGCCATCAGACTGAATGGAGCTATGAATGTAGTCCCCCTAGTGCTTCTTGGAAAGCAAATGGCAAGTAAAGGATCTTGTAGGAAAAGTGGATTGTAGCACAAGATGCTCAGTTTGTTGCTGCTTTTGGGATGTGCTGGAGAAGAGGAAGAATGTGGTGTGTGAAGATGGGTTCAGAAAATCTAAAGTATCAAATATTTCATAAATGACATGTTAATTTTGAACTCTGGAGCAGTTACTTGTCTTTGTTGGGGTTGAAAATAAATAGTGCATGTATGGAAGCTGATACTATAACTCTGGAATCTTCCAGGAAACAAGGCAGTGAAGTTACTGGCTTGTTTGGTAAAGGGCAGTGCATTTTTCAGTCCCAGATGTGAATTTTTACCAATTACAGCAATGAATTTTTACCAATTACAACAAAGTGGTCTGTCCACAGAGCCAGAGACTGAGGTGGTGTGGGGTGACTGCATGAGGTTTCCCTTCACTACAGCAGAATGTTTCCAGTAAAGTTTTCTGGATGGAAATGGCTGTTATTGAAATCGGTGCAGCACTTGGTGTGGAATTCTGTCTTGCCAACACATAAAATAATCACTGTCCAGAGCTGTCTTTTGTTTACGACCTTGTTTGTGTAGTAGGACTTAGTGTAGCTGCTTTGCATACTGCTTGGGGCAGAAGGGCTTCAGAGTTTCCATACTGAGAGCCAAGCATGAAGGAAAGACAAGGTGCAGATCAGCGACTGGTACTCAGTACACCCTTTGTTAACTGCCTGTTGGAGTTGTTCCCCCTCCGAGGTGTAGATAAGAGCGTTTGCTTTAAATCTCTGCGGTGTGAAGTGGTGGCTGCTGGCTGTGTGCTGGGAATGAGATTTGTTGTCAGTCACCACCTTTCTTATGGCTCCAGTTCCCTGTTAGGGATTAACTGTGGTTGAGGAAACAATACTTTGCTTTTGAAAAAGTTACAGGCTCGTAAGCTTTCCTGTAATTTTATTTCTTTACAGTACTGGTTTCACTTGTCATATGAATGACACATGACTGAATGAAAATCTAGGCTAAAGCAACGTTCTTTATAAAAAGTTCTGTGTTTTTCTAATGCCTGGTGATCTGCCTTGCAGGAACAGGAGAGGAAATAGTGAATTCCCAGTAGAAATTTTCCACTAATTGATCACACTATATCCAGTTTAACTTAAAACCTGTGACAGAAGAAGGCATTTTTCATCCTTTGTATTACCTGGTGATATTTAGGCTGTATAGGCTTGTAATCCTAGTTAATTGACATAGTTCAGCTGTGTAAGCCTGCAAGGAGTAATAGCTGAAGCCAGTTCTAATTTCCTAGATGTAAGAGGAAGCATAGGCAAAACCTGGAATGTTGCAAGTATTCCAATCTCATTTAGACTATTGCTTAAAAAAAGAGAAACTGCTAAGCCTTGCTGTAATGCTGCTGTGCTGACAAAGCCACAGAGATATTAACTAACTTCCTCAACATCTGATTTGTGGCTTGTACTGTTTCTGACATGGATTTGTAGTGCCAGGCCTTGGCTAAGGCTGCTGTGGTGTTCCTTTAATTCTTAGCTGTCTGATGCAAGCTGTTTCCTTTGTTCCTCTTGCAAGTTTCAGAAGTGTGAGGTAATAGTTCCAAATTGCTGGTTTTGTTAAACCTTTTCAGATTTTCCTTTTGGAGTCAGATTTTACTTTCAGTTCATCTATCTGCTGTCTGGGTAGCAAGTGCTGGTCCTGCTTAGTGACTGTACAAAGCAAGAAGCTGCTGGAGCTTTTCAACAACATTAAGTCTTCCTGCATAACACTGAATGAGTATCAGTACTGTGCAGCCATGCTTCTACTTGAAGCCCTCACTGAAGGGTCCAGAGCAAATGATGTGGGAGTTCTGCCAAATGGCCCATTTGGTGGCTGTGGGGAAGCACATAAACCTGAGCTGTGACTGAAAGGGTAGTTGGGGGGAGAATGGGGAACAGAGTTTTGTTTGCTTATATGAACTAAATTAGATTAATTGAGTTTGAACAAGTAGTTCTGATGTGTTCTGTTTTTTGTTTTAGTGCCACAATGGCAACTGCACCTTACAACTATTCCTACATCTTTAAGTACATCATTATTGGTAAGTTTTGCTGGGCATGTACCTGTTGATATCAGTGTGTTGTGTCTGTGATAGCCTGCCTACAGACCTCATGTCTGTACTGTTGCTGACTTGCGTGCTGCTTCCTGGCTAGTGGTGATCCTTGTCCAATCCCAGTCCTTCACAGATCACTGTGGTCTAAAGCTTTAGCAGCTGGCCATGTAAAGACAGATACCTTTGTGTGCTGCTGTAACTCTGTGGCACAAAGAATCACACCTGTGAATTGGTGCTGGGTGAACTGGGAGTGGGGATAAGCACCACAGCCTGTATGGATTTACTGGTAAAAAGAATTGTTCTTGACATACATACTTCAGTGTTCTTGACTATTTTCACTTAGGGCCATAATACTTAGCCCTCTGCATCCTAAAAGCACATCCCTACAGTCCCCTTCTATCTAAATCAAGTTTATATCTGGAAAAAATGTCTAAATCCATTGTAAATGGTGCCTGTAGCTGCAGCTTCCTTGGCTGTTTACAGTCAGGGACTTGATTGCATTTCTCACTATCCTGGAAGAACTGGTCTTGCTGTTAATTGTTTTAATTGTTTAATTCTTAATGATCTTGTGTAGGTGTAAGTGATCTGGAATGTTATTGTAATGGTTTGTGAGGCAGGCTGCTATGACAGCCTCAGCCTCTGGAAGAGTTGGTTTCTAAACTATCTTGCTGTTTCTCACTGTTGGCATTGTGTAAGGGGATCAGTGGAAGTGAAGCAATGTCTTGGTGTGTTCTCTTTGGTTGTCAGTGTGTTTGATGTCCTTACCAGCGACTTCAAGTGAAACAGGAGCAGCACAAGCACTCAAAAGGTGCATTTTATATTTCAGTTTACAGGTCTGCTTCTTGTAACCTTGTGAAATACAGTTGTAAAATCAGTAATACAGAGTAACTTCCCTGGAGTTTTTTGCTCTGCCCTTGCTTGCAACCCAGTACCTGTTACCAAAACTATGGTGTAAAAGTTGGTAAATTTGAGGGCTGTAGCCAGGTACAGAACATTGTGCACAGGCTGAGAGAGAACAGCTGCCTGTCTATGTACTGTTTGTTGTGTGACACGTTTTCTTCAATGATGTGGTGCCAGTCTTAACTATTCTTTCTGTAACAGGGGACATGGGTGTAGGAAAGTCCTGTTTGCTTCATCAGTTTACAGAAAAGAAGTGTGAGTATTTCAAGTCACAGTATTTATTCTAACTGCTTCGTCCCTCTTTCCTACCTCTTTGCTTCCATTGTGCATGAGCTTGATGTGGTGTCTGTCTTAATCTGTATGGGTTTGTATTGTACTTGATCAGACTTTTGACTCCTGCAGATGTAGAACTGTTGATGTAGTAATGGCAAAACAGCTGCTTCAGTCAGGGGGATTCTGATAGGGAACAAGTTGAAGTTCATTGTCTGAAATGTGCATGTTTTCAGTATTGGTGCAGCTTGAGCACAAGCAGCAGGAGGGGTTTTTAGTGCTTTTAAGCAATAAATTCACTTTTCTTTGACTGTTTGCAGACTGACACAGCACTGTCGTTCCCTGTGCTGCTGTGACTCGGAACGCTTGGACTGTCCAGCATGGTAGTGTTCAAGGCTTACTGCACCCTGCCTCAGCTGTCACGTTTTTCATGATGTTAACATGACTAAGAGTTAGCTTCAGCTCTTCTCAGTGTGTGCTGCACTGGAGCTCACAGTGGCTGTTGGCTCTTAGGACTTGCCCTGCAGCTCACACTCAGTGGATAAGTCCCTTGGTATTTCTTAGTACAAAGCTGGTCTTTACTGTGTCCTACTTGAGATGTGACAGTAAGCAGGTAGGAGCTACAGTTTAAAGTATTTCTGTTGTCTAGTGGAAATAGGATTTTTCTAACTGTTGCTTTTAATTAAAATCCAGTATCAGCCAGTTGCTTAAATGTTACTTCATAAACTGTCACATTCTTGATGGGACTGTGACTTGTTCTCAGTTGTGCTGCTTTGGCTTAACACTGACAAACTGAACAAACCCAACATCCCAAACCTCTACCACAGGACTGTCACTGCCTGTAGGTGGCTTGAATGGGTGCTCATCCCTTCTAGTTTCATTAGCATTCTTAAACATGAGCTTTTGAAGACGAGTTTAACTAGGAAGATGCTTTATGTGTTAACAACTCCTGATGAATCTGGCTTATTCCTGTGTGCAGGCACACTGCTGCCTTGTCTGGACCAGCTTTGCTACTTGTCTTTGAAGCTGTTACAGACTTTCAAGGGTACCTTGGTAGTTCCCTAAAGTCACCTTTTCCTGCTGTATTAAAACAGTTAACTGTTTCTGCAAGGACAGATGGAGAGTCAACTGACTGGATACCCTCTGATATATGTGGCCAAACAGCACCAGTGCACATGCATTGCAGAAGGCAAAGGAATCTCACAACTCTCTTTAAAGCCACCAGCAGTTCAGGAAATCTGTAATTCTATTTCTGGTTCAGTGATAGAGTTTGGGTACTATAGCAGGAAAAGTGCTTCCTTGGAGACTGAAAATCTAGTCAAGGTAACTGAAAGCTGGTGACAGTGATGTTTTGGAGCAAGGAGACCTTGTAGTAGAAAGATCTGATCTTTGCTCTTATTTTTCACAACAGTTATGGCGGACTGTCCCCACACAATTGGTGTTGAATTTGGCACCAGAATAATTGAAGTTAGTGGCCAAAAAATTAAACTACAGATTTGGGATACAGCAGGACAAGAGAGATTCAGGGCTGTCACACGAAGCTACTACAGAGGAGCAGCAGGAGCTCTCATGGTCTACGACATCACCAGGTAAAGTGCTGTTGACTGGTACATCTCATGTGGTAGCTCTGTGGGTACCGTGTGCTGTCTTGTATGTCCCCTTGACTTAGAGGAGTCTGTCTGTCTGGATTTGTATCCTGTTGTGTGAAGCTTACTGTGCTGCTTAATCCAAGTACTCTAAATACTTCAAGAGCTGGAAATGAAACAAGGAATTATATGAGCTGCTGTTCTTGGAAAACTTCACTGCTGAGAGACATGAGGATCGGGCATCGGCTACCTGTGTGGCAGAAGAACTGGCTTTGCCCTTAAAATCTGCCCATCAGTTACATGGAGTTTTCCCTTCCTGGGAGACAATGGATACTGCTGCCTACCTGGCAGGAATATTCTCAGCGTAGACACAGGGTGCACTCTTATCTCATGCAGTGGGCTACATAAATGTGATGAGAGCATTGAAGAAGCCTGACTTCTGTGCCTCTTCATGGGGTTGTCCTCCAACAGAAGAAGAGTGCTCAGAAGCTACCCTGTCTTGCTTGTGTAGATGGAAATTAAAGATGCTGCAAAAAGAATAATTTATGACACTTAATGTGCAATACTTCTGCTTTCACCTGTCTTCCTTTGGGGCTGTTCTTGATGTTCTTTAAATGCCTTTTGGTTTTGGTTTTTCTCTTGCATACATAGGTGTATTTCGTGATTGTTTGAATCTTGAGTAAAACAATCAATCTTACCTACTGTTTGTTACCAAAGTGCTGTTCTCCTGCCAGCGTTCAGTAAGAGTATTTGACAGGAAATCCTTCATTGTGTTACAGACAGAACAACCTCAACGTTGTCCTTCTGAAGGCAGCAAAATGCCCCATCCCAGAAGCGTCTATTGGTCTGTCTCCCCACCTGTGGTGTAGGAGTTGCTCTCTGGGTTTCAAGTTGACTTGCTGAAATCTTGGTCTGAGCCCAAACAAGATGCTGGCTGCTTTGTCTTGAGGTTGGGGAGAAGAACAGGGATGACAGATGTCAGTGTGACTGTGCTGTTGGCACTTACGTGGTTTTTAAAAATACTGTAGCTAAAACTGTCCTCGCTTGATTCTTTGCAGAAGAAGTACGTATAATCACTTAAGCAGCTGGCTGACAGATGCAAGGAACCTCACCAATCCAAATACTGTAAGTTGGACTTTATTTAGCTTGAAAGAAAGATTGCTTATCTCCAAAGCAAGAGGTAGAAGGCTTAGGCCAAAGTGTTTGCAGTGGTAGCACTATTCTCAGATAAGCTGCCTGTGTTGTCAGTGACGTAGCTCTGATGTCCCTGTTTTGCAGTGTACCAGTGGCTCTTCCCCTTACTGCAGCTGAAGGAAAAGTGTAGGCTGCTGTGCAGGGATCCTGAAAGTCCATGCTGCTTACCTTTCAGGGGCCTGTCTTCCACTGTTGGAGACACAATTGTGATTAATTCTGGACAAACCTTCACATTAGTTGTTCTCACTTTGTGGTAGTACCAAGGTGAATGCTATCTCATCTTAGATTGGAAAATAAACCAGATCTCCAGCAAACCTGACCAGGTCTTCTGGAGGGCTGGGGCAAGGAGGTTCCTCTGTCTCTTTGACCGTACCACAAAACTGTTGTCCTTCAGTCTTTCTCTGTGAATGTCTCCAAAATACTTTAGCACTGAGCTCAAAGGAAGACTGCGGTGATGGAAAAAACCTTTAACAGATTCTGGCTGGGTGAGCAAATGATTAAACAAATAAAAAGTTGTTTGGAGTATGACCTTGAGTAAAGAGTAGGGCTGCTGCTTTTCAGGACCTCATTTCATGGGAACAGCCTAAAGCATTCAGAAGTGAGAGCTGGAGATGCTCTCCTGGACTTCACAGTGCTGGAGCAGTGTTTTCCTGAAGATGTGTGGCTTTTGCAACTAGACTTTCTGGCTATTTCACTTGGGTTTATTGTCTTAATAATGAGGGTGGTAGTGGGGAGAAAAAAAGGTAATACATGTTTTCCCCCAGACTAATTTTCTCTTTTCTGGACTAGGTGATAATCCTCATAGGAAATAAAGCAGATCTGGAAGCACAGAGGGATGTCACATATGAAGAAGCCAAACAATTTGCTGAAGAAAATGGTGTGTTTTTTCTCTTGAGCTGTTACATTTCCAAGACAGTGATGTTAAAGTGACTCCTCAGCATTGATAGCTGCAAGCTTACACATCTAAAGTACTGTAACTGTGTGTACAGATTTCTCCTGCACCTCAGATAGTCTGATGTAACTCTGACTTTGCTTAGTTCTAGAAGTCAGCTCATGTAGGCTGCCTTAATCATAAAGTGCTGTTTAGTACTAAAGTTGCATCTTGCATGTAACCTGAAGGTTGTAGTGTGACCAGCTCGGGGGTCTTTGGAGTGATTGATGCATTGACTGTTCACCCTCTGTTTCTGTGCAGGTTTATTGTTCCTTGAAGCAAGTGCAAAAACGTAAGTTCCTTTGTGTACAGTGACCATTCAGAGGGGATGTGTTTAAGAGGAATAGGACTAAGTATAGCTGTAGAGTTCAGGTGTTGTAGTAGGGCTTTGCAAGTGACAGAACTATGGAGCACTCTTTGAGGGGGCGGGGTGTGTGTGTGTAACAGTTTCAGTTGTGATGGTTTTGACTTGAAGCTCACCTGGAAGTCAGGCTGTATTTCAGGCAGAGATGTGTTGAATTCAAATGAGCTGGTTTTGTTCTAAGACAAACTTGAGCATAGGCAGTGAGTTAGTAGGTAGCAGTGGCTCCCAGTCAGCACTTCCTTCCCTTGGAGGGCCTGTGAGTTGTGCAGTGACCTGCCAACCCCTCTGGTCATGGGGAGGAGGCACAGCACTGTACTTGTGGTTGGGGGGGCAGCCGGTTGGGATTGGGCCCCCAGGGACACCAGTAAATATGGCTCCAACTGGTGCCTGCCTCTGTGGAACCCTTTAACAAGGTTTTGATTAACTGCAGCTTCTCTCTCTTCAGCACTCTGCACGTGTGACACTGCTTTAACCTTACTTCTACTTAGGGTTGGTTTGGGCTGTGGGTGTGTTGTTTATTCCTGGCTAGTCCTGATAGCTGCAGTGGCTGGGGATGAATTCCCCAGCAGAGGCTGCCCCAGGCATAGGTTACCAACCTTTGTGCCTGCCTTAAGCCCTGGAAGCTCCTCTTGTGTGGAAGAGGTCAGGCAGAGACTGCTGCTCCTTGGGGACCTGTCCCACCCCAGCAAGGGTGTCTAGGCAGCTGCACTGCCTGGCTGAGGTGTAACCCAAGTAACTCCTGCTGCTTTCTTCATAGTGGAGAGAATGTTGAGGATGCATTCCTGGAGGCTGCCAAGAAGATCTACCAGAACATCCAGGATGGAAGCCTGGATCTGAATGCTGCAGAGTCAGGCGTACAGCACAAACCGTCGGCTCCGCAGGGGGGGCGACTAACCAGCGAACCCCAGCCCCAGAGAGAAGGCTGTGGCTGCTAGTGACCTCTTCATGGCTCCATTTCTGACCTTTCACCTCTGTCTGTTGGAAGCAGTGCTTTTGACCGCTTCCCCTGTCTTCTGTACATCTTATTGGGTTTAATTAAAACTCTGAGACAAGTTTAACACAGTACTAAACTGCTAAACGACTTTAGATGTAATCAGGTTATCAAAGGCAAGTAGAGTAATAAAACCTCTCCTGCATGGTAAATCTAGAAGTTTTTTTTTCCTTGATTGTCCTTGTGATAGTGTCACCGATCCATAATTTAAACTGAGCACTGATGCTGGACTCATGATTTTACACTTTCGCAGGGCTTTGTCTTGTACGGTTTAATTTTATGGTTCTTTGGCCTTTCTTCCCCACCTCTGACTGTTTAGAGCTGTCCATAGTAAAGGATGAGTTTTTTTGCTGTGAAATGACTTCTGAGGGTAGCGAGGGGCTCTGTAACAATGTGCTTTTGTCAAAAGGATTCCCTGTGGTGTGTGTGTGTTGGGGGGGCTGGTGCAGGAGTGTACAACTTGCACAGGGAAACAATCCATTCATTCTCCTGCTCATAGCTTTACATCATTTTTTTTTGGCCACTTTTATCCTTTACATGTGTTAACAGAACGTAAATATGTATAAAATTTGAAGGAACTGAGCTAACAGTTAAATACATCCTGTGTATATGATTTTAATGAAGATGATTACTGGCATTAGAACAGTATATAAGAAAATATCAGTTTGTACAGTATGACCTATGTGTGACCACGCTAGAGCAGAACTCCATGTAACTGCAGTTCACTAACATAGGCTTAGCCCCTTGGTGTCACCGGTGGGTGTCGTGCCGGGGGAGCTCTCATCCCCATGTGGAAATTAACACTAGTGGAATCTCCTCCATCTTTGCACTGTGGTATATCTCTGCCATTTTATTACTCCTGTTCTGTGCAATCAGCAGCGTGCTAACCTGCTTCTCTCTTCTGTAAGCGTTCTGCATTCTTGGGCTTCATGGCCTGCCTTGCACCCTCTCCCAAGGCTGGCTCTTATGCTTTTGTACCTTTAACTTTCTGGATGGTCAGACTTGAGCTGGACAGTTGGAGCAGCACCGGTGCTCTCTAGGGATTTTTAACTGCTGTTGTGTTTTGTAACAGTTCCAGGTGAGGGGTTTGTTTGTACCTCCTTCAGGGTGTGCCACAGCCTGTGCAGACTGGGTAAGGAGAGATGGCACAGGGTGAGCACAGGGTGGTGCTGGAGTTTGTGCTGTCAGACAGGAGCACTGCTGGGCTTTGCTTGGGGAAAATAATCGTGTAGGGTTTAAAAAGGGAAGGGGTAGGTGCTAAACCACGATCAGATATCCAACTGGAGTCTCACTGCAGCCTTTAAAATGCAAAGTAGTTGGAAAATCCCTCCCTAGACACTAAAACTATACACTGTCCAGACCTGTAAGTAACCAGTGGTACCAGATATTGTACAGTCAATGTTCAATAAAAGCCAAAACTGGAATGTGCAGACAATAGGATTTGGGTAACTTGTGCACTGTCCCTTTGTTTTGTCTGGTCAGTCCTTTTTTTTTTAACTAATATTCTTAAGTAGATGGGTATGTTCAAGATCTACAGCTAATGCATCCTGCTTAACCTGAGGTTGCACCACAAAGGGTTTGCCCAGGGACCACGACCTCCTGCTGACATGAAGTACACGTTCCCATGACTACAGCTTGTTGAGGTGCAATACCTGTACTCCCAGAGTAAGTTACAATAGGTCTTATTGTTTCTGTCACAGAAAGGATTTGTTGGGACTGCTGTACTCCTCATTTGATGTAACAATGCTATTAATCTAAATATTTGTAAATAAAGTACCTGTATCTAGATAAACCCAGGTGCAGTGTTTGTGCTTTAACAGCTTGTCTTTGACCTTGATAGTGGACCTTTTAGTGGTAGAAAGGGCACAGGAGGTGGGTGCCAGTCTCTGCTGGAGCCTGCAGTCTGTCCCTGAGTCTGTCCTAAGCAGGACCAGGCAAACAGCCAGCAGAAGAACAGCTGTGCCACCAGCTTACAGCAAAGATGGGTGAGAAAAGCAGGTGTAATCCTGATAAAAAGAGAAATCCCTTAAAGAAAACAGACCCAACCATGGACAAAAGCACCCCTCACACTTGTATTTAGTACTCCAAAGTAATTGTATTTAAACATCCATGCATGGGCAACAGCTGTCTTGCCAGCCAGCTGTCCTTAGTACAAGTTTTAAGTGGAAATGGACCCATACCTGCATTTAATTGCATTTAAAATAGGTTTTAAAAACTTATATACATAAAGCTCAGTTACAAAAACATCACAGTAAAGGACCAGCCCTGCAGCCAGCTGAGGGGGGAAAGGCTGCTCCCACCCTGAGGTAGAACTCTTCTGAGGTGGTGCTGAGCCAGGGGTGGGTACAGCTCTGCAGCAGCTTCCCAGGTCCTGAGGGATGTGTGACCTGCTGTTGGCTGCTTCTGAGGAGCAGCTGGAGCAGGGCCTGAAGCTTTTCTTCTGCATTACTTTGAGAGCTGCCATATATTATTAACTTAACCCATTACAGAAGAACTTAAGTGCCAGTGGTACCTTAAGTCACTGTGACCAGAGTTCAGGTGCTGCTTCTGCTAAAACCAGAAACACATCACAGACAGACCGAGGCTGGCAGCAGCCTAACAGCATGGTTGGGCTTCACCAGCAGCTCTCACCCACATAGTCCTTGAAAATACACATCCGAGAGCTGAAACAGCATCAAGCGTGGGGGTGCAGAGCAGAGGAACATGTTCCCTATACAGGGCCAGGGCTACACCCCCACCCTTGGGTGCCACCACCTCCAGTCCCCCCCTGGGCTGAAGGCACCTCTCACCTCTGGTCTTCACTGAGAAATCTCTCCAGCTGGAACACAGCATCTGAGACACCACAGGAATCCCCACCGGGCCTCAGGGGAAGGGGGGCAGTCCTGGCCGAGTGGCCTAGGAAAAGCAGGAAGAGGAATAAAGGCTGAGTAATAAATTAATGTCGCTGAGTAACAGCCACACATTAAATAAATCCGGATTTTAAAGAACAAAGTGTTAAATAAGGTTAAAAAAACCCACACCACCACCTTTGAGGACAAAATGCCCTTTTCAGACAAGTTCCCTGCTGCCAGAGTAACTCAGGGTGCAGGACAGTCACCCCACCTTCAGGAGACCTGCAGTGCCCCTGAGGTGGGGAGCAGGTGGCTGTAGGGGACCATCAGTGAGCGAGAACTCATTTGCAAACCCCCCAGCCCAGAACTCCTGTACCCAGAGGAGCAGTACCTGTGTTTTTGAATTCAGAGCATCATGAAGAGCTACTAGTCTGGAGCTTTGGGTCAGACAGAGCGGATCTGATGCAGTGCTGCTCACCAGGTCATCCAGTGCATCAACCTGTCGCTGCAGGCTGTGGAGGGTGCCTTCTGTCTCCTGTTTTCCTCTGATTAATACTTCTACTTGCTTGGACATGCACTGCCAGAGCTGAGCCTAAACACATCAGCGTTACTTCTATATATAGCCAGATAGTGTCATTTTCAAGACTATTTAAAAAGAAACATTCTGATTACCTTGCAGTCCAACCCTA
The DNA here is from genome assembly GCA_022605575.1 of Laterallus jamaicensis coturniculus. Lineage (NCBI taxonomy): Eukaryota > Metazoa > Chordata > Aves > Gruiformes > Rallidae > Laterallus > Laterallus jamaicensis. The sequence goes on from JAKCOX010000022.1 coordinate 9,116,747, forward strand.
AGAGGCATAGTGTCAGCATCTTGCCCCACAGGGGTCTGGGAATCCCTGACTCATCTCCCCCCCCCAGTCAGAAACAAGCTTTGTTTCTGTAGCCTCTCATTATCCATGTGAAGAGAGAGCAGCAGATAAACTAACTGTGCCCAACCTGTACCTAAAGTGATGGTGGGTGCTCCTGAACTGTCATGTCTCATGTTGCAAACACACCACAGTGTGATGTCAGTGAGAGACTCATGTCAGAATAGTCAGAAATCCAATTAACTGTCAATTAGAATTACTCATCCTGATAGACCATGCAGGTGCTAGGCTTGCTTTCACTGTTCCCACCCAAAGGTACACTGTTGGTAGTCCTGGTGTACAGCGTGGGTACACCAGAGCTGGAGAGGGACCCCCCACACTCCTAAGTCATTCCCATTGTTTTCAGAAGGGACCCAAGGGACATGCTATTGTAACAGGAAGAGATGTGTCACCTTCAGCCGGTCCTCGTGGTGCTGCAGTTTCTCTCTCAGAGCCTCTCCCCGCCAGTGCTCATCCTTTTGGAAACAACAGCACATTCAGCAACAGAGTGAAACACCTAAAGGTACCAATACCTACACGCTCGGCTCTAGCGCCAGTAGCAGCAACTGTTTGAGAGCTTCTCACCATTAAGAAGACTTTAGAAAAATTCAGCTTTTTTTCCAAGGAGAAGAGTCTCTTGTCAGCAGCAAAGGGACCAGGCTCCTCCAAGTCCTCAGACTCACACTGTAGACTTCCCCTCTCTTCCAAATCTTCCAGTGGGTCCAGAGAAGATGGGCTCAAAGATTTGAACCCCATCCTAATTTCATCTTCAACCTCCAGTTGAAGCAACGTTGCTGCATTCTCCATTTCCCTTTGTCTCTTTTCCAGGTTTCCTTGAATTTTCACCTACATCACAGAACAGTCTCACCATTTTGCTGCCATGTCACAAACACCTCAATCCAGAGGGAATTTCCCATCTAACTGAAGAACTTACTATGTTCTTACTAACACTTCTTATTTTCACAAAACCTTGGAACAGAGGCTGCCCTGGTTCTGACATGAACCTTGTGCAGCCCCTTGGATGGTGATGGAGGAAACTCAAGTTACCAAGACACATTCACTTGAACCTGTTCATACTCTGAGCTTGCAGAGTCACCCTTGACTGCTCTCCAGTCACTAACTGTGATCTCTGAAGGACCCCATCCTCAATGGGCTTAGAAATAATTCTTAAAGGATTTACTAAAGACTAGGAGTCAGACAATGGGGGAAATCACCTTTTAGCTTAAAGCAAGTATCAAGGGAAGGAAATCCTGCCCTGGGTTGGCAGCAACAAGTTGCTCAGCACCAGTGATTTGGTGATTTGCAGAGTCAGGACTATAGCTATGCCAAGTACCCATCATCAAACCACAACGGAAACAGGGGATGGGGCCCAAATTCTCAGCTGAAGCATTGCTGAGCAGACAGCAAGTGTTACAGTGTGCTCACTACCTATGTTGGGAGCTCCCAACTCCAATTACTCTTAACAAAGAGGCAGGACTGGTCCCCCCCACCCTCAGCCCACCTCCAGAGAACACTGTCTCTTTTTCTGGGTGAGTGGGGTTGATCTGTTTGAGATGGGCCCAAGAGTGGCTGCGATTCGCCATGCGATGGGGAGGCAGCTGTGCCACAGCCTACGAGATCCAAGGAATGAACCCCTCAGCAGCTGCAGCCCTACCCCAAGAACTCTGCTCATGGCTGACTGGCTGGAGTAGGTTTGTTCTTTAAGTGGGAATTCTGGACCTGCCTGATCCTACTGACTGTTAACAGCTTAAGTTCTCCTAGATGCAGGACAATCACCCCACAATGTTAAGCAGGTCTGTCTCTAACCGTGGGGCAGCAGACAGGAGGAGATTCAAAACCAGTACAACACAAACTTGCCTGGAAGGCAGCTGTCCCTCAAACCTGCCTGTACTGGGCCCCCCAGTTATACCTGTGTGCAGAGATCCACATAGTCCTGCTGGGTCTGCCTGAGGTCCTCCCCAAGGCACTTGGCTCGGTGGTGGTTGCTGTGTGCTCCCTGCTCAGCAGCTGCTCTGTCGCTCTGCAAGTGGGTGTTGTGCTTTTGGTCCTAGGAAGAAGCAGAAAGATTATGAGCATCCACTGCAGAGAAACAAACTAAAACCACACACAACACAATCTCTTTAAATTTAGAGGCAGAGGCAGCATTAAATAGGAGTAACTAGAGGTGTTCTGCAGCCCAGTCTAGAAACACCAGAGTTTGGTTGCTTCAAGTTCTGTCTAGTCATGATGTTAATGCATTACTTTGTTCCTCCTACAATAAAAACAGGTTTTCTATCTTCTCATTCTTTAAAAATACCCCAAATCCCCAAAATTCCTCCCCTTAGTCAGGACTTACATGCAGTTTTCTTTCTAGCTGCATCCTTTGCACTTTCATTGCTTCTTTTAGACTCAGAATCTGGTTTTCTGTTTTTTTCCTCTCTGATGCTATCTGATCTTGGAGATGGTTTAGCTCTGACTTGGAAACTTCCAGTTCTTTTTGAAGAGACTGTATTTCTCTATTTTTTTCTTGTAATTGTAATTCTTTTTCTGAGAGCTGATGTCCTGTAATTAGCATTTTAAAAAAAACAATCCTGATTAGCAGAAACATCTCCTGGCATATCACACACACATTAGAATTTCTCTAGCATGTTATTGTGCTGAGTAAGGGTTTGTGACACCAAGTGAGATGGGACAGACCATCAGTGGGCTTTAGAACCTCAGTTCTTTGGACAAACCAATTTAAGGATCAAGAGTCAATCCAGGGGCTCCATTAGAAACCAAATGAGATGAACAGAAATATTTGTTGGATTCATTAGACTGAGAACCCTTAAATGACTTACTGCTTTGTATGACAGTTTCTTCAAGTGCTGCATATCGGGATTCCTCCTTTTCCAGCTTCCTGATGTTTTCTTCTGCCAGTCTTACTTTTGTTACTGACTGTTCCAGTTTCTTTTGTTGATCTTTTAGCTCCTTTTCCAATAGCATTTTCTGATCTTTCACTTTAGCAATACATTCTTCCAGTTTTTTCCCTTCATGCTCTGAATTTTGTTTAAGGCGCTGAAGAATCTGCCAAAAAACCACCAAGTTTTTAACTAGCACCAACTCTCATCACCAAAAGACATCAGAGAAGTTAAAGCAGCATCAATTGGAAAGAACTGTAGTCTAATAATACTCTCTGATGACAAAAAAGGTTTGTCAGTGCTTCTTGCCTCTCATTTTCAGTCCCACCCCCTCAGTTTTTCTTTCAGTTTATGCTTTGTTGCAAGTTAATCTTACATGCTTGTAACAAAACCAAGTTCTAGCTTTCATGAGCAGCTGATGGGCTTCACACAGAAATATCCAGAAGAGAAGAACAACAGCTTGCTCAAGTGGATCCCTACTGGGAGCTCAGAAGGAAAGTTCAGGATTAAAAAAAAAACACCCCGGATTTTTTCCTGCTTAGTTTTGGAATTAGAGGAGGCAGCTGAAGTGCAGCTTTGGTTGATTCCCACTTGAGATCTACTGTAGCGTTTCAGGTGCTCTCCATAGTTTCCTCATCTCCCAAGATAAATCAGCAACATGGGGAGAAGTTCTCTGAACTCTGTCCAGCAGAATTCCAGAAAATACCCTGCTCTCTTCCATGTCCTCAGCCACAACAGCTACTTCAGCAGGCACAGCATCTCCTGCTACCCCAGCCCTCCCTGTGCTCAGGGCAGCACTGATTTTACAGGGGTTTTATCAGTTCAGTAGGAGATGCCCCTGTCAAGGGATGGCTGTGTCCTTAGTTGTGACACATTAGTTTTCACTACAATTAGCTGAATGTTGAAGCTTTTTGTTTACTGCTATTCCTCTAAAAATGAAGCTTTGTGTCTAAAGCACTGGTGTATTATTTGCAAGCATTCACCCAAACCCTTTGGCCTGAGTTATTTGATGGGTCAGGAGAAAGTGAGGCAGGTTGGCAGGCTCGTTACCGCTTCTTGCTTGGTTCTTTCTGTTTCTTTCTCTTCAATCTCCTTCTGGAGCTGCTGCAATTGGTTCTCCTTCTTTTTCTGTCTCTCTTGGCAATCCTTGTGTTTCTTTAAATACTCCAGAATATCTTCTTTCAGGGTTGCCTGCTCTCTAAGCAGCTCATCCTGATGCCTTGCATTATTTTTCAAATCCTGCAATATAAAACAAGCATCAAGGGACAAAACTTGCTGGGGAGAGGAACAGCTCTCTGGCTAACAGGCTTGTGTTGGGAAGAGCAAAACTGGACACCTCTAGTCACACTGAAGATCACCTTCCATTTAACCCAGTCACTGAGTGAAGTAATTTAACAGGAACCATCAGATAAATAAAACAGCATCTCTTAGGCTTTTAAAAAGACCCCACCAAACTTCTTCCTAAAAAAATCAAACCAGGGCCTGAATTGTTTTCTAGAAATAGGGTAGATTCAAACCCAAACAAATCCACCAAAACAAAAAAAAGAATCCCCACACAGCCCCAAAACAAAACCAGAGTGCCATGCATTCCACCTTGGAGGTAACAACATGAGTAGGAGTCCCACAGTTGGCACAGAAAACCCAAACCAGGAAGTGTCACCTGCTGAGGTACCTACACTCCAAACAAGGAAATAAACCAGCCATTGTTTATTGGTGCTGCAAGCATCCGATCTTGGGTTAATGAGCCTACATGAAAAAATGGGTGACGGATCAACAACATCCCTCTACCATCCTGAAAACACATGTATTTCACCCAAACTAACCTGTTCTACCAGTTGAAGCTGTTGTCTGGAGTCATTTAATTCTCCTTTCAGTGTTTCTAGTTCTTCCTTTTTTGCTAGAAAAATAATTGGCAACAGATATTTTCAATCAGCAATTTGAAACACCTACAGAAATAAGTAATCTCTTTTCATAAATGTAGAACAAAAACCACAGTTTCTAACATTTCCATCTTTTTGGCATGGTAAATGCCTGTAGATATCTGAACATGGGTGTTTAATATCATACAGGACCATTACAGTGTATGTTTTGAACACACTTTCTCTTAAAACATTGCAGCTTCAAACCAAAGAGTTATCTTTACCTTGAAGATCCCTCTGTACAACAATAAGGTCTCCATTCAGGGACTGTTTTTGTTTGTTCAGTAGCTCCACCTCCTGCTGCAGGTTTTTAACATCCAATTCCATTTTTTCTGCACTGGCCAGCAGAGTTCTGCTGCTGTCTTCAGCAGCAGTGAAGTCTCTGTAACACATTAATGCAGGTTCTCTGTTTGTGGAAGTATTGGTGAGGGCTGTGAAACCAGCTGTGCTTCAGGAAAAGTCTTCTCAGCTCAAGGGGATGCTACCAAGCAGCCCTGAGAGTGAGACAGCTGTCCTGCTCCAAGATTAAGCATTTCACTTTTCATAATGCTTCTCACTGCACCACCACCATGTAACACGTGCTGCAGTGTTCATCAGCTTCATTGCTGAGTATTTTCTCTAAGTCTGCTGTGGACATGCTTAAAATAAAACCCTCCCAGGATACAGGAAACAGCACTTTCTGTGTAATTGGGCACCTGAAAGTTATTTTAATTGCAATAAACAGACATCCCATCAGTTCTGATCTCTGCCCCTCCTCACCTCCTGGTTTGTGACAACTTCTTTTCCAGGCTCTGACACTCTTCTTCAAGCTTTTCCTTTTCTTTATTCAAAGACTCAATACTCTTCTGCAGAGCCCTCATTTCAGAAGCCAGATGTTCATTTTCCTGACGGTCTTTCTCAAGCAGTTGTTCCTGCCAGTCTACTTCCCCTTGCTGACACTGGAATAATCGCTGAATCTTCTCCAATTTTAACTTCTCCTACAAAAGGCAGCATTCTGAACACCCCACTCATACACTCAGGAAGTAGTATGAGTTATAAACATCTTTAGCTGCAACCATTTAAAACCCTTTTATTCACAGAGATCACACACAGGTTAGAGTGCCTCTAACTACTCCTGAGTTATGAGCAGGATAACAGCTTAAAGTGCCAGATTAATTTGAGTGTATTTCATCATAACATGAGCACAAGGACTCAAAGGACAGGGGTGCAATCACTAAACCATCAGTTGAACCACTTTTCCCCCCATCTATAAGATTAGGACATCCCTGCACTGCAAGGTTTTTAAGAGAATGATCACCTTAAGGCAAGATGCTCAGATAATGGGAGTAAAGTGACAGCTTTAAGTGCAGTAATAAAAAGGTACCAAGTGTATCAACTAGTCCCTTCTTTTCCCTGTCTAAGAACAAGTAGAGAAAAAAGGGAAAGTTGTTGAAAAGTGAGCATCATGTAATATCTGCTTAGATGTTTAGAAATGCTCCCTTAGCAAAGGTGTCAGATGGACTCTGTTACTTAGATCCACAGAACACCCAGATCTCTCCCTCCAGTTACTGTATCAGAACCAACATTTACCTCTAGAATGGCAACCTGAGTCTTTTCTAGCTCATTGAGCTTTTGGTCATGTTGTAGCTTCACACCTTCAAGTTCTTTATTTTCAAGCTCCAGCATTTCCAGAAGATGTTTCAGTTCTAGTAAGAGAAGAGAAATTAAAGGTTGTTACAACTCTATCAAATGCCCTTTATTTGCAATAATAACAACAACAACAACAACTACTAATAACAATAATAGCACCGAGACAAAACAAAGAGACACTATACTGGTATCACCCTTGTTAAAACTCCTCACAGTTTCAATTGCTGTGTCAGACACCCCAGGTATTCTATCTGTGCTGGTAGAACACCATTGTTGCATATCCTTAGGTCTCCTGCTCTCCCCACTCTCAGATTGTGTTGATACTTCCCACAACTTGACAGGCTGTAGCTGCTTGGGAAGGAGGTTCCTCCATTTTCCCCACTCATCCCAGTGGTAAGTTGTCCTTCTGTGAATGGGGCACAATTAGCTAACATTTCCTGACCACAGCTGGAGTTACAGTGTGAACTTAACTGAGGAGCCCTGGCCACAGATTGCTCCTGTTTCTCTCTGGCATGAAAGACTCCCATCCCAGATACAGAGCACCAGGAAGCACTGCCTCAACTTGAGCAAAAGGAATCTGTCAGCTCCCTATGAATGACAAGAACTACAGGGAACACTTCCTGTGTGGTCCTTCACAGTATTTCAAAAGGTGTGAGGAACAGAAGACTGCAGGGATGTACAATTAAGAGCTCCAAGTGCACTGCTTTGACCTGCACAAAATACTCGATCCTAAAGCCAGGAACACACCTATCTTATGCCTGGCAATTTGTCCAAGTATTCCTTGAAGATTTTCTTCCTCTTTTCCAATATCCTTCTTTATGAAGGACAGATGTGCTCTTCTCTCATTAATCTGGACATCCAGTTCTTTCTTCTCAACATTAAGCTCTTCCAGAAGTAGTTTGATTTCCTGTGGAGTTATATCAGTGTTACAAGGAATGCCATTATTTACCACTGTAAATATTTTTTCTTTTAAATAGAAGTTCTAAATATTTATTAATTTAAGAACTCTGTCACCAACATTCTGGTCAATTTCATTTCAGAGTTTATAGTTACAGTTAATGGTGTAAAACAACTTAAAAGTTAAGGGGGGTTTGTTTAAAGTCCTGCTTGTTGACAATTTATAATAAAGTTGCAAAGATTTTGATCTGCAAGTCTAACCAGCAAGTAAACAATAAACAGGCCTTAAAACAGGAAGTCAGACAAAACATCCCCCCCAAATATAATTACCCTTGTTGATTGTTTTTATTTCAGAAAGAAAGGAAGTACAGAATCCTGTTTAAGTAAATGTGCCAGGAGACAGAGCTGACCTACACCTGCTTTGTTGTGTTTTATACATGCTGGTCAGACTAATTTGCTCTAGGAAGTGCTTGTCTCAGGAACACTAAGTGATTCAGAGATTTCTATTTGATAGAATTTAGTTCTCAAGGGACCAGTTTGGTAAGTGTTACTGGAACTAGGAAGTTCTACTCATCTGTGCATCTCAACCAAATCTTCGTCACACAAAACCATAAGCTTGCTTGTTCTGATTTTCAAGGGGTTTTGGGAGGTCAGAGAAAGCAAAACTGATTTTGTGGAAACTTTATGGGATGTTTTTGACACTTCTGTTCTTGTGCTGCTCTTCAGAGATATAATGAATTGAACACTCATTTGGAATAGTTACTCTTATTTGGCGTAGCTTTTCATTTGCTTCAGTCTCTCCATCTCGAAGAGCTTCTTTGAGGTCCCCTTTCTTTTGAGAAATACAGTCTTGAAGGACATGGAGCTCCTCTTTTCTTTGGTTTAACTGTTGCTCCAGAAACAAGAGTTCTTGCTGCTGAGCAGTAATCTAAAATGCAGAAGTTCAAACAGAAGAAGCAGTTGAAGGCTTTTATTTATGTACCACACACAAGAACAAGGGCAGTTGGCTGGTCCCTGCCCGAAGTTGATTTGAATTATGTAACATGTAAGGACCCCATCAGAGCAACAAGCTTCATTTGCTAAACCTGTCTAACACAGCCAGTGCTAAAGAGTAAGGTCTGATCTGCACAGCACAGTCCTGTACCTCAGAGGTAAGTTCCTTATTCTGAAGTGCAGTAAGAATTGCCACAGAGAAGTCCTCAGTAACATTGATTATGCTGAAACACCAGATTGGGGTCATACTTGTTATACAACAAACCAAGGAGAATTCAAATCACCAATGTCAAACTAAGCTAAAGAATTAAATTCTTCAAACTTCAGAACTTAATATTCCTCTCAGCTTTCAGTTAAATCAAAAGCAACTAAACTGATAGTCCAGAGCTAATCAGAAAAACCTTACCTGATCTTTCAATCTTTCCAATTCAGTTTTCTTGCCTTGAAGAAGGTTTTCTGCTTCTCTGAGGATTTGGAGGTGATGTTCTTCATTACCTTCTGCAACTTGAATATCTCCTTGAAGCTTCTGAAGACTGATAACGAGGATAAAAACATGACTCAAGAAACAATACCCAAGGCAGTAACTTCTTGGAGGTGAGTATCTTTATTTTACCTAACATAGCCTAGAGTAAATTAAAAATACTTACCTTTCAGTGAGCATTTCTATCTTCTGGTTCAGTGACTGGAACTCAGAGTCTCTTGCAGCCACCATTTTGTTGATTTCCTTTAAAATTCCTTCTTGTTCCCTCTTATGCTGCTCTAAATCCCTCGTATCTGACTGTAATAACCTGAAGAAGCATTTATGCCTTTTAGTATTAACATTTTAACAGCACTCCCTCTCCAAAAACTCTACCTCAATATTTGAAAGAGCCTTGTTCTCCTCATCCCCACTGGATACAAACTCATAAGAACAGGGTACCTTAATTGCTGATCTGCTTTAATGAGTTTAATGGCTGTTTGCTGCGCCCTCCGCTCCAGTTCCTTTGCCTCAGTTTCAGTATGGGACAAGCGCTCTTTGGCATGATTGTGCTTTTGAATAGTGTCTTTAGCCTAGAGCAAAAATTGAAGGTTATTGAGACAGTGTATTGCAATCTCAGGCTTTGCACATCCATAACCTGCAGATTAGCCATCTAAAAGATGTCCTACTACTGGTTTTACTCCACTTATGCTTTCTCCTTTTGTATACCATGACGTAAAACCTTTTCTCCTCTCTTGGGCAGAGCATAAGAGGTTCCTCCTCTTCAGCAAGGAAACACTTTATTTTAGCACAGGCTATCCCCTTTCTTATTTTTAAAAAGAAGCATTCTTAGGAATCTTCAGGTTATCCAAGTGAAAATAAACTGCTCAGACGAACAAAAATCCTCTGCTTAAAACAATGCAACACAAACTCTTCAGCACTTAGTCCTAGGGTTTGACTTACCTTCCTCCGTGTGCTCTCAAGTTCCACCTCAGCTTCTGCAAGAAGCCTATCTGCTTCTCTAAGCTCGGCTCGCCGCTTCAGAAGAGTCTTCTCTATGCATCCAAGTTCATCTGCAAGATCTTCACGATGCTTAAGAGACTTTTCCAACTGCAATTCTGTAATAATGTTGTCAGTATACCCTTCAATAAAGTCCCTACAAGGTCAGGAAGAAAGACATGGAATTAAAATAGGAAGTGCCAGAGGCCTGGAGCCTCTTGAAGTTCTAGTCCATTTGCACTTGTTGTAAACAAGTTAAAATTTTCTTTAGTTGGGGAAAAAAGGGAAGGTATTTCCATGTTTAGGGATGCTTCCTTTAAATACATTCTAGTGCAATCTCCTTACTTGTGTGTGTTATGTTTTTGAGCTGCTCTTCGTAACTCTGCAACTTCACATTCCAACTCTCCTCTTTCATGCAGAAGTTCTTCAATGTTTTGATGCAGTTTTTCCACCTCTTTTTTGCATCTATGCTCAGCTGCCTCTGACCATTTATCTTTGTATTTCCGAGACTTTAAATAATACACAGTGTCTTCCAGCCTTGACACTTCACTCTCCTACATACAGGAAGGAGAACAAAATTAAGACCTGTTTTCTATTTCAGTTTTCCTGAGACACAGATAACAAAGACTGGACAATTAGCACTGAAGATAGAGCATTCTTATCAGCAAGCTCTGAGATACCAGAGCCTTCCTAGTAGGGAGATAAGCCTAATTAATTCGTTAAGTCAGTCACCTATGGTTAAACCTGCAGCTTATAGCTCTGGATCTTACCAAATTGTGGTGTTCAGGCACGTTGCAGTGAAGGACTCCAACAGGAATGAGCGGGACAGTGAAGGTTGGAGGAAGAGGGCCGTAAACAAGGTGGGCTCCCAGAGGAGGTGGGCCATAGATAACAGACCCAGGAGCAACTGAACCTCCGTTTGCTGCTGCAGGAGGAGGGCCGTACACCACAGTTCCCTGAGGTACTGGGGCACCATCAGGAAGGACTGTGTAAATCACTGTACCAGGTGGTGGTACAAAGGGAGGGTCTTTGGGAACAGGAGTTTCTTCATTTCCTTCATTCTCTTCTTTCACTCTTCTCTCTTTACCAAAAGAAAGAGGTTCTTTTCAAAACACTTGTTCAGTAAGGCTTATTCTTCAAATGCACAGTTTAAAATAACACACGTTCTCTGAAACGCACAGAAGTATAATAAACTCTGCTTTTTTCAACTGAAAAAATTAGTTCAACAGTAATAAACACTAACAGTTTGCTCATGCACATCAAAAAATTCACTATGAACTCTAAGCAATTCCATTTTTGTGTGCTCTGAATCACCCCCAGCCTGTGAGACTCACCTTTACTGGGATTTGACTTGTGCAACCTATTTCTGACTGGTGAATAAACCCAACATCCTCCTTGACTGGGCAGGTCTTCCTTCCCACACTGCCTGTCCTCACCACACCCCTGCCTGGGTGGGGATGTGCCAGAACACAGTAAACAAACTCCAGAATCTTTTGTGCTGCGGGAAGCAGGGGTTGAAGCCTAAAGAAAGGGAGAACATGTGTTAATCTATAAACAACAAATCATATAACCCAAATTATTTGTTGTAAACATTCTAAAGCACTGATTTTTCCAGATCAGGCTATACACAGTCTGCTTTCTCTCACTTCCAAGCATCATACTGATTGAAAGACAGCACTAGATATAATTGAATGATATTTCTCTTAAACTCAAGCACTGTTTTACAGGAAATGCTTGCCTGCAATGTCCCCTTTTAAACCTTCACCTAAGTGAATTTACAGAACTGCATTTGGAATAGTTGTCTCTAAATTCTTATTGCTACACAGTAATCAGTGTTATAGGGAACATTTGTGCTCGAGTTGCTTCAATATTTCTATTACAGGCCAGCCAGTACGTTTTTTTTAAGTCCCTCCTATGCCATGCAAGTTTATAATGGACTTTCCTGTATCAAATGACTTTCCACATCATAGTATTTTTATTTCTGACCTGTGATGATGGCATGTAATACCAGTATCCCCTTCTCCTCAGTGGGTCCCCTATACTGGTGATGTAATCATTCTGGGATGAAAGCATGTTTTTGAGTGCTGCAATTTCATCTTGTAAGTTATCAATTTCATCTTTGTTACCTGAAAATAATCACAGTTTTACAGGCATAAGGCAAATAATTAAGTGATAAATACTGCATTCAGCTTTAATTAAAGTTAGCAGCTTAAAGCTTTTCTCTCAGTGTTATCTTGTTAATCTGAAACAATATGAGAAGAAATGTATTGCCAGGGGAAACAAGCTATTATATAGTGATGTAGCTAGAAATACACCCTGGCTCTTGCAAGTGTGTCATTTGAAGATATTAGAAACACAAGTTCATATACAGGTAACTGGCTCATTTTGACTTTTATATAGATCTCTGACAATGTTCTAGAGCACCTTAAACTGAATGCATAGCACAGTGTGTTTTCTAAATAGCTATAAAAAGCATTGTTTATACAAACTAATGAAAACGAATATAATACACTGTCAGACTGATTTTCAAAACCGAGGCAAACCTTTACTAGATTTTATAGAGTTCTAGAAAGGTTTGGGTGGGAAGGGTCCTCACAGCCCACCCAATCCCACCCTCCTGCCATGGGTAGGGATACCACCCCACCAGCCCAGGGTGCCCCAAGCCCCATCCAACCTGGCCTTGAACCCTACCAAGGATCCAGGGGCAGCTCCAGCTCCTCTGGGCATCCTGTACCACGGTCTCCCCACCCTCCCCAGGAAGGATTTCTTCCTAATACCTAATCTCAATCTCCCCGCCTTCATCTGAAGGCTGTTCCCCCTTGTCCTGCCCCTCTCTCCCTGGTCCTGTCACCAGTCCCTCCCCAGCTTTCTGGAATACTTCCAAAGATCACCTGGCAAAACTGGCAAAGCTGGAAACACACAAGTGTCAGTGCCACTGTTGGTCCCTAACCATACACTTCCTCTGCTCTTCATATCTGAAGAAGCCAAGACCCATACCCTTTGTCTTCCTGTTTGCTTCATACATAGATACAGAGAATCCACTGAAGTGCAGAGACTGAATGTATCCCACATAGGAACTGTAAAGGAAGGTGTTCTCAACAGTTTATTCTCCTAGAATAAACTTCCAGAGCTCTGAACAGCATCCCAGATCCATGACAGATATTGAGAAGAAAGTGATGCCTTTTGCATCCATGCTTATTTGCAAGAGTTGGACATAAAAAGAGAGGTTACCTGTCCCAATGTTATCTAACAGCCACCTCAGATGGTCAATTTCTGCATTTTGTTGTTCCATAGCTTCATTTAGTTTATCAATTTCAAACTTCTGAGAGCTTGAGGCAGCAGCCTTCTCACCAGCTTTCTCCATCTCATGCTGAAACTATTTAAAATGTAAGTTTAAATCAAAGCAAATAATTTCAGCTTTAATTAGACTGCATGAAAACTTTTTCAAGTCTGCCCATCTGTGCCTACAATAACACTCAGTCAGCAAAATGTACATACCACTGATGCAACAAAATTGTTCTTCCCATCCCCTCCTGTGGCTGAGGCTGACAGACACAGCCTGAAGTGAACAGGTGATAGTTTTCCTTAAGAGTCTGCTACTCTAGTCAGGAAGTGTTCATTTTGTTCTGTAGCAGATGTCAGGGGAGGGAAGAACATTGTGCCTTGGGAAAAACTTGAGGGAAAGGGCAGACACCTCTAAATATGGCATTTTCAGAAACTCACTGAATTAATGTATCTAAATATTTTACACTTGTTCCTCATATAACATAGAGCAAACACCACCACCACCTACTTGTTCTTCCTTCTCTTTGAGGAGGAGTTGTAACAATTCTATTTCTGCCTCTGCTCTGGCAAGATCCTGAGCTGCACGAGTTGCCTTAGCACAGAACTCTTCAGCTTCTGCAATCTCCTAAAATCAAAACATTAGTCTGAGCTTTAGTTTGCAGGAATACTTCCCAAGCTTGCAGACATCTCACACAGCTTTGTGAGCAGCTGAAGAGTAAGCAGCATCAATGCTTGTCTGTTCTAGAAATCCCAGAAACTGGCAGTTTATGTAAAATAATGTTTCTCCTTTAACTTCACAGCATTTCTAGAGAGGAGATGCTATTATGTAGCCAAAACCAGTTCCCAGTTTGTAAAACCTGAAGCATGCAAACAGGTTTCCATAGCTCCTTCTTTGGCTTTTCTATTTTATGTAACAAGTGTTCTCTACTGTCTGACTTCCAGTTAACAAGAGATGAAACTTGCCTCACCCTCACCTTCTAACACACAGCAAGACAGCCTGTTTGTACCCAAATTTACTCAGGCATTCATCTGCTATGTTTAAAGATGAGGTTGTCTGAAGCAAAAGCTCCTGTGCAGCAGGGCAATTCAGATCAAGTCTTCAAAGCCAAATTTAAAAGACACCACCAGGACTGCTCCCATTAGAAAGCACTGCTTATATACAATTAGTTACCAATGTTTATTTACCTCAGCTCGCTCCTGATTAATCCTGAGGACAGTCCCATGAAGAGCCTGGAGCTGATTTTTAGCAATGGAGAGTTCTGTGGCTGCCAGTTTATCTGAGGTGATGATTGCTCTCTTTAATTCCTTTAGTTCTTTATCTAGACTCACAAATTGCAATTCTGCCCTGGCATCTTCTATTTTTTTCTGAAACAGGGAAACAATAGGTTTGATAAGTTTTAGGTTAGAATCAGCATGGAAGAAAGGCTTTCTGTTGGCAAGACTTTTCCCCTCCACACATACCCCCATTTTGCATTGTATGAATAGAAGTAACAAAAACCCTACCCCAAAACCCACAAACACTAAAGCAAGGACAACTAATAAAATTTAAGGAAAACAAACATGTTCTATTTACTAAATATCTGTGTTCATTCCTGCATTTGATCTATCTTAGAAAAGAAAGTGATTCAGAAGTTTTTGAATCTTCTTTTTGAGAGCAAACCCAGTGCAATGACTTGTCCTTATTCATTCCTACCCTTTTCTCTAGATCTTGCAGTTGAGCAAGAATAGTCTCTTTCTCTTCATCTGCCTCTTGGAGCTGTTGATCAGCAAGGCCCTGAATATCTTCCATGCTTTTGATTTTTTCATGTAAATGCTGAATTTCATTCTGTAACTGATGGACCTTGTTCTTATTTTGCCTGTTTTCAGCTTTAACCTGTAAGTAAATTAAGTCAGAATGAGTAGACAGGTTTTTCTTTTCCACCCAACCAAAAGCCACCCTATTATAATGATTTAAGGGAACAACTTTGGGGCAAGTCCACTTACCAGCATAATTTGCACCAGAAGAGAAAAGAGAAAGAACTGCTTTGCCACTGTAACTATTACACTTTAAAAGTACCCAAGTTATTTTGGTAACAATATGTATAGTGATTTTCTGAGGAGGTTACTGACTACTGTCCCTCTCTACTCTGCCCTCGAGTAGAGGGCAACCTTTGCCATTCTATGATTCTATACATTTTTCTATCTATAATTATCATAGAATGGCAAAGGTTGGAAGGGACCCCAAGGATCACAGAGCTCCAACCCCCCTGCCACAGGCAGGGACACCAACCTCAGGCCTGGAGCTACACAAGGTTGCCCAGGGCCCCATCCAACCTGGCCTTGAACCCTTCCAGGGAAGGGGCATCCACCCCCTCTCTGGGCAGCCTGTTCCAGCCCCTCACCACTCTCTCTGTAAAAAACTTCCCCCTAATATCCAATCTAAACCTTCCCTCCTTCAGCTTTAATCCATCCCCCTTGTCCTGCCATTGTCTGTCCTTTGAACAAGCTGATTCCCCTCCTGTTCCTCTGCTCCCTTCAGGGACTGGCAGGCTGCAATGAGGTCCCCCCACAGCCTTCTCTTCTCCAGGCTGAACAAGCCCAGCTCCCTCAGCCTCTCTTTGTAGGGCAGCTGCTCCAGCCCTCTGAGCATCTCTGTGGCTCCTCTGACCCCTCTCCAACAGCCCCACATCTTTCTTGTATTGGGGGCCCCAGCTCTGGACACAGGATCCAGCTGGGGCCTCATGAGGGCTGAGTAGAGAGAGACAATCCCCTCCCTGTCCCTGCTGCCACCCCTCTGCTGATGGAGCCCAGGATCCCATTGGCCTTGGGAGCTGCAAGAGCCACTGCTGCTCATGGGGAGTTTCTCATCCACTGTGACATCCAGGTCCTTCTCAGCAGGGTAAATTAAACTCTTTGATCCCTCTGAGACATATCATTGAGTCTAGATTCTAAATCACCAAATAATCAGGCAAAGAATAGGACTATTAACTCTTAAAAAGTTTTTATATTTTTTTTCCCAGACTCCACTGTTGCATGAACAGTAGAAAGGGGATTTCTCCTTGTTATCAAACAGTTAAAATTAAGAGTTGCTTGTGGAAGCTGCAATGCACATTAAACCCTTCTCTTCCAAGCAACATTTTTGCAAGCTTCATATAATAAAAGCCAACAACAGGTCAAAAAAACCAAGTGTCCTGTCAGGCATCCAATTGAACACTTACCAAAAGAAAGCAAGAATTCTTTAACCAGAATTTCCACAGTATACACAGCACAGAAGTGATCAACAATTCTGTTTTCCCTCTTTGGAAGCTTTTATCTGCTTGGACAGTTTCTTTGCAATGAAAATTGCTACATGAGGTACATTTATGCACAACAGGAAAGTAAAAATTCTAATGATGGTTAGTATTCCTCTTCACAAGTAACAGCATCCTGGTCTGATGTGAGTTGTCAGATTTGTTTGACAAGCAAATGCATTCAATTTGTCTACCATCAGCTAAATCATACTCCCCTAAAAGATGGAGCAAAGCTGTATCTGTAGTGAAACTTGATCCTTCACCTGCAAGTTACATTTTTTTAAACTAAACTGAAGTTTGGTTTACTCTTGCTTTTGTTGTTTTGATACATGCCTGTCTATATTTCTCCTGTAGTTCTTCCAGTTTTTCCTGCTGGGATACCATTTCTTTCTGCAATTGTCTCAGTCTAGCCCAAGCTTTCTCTTTTTCTCTCTGAGCAACAGCAAGGATGTCATTAAATTCTTTCTGCAGGTTTGCAAGGCTTTTTCCTAAAACATCATCTGGATTCTGACATCTGAAAGAGAGAGATCCAGGAAAACAGTGATTATAAATTGCTATACCAGATACTGAAATAACAAGCTTGCACTATTGTAATGGGCTATAAGACATCCAATGTAAATGAATTCAGATGCAGCACTGAACACATTACACTCCACAGACAGACCTACAGTCTGGGTCTATTTACATCATTCTTTGCTGGTGGGGACAAAGGAGGAGGGGTGGGGGAGAATACCCCCTGTCCCTTGCAGCAAAACCCAAGAGGATGGCATGTTTCCCTCAGCAATGGGAGTACTGAGCTCAGGTGATGTTCTGGATGTGCTGGAGTTCATGTTTGAACCACCCCAAGTTACACTCAGTAGGATGCAGCACAAGTACCTTGCTGCTCTCCTGTACTTATCAAATTCACAATGACAAATCTAAGGCTGTTTGCAAGTTCATTTTACTCACTTAATCTCTCCAGCTCCTGTCTGAAGCTTTTGCTTGAGTTCATTAACACGAGCTAAGACTTCTTCAGGATGAATAAGGTTACCAACAGCATGGTTTAGCTGATTCTGAACATCTTTAAGCTGCTGTTTCAGGAGATTATTGTCTCCCTAAAAAAAAAAAAAAAGAAAAAAGAAAAAAGGACAATCAAGAACACTACAAAAAATCTTTGTCTTTCAGTTCACTTCATGTTGAAAAGTAGTTAAGTGCCAGTTCAAAAATGCTTTTCTCCTTTCTTTAAACAGAGGAAGTACTATATGTAGTTAAGCAAAGCCCAGTTGTCCTGACCCCGCTGGTCTGGAACTCTTGTCTACACATTGACAAGCTTCAGCAAAACAGATAGTGCTAATGTCTGGTAAGGATCCTTTATAAGCTCTTCCAGCAGCTAGACTAGAGATTCATTGTAGATCCCTTCCAAATGAACTATTCTATTCTGGTGGTGATTGTATCCTGAGGAGCATGTGGGATAGGAAAAAGGGACCTAGATACAAAGAGGGACTGAGTGCAGTGATCCCACAACAAGGGAAAGTGCTGGTTGACTTAAAGCAGTTAAACCCCCCTTCTTCTTTTCTTCCTTGACAGACATTTTTTGAAAATCTTGACCCTAGTATGTTATTTCTGTCCAGAGAAATCCTGTTGAGTGAGCCTTTCAGCAGCTTTAGGAAGAGGAACACTCAGTTTCTAATGTGAGTTGAGGCCCCAGTCTAAGGTGTTTCTGTACACCTACACAGTTCATTAAATTCCTGTGAGTTTAAGCATCACAAGCTCTGTTGCCTGCTGTACTTGGATGCTATTATTGTTTTGTGGCAATTAAGTTAGACTCCTTAGGATCACAGCTTCAAACAGAGGCAATAAACTCTCATCTAGTTATTGGATCAGGTTTTTCTCTTTTGCATCCAAATAGTTTTCTTACTGACATGCACTGCATGAAGCTTATGGGAAATGAAAATACATTCAACAGTTTCTCAATCCCTCTGCAGTGTAACTGAGCAGCTCTGAAGTAATTTCAGAGGTTGATCTAAATGTCTAAAATAGGCAGATAAGAGACTACTATGTAAGGTCCCTAGACAAGAAAATTAAAGTCAGGGAAAGTCATAAATACTACTGAACCTCAAATTAAGATTTGTACAGAATGCTTTAAAATCCTTACACTTTCCCTGTGAGGGAGTGGGGAAACTCTGTATCAGGTAGCTTTTTAAAGGAACATACTTTACCTGCAATTGTTTGAACTGAGAAAGGAGCTTATAATTCTGTTGTTCCTTCTCTTCTGCTAGTTGTGCTCTGGTAACAGCATTCTCTAATGCTTGCCTTTCTTTTTCAAGTTCAGCTTGTAGGGCTGACAGTTCCATCTACAAACATAGAAATCCTTCAGTTTAATATCCATTATCCCAACCCCAACCTGTGACCCAAACACACAACAGCTACATTTCTTAAAATAATATGATGATCTCTTCCCAAAACACCCCAGCAAAACACCTATCATATTGATTTCTGATTAACTGAAATTAAACCAAGAGAGTAGCTATTGTACATCATCATCATGTGGATGATGTGCTGAGTATACTCAGTTTCTACTAGAAAGAGCAAAGGCAGACTTTGTCTTTCACCTGCTTTTCACAGGACTGCTTTAGTATCACTTCTTTGATATGTGCATGATTATCTCTTTCCAAAAAGATGCAGCTTATTCTTTCCCCTTTAAATTCGGTGAATATTCTCAACAATATCCCAAACAATCTGTACCTTGCTCCAATCCAGTTATAAATCTTAGCAAACTGATACCACTTTCCATTTGGGGGCACACCTAAACCAGCAATTATTTGTAAGTCAACACTGGAGACATGGTATGGAGGAAAAAGCTTGGAAGTCCCTCATTTCAGGGTAGATTATCCCTCTGGCAGTATAAGCACTCTGTTCTTACCTGGCTAAGTTGTTTCAGTCTTTGCAATTCTTCTTTTTGTTGATTGGCTTCAGTGTCTCTGTCTCTTAGCTGGGCTTCCAGTTCAGCCTCATAGGCACTGATGTTCCCTTGTGCATCTTTAAGTGATTCATTTATTTCTCTTTGCTCTTGTAGTGCACCTTCCAGCATTGCAATTTCCTGGGATTTTACATTAATTTTATAAACATGTACACAGGACAGGCAGAATTTCCTACAGTACCTTGCCTCTCTTTCTGTTACTCAGGGCAGCAGATAGATCAAAAGATACACACTAACCCTAATCACTAAACATTAAAACTTAGTTAGGTGGCACTGCTACATACAAAGGTCAGGTCAGTGTTGCTATTGTGACAGTCTCTACAAAAATCTACACTTAAGTTAGAAAAGTGTAGACTAAAGGACACACATTTGTCCCTGGTAGTAAGGCTTACCTAAAACTTATCAGGATAGGAAGACAGCTCTTTAAGTAATTGGCTGACAGATGCAAGCTAGTAACATGCACGTGCTCAGTTAAGAGTCCAGGCAGTTTTCACAAGTGCAACTGGTTTTAAAGGCCAAATTCTGTTCCTAATGTGAGTGTGCACATCTAGTTGAAGTTAAAAGAGAAAAATTTTGTCTAAGAAACTATGCTTTGCTAGTCCCAATCTGGTCATTTGATTTTTTTCCCAAGTTTATTCTTTGGTATCTGAATTTGAAAAGAAACATAGTATTAAGCCTTACTTTTCTCATATTTTCAGCATCCATGGCAACTATCTCCAGGTTGTTTCTTTCATCCTCTAGATCTGCCAATCTTTGCAGCAAAGATTCTTTATCCTTCTGCAATTCTTTACATTCATCATTGGCCTGTTTTGCCTGACACTTAACACTTGCCAGGTACTCCTGTAATCCAATGATTATACTTTCTAAATCCCTTTTCAGTGCTTCATTTGTTGCTATTTGACCTGCAGAAATACAAAACAAATATATGAGATAGTCAATAAATCTCATTTACTTACGAGACATACAAAAGTATCATCTTGAAGATGATCAAGAGTCAGTAAGTATTTCAATAGGTCAACAACAAGCTCTTCATTTTAGATTGTCTAAAGTAGAAGTGAAGAGCCAGCATCATTAGGGTACTGATCTATCAATACTTCGCTCATACAATTAAAAGCAGAATAATCCTTTCTTCTGCTGGGACAACAAAATTGCAGATGAAAAGGTTGTATTAAGCAATCAACAAACTACTCAGCTCAGACTTTAAGCATGTTCTTGCCTTGACATTTTGAGCCTAAACCCCAGAGCAACAAAGCAGTCAAAGCAGCTGTTTGCTCCCCCCAACCTTAAGAAAAAAGAGGAAAAAAAGAAAAAACCCCATAATTCTGTGAACTACCTTCCCTCAACCCCATATGAATGAGGAAACAAGAACAACAATTTTTAAAAAGTACACCAAGTCTGCCTTTAGATCAGTTAAGCATAGTTTTCAACCTCTTCCACACATTCCATGTTCAACCAAAGATAAACAAAACTGAATCAGGTCACTGCTCATGTTACCCCAGATGCAACAAATGCTTTAAGACAAAAAGAAACATGTACCATCAGTGAGCTGTTGCTCTAAATCCTTGATTTCCTCTGTTTCCTTAGCAATCCTAGACAGCATCTCATCCAGGCGCCCCTCAAGCTGTTTGTAATGTTTGTTCATTACATCAAACTGCTGTTCTTTACTTGCTTTTTGAGCTTTCATGTGAGCCTGTAATTAACAGTTGGGAAGGTAAAGCAGGACAACATCAGCAGAGATTTGAAAAGTCAAATCAATATTTTAGCTCAGTTCTGCAGTCTCCCTGCCAGCAGTAAAAGTCACAAGTGACGTTGTGATGCTTGGGGAGAGTTGATATTTTTCCTCCTTAATGCCCCACAAAGAATCCCACACAGATTACGTGGCTGTCTGACAAACAGCATCGTTAGTAGTCCCCCCCTTTGCCCAGGCATGATGAGTAAGGCTGCTTTCATACGTTATTACTCATGGGTACTACCTTTCTTCCCACCTTTACTTTCTGTTACACCATTTCCTCTTTCAGTCAAGAACAGACATGATTTTCTCCAGAAGCTTTTAATCCTGTCACCCTGCACTGCTTTCACAGCAGATGATGCTTTAGAACATGTCAGGTCACCACCCAAATGAAAATACTTTAAACAACCAGCAAGTCAGGCCAAGTTTATAGCTAAGATATACTTAAAATACATTTTATTTTCTCTTTTGTTTTCAATATTTCAGGGAAATACACAATACCAGCAGCTCACACAGACTTGTCAGGACCTCATGCACTTAGTATGAATTTAGCTGATTGTATACAGCTGAGAATCCTGATTATCAACACAATGTAGCACTGTTTCTCACTGGTATGAAATTACTTACAAACGATTCAAATACAGGAAACTTGGAAGAATACAGAAATACACTGTCATGATAAACAGTGCCTTTTTCTTACTACTCAAAAGAAAAAAATAAATTGAGCTAGCAGTGTAAATTTTAAATACAAGTTCTTTGAAAAATCATCCCTAAAGTTGCTTCTAGAACACAACAGGTTAAACCATAGCTTTAGGGTTTTTTAACGGATTAAGCCAGAAGTTCATTTTCACGTTCACATTAGTATATTCCAACTTGTCACCTTGTTAAAGACAAACTACCATTTGCCTCTCGAAAGTGAGATTTCAACAAGTAGAAGCCAAGCAGAGGCGCCGCTGCTGAGTCATTTGGTCGCAGCTGCTGGGTGTCACAAGAGCGCTATTTAAAACAAAATAAATCCCAACACTTACAGCTTTGCCTTTGTCTTTTCTTCCTTCAACATCACTTGCAACACGCCCCACCCCTGATCTAGAATTCATTTGACTAAAGCACCGGTATCTTTAGCGTAGAAAAGAGTTAAAGCTGAGTCTCTCATCTGCACCGATCGCTCCTGCTCCCCCAGCGAGCGCGGGGGCCGGAGCTCCGCGGCGTTCGCCCGGCCCCGGCGGCGGTTGGCCCCGGTCAGCGCTTCCTGTGTTGTGATTTGAAGCGAGGGGCGGCCTGCGGGAAGGGCCGGGCGAGGGGCCCGGCCGTTGGTTCGGAGTCCTGCCCGAAACGCACAGGGCCCTTCTCATACTTAACAGCTCAGAGGGAGGAAAAAGACAAGTAAAAGAAAGAAATGCGGTTTTAACAGTGTTTGCAGCCCTCTGCTCTGAGCCAAGTGTAAGAATTCTTTCTTTGATACTTAAAAGCATCAATCTGGCCTGGAAAGTTCTAAGTATGCAAAAAACTTTTCATTTAAAAAGGCATCAGCTTTATAAAAAACGTTATTAAAAAGTAATTCCGTTTTATTTAAATTTAAAATTTCTCCAAGTGCTTGCTGTACCTCAGCAGTAATCCAGATACAATAATATACCTGAACAATAGCTCAGAAATCTAAATTTTTCCTCCTCTGGAGATCAAAAAAAATAAATTAAGACAATCCAGCTAGAGATGTTGGTGCCTCAAATCTGTAACACCTATACACCAAGGCTCTGTACAGCATGTTTTTGCAAAGCATAGAAATCAAGTTCTTAATGAGCTGTACAATTGCATTCTAAGTTAGTTGCACAACTGCTTTAAAGTGGCTTTTTTTTTTTGGGTTTACACGAGAATTTGAAAAACAAACATACAACTCCTAACAATGAAGGAAATTGGTAAATACCAAAATCATAGAATCATAGACTGGCCTGGGTTGGAAGGGACCCCAAGGGTCACAGAGCTCCAACCCCCTGCCACAGGCAGGGACACCAACCTCAGGCCTGGAGCTACACAAGGTTGCCCAGGGCCCTATCCAACCTGGCCTTGAAAAAGAAAATATAATCTCTGAAACTGGCACAACTGAACAGTCTTGAGTTAAAACAGCCTTTACTATATATCTCAGTACATGAATATAGGCAGAGCACAACTTAATATTTCAGTTTTACTTACGTGTCTTGGATCTTCAGGATTTACAGAAGCAAGAGAACTCTGCAAGTCTTCAAGCTCCTTCTTGTTTTTCTCTATTTCTTTTCTCTGTTTCTCCAATTGTTTTTCCAGTTCTAAAGATTCCTTGTGTAGCTGGTACACAATTCCTATCTTTTCACTCAGTTGCTGTTCAAGACCTTCCTTGTTGGCCTGTGATATCTGGAGGTATCATTGGGAGATTGGGTAAAATAAAAATACACAGTTGATCAAAACATCTGTAAAAGTTAAATCAACCTGTAAGTTTTTTCTGATGCATGACAAATGGATTTACATATATACAACAGCCCCTATAAAAAAGAATGGGGAGAAAACCAGTTATATTTTCTACAGCAACACTGCTTCCAACGCTCTCCCTTGCTAGGAGAATAATTAGAAGAAAACAGACTACCCTTGACTTCTTTGGCCTTGAACATTCTTGTTATTTTGATAATGCAATTTAAAAGAAATCAACCCAGTTGGGTACAATCAGTTTGCTGCAAATTGGGAATGCAAATGGATATTTAACTGAAGGAATGACCATAATATTTTAGACTTAATAGTAATAGAGGTTATACTTAGCCTAGTCACATAGCAACTTCTTTACATACTTTTTTCTGAGCCAGAGTATCCTCCAGTTGTTGTAGTTCCCCTGTTACTTCCAAAACTTGCTGCTCTGCATTTCCGATTGCACACTGCAGTTCTTCTAATCTTCTTTGTGCTGCAGATAAAACACACCCCCCAGCACCCCCCCAACACACATTATAACATTCAGCATAACACTGATACCCATGTTTTCTGTTAGCATGTTAATCAGAATGCATTTTCTTAAAGCAGTGACAAATCAAATCTAATACATTATGGTTTCTCAAAAAGTATGTTTAAAGTTGGGTTTTTTTAAAGTCTTATACAATTAATGCACTAAATATGAAACCTCCCTAGCATTCTCTTCTGAAAATATTTGATCCTTTTAAGCTGAGTTATTTTAAAGTAATAGCAAAAAGAAATTGTAACAGTTTTGACCAAAGATGCAACAAGTAAATGTTTGGAAGTTACAGCACTTACTTTGAAACAGTATTGCTATCCTTGTGTCAAGCATTTAAATCAGTGGGAAAAAAAATACATTTATGTACATATTTTTAAATTAAAATCTGAAGTATGATTTTTACCTGAATTAATCTTTTTTTCTTTACTCTCTAGTAGCTCATCTAGAGTTTGAAGCTGTGATTTTAGCTGGGGTTTCCTATAGAAGTCATCTTCGTCTAGTTGCATTTTTCCAACCTCCATCTGCTGAGCCTTGTTAGCAATGTAGCCTTCTCTTATAAACATGTTTCTTTTATACCTAGCCTTACCAATGTATGGGCTTTCACCAGGTGCATTATCAAGTTCAACATCCTGAAATGCATGAAGCAATGTGTCTTTATAGCTCTCTCAGAAATATGGTTGCAACCAACACATTTAACTCTCTTAACAAGCATTTAAAGGAACACCAATTTGAAATGAGAATAATTAGAAGAAAACAGACTACCCTTGACTTCTTTGGCCTTGAACGTTCTTGTTATTTTGATAATGCAATTTAAGAGAAAATCAACCCAGTTGGGTACAACCAGTTTGCTGCAAATTGGGAATGCAAATGGATACTTAACTGAAGGAATGACCATAATATTTTAGACTTAATAGTAGTAGAGGTTATACTTAGCCTATTAAATTGTTTAACTTAAACATAACTTAAAAAAATATTTTCTAATTAATGTTTACTGATCTTTCCATTTCTTGTGCAAACTCCTTTCATTCAGGCATCTCTACAATTTTTGAGACAGAGGTTAGCTCTAGTAGGGAAAAATAACAGAAAAAGGACATAAATTCTAATACCATCTAACTTGAGAACATTCTGGCTCATTTCTCCAAGTGAAAAGCCCTCCAAAATTAAATGTAGAAGCAAGGACTATCACTTGTTTAGGTAAGAATGAAGTGTTTGTTCACTGACTCTACCTAACTGAAATATAAGCTTATATATACACTAATATTCAACATGTTAAGTGTCACCCAGATTCAGTTTAGTTCAAATCTGATTTTTTAAATTTTGTAACTAATACCTCTTAATACAGCAGTATTTATTAAAATGACAGCAAACTAATAAATTTCCTGTTTTCCAAGCTGAAAAGCAAGAGAAACAGCAGCAAAAAAAAAAAAAAAATCACTATTTTCAAGTTATTACCTCTGATGGAAAATAATTTAATGGCTCAAATTTTGCATCGATCTTATAAAATGCCAGTTCCTGCTCCAATTCATACTGCTTCTGGCAAGCTCGGGTTAGCTCCATTGTCTTCTGCTTTAACTAATAAACAAGTAAACAAAGTCAGTTGCATTCATTCAAGTTTCATCATTATGACAAATATTTCAATTCAGTAGAGAGCAGGGCAAAGACATTAACATCAGAAGAAGTTAAGGTGGTGTGTTTTTGGATCAAGAACATCACAGAGTGCAACTTCATTACAAGATACAATATGACACCTAAGAGTAGGCAAGAACCCCACAATTCATACACAAATAATCACATGAAAGGTCTTTTAAGTTTACACACAAAGATTTGAAAATAAAACTGTCACTAACAGAAAAAAAATAATTTAGGTAAAATAATTTAGCAAAATCTACACCAAATAAGTGCTACTAATACCACTACTAATGAGCAGTGGAACTATTAACACTAATGTTCTTTAAAAGAAACAAAATCTCAGTTATCAAGTGCATAGAGCCTATGTAATTCATTTTAGCTTGTGCTAGATAGGTTTTCACATTGGTCTGTTGGGTTTTTGTTGTTGTTTATTTAAACTAAAAGTCCATCATGTGATTTCTTTTCAAATCAACTTTTCACACTGAATACCTGAGGGAGAACATGCAGCAAAACTCCGATAGACAGTGGAAAGCAGGACTAATGGAAAAGAAGAAATAGAACAGACTGGAATGAAGGAAAGGCTTCAAGAAAGATTTTTTTAAAAAACTGTGTCATGCAAAAATTATCTGTGGTTCAGAGAAAGGAAAAAAGAAATCAAAATTGTATACAAAACCCACAGTGAATATGAAGTCTCACTGGAACGCTTTATACAAATTCTCCTACTTTAGTAAACATGCAAATAAATCCTAGAAATGAAAATAACCATGCAACCCAGGAGCACAGCAGGGCTACCTTCAGTGAGGAATAAAGGTTCTGCGGAAAGGAAACTGTGACAAACCAATACACCAGCTAAAGGAAGAAAGAAGCAAGCAAAGTTTGTCATCCAAAGGACAAGAGTGGGTAAAGTTGCAAAAATATATGCTGCTAAATCTCACTATACTGAAAACTACACCTTAGAAATAGGCTGCTGGTTAGTATGTGTGTTTAGAGGAAACAGCTATAGAAACATTAGCCATAGAGATTCTGAAGGATAACATTTTAGAGGACAAAGCTAACAAGTGAAATAAACCCCATGGATTAAGTTCCTATCAGGTCATTCCCAACCAAGCACTCTGAAGTCAAGAGGATTTTCTTCCCTACTGTACACATCTTGTATTTTATAGTTTCCAACGAAAGATACTTGGCAAACATTAGGATTTTAGGATGGTGTGAATAGAGAACAAGTAAGCTAAGGCACATTACCCAAGATAATAATATGGGGGTGTTACTGGCATACAACTTGTATGTGTACCCTGTGTTTCTAAAAGCATTTCATCTTTTCCCTTATTGCAGCAGCACTCTCAAGTCCAGACAACACAGGAGATTCAGTACATCAGCAATTTAGCAGCTAGGGGATACTGAACTTTTCATCAACTGACAAAACTTTAAAACAAAAAAGGTTATTAGAGTCAAATAAGTTATTATAAACCAGAAATTTCCAGAGTGATACTGGTTGCTGGTTCCATATACTTACTTTTTTCCACAGAAAGAATACTGGTCAAGGAAAAATAACTCTAAAAAGTTCAAGTGCCTAAGTTTTGTGTCTCCATTTTAAACATGTATCTCCAGCCATTTGAACTCTCACACTGACAACAAAATGATTCCAATTATTTACTCGGGGCAAGTGATTATCTTACCAATTCATTTTTGGTGTCCAGGTCCCTTTGGAGGTCTTCATAGCTTTGTTTCTGTCTCAATATCTTATCTTTTAATGATTTGTTGACCTCATCTTGATGGTGAAGTTGCTCAAGCACTTTGGACTGGTTAAGTTTAAGGTTCTCCATTTCCTTTAGGGTATTTTCCAACTCTCTCTCTAATTTGTCTATCTCTTCTGAAAAACAAAATAATAGAAAAATTAAAATAAAGAATCTTTTCCTTCTAAAGTTAAATTTTGTGTCATTCACTTTTGTTCTAACATATTGCTATTACCTAAATTAAACCTCTCTAAAGCTTTCTGCCTGTCATGATTTGTCACTGGCTGTCCATCCAAGTTTTCCAGTGCTCTCAAGTGGAATATGGTGTACAGGCGGTAGTGAGGCAGACTTACAACTGGATTATCCACAAGGGATAGAGAAGTCAGATCTTGCAGAGGCTTCAGTTTAGCTATATCATGGAGCTAAATCAAAAGACAAGTAGAACAATGATTAGACATCCTTTCAAGAACAATTAACCCCCCATGACTGAACTTCTGACTGTCATTAGGTCCATCTCAAAGCATCTATTTTAACATTGATGCTAAAGTGGATCTCTAAAAATGTACTATGAAAAGTAACTTCCTAAAATCAAGTCATTTCTTCTGTGAAAAAACATCACTGCAAAGATGGAAAATTTCATCAAGCTTGACCTGGGAACTTTGAAGATAAGGAGGCCAGTGGTTATCCACAGACTTCTGTTCATAAGAAAAGGGAATTTCTAACATGAGGAGGTATTCAAACAAAGCTGGTTCATCTCTAAGTAGCATGACACCTTCAGGAATTTACTAAGTTACTTCATTTCACAAACATAGAAATTAACCTGGACCACAGAAGTATATACAAAATGTAAGCACATGGATTATTTACTGGTCTCCAAGCCATGTAATTATCACTTATCACCACCAATAACAAGAAAAAGTCTTCACATTTTCACAAAGTTTTTCCATAAGTTTCTAAAAACTTCTATGATTTCCTGAAGAACATAACATGGGTCTATGATTCAAATAAACTCTCCTGTGTTGGGTTTCTGATAACCAACATTACCAGACTCACAACGGCTGCGTTTCGTAGCAGTGAAAAGACACTTGGCAATTATTTAGGGTAAAGTAATCAATGTAAGTGTACCAGTTTAATTAAACAATTATGAACAATTATTATTGCTAACTATAATCACTTACGGATGATATTTTATTCTGTTTCAAATTAAAGACGCGCAGGGATCTCAGTTTCTTCCCTACCCACACAGGAATATGCTCAATCTCATTCCCTGCAAGGTTGAGCTTCTGTAGATTCAGCATATGTTCTATACCTTCAATTTTACTGAAAATAAGAAGAAAGCCATAACTGATCATGAAGCAGAACAAATTTATAGTTTAACTGAGGTATTATGAATAAACTACAGCAAAATCTGTCTCAATTATCATTCAATAAATTTGCAAAAGGTTGTTTACTGCCATGGACTCACGATTCAAACTAAATTACACCAGCTTACTTCCAAGTACATGAAGACAATAAAAAGAAATTCACAGCAAGACTTCATTGCTCAGCGTGGCAAAACCTTTACTTTTAAAGTCTTATTTTTAATATTAAAATTATTTTAATGTGTGGTAATGTCATTTTATTAATTGTCTTCCTTTTCTCTGGAGAATGTTATAGAATCAGTTTGGTTGGAAAAGACCTTTAAGATCACTGAGCCCAAGCTTTAACCTAACACTACCAAATCACATCTTTAAGCACTATGCTCACTGACATGTTTCTATATAAAGGAAGGATAAGCTGTAAAGTCACAGTGTTCAGAACTGCATGTTTTAGTCCCATTAAAACACTATATAGCTCATGAGGAAACATACTGGGTTTTAGTTTACTTGGGCATTTATCTAAAGATATGAGTTTTATGGCAAAGTACAGTAGAACATGCTCTTGTGACCATGCTGTTTTTTCAGCATATAAATAAAGTCTGAAGGGACACAGCAGTAGCTAAGAGATACTCTTTCTCAATTCCTGTTGAGAGGGGAAGTTGTGTGAACCCAAGGGGTAGAAATGCAAGCGTCTTGCTTACTTCCTATTGTGAACTTCTCTACTGAAATTGCAGCCTCTATGGCAAAGTCATTCTCATGTAAAGATCATAATTCACTAACAGAAGAATTACTCAAACTCACTTAAGAGAATGGTAGCTTTATTGTAGCTGGGCTTCCCAACACCATCACTGTTTCTGCTTACCTGATTTTGTTGCAAGACAAATTGAGTTCACGCAACTTCATCAGCTTATCCAGCTTCTCAATCTTCTCTATTTGGTTGTTACTAAGATTTAGTGTCTCTAATTTTGAGCACTTCTCCAAGTTTTCTATGTACTATAGAGGAGAAAGTGAATCTGTTAGCATTGCAGTTTTTTTTTTTTTTTAAAAAGAGACATTTCTATTTTTAACAACAACCTATCAATTAAAAATACAAATTATTCTAACATTTTTATTAATCAGTTTCACTACTGCACTATAAACCCCTGCTCTAGGTACAGTCTTCTGCAAGAGAAAAGCTAGATTTTAAATTTCCAGTGGGCCACTCCCACCTACACAAAAAGGGAACCTGCCACTCTAAAAAAAAACCCGAGCAGAATACAAAAGTGAAGATGCTATGCAAATAGATGGCATTCTAAACTTCATTCTAATCAATCCAAATATTTTTCTTGTGTACAAGCCTCCCTTGAATTATTTTTTTTTAAACAGAAGCTGCTTGTACAACTAGGCTAACACAATTAAAATATATATACCTGTTTACAGTTAATTAAAATTATACCTTTATTAAAAATAAAAATTAATTTTTAACTTTAAGTAGCAGTTATTGTCAATAACGTACCTTAAATTTCTTTTCCCCATCCTTTGGGGAAGAAAGATTCAGTGAGCTTATACATGCCAAGTTTTCCTGTTTTGACAGACCTTTTATAAGGGGTTCAGTAATGTACTTAACTCCTGCACTAACACCATTTTCATCTGAAATTAAACAGAGAAACTACCTTGAGTAGTGCAAGAATTGGTGATTTTTATATTTGACTTTTACTTCACACTGAATATTAGGAGAACATTGACAGTTATTTCCTCCTCCCACCCCCTCAGGGGATGAGAAGAAACAGCACACCAGAAGCATCTACAGGCAATTACATGTTAGTGTAAACATATGTAGCCTTTAAAAAAAGGCATCTCCCTTTGCCAGCCTTCCCCTGGGCACAGAATGTAAGGAGTAACAGTCTCATTATTCAACACAGCTTTCATTATTATCATTTCCACATTTGACTATCAAAAGATGAAAGCAAATTTTTCAAAGTTGTTTCCAACAGATCACACATCTTTAACCATCCAGTTCACAGAACATAAACTTCTTATGCTTTCAGGATGTACAGTTATACCAGCAGTTATTTTACACAATACCTTTATGTAGCTTATACTCAAAACCAGCTTCTACATTTTCTGCTGTAATATCAAGTTGTTGGTGTCTCCGTTCTGTGCTTTTGCAAGAAGCTGGAGATGCCTGTTGGCTGTGAGGAGATGGTGATCTTGTCCTTGAACTCACAGGAGACATTGGACTAGGTGTCCGAGAAGCTGACTTCTGTGGTTTTCTACATAAAGCTTTTCTTACCGAGCCTTTCTTCATTGCTAAAAATACAGAATATCACATGATTGATATCTGCAGGAACAGAAATAAACATCAGTCTGTGCATAAATCTAGGTCTTAATGGATTGCATGACAACAGAATTGCCTTTTCAGCATAACAAAATATTTCCAGCAATGATATGGTGCCAAAAAACCCATCTAAGCCCATTTCCCAGTGGGTGACAGCTTCCAGTTTTCATGGGCTAAGACATACTTGGAGGAATGGTGTACCTTTTTACTTACACCACACTACAGCACACCACCAGGAACTAGCTGAAGTGCTTTTTGTTTTACAAATTCATCTTAGTAACTGTCCTGCAATACATGGCTTACACAAAGCCTGTCAGGTCTGGAGATACTCTCAACTCAGGCTAACATAGTTGGCTGAGAACAGAAAGAAAAGACTAGGCTCCCAATTGTTTTTAGCAACACTAGAAATCACCCACTTTGCAGCTGAAGGAGCAAATACATGAAAAAAAAAAAGGCAACAAGGGGGGAAAAAAAGAAATTCAGTCTAGCACTGGCATTCCTTCACTATTCCCATGTCTGCAGACACATTATTCCATGACTCCCTAGGAAATCACAGAGAATGTTAACAGAAACTTCCCCCAGTGATGAGCACGTTTCCCTAGAGGAAAGCCTACGTGTTCTGCAGGTGAAACCCCTTGTAGCACCCACCTTCAAGGGATGGGTGCTACATACAACCGGGAAACAAACAAGCAAGCATATTTTAAGGTATTATTTAAGAGAGAAACATGCCTGTAAGGGAACTCTGAGCTATATGAGAGATTAGACTGTGTCGTAAGTCGACATTTTCTCCATTAAAGTGGATTTTTGTTTTTCCCCTGAACCTTCAGGAAGAAAGAAAGGAGGAAGGAGCCACTCTCTTCACTACTCGGAGGCACCGCTCATTCAGGGCCAGAAACTGAAACTGGAAGGGCAGGAGATGGGGAAAGATGATGGCGAGCTAGTGAGAAGCTACTTTGGGAAGACTGTTCGTGCTTTAAGGAGAGCGGTTAGACATTTTAATGCGGTTTCTCCAGAGTAGATTCCTTTCCCACAGTCAAAACTCCCCCGTTAGAAGAGGCGGGGAACGTTCAGCTGAGCTGCCCGCGGAGAGGTGCTCTGGGTGTCCCCCACGCTCGGTGGGGGGCAGGCGGGCCCTCGGTACCGCCAACTGGTTCCCCTCCACACACCCCCGCTCCCCGGTTAACAGCTGCACACCCGCTGCCGCCGCTCCACCCGCGGGTACCAGAGCCGAGCCCCCCGCCCCTTCCCGCCCTCCCGCCACGGCCGGCCCGCACCTGACAGGATGGGGACTCCTCAGCGCGGCACGGTGCTGCCGGCCGAGCCCCAAGCACAGCTCCCCTCCGCAGGGCACCGCCGCGCCCCCAGCCCACAGCGAGGTGGCCGGCGGAGGGTGATGCTCGCTGGAGGGGAAGCCCGGTTCCCGTCGAGGGTGGTTCCCCTCAGGCCTCGGCTTTGATTACCTGCGTTGACATGGTAACGCCGTTCCACCGCTTCCCGCTCGTCGCCGCCGGGGCAGTGGCGGGCAGAGCGGCGCCTACGGGCGACTCTGCGTGAGGCACCGTCTTTCAGCACACCTCTCTCTCCCAGCCTCCTTTCCTCCACAGACCGCTCCTTGATTCTACCGGCTGCCAGGCCCGAGGTGCTGCGGTTCCTTTAAGAGCCCGGCGTCAGGAGTCGAGCCGACGCCATTTTGTCTGGTTGTTGGCCGGCGACGGGTGAACGGGCCCGGGGAAGGGGCGGAGCAGCCCTGAGGGGAGCCACGCCCTTCTGCCGCGCGGCTTTCCCGCCTCTGATGGCCTTTCCGGCGCGTGCGCTCGCTTTTCCCCTGTTCCCGCCATTAATGAGTTACCTCAGCGCCTGCGGGCTGCGGGTCCTCATCTGTGAGAGG
Source organism: Laterallus jamaicensis coturniculus (assembly GCA_022605575.1). Classification (NCBI taxonomy): domain Eukaryota; kingdom Metazoa; phylum Chordata; class Aves; order Gruiformes; family Rallidae; genus Laterallus; species Laterallus jamaicensis. Next base: position 9,149,706 of record JAKCOX010000022.1, read on the forward strand.
GTTGTTTCCGAGAGGTTTTCTTCCAATTAAAGGCTACTGTACCGCTATCAAACTCTGCTTTGGTGGTGTTGGTTTTTTAGGGTTTTTTGTTTTGTTGCATTTTGGTTTTTTTTCCCCGTGTTTCTATAGCTTTATGTATGTAACACGTTACTGTATAAGTATAAAACTGCATGAGGACAAGTTTCACTCTGGAACATCATATGTGGTGTTGAATGTGCTTGCTGGACTTGAAAAAAAATCATAAAAATAGGCTTAGATTGCCACCAGTTCCACAGAGACATTGGAATAAACACAATGGTTTAGGGTTGTGTGTGTTTGGAATTCGTACAACTAGGTATGAGATCTCGGGATGGAAAAACGGTAGGTCATGTCTGGAAAAGAGTGTGTGGAAGGGACATAATTAGACTGAAAAAAAATTACTTCAGAATATAGAATATTTTAAAAAAAGCTCAGCCAGGTTTATTTCAGATTATCATTAGAACACTCCAGTGTTCTTTACAGCGTGCTCCTTACAATCTGTGTACCACCAATGTGAGCTTTCTATGTGAATTCTTCTCATAGGGTACTTAGTAATAGGTATTTGTGCCGTTATCTTAAATAATATAAGGCATCTTGCGTTTTATAAGGTTTTATTCTATATAGTGTTGCATTGCTTGTAGTTTATTACCTCTGCCGAGAAGCCTGTGTTGGCCTTATTGTAATTTCATTTTCTATTGATCAGAAAAAGTTTTGTAAATGTCTTTCCCGTAAAGGTTGGCTATGGTGTTTGTTTAAACTTGAGAAGTCTTGCACAATTTCAGTTTAACTTTTCATGAACTTATTTGTTGAGGTCCTGTGCTTAGATATCAGGCATGCAAAGGTTTGGTCACCAGTGGTTTGGGTTTTTTGCAAATGCTGTTTAAATTTCTATGTGTTTAATTGAACACAAATTTCTATATGTTTAATTTCTATGTGATTAATTGTGCACTATTTTTTTATTTGTAAAGGATATATTCAGAAAGTTGGCATAATCAGGAATAGATATGGCTAAAAGAAATTCTTAAGTGAAGAGTTATTTCAAAACAACAGAAAAAGAAAGCTTCTGGTCTAAACATATCAGCACATTATGTTTTATATAATTCAAATGTATTTTTTCCTTTGGCTGCAAACTTAATGCTTTGATTTAAATAAAAAATATTTTTCCGAAGGATAAACTGAATCTTATTTTTTGTTTGTTGAGTTGGTGGTGGTTTTTTGCCTCTGAAAATTCTGTTTTTATGTACCTATCAAATAGAAAGTTAGGACTGACATAGGATTTCTCTGGATGACTTTAAAAATTGAAGTCCTAAATTGAAAAAAAAAATTATAAATATTTAGCTGTTGTGGCTTCCTTGGGAAGGGGCAATAAAGTTTTAGTAAAACATGACCTGCAATTAATTATTAACTGCAAGCGAAATGTGTTGGTGATATTTCTGTTCATCTGTGCAGAAGCCAAATGTATTTTAATCAGGAATCTTTAACATCTCTGGTTTGCTCTTTGTTGTCATAGACACTATGACTATTTTGATATATTTTTTTGTTTTGCTTTTTTCTGGAACAGCTTTGAGCCAAGAGAAAACGTAAGTAAAGCAAATATAAAATTTGCTGGAAATGTTGCTTGATTGTTGTCCACGGTTTTAGGTAAATAGATACTGAATTTAATTAGAATTGGCATTATCAAAACTGAGGTGTTTTCACAAGCAAAGTTCTAATTAGTGTCTGATGGACTAATGCTAGAAAAAGGAGTGGTGCCTCTGGAATTACTGTGCTGACAAAGAAAGAGACAGAATCATCTCCATATGTGCCACAAGTTAATTATTTTCTTTGCTTTAATGGTATGTTTGTAAGTGAATTATAAAGAGAAGAAATACAAAAGAAATATACTTCCATTGCCCTTATATTGTTTTGTATTTCATATACAGATATGTCCTTACAGCACCAAAGGTCTTCCGAGTTGGGGCAGCTGAAAAAGTCGTAGTCCAAGCTTTTGATTATGAGAAGGAATTTCTAGTCAATGTTGCCATAAGAAGCTATCCTGATAAACTTGCTGTTTATTCTTCTGGTCATATTTCTTTAACTCCAGCCAACAAATTCCAAGATGCTGTAACTTTAAGAGTAAGGAATTCAGACTTTGCTTGCAGTGTTTTTGTTGTCCTATTCAGTAGTAAGTGTTAAAAAAGATTATGGTAAGTTTTCAGTTGTTTAACCTGGGATGGGAAGCCCAGTTTCTCAGTTTGCCGCATGTAATTTATTTCATTTTAGTTTGTCTGATACTGAAATTGCATTGGATAAAATTAGTGCAAAGGAGTGTCACCAAAGTTAAACATAATCAAACTATTTTAGGAACATTATCATAGTCCCATAACTTTAAAGATTAAAGGGGGAGAGAATGGCGATCAAAATGGTAATTAAACTGAGGTTCAAGACTTTGTCTTGTTTGTCAGTGACAAGCTCTAGATTTCCCCATTGCTTTGCTTGAAGCAAGGAATGCAGGAAGCCAAGCAGATTTTTATTGAAAGCTGATAACCAAGAATGTTTTACTTGGGGTGATGCCTTCCAGGAGGTGCCTCTCCCCCAGTTTTCATTTTCAGACTAAATAGCTATTTCAGTGAACCACCAAACCACAACAGCAGCTTTGGTGCGGCCAAGATTCATCATTTGTCTAAATGGAAGTCTGAAAATTTGTACTCTTGTAACCTCATAATTGCACTTTGGGTTTTACACTTTTGCTATTTTAGTTCTGGGCATAAATAAAATGCAAAATTTCAAAATACTTATTTGTAACTTAATGCTCCAGGCTGTCTTCTAAGATGTAAGCAAGAATAAGCACTTGTGGATGTTACTGTTTTTATTTAATAATAATTGACAGCAGGGTAGTAATTGCTGTTCAGATACTCAATAAAAATACTGTAGGAAAAATACTTGGAAAATATTTTAATTCTTTTAAAATCTTTATTTCATCTTCCCCAGATCCAACCAACAGATTTACCAAGAACAGACAATTCAGTCAAGTATGTGTATTTGGAAGCCGTTTCTCCACATTTTACAAGATTAAAAAAAATTCCTGTTTCCTATGAGAATGGGTTTCTTTTTATTCATACAGACAAACCAATTTATACTCCTGATCAGTCAGGTAAATAATGCTTGTTTCATTATTTAAATTTAAGTGTCTGTTGACTTTGCCAAGGAATTTGGATTGAAATGCCCTTTAAGCTCTTGGCTGTGTTGTGTTGCAATCAGCTGTTCTTTAATTTTTTAATTGGTAGAGTAATATTTTGAACTATTTGATCCTGGTGCAGAAATTAATAACTTCTCCCAATATCTTCTTGGTCCCTATACCTTAAATAACTAATCTGTGGCTCAAACAGTGAAACTATGAGATTTATTGTAATAATTCTTACAGTGAAAGTCAGGGTTTACTCCCTTAATGAAGAACTACGGCCAGCTCAGCGTGAAACTGTCCTAACTTTTGTGGTAAGTTGTATTTGAATTTAATACTAATATTCTGTAGACCACAAAACCAATAGATATAGTGAGAGGGTAAATCAAGATCACAATTGTTACTTAATAAAACAACAGGTAGCCAGACATCTTTTAAAAGATCTAAAAATGACTTTGCACAACTGGATAGAGGTTTTCAAGTCCTAGGTCTAACATTGTTACAGAATGGAACTAAAGAACAAAAATAATTACCTTTAATATCTGTGGAAAGCATTTTTGAGGGAATTTTAATAATATGGGAGCTTATACTGTTATTTCATTTAAGATACAAAAATAATCAGTATCTACTATACTACAGTTTTTAGCCTTTAACAGTAGGGTTGTTATAGTAACCTTTTAGCAGTTTTAAGCATTGTGAAGTAACAGGTTTCAGTTGATGGAACCACAGTAAAATTTTTTATCAGAATTTCAGTCTGAGTTGTGTCTGAAAATGTTTGTAATTTTGTGCTGTGAAATGGGCAAAGTTTTAGAAAACCATATTATGAATGTAACCTCTGAATGAAGGTTTGAATGACTTGTTCTTTCCTGTTACAATTTAAAGGATCCTGAAGGAGTAAACGTGGATATCATAGAAGAAAATGATTTTACTGGAATAGTTTCTTTTCCTGACTTCAAGATTCCTCCTAATCCTAAGTAGATTTATTTAATGCTTTTTGAGAATTATTAGCATAATAATCCATTTTCTTAAAGACTGTCAGAGCGTCTTTGCTTGATACACATAGTGTGCATTACTTGAAACTTGGAGGTTTCTAACATTTCACATAGTGTGTAACCATGGTATAAGTAAGAAATTTATTACCAAGTATTCTCCTTTTCAGTTGACTTCCAAACTAGTGTTATCTCCTCAATCCAAGTGGGAAGCTTACTCCCTGTGTTTTCAAATTAATGACATATGCTTTCTGTAATTAAATGAGATGTAGAGAGTGTAAATACTGGTGATAAGTGGAAATAATACTGGTGTGAAACTGATGATAAAGAACTGTTAGAACTGTGATATAGTTTGTCTATGCAAGAAGTTAACTAACATGCTTAATCCTTTTTTATTCTGTGTGTGTATATATATATATATATGTCAAATAATTATTCATTTCTTGATCCAACTTGAACTCTAAATGTTTCCTTAATCTTATTTGCCTTTTGGTGGAATTTCTGAATTCTTTATTACTGTGCTTTATAACCTTATAAATGGGCTGAGTGTGTTGAGTTTGCCTTTATTTAACAAAAAAATTGATGATTGGTCATGCCCTCTGGCCACAGGGGTTTTTTATTAGGAAAAAAGACTGTATTTTTCACTTACATTGAGCAAATTGAGGTACATTACAAAACTGGCAAACAGGAAATGGATGTAGCATGTAAATGAAAGCAAATGGGACCAAGTTTCTTTGAATGGTAAGACAGGACGATACACACATTTAGATATGCTCTGTGCATAGAAGCTCTGTGGATTTGAATAAAGCAATTTGAAAAGAAGCAAATGTCTTTTGAGTGCTTCTAGTGGCAATGAAAAATCATCCAAATGAGGGTAAATCAGGTAGGCAATACATACTAATCCTGTTGCCCACATTGAAACAGACTTGTAGCCACAGGTAGCATTTCTCTAACCTCAGGGGTGGTAATTGGCAAGCAAAAGAATGGTTACATTTGCAGTCTTCAAAATGTCTATCTGCTTGTAACTGTAAAACAAAGAATTCTGTTGGTAGCTATAGCATAAATTATGGAATGTTCTTTTCCATTTTATTTCAATGCTTTAAAATAAGTTTCAAATAATTATTAACATATCAAAGCAGAATATTCTCAAAGTAGTCATCAAACACATGCAAAAATGGAGTCCAGAATGTTAATCTCTAAATAATTATCGATGTGAATTATTGTTAAGTAGTAATATTCATTTTTGTCTTGGTCATTAATTTTCTTCTTTAAAAAAATTGTTGTTGACATTTCATAGATATGGAATTTGGAAGATTGAAGCCAAGTATAAGAAGAATTTTGTAACCTCAGCAGTTGCCAAATTTGAAGTTAAGGAATACGGTAAGGGGTGCCCATACTGCAAAGCTTCATTTTTATCTTTTTTCAGTTAAATTTATAGAGGACAGCTATGAAACAGAGAAGAAGAAAATGCAGAAATGCCTGAGGCACCATTGTCCTACTTCTACACAGCAGTGGGATGCACTGTAATGCCAAGTGGCAATGTCAGTTCAAGCTAATCAGCCACACTGGTGCGAGGCTGTGTTAATACAACTTGCTTCTATTCTCGTCCTCTTTAGTATGCTGGGCCATTTTGAGAGCCAGGGCAACTGCAGTAACTTAGGGCTTTATAACTTGTGCTTCACTGTGGACAAGCCAACAGCTGTATTTTGAGGCTTATAATACTGCAATTCAAATAAATTGCAGGCTCTACAGGGGCATCATGTCCCCTGTGGCTTATTGCGTAACGCATATAAGTGGCTTTCTTTTCTATTAAATTTGCAGCAATGCCAAGCTTTTCCATCATCATAGAGCCAGAAAGTAACTTCATTAGTTCTGATAAATTTGAGAACTTCAGGATTGTTCTTAAAGCTAGGTAAGGAAATCTGGCTTTGGTTTCTAAATATGTTCTAAATTCTTCTTTACCTGAAGAATGATTCTTCCATGTTCAGAACTTTCCTCTTACTTCCTCAAGAAGCCCTCTCATCAGAATCCTTTCTGCTCTGTAAGAGAACGAAGTGACCTTCTTTAAAATCCTTACAAAGTGATTCTTTTTTCATCAGAAGTATTTAAAGTTGCACAGACATCTGTTTTCTATCTTTTGCCTCGAAAATGATTCTTGTTCAAAAATGAATACTTTGTTGCAGCCGTTAAAGAAATCTTTAAAGCATTTATATTGTTGTTTTATTCTCAGCTATTTTTATAATAAAAGGCTTGCAAGAGCTGATGCTTTTATTCGTTTTGGAATAATTGAAGAAACTGGAAAAAGAATGATGCCTCGTGCAATGCATATAACTAGGGTAAGGAGAAGCAAGCTTAGTTTGTGTAGATTTCATGTGCTTAATTCTCAACTGATCCAATTCCATTGAAGTTTTCCCTTTAAATTTCCATCAACAGCTATTCAGTGTCAACTTGTGCTGTGCTATCCTATCACCAGGGTCATAGAAGTGCACTTTAAAACACAACTCAGAGGCAGGATCTGAGATAGAATATGATTTCAATCTGCTTCAGTTGCTCACTTGAACAAACTGTGTGGTTGAAATTTCTGCAAAATAATTTTTATGCTGTTACCATATAAATAAGAGAAATCTAATATAGGATCGATGTAGTGATACCAAGCCACAGCCAAACAGATCAAAATTATACTAATGTAATATGGGAAGTCTGTTCTCCACCAATTATTTCTCCCTAATTTAGTCCAACCTTTTTGTTTTAGTCATTGAGGAATGATAAAAGCATTATCTTTCCTCATTTAGTGAAGATACCTCTGTGTTACTGCTACCTCTTGTTGGGCCTACATTAAGACTGTAATATGTGCTATTGGTTGATTAATTATCAGTAATTTTAGAGAGTAAAAATTTCTTCATTAAAAGATCTCTACCTTTGAATTCATCTGAAAATAAATGAACAGTAACAGGTTGAAGTTAGAATTTGCATAAAATGTATCTACATATTATTTCTAACTTGTTGACTGTTAAGTAATGATTTGTATGTCATTTCCAGATTGAAAATGGAGTTGCTGTGGTCAATTTTAACAGTAAGAAAGCAGTGAGCTCTATAGGCTTTCAAAGTCTAGAAGAATTAGATGGGTCATACTTGTATATTGCGGCATCAGTGTTGGAGTCTGCAGGTAAGTTGCTTTTTAATAACTTTTTCTTAACAGATCTACAAATGTAAGCAGAAGCAGAAAACAAAATTATATACATTACTTTCCTAGTATCAGACTTCCCTTAGTACTCAGAAATCCTTCTTTTTCTAAAAATTATAAGGAAGAACAGCCCATTACTGTAAGGTTATTTAGGGATTAAAGTTATGGGGGTTTCTTTGGTTTGTTTTGGGGATTTTTCTGTTGTTGTTGTCGTTATGGTTTTTTACTGTTTTTTTTCACTACAGTGTTAGGAGTTGACACTTTAGATGAAAGGACTTTGCTATAACAGGCAGGTTGTGCTGCCCTTTGAAGACAGGTGGAAAGACAGTCTAGGATGTGATTATTAAAAGGGGCATAATATTTTGTTAGGTGGCCTCAGTTGTGAAGCAGAATTTACTGGAGTCAAATTTTCTGTATCTCCTTACAAATTGGGTTTGATTGCTACTCCTCTCTTTGTGAAGCCTGGACTTCCATTCTTCATTAAGGTTAGTTAACATAAGCAGTATTGTTGCACATTGTAACATAAAACCCATAATGCAGAACCTTATTCTTTATTGCATATATTTCTGTAGGTCTTAACACACTTTTCATTTCCATTGACATATTATTTTAAATTGCTATTGTAGAAGAAGATTTGCTTGAAAGCATTCTCCTTGGAAAATGTCACCATTCATATAAGAAATTTTAGTTATTCTGATTAACAGGTGCAGGTGAAAGATACAGTTGATCACTATATTGGAAACATCCCTATAACCATCACTGCAAAATCGTTTAGTGAGCAAATGGATGAGACTATATTGATATCAGAGGATTCAGAATCTGGGAGAAGAAAAACAGGCATAAATGATGGAACTGCTTTGTTTGTTGTTAATATCCCATCTGATAGCAAATTATTGGAGTTTCAAGTGAGTTAAATCGTTACATTAATTTATTTCTTCAAGGGTTTAATTCTGTGCTTTTGCAAATGTAGAATACTAATGGGAAAATTTTACACTCAAGAGTTCAGAGAGTTTATAAACTTAGAGACTATTAAGAATCATCAGTTATGAAATGCAAGTGCCATAATGAAACATTGCTTCTCTATTAAACTCCAAGTTCGCTGATGGAGTGACAAGTGTCCTCATTTGTCACATATTTATTTTATAGTAATTATTTAACAAAAAACCCTAAATGATCTGTGAAAACAAATCTCTAAGAGTCCGTCCCTCACTCTGTAGGAAGGCTTATCATTAACCTTTTCTGCTCTGCTTAATTCCATATGTGCTTCTACACCACTGTTTTATGCTTGACTTCATATTTATAGATCTTTTCATTTAAGAAAACATGACTTTTAATTTAGTAATACCTCTGAATAATATGTTGCTGAATGCTTTTAATATTGCAATTATTTGTTTGCTTAAGTGTAATTCTGTACTTCAACTATTCAGTAGTCAGAATACACAGGTTTTGTTTCCTTCTTTACTAAAAACTTTTTCAGACATTTTAATATCTTTTCAGGTAAAAACTGCAGATCCACGTCTTTCAGATGAAAACCAAGCAAGTAAAACCTATGAAGCAAAAGCTTATTCATCATTAAGTCAGAGTTATCTATATATTGACTGGGCTTCAAACCACAAAGTACTACAAGTAGGGGATATCATAAATATTAATGTATATCCACATAGTCAATATATTAATAAAATACATCACTACAGCTATTTGGTGAGTAACAGATGTTTCCACATAAGATATTGAATTGTAATTTAATTATAGATTAAATTACCTATATAATTTTAATTGTAGATTAAAAATCTCAGCAATCAAGAGCTATACTCAACATCATATCCATCTTAGACAACTGCTCCTTCCATACACAATCTTTTCAAATTATGCCTCCATTGTTTTGAATTCTCAGCTGATGTAGACTGGGGTTAAGAACAAGTAGTGCTAGTCTCGAGAGCTATCAAGACTTGAAATAAGGGGAAAGAGAAAGATGGGCAGACACAGCACTTCTTTTTAGGGAATGGGACCCAGTGGTCCCAAATGCATTTGGGGTGGGGTGAGTATATCTATTATTACATGTAAGAAAGATACTAAATATAAAATTTGACTTCTTTGTTCTCTATCATTTCTCTGTTATAGATCATGTCGAAAGGGAAGATTGTAAGCTTTGGAACCCAGAATAGGATAAAGGATTTGGAATATGAGCATCTAACTTTTCAGATAACCCAAGAAATGGTTCCTTCAGCACGGCTTCTAGTTTACTACATAGTCATGGGAGAAGAAACTGCTGAGTTAGTAGCTGATTCAGTTTGGCTGAATGTGGAACAGAAGTGTGGGAACAGTCTTGATGTGAGTAGCAAAACAGGCACTAAAATTTGTGGGCATGCATTCATTTTATGTTTGGATTTTAACTTGGATTTACAGAAGCTCTTTAACACTTCCTTGACTTTAATTAAAGTGTCTGCCTTTGTATGCATTTAATTTGGAACGTTGTGCTTTTAAAATTGCCAGTACTTGTTTTCAATTACAGATTAAGCTGCAATCAAGCAAAAAGATACTGAATCCAGCAGAAGTTGTGTCACTTAACATGAAAACACAATCCAATTCCTTTGTTGCTTTGTCATCTATTGACAAGGCAGTATATGGAGTCACAGGAAAAGGGAAGAGAGCAATGGAAAAAGTTAAGTAGTAGCCACAAAGAAAACCAAGTTGCTGTTTGTTTCATGTTTATATTCAGGTAGCTGTTGTGTGTCATGCATTCACTAAGCCAGAAAATAGAAGAGCAATTCAATCTGGAATAAAAAATTGCTGGTTTAAATTTGATAGTTTGAAATTGTAAAAAGAATTACTTTACAATATTTTGATTTCCAATACAAGTAAATTGCTGTTTTAAAGGCAGGTCTGAACGGTCTCATCTAGAACCCTCCAGACTTGGCCAAACATAGGTTGCAGTGTTTGTTAGCTCCTTGATCAGAGTCATGGAGACTACATTTTCCTTCTCAGTTCTTCCTATAATCTTTTCAGGTTATATTTTTTGAGGCATACTGGTATTTTATGGCAGATGCTGTTATTTTCAGTGGGTTATAGAAGTTTTCAGTCCTTGTGGAATTTTAGATACATGTGTATGTTAGTAAAACTTAGATCTAATCTGTCACTGAAAGAATTCCATTCATGTGATAAAACATGGTGGTTTTTTTAATACTTCAGAATGGTCAGATACACAACACATAGAAGAACAGGAGAATGCTTTTGCACCAACCTTGAGTCACTTGAATCTGTTTTATAGCACTATTGAGTCACTTGAATCTGTTTTATAGCACTAACAAGCTGTCTGGGTATCAGAACTGTTACAAAAATGTTAGTGCAGCATTTCACCTTGATTTGTCTGCATGAATAACTCTAATGGGGGCTGCAAGAATGTGTCTGTGTGCTCAAATTAGCTCGGCTGTCACTGAAGGGTATTCTTCAGTGTGTTGTGTGAATGCCTTCCAGACCAACAGCCTTTCTGCAGGTGAAACTTTATCATTCACCATGTAATAATCCACATATTAGTTAGCTGCTCATGTGGTTTTTCCTCAGATAATGCTACATTTGGAAAAGAGTGACCTTGGGTGTGGTGCTGGAGGAGGACGGAACAACATCGATGTGTTCCGAATGGCTGGACTTACATTTTTAACCAATGCAAATGCTGATGATTCAAACGAAGCAGGTATATTGTTTTGTTTTAAGCATGGAATGGTGCATCTTCTTTTCTGAAATACTCTATTGTGACTCTCAGTTATTATGGTGAAACAGAAATAAATTAACAGGGAATGCACATACTAATCATTTTTGAGGGAGGAAAGCTTTGACTTGTGGATCGGTTACTGTAATTGAAATGAAAATACTTTTATGTAAACAGAAAAAGGTTTCCAAATTTGGAATGTGATTTTATGGTAATATTTTTTAATGGGCTGTCCTATTGCAAAAAAGGTCATGTCTTTTGTACTTATTTATTTCTGGTTTTGAACAGGTGAAACTTGCAATGAAGTGCTAAGAAGCAAACGCTCTGACTTCAGGGAAGAGATCCTCAAAGCAGGTATTAAAAAAGGCTTTAAAAAAAAATCACATCTGTTAAAAATCATGAATCTGAGTGTTTACTATTTTAACACTTGGTATTAATGTAGTGCAGAAAGAGACTGACAATTATGGAAGATGATTTTAGAGAGGACCCCATTTATGAAACCTCTTTGCCATATACTGAATTTGAAGTCAGCAAGATTTAAGTACACCTTGAAAACATCTTTAAGATTTTTTCTTTTTCTGAAGAGACATAGCCTGAAAACTTACAGTACTACAATATACAATGTAACAGTCTTTCCCAGTGACCACCTGCCAGGGACCAGGCCTGTCAGAAGAACCTTTGACTGTTAAACCTTAAAATGTAATATAACTCTTCTTATCTAATTTATATTTTTAATTCAGAATAGTATGGTTAAGGTAGTGTGACTGGCTTGTGAAAAATGACAAATTTATTATATTCATCCTCAAATTTGTACCTTCACTGAAATTCTGCAAGTTTTAATAATGGGCTCAGTATAACAAGTTGAGATGCATTTGGAAATAAAAACTTCATCTCAAGGAAGGGAATTGTTGTTTCAGCATCTAGATATGCACATCCAGAGATTCGGAAATGCTGCATGGCTGGAGTAAGAGCATATCCAGTGATGGAGACCTGCAGTGACCGAGCTCAGCGAATCCGCAGTAATGAGAAGTGCGTTTCTGCATTCAGAGATTGCTGTGAATTGGCAAACAGACTGCGGGAGGAGGAGCCTAATAAGCTGCTAATATTGGCAAGAATGCGTAAGTACAAGAGCTCCAGCTCTTCTGGGGACTTTGGTGAAATGCCTCCAGCAGAATATGGGTAAATACAGAGGTGATAGCTTTGTTATGCTATTAAACCCTCCCTGTTACCTGCCACACTTATTCCAGAAGGAATTTTAGCAGTCTCCAAAGGTGTTGCTTGTACACCCCCTAAAGAAAGGTAGCAAAGCAGTTCTTTATACTGTTGAGAGCTATATTCTATTCACTCTTACTTAGAACAAGCAGAACTGCAACATCATTGCCTGTGAAGGTAACACTGAACTTGATGCTAAGTCTGAGTCCTTTGCCCAGGCCCAAAACAGTCAGTGAGTAACAGCTCAGGAAAGATCCGTGGGAGTGTGAAACTTCTCCTCTCTCTTTCTCTCCCTATAATTGCTTGCTAACAAGTTCATCTGTCTGCATGCTGGACAGGTATTCATGTGTGGAAATAGATGAGGTGGGATTAACACAGACTTTTAATTAAGGGTATTCAGATATGTGCCTATATCAGGACTAACTTGACACACATAAGCACATCACAGTATCACAAAAGAAAAATAGAATTATTTTTAAGCCTTTAGTGGAAGGCCCTTGGCAAGTGGTTTTGTTGGGGGGGTGTCTTACTGTGTTATTTATGTTCTTCAGATTTTCAGGCTGTTTTGGAACTGGATGAGGCAGAAGTTCGTAGCTACTTCCCTGAAAGCTGGCTATGGGAAGTTCACCAAGTTTCTCCAAGGTACTACTTGTCTCATCTCAGTTACCAACATTTAAATTAGTCATCAGTTTTAGAGAAAGTAAATGCTAGAATTGAGGTAAGCTGGGTAGCCTTAGGCTGTACTCAAGATGTGTGCTAAAATGACATCTTAAACAAACTATTCCTGCCATGTAGGCCACACTGTCTGGTACCCAGGTTGTTGAGTCATTTTGCCTTTCACTTTTGATCTTGTTAAACACCAGCTTCTGCAAAATTGTCTAAAACAAAGTTTATTCAAACAAAAATCCAGAAGTCCTGTTTTGTAAATATGCTCTCATGTCTGGTCTGACCTAAGTCAGAGATGCAGGAGTTGCTCTGTGCACACACTTTGTGTTGGTTAGCTGTTGGTGTTAACAGATGGCTATTGATAATGTATAAATGTGCTAACACTTCTAAACATAGGTCAAAGACTCTGTCTATCACCTTGCCTGATTCACTGACTACCTGGGAAGTTCAAGGTGTTGGCATTTCTGATAAAGGTAGGTACTGCAACAATAATGGATTGTAGCTAAAGGCTTAGGGAGCTTTTCCATTTTGGAGTTTGCAGAGCCTCTCATTGCAACTGAAACACACATTCTAAAATTAATTTAATTTTCTAATTGATAAACAGAAAATATTTTAGAGGAAAAAAAATACTTAATGTCTTGTTATGAATGTGTCTATGAAAACAAAGGTCTGTCTAGCCTATCTTGTGTTTGACAGTGACTTATAATAAATGATTTAAAGGAATATGAGACCAAATAGTGACTGTTCCCTGGCACAGCTTTGGTGTCTTGCTATCAATAGTTCAGGGACTTGAGGAGAGAAAATTTTCCATTAGTAGTTGTAACAGAAAATTGATTTCACTTTGGGAAGAAGGAGAAGCAGCCCAAGGGACTGGTATGTCAGCAAGTATGCAAGAAGAGTGCATAGGCAACTAAGATAGTCTGCTTTTATGTCTTAAATTTTCTTAGGTATATGTGTTGCTGCACCATTGGAAGTGCAAGTTGTAAAAGATATCTTCCTAAGCGTTTATGTGCCTTATTCTGTGGTGAGAGGAGAACAAATTGAGTTAAAAGGATCAGTTTATAACCACAGAGATTCTGCAATTAAGGTAATTTCTGCTTTCAATAAATTCTACAGAAAGATTAAAATTATCCTTCTATCAGATTTCTGCTGTCCTTCAGCTAGTGTGATGTATGCTCTGTGTAACTATGTGACAATCAAGTCCAATCATTGTTTCATTTCCAGCCATTCCACTGATTACCATGTTGTCATGCTCTTGCCTGGCAACTTTGACTCCTGAAAGTTAAAATACATTTTTTTCTACTCCATTTGTTTGGATGCAGTCTCAAAAAGTGATGGGTCCTTTTGAAGACCCATTCCAGAACTAAGAGGTATCATCTAAGGTTTTAATATAAAAGGACTGGGTATAAGGCAGTGCATTCAAACAGAAGTGCAAAATTATTAATGAAAAAAATTCAAGTACTGTATGCACAGGTATGTGTATGAAGCCTTAGGGAATGGTGTTGCTAATGGACATTTGTTAGTGTGTTTCTAGTTTAAGTAATAGTAATTCCAAAGTTAGTAATGCTTGCTCATTGTAAGCAAAGTGGTGTTGCATTAAGAGAATGCTCATTACAGTATTTCAGTGGCTTTAATATTTCTCTTGTGTTGAACCTGTCATGGAAGTGAAGCATTTAAAATTGTTCCACATTTCAGTTCTGTGTTAAAATATCAGCTGGAAATGGAATCTGTTCTTTTGGAGACTCTGCAACTACTGGATCAAGGATGCACAATTGCAATTTTAAGAATCTGGATGGGAGATCTTTGGCACCAGTTAAATTCAGGATACTTCCTTTGGAGTTAGGTCTTCACACTATCAACTTTACGTTGCTGACATCAGGGGGCAGTGAAACTTTAGTGAAAACATTGCGTGTCATGGTAAGAAAAAACCAATCAAAATGTTTTTAGTGGTTTTGAATTTCATATTGATTCCATCACAAGAAATAAAGCTATATTAATATAAAATTAGTAAATAAATATGCTAATATTTATCATTGAATTCCCTGAGGTGGATGCAGTGGAAAAATGCACGATTATTTGAGTACATGCATTTTTAAACCTTGCATATAAAAACTGTGAGGAAGATTACATCAAGAGATAGATTGTGACTTAGGAAGCAAGAAGAATACTGTAGTCTAAGTTACTTGGTTCAGATTTTCAATTGCTTAAGTGTGTTTCATTGAAATATGCTTTTTTGGTGATTTTATACTTTCCCAAGATTTTATTTAAATAGTCTCAAGAATTTTGGGAGATAAACCACTAGCTTAAATATATGGAGTATACTTAAGTAAAGGATGTAGAAGGCAAAATTACTATAGTTTTAAACTGTTGTTTCAGCTAATTTATTTGATTAAGGGAAAGTGGTCTCATTTTCTACATCTTTTAATCATTTCAGCCAGAAGGCATTAGGAGAGAACTTCATACAGGTTTCACTTTGGATCCGCAGGGTGCTTATGGTAGGAGAATTGATCACATATGTCTATTTTTTCATATTCTTGATTCATGATGATAAAGTTTTCTGTAATGTAAAAAAATGCCATTTCTCCCTCTTGAAATATTCTTCACATTTCATTTCAAAAAATTACCTTTCCTTTCATTGACTTGCAAATCCATCTCAAAATAGCTAGTCTTTAAAAAAAGAACAGCTTGGATTCAGTTCTTAAAGAAGATTTGTGTATTTCTTACTCAGCTTTTCTCAGTGTGTCTGAAAACAAGCTAGCAGGTGCTTAATTTATGAAAATAGAATATATTCTCATTTAACCAGAGATTATTCTGAAACTGCAATATTTGGATCCAGATAAGTTTTGGTTGTTTGTTTTTTTTGCTTAACAAAAAAGGCAAAAGAAAGATTAAAGTGTTTGCATCTCTCTCTTTTCAAAGTTTGATGTTGTTTGCATGTGCATTTGGGCATATTTCTAGCTTTCATGTTACCACAGGTCTTTTTGTTGCTGACTTCCCAGATAGTTGGGACGTTTAAATCTGACTAGTACATGTGACTCATCTATAGATTTAGATTGTGCACATATAAATTTTCAATTACAGGTTCAATCAAGAGAAGACAAGAATTTCGATATAAAGTCCCACTAAATCTGGTCCCCAAAACAAAAGTTGATAGAAGTGTCAGTGTAAAAGGTAAATTAAATTTATATTTTTGGTCTATTGCATATGTATTTTCTGTATATCTTCTCTCCCCTGTTTGTTTTTTTTAATTTCTGTTTAAATCTGTATGAATTTATTCCTAGATTCTCCTGCTTCTGAGAAAAGGCTTTGCAGATCACCTTTTTGTGTAGAATTTTTAATACTTCATATAGAATGATTGATTATAAGCATCAGTCATATTCTGCCCTTGGATTGACTTTCATGATCTCTTATTCAAATAAATTTGTTTGTTTTTAATTTCCACAGGCCATCTGATGGGTGAAGTGATTGCCACAATCCTCAGTCCTAGTGGTCTTAGTAGCCTTACTAAACTGCCCAAGGGCAGTGCAGAGGCAGAGTTTATGAGTATTGTCCCAATATTTTATGTGTTTCACTACTTGGAAGAGTCAAAAAACTGGCATTTGCTGAGCTCTGAAACCTTAACTGCAAGAACTCAAATGAGGAGGAAGATGAAAGAAGGTAGAAAATTCTAGCTGCTTCTCTTACTTCAGAGGAGCATAAACTTTGCTGAATAAGAAAGATAATATATTTCAGTGAACAAGTACAATTTTAATATAAATCCCTTTTCATAACTGATTTTCTGCCTGATATATCCCTTAGGAATTGTAAGCATCTTGTCATTCAGGAATTCTGACTTCTCATACAGCATGTGGAAGAATGGACAGGCCAGCACATGGTGAGTTAAGGTCTTTCAATTAGAATGGATGGAAGAGACTTGTTTCACTCCTTTGCTTTCATATTATAACTGATTTTTAAAGCATTGATACATTCCAGTAAGCACAAAAGCTCAGCTTGATGGTAGAATTAAATGGTGCTTAAAACTTTGGATAATACCTCTTGATTTCTTGTTTTCACTTGCTAAATCTTTTATTTGTGTCCATAGTTCATGCCATTACAACCAAGTTGGTTATGTGTATAACCAACATAACATATACCTGAGAGAATTTGTGGGATTTTGCTCAGTTCAGAAACCTGTTCTTTGGGCTTGGAGTTTTACAACACTGTGTAGACCTTGGTAGACCCCATAAGATCAAGACAAGGTTGCACCCAGATTTTGAAGAAGAATAGCTAAGTTCAGGGACCTGTGCAAAGGCAAAATAGCCATACCTTCTATTAACAGAAATATATGTAAAGGCTATTGAACAGGAGGGTAGTACTGTTGATGGAAAACAGAACCTGCCCCTGCAAATTAGGCAAAATATATAGTCAGTCTCTTGCCTTTCATTATGGAAAATACAGTTGGCTTATAGAAGGAAGGAATAAGATGCTTCAAAAGCATCTTCCTTAAGTTCTGCACACAAGAAAATGTAATGTTTTGGTAATGTTCATATCCTGAGAGATGGTACTTGATGCTAGTTTGAAATTGAGTAATCATTGTCCATTTGTTATGTTAAATTCAAAAGTCATCTGCAATATTTCTTTGAACTGTAGGAGTGCATAGCATACCTAAACTGTGAATAATGCAAATTTGTGTTCAGCCTCTGGCAACGTGGTACTGTCTGCTAATCAAAACAAATATGAACTGTTTGATTTCCTTGGCAGGTTGACAGCTTTTGCTTTAAGGGTTCTTGGACAAGTTAATCAATATATAAATATTGACCAGATTTCTCTTTGTAATTCACTTCTGTGGTTGATTGAAAACTGTCAGATGCCAGATGGGTCATTCAGTGAATTTTCAAATTACCAACCGGTGAAACTACAGGTATGAAAACTAAACATTTTCTATGCCCATACAGTTAAAGTCAGTTACTCAGAGGTGATGTGTTTTAAGAACACAAGGTACTTTAGGCTGCACTTTACCAAAACACCTCTTCAAGATAGTTTTGCTAAATTTGGATTTTTCTAAATTCATTGAAAAAACATCATGGTCTTGCAAACCTTTCTGTTTCCCAACTAAAAGTAGCTGCTTGCCACTTCTTAATGTTTAGAGAAAAAGTTATGTAGGTTGATTTTACAGTGTCCTGGCTTTATATAATTTTGTTTGGTTTGTACCAATATGCTATTACCTTCAAAAGAGTCAACACAGTTTCAGGTTTTACCAAACTGATATTTCTTACAGGAGTTTCTATTTGTTTTCTTCACCTGAACTGTAAAAAGTTCTACTTATTTAAATTGCTGTTTCTATTTAATGATATTTACATATTTGATTTTGTAGGGTACATTACCTAGAGAAGCTAAAGAAAAATCTTTGTATCTCACAGCATTTTCTGTTATTGGAATTGCAAAGTCAATTAAAATATGTCCTACTCAGGTAAATAATATTTTTACTTCTGCCAGCAGTCATGTTTTGGGATTCTTATTTCTTTTTCAATTTCAGAGATTAAGATTTGTTTGCTCTTTTAGTCTTGTTCTTTCAAAATCTGTAAAATAACAATAATGCAATTCTGGATCACTTTAGTATGAGATATATTGTAGAAGATACTATATATATCTACATTGTCTTGACAGATGTATTTATTTACAAATAAGTCGAATAGATATAAGCTGTAGCCTGTTCATCATTTGCAGAAAATCCACGATGCTAAAAATAAAGCAGGAGATTATTTGATGAAAAATGTGCAGTCAGCTCAGAGCCCCTTTACTATGGCAATAACTTCATATGCTTTAGCTCTGGTGGATTTGAACGATCCATCTTCACAGTCGGCGTTCTCAGCACTGAAGAAAGAAGCATCTGTCATAGGTATTACTAAATTCTCTCAGATTCTGTACAGTAGTTGGCTCCCAGGTAGGCTGTTTTCTCAGTATTTTTAAACTCTGATACGATGGCACTGCTTGGAGAGTGAATTTCCTTGAGCTCCCCAGTGGGACAGCTTCTTTAGCATTATGCAAGTCACTGAGACATGTGTCATTGTTCAGTCTATAGGCTTTCCTTTTATGTAGGTGTCCATAGTGAATTACTTTTGTCTGCTTCCTCATCCTTACGATGTGTCCACTCTCTTCCCTGGCTCCAAGTGGAATTTTTCACAGTATCAGCCACTGTCCTCATTTTGTTGTGTTGGGTTTTCTTCTTCTCACTGGTTGATAAGGGACTTTGTATTTTCTCATGAATGCTGCTCCTTCTTAGTGCATTTTGACATGGGAAAGGGACTCAGACCATTCTCTGTCAGGTAACGTTTTCTACTAGAATAGAAAAGCTTTGTCCTCTCTGTTGAAAGTGGCTTTAAAAAAAAAAAAGTTAAAATCCATATTCTATTTGTTTGGCCACTCTATCACTGTTCAGGACCAACAATATTCATCTGTGCATCAGATATTTTGCATCAAGTCTGTTTATCATCAGTTATGAGTATAAACAGAATCACAGAATTGTAGGGGTTGGAAGGGACCTCAAGAGCTCCTGGGGTCCAGCCCCCCTGCCAAAGCAGCTCCCCAGCTCATACTGCACAGGTCGGCGTCCAGATGGGGCTGGAATCTCTCCAGAGAAGGAGACTCCACACCCCCTGGGCAGCCTGTCCCAGGGCTCCCTCACCCTCACTGGGGAAATGTTCCTCCACGTGTTGGTGTGGAACTTCCTGTGCTCCAATTTGCAGCCATTGCCCCTTGTCCTGTCTCCACTGACCAAAGAAAAGGGGATGGCCAATTCCCCCTGCACCCCATGCTTCAGATATTTATAACCATTGATTAGGTCCCCCCTCAGTCTTCTTTTCTCCAGGCTGAACAGCCCCAGCTCTCTCAGCCTTTCCTCATAGGATAGATGTTCACCAGACTTGGTAGTGTAGAAGTACCTCCTGCTTTGCATTTAACATCTCCTGTTAAATGCAGAGTGAGTTCTTTCTTTTCTTCAATACTTCACTTGTGTGGTCTAGAGAGAGCTGTTGTTATGTTTCCATCTGAAACCTCCCTGTTATACCTTTGTAGGTAACCCTCCTATTTACCGTTTCTGGAAAGATACTTTCAAGTCAAAAGACCAACAAACTCCCAGCTCTATTACTGCACAAATGGTTGAAACTACAGCATATGCCCTGCTTACCGCTTTGCTAAGGGGGGACCAAAACTATGCTAATCCCATCATCAAATGGTTGTCTGAAGAACAAAGATACGGTGGCGGATTTTACTCAACTCAGGTGGGCTCTAAAAGAATTGGTTGTCATTCTTCAGATATCAAAATCTGAGACGTCTTAAGAGGGTAATATCATTAGAAGACCACATTGACAAGTTCCATGTCCTATTTATGGGAGAATTTTTGAATGACTTTTGCCATGATATTCTTTGTCTCTGGGAAATACGACTTCTTTTCAAACAGAAATTTGCAAGCTGATTCCACTGACTTCAGATCTGCTGAATGGAAAGAATCATAGAAGAAAAACTGTTTTCCCAAGTGTTTTATAAAACAGAATATTTCATTTCATGGCACAGTATTTGATCTTGTTTTCCACAAAAAATGTGTATTGCTATTTGCCCTCTTCCTTTTTAGCACTTGTGTGCCTTTCTTGAAATTGCACAAACATGCCTATGAGTATAGTGTTAAATATGTTAACACCCTGTTAAGTGTACTGCTGAGATACTGTTAAGCTGTTAAGATAGTAAGCATTACCAGTATTTATAATCATGTTTATGTGGCAGAAAAGAATCATAGAATCATAGAATGGCAAGGGTTGGAAAGGACCCCAAGGACCACAGACCTCCAACCCCCCTGCCACAGGCAGGGACACCAACCTCAGGCCTGGAGCTACACAAGGTTGCCCAGGGCCCCATCCAACCTGGCCTTGAACACTTCCAGGGATGGGTCATCCACCACCTCTCTGGACAGCCTGTTCCAGGACCTCACCACTCTTTCTGTAAAAAACCTCCCCCTAATATCCAATCTAACCCTTCCCTCCCTCAGCTTTAATCCATCCCCCTTGTCCTGCCATTATCTGCCCTTTTAAAAAGTTGATTCCCCTCCTGTTCCTCTGCTCCCTTCAGGGACTGGCAGGCTGCAATGAGGTCCCCCCACAGTCTTCTCTTCTCCAGGCTGAACCAGCCCAGCTCCCTCAGTCTCTTTTTGTAGGGCAGCTGCTCCAGCCCTCTAATCATCTTTGTGGCTCCTCTGACCCCTCTCCAACAGCCCCACATCTTTCTTGTATTGGGGGCCCCAGCTCTGGACACAGTACTCCAGGTGGGGCCTCCCAGGGCATAGTAGAGAGGGACAATCCCCTCCCTGTCCCTGCTGCCACGCCTCTTCTGATGGAGCCCAGGATCCCATTGGCCTTGTGAGCTGCCAGAGCCACTGCTGCTCATGGGGAGTTTCTCATCCACTATGATACCCAGGTCCTTCTCACAGGGCTACTCTCAAGAAGCTCTTCTCCCAGTCTGTATCTATGTCTGGGATTCCTCCGGCCCAAGTGCAAAACCTTACACTTGGCAGTGTTGAACCTCATTAGGTTCACCCGGGCCCATTTTTCCAGCCTGAATTGCTTTGTAATACATTTTCACTTATTTGAAATTTCTGGACTAAATTCTTCATAATTGATTTCTGGCAGGACACAATTAATGCCCTTGAGGCCCTGACTGAATATTCCCTTCTTGTCAAACGGCTTAATTTGGACATGAGTGTTAAGGTAGCATACAAAAACCATGGAGACCTCTATCTATTTAAACTGACAGAAGATAATTTCGTGGGAAGAACTATGACAGTGAGTGAATAATATTGCTTTTGAAAAGTGAAAGCAGAATTTTTAGCATCTTGTTAAATAACTATTCGAACTTTGAAATTGCTACTTTAAAGCAGCACTTTGGTAAAGCAAATGATTAAAGAATTCTTATTTGTTAAATATAATGTGGTCGAAAATTCACTTAAATTTAGTATGTCTGCTTGTTCCTATGAAGGGGCTTGTTTGTAGAATTTGTTTGTAGCATCAGACCTTAACTTGGATTTAAAATGTAGCAAAAATAAGCAAATTGACCTGAATTGTTGCTAATAGTGCTATCTTTATTACTCACTTGTAAGGTACCTTTGGATGATGACATATATGTAAGCACTGGAAGCAGCACTGGCATAGCTACAGTAAATGTAAGCATGCAACCTTTTTCTTTTTTTTAATGGAATCTGCTTTTTCTTAATATCAACATTGAAAAAGTAACTAAAATTTCTCATAAAATGTTCCATTTGTTGCCCTTAAGACTGGAGGGATGGATGTCATTATGGTTGTGCTTTCGATCAAATACAAGTCATTGCATGACTTGGGCCAGTGAAAGAGAAGTTGTGAAGTTTATTCCTTTTCATGGGAGGATTTCTGTTCTATCAATCTAAATAGATGATCGACTTGGTTTAGTGCTTGTCCTTTGCTACTGTCCATGCTTAGACTTATGAATTTTCAGGTTTTTGCCTGTTTTGAGGTTGTTTACTGCTTCTGTTTTGTCTCATTTCTTTATACATGTGTAGGTGAAGACAGTGTATAACACAATTGGTACTTCTGAAGAGTCATGTAACTTTGAATTGAAGATTGTTCCAAAGAGAGACGATGGTAAATGGTTAATATGTTTTTAAATCTTACTACTCAGATCAGTGCGAAGGAGGGAGGAAAAAAACCCCTTATTTTGTTTAACAAAGTATTTCTTATTTAAGAATGAATCTGTAATAAATTCTGCCACTTTCTAAATGCAAAGCTGGGAAAGATTCTTAGAAGCCTTTTGTGAATAGAATTTCTTTCTCATCATTTTTACACATTCATGAAAGATTTTTTGCAGTTGAAGGAGTGAGGAATACAAACTTCCAGCAGAAGAGAGAAATATGATTGGGGTGGGGAGGGTTACATTGAGTTCTGTAAGGTACTGACAGTCCCAGTCCAGTTACAACAGTAACAGCTTTTACCATGAAGTAGTTTCAATACCATAAGACCAGAATAAAGTACATCAAGCATTAAAGCTGTCATTTCACCTGAATGATGGAAGCATAAATTTGTGTGTTTGTGGCTAGGCAATGAGTTCCTATAAAAATAGCCACCAAAACAATTTCAAGAATTATTTCTCAGTTATGAAAATGCTTTATGACAACTTTGGTTTGCTGCTTCTGAAGAGTTATAGAATTGCTTACTTGACTCTTCTTGGTATGAAAAGGTCGCATAAAAGAAGATGGGGAACCACTTGGGCGCTTAGAGGCTTGTGCAAAGTAAGTACAGCTTATGGGGTAGTTGCCTGGGGTTTTTTCTTTCCCCAATGATTGAGCCAATGTTTTGCATGTAAAGGTTTCATTTAACTAAATGGTTCTAAATGTCCTGGATTTCCTACCATTCAACGTTCCTCCTTGCACAGGTGGAATTCCCAGCTGACATGGAATTGGAGCAGTGCAAAGCAAATGCATTGTGGGTCTACCTATGCATTATGAAATTAATACAAGAATATTACAAAGACTATTTCTCTTCTTTTTTTTTTCTTAGTTATTGTTTTAATATTATGTTAACTGACACTTTATATTAAATTCGGTTTTGAAGATACTAAAGTGTTTCTCTTTGTTAATAATTGTACCTGGTCTTCTGATCTCTTTTTTTTCATGTTTCTTCACTTTTGTATATGTGTGTAAATACAATTAGAGCCAAAAGTCAGGATCTCTTTTTCTTTATATGTTTTTTTCTTTCATTTATATATGGGTTCTCTCAGAATCTAAGTACTAAGAAAAGCTTCTTTATGCTTGATATTGGCATAAATCTGGACTATTTTGCTTCAATATGAGTTTACTCTGGTCTGAATTTTCTACTGTTGGCAGAATTTTCCTTAAGTTTTTCTGGAATCACATTTGAAGATTTCTTTTTAATTTTAGTTATGATTAACTAGTATTATTTGATCTATGTTAGGTACAGGCCTGGCATGAGAGAGCCACAGTCAGCTTCTGCTCATGCCGTGATGGACATAGGTTTGGTTAGTGGATTGGAAGCAAATCCAGATGATTTATCTACTGTAAGTATTAAAGAACTTTTTTCTTTTACTGAAGGGTGGTTTTTTTTGTCAAAACTTATTAACTGTTCCTCATCTTTCTATGTTAGAGTAGTGGTGCAGATTTATATCCATATATCCTCATTTCTAAATATTTCTAATACTAATGAGAATACCCTAATTAACTTGAGATTATGGATTTTTTATATAGTCAGACACTAGGCATCTAGTTAAAGTTTGACAGCTAGCCTCCCTCTCTGTTAAACCTCCAAATATGTTTGACATAAGATTTTTTTTTTCTGGTTTTCTCCCCAACAGCTTGCAAGTGGAGTTGACCAGTTGATAGCAGATTATGAGATAAAAGATGGGCATGTTATTCTGCAGATAGACTCTGTAAGTTGCCCTTTACATAACTGTAAGCACTACTGTAACTCTGGAATAATTGTGTTTCCTTTAGAGCTCCTTAATTCATGTGTCTTTGAAATAGGTGCCAGCTGATCATTTTCTCTGTGTTGGGTTCCGAATAAGTGAGCTTTTCCAAGTTGGAATGCTAAATCCTGGCACATTCACTGTTTATGAATATCATGCTCCAGGTATGTGCTCCATATCTTCAGATTCATGTTTGTCTTTTAACTCTTTATTTGTTCTTAAGGACTACATTTTCATTTCTTCAACAGCTTTTAATTTCTTGTTGTTTTAAGGTCATGCAACTTTTGACACAAAATATCAGAGCTGACTTCCATATGTATTTATTATTTCTTTTTGGATCTTCTAGATAAGAGGTGCACTATATTTTATAACCCCTATGGAAATGAAAAACTTGTGAGATTGTGTGAAGGAGATGAATGCAAATGCATGGAAGGTAAACTTTTTAAGGATGTTTTCCTGTTTCACTTGGTGGGAAAATGCAGTGTAGTGCTTTGGACAAAAGCACACTAAACAGAAGGGAACAAATAATAGAATCATAGAATCATAGAATGGCAAGGGTTGGAAAGGACCCCAAGGACCACAGACCTCCAACCCCCCTGCCACAGGCAGGGACACCAACCTCAGGCCTGGAGCTACACAAGGTTGCCCAGGGCCCCATCCAACCTGGCCTTGAACACTTCCAGGGATGGGGCATCCACCACCTCTCTGGGCAGCCTGTTCCAGGACCTCACCACTCTTTCTGTAAAAAACCTCCCCCTAATATCCAATCTAACCCTTCCCTCCTTCAGCTTTAATCCATCCCCCTTGTCCTGCCATTATCTGCCCTTTTAAAAAGTTGATTCCCCTCCTGTTCCTCTGCTCCCTTCAGGGACTGGCAGGCTGCAATGAGGTCCCCCCACAGCCTTCTCTTCTCCAGGCTGAACAAGCCCAGCTCCCTCAGCCTTTCTTTGTAGGGCAGCTGCTCCAGCCCTCTAATCATCTTTGTGGCTCCTCTGACCCCTCTCCAACAGTTCTACATCTTTCTTGTATTGGGGGCCCCAGCTGTGGACACAGGATCCAGCTGGGGCGTCATGAGGGCAGAGCAGAGAGGGACAATCCCCTCCCTGTCCCTGCTGCCACCCCTCTTCTGATGGAGCCCAGGATCCCATTGGCCTTTCGAGCTGCCAAAGCCACTGCTGCTCATGTTCAGTTTCTCATCCACTATGATACCCAGGTCCTTCTCAGCAGGGCTACTCTCAAGAAGCTCTTCTCCCAGTCTGTATCTATGTCTGGGATTCTTCCGGCCCAAGTGCCACCCCTGACACTTGGCAGTGTTGAACCTCATTAGTTTCACCCGGGCCCAGCTTTCCAGCCTGTCAAGATCCCTCTGGATGGCTGCTAAGAAATGCTGATAAGAAAATAGCTCTTGTACTCCCCATATTTTACATTTTTAAAAAAGTAAAAAATAGTGTGCAGTATGATCATGGGTGCCTGACTGGATTAAGTTCAGGTGATTGAGGGTGTTATTTTGTATTTTAAATATTCATCGTTCCAGCATGCAACCCCATAATTCGGGTGTTTCTCAGTTACACTATATTATCCCAAACTGGAAGAGGTTTATGATGTTTTATTTGAGGACATGTCATAACATTGGCTTAACACTGGCTTTTTTTTTTCTCAATGTAGCTGAGTGTAGTAAAGTTCAAGAGAGACTAGATCAATCAATAACTGCTGATAGAAGAAGAGAAGCTGCATGTCAGAATGATATTGCATATGGTAATTTTGGAATTTTCATTACCTATTTCATGTGCTCTGACTGAAATGCTAACTTGTTTAATACTACTGCAAAACATTTTGTTCCAATTAGACCTTTAGTGGTTAAAATTTATTAGGCTTGACCATGGCATAGAGTATATGAAGGTGACATACTGGAGCAGAGTAAGTGCTGCCCATGTGCTCTGCTGAATAAAAGTCACATAACCAGAGTTAGCGCACCAGTAAGGCTGACCTGATGAGTTCTCCTAATAAGCACTGGTTCCATTCTAATGTGATCATGTGGCTTTGGGGTCAGAGGAAGTTGTGGGGGCATCAGATGAGAGCATGAGTAGAGCTTCCATCGGAGTAGAGCACGGGCAGACCTTGTCAATGTTTCTTAGCCCTACAGCGGGTAGCCATAGCCATCGTTTTCCCAGAGATCAGTATTGTAAAGGGACACCACATTCTCCATCTGAGCATCTGAAGATACCCAGTATGTCCTGCAGGAACAAGGAATAACTAAAGGTTTGGGTTGTGTCGTTCTGCAGTTTATAAAGTGAACATCTTATCTCGCAGCGAAGAAGGTTATTTTGTAAAGTATTCTGCAACTCTTCTGGATCTCTATAAAAGAGGTGAGTATCCTGCTCTTAATCCATTAGAGTAAAAGCTGTTTTGTTGAGACCACTGAAGCAGCTGACAAAATTCAGCAGTCAAACCTAGTAATTTAATGACATTTCAGTTGTGAGCTGTTGTTTAAATAGCTCATTGATTCCACAGGATATCCTCCCTTACTGTGTATACAGTGATTGAAGTGGGGTAATAAGCAAGGATATTCTGTGCCTGAACTTTCCTCAGATTTTTATAGGTTGGGCATGTTTTTGCTTCTGGGAGAAAGGACTTCTAAATGTTCTTGGGCACTCACTGTCTTACCCTTGGGAGGTAGCTGCTTGTATGTCCTGCACAACTCAAACTGGTATTCACTCATTTTTCTCTGAGTTTAAGTACTCAGTATGTCCTTAGAATTACTATAATATAAAATTATTTAATGTGCATGAGGCTTATTTACCATTCAGATTTAAATTTTAAAATCTTCTACAGGGAACATGTTTTACAGCATCTCACTTTCCTGTTATATATCTAGTGGCAAATAGATCCCGTGGCTGTGTAGTACTGTAGAAGACTCTTGTGTTTTCTGTCTAAAATAAACATTACTGGAAATTCTCTGTGTGAATTTTTCCAATTCTTGACATTGTACTCCAGGGCAGGCTTTTGCTCAAAAGAATAATGAAATAACCTTTATTAAGAAGAAGACCTGTGCAGATGTTGAATTGAGCCCAGGAGAGCAGTATTTGATCATGGGAAAAGAAGCCTTAAAGATAAATGTTGGTTACAGTTTCAAGTAAGTAATTTACCTTCAGAATATGCAGAGATTTAATCCTAAAGTGTGCTGGGTAGTGGCAAGTGGTTGTATGTAATAATTCTTATGTCATATATAACTGATTTAAATTTTAATATTAGTTTGACTGATACAATGTGTTTTCAGATGTGTACAATTAAGACAGGATGATAAACACAAAGCAAGCAATTTCATATTGTACTTTTTTTTTTCCAGTTTGATTTTTTCCTCCCCAAACCTTATCAGCAAGTGATCCTTTTCTGTTGTCCTCTTAGATTCCAGTACCCTTTGGACTCCAGCACTTGGATTGAGTGGTGGCCTTCAAATGCAGCATGTACATTTTGTCAGGAGTTTTTAAACACAATGGAAGACTTTGCTGAAGATCTCATCATCAGTGGCTGTTGATTTACTTGGAGCATTTTAAAATTAAAAATATATATCAAATCAAATCCTCACCTATTTAGTAATTCTTTCTCAAACTTACATTCATTATTAGTTCATCTTGAAAATGGTCTTTGCTTGTATTTCATAGCCACATTCTTATAACAGTAATGCTCAAAATATGTTTTTTAAGCTTGGATGGAAGAATAATGCAGAATACTTCAAAGACATTTGTAGTCAGATAACGTGGATCAACTGTAAAAACAAACATAGGTAGTAATGTCTTGTGCCAGAGTCACACTTAGAAGCATTAAAATCTGATATCTTATGAAAACATAACCCTTCATTAAAAAATAAATAAGAGGAAAAATAAAATTGTTTATCAAATAAATTTGTTACAACTTAAATTTCTGAGGAAATAAAAAAATTAATTGTCTAACCTAGCATAATAGCATCCAAGTATTTAGTACGAAAACCTTCCTGCAGCCCCAGTTCTTTTATAGGGAGTATATGTTCTGTTTCCAACAGAATGATGGAAAACAACATTCTAAAGCTATTTTAGATCTCATGTTCTTGCATTTGCTGATTCTTCTGATAGGTGGAAGACATACCTACACTACCTGTGTAGAGAAAATATCCCACAAGCTTTAAAACAGGCCATTTCTCACTGCTTGGATTTTACAGAAAACATATTTTGTGTATTAACCCTGCTGCTTTGATAAAAATTGTTTGAACTATTGTGATAACAAATATTGCAGCATAACTTAATTTATAGTAATATTCAGAACTCAGGTGGAATTATATTTTGTTAGTGTTTTTAATGGAACAGGCTTTGCTGTTAATTTAAAGAAAGCCTGGGTATGTGTGTGATATTGTCTCATGCATAAAAACTTCCTTTCCAAAGAGATACTGATATTTTTTTTCATCCTATGTTGAATTTTTACACCATGCTTCTTTATTTTTGAAAATTCTTTTTGCCAGGAGAAATGACTAGCCCTTTTATGTAGGCGTGAGTATTTCTTACTGTACATGAAGGGATATTCACAGCTCTTGAAAACACTCCCAGTCTTTCACTGTGACAGAAACAGCAGAGGGAGCACAAGAACATCATTTTTCATAGAGGTCATATGAACATTAGTAATTCAGCATCCAAAAAAAAAACCCCACAAAGCAACAACAAACAAACAACTTGAAAAATGTCTTTTTTTAAAATTGCAGCTACTGAAAATGCTGCACTCATGCCCAAGGAGATGGAAAAAAAGATGTTATTTTCACACTTGGTGCCATAATATTCATTTCATGTCAGCTGGCAAAATTTTTTCCCTTCATATTCCCCAGATTATTTGTCAGATTTTCCTGCAAGCCAGTAACTACCCCACAATCCCTGCAATTCCTGGACAAATTTCAGATTTACCAGAGGTGGTATCATTGTCAAGGGGGGGTGATACAGCATGGGCAGAGGATGCAGAGCCTTTTCTGATCAGTGCAGAGTTCTGAGTGAGAAGTGATGCACCCAACAGGTCAGGGTGGAATACTCATTTTGAGAATCACATAATTACCTCAGCTCTGCCCAAGGGGAAATGTGATATTTGAGAATAGGAAATGTACTTCACTGCTGCCTTTTACAGAGATAATGTAATTTAAATACAGCTTAAAACCACAGAAAGAAGGAAATTCAGCCAAAAGTAGTCCTCCTTGTCTTGAATTATCCTGGGCCTTTTCTGGTGAGCGCATCATGTACCTGATAGCATGCAGTGGGGGACACTTAAGCTACAAGTTGAAGCAAGATCTATGAAACAGATGATGTTTTAAGCTTAGAATTTCCTGGAGTTAGTGATTCTAGCACAGACAGGTGCTGATGTTTCAGCAGCCTTGGTTACTTGGTTTAATTGTATCCAGTCAGGTCACTTCAAAAGCTTCTTAACCCTGTGCACATGGTGCTGATAATGACATTGTGAGTTTCTCCAAACTGTTAGTTTTGCAGTAAAAGACATTGATCTAGGAGCACAAGCAGGGATGCTTAATGTAGTTCTTTTGCAGGAAGAAATCTTGCAATGCTAAAAGGTATTGGTAGCAAAATATGTGCTGTGGCAGCCCAGGGGAAAAAACATGTAAACTAATAAAACCTGTATGAAATAAATATGAGGAACAGAAATTAGGGAAATGAAAAACAATAAAACAAAATCTAGAACCATCAAAGGGTGACCTGTGTCTAAATTCAGAAGAGCTAACCATAGTGAGTCTTTGTTTTACAGTGCTGCCCTTTCACTCTTACACCCCCTCAGCCTGTCTTCTGTCTTGAGCTCTCTACCGTAAACGTGTAGCACTGGAGGAGGATTTACCAGAAGATTTCTGAGGCAGCTACCCTGAGACTCTCCTTTTAGGGCAACACATGGAATGACCCATACTGGAGCATACCAATTACTGCTTTTTTCATCCTTCCTCTTAATTCTGCTTGTGTCTTCACAATGCAAATTTGTTTGGTTTGGAAATGAACAGGTTGTTATTTTTCCAGCCTTTCCCATTGGCTTGGTTAGGTAAATTCATAAAGCAGCCCTTAATTTTCTGATCTGCCCTTAAACATGCTGAAGTGCATGTTGATTGACTGGCAGTTTATTGGTTTATTTTAATAAATCTTTTTTCTTATTTTCCTACAGCACCTCTGTGTTTGGAAGATGTGGTACCCAGCATCAGTGCATAAGCCATGAGTAGCTCACATCCTTCTGCAGAACCTGTGGAGAAGTCCATGAATAATGCTTCTTCCATCAACATTTGTCCTCTGTGCACAAATGTTTCTGCAGAATCCAGCAGGGATACCATGGGCACAGTTAGTGTGTGTCACATTGTTATCTGGTTACTAAGGTGATTCTGTCATAGAAAAAAATGATATGGAATATTTTTGGTATTTATCCATCCAAAACTGCACTGTGCCTGGATGGGATGTTTGAGCAGTGTTTGTAAAGCCTGCATTGTTGAAGGGGCTCTAACTTTAGGGCAGGTGGCTCTTCTGCATCCCCTCATGCTCAGTCCTGGTGGAGGAGCAGGGAGGTTAAGCAGGTGGGAAGAGTTGTGTTGTTCTGCTAGCATGGATAATCTTTGCCTGCTGGTGTAAAATTCTGTTTGTACAGCTTTTTAAACATATGCAGCAACTTCAGGTGCTATCTGTGAAAGAAACCATTTTATTCCCTAGGTTTTGCTTATGTCTTATTTTTTAAATTCCTGCATTTCCATTCCTGACACTGCCTGATGCTATTTTTATGCTCTGATTTCTTGTTTAAAAAAAGAGTTCCTAAATAATATACCTGCCATTCATTATTTGTATTTTAAGACACAGTAGACTGATTCAACATCTACTGCAACTTCAGTAGATTTACAACAAATGTTACTTTGGCATTTGATGACTGAATTGGACAGTTAAAAAGCTTGCTTTGCCTCCAGGAAAGTGGCAGATGAAGGGCCAAATTTCCTTCTTACAGCTCTTGGCACAAATCAGCTTGGCTCTCTGTAAAACTGAGAAGAGAGCTTGATACAAAGTACAATGGCATGCATTTTTATTTGTATTGAACAGTTTCCCAAAAGCAGCACGTCCAAGAACTTTCAAATTACTGCTTTCCCTCTCTCTTAGGAATTTCCTTCATCCAGAGTGTTCAATGTGTGGAAAGAAGATAGTCACAGATGATGCAATTCTTAATTTTGGCTGTGTGAGTATTTTTTATTTGTTTTTTAATCCCCTAAACCTTTCTAAGAAGCATAAGAAGATAACACTGCATCCAATAATAACTGGATATAAACACCAACTGCAGAGAGCACACTGAAATGCTTAGTGAGGTTGTCTAGGCAGTCTACCTGTAAACATTTCTGCTTCTGAACTGTACACTATCATTGTGAGGGTAACTAATTATCTCTCAGGAGTCAGACATCTTCTCATAAACTCTTGATTCTTGCATCTGATTATAAATGCAGAGATAAAACTGTCCCTGCTGAGGTGGAACCTGAAGATTCCTTCAAAGCACAGTGACATGGTATGAAAAAGACCAAATTACATTGAAAGAATTCTAGCCAAAGGTGTGAACAAATTGTCTTTGTTCACACCTTTATTATTAATAATATATTTCCTGGAAATAATATATTAATAATATATTTCCTGGAAATAATTAATTTCCAGGAAAATAACTCTGTTATAGATGTATCCCTTAATCAATGTATGTATAGCAGGGCCAATTCTGCAATGCATGGGAGAATTTCCTAGAACCAGTGGGAATAAATCATCCCACAAGGCTGTTGATGGTTTCTGCTGCAACATTTAGGGTTCAAGGATTTTTTTTTGCCTTATCCAGCTGTCACTCTGGAGTACCTGGAATATCATATATGCTGAATATCAAACTGTTTCACAATATAACACTGCATAAAGTGACAGTGTTTTATCTCTCCCCCTTCTACACAGTGGGGATTTCTTCTTGTTGTTCTTTTTTTCATAAGCAGAATTTGACCTAAAAAATATTCCAGTGTTAGAGTGTCTGGTTTTGTCAATGTCTGTAAATCTCAAAGGGCTCTACAAAGACTGCACAAGAATTGTCAGCACTGTGACACATATAATACTTAGGAATACAAAACTAGAACAAAAAAAATACTCAAAAGACTTTTCAGTGGATTAATTTTATGGAATAAAAGCAGTAAATTATTGATGAGGAAATTTTATTACCAAGAGCAGTCAACTGACTTTCTCAAGGCTACAGACAAGCCCAGTTGCAGAACTGGGACACTGACTGAAGTATCCTGGATTGCTCTGGAAGACCTAGGAACATAATTTTAAAATTACACATAAAAATACTGCACTTCAATACCAAATTAGTAGCAGTTTGAAAAGTCTTTGATCCTATTTGTTTTGTCTCTGATTCTGTCCAGAATTATCTATCCAGTATATCAAGATCATAGAAATATTTTAAATATATGTATTTTATGTGTGTGTGTTTATATGTATTTTTATGTGTGTGTGTATTTGGGGTCCTGGTTGACAACAGGGTGGCCATGAGCCAGCAGTGTGCCCTGGTGGCTCAGAGAGACAATGGGATCCTGGGGGCATCAGGAGGAGTGTGGGCAGCAGGTCACAGGAGGGGATCCTCCCCCTCTACTCTGCCCTGCTCAGGCCCCACCTGGAGTGTTGTGTCCAGTGCTGGGCTCCCTGGTGTAAAAAGGACAGGGATCTCCTGGAGAGAGTCCAGAGAAGGGCTACGAAGATGATGAAGGGCCTGGAGCATCTATCCTGTGAGGAAAGGCTGAGAGAGCTGGGGCTGTTCAACCTGGAGAGAAGAAGACTGAGGGGGGACCTAATCAATGGTTATCAATATCTGAAGCATGGGGTGCAGGGGGAATTGGCCAGCCCCTTTTCAGTGTCTGTGGGGACAGGACAAGGGGCAATGGCTGCAAATTGGAGCACAGGAAGTTCCACACCAACATGGGGAGGAACTTTTCCCCAGTGAGGGTGAGGGAGCCCTGGGACAGGCTGCCCAGGGGGTGTGGAGTCTCCTTCTCTGGAGAGATTCCAGCCCCATCTGGACACCGACCTGTGCAGTATGAGCTGGGGAGCTGCTTTGGCAGGGGGGTTGGACCCCAGGAGCTCTCCAGGGCCCTTCCAACCCCTACAACTCTGTGATTCTGTGTTTTTACAGATATTTAACAGTGTATGGCATGGAGGTGTGTATGTATGCTGCTGGAAGAAGATTTACCTTACTCCTGTGGCATGGCATGACTTTCATATGAAAACCAGGTGGGGGAAAGCTATATTTATGTCTTCTTCTCTTGCGCACGTGCTAATTATTTTGGCAGCTAATTAGTAAGACAAGAGAAGATGGAAATGACATGGGATTGATTTTTAGAATCTACTACCATGCTAATCTTAGTGACATGCAGTGAGAGAGTTCTGAGGTTCTCAGCAACTCCCAGGATTAATGCCAGCAAAAAGGGAAATTCTTGCAATAATCACTGCTCAGATGACTCATCTGCATTATGAAATGGAATTTATTTCAAAACACATCCTGTACTTCCATGTTTACTGGGGATTCTGGACATCAGAAAGGTCCTTCTGTATATGAATTATACAGTGTTTTTCTATTCCTTGATGGTTTATATGTAGGGTGTGCAAGTCTCCAAATGTTCCAGGCATTGAATCACAAGCTAAAGGCTTTAGTGGTTCCAGAAAAACATGCTGCACTCCTGTAGTCTACCCAAAGGCCACCCAGCCTGTGGATGTGGGATCAGTGCTCTGCCTGCAGATTAATGCACTTGCTCAGAAAGCTGTGTGCATTAGTCCAAATCTATTCTCACATCTAGAATAGAGATGACTTGTCTCATCTGTCAGATCTGGCCAGATGCCGAGCGCCATGTGTAAGCAGGAGTTTTATTGTCATGTATTGACATAAGAGCACATCCTAGTCAAACCAGCCTCCAAAGAGAACTTTGGAGTTGTTCTTAGTGATATGCACAGAGAATTTCTGAAAGCAGGACCTGTTTAAATCAATCAAATGAGTTTGGTCATTTCACTTTTATTTCTTTTTAATATATTTCCCAGACCAGCCTTTGAATGAGAAAATGCACCAGATGCCATTCTAATGTGCCTCTCCCTGAATACTCTTGGCAGACATGCAAGACCTGAATTGGTTGGATTCCTGAGAGAACAATTCTAAGGGTTAATACTATGTAAGCATTTTAGTTCTTTTTGCAAATACATATTTCTGTGAGCTTCCATTTGGATTCTACTGATTTTTAGATAGCTAAGTGTCACAAAATTAACTGCTTTCTCTCTTCACTTTGTTGTAACCAAAATTCAACCAATTGATCCAAGCTAGTAAGTGACTTGAATAGGCCAAATTCCACCCTATTATGCACAGTGACACATGAAACTTGCAGTCTTTTGGTCTGGCCATGAAAGCTGCTGTGCTGGGTCTAACCACTGTGACTAATTCAGGAAGAGAGCCAAATGGTGCCATTCTCTGGACATTGCTTTGCTAGCAGAGCAGAAGTGATTCTGTGTATATAATCTTTGTGCAACAAGCTCTAAGTAGCCTTAGACAGATGAGTGCTCTGGGGTTTTTTTAATTAGGAAAACCCTCCAATTTTAGAAGAGAAGTATTAAATCCCTGTGTCAGGTTAAAATTCTCTGGGCTTAATACCTCCATACCTGTAAGTGACTGTCCTCAACCTTCTTGGCTGACTTGGAAGCATCATAGCAAATACCAGGTGACAGAGAAAACTGCTTACATGAACTTGTAGGATACAAATGCAAGTCCACGTTACCCACATCATTTTAATTTTGCTTTGAAACAGAAATCATCTGAAAGAGGAGAAATACTCACTTCATCACACTGAGTTCTTTGTTCAGTGTATCAAACCAAATTGTCTTTCTCTGTAGAGTGCTGAAAATGTTGAGTACAGGCACAGCCACTCTTCTGAGTCAGGGTGGAGCAATACAAAAGTCACAAATTAAATCCCAGAATTTAATTTCTTTCAAGTTCAAAAATCTTTTTTTCATAAATCATCTCAAAGTCCCATTTCCACAAAGAGTTGTGGAATCTATTGACAAGGGTCAGTAGACTCATTTGTAGGAGGACTGTGGAAGAGATGAGTGGAAACACCCTAAGGAAATAATTTTTTTCTTTTCAGTGAATATTATTTTGTAATTAAAAAAAAAATTCATTCTGTCTCTGAGGGCTGCCAATTTGGTGTTCATCCATCAGGAGCTGTCTCACATGACCCTACCTACAGAGGCTTATTTTCAGTCTATGTAAATGTTAATGTTTATGCATGTCTCCTAGCTAAATGTGTTCTTAATCTCCTGCTGAATTCTTACATCAGAACACATGAAATTTGGCATGGCCATCAGTTATTTTCCAGTAAAAAAACCACCTTATAGGAGTTACATATGCTTTCAATTTTGAAGATATTTAATAATGTTTTCACCTCTAATTAGGAGAAATATCTGGGGTTTGCTCTTCATTCTCCTGGGAACTAAGAGTTTGGTTTTGCCAATTGCTGGGTCATTACAAAATTCCATTCCTTGTGTTAAATTTTACTTTTCAAGTTCTGAATGAACTTGGAATTTGGATACATGTTTAAGTAGCAGCTATTTCCTGGAAAACACTAAACAGAATTAAATGCCACAAGTGTCATAAAAACAGCATTCAAGCTTAGAAAACAATAGCAGAGAAATCTGGAGTGAAGATTGCTCTATTCAACCCTTTATTTTCTAACCCAAGAAATACTTGTTACACACAGGTGGTTATTTACAACACAGTTATGTTTACCCATGTTCATAGTTGCAAGTCATGAAATGCAGATTATTCCTAAGGTGCCCCAGTTCAGACTACATTTCCTTTATTTACTACCCACTCCACAACAAAAATGGCAATTTCTTTTGCAAGCAAACCAAACAAAAAGTTACATTTGGGGCACTTTGAATCAGCTGAGATACTAAACCACAAGAAAAAAATTGAGGTTTACAGTGGAAAATCCATTTTCTCTTAATGACAGCAGCCCTCCTGGCATCAGTTAAAAGTACTCCAAAAGAAACAGAGAGGGGTTTAGCACACTGCAAGTGGCTTTCAAGGAGCCCTGTCAGGGACTTGCATTGTCTAATTTGGCTTTACAACAGTAACCTCAACAGTACATTCTTTCCACTGGCTATTATAGGTTCTCTGCAGTTTATGCTGGGAGGCCATGGAGCATATCCTCAGCTAATGCAAATCAGAGTTGTCACAATGATTTTTGGAGGAGCTATACCTTTTAGGCTTGATATTTAGAGCTGTAGATAGAGTATTGCTTTAACTGAAGCACAAGAAGTAAATGGGATTTTTTCTTTGCAAAGAGAAAATATTTTATAAACAACTTGCACATCCACACACCAGGAGGTAAACATGTCACTATACCAACTTCTACCTGCTGAAATCTGATAACAGATGATAGTGTTGGTGACAGACTGGGCATAAGCTGCAGCTGGGACTGAAGACTCACCCTTCCTACATGTCTGCATTGTCTGTCTCTGCCAGAGTCTGATTAGCCAGTTTTCCTTCATTATTTATAAAAAGCAATATGCCATAAAAATGTCATTTTCCCTGCCCAAATCATAACATTTTCCATAAAAGCTTACTGCTGTAAGGTCTGAGAGGATATTCAGTGCCAGACTCTGCCAGCAAGGTAGAGATAGGTATTAAGTCTCCACCATCAGTGTAATTCCAAAAGTTTGGAGCCACCAATATTAAAAGGAGTTTTGTTTCTAGCCCCTTAGTTAGGATATGTTACAATGGGATGTATTGAATAATTGTTTTAAGTAATATTTGCAGTTGGTGTTGCTCCAAGGAGGGGAATCCAGAGATGTAACTATAAACCAGAACTGGAAGTCAGGAGGTCTCTTTTGGTCCAAATTTTCACTAAACTTTCACCATGCATCCTTCATGCCATGTTTAGCAATGGTTTGGGGAGAACCATCTAGGCTGATAACACAGCATTAATCTCCAGAGTTCAGTGTTTGCTGTCAGATAAGAGCTCTCAAAGCAGCAAAGAAAAATCATTGGCTTGGTGAAATTTAGCACAGGGTGCAAGGACTTGTAAAGGCATGTGCTCTCATGGACAAGAGAAGACTGGAGATATATTTGAGGCAGAAATATCAAGTCCTGGGATGAATACCTTTGCCCATAGTGACTGAAAAGGCTATTTATTTTCTTATTTTCTGCACCAAGTTCCTACATAAAATCAGAGATGTGTTTTCATGCTAAAACTTCAAACTCCATGGAACTTGCCCAGCTTGTGGTTATGCACAATTACTCAACCCAGGCTGACAGGGGAATCTTCTTTATGTCCCTGGTGCCATTTGTGGCTTCCTATCAAAGCTGAATAACTTCACCATTTCAGTTTCCATATGACACTGAAGAAGCCTGGCAGGATCAGCCAAGCTTCTGGTTTTGTCAGGAATCTCAAAACCAAGATGGGATCAAAAAAGAAACATGAGGGGTCAAGTTAATCTGGGAAGGAATTTAACAGGTTTCCATGGATTCATATCAGAAATTAGGGGAAGGTATCTATAACCCAGATGAGCTCAAAGCCAATTCTTATAACCCCTGATCTGTGTCAGCTGGCCCCCTGCCCATGGTGGTCCTGCCAATCTCCCTGCCCACTTCTGAACCGCTCCAGGGTGAGTCCTGGCAAAGGTTAGCCCAGCTCAGAAATGCATCCCAGTGCCCTACCTGCCAGTCCTGGGCTTGGAAGCAAAATATTCATGAGAAGGGAAAGCATTAGTGGTGATTTTAGATACCCAGATTAAAAAATGCTGAATTTCCTTCCTGCACATATCTTGCCAGAAAGAAAAAACCTTAGCTTGTGAAAACTTGCCACAATTCTGAACTGTTGCACTATGAAGCCAATATGTATTTTGATTTCTTCTAGGATGATCCATTTTTCCTGAACCTGAACAGATGGGAGCATTCATTTCCTAAGTGCTTTGTTGCCCCATTCACTTGCTTTGGGGTTTCCACATCCAGTTTGTGATGCAGATGTTTGACAGGGAGCTACAAGGTTTGTTTCTTTGGCTGAATTCCAAAGAGCTCTGCTGGGAATTTGTATGTGATGATGTGCTTTTGGAGTCCCATCACTGGCAAAACTGCCAAGATACTTGGCCTCATGAGACAACTTTCTATTCAGGAATTTAAACACTTTTAACACATTTTCAGCCTGCTTGCCTCTGTTCAGAATATAAACCTGTCTTCCTCCATGCCTACTTTCTCCCACTTCCAACTGGACTGTTTCATTCAGGCTTCTCCTATGCTTAAAATGAATTTTCCTTTCTCCTTCAGATTCCTCCTTATGTTGCTTTGTGAACACTCAGGAGTTTTCTTTCTCTAGTCAGGTTTTGATGAGGGCTTTGATTCTCTTTACCATTTTCCTGCTGTGAAACCTTGGATAATGCTTGGAACTTCCCTGAGTTTGTCACCCATAAAATGTATATAAATAAGACATTGCCAGTGATGTTGCAGAAATTATTCAGCTTTCTGGACTGTGCTGAAAAATGCTGCTGGAAAGATAAGCCCAATTAGTCACTCTATAACAGCAAAGTGAATTATGGTCCCAGTGGAGGAGAGATGCCACTTAGGAACTTAGTGCATAGTCAGACTCTTTCTGTTTCTATCACATGTGAAAAAACATCTAAACATGTTTGGTTTGGGGTTGTTGTTTTTTTTTTTGCTCTTATTAGTGAAATGAATGACTTCTGAAAGGGTTAGTAGAGATTTACCATGTCCTTGATTCTGCCCTCAATTCCTGTCATTAATGAGAATTAATGAAGGTGTTATTAAAGAAACTTGTTCCCTTTTTCTGCTTCCACTAGTTAGTCCCACTCAAATACACTGAGTTTTCTGACAACAGCAGAGGTTTCTACAGCATGCTGTTCAAGTGGCCTGAGCTATCAATAGCATATCCATATTTTGCCAGCTCTTTTATAGTCAAAAGATGTTGAATCTGAACTTGTTTTTTCATGTTACATCCAGAGCTTGGAAGAGGAGTGTTTTGGCAGACATCTCAGCAGGCACAGCTCCCATTCCCTGAGCTTTCTCCAAAGCATTAAGAATGGAAATAAGCAGCTAAGAATTTTCCAGTTTAGGTCAGGCTTTGTGTACATTAAGAGAAACAGAAGCATAACCACAAGTACCACCATGAGCCCTTAATGTAGACAGGCAGCAACAGAAAGCAGAGCTTCATCTGGTTGGACTGTCATAAACTGGTCCTTGTCAGCTTCACACACATGTACCCCATGTTTGTCCTGATCTAGAGACATAGTGACCAGGACAGAACCACCTTTAAGAAGCTGCTTAATGTAAAGAAGGTTTGCCTAGTTAGGTGGCCTGAAATCAGAGGCAGGGTCAGTAATCTCTTCATGATGTTTTACTCTGCAGTAGTACTGCTGTAGGAAACTATCAAGGCCACTAGGACAGAGAGAAACACTTTTGTTTTCTCTAGCCTCTTCAGGGTCACTCTTTGGTTTGTATTGTGGAGATGTGCTCCAGAACATCTATTATTTGATTATTTTTTTTTTAATTACTAGGAAGCAGAAGATAATCTTGTATTCCAGAGAACATGATCTGGAATAAATCTTGAGGCAGAGTGGGGATGAAGTAAAACCAATGCGATTCCTGATGTCTCTCTGAGGGTTACAGTCCAACTCTTAGGGAAGTTAGTAGGAAACTTTCCATCTCCTGAACTATGAGTTGGGCTGATTCCTCAGGATATCACTGTAACAAAGCAGAGCTACAACTGGTAGTAGGCACAGGCATATGCCACAAAAACATTCTAAAAGGTATTGTTGTAGACAGGAGATTGATTTGTGGCAAAGCTGTCAGGTTTGAGGAGGATAACAATATATCAATATTCCTGATTCTCCATCTTGTTGTTTGGTTTTTTTTTATCTTGAGGATGAATTGATGAAATCTCAGAACAGCTCTTTTGTATTCCTGTTTCATGGGCAGCTTAAGTCAGAAAAGAGGTAATAGTTTGGAAGTTCAAGAATTACTCAATATCAGAGCTACAAACAGGCAGGAATCTTGACTTGGAGCACTCAGCTCCAGTTCCTAGAAGTACTGTGTCTCATGGGGGCTGGATCTTCTTTGTCTAACAAGTTTTCCTTCCTGTGTTTTACCAATTTTTCAGGGTTTCCTAGAACACATGCACATTTCCAGATAATTTATACTAACTGAAAATTAGGATTTCCCAGAATTTACATCCCTATCTCAAACATCTCTCTGAAATGAGGTTCTCAGCCATGAAAATACTATTTGCACTTTGACTACAATCCTTAAAACCCTTTACATCTGAGCCTAAATTCCATGTTTCTATGTACTGAGAAATCTGTTTAATAAAAAAATCTCAAGGCCTTGGATTGTTTTTAAAAGATAATATTCCAAGTAAATATATTACCAGATGATCTTTTCATGGATGTAAAAGA
The DNA here is from genome assembly GCA_022605575.1 of Laterallus jamaicensis coturniculus. Taxonomy (NCBI): domain Eukaryota; kingdom Metazoa; phylum Chordata; class Aves; order Gruiformes; family Rallidae; genus Laterallus; species Laterallus jamaicensis. Next base: position 9,190,609 of record JAKCOX010000022.1, read on the forward strand.
ATGATTATTCACCTTAACTAGTCACACAGTGCCCTGCAATGCTAAGTATCTGTTCTACAATAAGTATGAGGCTCTGCAATAAAGTTAAACTTCAAATTTTAATCTCTTTCTGAGCCACATCCTGTTTTCGGTTAACTGATCTCATATGGGGGAAATTTACCAGAGGAAATATCTCTAGTTTGGAAAGTACCAAAAACTTATCTTTAGTTTCTTTGTGTAATTCAGCACCTTTTAAAACAGAGGTGTAATTCAAGAAGTCTTCAGCCAAAAAGGAGACAGCTAACAGCACAGGCAGAAGGCACGTAGGTGCCTCTTCATCCCAAAACAGAAACTGAGCCCTTGGTGTAACACTGATCTTTCTGAAATTAGTAACTTAGACCTCTTTATATTCTGAAAGCTTAAAGAAAATCCACATCCAGAAATACTTTTTTTTTAACTTTTCCAGACACTAACTCACATCCTGGCAGAAACTGCCTGTGCCAGATTAACTTGCTGTGACTTTTAACAGCCCTAATCATAAAATAACGAAGGCAAATGTTTCGGGCCGTAAGCACTGCTAAGCCTCTATCTCCCTTTCCCCACAGGCTTTGAACTGTAATTAATACACAGCCCTGATGACTCTGCACTTAGAGCATCTACGAATACATCTCCAGCAGAGAGATGTAGAGAGAAGGAAGTGGAAATGAAGAGATATGCAGAACATGTGGTTCTGCAAGAGTTACTACGGAAAGCCTTCCCGCTTACATAGCTGGGTGTTGATATTTAAATTGGGAGCCTTAAAAATTACTTTAATAAAACTGGCAGCGTTTTCCTCTTCCACAATTTCACTGTGGAATCCTATTAACATCCTGGCTTTTAAAAAATGTTACAGTTGCAGGTTCCAGGGCTGTCTACAGTCAGATAATTGCACACCCGCCTTGCTAAATTAGAAGTTTTCTTGTGCTGTGACACCACTACTGAACTGCACATGATGCTTTCCATCTGGTGAGATCTAAGTGGTTTATAAGGAAGCAAATGTCATTCCCTCTTTTTCAGTGGAAGGTGGAAGCATTTACTAGGCTAGTGATTTATCCACCAGCACTCCAGTGATGTCTGGCAGTGAGCAACTGGCTCCATCAGGCTTGTGTTCATTCCCTCTATGCTGACACTTTGCTTTGCATCATCTTTAAATTGGTAAAGCCTTCAGGAAGAAAAAAAAAGCCATGTCACTTGTCCAAAGCCTGTCTGATTCAAGGGAAAGTAAATACAGGATTTTCTGACTATGCAAAGGATCAAACCCTTCTCTTGGAAGCAGCCTGGCATCCCAATTCCTCTGGGACTGCGGGATGGAACTGAAAATACCATTTAGCCCAAAGGTGAATTTTTAATAAAACAGTTAAAGAAACTGTGGACATAAATGCAGGAAACCTTTTGGCTAAACTGCTTGCAAGCACAGGACTTCTATTGCTAAAAATCCTAGCCAGGAGGAGATGGCCATTACTGGTCTCCACATCCCGAGAGTGAGCTGGCACGCAGCTGTGAAGGGACAGACAGACAGACACTGCCCACGCAGCGTGAGTGGAGTTTGCTCTGCAGCAGACCCAGAGCTTGAAATGGCAGAGAAAGCTGAGCAGCAACCTGCCTTCCAGAGACCATGTACGTTCTTACTGTGTTCTGGGTGTATTTTAACACTTCCTGTTATTTTGAATTTACCACAAAGATGAGTGAAATTTGAAATCTTGATAGTTTTGTATAAACAGTGTTAATTCCCCACCCCTTTTTTTTTTTTTAATATTATAGGGTTCTGTAGCCTCTGTCTGCACACAGTGCCAGGCTTGGTGCTTCTCATATCCTCACAGTACTGGATACGTGCTAGATACATTTTTCCTGGGTCTACATCAGCTCTACAAAGGAAATACAAATCCCACCCCTGGACCTGGCTACCTTCTTAGAGGTTTTCTCCTTAGGTGTATTTGGTTTTAAACTAATCTGCTCTCATGGCATGTATAAAAATGTTTTGTTTATTCTTTCTTTGTTTGACATTGTCCTTTTGAGGAAAAGAAAGTAGAAGCTTAATGGACTTTTTTCCTCAGGAAATCTTAGAAATAAAGACAGAATGTGTGTAGCAGAGGAATGCATGAAAAAGCATAATATTGTTTTACAGGCAAATACAAGGGCTAAGTCACACAAAGAGCTGTGTGAGCTCTGGAATAGTCTTTGCCTCTTCATGAAAACATGTTTATAACTGTGAGGGAAAAAAAATTCTGGAATTAATCCTGGTATTTCTTGTAGCAATGGAACAAAGTGCTACAGGATGTACTTCACTTGAAGGAGGGCTATGTCTCCATCCTAAAAGTCGCCTTCTTCCCCATCTGATATTCAATGTAGCTGTAGTCTGTTTGGTGTTGTGTCTGCTAACCTGTAATTTGGGGGACGGGGCGGGGGGGAGGGCAGTCACCCAGGGCAGCTGTTCCAGATGTGGGACTATTATCTCTGCACACACAACAAGGTGTCAGACTCCAGCCAGATGCTCACTGATGAACAATAACCTTCTCATTAACTTCCACGAGGTACCTGGCTGTGAGCACTGTGTAGACACAGCAGAGTAACCAGCCAAGTGAAGCACCTGGAGATCCACCTCCTCTTCTTGCTGTTACTCTGCAGCTTTCTCTCTTCTGACCCAACCCCAGCAAGGCTGCCGCATGGGATTGCACACTGAGCTCTGCCAGGGAGACCGAGGGCCTTCTTCCCATAGCGAAACTTTTCTCTGTGGAAACCTTGCCTGCCCTGCCGGCATCTCAAAAGGATTTGCATAACGCTACTTAACTTGCCTTGGGTTGTAAATACTCTCTGCGTTCCAGAGCTGCTGGAGGGCGAGGCTCCCCAGGGCTTGCTCGAGGCTTCCCAGGAGGGCTCGGAGGGAAGCCCGAGCCCTCGGGGTAGCAGGTTTTCCCCGAGCAGGAGGTGCGGAGGGGGCTCCGCCACGGTGCCTGCGCTCTGCCGGGCAGCAGTTTCTGTCTGAGTTACAGGCCCGGCTCGCCCGGCCATCACCGCACCGCTTTCAGGAACTAGCTACGCAAACAGCTCCTCCGTGTCAGCGGTCCCGGGGGGAATTTGCTCCCTCGGGCCTTTCCTTGGTCAATTCCCCAGCCGTGTCCCCGCGGGTCGGTGCCGCTCAGCCTTCCCGGGGGTCCCTCCGCCGGCCCGGGACGGCCGGGCTGCGCTGCCTCAGCCCGGGAAGCCCCGCTGCTCCCCAGCGCCGGAGCCGCGTTTCGGGTTTCCCGCTCCTCCCGGCCTGAGCGAGGCAGCAGTCGCCGAAATTCCGACGAGCCACCCGGCCGCGGCTCCTCTGCCCGCTGCCCCAGCGCCGTAAGGACCGGCCCGGCCGCCCTCCTCCGCGCCCCGGGGCCGGCACCGCCCCGCCGGCCAGCCCACTCACCCGGCCGCCCTCCCTCCCCGCTCCGCGCTGCGGGGCCCGGCGCGGCCTGGGCCGGCTCCGGGGCCGGCGGGCTCAGGTAAGGGAGCGGGCGGAATGGCGAGCGGGCCCCGGCGAGCACCCGGTGGGCAGGAGGGGGTCGCCTGGCCCCGAGGTTGCCCAGGGGTCTGCCCTGCTGAGGCGGGATGGGGATGAAGGGTGCCAGCCGAGCCGGGCCCCGCTCCCTGCCCCGGGGCGGCGGTTTTACCGGGCGTTATTGATGTAAAACAGCCGCGGGAGGTGTGTGTGTGTTTGGGTGTGTGTGTGTGTGTGTGTGTTCGTGTTCCAGCCCCGCGGAGACGGCGGGCTCTGTCGCACAGCCAGCGCTGCGGCACAGCCCGTGGGCGGTTTCCAGCGTGAGCCCCGGGCTGCCGGGTGCCCGGCCGGGGACCAACCCACGCCGCCTCCCCTGCAGCTCCCCCAGCCCGCGGGGCCACGTTTAACGTGGCCGGTTTCAGTTTGTGGCGCTTGGGAGGTTGGGCAGCCCCTGCGCTTGCTGCTAAGCTGCCTGTCAAACCGAGGAGAGGCCGAGGGAGTCGCCTGAGCCAGGCAACGCGTGAAATCGCTGTTGGCTCTCAGAGGAGCGTGTCAAACCCGGCGATGCCGGATCCCGCACACGCAGCCACGCTGGTCTCTGGGCCTGGGCCCGGCCCAGGCGCTCTGGTTTCAATTTTTTAAGAGACCTGTTAGTCAGCGTTACTTCAGATCGCGCTGAGGTAGCGCATGGCCTGTCAGTGCTGTCACGGGAGAAGATAAACACCCGTTTATAAAGGCGTTGTTATGATCAAACCACGCCACATCCCTGGGTGAAAACCTTCCTGCAAGCACCTGTGGAGACACCAACATCCCTTCCCAATGTATTCCGAAAACACTCAGCTGCACAACTCTCACTAACCAACCCCAACCTGCTTGGCACCTTGGCGTGTGTATGTAGCTCGAGGTGTATCTGGTTTGAGTACAACTATTAAGCTCTTTGTGGGCTTCAGGTTTCCTTTCTCACTTTGCCACTCGTTTGGTGACTTCAGGAAAGCAGCTGTAAACACATCCTTTACTCAGTTTCTGTATCTACCGAGTGTAATCACACCGTTTTGGCTGCTGGGAATTGAAGGTGGCTGGGGATTTACTGTACAGGAAATAATTCTGTGTGATGGGGACTGATGGGATTGTAGAGGTCAGATGATGGCAATACTTACTTCATCTTCCTACAAGCTAAAGAACCCTGGAAAGAAAACCCCAAACCATCATTTTAATATATTGTTCATTTTCACGTTGTGTTTGAGGGAAATTTTAAACCTGTAATTTCCTGCTGGTACCTAGTCAAGCCCCACTGTGACATTTAGTCATGCTTGCCAGCTACAGACTCAATTAAACAGATCACTAGATTACTACATCGATTTGGAGCTGCTCGTGGACTTTGATGTCTGAAATATTCTCTCACATCAAAGTGAGCCTGTGTCTGCTTGTTTGAGCACCTTTTTTTTTTTTCCTTTTCTCTTTTTTCTTTATCTCTGACTGTAGCTTACTTCAGATGGCTGAGAAAACAACCAGAGGCCCGCAGGATGTCCCCAGCTCTTCTCCTGATGAAAATGAATTTCCAGTTGGATATCCCACTAGCATTTGTGAGGATGTACCTGATCAGAAGTACCTGTGCAGCAACTGCAATAACATTCTGAAGAAAGCCCTGCAGACACTCTGTGGGCATAGGTACTGCTCAGCCTGCCTCTCCTGGATCGTACGGTAGGTCCTTGCTACAGAAGATCCCCTCATCGTGGCAGATTCTGTGGCTGCACATACCCCTTAGAGCTGTGTCGTGCCACTGTGCTCCGTAGATGAGTCTGTGGCTACCTGGCCTGCTGGCCCACAGGCATTTTACTACCTGGAGGTCCTTGCTTGCAGGTTACTCTCTACCTTTGCTTGGTTTCCAGGGTGGGGAAGGGTGAGTTATTGGGCTTGGCAGCTGTCAGTTCTTCTGTAAGTGTGAGAGAACGATCCTGATTGAGCCTTGAAGAGCTAGTGCAAGGCTGGCTTCATACTTCCCTTTGCCAAGTGATGTTGCAGGCTTGCAACGAACTTATCTTAGAGCTTTATTTTTAATAACCCTGCTGAGTCACTGCTGCCATTAGTGACAATGACAGCCATTGTCCTGGAGGACCTAAAAAGCAGGGAATTTGCTTTGATTGATTAGCTGCTTCCATCTTGCCTTTTCATCACATCCATGCCTTGATCCAGAGCCTTTGGAAAAGGTTACATCTGCCCTGAGGGTTGGAGGTGAAAGTGCAGCACAGTGCCCTGAGTATGAGCTGACTTTAGCTCTGGTGTTCTGGATAAGAGTAGCTGTCAGGGTTCAGTCAGGGGCTGTCAGGGTTCAGTCTGCCTGCTGCCAGACTTCCTCAGGGATGTTAAGCTGACCTGTGTACAGCAGTTCGTGCAGTGTGGGGCACTGAAAAGCTGAGTCAATGCACTGGCCACTTGTGATTTGAAGACTGATGTATGATAATGTAAAAATGTATTAAAATTAATGTATTTCACCAATCCCTTACTGTAAATCTAGAGCAAAGCCCCTTATTGAAACAGCAGAAACCATACATTAAGAAAACACTCAGCAGAACATAACTGAAGTTCCCTTACATAGTCTTATAGCACAAAAGGGAAACTCAACAAGCTGGTTAGTGCAGCTTGACATTGATTACGCTCTGGTCAGGTGGAGGTTTTTCTTGGTTTGTGTTAGTTCACTGCTTGTCTGGAGGTTAAAGAGCTTTGGCAATGAAATACATCCCTAGGAAAGTTTTATTTGTTGTTGTTCTTATATAGAACTCTATACTAAATATTTTGAGAGTAGATCAAACCCTCTTTTAGCTGCAGTAGGAGGTTCCCTCTCTAGAGTTGGCTCCACTCTATCTTTGTAGTCTGAAGTCTGTGTATCTCTCTCAGGCATTTTCTGTGCCTTGAAAACCCTTAGTTTTCATATTACCTTGCTGCATGGTTTTTGGTTGGGTTTTTTTTTGGGGGGGGTTATATAATTCATGAGATAGAGAGCTTCCCACCTTTATTATTTGCTATGATCCAGGCTGCTCTTGCTTTGCTGAAATACAGATAAGACTCATGGGCCCAGTCCTAGTCTGGAACAGGAGGATTTTCCTATGTCAGCGTGTTCAGCAATTAGCCCTTCCATGCACAAGGACTATGGATTCTGAGTGGAAATGACAATGTCCATGGCTTTGTTTGTGGACAAAGGCATCCTAACCTACAGCACCCCATCTGATTGTTGTTTTATTCCTCCTTCTTTTTGCCAGAAACAATAAAAATGCAGTTTGCAGGAGGTGTAAAGACGAAGATCCCAGCGCTGTGAGCGAGGAAAGCCTCTTGGCAGAGGAAAGGGTAAGCTGTAGTTCACAGTTCATTCATCTATCACTAACCATTCTCTGGGCTACCCTGTAATCATTGTGGCACTGCAGTTTAGGGGGGGAATAATATAAAATGTCATAGCAACTGCTGGCTACCCATTTTCACTTAAGCCTTAGTCATTTGGATTCCCCACAGTTTTTGATTTACACAAGTGGAATGGCAGCTTTAGGGCTTTCCCAGTGGGTCAGGTGCTGCCACATAAAGTCCCACCCTTTTCCATACAATTAACTTACTGCCTCAAAGTAACTGGTGCTTTCCTACTTGTAATACTATGTCTTAGCTGTTACTATCCTTAGTAAGTATCCCAGCCTGTTTTCCAGTCTCAAGACTTCTTTGTATCCTTCAAACATGTTACCAAACTTACAGGTGGAGCATCCCTTAAGGAAAAAAAGCTGAGAGTGTTGGCTGGCTGGCTGAGTTGCCTAGAAAAGTGTTTTGCCTGGAGGAAATAGTGGAAAACATAGAGCTGAACATAATTGATAACAACTATGTACTATGCATCCTGATACAAACCAGGCCAGAGGGTCAGCCCCAGCTTGTTGTCTTTCCTCCTCTCTGACTACACACAGGAATACCAAGAGACACACATTCTGGCTAAATTTGTTAGGGAAAAACAGAATCCAGCTGGCAGTGAGGTAAAGGGTGACGTTTAGGAAGAGGCTGCAACAAACTGATGAGTCTGCAGTTAGTGCTGAACTTGGTATTACCTCAGGAAAAATCCTCAGTTCTACCCTACATTTCCCAGTAGCAGAATTTCATGCATCACTTAACCACAAACAGGCACAGTTCTCTTATAACTTTGGGATTTCTCTGCCACGGGATTCTCTCTGGTTCTGCTGGGACTTTCTGCCTCATCTGTGGGTGGGTGGTTGTGAACAGGGCCCTGCTCTTGCAAGCTGATCTGCCTGGGCAGATTCTTCTGCCTGTTGAGCGTCCAGCTGGAGCCAGTTCACCAGGAAAACATGAGGTTCTGCCTGTGAAGATCAATTTACAGAGAGTGGTTGGGGTTTGTAAACAACATGAATAATGAAGATCATTTAGAGGGCTTGTTCTTTATACCCACTCCTGATAATCTCTGCTGCACCTTTGCTGTGGTTTTGCTTACTGTTTATTTTTCATGCTATCTGTTGATGTGTTTATATTTTAAATAAGGTACCTACAGGGAAAGGAAAGGCCCTGTCAGGGTGTGACTGTGCCTTTGCTTATCCCATGATCTATTTCAGTGGTAACTCCCATCCCTTTCCTATTACACTTTCAATTTATGATGCCTTCCTATACGACACATACTTCAAGTCTCATCGTGGTGCTGTTCTTCAGTATTGCTTACTGAGCATCTGCATCTGTCACTGAAAGCAGACAGAGGAGTGGGAGCATGCTCCCAAGGCTCTGCTCACACCCTCTCTGCTGTCACTCTCTGCACTGGCTTAGGGGAAGGTGCTGTGCTCTGAGCTGAGCATGAATCACTTTGGGCTCTCCCCTCCCTGCTGTGTTAGAGCAGCTGAAGATCCTGGCTCAGCTGCAGACACCCCACCTTAGCTGCTGAGAAGATAACCACCAGATTTATCCTGGAAAGCTTTTGGTTGGATTGATCCATTTGTTAAACTTGTTGTGAGTTTAAGCTTGAGTTTCAGCTTTAAACTTGAGCTGTAGACCAGAGCCCTACCTGAGCTAGAGGCCCTGAGATACACATTGCATGGGTCAGAGTGCCAAGAAAGATCTCCCCTCCTTGCATCTGACAGTGATTCTTGGATGGGACATGTCAGGGGACCTCTGCCTGTGTCCCCACCAGCTGTGGGACAGGCAGACTGGGCAGATACACATGCTGTGACACCATCAGCAGCTCCTGCACCAATATCTGCTTGATCCAGAGCACTTGGATAACAGAGTCATTTACTGTACAAGGGTCTGTTCTGGGCAAACTCAGTTCCCAGATAAGAGGACAGAGGTTCTAGTGAATATATCTAAGCTGTGACCTGTGCAGATGAAAGAAGAGGATTTCCTGCCTTGGTTACAATCTGAGTAGTATCCATAAAGATTTAGCAACTGCAAGTGTGAAACAGAAAGCAGAAAGGGAGTGCCCAGAGCAGTGAGAAACCTGTGTGCTGCTGGGACTGTCCCTGGAGTTAAATATGTTTGAAATGATCAGTTTTGTAACATCAGGAAATTCCTTGAGTTCTTCATTTATGACACAGGGGGAAAGCCACCACGTGCTTGATAACTGGAATTTCTTTTCTTTGGTTTTGCTCCTAAGTTAGGCCAGGCTGTGTGAGAGGCTGGTTTGCTTTCCCTGACTGTACACTGATCACTGGCTTATCACCTAAACTCTTCTGCACATGCAGATGGAGAAATGCAGGGTTCTGCACAACTTACACAAGGTTTTTAAATGGTTTGTGGAACTCCCTGCCATTTGTGTGCAAGATTCTCCTGGAGTAGATTTGCTTGTGGGTTGGGATTAGGGAAGGAGTTTCTGTGAGATGAGGAAAGCCAGTTTATTGCACATAGAAAGGTGTCCCATGGGTAGCATTGGCTGTGCTCTTTGTGTGGTATAACAAGGCAGGTGAAGGTGAGGACCAACATCTTGTGTCTGCCTTGAAAACCTCAGTCCAGAATGTCAGTTCTGGTGACTTTGCTTATTTCTTTTAGCTCCTTGTGTGGAATTTCAGTAACTTTATCAAATCATGGGTATCATCCACCCTGATAGCAAAGCTGAGAGAGCATGGGATAGATGGGTGGACAGTGAGGTGGGGTGAGAACTGGCTGTGGGACTGAGCTCAGAGAGTGTGATCAGTGGAGCAGAGTCTGACTGGAGCCTGTGACCAGCAGTGTCCCCAGGGCTGGGTGTTGGGTCCAGTCCTGTTCAATATCTTCATTGACACCTTGCTGAGGGAACAGCACCCACCCTCAGCAAGTGCTGCTGATCCAGAGCTGGGAGGGGTGGCTGACAGGCAGGACACTGCGCTGCCATCCAGAGCCCTGGCCAGGCTGGAGAGCTGGGCAGGGAGAGACCAGATGAGATTCAACAACAGCCAGTGGAGAGTCTGGCACCTGGGGAGGAACAACCACATGGATCAGGACAGGCTGGGGGTGACCTGCTGGAGAAGAGCTCTGTGGAGAAGGACCTGGGGGTGCTGGTGGGTGACAGGGTGGCCATGAGCCAGCAGTGTGCCCTGGGGCTGAGAGAGACAATGGGATCCTGGGGGCATCAGGAGGAGTGTGGGCAACAGGTCACAGGAGGGGATCCTCCCCCTCTGCTCTGCCCTGCTCAGGCCCCACCTGGAGTGTTGTGTCCAGTGCTGGGCTCCCTGGTGTAAAAAGGACAGGGATCTCCTGGAGAGAGTCCAGAGAAGGGCTATGAAGATGATGAAGGGCCTGGAGCATCTCTCCTGTGAGGAAAGGCTGAGTAAATTGGGACTCTTCAGCCTTGAGAAGACTGAGGGGGGACCTAATTAAAGTCTATAATTATCTGAAGCAGGGGATGCAGGGGGAATCAGCCAGCCCCTTTTCAGTGTCTGTGGGGACAGGACAAGGGGCAATGGCTGCAAATTGGAGCCCAGGAAGTACCACAGCAACATGGGGAGGAACTTTTCCCCAGTGAGGGTGAGGGAGCCCTGGGACAGGCTGCCCAGGGGGTGTGGAGTCTCCTTCTCTGGAGAGATTCCAGCCCCATCTGGACACCGACCTGTGCAGTATGAGCTGGGGAGCTGCTTTGGCAGGGGGGTTGGACCCCAGGAGCTCTCCAGGGCCCTTCCAACCCCTACAATTCTATGATTCTATGATCTCCACAAAGCTTTCCCCTCCAGTTCTTCCCTTGCTCTGTGCAGTGTTACATGGGCAGCCTGCAGTCCCCTGGATGGTGAATTTACCAGCAGAGTATCTAAACTCATACCATGAACTTCCACAGGGCTTGCTCTGCTGTCGATCTGCCTATTTTGAGTGCAAACTGCAGTAGTAGCAGTGTGTAACATTGCATAATTTACATGATAATTTACGATTCTTCATGGTTAACATCATTTAACAAAAAATAAATATACGTAGTGCTAAAAAACCCCACCCCCTCACAGATGGTTTACATTTCTGTAGAGCACAGTGCCATGCTAAATGGAAACAGCCAGGGGCTGAGCAATGTTCTCTGCTGAGGAACAGTCCCAGCTCCTTTCTGCAGCACGTTAGGAGGTGTTAATGACCACGATAATGAAATGCATTCATTAAGAGTGGCACTTGGCAGCACCCTATAGTTAGGGTCCTGTCGGCACATTCACTCCATGTGCTTCTGTGGAAGGGAACTTAAATAATGGTTGGCTGGGTGGATCTTCAGTGTATTTATATCACATCAAGGAGTTGAAAGAAGAATAAGAAAGAAAGAAATTATTTAATAATTAGAAAGAAAGAAATTATTTAATAATTAGTTGGATTTCTACCTTGCCAAGATTAGCATGCAGATTCTTATGGCAGGATGGTGATTTGTAAAAAAGTAATTTAGAAGAATAGATGGTGTGTCTAGATCTGATATTTTGACACAGTTGCTTTATTTCCATATCAAAAATGCATGCTGGAATGCTTTCTGACCAGCCTTTCTTCCTTCTTGTGTTTATTTTCCAGGCTTTTGGAGATGCTGCCATTAATAAAGAGATTTCTGAACTCAAAATACACTGTGGGACCCTTGGATGCAGTTGGTCTGGGACCATGAAGAATTTTGAAGTATGTTTAAAGGCAGTTTGTTTAAATTAATACAGATTGTAGCTTGAATGGGGACAGAAAGACAACAAAACCAGGCTGTCAGCTGCCACAAATTAATGCAACTTCATCAGTAGCAGTGAAGGTTATCATGAGTTATGCTGACAAGTATCTAAACCTGTGCCATTAATTTCAGTAGGCTTGGACCACATCCTGAATGATGGGGAAATTAATGTCACACACATTTACTTCAGCTGTTGTCTTGGGATTTTTTTTCCAGTGGGTTTACTTACTTGAACTCAAGGATGCTACAAGCAGGATTTGAGAGACCAGAATGCTTCAGTCTCCAGGACATTGTTATGAGTGATAAATAACCTTAGTATGTTTTTATAGGAGAAATCATTTCCTCCTGTGTAAATGGCTCCTATTGACTGAACATGTTCATTCTTTTCAGACTGGTGTAAAATGCCCCAGCTGAAACACTTGAATGGGCATGATCTGTGTATCTGCCATTAAAATTAGAATAATGGTAAAATAATGCAGATAATTCTGGTACTGAGGCAGCTCTATTTTGGTCTCCTGGTCTAGGAGCAGAGAGGGTCTTTCTGCATTTATAACCTGGAGTCTGCTGTGTACCTTGTATGGCTGTGGATCTGATAAGCATCCGAGGTGCTGCTGCCTTTTCTTTGCTAGTTTTGCACAAATCTTCTGTTTGAGTGTATTCCCCTTAAAGGAAATACCTACCCAGTCTGCTCAGCTTGCTGGTTTTGAGAAGTGGAGCCCCTCTCAGCATGACTACATGGCAAAATTGATTTGAGAGTCGGGCGTGTGATCGCAATTGGCATTTCTGAGCCTGTTCTGTAGAGGACAGCCATCTCCCTTCAAAGACAAAATCAGCTGTGACACACCCCCTACAGAAGCTCCACTGAAAGAGGTCAGAGAAAATGGCTTTTATTGAAGCACTGTGCTGTAAAGAATCTGAAAGGAGACCTGTTGGATGGAGTTCTGGAAGGAGTAATGTTGATATTTCTCCTTGCTGAGACAAAGCAATGGAAACAGTGAAAAAGTAATGTTTTAAATGTTATTTTGAATGTAGCTAAAGGATGGCCACAGTGCTTAAAAAACCCTGCCCCAATGCCCCCCCCCCCCCCCCAAAAAAAAACCCACCCAAACAAAAAAAACACCCCAGAAAACCCAGGCAAAAAGCTGGGAACAGGATTGAGTTATTTTTAAACAAAAGCCCTGCAGAGAGAAGGTTCACATTTGAATTCATCCAAAGTTGCTTGGTTGGTTTTGAAGTGAAGAATGAACCAAAAAGCCCCAAGTAAAATTTCCACCAGTAATCTCAGTAACATTGAGGAGTGGGACTTTACCCAAGCTTAGCAGAAATGCAAAGCAAAGGGCTAGGCCAGCAGAATGGAGACTCGTTATTGATAAACGTGTCTGAAGTTTACATTTGGGTTTATAACTTGTTCCTTCCAGGAGCATCAGAGCTTATGTGAATATGCTTTAATCCCATGTCACACTGGTTGTGGACACATGGTGATGAGGAAGAAACTTGCAGATCATTTGGAAAATGGATGTGTTAATAACGTGACGACGTGTCAGAAGTGTCAGCAGAGCTTATCCAGCAGTGAATACCAAGTAAGAACATTTCTCTCTTTCATTAATGCCTTAAATAACTTCTCAGGACATTCCCCATCCTGATTTCATGAACTCTCTTGCACTGGGAGCTTATTTCATCTTCCTAAGTTTGCTAATTTTGCTGTGCGTGCTGTACTGCCCCTGTACTCAGTACTGTTGAGGCCTCACTTTGAGTGCTGGGTCCAGTTCTGGGCTTCTCACCATCAGAAGGACATTGAGGTCCTGGAGTGTGTCCAGAGAAGGGCAACCAGGCTGGGGAAGGGGCTGGAGGGCAAATCATCTGAGGAGCAGCTGAGGGAGCTGGGGGTGTTCAGCCTGGAGAAGAGGAGGCTGAGGGGAGCCCTGACCTTCTCCCCACCTCCACTGACCTGACAGGAGGTGGGTGATGGTCTCTTCAGCCAGGAGACAAGAGATGGGACAAGGGGAAATGGCCTCAAGCTGCCTCAGGGCAGGGTCAGATTAGATATTAGGAAAAAATTTTTACTGAAAGTTGTCAGGGCCTGGAACAGGCTGCCCGGGGAGGGGTTGAGTCACCTTCCCTGGGTGTGCTTAAAAAAAGGGTAGATGAGGTACTGAGGAATATGGTTTAGCATAGGATGGGAATGGTTGGACTTGATGATCTTAAAGGTCTTTTCCAACATTGTGATTCTGTGACAGTCTTCTTGTGCTGTTACAACAGAGAGGGAAGTAGCTGTGTGCTCATCCAGGGCTCGGGCCTACCATGCTTTAGCCCCGTCTCCAAGCACATGTCGCTGTGTGCAGTGGGTCAGGACCAGAACACAGTGGCAGGGAAGAGATCTTGAAAGTGGCCAGAGCTTTATTAAAATGAAAACTACCTACAAACTTGTAAGGTGGGACTTTCATCAGATGGCATTTCTATGAGAGAGGATCAGGTTAAACTCTCCAAATGAGCAGCCCTGTCAGCGTAGGCCAGTGAGAACGTGCTCTGAATCAGCCATAGAGTTCTCACTGACTATTTAAACATACTTATTGATACTTTTTTATCTTAAAGTTGTGTTTCTCACTGTTGTTTAGGACTTCTAGTGATTAAACCCCCAACCCCAGAGCAATAGCACCATGAATGAGAGAAGTCCCATGCCTGCTAACACTGCTGCATGTGTGTTAGTTTGAAAGCCCCAAAAACATTCTCAGCCTGACCCCACCAAACATCTATATTATCACAGAAAATATCACTGGGGAAACACTCTTTTGGGGTGCAGTGCAATGAATGTTGTTCCCTCCACATGATTGAAAGAGAATTAATTGCCAGCCTTGGAGTTTTGTGCTGGATTTGCAGGTCTTATCCTAGCTGAACCCCAAACAGTGATGTGAGACCCACCTGGCAGGAGGGCTGTGAGTATCTTAGAAATGGAGCCTGAAGTAGTAAGTAGTAGTGGAAGTTTTTGCATGTCATGATGGTCACAGATTGTTTCCTTTCCAGCTGTAAGGTTGGCTCAGCAGGGGGTTTACAGCCCCCCTGGATAAGGATAAGGCATTTTCGCTAAAACATGCTTCTTGGGAAGCTTTTGCATGTGCTCTCACAGATAGAGGAGAACATCTGGACCCAGCCACGTTTTCCCTGTGCTAAATGCAGTGTATGTCTTGGGGAGACAGTAAATACTGGAAGGTGGCGACACTCAATCCCTCTCAGCCCTCCCAAAGTGCACTGGGCGGGCTGGAGAAGGAAACCTGAGCTTTACCAGTACTCCCAGAGCACCTTTATCTTTCCAGAAGTCTCTGATACTGCAGATCCACCTCAGCGGCCTTCGTTTTCCTGCAGTGAAGAACCTTTTGCCTCCCACTCATTCCAGTTAGCTATCATCTAATTAATTTTTTTTTTTTTTTGAAACCTTGGTAACCAAGCAGGGGA
Source organism: Laterallus jamaicensis coturniculus (assembly GCA_022605575.1). Taxonomy (NCBI): domain Eukaryota; kingdom Metazoa; phylum Chordata; class Aves; order Gruiformes; family Rallidae; genus Laterallus; species Laterallus jamaicensis. The sequence goes on from JAKCOX010000022.1 coordinate 9,205,656, forward strand.
TTGGCCTTGAGATGTGGATTTGTTTCTCTGCCTGTCTTAGCATTTGTAAAATTGGCTTTTTGCTGGTTATGTGATCTGCTTTATTAAAGTTCAAGTTATGTGGCATAAGAATTTTGGTTATTTGTCTGTATTCCATGTATCCACAATCCTCTGGGAGCAAACAGTCAGTTTTGGGCACTGCTCTCTCCCTCTTTCCATCTTAGCAAATCAATTATTGGACTTGTGATTTTTGCATTTCCATATTGTGGAGAAACCTCTCAGCAGCCCCTCTCTCACTCAAGAAGTCAGCGATCTGAAGGAGTCAGATACCAGAAAGGAAGAAAATAAGGGCAGTTTTTGTGCTATATGTAAGATATAGAGTATTGAAAAATGAGTTAGAGAAAACTGTCTGTTTTTTGAGGATTGGAAGAGAAACCTCAGGACTCTGTGCAGGGGGGACTTGAAGGCTGCTGGAATGGCTTTGTCAAACACTTCTCCACTGCTGTAGGAAGTGTACTGGCTTGCAAAAGTGTTTGTAAAGACTAAAGGCAGACCCCTGAGCAGTATGAACTGAAAGCTGACAGCCACTGTGTTAAACACACGTGTCAGAGTGGTAGGAACCAACGGCGGGACCTGCGTGTCTTTGCATACGTGTGTACGTGTGTGTGTGTGTAGGCACATAGCTATGGAACAGGGAAGACCTGTACATTGTCAACCTGGTTTCCCAGGGTGGCCTCACAAAGCATCTGTAAGCAGTTCCCAAAAGCTCTGGGCCTCCTAAGTGAAAGATCAGGTTTTGTACTTCCCTGAACAGGTATTGCACCCGGAGAGCCATCACTGAACCTGCCTGCTAGGCTGAGAAGAAGAGTAATCAGTTTAGAGGATTAGCATCAGAACCCTCTTGAGTCAGCAATTCATTGCACTGGGGACAGCAGCACTCACTTGTAGCAGATGTGTCCCGAATTTCTGAACCTAATTTCCTCCAAAAAGAAACCAGAGAGCTCTGCAGCTGGTTGCACAGTGAGGCCCAGCACGGATGTTCTCTGGACAGGGGTACAGGATTTTGCAGCATGTGTTGTGGAGCTCAGAGTGCTCCTGGGGAAGTTGCCCTTCCTTCCTTTACGCTTCCTTAAATCCACACCTTCCAGGAAGAAAGCAAGAATCTTGATGTAAACCTTTTCTTCCATAATATGGAATTTCTTGTAGAAAAGCCTCCCAAATCCCCAAGTAGCCTTAAAAGGGGAATATCATTCCCAAGCACAAGCTTTGTTTCAAAGATTCCTAAATAAAGATGCTCAATGATTTTAATATCATACTGAATTATTTTCTCTTGTTTTAATGACAGGAACATTCATGTGAAGACAATTTATGTAAGGAAAAGCATGTGCAAACAGAAACTCCACCAAAGCAAAAGGTAGGTAAAACATGAGTGAATGCAGGTACTGCTTTATTTCAGGTCATAAAAGCATCACTTGTTCATTTAGATTAGAAGAGAACATCTTCAGATCTGGCAGTTGTATCTGGTGGTCTTTACATCCCAAAATAGCTCTGCTGGCTATCTTCCCTTCCCTGCTCCCACAATTAACTTCATTAAATTATCTTCTCAATCAGTCTTCCAAAACCAGGGGAATGTTTGTTTCCTTTCAAATATTTGGGGAGACCCACATGAGCAAAAGAAGAGTGTGCTCTTCCACAAAGGGATGTGCTTTTGATTGTGACAGGGACTAAATCTGGATGTCAGTCAGAGCTTTGGGTCTGAAGGATTCCCTTCATTCCCAGGACGTGCTGCATGATGCAGCTCTCAGAGCAGGAAGAGGGTTGGGTGTTACCCACTGTGGTGCACCACATCGGTTATTGGCATCTTATTGATGAGAAGATGTTACTAGGGAATGGCTGTAGTTTGTTAAATGATGTTAGATTGTTATGGAGTCTGTTAGATGGACACTTACCTGCCAGGCTACATGCAAGACACTTGGGATCAACCACACTCCTGATGGATTTACCAGTGAATTTTCAAAGCTGGTTGGACCCCAAAATCTGCAATGTTAACACCTTGACTTGAATTAACCTGGTGTATAGGTGCTGAGATTGTGGCCTACTTGTCTGTAGGTAAATAAAAGAATCCCTTTCAATTGGTATTTGATTATTTTCTTTCCTTTTTAAATTTTTTTCCCAACAGAACTGCTCCACACCCTTAATCAACAAGGATGGGTGTCGTTTTTCTGAAGTCGGCTGTTCATTTCGGGTGAGTGAAAGGACTGCCTTCAGGGAGGTCTCAAAAACAGTGCCTCTCAGCACTGCACCTTTAAGTCTCACCAGCCTTTGTGTCCAAGGCAGCAGATCTCAATTTAAATACATCTTTAAGAAAAGATTTAAAGTCCACCAGCTTTCAGTAAAGCAGCAGAAGTGCTGCTGGCACTGCTGTGGTTACACAGTGTGGGTCAGCAGTGACGCGCTGTTCCCTGCGCCGTGCAGATGTTCATGACCCTTCCATGGGTTGTCAGGTATTTTCCCCTACCCTGGCTTGGATATTCCCCTCAGGGTAATGCCTCCTAAAACAGTAATGGGGCTTCTTTGTGGTTCAGGTCGCGCCTCTTGCCTGGTCTCATCTCTTGTGCCCCATCTGTGGGCTCAGTACTGCCTCACTGGTGGTCTGCTGGCATCCTGCTGGGTACCGAAATTGTAGGCAGTACTCTTTGCATGTAGCACATGTTTACTGAGCTTAAACCGATCGTTGGAGGGCTTGTGTCCATGTGTCCTCTGAGAGTCAGCTGCTGTGTAGCTGGACCTGTATCTTTCAGTTCTTCCATCTCTGTTTCTCCCAGCAAGTCAAAGGGAACATTGCTTGATTGGACCCCAGGCCAGTTGTATGGAGAGTGTATTGACAGTGTCATCTTCTTCCAGGGGAGCAAAGAGAAGATAAAGGAGCATGAAAAAGCTGCAGTTGGGGCCCACATGCTGCTTCTGCTCCAGCATGTAAAGCAACTGAAGGCAAGCTTGTGTGGCGCTGCTAAAGCTGCAGGCGGGTCCGTCCTACCATCAGAGCTGAATGAGAACGGTGCAGGGAAAAGCATCTGTGGTCTGCAAGTGCCAGGGGAGCTGGAAATCAGCTGGGATCTGGAAGCAGACTGTTTTCCCAGGTCTTCTGTTTCTGAAGATGAATCTGTTCTGCAAAAGCTTGTGAGGGAGAAAGTGATTTCTGAGCTAGAAAATAAGCTACATGTGTTTGAGAATATTGTGGCAGTGCTCAATAAGGAGGTGGAGAGCTCTAACTTGGAAATCATGGCCTTTCGGAGGCAGAGTGAACTTGATCAAAATATGATACGAAGCCTTGAACTGAAGGTAAGTAGCTCTGATAAGCTTTGTCTGTCAAATCAATAAAATTTATCTCTCAGATGCTCATTCTGTCAATAGCAAATGTTTACACGTATTGCAGAGAGGTGGTGAAGGCATCAGGACAGGGAGGGACACAGGACTTTGAGCTGTGAAGTGTTCACTTCCTTCTGTTGGTTGGGATGAATTGACAAATTGGGACCTTGAAGATTATCTAAGTCTGTGTTTAGGTGGATATTCCTGGGAGTTCTGAATGCTCAGAATTTGCCACGAACAGACTGTGAGCAAGCAAGGCAGCTGTTTGATCCTCTTCAAGCAGCATTCTGCCTGGAGGACCAAAGAGCCACCCATCCAGCTGTTCGCCTTATGTGTTGCCACATAACTGCTGCTTCCAAAGAACTCAAAGGAGGCCCTCCAGAGCATGAGAACTCTGGCACGGTTCTGCCACTTCTGCAGCACAGCAGCCAGGAGAGGGGGGATTGACTGGGACCCCGTTTGTTTCTTCCAGATTGCAGATTTGCACCGGTGCCTGACGCAGAAGGATGCGGGCCTGAGCAGCCTTCATAAGAGCCTTGTGTCCTCTGAGCAAGCGTCCTACGATGGGGTCTTTCTGTGGAAAATAACAGAGGTTGGCAGGAAGTTACAAGACTCTGTGACTGGAAGAGCAGTGGGTTTGTACTCACCAGGTAAAACATGAGGTGTACGCACAGTAGCAAACCCCAGCCCCTTAAAAACCTCACATACCTCTCTGGAATGGTGCTGCTTTCTGCTCATAGAGACACAAGGTCCTTTCAAATAGCTCCTTAAGCCAAGCTGCTATTTACGCAAAGACCTCGAGCTGCCTGGCCTTAGTCTGGGGCAGTTGCGACCGGCTCTCATAGAGAGTCATGTTCTCTTCTGGGCTTTTGCTTCACAGTTTGGGCTCTGCTGCAGCTACTTGCAGTGACATCTGCTGGATCCACCCCCCTGGGACCTGCAGCCTGGTGTCCACAGCTCTCTGCTGCACTTGTTTCCCCTGTCAGGAGCCATTTGATCAGATACAATACACTCCTGCAGCTAGTAAAACCTAGCTTTCACCGAGATGTGAGGCCCAAGAGGGTTCCAGTCACTGGATTTTCACTGGTGGTAGTCTCCAGAGTGTATCGATGTGTCTGCTCACATCTCTGTGGGAGCAGAACATCTCGTACGCTGGCTTTCCCATGTGCCAGAACACTTAGAGTGTCTTTCCCTTTCAAGGGAGGCTTTACTAATGAAGAGTTCTGCCTTTCAGCTTTCTACACTGCGAGGTATGGCTACAAGGTCCGTCTGAGGGTTTATCTGAATGGAGACGGGACGGGAAAGGGAACCCACATGTCCCTGTTCTTTGTTGTCATGAAAGGAGACTATGATGCTCTGCTCCCATGGCCTTTCAAACACAAGGTAAGAAAGACAACCTGTTCACAGCTGGTCCCAGCATAAACCCACTTCTCACAGTGAACACAGTGGGATTTTTCCTCTGAGTTTCATGGGAGTGGGAGCATTTTCCTCTCCAATAGCTGCTAGCCATGCTGTCATCTGTAATGGCATGAAGATGCACCAGGGCAGGGGCAGATCAGATGTTAGGAAGAAGTTCTTCGCTGAAAGAGTTGTCAGGGCCTAGAACTGGCTGCCCATGGAAGGGGTTGGGTCACCAACCCTGGGTGTGTTTAAAAAAGGGTATATGAGGTGCTCAGGGATATGAGCATAGGACAGGAATGGTTGGACTCGATGATCTTAAAGGTCCTTTCCAACCTGGTGATTCTGTGATCTTAGCTAAAAACCTGTCACTGAATGTAGTGGTTTACACACTGGGAAGGCTGCTCTCACTGTGATTCTGTACCTGTAGGACTCTCAGACACCAGAGCACCAGGGTTTGATGTATCCCAACCTGTGTGTGCCTGGGCTAAAGCCAGACACAAGCTTTTCCCCGCCTCTTGCTATACATAAATTACACATTTACGAGGAGATTATGCTTTGCTGCCTGAAGCACTGGTGTTAGAAATGTGAGGTTAGAGTTCTACTTCCACACGTGCTGTAGATGTCTTACTTAAGCTCTTTTTATAAGCACAGTCTGATAGTGGCAGCAGTGCTTGGGGAAGCAGTGAGAGTCTGCACAAGGTCCTACTCCCCCTTCCAGCACTTGCCTCCGCGTGGTAGCAGCTCTGTGCCCCTTTCACAGGAACTGCTTTACAACCACTCAGCAGCCAAAAAAAATAGAAATCAAAGTTCCCAATCCTCAGGCTACTAAAAAACTCGGTACATAGGTTTTGTGTTTCAAGCTGAAGAACAGGGAGTTAATAACCACAGTGAGATGGGGAGATTCTACATGGATATTTAGGTTGTGTCCCTCGCATGTTTGTGTTCAGGCAACCGAGCTGCTGCTTTTGATCCCAAACCACAATAGAAGAATGGATGTAATGGCTGTTACCCAACTCAGGGTTTGTTTAAGTTGTCAGGAGAGAGAGGAAAAAAGTCTTTGGACTGTGCAGTAATAATTCCTGATTTAATTTAATTTTATTTTATTTTATGGGTAGCACGGTTTTAAATACCTCATCTGGGAATCATTAGTCTCCCTTGTTCACATTAACTGACCTTGCAGGTTCCAAAACATTAATTGCATTTTGTATTTAATTAGTGATAGAGCATCCAGCTGCTCTTGCAGCGTGCCAGCACCTCTGTCTCTGACATTCCCTGGTTGATCTTCAGTTCAGTCACTCATCATTCCTCATTCTGTTTTTCAGGTTACGTTTATGTTGCTGGACCAAAACAACAGGGAACATATTATTGATGCTTTTCGACCAGACTTGACTTCTGCTTCATTTCAAAGACCAGTGAATGATATGAATGTTGCAAGTGGCTGTCCCATGTTCCTCCCTTTGTCCAAACTGCAGTCACCTAAATATGCCTACGTGAAAGAGGACACCCTATTTGTGAAATGCATTATAGAAACAAATCAGTAACTCAGAGAGCCTGAGCTCTGCTCTGTCAGCTCCATCAGCTGAAGATCTGCCTGTGAGTCGGCTGCTGCTGAGCCTGCTGAGAGCTTTGCACAGTGCTGCTGCCATCCAGATCTGTCATCATTTCATCACACGGCCGGTGTCATCATTTCATCACACAGCCAGTACTCCCACATACAACCGCATCCCCCCAGCTGCGCTTGTTCTTTCTCATGCCTGGGGCTGGGTGTCCTTCCACTGGGGTATCTGGCAGGGAGCACAGCCCAAGCTCACTTCTACTACCCCAGGGTCAGTAGGTTTTTGGGGTGCAAGGGGCAAAGCTGAGCTGACCCCATGCTCAGGCAGCACCGTGCATGTGCGTCTGCCTGTCCCAGGAGGCACAGGGTGAGCACCTTTCTGACCACGGGCCCGCAGATCTGACGGGGTTTTGGCTGTCCCCCCACTGGGGACAAGGGCAGTATCACGGATTCCTTCCCCTCCAGCAGTGATCGGGTGTCTCTGTGCTCAGTGATGACCTTGACAGCGGTGAGCTGGGGAGAGCGTTTGTAGCTTCCTTGCACTGGGTGATTTATTTCTTGCTATTTATTCTAGACCTCTATTTATGTGCTCCGTACAGAGCTGTTCTGTTGCGTCAGCAGTGACTGGATTACGCTGTGCCTCAGGGAAATTACCTCTTGCCTTGCCAAAGGAGTCGTTTGACTTTCCCATTTCAGTTTGGGAACTCTGAGGGTTGTTTCCCCAGAGCTGCCAGTCCAAGCAGCAGTAAGGACCTTTCCGTAGCTTTGCTTACAAGTGTTTGGTCACTTCCTTAGACTTCAGGGCAAGTGACTTACTAGAAAGCATTGAGTTATTTTTATTCTTCATTCTTTTTATGTGTTCTGCTGTTTTTCACACACTGGGATAGAAGTAACTACTAGAAGTATTTTTGGCCTTTTTTTTTTTAAACAGAGGTAAGGAATTTTTATTTCATAACCAAGTCAAGCTTGGGAATGTCTGGAAGCTCAAACGTGACTCCTTACCCCCAAAAAGCACCAAGCCTCACCCCCTTTCTTCCCTGCTATGCAACTGCTCAGCAGAATCAGTGAACTTAGCTTAGGATGGGAATGGTTGAACTTGATGATCTTAAAGGTCTTTTCCAACTTCATGATTCTATGATTTTGTGACTTGAGCTGGTTTTGATGCAGCAGTTTCTGAGCTTCCAGCATGGTTTCCTTGTCCAGGACTGCGAGCTGCCCAGCGGGGCAGGCAGGACAGCTGCACACAAACCCAGAGGCAGGTCTGTATGGATAAGCAAGAGGCTTTTAGGTGATTACTCATTTGTTTTGCCTCTGCAATATTTCCTGTGTCTCCCCTGAAAACCCAAAGCCAACAGCCAATATTGCGCCCGCTGCATGAGATGGGAAAGGAGAAACTGTTTATCCACTTCTGTTCTGCCAACCATGGAACCTACAGCCCTGGAGCAGAGCTGGTGATGTGCTGTGAAGAACCCTCAGCCGGACTGCTGGGGTACCAGGAGACTTTCCACATCTCGCTCTTCTGCCTTGACAGACTCCTTTAAAATAATTAGTGGTGATGAAGTATCAAATGTCAGAAAATCCCTACCCCATCAACAAATATCAGAGCTCATTTGGGAAAGAAATGACCAGTGGTTTCCATCACACACAGTTTCTCTCTCTTTTTCTCTCTTCTGTGTTTAAATTGTTCTGTCGGGGACAGAAAGTTGTTTTTCCAGCAATGTGCCAAACCCTGTAACCACCCTGGAGTAGCATGCCTAAAAATACCACAGCTCTTCATGGCTGTGTCACTTTGACAAGTGCTGTATTTATTACAATCATTCTCATTTTCTTATAATTTTATTTATTTCCTAAATAAAGCTCGCTAACTGACAAAGGGCTTGGGGGTAGTTTTTCACAGTGAAACAGGGAATTGAGCAGCTTGGAGACGTGGGGATAGCTAGTGGTTTGCAGGATAAACAGCTGGGCACTGTTGCAATTCCCTTTACCTCTATGGTAGTGGCACGGAGCAGGTTTGTCCCATGTGGGTCCCTGTCCCAATGAGCTGCTGATGGAGCCGAAGCTCCCTGTCTGTGGTCCCACAGGAACTGTCTGGAAGCTTTGGGAATGAGCCCTAAACATGTCAGTGGGGCCACCTTTTCATTGCCAGTGGGAGGTGGTGTGTTTGTATGAAGATCTTGGACCCAAGATACGGGATTTTGACCTGGAAAATTGGGTAAATGGTTGGACAACTCTGACCATAATGGGGGAATCTGGGAACAGGTGAGTGGGGGTAAGGGTGGCAGGACAAGGGGGATGGAGTGAAGCTGAAGGAGGGAAGGTTTAGATGAGATATTAGGGGGAAGTTCTCTACAGAGAGAGTGGTGAGGGGCTGGAACAGGCTGCCCAGAGTGGGTGCCCCATCCCTGGGGTGTTCAAGGCCAGGTTGGATGGGGCCCTGGGCAACCTTGTGTAGCTCCAGGCCTGGAGGTTGGTGGCCCTGCCTGTGGCAGGGGGTTGGAGCTCTGTGATCCTTGGGGTCCCTTCCAACCCAGATCAATCTATGATTCTGTGGCACATCCTGGCACATGGAGCTGTTTCCAGAGCCGCCTCTGGCTACCGCAGCCAGAGCGGGAGGCAGGCAGCAGCTGATCTTACAAGAATTACTGTGGATTAAGGCAGTGGCTGGCTCTGCCTGGTTGCCAGGGGAGTCAAGTTGCTCCATACCTGGGTAAGATGTCCTTGGCCCTCACTGGCTGTGGAGCTGCTTTTCCACTGAGGGTTTTTAATGAGGTGCTTTAATCGCAGCAGGCTCTGACTTCCCAGGGCGGCTTGGCTGCCTTTTCCCTCTGCTCCCACATTTCTGTGCAAAATCATTTCCCTCATAGAGCTGCTGCTTCTTAAAAGTAATGAGGAGGGGTTTCCCTGTGTGTGAGAGAGAGGGGAGGGGGGGAGAGAAGGTGGGGGGAAATGAGTAAAACCATGTGTGGGTGAGAGCTGGGGAAAGAGAGAAAGTGTGTGGGAGAGAAGATGTGAACGTGTGAGTGTTCGGTGTTCATGTGCATCGAGGAAGCAAAACCATGTGTGTGTATGTGCAGGTGGGGGTGAGACACAGCCAGCAGAGAGTGAATGACCTGACACCTCTATGCTTTTCTCTGGTGTGATGCTACCAGGAAAACCACGCTGGTTTTCTTTAAATCCTGCACCCGGTCGGGATGTTGCTGACAGCAGGAGTCCCGTGTCGCCTGAATAAATACCCTGGAGAGAGGATGAGATGCATGGGGCATCTGTCCATCCCGGTGCTCCCAACACCCTCTGTGCCTGACCCAGCCAGGATGTGAGAGCAGGGCAGAACAGAGGGTCTGGAGACCTCACTCAGCACATCCCTTCTGTATCCCCCCCACCTTGGAGGGCAGGGCTGACAATGGAAGAAGTGACCTGCTTGGTAAAAATCAATTTTAAAAGTTAATTGGAAGCCCTTTAGTTCCAGTTTTCTTTCTATACCCATCAAAAAAAAAAAGCCTTTAGGGCTATGGGCCCTTCTTCAGGGCGCAAGAAGAACACAAAGACCTTGCACACAGTGCTTTGAGCTTAACTTGGGCATGTTGGTGGGTGAGACCTGTGGAGCAGAGAGAGGGAGATGTTGACCAGAGATGATGGTTATGCCAATAACCTCCAGCTACTTCAGCTGTAGCTACGGTGGCACAGACGTGTTGTGTCTTACCAGCTGGACCTCCAGATGGAAATGGCACTTGGGAATGGTTTTGGATGATGTACTCATGGTCTGTGTGCTGCAGGATGCTCTGGCACAGCTGCAGCCAGCACGAGTCCTTTCTGCAGGTCCTATCTCTGTGTCAGGCCTGCAGCTCAGCTCTCAGGAGCTCCGTGTTTGGGTTTCCATTCAATATTCCTCAGCTTTGGTTTCCAAGACTACACGCCGACAGACAGCCCCTCCTCCTGCTCCTGTTTACAAAGTAAAAAAATAAACCCCAAACCACAACAAAACACTGTGAAAAGAAGCTCCCTGATTTCTGGGCAGCTTTCAAAGTGGGAAGAAAAGCAGCGCTGGGAGCTGCTCACCCCACACACACACACACACAGGCTCTGCCATGGCTTCTGCCAGCTCTGGCCACGTGTGAGCAGGGAAGTGTCTTCCCAAGTATGGGATGTGGAGACGTGACTAAAAGGTGTTGAGGATAAAATGGGGGTGTTGGGGTAGTTAACTACCAGTGGCTTCATTCACATGGCCTTGTGGATGTTGGGTCGATTTGGGAGCGCAACAGTGGGGAAGGAGCTGCCGGGACCCACCTTGGCAGCTGGTGCTGGCCCCACTCCCTGGCTGAGGAGGATGGAGGGTCGTTGCCATGTGGCTTTGCATCGTCACTGGGGGTCTCACCCGCTGCTGTTTCCGAGCTTGCCAAACAGTCTGCCTTGGTTCAAACGGGCATGGAGAGTGAGTCAGGGGCTTCTGCCAGCTCGGGCCACCGAGGTCACTTCAGCTGGGGAGGTGAGAGCAGCGCAGACATCCTCATGTTGGCGTGGGCCCAGGTCGGCGCTCCTTCCCCAGCCGAGCGTGTCATGCGCCGTCCCACCAAGGTCCCTGGAGCCTCACCGGTGCGAAACCAGGCGCTCATCTATGTCCAAATGCTGTGCCTGCTCTGGTGCTGCTGCAGCCCTGAGCCGGTGTCTCCCCAGGGGACTTGAGAAAGGGGGTCTCCAGTGGGTCCTCAAGGGTGTGCAGGAAAAGCTGGGTGGATGTGCAGAGGAGGAGGAGGAGGGAAAAGAGGAGGAAGAGGGTAGCACCCAGTATCTCACTGCAGCAGGAGCCAGGGCCAGGCTTGATGGGAATGATGTGGCAGGGGTATCTGCAAAGAAATCAGAGTTAAATGCAATTGCATGGCTTTGTGTTAGGAAATAGAGGATGTGTCTCAAATTCCTTTTCATTTTCCTTTTTGTTTGGGACTTTTGTTCCAGGGTGATGTTACCACACTCTTTCCCTTGGCAGGTGCCGGGTTTGGGGTCTCCTCTTCATGCCAGAAGGTTTTCCATAAGGTTATCCCTGCTTACACCCCTGGTGAACTTCATCATCCAGCGTTTGATTTCTGTGTCCCATCATCCACATTCCCACCACAAACAACCAGGATGCTGCAAACAGAACCCGTGGTGGCTGGGATGGCGGGTGTACGAGCATCCCCATTTGCTGCTCCACCAGCACCCTGTGAGGACAGGCTGGGACAGGAGTGCTGCTCCACCAACTGACTTGCTTTCGGTCCAGCTCAGCATCACCAACCACAGCAGGAGAGCGGCAGCGTTTGTCCAGAGGGAGAGTTATGGTGCAAGAGTTATTTTAATCCGGCGGTGACTCATGGCGAGCACACCGTGACTCACCACTGCCTTGGGTCGTTTGACTGTTTGGAAGATGCGTCAGGTTCCCCGAGAAGGCAAAGGACGGTGTTTCCTGCTGAAGGATGGTGTTTCAATGCTGAAGGATAGTGTTTCTTCCTGAAGCACGGTGTTTCATGCAGCAGGAATGAGCTGCCATTTTTTTTCCCCAGTTACCTAGACCTCTGCAAACCTGGGCCTGGGCTTGGGCAGTCAGGATTACGGTACGGTATGGCAGGGCTTGGCACAGCATGGCATGGTGTGGCATGGCATAGAATTGCAGAATCACAGAGTTGCAGGGGTTGGGAGGGCCCTGGAGAGCTCCTGGGGTCCAACCCCCCTGCCAAAGCAGCTCCCCAGCTCATACTGCACAGGTCGGTGTCCAGATGGGGCTGGAATCTCTCCAGAGAAGGAGACTCCACACCCCCTGGGCAGCCTGTCCCAGGGCTCCCTCACCCTCACTGGGGAAAAGTTCCTCCCCATGGTGCTGTGGAACTTCCTGGGCTCCAATTTGCAGCCATTGCCCCTTGTCCTGTCCCCACAGACACTGAAAAGGGGCTGGCTGATTCCCCTTGCATCCCCTGCTTCAGATAATTATAGGCTTTAATTAGGTCCCCCCTTAGTCTTCTCTTCTCAAGGCTGAAGAGTCCCAACTTACTCAGCCTTTCCTCACAGGATAGATGCTCCAGGCCCTTCATCATCTTCATAGCCCTTCTCTGGACTCTCTCCAGGAGATCCCTGTCCTTTTTACACCAGGGAGCCCAGCACTGGACACAACACTCCAGGTGGGGCCTGAGCAGGGCAGAGCAGAGGGGGAGGATCCCCTCCTGTGACCTGCTGCCCACACTCCTCCTGATGCCCCCAGGATCCCATTGTCTCTCTCAGCCCCAGGGCACACTGCTGGCTCATAGCCAACCTCTCATCAGCCAAGACCCCCTGCCTGCCATCACCTTTATGTTTCGCTGGGCCTCACCTTACACCCAGAACTGCCAAGCAAAGGGAGCAGCGTTACAGGACCCATCGCTCAGGGAACATCACCCACGCACCGAGCGCTGGTCGCAGCACAGGGCACACTCCAACACCAATGCTTTCGGGAGAAGTTTAATTAAAAATCTTCACCTTTCCAAGATGATGGAATGCCATGAAGGGGTTTGGGCAGCATTCAGCACCCTGCCGCTCCCTCCCAATGTGCCGGGAGCTGCTTGCTCGCAGTGTGAGCTTCTGGCAGGTGTGCTGTGAGCCCCGGCCCGGGGGATGCTGCCCCGCGGGGCTGCACAGATCTCATCCATTACAGGCAATAAAACTCATTATCGGCTCTACTCGTGCTCGTCCCGGCCCCACACAGCGGGGAGCAGATCCTCCACTGCCTGAGCAGGCCTGAAAACGTTCCCTTCCTGGCAGTGCTTCCCAACAAACGGCAAATCCCTACGATTTCTTCTTGGGACCCACCCGGGTGTATTTGCAGCGCTGGGTTTTCTCTGCTGAGAGCCAGCGACAGGCCACCCCGTGCCTCGGCATCCAGCACAGACTGCTCCCGTGTCCCGCCTGTGGGGCACCCCCTGCCCGCTCCCCAGCCTGGGGGGTCCCGGGGATACCCCGACCTGGCCGCAGCCGCCAGCCGGGGAGGGGGGGGGGTGGTGGTCGGACGAGGTCCCCCGTGCGTGGGGCGGGCAGGGGGGTGGGTGACACCGCCCGCGGGGTGTCCCAGCGGGGCTGCGGGGTACGGCGGGTCCCCCAGCGGGGCCGCGGCGGGTCCCCCGTGCGCTCCCTGCCCTTGCGCCGGCGGGCACAGCGCGGGGCTGGCGGATCGCTGCCCCCCGGGGGCCAGCCCGGCGCGGTGCGACCCGAGCCGTGGGAGGCGGCGGAGGCGGCCCCGCGCTAATTGCATAAGCGGGACGTCAATGCCCGCGGGAGGCGCGGGGGAAGCGCGGGAAGATGGCGCCCCGCGCCCTGCCCCCGCCGCGCGCTGCCGCCGCTCCCCGCCGCGGCCCCCGGGCGGGCGGGCGCTGACCCGGGACGGTGGCGGCAGAGGGGCGGCGCGGCGCGGCGCTGGCCCGGCCCGGCTCGGCGGAGAGGGCAGCACCCAGCGACGGGGCAGCGCCCAGGGTAAGGGCAGCGCCGCGGGAGAACCGGGCCCCGGGGGTGGCGGGGGCGCAGCCCGGCGGGAAGCGCCCGGGGCGACGGGGCGGGAGGCAGGCGGGGAGGGAGGGAGGCAGGGCCGGCCGGCGCCGCAGCGCCTTTGAATGAGCCAATGGCGGCGGGGCCCGCGGCCGCCGCTCCGGGGCTGCCCGCGGTGCTCCCGCCCGGCAGGTGCCACCGGACCCGCCGCGCCCCCCGGTCCCGCTCACACCGGGGGTCTGGCGGCGGGGGATGGAGGAGGAAGAGGAGGAGGAGGGACACACGCACACACACGACGCGTCTCGGTGCCCCCTCGCCGCATCTTGCCGGTGTGTTCCGCTGCCCGGTCGTGAGCGGCGTGGGAGCTCCCACCCGGGACGGGACGGCGCGGAGCCCCGTGTGTCCGCCCCATCCCCGTGTGTCCGCCCCATCCCCTGTGCCTGCCCCATCCCCGCCGCCGGGCCGCTCCCGGGGCTGGCTGGGCGCGGAGCTGCCCCCGCTTTCCTAACTGCCGCGAAATCCGTGCCGGCGGTGAGCAGGGTGACATGTCGCAGCTCGCTGCCGCCGCTCCTGCCAGCCCCGGCCCCGGCCCCGCTCCCCCCCCGGGTCTTTGCGCTTTATTTTTCTCCCTTTCGGTTACACCCGCTTTACCGTAAGCGCCGCCGCTGCCCGGCCCTGGGGAGGGGGGGGGGGGGGCTGCTGTTCCCAGCCCGGGCAGGGGGCTCGCTCACGGCGTGGCGGAGGTTTCGCGTGGGGAGCTGCGGCGGGAGCGCGAAGCGGGGAGAAGGCGCTTCGGAGCCGTTCGGCCCGTGGGGAGCGGGGCTGGGCTGCGGGGTGGGCACGGGCGGGGGCTGCGCGGGGTGTCTTTGCCCGTGGAACTCGGCCGCCCGGTTTCACTCCTTGCCGGCCGTGCAGGCGTCCCGTCGGCTCCGGGGCTCTGTGAAACTGGGAGGGAACCGTGAACTTAAACTCACGCTGTATTTTAAGCTGTTGTCCCCAGAGATGCCCCTTTCCGAGGCTGAGCTCGTGCAGGCCTGCAGCACATCCCTGCAGGGACCTGGGGCAGTTACTTTGGGGGTTCAGTCACTCTCCCTCAAGAGCAGCAGAGATTGTGGCTGCTCCCTCTGATTTCACCCACAGATGAACTGGGCTCATCATGCTCATGTTGCACCCGTTGGTGGGGCTGAACCAGCCCTGGGCTCAGTACTGCCAGGAAAGACCCTCCATCACGCTGCCCTTGGCTGATGGGTGCATCATGTCACGGCATGAGGGCAGGGTGATGAGCGTGTGTGTCACCCCCAGGCTCTGCTGATGGAGACTGCCAAGCTGAACCCCATCATCCGGGATGTCTACGGAGCTGCTGGTCGTGTCCAGCAAGCACCGGCTGCTGCCTCTGCGCGGAGGGGCAGCAGCTGCCGGGAGCTCATGGTCAAGCTGACAGAGGGGCAGTACGTGCTGTGCCGCTGGACCGACGGGCTCTATTACCTTGGAAAGATCAAGAGGGTAAGGTGCTCCCCCCCCGAGGGTAAGGTGGGTGCCCAAAGTGTAGCTAGTGGGGTTCTCTGGGTCAGCTGTGGCTCGGAAGGGTGCTGGTCTGGGCTGCAACATGTCTTTGGTCATTAGGGTGTTTTGGGTTGACATCCTGCCCCTGGGTATCGCACCCCAACCCTGACTTCCCACAGCCCTGGGTGGCAGGGCTGGTCACTGGGGGAGCACTGGGAAAGGGAGCTGATGCTCAGCTATTCTTCCCGCTGTCTCCCCGCAGGTGAGCGGCTCCAAGCAGAGCTGCCTTGTCACGTTTGAGGACAACTCTAAGTACTGGGTCCTCTGGAAAGACATCCAGCATGGTGAGTCTGCCCTGTCCTCCCTTCCCACCACTGTGCCAGGGATCCTTCCCAGCACAGAGGAGAGGTGGCTGTGTGCCTTGTGCATCTCCAACTCTGCCATCCCCATCCCACAGCCGGCATCCCCGGGGAGGAGCCCAAGTGCAACATCTGCCTGGGGAAGACGTCGGGGCCCATGAATGAAATCCTCATCTGTGGAAAGTGTGGGCTGGGTGAGTGTGGGTGCATCACTCTCGGGGTGAGGGTCCGCCCAGCCTGGCAACGCTGATGCTGAGCCCTCCTGCAGGTTATCACCAGCAGTGCCACGTCCCGGTGGCGAGTGGTGGTGAGAGCCCGCTGGGGACACCGTGGTTCTGCCGCCGCTGCATATTTGCCCTGGCTGTGAGGGTGAGTGGGGCTGCCTGGGCTCACCAGCTCTGTGTGCTGCCCACCCTTGGCGTGGCGGTGCAGGATGTGCCCCCCCCGGGTGGCTGTACTGACCCCCATCCCACATGGTCCTGCAGAAAGGGGGTGCCCTGAAGAAAGGAGCGATCGCCAAGACACTGCAAGCTGTCAAGATGGTGCTGTCCTACAACCCCGACCTGCTCGAGTGGGACTCCCCACATCGGACCAACCAGCAGCAGTGTTACTGCTACTGTGGGGGCCCTGGCGAGTAAGCACCTGCCTGTTGGGGGGGTTGGGGCATCTGGTTTTGTGGGGCAAAGGGATGGCAAAGGCACATGAGATCAGCTTTTATCCCTCAAGAGGGAAGTCCCCAGCTCGCAGAGCATGGCCCCAGGCCTGTGCTGCCTCTGCCATCCAGGTCTCTGCTCGCTCCCTGAGGCACCGTTTGCCCCCCACATCCCTGGCTTTGGAAAATATAAGTTGGTGCCAGCCTTTCCCTCCCTGGCTGGAGGTTTCAGTCCCTGGGGAGGTGCAGAGTGGTGGCTGCTGCACACTGCCCTCGTGTCACCCTCCTCCTCTTGATCCCCAGGTGGTACCTGAAGATGCTGCAGTGCTACCGCTGCCGGCAGTGGTTCCATGAAGCCTGCACCCAGTGCCTCAGTGACCCTATGATGTTTGGAGACCGGTATGTCCCTTCTAGACTTTGCTGGGCTGGTGCTGGACACCAGAGCTGACTTGCTGGGGACCTTGTGCATGGACACATCCCCAGTCTGTCTCTCCCATACCCGGCTATGGCACTGATGCAGATCCGCCACCCTGGGGGCAGTGGGGTGGCCCCGTCCTCCCAAGCCCTGCTCCTCCTTGCTGTGCTGTAACCATTGGCTCCTAGAGCACTGTGCTCTTCCCAACCCTGCTGGGCCGTGGGGATGACCCCCACCCTACTGTTTTCCAGGTTCTATGTGTTTTTCTGCTCTGTATGCAACCAGGGGCCCGAGTACATCAAGCGCCTGCCCTTGAGATGGTAAGGAATGGCTCCTTGGGGTGATCTGGGGCAGCTGTGGGGCGCTGGGCTGGCTGGTGCTGGGTTGCTTCCCTGGTGAGGTGTGGGAATGGTCCCAGCTCCCATTGAGTGGGTTGAGGGAGGGCCATGCTAGGGACTCAGCTTGAGCAGCACTGATAGAGCAGAGCACCGTGGTGGGTACCATCCTGCTGACTCTCTTACCCCCTCTGCACTTGCAGGGTGGATGTTGTCCATCTCGCCCTCTACAACCTGGGTGTCCAGAGCAAGAAGAAGTACTTTGACTTTGAGGAGATCTTGGCTTTTGTGAACCATCACTGGGATCCACTGCAGCTTGGGAAGGTAAAACCATGCAGCCCAGGCTTGGTCTGGAGAGCAGCCGTGGGGAGGGAGAGGTGCTGCCAGGGATGTAAGTCACAAATGGCTGTTCCCACATCTCCCTTGCACTGTTTGGCCACCCCAGGGTGGGTGTCAGAGCGATGTGTCCCCAGCAGGCAGCAGCAGCAGTGAGGGATACTGCATCCAGGGCTGGGAAGTTGGTGCTGACCCCCGAGCACAGGCCCTGGGCAGAGCTGAGGGGCCTTTTCTGGGTCTGGGGGCAGGTGGAGGGTGAGTGGCAGAAAGGGACGTGGCTGCGTGTTGGCAGTGCCACTGTGCCAGCAGCACTCAGGATGGGCAGCTCCTGTTCAAAACGAGCTGAGTCACCTTCCTGGGAGCTGGGGTGTCCCTTTGGGCCGGTGTTGTACCTCCCAAATTCCCCAGTCGGAGCTAGAACCGGGAAAAACCCGAAAACCAAGGTGTTTTGGAGACCCATCACCGTGCCGGGCAGATCGGTTCCCGCAGCCACCTCCCTGCTCCCCGCACCAAGGGCGGCGGGTGCCAAAGCCGGGTGGCTCTGGGCTTCGGCTCCCTGACCTTGGGCAGGATCTCACTCCCGGAGTTCGGGTTCCCCCGTCTGTTTAGTTGTTGCATAACCACTGCAGAGCCCTTGCCTGACCTCGGCCGTCTCTCTGCAGCTGACGGGCACCCCCATCTCTGAGCGCGGCCCCCACCTCCTCAATGCGCTCAACAGCTATAAAAGCAGGTGAGCCCCTGGGGCAAGGGATGGGCGAGGGATGGGGTGCTGGGTTCCCCCCGCCCTGGGCTGAGGGCTGCTTCCTCCCCTCCCAGGTTCCTGTGTGGGAAGGAAATCAAGAAGAAGAAATGCATCTTTCGCCTGCGCATCCGCGTCCCACCAAACCCCCCCAGCAAGGTGCTGCCAGAGAAAGCCCCCGGCGTGAGCGAGAGCGGCTCCTGCGAGCTGAAGAAGAAAGGAAAGAGCAAATACGTCCATAATGACAAGTGAGTGGCCAGATTCACCCAAGGAACCCCCCCTCCCCGCAGCCGGCAGCCTCACACCGCTCCCCCCCCCTTGCTTTGCAGCCTGCTGCCGCGGCAGCTCCAGCAGCAGAAGCGGCGAGCAGCACGGCGCAAGAGGGCCAAGTTCCTGCTGGAGGATGCTATTCCCAGCGTGAGTCCTTCTCCCCTACTCCTCTGCGGGACCAGCTGGGGCTTTGGCAGCTGAGCCCCATCCCTGGGGCTCCCTGCAAGGTTCCCCAGCCCCCCCAATCCCTCGCAAACACTCTGCTTGGTGGTGATGAGAGCGTTTTCTTGGGGCAGAGCGACTTCACCTCCGCCTGGAGCACCAACCACCACCTGGCCAGCATCTTTGACTTCACGCTGGATGAAATTCAGAGCCTGAAGAGGTCTGTGGGGCTGGCCCGGGGGTGTGGGTGCTGTGGTGGGGTGGTTTAAATGCCCAAGTGCTGGGTAGCGGGGGGCCAGCTGTGCTGTCCCTCACAGCAGGCTGGGGGTGACACTGCCTGCTGTCCCCAGTGCCAGCTCAGGACAGACTTTCCTATCGGATGTGGACTCCACGGATGCTGCCAGCACCTCGGGCTCGGCCACCACGAGCCTCTCCTACGAGTCCAGGTGAGGGCTGTACCCCTTGTCCCCTTACTGAGGGGTCCCAGTGACATGGCCAGGGGGATGAGCACTGACACATCCTGGCCCGGGGCTGCCCATATAGGGCAACCTTTCTTCCTCCCTGTCTCCCAAAACGGGCTAGTGGTCCCAAAGTGGTGCTTCTTCACTGGGTGTGCAGGGTCAGAGGTGTCTGTCCTTGCTGGCCTCACCCGAATTCCCAGTGTGCTCCCTCCAGGTTTGCGGGGCAGCCAGCATGTGGAGGGAGAGGTGGGGTGGGGGACACTGTTTGGGTGCTGCCCTTACCCCTCTGTCCCCTCCCTTGCAGCAGGAGGACTGTGGGCAGCCGCAAGCGCAAGCTGGCAGCACCAGCCTATGCCTCAGCAGGGGTGAAGAGGAGAGGTGGGGAGGCAGGCGGGCGCCTGGCTGGGGGTACCCCTGAGGGCAGCGAGGCAGCCTGTGGCCCCGACCGCCCGGAGGATGGCATCGACAGCCACACCTTTGAGAGCATCAGTGAGGACGACTCCTCCCTGTCCCACCTCAAGTCCTCCATCAGCAGCTACTTCGGGGCAGCGGGCAGGCTGGTCTGTGGGGAGAAGTACCAGGTGCTGGCGCGGCGGGTGACCCTGGAGGGGAAGGTGCAGTACCTGGTGGAGTGGGAAGGCACAACGCCCTGCTGAGCACCCACCCCCCAGCCCACAGAGTTCTCCCAGAGCTGAAGCAGAGGAATTTGGGGTGATGGGGAAATGGTTACAAGCAGCGGAGAGGCATGGACTGGCTGGGAGGGCTGGGACCCCTCCATGGCAGGGGTCCCGGCTAGGGCAGCTCCCCAGGAACCGAGCCGGCACCGTCAGTGCTGCCCAGGGGAGAATCCTGCAGTGCTGCAGCTGTAATTTTTTCACATGAACAGTTGTTGTTTTATTAGCTCTGTGTATGCAAAGAGCATGGCCTTGCTGCCCTCTGGATGGAGCCTTTGGCTGAGCCTGAGGCACCATCAGGGTGGTGGGAAGGGCAGGGAGCAGGCCTGGCCTTTCCAGATGGTTCCCCTCCTTGGGATGCTCTTCGGGGGACACTCCATGACCTGCTTGTGCAGACAGACGGATGTCATGCCGGTGCCTGGTGCACCCCAACTCGTCCCCACGTCCAAGCCTGATGGAGCAGACTTGGGGTCCTGCTGCAACAGCATAAAGCACCTCCCTCATCCCAGCCTCCCCAGCCCATCCCTGTGCCCGTAGGAGACAGTGGGCAGCTCTCACCAGGGCTGGTGTATGGGATTTTCCTCCTTCTCATAAATCCATTCGCTAAAGGAACGTGACTTGTTTTAAAGGAGGAGAAAGTGCCCTGTAAACAGCAACTGGCTTTGGCAGCCATGGGGCAGGTGTAACAGTGGCTCTCGTCTCGTCCTGCAGTCCAGACGCCGTGTGATGATGCACCAGCTTTATTTCCCTGTTCTGACAATCATGGTCTTGGAAGAGACCAGCCATAAGATCCGCCCTTGCCTTAAACCCATGGTGGGCATTTCACAGACTGGAGCCTGAGGCCTTTTTATCTCTTTATTCCAGCAGGAATCCTCATCCTTAATGTGCCAAACATGCAGACAAACCAAAAAAGGCTGAAGAGGACAGCGGGAGCCATGGGGAGGGGGTTGTACTATGGTCCCTGTGGCCATCCCCGTGGCCTTGTGGCTGTGCCTCTCTGGAGGACAGCAGTGCTTCATGTTCCTGGGGTGATGTCAATGACTGGGAGTGCACTGGGTGGGTTTGCCTGCAGAAGGGCAGGAGCAGCCCCCTTCTTTAACTAAAGCAATACTGTCAGCTTGTTCAGGAGCAAAGCAGCTGTCTTTTTAAAAAAATACCTAATATCATCAGACATATTTTAATTGTTATATTTTTTTCCCCCCTAAAAGAGAGATGTATATATTTTTAACATTCTCCTCCTCATCTCTCCCCCATCACCACCATGGCCGTTCTGTGGGGATGGGTGGAGGGGGCTGCATGGCCCTGCTCTCCCAGCACACCCCAGCGCTGGTACACGTGCTTGTGGGATCTGCCACCCCAGGGAATGATTTGGGAGGATGGTTTGATTGAAGAAGTGCTTTAAAGGTTGTCAGTGTGGTTGGTGTGAGGGAGCAGGTGAGGCCGAAGCGTGGTTCTGAAAACCAAACTCCTGCTTTCAGCTGCTGCTGAAGTAAGGTGGTGGAGCAGCACAGAGCAGGGATCTGAGGGTTGGTTTGATTCATCCAGCACGCACCAGGCCTTTGCGTGGCAATGGGGTGACGATGCCTCTCACAGTGGGGTGTCTGCCTCTCACAGTGGGGTGACGATGCCTCTCACAGTGGGGTGACGATGCCTCTCACAGGTGCCTGGGACCTGCCCGCCTGGTTTGGGCCAGGCAGGAGCTGCTTCAGTGCCTGTGCTGTGAGCGTGGATGTCTGGCTCAGCAGGTGAAAGTGCTTTAATTCCTTAGGAGCTGCCCGGTGTTGGGCAGCTGGAGGTGTGCTGGGTGGAGCAGCTGTTGGCCGCTTGTGCGGCGTGAGGGCTGGGAGAGGTGTCTGTCTGTCCAGCTCCAACCATGAGATGGTCCGATGTGCCTTGGGGAGGGGTGCTTGGCACCCTCAGCGTCTCGGCTCCTCCTGAGGATTTTGGGAGATGCGCTGCTGGGCCTCCCCGTGCCTGGCAGGGCTGGGGACAGCTCCCCCAGCCAGCCGGGTCCCTCCCTGTCCTGCTTGGCACCAAAGCATCGCTTGAAGCGTTTCCCTTTCACGAGTGCCTGTGAAGCCCTTGATACTGTCTGAGTTGCTGCCTGAGGGGGGGCTGGGGGGCTGCCAAGAGCCGTCATGGGGCCCACTGGGTTCTTCCCACAGGATGCACCAACGGATGCCGCATCCTTCACACGCGGCCTTGGTTCCCCTCTCCCCCTCTCCCCCTCTCCCCCTCTCCCCCTCTCCCCCTCTCCCCCTCTCCCCCTCTCCCCCTCTCCCCCTCTCCCCCTCTCCCCCTCTCCCCCTCTCCCCCTCTCCCCCTCTCCCCCTCTCCCCTTCTCCCTTTCTCCCTTGTCTCTTGCAGAGAATTGAATGTGGAGCCTCTAAAAGTATTTTTGTTGCAGAGTATATTTTGCATTAGCTGTCATAGATACTATAATGACTCTGTGCACCTTCTGAAGATTTATGAGTTCAGGTTGCTGCTTGGAATAACCAACTCTTGTTACACCCAAGTTGTAATTAATATGTCTGAGGTACAATTAAAAAGTCCTTTTCTTTTTCTTTTTTTCTTTTTTTTGTGTGGGTTTTTTTTTTAACATCACTGTTTCCTTGTAGTTTTGGGCTTGTGAAGTTTGGGTACAGGAGGCCAGTGTGTGCCCAGTGCCCACCACAGTGCAGCTGGTGCTGCTGGCTCATGAAGTGTGCCTGTGGAGATGCTGCTGGGAAGCAGAAGAAAGGCAGAAGGATGGGAAAGGGCGAGAGTGGGGCAGTGGGTGACAGGGACACCCCTCCCCCCCTGCAATGATGTGTTTTGCCCTCACTCACAGCCCCACTGACTTCTGAGGTGCCCCCCAAACTCAGCATTACATGATGTAGCCCTGAGGGCACTATACAAGGCTTAGCTCAAAGGGGCTGCACCTCTGGCCTGGGGGTGTTGCTGCCACTCCTATACTTTGCTCCTTTTTGCCAGATCAGGTGCTGAGCTGGGCTCTTGCTCCTTTTAGATTCAGAACTGAAAAGTTTTGCACCCTCAGAGCCCAAACCGCTTGGCCAAAGCACCTTCTCTTTCCTGTACCTGCAAGTCACCTTCCCACTGCCTGTGCTGCCCCCCTCCCCTCATTTTGGAACACACAGAGTGCCTGTGCCACTTCTCCACAAGCCTGAGAGCAGCAAGTGGGAGCCAGCAGAGCATCACTCAGCATCCAGAACTCAGGACAGCCCCTTCTGCCCAGCCCACTGTCCCTGCAGACTGTGACAAGACATGAGCCTGCCCAGGTAAGGAAGCTCCTGTTTATTCCTTTCTCAGTCACATAAATAACTGGATACTGGGTCCATAAATTATGTCCCATTAAACCATTAAACATGAGCATCTTTATACAAGGTTGAACTTGGCCTGCTTAGAAAGCCACGTGTCAGGCATCGCAGGGGGATGCAGGGCTGGGGTTGTGCTGCCCTGCAGCCCCATGATGCCCCAGTCCTGCCAGCATGGGGTGACCCTTGCTCAGCTCAGGCTGCTCTCCTGGCTCAGCGGGCAGGGCAGGTGTGGGTGCTGCTTGCAGCTCCTGCTCACGTTGGCTCCTTGCTCAGGTTTTTTAAGGCTCAGACCAGCACATTGCGTGGCAGCAGGAGAGGGACTGAGCCAGTGCATCACAGCATGTCTGTGGGTGCCAGGCTGGGGGAGCGGGAGGCAGAGTGGGGTGGGATGCTGCGGGGCAGTAGGGAGGATGGTCAGGCTCCAGGGATGTGCGGCACTGGAGGGGCTGCCAGGCCATGGGTACCATGGGTACCAGCTGGCACTTGCTGTGGGGGAACTGAGGGAGCCCCCATATCCTGCAGCATCCTGACGTGAGCGTGTCTGTGTATCCTCATCTGCAATGCTGCAACAGCTCTTGGTTCGGCCCTGCTGTCTCTGGGCTGTTCAGTGCTCCCTGGAGCACAGGGTCAGGCTGAGGGGGGGATGTTTGGAGTGCAAACGAAATTCCCAGTCCCAAGCTTCTGTGTCACAGCAGACCTGTGAAGATGCAAGCTGCCTCCCCACGGGTGCAGAACTGCCAGCCCCAAGGGTACAGCTCAGCAGCCCCAAAAGCGAGGTGCTGCCCTATCAGTCCCGTGGGACACTCTCCTCTATCCATTTGAGGTAGAGAGGGTTCCCTTGGTCGACAGGCAGGCTGATGATTTCAGGAATTTCAAAGGGATGGATGGATCTAAAGTGGGAACAGAGGCACAGTGTCACCCACAGCCCCGCAGCAGGACCGACCCCCTCCTGCTCGCAGGCACAGGAAGCTGGGGTCTCTGCTCCCAGCCCTGCCCCATGCTCTCCCCTGACTTCAAAGCGCCCACGTCTCTTTTTGCCATGTGAGAATTCTGCTGTGAGTTTGGGGTTTACCACAGCCAGCAGCTGCCAGCCAGGGGCCCCGGCCCAACGCTGACTCTGCTCAGCGCTCCGTGCTTGGGAAACGCAGGAAATCCTGCCCAAGGCAGCCAGGGAACAGCCTGTGTTCAGGGAAGGAGAATCCCTCCTCGTACCCCGTACGGATGGCCTGGTTGAAGCCCAACAGTCAGTACTTCTGCCAACCTTTTTTTGCTGATGCTGCCTCTGGGTTTTTCTGGCTCACGAGGTACATCGGGAGCTCTTTAACCCCTCCTCACCCTGGAGTGGGACAGGCCTCAAGGAACCTGACTCCTAAAGCCCAAGCAAGAGATGGCAGCCTACCTTGGACTGGACACCCAGTGCTCCCACAGAGCCAGAGCCTCACCTGACGTAGTCGGACAACTCCCCTACTTTGGATGTCCTTGTTTTCACTAACTGTGGAGAGTAAAAACAAGACAAAACCCAAGGGAGAAGCCAAGGGGATGGAGCAGTCCTGCACGTGCTGTCCCATTGCACCCATCCAGCACGGCTGGGGGGTACAGCAGGAGCCCTTTCTGGGCTCTTCCCCTGTGTGATGTCCACTGTGGTGGCAGGATGAGGGGCAGAGCCAGGCCACCATCTCTGGGCACCACTGCCACGCCCGTGGGCAGGTGCTGGGGGTCTCTGGATACTGTCCCAAATCTTGGCCACCCTCCCCAACCCACCCTGCAGCCCTTTCTGCCTGGGGCTGACTGGGACAGGGAGGAATTGACACTTACCAGCAGTATTTCAGTGGATTCTTCCAGTTCCCCTTTCCAGAAATACCTGGATTTAAAAGAAAACAATCACAGCATCAGCAAATCCAGCTCTGGGTGCAGCCTTGGGGGTTTAGCTTCCCTGCTCTGCCCTTTCCACACATGACTGTTCCTTTACAAAGCTGAAGATGCATCTCTGGCCCCAAAAATCTGCTGTGATGTGATTGAGCACCCTGGATGTACAGGCCAGAACCCCTTTTGCTGTGCCAGCCTGGGGAGATGCTTGGGGGGGACATGGCAGGACAAAGGAGCTGGTTGTGGGTGGCTGTGTGGTGGTGGCTGGGGAGTGGTGCCTGCAGGGACCACGATGTAGCTGCAACTGGGAGGCTGAGCAGGGCAGCATCTCCCTTTGTTGCTCTCTTTTCTGTCAGGAGAGGAGATGTACTTCTGAGTCAGACTCAGCCTTTCAAAACACTTAGGTTGAGGTAAAGCCATCTAGCCTTCATCTGCACACTGTGTTCCTTGGTGTGGAGGTATTTGGTAGTAGCACTGTGTCTCTGGAGCAGGGCAGGGTTTGGTAGGGAACCAGGGGGAAAGGGGTATCGCCATGGTTATTGGGTTTGCCCCATCTCAGCAGACTTGGTTTGGGGGGGGGTGCATAGTGAGGACCCCTCTTGCAGGGGGGCTGTGATGGGGGCTGCCTGGGGGAGGCCAGGAAGCTCCTGTGAGGAAACAGTAGTTTTGGGGCTCTCTGCTTTCAGCCCTTGAACAACCATGATGCCTTAGTGTGGATGGCTGGGGGCACCTGCAGCGTGTGGCTGGTCGTTCTTCAAGGTCAGACACTGCTCTTCCATCCTGAGAGTGCTGCTTAATAATGTAAAGGCCTTTTCTGGTCTCTATCTTAGCTGCTTTTTAGATCCTCAGGACCATAAATCACCTTGCTCTTTGCTAGATCCCCGTGTAGCTAAGTAACTGATAACTAAATGGTCCCCACTGGCAGACGGAGCATCTGAGCTCCTTAATGAGCTCAAGGCACTTTGCATGGGTGGGGAGCATCTCTCTGCATCTGTACAGCAAACAGACCCAGCAGTTCTGGAAACTCTCTGCTCCCCCCCAGGGCTGTGGGGTGTCCATCTCCCCCTCCTCCGTTTGGGAATATTCAGCCCAACTTACAAGGCCGAGCTCTTGGGCAGGATGTTCACGTAGGCAGCCAGCTTCTTCTCCATGATGGCCCTGGGAGAGACAGGAGGTGGGGTTAGTGCCTGTCCCCAGTGCATCTTGGAGCTTGCCCCCAGCCTCGGGGACATTCCCTGGTGCTGCCCCTGGCCGCCAGCTTTGACAGAGGGAGCACAAGAGGTGCTTCCCCGTGGCTGGAGGTACTCTTGCGATCTGACCTCTGACCCATAAGAGAAGCTGGGCTCTTGTTTGAACGTGCAGAAGCCCCTTTGCATGTCTTCATCATCAGCCCCACTTTCTCTGGCTGTTTGGAGAAGTTTGTACCTTGCAACCACGAGCACAAGGCAAAGGGGCTGCTGCAGGGTGGGGGAACTGGGAGCAGCCCGGCACCAGGAGCCAAGCAGTCCATCCCAGCTCTCCTACAACACCTTGCCTCTCCAACAGCACTCTGGGGAACCAGTGAGGGGACCCAGGTAAGTCGTGAGATGGGGTTTAATGTTTGAGCCCAGCAAGGCAACAGAGATGGACTTTTCTGATGGCTCAGAGGGACCGTGGGTTGGGAGGAGAGGCATCTGCAGAGGCTCCGGGTTGTTTGTCCTCACCATGTGTAGCCAGTTTGAGGCATTTAATGCTTGTAGAGCATCTTGAGTTAATCTGTAGACCAACAAACAGCAGCAGCAGCATGAGCAGAGATCTCCCTGCTGCGTTTGTCATGTCCAACACATGGTGCAACCCATGGTTTGGGTTTTGCTGCCTGCAACTTCCAAGTCACTAGCACCGGAACCTTTTGATTTGTGTGGGTACCTTCTAATTGCTTCTGCTCCATCCCAAGAAACTGCCATCCTAACTGAGATCCTGAACTTTGTTCTAGCAAGCTGAGCGGAAACAAGAGGCCACCATGGGACTGGGAAGCGTTATGAGAAGCTGAACGTGATCTGTGGAAAACATCTGCATAATGCATGATATCCTTGGGTTGGGTACTTAATGTGTGTTTCTTTGTCCCTGCCTCACAAGAGGCTCTGAATGGAGACAGATGAAATATTAATGAGCAGAAAAAGCAAAGAATGTGATGTGCACACAGCTAAGGCAGGAGCTGAGAGGCTGCTGGGGTGTTGGCTGAGTTATGGGAGGTGTGATGCCCACGCCGTCCAGCCCAATGGGGTCAACTCACAGCCAGCGTGAGGCTAGCTCTCCTGTGTGGACCCAGGACTTTCTTCTGAGGCTTTTAAATTGATGGTAATCCAGATAAACTGGGTGAGAACTGACACAGCAAGCAAGCCAGGGACTGAATTCTACCTGTGGCTAAGCAGTTTTCCCAAACCCCAAACCCCTCTTCCTTAAAAAAGAGGAGAAAACTTCCTTGTGGTTGGATCCATCAAAGCGAGTGCTCCAGTGAGGAATGTGAGGGAAGGATAAACTACAGCCCAGGAGAAAGGTGTGTGGGGAAAGGAGTGTAGAAGCCCTAAATCCCAATTCCAGAACAAAAGAGTAATTGCTCTGCCAGCAAAACCACAATTAAAATACATATATCTCAGTGCTGGGGAGGGATTAGTTTCCCTTTGCTGCGAGATATGGAACAAAGAGTGGAGAACATTTGCAAAGCTGTTGGGATGAAGCTTCAGGAGCTGAGGGCTCTTTTCACTGGCCATGTACAGTTACTCCTTTTTTCAAAAGGCATCGTGTGGTACAGATCTTATTCCATCTGAATTTCCTAACACAGCCACAGTATTTAAGGTGACACAAAATCCCTTTCAGTAGCCTGTCAGCTCCTGTACCACTGGGAAGGCTTTGCAGAAGACAGAGAGGTTTTGGCAAGCAGTGGGTAGAGCCACGCAAGAGGTGCTGCAGGAAGCTCCATGGTCCATCATAAACATTTGCCCAGTCAACACAGCTTCAGTGCCTTGAACAAACCATCTATTGAGCCTGGGAATGATGGATATGTGAGGGGAAAAAACACCTCTGCTTGCAAAATACTGTGTAAAGTATCTCAGAGGTTAAAAGAGAGGGAGGGAAATAATCAAGGCGAAGCCCTCAAGCACTGAAGTTTGTCTGGTGGGCAGTGTGCAGCTTCCAGGTGCTACCTCCTGTGTTTTATTGGGACCAGTTCTGCCTTTTATTTATTTCCATGGCCTTTGTCCCCCATTTTCCATGTGCTTTGTCCCCCTCTGTGAACCTCTCCTGGTTAGCTGTGTTGATCTAGAGAAGAATTAAAGCTCTGGCAGCTCAGAGAACATGGGGCTGGAGCTTAATTCATCTGAGGATCTGGAGATTTAGGGCCATGGCTTTAAAATGAGTGGAAGAAACTGAAAACTGGCTTGATGTTACCGTGGCATTCACTTTGCAGGTAGTTGTCAGCCCTCTGTTAGGGAGCACAGCTGTTGGTCAGTGGGGACGTGGTACAGACAGAGAAGGAGAGTGGAAGAGGAGAGGAGCAGCGTTTGGAGAGAAGAGCAGAGCATGGAGAAGCCCAGCTCCTCTCAAGGAGCAAAGCAGGGCTTCCTTCCCCAAGAAGCTGCTTTCCAACTGTCATAGTGGACAACAGGGGGGAAGCATGTCACAGTGGACAACAGGGGGGAAGCATCTCTGTACCTGGCAATATCCTTGGCGATCTGCTCGTTGAGGCAGTTGATGAAGGCAATGGAGTGGGTCCCTGAGATGTAGCTGCCGGTGACGGCGGAGTGCAGCTGCAGGGCGAGACTCCTCAGCACTGGGTACATCAGCAAGGACAGAGTCAGCACCTGAAATGCAGAATACAGGAGGGATGCTGTTGGGGAAAATGCTGTGTTTTGTAAAACTGAACATTTACCTTACCCATGGCTCAGGACAGATCTCCAGTCTCCTTTTTCCAGCGTTACGGTAATATTCGTTGTAATTTAAGTGAAAAATTAGGAGGAATTAAGTGACTGATCACCTCTCCACCTCTGTTAAAATACATTTCTGTTGCAAACCACCCTCGGTGGCTCCCACACCAAGCACATCACCCTCCCTGCTGAGGACATGTCCTGCAGCTGTCCTCCTGCTGTGTGCACAGGGCCAGGCGTGTCCACCTCTCCAGGAAACGCTGGGGATGGGATCTTCTGCCTCCCCCGGGATGGGGAAAGGAGACTAGTGTTCCAGGGAGGGATAGGGATCCATCTGTGGGAAACACATCTGGGCTAGAGCCTGATGTGGGACCGGATCTACGGTAAGCCTGGGGTAACACAGTCTGTGCTGGGACACCGAGAGCTTTCCTGTGGCCCTGCCAGCCCGGGATTGTCGGGGAAGACAGCAGGCCTGCCGGCGGCCTAGCTCTCTTCACCCAAGACATAGGCCCTGGCAATATTCTCCTATTCCCCTGAGGAAAGTTCCTCATGCTGAGAGGATCCTAATAATCCCATTCTCAAAACACAGCGGCCTTGCTGATAAGGGTACAGGCTGCCCTAACCCAAGAAGCAGTCATGGGAAGGTATTTGGGAGTAACAGAACATGTTAGGAGCCAACCATAACAAGAGGGTCAAAACAAGAGGGTCAAAGCAGCAGGTGTGCGGATACTTTTAGGTATTAAAGGTAAACTAAAGATGTTTAGCTATAAGAGTTCGTTATAATTACTAACCAATCAATATGGTGTGAACAGTGTGTGTAACCAATGAGCAGTTTTTCAGCTTGCCACGTTTGCAGTAAGAAAGATATATAATCTGTGTGATTTCACCTAATAAAATGGCTGGCTGGCTGGCTTCATGGCTTCATGGCTTCACCTACAATTCATATCGAATTGCGTGTTGCTCTCTGCCGCTTGCCACACGGGATGGTGACTGTCTGCTACAGACAGATGCTGTACAGCCCACCCAGGCTACAAGGCAAGCTCACACAGCAGGCATGGGGGGACGAGCCTTAAACACAGGTTTTTTCAGTTCATTTCACCTCAATTACCTGGCTCTAACAGGACAGTGAAACCAGATCCCTTCAGTCCCATCCAGACGCAGCCCAGGTCTGTAGGTCTGTCTGTCCTGCCCTGCTCCCCATGGGCTGGCAGGACAGCAGCAGCAGCAACAAGTTGGTTTTACTGTACATTAGGTGCTATTCCTGGCCAGCCCTTTCACTGCTCCTTGTGCTCACGTGCCATAAACACACTCACATGAAAATATGTCATTATCTCTGTGGGGATGGTGCTGGAATAACAAGGCTAATTTGGTGTGCTGAGTAATAGCCCAAGGATGGTGCCCGTTCCTGGGGCTGCAGCGCTCACTGTCTCTGCACAGCTGCTCTTCTCTTTGTCTTTTGTCTCAGCTTTGAAATAAACAGCATCTGGACCTTATTCAACTACAGTGATAAAAAAAAAACCAACGTTGGTAAGACTAAGAATATATTGCTTTTTTACCCCTCTTTATTTCCATCCTCCTTTGTCCTCTGAAAAGCTCCCATTACAGGGACAATACCAGAGGGTTTGGGGTTGGTTTTTTTTTTTCTTAAAAGAAAAAAAAAATTGAATTAAAAAAGAAAACATCTCTTGTCACCACACAGAAAAACTCCTTTCCATTCAGAGAATGGCTGATAGTGGCTGTGTCCTCTTTCCCAAGCCATTCGAGGAAATACTCTTTGTTATCACAAGGTTCCTCATCATCATTTTCCAAGCTTCTTTGGTGCTTTTTTTGTTATTTCCACTAAGCCATTTAACAAATATTATGTAACAAATCCCAGAAGCTCCTCAGGCTAACTCCTGGTTTCTAACTAAACCAAGCAGAGAGATGCTGGGGTACCCGTTTTTCCAGATTAGGAGGTAATCAAGCTTCCTGCTTGGGGGAAAAAAAAAAAGAATAAATCCAGCCCATTCAGCATGGCAATCATTAATCTTCTTGGAGATGGATGTGCATGTGATGAGGAAATCCCCACAAACATTTGCAATTAAATACTAGTACAAGGGGGGTGATGGTTGGGGGTTTGGGTGGGTTTTCTTCCTTATTTTTTTTCTCTTTTCTTTTTTTTTTTTTTTCTCTTTTCTTTTGTTTTTTTCCCCCCAGAATAATGTGTTTTGCCAGGGATGGTGCAAAAGCGAAGGAGTGAAACTTCAGGAATTAAACTCATGGCTGTCAGAACATGATAAGTGAGCAAAACTGAAAATCCTGCTGTGAGATTTCCAGGATTTCACTGCCAGGCACTGGCTGGGAAGCTGATGGCTGAGTTTTGATGGGCTGAGATTTCTGCAGGGTTTGCCCTGGCGAACTAAAACCAGCTTCAAGGTTCCCAGTTACCATGTTAGGACGTTTTGCTTAGTGATGATGAGGTTCTGTAAACAACCCACAACCAAAGGCAACTCGTGGCAAGCCTGACTAGGCTGCGAGCTCCTGCAGCACAGCTGGGGAAAAAAACCCCCAAACTCCTGAGAAATGATCTTTTTCTGCAGAGACTGAGAATACATTCCCTCTCAAGGATCAGTTTCTTGCGGGCTTTTCCCTTTATTTTTTTCTTTTTCCTTGATTTTTCTTTATATTCTTTTTTAACTTTATTTTTCTTTATATTCTTTCTTAACTTTCTCTTTATATTCTTTTTAAACTTTATTTCTTTATATTCTTTTAAAACTTTATTTTTCTTTATATTCTTTCTTCACTTTATTTTTCTTTTTCTTCTTTATTTTTCCTTTTTTCTCCTTTGTTTTCCTGCATTTTCTTTCTTAAACTTTTTTTCATTTTTCCTTCTTTTCTTCCTTTTTTTTCTTATTTTTTTCTTTTTTCCTTCATTTTTTTCCTTTTACTTTTCCTTTCTTTTTTCTTTATTTTCTTTTTTTCTTTCTTTTTCTTTTTTCTTTATTTTCTTTTTTTCTTTCTTTTTCTTTTTTCTTTCTTTTTCTTTTTCCTTTATTTTCTTTTTCCTTTATTTTCTTTTTTCTTTATTTTCTTTTTTCTTTTTCTTTTTCCTTTATTTTCTTTTTTCTTTTTCTTTTTCCTTTATTTTCTTTTTTCTTTATTTTCTTTTTTTCTTTATTTTCTTTTTTCTTTCTTTTTCTTTTTCCTTTATTTTCTTTTTTCTTTTTTCTTTATTTTCTTTTTTCTTTATTTTCTTTTTTTCTTTATTTTCTTTTTTCTTTCTTTTTCTTTTTCCTTTATTTTCTTTTTTCTTTATTTACTTTTTTCTTTATTTTTTTCTTTCTTTTTCTTTTTCCGTTTTTCCTTTATTTTTCTATTTTCCTTTCCTTTTTCCTTTTTTATTTTTTCTTTCTTTTTTTCCTTTATTTTATCCCGGGTTTTTTACTTTTTTCCCCCTTTTGCCCCTCAGTTGTTCGCACGCCCCGCTCTCCCCAGCCCCTCACCCTCCCTGCCCACCTCCCGAAGCAGGGAGCCAGCCCGGCAGCACCGCAGGGTCCCACTTACCAGCAGCACGGTGCCGCGGCCCGGCCGGGGGCAGCCCTGGGGAGCGAGCGGCAGCGGGCAGCGCTGGCTCAGCCACTCCATCTCTCGCCGTCCCTCCACCTGCTCTGCCCCGAGCCGGGAAGGTTGCCCGGGGAGGCTGCCCGCAAACAGCGCTGACTCCTCCTCCTCCTCCTCTTCCTCCCCGGCTGGCCGCAGGCTGCTGCCCGCCCGCCTGCCCCAAGCCCGTGGGTCAGCGCCGCGTCCCCGCGGCCTCCTCGGGGAGGGGACTCTGCCCCGCCGCCCCCGGCCCAAGCATCCAGCTCCGTGCCCAGGCAGCTGCCCGAGCTGCCGAGCTGGGTGGGCAGAGGCCGTGGCCGGATGGACTCCCCGGGACAGAGGGATGGACAGGCGGACACCTTGGGACAGGCATGGAGCAATGGGACGAGGGGCCGTGGTTTAAATTCGAGCAGGGCAGGGTTAGATGAGTCAGTCTGAGGGGGGTGAGACCCTGGCCCAGGTTGCCCATAGAGGTGGGGGAGGCCCCATCCCTGGAGACATCCAAGGTCAGGGTGGATGAAGCTCCGAGCATCCTGGTCCAGGTCAAGGTGTCCCTGCTCACTGCGGGGTGGGGGTGGGGGGGGCTAGATGGCTCTAAATGGCCCTGCCAGCCCAGCGCACCCCATGAGCCTAGCTCGGGTGATGTGTTTGCCCCGCTCGGTTGTGCCCCTGGAAACCCGGCCCTTCCCGCTGGCGTGAAGCCCACCCCGGGTTCCCCGTCCCACCCGCAATGGCCGGGCTGTCCCCGGCGCCACGCCGTGGGGTGCCCGGCCAGCGGGACGCACCCGGGGGGCCGCCCCGCCACCTCCGCGCCGCCAGGCTGAGCTGTCCCGGCCTGGGAGGGGCCCGTTCTCCGGGCACCGGGGAGCACGGCCGCCTGCGAGCGCGGCACGGCCCGACCCGGGGGGCTCGGCCCGGCAGCAGCCGCTCGGGGGGGGCGTGTGGGGGCCGGTGTCTGTTCCCAACCCCTCACGCTGACACGGCTCGGCCACGTCCCCGCCCCCTCAGCCAAGGCCACGCCCCCTCAACAGAGGCCACGCCCCTCAACAGAGGCCACGCCCTTACGATCGCGCTCTCTCCCGCCCCCCCGCGCAACTGTCCAATCAGAGCGCGGGGAGGGAGGACCCATGAGGGCACGTGGCGCCAGCGCCATTTTGCTCGCGGCGCGGCGGACGCGGAAGAAGCCCTTGGCGACCGCGCGGCAGTTGCTGGGCGGGGCGGTGGTTGCTAGGGGCGGCCGTTGCTAGGGGCGGCCGGCTCTCGCGGTATTTTCCGGCGTCGCCAAGATGGCGGAGGCGGTGGCGGAGCTGCTGGAGCGGGCGGCAAGGCGGGACGTGCCGCTGGAGGAGCTGCGGGCCCTGCGGCTCGCCGTGCAGGCCGTGCCGCCCGCGGACCTCCGCGCCCACCTCAGTGAGGATCACCTGAGAGCTTTTTTCGCCCTTCTCAGCACCAATGACCGGTAAGCGGCCTGGCCCGGCCCCGCGGCCTGGCCCGGCCCAGCCGCCTCCCCTGTCTCCCCGCAGCGCCGTGCCTCCTGCCGCTGCCCCGGCTCCTTCCCCGCCGTCCTTCGGGGAGCGTCTGGGGGCTCCGGGCGGCGGCGGCCCCCGCCTGAAAGGCCTGGTGTTCTCTCCGTGCCGCGCAGGGAGCAGGTGTCGGCGTGTGTGTCCATCCTGGAGAGGCTCCTGCAGGCCCTGGGCCCGGCCTGGGTGATCCAGAACCTCGGAGCAGAGCTTCAGAAGGGGCTGTTCCACCCTGACGACTCGGTGAAAATCCTCTCCATATCTCAGGTACCGGGTCTGCCTCTGGGAGGAGGGGATGGAGCTGTGTCTTGAGCCAGGCTGGGCTGGTGTCAATCTGCCCGGGTTTGTGAGGAGAGTAGTATAAGTGTTATCCCAGGAACTGACCTCTTGCCTGTTCCTGTAGCTTTAGATAAACGTTGTGCAGTGTGTTGATATCTAATGCTTTGTGATGTGTCTGTTAAGCATAAAACTATGTCTTGACAGTTGGGAGGGGGAGCTCTGGGACAGGCTGCCCAGGGGGTATGGAGTCTCCTTCTCTGGAGAGATTCCAGCCCCATCTGGACACCGACCTGTGCAGTATGAGCTGGGGAGCTGCTTTGGCAGGGGGGGTTGGACCCCAGGAGCTCTCCAGGGCCCTTCCAACCCCTACAACTCTGTGATTCTGTGACAGAAGTAAATTAGTCACAGGCTGTCCCGTGCTCTGGGTGAGGCTTTCTGAGACTGACATCAGGTGCCACAAGGATTAAGTGCAACAACTCTTTGCTATTCAGGATGCTTTGACTGATACTGTGGAAACGCTGAAGAGTAGTAAGCTGTAGTAACTTGGCACTTGTTGCACCAGTTTAAAAGAACAGAACTGTGGAACTGGGGGCGTTGGAATGGACTTCTAGAGGTTTCAGGTCTGGTTCCCAGCTAAAAGTGGGGCCAGCTCTCAGCAGGCTCCTCAGGGAATTGTCCAGCCCCCAAAACTGCTGACTCTGCTGGTCTGGCTAGCTGTTGCAATACTTGAATGTCTGTAATAGTGGAATAAAGTTTATTTTAATGTTACATTCTATATTTATTTATTCATGCCTCTAGGTTGGGAGGATTGTTGACAATTCAGATGGTATTACAGAAATTCTCAACTGTCCTGAACTCCTGCGGCAGATAATAAACTGCATTGGTGAAGAGAAAATAGCAGTGGCTAAAGAAGTAAGTATTGCTTTCTTGCTTTTATTTTATTCCATCCTCTCTGCACTGATGCAGGCAGCACACAGAACACCCTTTCTGCTGTGTCATAGAATCATAGAATGGCAAGGGTTGGAAGGGACCCCAAGGATCACAGAGCTCCAACCCCCTGCCACAGGCCGGGACACCAACCTCAGGCCTGGAGCTACACAAGGTTGCCCAGGGCCCCATCCAACCTGGCCTTGAACACCCCCAGACACGGGGCACCCACCCCCTCTCTGGGCAGCCTGTTCCAGCCCCTCACCACTCTCTCTGGAAAGAACTTCCCCCTAATATCCAATCTAACCCTTCCCTCCTTCAGCTTTAATCCATCCCCCTTGTCCTGCCATTGTCTGTCCTTTAACAAGCTGATTCCCCTCCTGTTCCTCTGCTCCCTTCAGGGACTGGCAGGCTGCAATGAGGTCCCCCCACAGCCTTCTCTTCTCCAGGCTGACCCAGCCCAGCTCCCTCAGCCTCTCTTTGTAGGGCAGCTGCTCCAGCCCTCTGAGCATCTCCGTGGCTCCTCTGACCCCTCTCCAACAGCCCCACATCTTCCTTGTGTTGGGCCCCAGCTCTGGACACAGGATCCAGCTGGGGCCTCCCAGGGCAGAGCAGAGAGGGACAATCCCCTCCCTGTCCCTGCTGCCACCTCTCTGCTGATGGAGCCCCGAAGAGGGGCTGGTAGCATCTGCTCCTCTTTGAAGCAAAGAGAGCTTGCCTGAAAGGTGCTTTAAGCTTATAGGTGTCCTAAGCCCTGAGGTTACTTAGATGGGATAGAAAACTTACCTTGAACTGTTACCTTCAGTAGGTATTGATGCCAAAGTGAACTCCTAAATAGGAATGTGATGCCAGAGGGTTGGATTAGAGTAGCCATGAATAGCTTTTGCTAAAGGTGTGGTAATTCTCACTGGAAACTGAATCACAATTAAATCTGTAGATGTGTAGCATGATTCAGTGCATTAAACAACAGTGAAACGAAATCAGATCACCTTGGATTTTCCTCTTTGTGCTTTCCTTACAATAAGTTGCTGGGGGGGTTTTTTGTTTATGTTTCCAGGCCATCAAATCTCTCTCAAGAATAGCACAGACCCAAGATGGCTTAGAGGCTTTATTTGTGAGCAGTTTGTTGAGTGACCTGAAGAATGTCATGGCAACAAATGATGTTGTTCGCTACAGAGTCTATGAGGTAGGGATGGGATTGATGTTGGTGTTCAGATCAATACTGCAGTTCTCTTGGGCTGAGGCTCTCAAAAATTGTAGTGCCTAGAGCACCAGAAGGGCTACACAGAGTTACTAAAGACACACCAAAATTTCTGCTGCTCTGGAGGTAAAATATCTGCTGTAGTCTCACAAACTTTTGGGTGTGAAGTGCTGTTAATGCTCCTGGAGGGAGGGACCAGGAAGGAGATGCCAGGTGTGTGGGTCTAGAGCCATATGGCAAAGGAGGAATAACACAGCTTAACTATTCTAGAGTTTAATGGGGATAGTAGTGATCATCCTCTGAAGAGAAGGTGGCTGTGAGTAGAAATCAAATGCATGTGCACTTGGAATTCCTAATGAACCTTTGGGTTGATTAGGGAAGCATGAAATTCTGTCTCTTAGATACACAGGGTCAGGCAGTGTTGTAAGGTGTATGTGGTCATTTCTCAGAGTCCTTAACATTATAACCTTGTTATAACCAATCTTTCCTTTTTTTCCCCTCTGTGCTTTTATTTAGTTAATTGTTGAGATTTCTTCAGTGTCAGCAGATTCATTAAATTACTGTGTAAACAGTGGATTAATATCAGAGTTAATTGGAGAGCTGACTGGAGATGACATGCTGGTCAGGTATGGTGGTAGTGTGTTTGCTGATAAGATTTCTCCCATTGTTAAAACAACCCTCTTTAAAGATAATTGTGTGTGTGTGTGTTGCTCAAAACCCTTTCCAGGAAAGCACTTTATCTGCTGCTTCTTAAGCAGCTTTGAATGTAAAATGTTGTGTATTTAGATTTGCAAAGTGAGATGGAAGTTCCCCCACTGTGCTGCCAAAATTGTAACGCTCAGTGCAACATCAGCTCAGTAGAGCTCTTTCCAGCTCTACACTCCAAGAGAGCTGAGCTTGGAGGAATGTTGGACACTTGGGGCAGTGCCTTTTTGTTTTAAGGGTGGAGAATCTGTTGTTTCTTTATCACTGGGTGCTTCTGAAACAGGCCACAACAACTGTTTGTCTGTTCCAGAGCTACGTGTATCGAGATGGTGACCTCACTGGCACATACCCCCCACGGGCGTCTGTACCTTGCTCAACAAGGAATTATTGATAAAATTTCCAACATCATCGTTGGTGCAGAGTCTGATCCTTTCTCAGGCTTCTATTTACCAGGTTACATCATGCATTCCTTGTTTCCAGTGTTTACTGCTTGGTTTTATTAATGAATTCAATCAAGAAGAAGCCTCTGATTTGAAAGCTCATGTGATTTTTATTTTTTAAAATTATTTAATGTATAAAAAAAGATGCCAAAGGACAGTCAAACACATGAATAATGTTACTGGTTAGCAGTGGTAATACAGGAAGGATCTGTAGAGACTGTATTGTAGGCTTAAAGTTTATGTTATTGTAGGTTTGAGGGGGGGTTAAATGAGTTTGTGACAGTTCATACACCATTAATTAACTCCCAAAATTCTGGTTTGTTCCCAAGTTCTGTCCTTATTCTGATGCCTTTCACAACCAGTATTCAGATTTAATTACCCAGTTTATCAGTGAAACCGTCTGATATCAGTGTGTGTTTAATTTTGACATTGCCCAAGT
The DNA here is from genome assembly GCA_022605575.1 of Laterallus jamaicensis coturniculus. Lineage (NCBI taxonomy): Eukaryota > Metazoa > Chordata > Aves > Gruiformes > Rallidae > Laterallus > Laterallus jamaicensis. The sequence goes on from JAKCOX010000022.1 coordinate 9,243,517, forward strand.
TATCATTCCTCCACTCTGAAGGCCTTTTTTTTTCTTGTCTTCTCTCAGGATTTGTTAAATTCTTTGGAAATCTGGCTGTTGTTGACAGTCCCCAGCAGATCTGTGAACGATACCCCATCTTTGTGGAAAAGGTCTTTGAAATGGCAGAGAGTCATGATCCAACCATGATGGGAGTGGCAGTGGACACGCTGGGAATCCTGGGATCAAATGTGGAAGGCAAACAGGTTCTAGAGAAAACTAGTTAGTATCATCTTTGTTTCTGTGAGAGAACTCTTTCAGTATGTTGTGAGTGGGTTGTTTTGATCCCTTTCCATATTACACCAAACCCTGTGTTTATCTAATCCTGAAGGGTGTCTGAATGGCTGTGCTGCTGCAGATAAGGGGGGGGGGGGTGCTGTAACTGCCCTGCCAAGCACAGCAGTGTGCAATGCCTGGCAGCTGGGATTTTCATTTTGCAAGCTTGGTTTGAATTACTCACTGTCTCCCATGACACCCTGAGAGCAAAGCTGAGAGAGCATGGGAGAGATGGGTGGACAGTGAGGTGGGGTGAGAACTGGCTGTGGGACCGAGCTCAGAGAGTGCCATCAGTGGAGCAGAGTCTGACTGGAGCCTGTGCCCAGTGGTGTCCCCAGGGCTGGGTGTTGGGTCCAGTCCTGTTCAATATCTTCATTGACACCTTGATGAGGGAACAGCACCCACCCTCAGCAAGTGCTGCTGATCCAGAGCTGGGAGGGGTGGCTGACAGGCAGGACACTGCGCTGCCATCCAGAGCCCTGGCCAGGCTGGAGAGCTGGGCAGGGAGAGACCAGATGAGATTCAACAAAAGCCAGTGGAGAGTCTGGCATCTGGGGAGGAACAACCACATGGATCAGGACAGGCTGGGTGTGACCTGCTGGAGAAGAGCTCTGTGGAGAAGGACCTGGGGGTGCTGGTGGGTGACAGGGTGGCCATGAGCCAGCAGTGTGCCCTGGGGCTGAGAGAGACAATGGGATCCTGGGGGCATCAGGAGGAGTGTGGGCAGCAGGTCACAGGAGGGGATCCTCCCCCTCTGCTCTGCCCTGCTCAGGCCCCACCTGGAGTGTTGTGTCTAGTGCTGGGCTCCCTGGTGTAAAAAGGACAGGGATCTCCTGGAGAGAGTCCAGAGAAGGGCTATGAAGATGATGAAGGGCCTGGAGCATCTCCCCTGTGAGGAAAGGCTGAGAGAGCTGGGGCTGTTCAGCCTGGAGAGAAGAAGACTAAGGGGGGACCTAATCAATGGTTATCAATATCTTAAGCATGGGATGCAGGGGGGATTGGCCAGCCCCTTTTCAGTGTCTGTGGGGACAGGACAAGGGGCAATGGCTGCAAATTGGAGCACAGGAAGTTCCACAGCAACATGGGGAGGAACTTTTCCCCAGTGAGGGTGAGGGAGCCCTGGGACAGGCTGCCCAGGGGGTGTGGAGTCTCCTTCTCTGGAGAGATTCCAGCCCCATCTGGACACCGACCTGTGCAGTATGAGCTGGGGAGCTGCTTTGGCAGGGGGGTTGGACCCCAGGAGCTCTCCAGGGCCCTTCCAACCCCTACAATTCTGTGATTGTCTAGTGAGCTGCATCATACAAATCATCAGTAGTCATGTTGCTTTAGGTTCCTCATCTTCCTACTGATGTCATGACCTCCTTGGCAGGATTATAAAAATATGAACTATGTCATAATCATGCTTTCTGAAAAGATTGCTTTGTTTCTCCTCTTATAGAACTGTTCAGAGGATTCACAGTTGGTGCTAGCCTTCTTGCTGCTAGTCTGAACTTTGCTTTCTGAGTGAAAACCTGTAAGGGCAGGTAGCTACTGGAGCACTGCAGGATGGGATTGAAGATTGCTAATTGCAAGTGTATTAGGGTCCACACTGCCCAAGACAAGAGAGTCAGAGAATTAACATTAAAGCTTTGGATTTGTCTATCTGGGGTCCATGTAAAGCAAAGAATCATACACTGCTTCTAATGCAGCAGGGCAAGAAGTTGCCTTTCTCAGCTCTAATGTACAATGCTTTCTGCCTGTTAATGTGTAATGTGACTGACAGGTAACTGCTCTTCTGTACAGGTCTGTCTGAATTAATTGAAACCCCTTTGTTTTTATCTTGAAAGGAAGTAGATTTCAGAATCTGTTGAGCAGGATAGGGCACCAGGCAAGGAATGCCCCCACAGAGTTACGACTTCGATGCTTGGATGCAATTTCATCTCTTCTTTACTTGCCTGTAAGTGTGGAGTTTGAGTTGTAGTGTGGGGAGTTTTGTGTGCTTTTGGTTTTTGAAGCTACAAAAACAAGGTTACTGTGCACCTAACTAATTGTGTGAAGGCTTTTTGCAGCATCTAGCTTAGGAGGAAGTGGCTTTCTAGTCTTCTGAGCTATTAACTTTACTGTTCTGAAATTCCCTGATTTATTTATTTGCTTGCTTCAAGTTTGAGTATGGAAGAAGCCAGGTGTTCTGAATCTGTTTATAAAACATGAAGTCTTTGTTGGCAAGAGGATGAGAGTAAACAGTTTAATATTCTTCTGCTTAACAGGGATAGTTGCAAACTGCTCTAATCCCTGTGTACGTTCTTTAGATCCAGTGGTCTGGTTTTTAATAAGCAAGTTAAGCCATTTTCAGTTGTCTTGCAGCTTTGCACTCCAGCACAGCACTCGTATCAAAATCAATTTATTTCAATCTGTCCTCCAGCCTAAATAAAGGCCACTTCATAAAAATAAGTTGGAGACTTCAGCTACTTCAGTCTAATGTGCTGGTTGTTTGCTTTAATTAACTTCTGTAACTATTGAACATACACTCTAAACCTGAAAGCTTCTCATAGCCCTAATCAAGCTCTTTGTCTATCTCTGATGTGTGCAGCCAGAGCAGCAGACAGAAGACCTGTTAAGAATGACCGAGTCGTGGTTCATGTCCTTGTCTAACCAGCCGTTGGAGCTCTTCAGGAGCATCAGTACTCAGCCATTCCCTGATCTCCACTGTGGGGCTTTACGGGTATTTACTGTAAGTGGTTTTGGTTTTATTGACCAGGTACTGAATTGTATTGCTGTTTAGTCTCAGTTTGTTTTTGGGGTTTGAAGTGAATGCTGCAGACTTCTCATTAAAGCCCCACAGGGATCAGAAATAAGGCCTTTCCCAGCGTGCCCCCTTTGCAGTCACCACTAAAGAATGCAGCAGTCATGTTGTGTATATAATGCTTAATTTTCTTATAAACTGGAGGTGAGGACACAAAAAACCCCAATAGCTATGCTCTAGGGTGCTGCTTGAATACCAGAGGCACTGCTGTGATAATTCACCTTAAAGAGAAGCATGAGCTGTTCTTGTTTCCCAGCGTTAAACCTGCTGCTTGATCAGAGTGGTGGTTGTGCAACTACTGAATAGAATGAATATCCCACTCCAATTTTTCTATTCCTTGGCTGTTTGTCTAACAGCCTACTTGTGTAAATGTGTTTTGGGTTTTAAAAGGAAGTGTTTCCCCCCTCCCCTCTTCTGCCTTCATGTTCAGGCTATTGCAAATCAACCGTGGGCCCAGAAGTTGATGCTCAGCACTCCAGGATTTGTGGAGTACATCGTGGACCGATCCGTGGAGCCTGACAAAGCCTCAAAGGATGCCAAATATGAATTGGTTAAGGCCCTTGCAAACTCTAGAACAATTGCAGAAATCTTTGGGAATCAGTATTACTTGAGGCTTAGGGCTTACCTGCACGAAGGCCCCTATTATGTTAAGGCAGTTTCTACTACAGCTGTGGAAGGAGCAGAGTAATGTCACTGATGTCTTGGTTCCCCTCCTTGCAAATCACGTTACTGAAATAGGTGTTAAGATACAAGATGTCAAGACTCCTCATGCTGGAGTTTCTCTAAATTCTCTCTTTAAAGGAATGCAAAGCACTTTGTCTCAGAATGGGTCATGAGAGCAAATCAAACCCTGTGAGAGCACAGTGTAATTTCCCCTAGAATGCCAAAGCAGGATGTCTTTGTGTACTCTTGTGAGACAAGCAGCCAGGTAAGTGCTCTGCCAGCTGACTGCTGGGATTTGTTTAACAGAAATGATCAGTGGTTAGTTAACTGCTCTTGGGTTTGGAGTTCCTATCATGTTTTCTCAGTTCAGTTTTAAAAAAAACCCCAAACACCAGAACACCTCAAGGTTTGTAACCTCAGATGCTGCCACAGTTTATTTCTTTTCTTTTTCTCTCTGCCAAAGCTGGCACTGGCATGGGGTGAACTCTTCCAGCCAGTGAGACTGTCACAAGCCCTGTTGGTAAGAATAAACTAGTACTATTCTGTCCACATGAGGGAGTATGAACTGGATTCACTTCTGTTATCAGCTTGCTGGATGTAAGTCGTGCTTGAATAAGTAATCCTAAATATTGTTTACATTTTATGCTGAGAATAAAACCCAAGCTTTTAGCCCTTAAAAAAAAAAAAAAGGCATGCTCTAGTGCATCAAACCAAACTGGGAGCTCTGTCTCCCTCCTTGACTGCAGCTCAGTTTACTTGCTCAAAAGGAGCATGAGCTACAGCACTACAAGTCTACTTTGGAACCAAATCTTAAAATGTTTACACTATTTTTTAACAGATTTTTTTTCATTTTAAGTGTTATTTTTAAAAAAAAAGATTAGTTGCCTAAGTTAGAAGCAAAGGGGTAAGAGCATAAAGCTTTCATGTTTAAGGACATCAGCTGGAGTAGGAGTTTGGAGATGTATCTCCCAAGGTTGTGTGTCTTCCTCTGGAGAGGATTGGGTGGCTGTGGATGTGATGCAAGCCTGGCTGGTCACTAGTGCCATGTGATGTGTCTTTGTCCCTAAACAGCAACCACCATGTACTTTATACAAAGGTTTATATACTGTTTGTTGACAACATGAGAAACAAATCTGAGGAATAGCTGTGAGGAGTGTAATAAAACATGAGATTCCTACTTTGGAGTTTTAGTGGTGTGTCAAGGTGGGAATGCATCTGTGGAAAAGCACTCATCCTGTGTCCCTGCTCTACCAAGTGAAGCAGATGATCTAGTCACTCTTGTTGCTTGCAGTGGCTTTGAGCTGCAGGGATTGCCTGCCAAAAATAGCTGGCAAGGGGTCAAAATGTGTGCAGAGGAGCTAGGGAATATCCCCTAATGTGTACTAAGCTACCTGAAGGCAGGTGACCTGCCATGTTGGTTATGATCTAATCTGTACAAAACTTGTCTCCCAACATTATGCTGCTGCCCCTGCTTTCACCCTGGGGGTGTGCAACAAACATCTCCTAGAGAGAAACACAGCACATGGTGTCTCACTTGTGAGCAGTGAGAGCACTGGAGCTTCGTCAATCCCACATCCAGAAAAAACATGGAAGCACTAAAGAGGAAGTGAAGGAGTTTGGAAGTCCTTAGTTTGCACTTGTAGTGGGAGAGCTCAGCTTTGTTATTTTAGGTGGCTTTGTGTGCTGGTAGCTCTGAATGAGCTTTATACTCAAATCCCAGTAAAAGAAATCGATGGATAAACCTTCTCTGCAATTCATGAGTCTCCTCCCTGTGTGTTCTCAGCTGGTGCTTTTGAAGGCTACTCTGTGTGTGAAGTCTTTAGCATCTGCTTTGCATGGTGCCTTTGCCAAATACAATATTTTAGCATACACAGAGATGCCAAACAAGGGGATTTTTCTTATGTATATGCACATGTGCTTTATTTTGTTGAGCTTTGAGCTCAATGTTCCCATTAATTGGTCAGACAGCCTCCTATTATTCATGTAATCCCTACAGCAATGCACAGGTTGGGGTCAGGAACTGTGTGTTGCTGCTGGTGTATCTTATACAGTTGGGAAATTTAAGTGTGTTCCTGTCCCCAGTCCTTGTGTGAACCAGCAGATGGAGAAAGTTGAGGGAAAACCAGGAAGAGAATGATGGAGAAGAAGTGAGGTAACATGCTGAACTTGATTTGGGAAAAAAACAAACAGAACCCCCCTCCCAAAACCAAAGGTGATTGTTTGACCCTGGTTAACAGGCAGCACATGGTGGTACTCAGGAGCCGGGGATGCTTCAGGACCTCCACTTCCTTTGGTCACAGCGGGAGGAGGAGATGGGGCCCTCAAAGATCCTTGTGGGTCTGTCACTGCTGCAGAACTGATCTGTCCAGCTGAGATATGCTGCTGGGAGAGCTGATGTGGAAGAGTTAACCCAGAGGATGCAGGGATGAGCAGGCTGTGTGTTCTGCAGCTGGTTCCTGGTTTGGGGGATTTTAACGCTTCGACTGAGGCTGGTGCCAGTGTTGTGCTGGGCAACTCACTCTGACTTCACTGCTGGTGCCGTTCTCTGGCATGTCATTACACCATTGGGCTGCCTATGTTGGGGTCCTCTGATGCTGTGACTGGCAGAACTACAGCGTCTCTAACAACTGAGCTCTGTTCCTTGCCTAGAATGCCCCTGGGCTGTTCACCAAGCGATTCCCATCGTGGTTCAATGTCTGTTCCCACTCCAGGCTGTTCTGTAGTTCCACTGCTCCTATAAACCAGGCTGCTCAGAAGCAGCCCCCTTGGTGCACAGGAAGATTCCCTTCTGTTGCAGAGTGCTCTGGGAGTAGGTGAGCCTTGGTCAGATAAAAAATCAGAGGGAGCTTAAAGTAGAGGACTTCAAAAAGTCTGGAAAACGCTGGATACAGACAAGTTTCCAAGAATACATTTTTTAACTCCTATGTTAGGGATCTGAGTAGCAGCAAGAGAACTGGATGTGCTCCAGCTGTGCCACCACAGCGCTGAGAATTCCTTTGCTATTGAAGGAGAGAGCTGACTTTGGGAGATGGTGATTACTGAGTGTTATGAGATAAAGCAGCTGGTGCAGGGAAATGCAGCCTTTCTTCACAAAAGTGAAATCTTAATCGACAAAATGAAGAACCTCATTTTTTATTCTGTCTAAGTTAAACTGTTTGAACTTATCAATATAGGTCAAAACCTTGCAGGACACCAGGCTGTAGTAAGTTTCCAGCAAGGAGCAATCTTTCTTATCACTTGTTTCCTTCCAGTCTTTAAATAACTCGTCCTCTTTCATGTTGGAAGAGGTGAAAATGAATTTATAGCAGCATCGATTGTAGCTGATGTGCTTTCCCCCAGAAAACCTGGAGCTGTGAGTGGGAGTGATGCCAGCTTTTTTAGCACAGATGCCAACAAAGATATCAGGGGGCACTGAAACTGGTACCCCCTCAGTGGCCACGTACACCTTGCGAACAACGTCCTGGGACATGACAAAGGCGCTTCCCTCACAGTAATCTGGGTAAAACTCTTCTGGGTACTGGTGGATGGGAACGAAGCCAGGGCTGTCAGGGTCTCTGTTGGGCACTGCTTGATGAATGACCCTCCCCAGGTAAACGTCCTCTAGCTGTGTTAAGGTAAGCAAGTACCCAGCCAGACTTGGGATACCGACAAACATCATCTCATCTGCTTTAAGAACGTACCTCGCGTGGGGACAGAAAGTCACCGTCCACTCCAGGCTCATCAGCATCTTCTGTGTCTGTGTCTCAGGGGAGTCAATGAAACTGCCTTCGATGATGTCTCTGTGCTTTTGAGCCTCTTCATTGATCTCCAGCTGGGTTGTTGCTGAAGCTGACTTTCCTAAAGCAAACAGGGTAAGGACAGTGTAACCTCTGGTGTCTGTCATGTTGCCCCATGTCTGCCTGATCACGTTGCGCCTTGTCCTGTTTTCTGGGCTACTGCAGACAAGAATGAGCAAAAATATCTCCTGATGGGAGCACGCTGCTGAACTGCTGACAGTGTAGGAGAGATTGGCCTTCAGAGGATCCATGTCCAGCTTCCTGGCCCTCTCCCTGATCTCCAGAGCCTTTGCATCGGTGTAGGAAAGAGGCAAGGACCGCAGGAAGTATTCCTCCAGTAAATCTGCCCCAAAAAGCAGCATGTGGAAGAGCAAGACATTGAAGAGAATGAAGCACCACTGGTGAGTCCGGAGCCTGCAGAGTGTCACCTGGGGAAAAGAAGACACGGACGCTGAGTTCCCTCACTACTAGAACAGAAAGGATTTCCGTAGCTTTATATTCACACAAAACAGAATTGGGACTTTTAGACCATGGTTGTTGTGTTAGCACAAGGTTCTCATCCTCCTAGAAACCTGAGCAACCCTGCTTCTTGAAGCACAGCAAGGTGAGCTGAGAAGGACATGACCACACCGCAGCTCAGAAGGCTCCTTTCTGTGCCCCTGTGCATGTAAATACTGAGCAACAACTGGCTGTTCCCTGACTTTGTAACCTGTGATGCTGCATTAATGTGTTCTCAAGTTAAGGAGAGCCTTTGGGACCTGGCCTGACACCGTGTGCAGCCCCATCAGGCAAGAAGCTGAAGGGAAAGTGGTTACCCACTGCCCTGGAGCAGCTGAGCACCCAGCCGAAGCACCTACCTGCATGGTGGTGGGAGCTCTCCCTGCAGCAGGGTCTGCGTTGGCAGTGGATGCAGTTTCTCCCTGGCAGAGGCTTAAGGGGCAGCGTCTGTATCTGGGTCTGCAGGGTCTTGTTACTGCCCAGTACCTGGAGATGGTGGTTTCCACCTCACTCGCCTGCGAGGAGGAAAGATGATCCCAGGGGACGATCGTGTTGCAGCTGCAGAGAACACAAAGCAGCAGAACTCTAGCCTTTCCCCTGATTAATTTCTGAGATGACTGCTGTATGGCTCACTTGGTAGAACAGGGGCCCTGGTCCTCTGGCGAAGCTCTGCCAGTTTATCACCAGTTTTTCTGGGGTTCTGTGGGTTTGATTGTGCTGTTTTGGTGTCACTTCCCCTGTTTGGGGCTGTTGACCCCCATGCTGAGTACTCTGCCTCTTCTGAGATGGAGGTTTGGTGAGTGAGCTTTTGGGTTTCCCTTATGTGGGGTTCCTGTGGATGTGGAGGACATGGTGGGACCAGGCTGCCTCTAGCACCTGGGGAGGGGGGTACAAAGGGGCTTTTCGCCATGCTGGGTGGATGCTGTGGGAGCTGTGTCCTGTGCCAGGTGAGGTGTCCTGTGCCAGGTGAGGTGCCCTGTGCCAGGTGAGGTGCCTCACTTTGCTCTCAGTGGCTCCAGAGCTGAGGAGGTGCAGGGCACTGCTCAGTTTGCACTGGGGCCCTGGGAGCAAGGGGCTGTGCTGGAGGAGCCGAAGGTGCTCAGCTGGAGGGCTCTTGGCCCAGGGATGTTCTGGTTCGTCCCCCTCCCTCCCACCCCTCCAGCATCCATGTGATTGGGGTGGGATGGTCCTTTGCTTTTCCCACAGAACCCCCCACCCCCCGGGTTTAAATGACAGCATGCGTTTAGGCTTTCACATTGCCAGTCCTGCTGAAGCCCTACGGGGATCTACCCCGGGCAGGCTCCTGCCTTCCACTGCGCCGGGGTCTTGGGGTGTTAGTGTTGGCAGAGGCTCTAGCAGTGCTGCTGGGGAGCTGCGGGGGACTGGAAGTGCTGGAGGGGAGGTGCCAAAGACACCACAAACAGGATGGAGGTGTCAGCAGAGGGCCAGAGTTGGGTTTGGCAGCAGGCCACTGAGCCATGGAGGCCACTGAGCCATGGAGCCCGCAGAGCACCCCAGGGGGAGAGGGAAGAGGGGCTTTGCAGATCCCCAGCATTCCCCTGGGGAGGGTGGGTGAAGAGTGTGAGTGATGGCAATGCTGCTGCTTGATGGGCAAGTTGTGGTGGGAGGCATCAGCCTTCATTGGCTCAAGCACAGGGACTCCAGCATCTGTGTGAGAAGAGATGGTAACTATTTGTTTCTTAACTTTTGAAAAGATTCTTCATCGCTGAGGGTGTTTCTGTTACCACAGCCGTGGGTGGAAAAGATGCAAAGGGCCTCAGCATGGCTGTGGTTTGCCTTACCAGCTTGCCTTGATGGTCTGGCCATTCCATCCTTGCTGAAGCATCCTTAGAGGGGCCTGTATCAGCCATATATCTGGGGAGATGAAAAAGATCTTCAATTTCTGACCTGGCGTGGCCAAGGACCAAGCCCCTCGGCTCTCCCAGTGCCTGCCCTGGATCTGTGGTGGTGTTTTGGGAAAATCTCCATTGGTGTGGGGAAGCAGCTAGAGTTACAGAAGAAACCAGGTCCTCAAAATATGGTTACAGCTTTGGAAGTGCATCATGTTCCTCTGAAAGGTGTCCCCAACACCCCTGGTATGTGCATCCCAACACAGACCTCAGCTTTGGGCTCTCCAGAAATGGGAAAAGCTCCTTTCCTGGAGCTTGTATGTCAGCTGGGCTGCAGCTCCCTCTGGCCCAGCCTTGCAATCAGTGTAATCCTCACAGAGGTGTACTTTGAAGCTTGGCAAGCTGTCAGCCCGGGAAGTGTCAGTTATATGTGTTCTCTGAAATAAAAAGCTAGTAAGGAAATATTTTTCACCTATAATAATACAGCACTATAGCCCCAGATACCCATTCTGGGGAAAAAAATACAAAATTCCTCCTTTGAAGATGCTCTGTCTCCAGCTAAACCATTTAATAAGCAAACAAACACCAGCATTTGAAACTGCTTCCATTAAAAATATTGTCTTTCCCAATCCTGTGTTTTTAGAATAATAATAAAAGCCCCATGTGCATCGTCCCTGTCACAGCTCCACGCAGCAGGGTCTGCTCAGCCCTGCTGAAGTCACTGCTTGGGCACCACGTTGCAGTAGGACCTGATGGGTGTAGATGGGATTAACACTCTCCAAACCCAGCCAGGGCACAGACAGTTCTCAGAGGTGGGGGGTTGTTTACCCAAAGAGCTTGGCTGAGTCCCATGGGATGAAAGCTGAGGAACAGAAATGAGAAGGCTGCTGAAGGGTGAAATAGCTGATTTGGGAGCGTCATGAAGCCCCTCGGCTCTAGGGAGCTTGCCTGGGGGGGGAACCCCCTATCAAACCACGCAGCTTAGGTGTGACCTTATCTCACTTTTCAGGTGGGTGATGTCAAATGCATTGAGGGAATCACAGACTCACAGAGTTGTAGGGGTTGGAAGGGACCTGGAGAGCTCCTGGGGCCCGACCCCCCTGCCAAAGCAGCTCCCCAGCTCATACTGCACAGGTCGGTGTCCAGATGGGGCTGGAATCTCTCCAGAGAAGGAGACTCCACACCCCCTGGGCAGCCTGGCCCAGGGCTCCCTCACCCTCACTGGGGAGAAGTTCCTCCCCAGATTGGTGTGGAACTTCCTGTCTTCCAACTTGCAGCCATTGCCCCTTGTCCTGTCTCCACTGACCAAAGAAAAGGGGCTGGCTGATTCCCCCTGCACCCCAAATACCTTGCTCCCAGGGAGATGCAGGAGTTCCCAGGAGAAGAGTGAACTCAGGACCCCAGAGTGGCCCGTGTCAGGTCTGGCTGGGCAAGGGAACGCTGCTCCTATGGCTTCCCTCAAACTCTGACATCTCCTGGGAGAGAACCAGGGGAGTGACTGGGAATCAGGCTTTCCCAATCCATGGAGCTGTAATTTATGTAAGATGTCTTCATGTTTTCCTTAAATTTTAAGTCCAATCAAATCTCATTACTGCAGCAGGGCTGTACCAGTAACACTGTAGATGGCTTGACCCACCCTATGAACAGCGAGTGTTTAGCCTGAAAGGATGTTTGAGGCTTGGTTTTCAGAGAGGACAGAGCTCTGGACTCCTGTGCTCCCCAGGGATGAAAGGTGGGGATGCCTGCAGCATGGTGGGGGATGCTCCTGAGCCAGATGCGCCCGGGGCCAGTGCTGCAGGGTGGGCAGCTGAGTGCTCCAGGGGAGCAGCCTTACCCAAAGCTTCCTCACACGTCTCTGAAAGTTTCCTGGCTTCACTCCCAACACTGTGAACATTTGGGAAGGGGGAGCAGAGCCCAACTTGTTTCAGCTCTGCTCCACTCTGCTTCATGAAAATGTGAAGGCTTTGGATGACGCACCATTCTCAGGCGCTGGTGCAGGCGAGGGCGGGCGGGCAGGGCTGATCAGGGAAAACCACTGAAATTGGGTTTTTTCCAATATAAATTTGCTTAAATATAAAAGCCTGAGGTCTGCCTGCCCCAGGTGTCCATGCATTGCTTTGTAGTGCATACTGTCCTTCCCTGGAGGGTGGGCACCCCCCTCTCCAGCCCCCCATGGTCCCCTGCTCCCCAGCTTTTCCCAAAAGCTAGGTTAATTCCCACAGGCTTTCAAATCTTCACTCAACCACTCCAGAGATGCACCAGATCCTGTTTGCGTGGCCTGATGGTGTTCTCCCCCAAACAGCCTCTTCCCATGGGAAATCCCCACCCCCCACCTCCCTCCCTCACACACACACACACACACACCCCCCCCCGTATGGTCACTGGCCCTGTTTTAGGGATTGGAGGTGACCCATGTCACAAGGCACCCGCAGGGGTCATAGAATCATAGAATGGCAAGGGTTGGAAGGGACCCCAAGGATCACAGAGCTCCAACCCCCCTGCCACAGGCAGGGACACCAACCTCAGGCCTGGAGCTACACAAGGTTGCCCAGGGCCCCATCCAACCTGGCCTTGAACACCCCCAGACACGGGGCACCCACCCCCTCTCTGGGCAGCCTGTTAGAGTCTGCTAGGTCCCCAGCTGGGATGCTCCTGGGAGCACAAAGCAACTTTCCCCTTGTTCTGCATCCCACCCAAAGGGTCCCCTCTGTTTGCAACCTGCCTCCCATGGCATCTCGCCAGCACTCACAGACCCAGCAGCACGAGGAGGGGCTGGGGAGGGACGTGTCTGGTCTTTAATAACAGCATCAGTTGCAATAAATAAAGGGAGACAATTGTTTTGGTCTTAGTCACCTAATAGCGATGTTTGTACTTCAAGGTATGATTCAGCTCTTGCAATTCTTCACCTGAAGTTCTCCAAGGAGGCTTGGGAGATGATGGAAGAGGAGGCTCTTCAGATGTTACCCAGCGTGCCTTTCACTTGGGGTTGATGTTCAGCATTCCTTTGGGTGTTAAGAACAAGCAGGAAACTTGAAGCCACACCAACAAACAAGCAGCTGGCACAGGGGATAAATAGATGAGCTGCTCCTGGCACGCACAGGAGGGGGGGCTTTGCTTCCCATTTAATGGCTCGGTTGAGGAGGTTAAAAACATGTTTTTATAGCCAAGCTCCTGGCACTGGTGTTTTTTCTTTGCATACATCAGTCTCGGAGTTAGAGAGCTCAATCTTTTTGTATGGGTGTGTTTGATGATTGCTGCTCGAGTTTAACGACAGCTTTGACAACTAACTACCGCTGTATTCCATGATAAAGACAGCTTAAACCCTCTGTGTGTTCTGCAAGCGCTGTGCTCAGCCTGGGAAATAGGGAGCTAGAGGTAAGCTGGGTGGGGAGAGCCTGAGCTGGAGAACAATGCCACGTTGGGAGCTTACAGGGCTCCAGCCTGAGTGGTTGTTTTTCTGCCAGGATGTCAACCAGACAGAAAAGTCACCTGCCCTGCAGCCCACCAGAAGAATATCCCCTTGTTACGGATGTTCAGAGCGTGCCACGCAGGGTTCTCGGTGCCCTCGCTCCCAGCGTTAGGCACAGGCTGTCTGAGTGCCTCTGCAATCCGGATTTCCCATGGAAAGAATTCGATGCACAACATCCAAAGGGTCCAAGTCTTAGAATCATAGCATGGCAAGGGTTGGAAGGGACCCCAAGGAGCACAGAGCTCCAACCCCCCTGCCACAGGCAGGGACACCAACCTCAGGCCTGGAGCTACACAAGGTTGCCCAGGGCCCCATCCAACCTGGCCTTGAACACCCCCAGACACGGGGCACCCACCCCCTCTCTGGGCAGCCTGTTCCAGCCCCTCACCACTCTCTCTGCAAAGAACTTCCCCCTAATATCCTATCTAACCCTTCCCTCCTCCAGCTTTAATCCATCCCCCTTGTCCTGCCATTGTCTGTCCTTTAACAAGCTGATTCCCCTCCTGTTCCTCTGCTCCCTTCAGGGACTGGCAGGCTGCAATGAGGTCCCCCCACAGCCTTCTCTTCTCCAGGCTGACCCAGCCCAGCTCCCTCAGCCTCTTTGTAGGGCAGCTGCTCCAGCCCTCTGAGCGTCTCCGTGGCTCCTCTGACCCCTCTCCAACAGCCCCACATCTTCCTTGTGTTGGGCCCCAGCTCTGGACACAGGATCCAGCTGGGGCCTCCCAGGGCAGAGCAGAGAGGGACAATCCCCTCCCTGTCCCTGCTGCCACCCCTCTGCTGATGGAGCCCAGGATCCCATTGGCCTTGTGGAGCTGCCAGAGCCGCTGCTGCTCATGTTCAGTTTCCCATCCACTGTGACACCCAGGTCCTTCTCACAGGGCTGCTCTCAAGAAGCTCTTCTCCCAGTCTTGACTCGAGCTTCCCCTGGGTTAAATGAAACCCAGGCTTTGGCAGCGTTTGCAGGTGGGAGCAGGTCAGGCATTGCTGTACCTGACCCTGTGGCTGCACTGGAGCTGCAGCAGCGCTGGGCAGCGTGCCCAGGAGGGTTCTTCTTTCTTGGGAGGTCCTTGCCCCAGGGTGGCTGGGGGTGTGTGTGTCTGTGCCATACCCAAAAATGGAAAGCTTGCCCAAGGTCATGGAGGGAAACAGGAACTGAGTGCAGGTCTTGGGGCTGTGCAACACCCCAGTACATCCCCCCTGGGTCACAGGGTGTTGGATGGATCCAGCAGTGCTTCAGCCCTGTGGAGCTGGGGGTGGTCTGGGGATGGGAAGGGGGCTGCAACCCCCAATTGTGGCCAAGGCTCCTGCTGGAGAGCTTGTGCCCTGTCACAGGTGTCACTGGGGAGCTCGAGCAGCACGAGAACACCCTCCAACACGAACCCTTGCTCCAGGAGCATGGTGGCGTGCTGGGCTTGGGCAATGTGTTCCTCAGATGACTTTCTCTCCCTCTTGCCTCTGACTCATGCCCACCATTGCCTCCCCCAGACATATTTATTGTTCTCCCAGACACAGAAACAGCAGAATTGAGTCTCTGCTGCCCCATGCCAGGTCCCTCCTGGAGAAAATGCCTCGAGGAGGAGGGAGAGCACTCAGCGTGCCTTGCTTTCTGCAGGAAAGGGGAAGGGGGGGTTTGTGATGCAGCATGTTTTCATGGGGAGAAAGCGCAGGGTAGAAGCAGGCTCAGTCTAGTAGGAAGAGGCAAGCTCTGCCATGGCTGGGAACTGCAGTCAGACGAATCCTCGTTAGGGGGAGGGAGTGCTGCTGACTAACGAGCGTGTGGGGAAGCCACGGGGAAGAAGTACTGAAGGAGGGAGATACTGTGATCTCAGCATCCTCAAATGCCTCCCTGGAGGTCAGACAGTCCTGGGGTGGGATGCCACAGCATCCATGTGCCCGAGAAGGGACAGGAGGACCCGATCAGCCCCCTGGGCTCTGTCACAGTTATCCTGCGGCAGGGAAATGGTCTCAGCTGGCATCGTGAGGGAGTTGAAATCCAGCAGAGACCCTGATCTTCCCTGAAGACACCCAGTGCCCAAGTGCATCCAACCCCAAGCTCAGGATGAAGGCAGAGCCTGCTCTGTGAATGGCAGAGGAGGAGCAAGAGGGCTCAGCCTGGGGACAGACACTGATCCCCCAGCAGTCTATGTCAGAGTGTAAATAAAACCCACCTCGTGGTCATTCCCTGTCCTGCAGCACATGATATGCCCTGAAACACCTTCTGGAGTGAAATAATAGCAGGGCAGGAAAACAGCAACTGGCTTTTTGTTCACTACAGGTGGTAAAGGGGTTTGTTGCAGAGGATCCAATCCTACCCTCTGCAGCAAAGGCTGCAAGTGCAGTGCTGCTGATCCGTGCCGGAGCTGGGAGTGGTGCCCAGGTCACCTTTCCCAGATGGAATTCCACCAAGTGCCATCACTGGGACATCTTGTCCCTGTCCCCAGCAGCCACATCTCTGCCTCAGCATCCCCCTCTGCTCCGTGGCTGGACTGGGGAGGCACCAGCACCCTTCCAGGCACAGCTCCATGACCGGACTGGCCCATCACTGGTGGCAATGCCAGGGAGGGATGGGTGGAACAGGGCCAACCTCTCCCCTGGAGCTGCAGCATTTGGGTGGGGATGTTCTCTTCTTCTGGCTTTTTCTCTTTCATTTCTCTTTTCTCTCTGTCCCCACCCCCACCGTAACTGTTTTAAATAATTCCTCCTCCACGCCTGTGTTATCACCTAGCATGTCAATACGCTGCTGTGCCACCCACCCCTCTCCTCACAGAGCTGCACGTTAACATTTTGCACCCGATAATGTGAGGCAATTAGTGAATGAAGAATAACTTTCCCTGCTTGAAAGCATGATGGGTCGGGAAGCGTCGCTCGGATGGATTGCACGGGGAGTATTAATTGCTTTTCTCTCGAATGACTCCCAGTGTAGGAGAGTCCATATGGAGAGAGAAGGAGGAGGAAGAGATGCTGTGGGAGAAACAGAGTCTCCAGTCCCAGTGAGAAGCGTTGAACCCCAGCGTTTCTGAGTGGGTTCTTTCCTCTGGAGCTGGAGGCTGCGAACGGGCACCACACCGTGTGCTGATGCATCACAGGAGGGCTGGGGCTCCCGGGGGGGGGGGGGGGGGGGGCAGCAGCTGGGGATTGCAGGGGTGGGAGGGCAGCCCTGGGGCTGGGGGAGGGAAAGCCAAGGGCTGCTTGGAGCTACTGGGGGGGGGGAAGCAGTGCTCTGGAAGCAGCACTGTGCATGGCATCAGCCTCCCCTGGGGTCGGATTGAAGCGGGCTTTGGTGGCTTGGGTGGCAGAGGTGGCAGAGGGACATTGCACGAGGTGGGGGGCTGTCTGGCCATCGTGTTTTTGTGGGAGCCCTTGCTGGGAGCTCTGCTTGTCCACACAGCCCTTGGATCCAGTGGATCGGCTCCATGGGGAACTCCCCAGCACGTCTCTGGAAAAGAAATAAAAAGAAGTGGAAAAGGAGAGGATGGAGTGTGCCAGAGCTGCTCCTGGGTCTCTGTTGGCCGGGGGGGGCTGTATGGCCACCCTGCCCAGCTCTGTGCTGCCTGTGGCCCTGGGCAAGAGAGAGCCCTGGGTTCATTGGGGGGTTGTGATGCAGCCCTGGGAAGATGCTGCTTGGTTCGTGGGGGTTCACTTCCAGCCCCAAGAGGGGGTACACAGCTCGGGCAGCAGCAGCGTTGGGGCACCTGGGGACTTGGCCACATCTTGACGGGTGGCACCTCCTGACACGGAGCATTCAAGGGGCTGAACTTGGCGGGGGAGGGGGGGAGAGCAGGCACTGAGGACCCTTTCCTGGAGGCAGCCGGCTCGTTTCCCGCTGCCCCCGGGGCGGGGCCGTGTTATTGCAGCAGGGTCCCCCCCGGGAAGATCAATGCTCAGCACGGCACAGGAATTCCCCCGCAGGCAGGAGGGGGCTTGGCCGGGCTCTTTGCTTTTCGGCACGACCCCGGGGGCGCAGCGGCGCTCCGAGCAAATATTTATGCGGGTAGGAGGAAGCAAAAGAAAGTAAAATAACATAAAACGAAATAAAATAAAAACGAAATAAAATAAATTAATGAAGTAAAATACTTTAAAAAAAAAACCCCACACACTTAAAAAGAAAGAAAAATGAGAGCCAAGCCCCCCCCATCCCCCCGGGGCGAGCGGGCAGAGGCCGGGGTCGCACCCTGGGTTCCCGGGGTGGGTTCGCTGAGCGGTGCCCCCGGCCCGGGCGGTGCGGGGCGGTGGGGGGGTGGAGGGGTGCGGCGCGGCAGGGCCGGGCGGGCGGCAGGGGGCGCCGCGGAGCCGCGGCGGGGCCGGGCTGGGCGGGGGGCGAGGTGCCCGCTCGGCACCACGGGCAGCCGCGGCGGGCAGGGGGAGGAGGCGGAGAGCGGGGCGGCGGCACCGGCACCGCTCCGCCGGTGCGCGTAGGGCAGGACCATCCCTCCCGCTCCCTGCATCCCTCCTCCTCCACCCCAATCCCGCACCCCGCCCCGTAACTTTCCGGCACCTGTTGCTACCCGCCCGCACCCCGCCGGGCTCGCCCCCGCTATGCGGAGCGCCCGGCCGGCCCGCGGGCTGCTGCGGCGGGGCCCGCCGTGATGGGCGGCCGGGAGCGGGAGCGGGACGGCGGCTGTGGCTCTGCCCGCTGCCGGCAGCCCTCGGCCGGCGCCTTCGGCAGCGCGGGGAGCCCATGCTCTGCTCCGGCTCGGCTCGCCGGGCAGCCGCGCCGCTTCGCTGATGCCTTTCTCGGGCGAGGAGCGGAGCCTGCAAGGGATCTACAAGCCGGCGGGACCGGCGGAGGGCAGGGCGGCCGGCGGGGCCGTCTGCACCGAGTGTTACACCAACCGCTCCTTCGTCTACGACGATGGCAGTGCCCACAGGTACCCGGCGGCGGGACGCGGCGCGGGGCGGGGGGCTGCCCGCGGGGGTCGGGTCGTGGCCGGGGTGTGTGGGGGGAGCCGCGGGGCTGGGGGACCGCGAAGCCCCCGGTGCAGAGCCGAGGGGAGCCTCTTCCCTCCCGGAGGGGCTGCCGGGACCCCGCGGGGCGAGCCGGAGCGGGCCCGGCAGGACCCTCGCCCCCCTTTCCCACCGCCCTTCCCGCACCCCGCGGCTGGAAGAAAGTTTCCGCCACGCTTCCAGGCCTGGCTGGGTCCCTGCGACCCCCCCCTCTGGGCAGCGTCCCCGTGGGAGTGGGGCAGTGAGGGGCAGGGGATGCTCAGGAGATCGCGGAGTTGTTTGTCCCAGTGATACCCGCTGTGGGAGGGGAGTCAGTGCTGCCCCTCCGTCACGCCTGGCCCGGGCGGGGGCTGTGCCCCACGGTGTGTGGGTCGGGTGGTGTTTTAGAGGAGCTGGTTTGGCTGAGCCCCGAAGCCACCCCGAACCATGGAACTAAAACACAGGCAGGCAGAAAGGCTCCGTTTCCCCAGGGGCAGGGCAGCTCTAGGGCTGGTTTTATGCCAAAGTTACAGTGTCCGGTGTGAGGGAGGAGTAGAAGTGAAGAGATACTCAGAGGGGCTCGTGGGGACCCGCAGCAGCAGGTGTGTCTCCCAGGGGGACGAGTGCTTGTTGCTGAGGTATCCCAGCTTCTCCTCATAACTCCTTTATGTTACCATTGACTGGATTATATTTACCAGCGTGGCTCTTCTGACTGTCACCCTCACCAACTGCAGGCTTAAACGAGCAAATGAAGCGTGTGTGTATCAATTCACCCTTGGCACATAAGGACCTTGAGTGGGTTTGTGCCCCAGGCTGCTCAGCTGGGGTTTTCTGCATTGACATCTGCTTGCTATGATTTAGGGAGACCATTTTTTTATTCCTGGGAGCCCAGATGGAAAAAGTAAGAGCAGTCTATTAGGTGAGATCGTTAACTTTCAGTACTTGGCCCTGAAGAGGGTGATTGATAAAATCCTTGAGCATCAGTCCTTGGGATCAAGTCCCTCCTCATTTCCTCTGCTGATCTCTCTGTAAGAGGCAGGATGTCCAACACGTCCAAGGCACTGTGGTGCCCCAGGAACACCTAACTCTTAAGAACACCTCGGCTGCCTTGGGCATGCCAGGGGGGGCTGCGGAGTTGCAGTGTCTTCACCAAACCCTATTTCCACATTTTTTCAGCTCTGCTTGATGTGTCTGCAGAAATGGTGTCCTTGAGGAGGTTATTGAACGTGTCTGTGTGTGCGTGGGATCAGAGATCAGGCTGGAGACAGCAGCTCACCCAGGGTTCAGACTCCAGTGTTGCTGGAGAGCGATGAGTTTCTCAGCTTGGGCAGCAGTTATTGCTCCTTGTTACTTGGGCTGCAGCACTGCTTGGGGTTATTTATCCTCATCTAATGCACAACAACAAAATCCTCCTCCAAAGGTCTTCCCCTCTGTCTCTTTAGATCTGACTGGAAGAGCTTTGTTTTCTAATTATTATCATACAGCTCAGTGTGTTTCTAACCCCCTTTGGCTCTGGAGAGGTTGAAATGCTGTTGCTCTCTGTGGCTTGCCCTGCACTCAGCCCCTCTGCTGCCCTTGCAGAGATACTGAGCGAGCTGGCTGGAGCCCTGGGGACCTGGCAGCTTTTCCTGTAGCTGCCTGTTTCCCCAGCTCCAGCTCGGAGCAGCCTGGATCTCTGCTGTACCTTTTCAGTGCTGTCAGGCAAAGAAGCAGAAAGCGATTGTTGTGAAATGGCTGAAAGAAACAGGGAGCAAGCAGAGCAGCGAGCGCTGTCTCCCCCATCAGATGATGCCAGGGGCCTGCTGGCTACTCTGCTGCTTGATGTCCTCTTCTGCAGCCTGGGCTGGGGGTGTGCATCCCCTTTCAGTCAGCGATCATCCACACTGAACACCCTGCTATCACTCAACACAAGAGTTTCATCCTTGCCTCCTGTGGGTTTTCTCTCTCCGGTTGAAAGGGCTGTGAAAGCAGCACCCTGTCTGTGTCTGACCTGGGGTTCCCATCTGGTGGGTGCACAATCCACGGGGCAGAGGGGGGTTTGGGAGTCCTGTACAGGCTCCTCAGCTTGTCTCCACTCCGTGCTTCCAGGTGTACACTCATAGATGTGATGGCAGGCAAGCAGACCTGGCACTGGAGGTGTGTGTGATGGATGTGAGAGCCCAAATGTCTGAGCAGGGGATATGCGTGATGCCTTCAATGTCCCTTCTGCTGAATGACCAAGGTGCATTTGGCTGGGCTGGCCCCATTACAGTAAATGGGAGCCTGGATTCCCACCCTGCTTAGCAAACGCTGGCTGACAAGCTGATGAAGAGAAATTCCATCTTCTCAGTTTCCCAAGGGTGGAGGCATGTGTGTAAATGTCCTTGGGCTTTCTCCTGGCCCTCGTTGTGAGGAGACAGTGGTCCTGAGAGTCCCTTCCAGCCAGAAAGCAAGGGGTTAACTGTAAAAGCACTTGAAAGTATGTTTGGAGAGTAAATACACATTTCTGGCACCCAGAGGGTACAAATAGCCTAAATTTTACTTTCCTACCTCATGGGAAATCTGGGTAAATGTTTGTAGAAGGAGCTAGCCCGTCATTTAGGGGAATACAGGATTTCCTCTGGCCAGCAGCTCTGCTTCCGCTGCCTTGCCCTTGTAAGGGCACTCTGGGAAAGGAGCAGTGATGGATGAGGGGCCATGTGGAAGAACTCAACGCAAAAATATCCCAGGCTAGAAGGGCCGTGCGAGAGGAGGCTTGGGTTCTCCATCCGTTATCTCCTGCTGCTGGGGCTCGTTTCAGAAGAAGAAGAGGAGAAGACATGCGTGATGATCCCCGGAGCAGCTGCCTAGGAAGAGCCCGTCTGTGTGTTAGACGTACGTGGCTTTTTTCATGCCTGGTTTTAATATCCCTGGCAGGGGGATCTGTCTGTCTGCCCTGCTCTGCTTAGGTTCAGCGCTGATGTTTATCCTTGGAGTAAACAGTCGAAGGCTGGTGCTGAGTGGGGTGCGTTTGGGTGTCTGGCCATGGATTTGGGAGCGGGATGTGGAGGGGAGGTGGGTCCCAGCTGGGGCTGCTCTGGTGCAAGTGCTTGAGAAGCTGAGGTTGGGGGTGGAGAGCAGCAACTAGAGAGATCTGGGCATGCTGATGGAGTGCCAGCTTGGTTCGATGGGGCTGTGCAATGCGGGGGACTGTCCTCAGGACAGCCAAGACTAGTTGTACTTTCTGGCCCTGGAAATCACTGCAAGTGGCAGCAGGGTTAAAAATATCTGTAGGGACCGTCAGCCACTCTGGTCAAATCCTCTGTTTGGGTCCAAAGGAAGGTGTTTGCCTGCTGTCTGTGCTGAACCTGAGGTGATCAGTGGGTTCCCAGGGCTGGGACTGTATGAGAAGACTTGGGAAAGTTGATCTGAGTCCATGAGTGATGTGAATGGGGGGAGAAAAAAAGGTGAAAGCATTGATTAAAGAGGATTCTCGCTCGGTGTGAGCACTCCTCTAGACCCAGGATGACTCTCCCATGACTTCTGCTTTAGGTGTATCGAGTGGACTGTCTTAGCTTAGTGCAAGGACAGTCTCTGCAGCCCAGAGCCTGTTGTTCCCTTAAAGTTCTCCATTTTCTGGAAATGAATGAGAAGATGCTTCTTTGGTAGACTTCCCCCTGATCCAGGCTCTGTAGCTAATTAATAACCAGTTCCTCTGGGCAAGATTACTATCTTAGACACTTACCAGCTTCAAAAAGTCAGCCCTGTGACTGCAGCGACTGCGGCTCTGGCAGCCCGCGGGGATCCCAGCCTCGCTGTTCCAGGAGAGATTGCAGTAGGGAGCCAAAAAACCACGGGGCCCAACACATTGTGTTTTCAGGGTGTTTATGTAGCAAAGATAAGAAAGAATTCTGCTCTTGTTTTCCCCAGCTAATTAGGAAAGGGAAGCACAGGGCTCTGGCAGGAGTCTGAAATCCGGGGCTCGACAGGGCTGTCAGCAGGTCGTGCCTTGGAGAGCAGCCACCAGCACACCTGGGTCAGTGGGAAGAGGTTTGGGGACACCCCCCTCCTCCAGCTATTTTGTTTATCAAAAGGACATGCTGAATGTCCTCCTTAGAAAGCGCTGCTGGGCTCTGGCATGGCTGTGTCACCCTTTGCTGGAGAACAGCAAAGTAGGTCATTGCCTGTGCTCAAGGCTCGTTCTGCTCTGCAAAAATATTTACAGCATCTATTTGAATCCTCCCAGCTCCCCACCAGCGACCTCTTCCCGACCTCCACGCCTGGTTCCCAAGTGCTGAACACAATTTGTTTTGGAGCCTGTTAGCGTTTCTCTTGCATCCGTGCCAAACTGGGCCAGAGTGTGGAGCATCTCATTCATCCTTCTTATGAATAAAACCAGGCAAAGACCCGCACTAGGTCTCAGGTGCCTCTGGCCTGGTGGCCTCTGACAGTGTCAGTGATGGGGCACAGGTACACAGTGACCCTTCCTGGGGCTGCACAGCTGCAGCGTGTCAGATTGGGATCCTGAGCTGGAGGTTTTACCCAGCAGCAGTGGGAGGGAGGGAGGGAGGGATGGATGGATGGATGGATGGATGGATGGATGGATGGATGGATGGATGGATGGATGGATGTTTCCCTCCCCTGGGATTTGCCTGGTCCCTCTTGAACCCATTGGTACTATGACTTCTCCGATGCAGCTGTTCTGTGAGCAGACAAGCTGCTTTCCCTTTGAGCCTGCCTGTGATTTCCCTGGGTCCCTGCAGCTCTTGTGATGTGCTTGCTCCCTGGTTGTCTGCTCTGATTCCACCTGCCTTTCATCCTGTCTCTTTCCAGGATAAAGACTCCTCCTCACCTATTTAGTCTGTCCTCTTACAGAGCACTTTATGTCCATCACCCTCCCCTGCGCTGTGTCCTCTCAGAAGAGGGGACCCAGAAGTGTGTGTGGCTCTGTGGTGGCTCTATCTGTAGTGCAGCAGCCTCTCAACATTTTGGGTCTGGGCTGCTGCTGGCTTTGTGGTATCACCGACTGTGACTCTGACTCTTTTCTGCCTGCTAATTTGCAGACCTTCTAGTGCCTCCACAGGGAGGGGGGTGTATGTGTGTGCTTCTTTTTCCTCCCCTTTTGGATTAGTTGGCATTTATTGATGCTAATTTTTGTCTGGCATTTTATCATCAGTTTGCTCAGTGCTGCACAATCCTCCTGCAGCTCTTTAGGGTCAGGCTTAGGTTCGATCACACCAGGTAATTTATAGTTATCACTGTCACTCCTGAATCCATGGGATAGCAACAAGCCTTGGGGGACCCCACAGAAAATGCTTGCTTTAGCGTTCCCCTCCTGTTTGTCTCCTGTCCTGCCATCCAGGAGACATCCTTCCCTTCGTCCCATCGCATCGTGGTCTGGCAAGAGGGCTGACAAGCCTGCCTCTCTGGGTTTATTTCTGTAAGTCTTTGTTTCCTGGAATGGTATGAAAAGACTCTTCCTCCTCCCACGTCTCGCTATTATTTTCCACTTTCAATAGAAGGGAATGTTCTGCAGGGGTCTGGAGTGTGGAGAAGTTTCTTCTCCATGCTCCATCCCCAGCTCTTACAGCAGTTTGGGGCTGTGCAGAAGGGAGAATTTTCCCAGCAGATTGTTAGTAAGAATTAGAATGTTCCTGATCTTTCAGCCTTTTGGTGTTTGTTTGTTTTTAATGTGAACCTGAAGAGTACAGGGCACTGGCAGCTGTGGTCAAGGTTACAACAGCTCAGGGTGAGGGAGGAACAAGATACTGTTGGGATTGTGTGTGGTGGCACACCAGATACACCCCTGTGAATAGAGAGTAACGAGCTCTGCCTTGAGAGCATCTCCTTGCTCATTCTGAGCTGGGAACGGGCAGCCTTGTCCTGCGTGTTGGTCATCTACTGAGACAAGGGTTTGGGCTGGTTACCACAGTGGAGTGACACTGGTCCCAGGTTGGGTCTGTGTGGGAGGGGAAGCCCCAGGGTGGGGGAAAAAAAAAGGATTGGGCAACATCAAGAGGGAAAAGGAGTCTTAAACCTCTCTCCAGGTAGCAGGGAGCTTCTCTGTCCCCCAGGCTGTAGGAAAGGTGGCTGCCGTTGCCTGCAGAAGGGTGTGCTGGTGGGAGTGAGACTGCCATGGGGTGTTAGGGCTTGAGGGGGCCAAGAGGGTTCCTCGTGGGAGAATTCTAACTGGCCGAGACCCACTGGGCTTTGTGGCCTTCCTCACGATGCCAGTGGGGGGAGCAGGGACCTGTGGTACAGCCCAGGGGTAAGTCTGGGGAGAGATGCATTCCCCTTATAAAGCAGGTAATAGTAGAGAGTTGGCTGCTGGCTCCAGGAGCAGAGCCAGATGTGGTGGCAGGTGAATTACTCTCTCTTTAGGTTAATAATCTGTTTAGGTTTAAGATGTTGGGGTTTTTTGTGATCGATTGGTGTGTCATGAGCCTGGTGTGTTACCCCTGTGTGCAAGGGCACCCTGTCCTCCAAGGCTGGGTGATTTCCCAGGGGACTGATGGGTCCTTGCCCAGAGGGATGGTTTCTCACTCCCAGCAGCACGGGTCTTTCTGGCTTGAATTTTTTGGAGAGTCAGGGGGTAACTCCACTTTTAAATGAACTTTCATGTGCCCCCAGGCCACCTTGCAAACCCAGAACGTGATAAAGAAAAAAGGAGTCATGTCCTGCTGGGGCAGGGCTGGGTGCTCTGGGAACCCTGCTCCTCAGTACATAGCTCCTACAAGGCAAGATATAGCTTAATGTTGTTATCCATAAATAGCTCTGGGGATTGCTGGGTCAGGAATTTCCCAGCAGAGTTAGTGATCTTGGCTCAGCAGGATGAGTGTGTTTCGGATTTGCCCCTTCTTCTGGTGGTGTTCGTAGCTGAGGTGCTGGGAAGGGTGCTGTGGGCGCTCCCCTGCTTGTCCCCTGTGGGAAAGGTTGGTTGGGTGGGTAGCTTCTCCTGTGCTACTCAGCCCCCTCCCCATCAGCCCTCCCCTGCCACCACCAGCCTGTTCTTCATCCCACGTGGTTGCTACTGCCTCACAAACCTCTGCAGAGGGTAAGGATGGGGAACACAGTGCCAGAAGTAAAACAGTGAGGGTTAAAGCCAAACCTTGGTGTGCACGTGGAAGAGGCTCCTGAGGCTGTAGGTGTCTCTTCTGTTGCCCCCTCCACTGTGGCACATCCCTGTGCCTCTGGCAGAGGGACATGGAGCAGGATCGCCGGGGCTGGGTGGTGAGGAAGGCACTGGGGTGCAGAGCAAGGCACATGTCAAGAGACAGAACCTGGCCATGCACTGCTGTCTCACTGCACCAGCACAGCAGCCCCAGCCCAGGCTTGAGGAGATGGAGATGGTCCCTCACCTCCCATGAACCTTGTCCAGGGTGTGTAGGATCCGCTTCCCCCACCTCCTTTCTCCCAGTATGTCTTTGCAATCACCAGGGACATTGCCACGACCCATGTACCTTTGTCTCTGCTGGAAACACCCCCAGCGCTGCTCAGCACCTCCC
This sequence comes from Laterallus jamaicensis coturniculus, assembly GCA_022605575.1. Taxonomy (NCBI): domain Eukaryota; kingdom Metazoa; phylum Chordata; class Aves; order Gruiformes; family Rallidae; genus Laterallus; species Laterallus jamaicensis. Next base: position 9,269,235 of record JAKCOX010000022.1, read on the forward strand.
TGTAGGATGCTTTTGGGGATGCTTTTGGGGTAGGGGCCATCTGTGGCTCACTCCTCCTGGCTCCCTCGCCCTTGGCAGGGCCGCTGATGGATGGCTTCACTGGCCTCCTCGCAGTTGGGGCTGGAGGAACTGTGCTGATCTGCTCACACGCTGTAGGTTCTGCTCTTGGGGCTGAAGGGGAGCGAAATGGCTCCTCAGCAGGACTTTGCCATCCGTGAGCTGCACAGAGCGTACGTGTGCAGCAGCAGCAGCAGCAGCAGCCAGGAGGGAACAGGGAGACGTGGGCCTGAATTGCTAATGGGGGGTTGTCTAATAAGAAAAACCAGCTCTGGACGACCTGGACGGTACAATTTCTACTTTTATCTTCTAGAAAATAGCATTGCCAGCAGGGGAAAGGCTCGTGGAGCTTTGCACTGACTCACGCTTCCTGTTCCTTTCCAACACCAAATACACAACATGCTAATTTTTCCGCGAGGCCTGCGGTGCCAAATTGCCTCCGCGCCTTGGAAGCGATGGATGGATGGATTTGTCACAGGGCTCAGCAGCTCTGAGGAAGTTTGGAGCAACAGCAGCCCCTGACGTGGACGGTGCAGCTGTCCATGGAGGCACAAATTCGGGTGGAGGAGTTTAATCTGGGAGACGGAGCGTTCCTTGTATCAGATGTGTGTGTATATGTGTGTGTATGTGTGTGTATGTGTGTGTGTTCAGCAGCTGTTGGACCCACCAAGCAGGACTTGGGCCAAAGCTGCTCGGGGTATCTGGGAGTCACGACTTGGATGTTGTTACAGGCCTGTTCACACCCCTCAGAGCACTTTTTAAGCTCTTTGAATCACAAGGTTAGCAATTCCACAACCCTTGTACGAGCTGCTTAGAAGCTGAAAGAACAGTGAAAGGAAATGCAAAGCAGCAGCTTGGGTGGTCACTGGGGAGGAATCAGGGAAAGGTGACCCCCAGAAGTGTTTGTGACACAGAGGACATCACCTTATGGAAGGAAATATATCCCCACACACCTTTCCCCAGATTCCTCTGCCTGTACCAAGCTCGGAGTGGTAGTGCTGTTCTCTTTAGCTCTTCATCAGATATTATCAGAAAGTAATCTTTGTAAGATCACTGGTTCATCATTCCTGTCCCTTAGTTTGGCCCATGGGGTTGCCCATGATAAACGCTCCTTTCACGGGGCTGTTCTGTGCCCAGGTCAAGGGGACAGGCTCTGCTCATGCAGCTGGCAGCATCTGTGCTTCTTGTTGCTTGTTTTTGAGGCTGGAAGCCATTCTGATTGTTCTGATTGCAGTGACTTCTGGGACTTGAGCTTAAAAAATGGAGGAGATGTTTTTTAATGCTGTATTTTGGGGGGAAAGAACCCCACCTCTTGGCCTGTGCGTGTGCTCCTCCCCACCACAGTCCCTCTCAGGGCCCCTTTGGGCCACGTGTTGGTGTGGAAGATCTTCCCATGGCCCTGGACACATCACCTGGGTTCCAGGGCTGCTCATGTCTATGAATGGCATCGATGAGTCATCAGAAGACCTCTGGGATTGGGGGGGGATGGTGCCACCAGAATCTGCGTCTCTTCCTACGATGAGCCAAGACATAGCTGAGGGTGATGGTAGCCAGTGCTCCACAGGGACATAAGGAGCAGAGCTGATGCTGAGGTGGGGGCAGAGAAAGCAGCTCCGTGCCTGAAACAAGCACCCCAACTCTTCCCCAGGGACATCCTGCCCTGAACACCACTGAGGTCAGTGCCCAGGGAAGGGTGATGCCGAGTCGGTGTGTGAGGCAGCCTGTTGTGTGACCAGCCGTGGGTTTGCCCACGCATGTGTGGCTCTGCTGCCTTCCCTCCCACGTGCTCTTTGCCCTCTCCTCCTGTGGGGCCGTGTCGTGCTGCCATGCCAGCTCACTGCCCCTCCTTGCCAGGAGAGCGGTGCCAAGGCCTGCGGCGTGCTGCTGGTGCGGGGTGCAGAGCGAGCATGCGTCTCCCCACGCACTGGGGCCATTAGGAGACCCCACAGGGATGTCACTCAGAAGCAAAAAACAAAAAGGATGGGGGGGGGGGCGAACAACTGTAACCCGGTAACCATAAGAGCTGTGGGAGGGGAAGCAAATAGAAGATGATTGTATATATTTTAATAAATATAGAAAAAGAAAGGGCAGAATTTCCTGTGCGGCTTTGTTCATCGAGCAGCTCTCAGAGCCTGGCAGCAGCTGAGCTTGCCTCCACTGATGGACCAGGGATTCAGGGCCAGACTCTGCAGCTGGTGAAGCACGTGGCGTGGTCCTTGCTGTCCTGGGCCAGCTTGGCTCCAAGGGCCCTTGTGAGAAGTGTCCCATCCCTTGAGTGTAATCTAGGCACCGTTACCCTACGCTGGGTCTGGGCCAGCAAAGAGCAGCTGGAGGGTCCCATCCCACCAGCGTTGCTGCCCCAAAGGCTGGGTTTAGCCAAGGCATGGTGGCAGTCAGGGTGGCTTTGCCTCTAATGACAGGTTGTGCTGCAGCCCCACATCTCTGCCACATCTGGCTACGCATCCTCAGACCTCTTCTGGGGCAAAGGATGGAGTTGGGACAGCTGCCAGTGGGACCTCGTGCCTCTGGCTCCTTTTAAAGCATGGAGTAGCAGGAGAGGAGGATTTTAGGTTATAGGCTGAGCAAGAGTTTGCCATGGTGTAGGTTCAGCTGTTTGTGCACCCCAGAAGGAGGAGAGGGTCTTGCATAATATTTGGTGCCAGCAGCACAGGAGGTGCTCCTGAGAGCTTTGGAGCTCCTGATGGAGCCTGTCAGGTTTGGGCAATCACGTCAGGCAGCACTGGGATGTAGGGTTGTGGGGTCTGTTGGTGACCCCGGGTGGTTGGGGATTGGTTTGTGGTGAGAAGCAGGAGGATGCGTGGTGGTTTCATGGTGGTTTCTGTGGTACACAGCAAGCAGAGAAGCAGAGGAGGAACCTGGGGCTGTGTCCTTCCTCTTTTTTGTCATGTATAGTGAAAATTAGTAACAAAAATCCGAAAGTACACTGCAACACGCTCCCTGCCTGTGGCCTTTGCTCTGGGGCAGAGCTGTTTGTTGGTGCTGGGAACACGGGCAGGCTCTGACAAGCTCCGCAGGGCACATGCAATGCAGATCTCCCAGCACGAGCAGATGTGTGGGCTGTCACTGGTCTTCTGCTGGCATTCTCAGCCTCAGGGGACGGTGCTGTCAGTGGTGCAGCTTCCCTGAGTGTGCCTTGGGTGGAAGAGCAGGACTGGGACTAGCCCACGCATGAGGGAGCCTATGGAAGGGATGCAAAGTCAGTGCAGCTCTGAGGCTCCTGCCAGGGTGCTCCAAGGGGTGGCTGTGCTTGCCAAACAGTGATGGTGACTGCACCTAGCTGCAGTTCCACAGCAGGAGAGGTCAACGGGGAGATCTGCTTTGGATCCCTCTCGGCTTGATCCCGCTTCCCAAGAGGCTGAGCAGTGGGATGTCCCCCTCCCAGCGTGCCAGTCGCTGCTGGGGAGCTGGCCAAGCTGGGGGAGAGACGGTGTCGTAGCAAGAAAGTGGAATAGTGTTGAGGTTTCCATATGCTGATTACAGCGAGCGTTTTTAGTGGTACATGGTTCTGGAGGAAGGAAGGAAAGGGAAGATAAAAATAAAGCTGCAGTCCTGTATTTAGCTATCAACCACTTTGGGATTATCTCTCTTTTTTTTTTTTTTTTCTTTTTTTTTCAGTAGTATTTGAAGACTGTGCAATAAACAGGCTTGTTCATGAATTTTTTATTCTATACCACTACTGCTTTGAAGAAGTAGCCGGGTTGCTGCAGTGGTTCTATAGCTCAGAATCCCTATGTTTGGGATGGGAGGAGGGTTGTGAATTCTCTGTGCCAGTGTCAGGAGATCTGTGTGCAGTGCAGGAGCCCTTTTCTCTCGACAGTGTGAACTTAAATCTGACACTCACTGTGTAATAGGTAAAGGCGCCTTTATTGAATAGGTACAATCTCTGTCTTGCTGGACCTGCACCCACAGCCAGCTAACGTGCCAGATTTTTAAAATCCTGAATGATTTCATATGCAAAAATAAGAGATAATATATTCAAAGCATAGCCACTGCTGCAGATGGGAGAAGGGACTCAGATGCAAAGACAGAAGCAGAAATTGGGCTTCCAGAGATACTGATGTAACTGGATGTTACTACAGTTTAACACCAGGAAAGTACAGGGGTAAATAATTGTTTGGTTTCATGGATCTGACACATGATTGGGGGCCAAGAGAGATGTGTTAATTGGAAGAGAATCATGTGGAGTTTAAAAAAACCCAACCAACACCCCCTTCCTTTCCCCCAAACCCAAAAGGCAGTGGCTGGATTTTAGAAGGGGATGGCTGTGTATAGATAGGAGCATCCTTCAGCTCGCAGGGTAAACGACAGCCTCGGGTAGCCAGGCAGGGTGGAAGCTCAGCGTAACGGTGCCCTTTCCACATGGCAGTCCCTGTGTCCGTGGCGGTGCAGCCGTCGCATCCCGGGCTTTCCTCTGGGAAAGGAAACGACATTATCCTTCAAACAGCACTTAGCAGAGATTACTGTGTGTGACAGTCTCCTTCAAACGCAATTACGGTCGCCCACGTTTGGAGTTAGGCACCTGTCTCCCCACTTTCAACTATGTGTTATAATAAAATAGGGTTTTTTTATAATCTGTTGTTTTTTCCCCTCTCCCTGAAAGTCCAGTTTTAGGGTGCTGCCTTGGCCTTACAGCAATAAGAAAGCTCTCTGCTGGGCTAGAACTTTGCCTGGAGAAAGGGTGCTTCGGCGTAATTTATCATAGTTAAGCTCTAAGAGGAACAACTTCATTGTGGCTTTTTTGTGATTAGATTAATGTTATGTCCTCCTTTGCAATGCGAGCTAGAGATGTTGGGCTAACTTCTGTGCTTGGATCAGCTGGTCCAGAGGGAGTCCTTGAGGTGAGAGGAGTTTGGCTTGGTTTCTCCTAAACACCAAGTTTTGGCTCCGTGTATATGGTAGAATAACCTCCCCGATGCCCCAGGCGCTGCACGGATGCGGTACCCAGTGCAGAGCTTCAGCTGCAGCGTGCATATGGCAGCTAAAAGGAATGGAAAAGCTCTGAGGCTATAGAATTAAGTGGCAAATCACATCCGTGAAAATCCTCTGGAGCGCTGAGAGCGAGCAGCAGCAGCTTCTGGGGCTGTGTTCAGCAGAAATTTCACATGCTGGTTGCTCTTCCAGAAACTCGGCAACAACAGCTGATCCGGACTTTGGAACCTGGTCACCTGGGAACCCATGTACAAGGGTTTCAGTTGTTAAAGGCAGAAGACGGTCTGAGGAGCCTCAGATCTACATCCCTGCTTGCCAGCAGCAAGCCCTGTTAGATGCCTGCTTACTGCTAATTTGGCATTCAGCTGTTTGAAGCTCTTTTCCTTGCGTGTAGCTTATGCAGTGTGTACTGGAGGCAAAGCTGTGGGAGGGTGCTGGGAGTGGGTTGGAGAGGCTTTGGGTGAGACCCTGGGAAGTACATCTGGCAGGAGTTGAAGCCTTTCAGCTCTTTGCCTGCCTTGCACTCCAAAGTTATGTGTGAGGGACAAAAAAGAGTCAGCTCACTGCAGAGGCATCATCTCTCCTCTTCCAAGCTCTCCCTGGCTCTCCCACTGTCTGCAAATGGTCTATGAAATTGTCTGTGAAATTGAAGTTCCTGTCATGGCAGGGATAAATTTCATTGGTGAAGCTGGAACCCAAAGAACCTGGACCTGGGGTCTCTCTCTCTGTGTCCATGCAGTGGCTTTCCAGCACCGAGTGGCTTTGTTGCCTCGTGAAGGGAAGTTTCAGCTTCACCCCTGTCTGCTGTCATTAGTAGCTCTGGTGACATGGGCAGCAGTGTCGCACCCCTGTTCTGGTTGGTAAAAGTGGTTTGAAAAAGGAGACCCCAGGCAAGCTCTTAACCCTCTGAAATAACAGTTTGGGAGCTGGTTGAGTCTCATCTCCCTTTTCTGTGTGGCAGGGCAGGCTGCGTGTAGCACAGCTCGGTCTGAGCAATCCCTTGGGTCTCTCCCAGGTGTTGCTATCCACCCCCCTCATCCCACCCCACCCTTGATCAGGCACACCAGCACACCAAGGGATGGGTGATATATCCTCCCGGCCACGACACTTGGCAGCTGGACAGATGACTGAGTCATCAGTGTTCGTGGTTTCTCATTTAATACTGGAGCTGTTCGGATGATTTAAGTGCTGGCAGTCCAGCGAGGAGCTTGTGCTGCTGCTTCCAGCACGGTTGTGAAGCCGTCGGCTTGTCTGCCTCCCATCCATACTTTCCGGGGGGGGGTCTGGGGGTGGATCTGGCTTTGGTTGTCAGCTGTAGATCTCTCTTGCGAGAGCGGTTTTATTTCCTCCCGGCGACTGGGCTTTGCCATTGGCTCCTCTTGCTCTCCGTTGCTTGGTCTGCCGAGGAGCAGATGTCCTGTGCACAGCGCTGCCCTGCGCTGCGGGCTGCCGGGCGCTCCGGGGCACCGGGCTCCGCGCCGTGCCCACCCCGCCGGCCCTTCTCCTGAAAGCCCCTCGCCACCCATGCCCCCGGGGGGAGCGCTCTGCAGGGGGGGCACCGCCGCCTGCCCCGCAATGTAATTGCAGCCAGAGGGGCCGCCAGCCTTTCCCCCCCCCTCCTCCCCCTCCCCACCCCCTCGGAGCGGGGTGGGAGGCGGGGAGGGCTGCGGTGCGGGGCAGCGCCGGGCGGTGCGTTGCTGGGGTGCGGGGTGTGCGGGGCCGGCCCCGGAGGAGGTGCCGGGGCGGGGGTTGGGGGGGGGGGGGGGGGGGCGGGCGGCGGGGGCGGGTAGGGCAAGGTAGGGCAGGGCAACCCCTCCATTGCCGCTGCCCCCCCTCCCACCCCCCACCTCTTTCTCTCCCGCAGGCTCTCGTCGCCCGGCGGCTGCGGCGGCGGGGACGGCGGCGGGAGCCGCAAGAGCGGGGTCATTCTGGACATCGCCGCCCTGAAGATGACGGAGCTGGAGTCCGAGGTGCTGCCCCTGCCGCCCCGGTACCGCTTCCGCGATCTGCTGCTGGGGGACCAGTCCTTCCAGAGCGACGACAGGTTCGGGGCGTACCGGGAAGGGGGGAGCGGTTTTGGGAAGGGGGACACACACACGCGCGGAGGGGAAGGCGGGTAGGGAGGGAGATACAGACCGGGGGACGCCACTTCCCGGGGGTCGGGACACATACCTGGGCTTGGGGACACGTACTTGGGACGGCCACGCACCCCCCGCTCCGGTGGGACACGCACGCGGCCGGGCTGGGGAGGGGGGTGCGAAGGGGCGGTTGGGGGGGGTGGGGGGGATGGAGCTCTCCGCGGTGCCGAACCCCGCCCGGCGCGGAGCTCTCCGCGGTGCTGAGCCCCAGGGGACGCGGAGCTCTCTCCTCCGTGCCGGTTCCCGGGGCTGGCGGGCAGTGGGGTGCGGGAGTGGGGTGCGGGAGCGTGTCCCGGTCCGCGGGAGCTGGGATATGTTGGAACCAGCCGCCGTGCGGGGGGTGTGTGGGCATGCTGGGGGTGGAGGCTGGCGGGATGGGTGTGGGTACACCTCGGACAGTGGGGAGCAGGAAGGTGTGCGTGCTCCAGGGCTGCTGGGTGCTAGAGCTGCTGGGCACTGGGAGCTGTGGGCATACTGGGCCAGCAGACACTGAGATGTGTTGGGGATGCTGGGCAGCCTGCTGTGTCTGGGAGTTCCAGCAGGGCTTGGCAAGGGGGGAAATGGGGTTGATGTCTGGGAGGCACATGGGGTATGACGGTGAGATGAGGGGCAACTCCCTGTTAAGCTGTATGCAGAGTTTGGGCTGAGTGGATACCTTGGTTTAGGAGGTAAGGCTTGCCTGGAGACTCTGCTCTCAGAGGCTGCCTTTGCAGCAGGGAACGCTGATGGGAGCAGTGGGGCTCCAAGGATCCGCTGTGCATGTGGCACAACTCTCCCTTTCTTGGGCTGTCTAGAGAAATGGCCTTTATGGGGTGAGTGCCAAGGCTGCTATTCCTGGCGGGCTGGCAGGGATTTATTGCCAGATTGAGTAAGCTAAAGCAAGAGGAGGAATGCCATGAGTGGCAAGTTAATTCTGTGAGCAGAGCAGTTAAATGAAGAGGAACAAGAACATCTCTCCCTTCAACTCTGCTCTTATAATAAAAACCCAAAGAGCTATAGTGCTAATGGGGAATCAGCAAGATTGTCATCTCTCCCCACTAACTACCTATGTGATGTAAACACAGAGAGATATAACCCTTGTTGAAAAAAAACCCCTTCAGCTGCTGGCAAGTTAGCTGTTGGGGAGATGGTGTGTATTGGGTAAACCTGCACCAAGGCTTTGTGCATTGGAGATTAAGGGTAGCTTCATTTTTTTATATGTACAAGCATCATACAGGGGGAAAAAAAAGGGAATGTTTGAGGATCTGGTATTTACAGATGTTCTCACTACGTCTTCCTAACTTTTATTGATCTTTTTTTGACAGTGAGCATGTGATCCTCAAGATTTGAAAGCCCAGGTTTCCTTAACAGGCCCTTAAACGTTAATGTAGCTTTGTGGTAGCAGATGAAAGGCTGGCTGGAAATTCCAATGCAGAAAATTGTCTGGATTTCAAAATGGTTATGATATGGCACACTTGGATATGTTTGGAGTTTAGAGTTTTAATAGTTTTCATAGTTAAGTGTTTGTGTGGGTCTGAAATACAGAGGATGACAAGTGTGGATTTTGTGGGGGTTTTCTGCATCTCACTGTTATCCCTCTTAATTTTCCTCTAGATTTGAGTGTTTCTGATTTGGAATCTCTCCTTAATTTCAGCATGGAGATACTCTGGGTTATTTTGGTAAATTCCTTAGCCTTTCTTTTGTTTCACTGGCTTTATGTGCTGTTATCTTTAGTGGTTTGACTTTCCCCCTCAAACTAGAAAACACTGAAAATTTCACGGTGTGTTTGGGAATGCAGATCTGTGAGCTCACCTGTGTTACTCACATGTAGTCCTCTTGACTTCAGTGGGAGTGAGGTTAGTCACTGATGTGGGCTTTTGGAAACGCTGCTGTTAGGCCTCAGGTTCAGTTCAAGTTGTTAAAGATACCAGGACCTTGTAGGTGGAGCAAGCTCGCTGGGGTAATTATGACTGGTGGCTTTAGTCTGTTCCAAACCAGCTGAATAAGGATCTGATTTAGGCTCACAGAAGAAAAGCAGAAAGCCTTTTTGACTTTGCTCTCCTTGTAAATACTAAGCAGCTCAGAGAGGTGCTTAGAAGTGCCTTGTTCAGCACTGACAGGAGTGTGCTGAGGAAGATTCCCCATGTAAACAGCACAGGGAGCAGTAAAACAGAGCTCGGTGGACTTACAGATGTGTGGCTGAAGGAAAACACCCCTAGCACCAAATATCTCATTTATTCACAAAAGCACTGCTAAAAACATTAGTGGCTTGACTATCTGCTTTTGGAAGGCTCCCCTAGAGTGAGGGTGTGCTGGTGGAAGTGAGGAGGTGTCTGGGATCAGCAGGAGGCTGGATTGGGGCAGGGGGCATAGGAGAACCTGTGTTTCACTGCTTCTGGGGAGTTAGAACCACTTCTGATAGAGATATATTAATCCACCCTCATCACAGAGGATGCTGAGGAGACACCAACACTAGGCTGAGGTAACAAATGAGGTAATGCTGGAGCTTGAGGAGATGAGAGCTTGCTGGAACAAGTGGATAATTAGAGAGCTGTGGCATGGTAGATGGAGAGACTGTGTCCACATAACCCCTGGAATGCTGGGTGAGTGTGAGGGGCAATAGGTACAGCAGGCTGCTCCCGGCTTGCTTTTCTTCTTGGAATGGGAAAGGTGAAGACAGTCAGTCTCCCTAAGTGCTCTCCAGCAGGTAGACTGACTGATGTGAGCATGAAAATAATCCTTTGAATGTTGTTTGGAGGAGGGTAATAAATCAGCCAGGAAGGAAATAGGAAAAGACCAGCTAGAGAAATGCAGGAGGTAAATGGATCTGGGCAGCAGAGAGAGAGGAAAAGCCTAATGACAGGCGAGTCTAGAGTTGTCAAATGGAAGTAGTCCTTCCAGCATCTTCTTGCTCATCTTCAGAACTCAATCCCACAAGGTACCCAGAGGACTTGGGGCTTAGCTGTGTTTCAGCACAGCGCAGCGGTATTTAAACACCACGCTTGACATTTTGTGCAAGGCAGGTCCTGAGGTCAGAGAAACAGGATTACCTGTCACTCAGCTCTGAATTTCCAGGGGATATAAACTGCTGTCTCAGGGCATGAATCTGACTAATGGGGACTGAGAGGTAATTTCTCCTTCGGGACTGAGAGGTAATTTCTCCTTGAGAGAGAGGAGGTTCTGTCTGGGAACATTGAAGCTGCCTCAGTTGTCTGGCATAAACCTTGGCTGGTGCAGAAGTAGCTTCCCTTTGTTTTTTTGGAAGGTTCTGTCAATGTCAATACCAGAATAAATATATATATATATATATATATAGAGAGAGAGAGAGAGAGAGAGAAATCTCCTCTGCTCTCCTATTGCATCACATTTCCCATCTCAGTGCTGGTTGGCTGCTGTCAAAGCATTTGGAGCCTCTGGAGCGTAACAGTAAAGGCAAAGTTTAGGATGTTGAGCCTGGAACAAAAAGAAGGTGAAGGACCAGGGGCACAGATACTACTCGTGCCTGGCTGCCCTTTCACATGCTTGGCCCGTGGTGCCTCTGGCAAAGGGAATCCTCTGTGCAGTGAGGCTGAGGGGTGCTGCTGGACCCGAGGAGCTGAGTGCAGCATCCCATCAGCACTGCCAGCCTGGCTCTGTCCTGAGCTGATACTGGTATTTGCTGATGGAAGGCAGCTGAGAAAGCACGTCTGCTGAATTGGTAAATATTGTGTATACCACAAGCTGTGGCATCCCTTTGATCTTTGCTGTCCTGACTCCGGCGGGTTTTGATCTCCTGCATTCTCTTTTCTTGGGCAGTGATGACAACTGGGTTGAGGCCTGTATAAAGAAAAAGCCCATAAATAAAATTAAACTGTATCTCAGAGAAGTGTCATTAGGAGCTTATTTGTTGCCTAATTTAAATAGTCTGAATACTTTCCAGAAAATCGTCGTCAGAAGCCACAGTCCTATTTACAGTAGCAAGAAGTAATGGATGTCACTTTGATTAAGTGAATTTTTCTGAGGCTAATTATCAGCAAAGAATCATTTTGATGGATGAGGATGTTTGGAAAAGCTGCTTGTGCAGAAGAATTCAGCAACTTCTCTATAAAAATTTTAACATCTCCTGCTTTAAATCAAAGAGATATTTTCAGATGTTGCATAACCAAGAAAAGAGAGGTTTTTTAGCAACTGGGGCAAATCCTTTTCAGTGTCTCCTTTCAGGCTAGATAGATTTTGGAAATTCCTTTATATGTTAACTGATGCCTGGTCTTTGTCACTAGGTGGTGGCTCTAAATCATAGGTTGGTTTATACTTGGCACAAGCAGACTGGAGTGCTGAAGTATCAGGTTTGTTGGATCTTCTTCTTCTTGCAGTTCTCATGCTAACGTGCCCCAAGTGACTTCCTCATCAAATGCATCATTACATTAATGGATCTGAGCAGTTTTGTGTCCCTCTGTCAGCTTCCTTTGAATATGTCTGCAGCTGAATCCCCACTTCGTTGCCATCTGATTTAATGGGCAATTTCTCTCGTTTTATTTGGAAGATGCAGACACTAATTCAAAAAGTCACATTTATTTCTGTGGTGGTGAGGGAGTGAGCAGCATTTTAGGCTGTAGACCGCAGTGTCTGTTCAGGCTGTGCCATCTGTGCTTGTGAAGGTGTGTACCTGGACTTGGGACATTCTGCTCTGATGCCCGTGCACCACAAAATTCCTCTGGTGAAGGCATCTTCATCCTGTTTTCACAAACAAGGGATCAAACTGCTGGGAGATGAAGGTATTCATTCCCTGATACCCATTCCCTCAGTGTTAAGACCCTCTCTCCCACCAGCCCTGAGTGCAGAGTCCCTCAAGGGGTGACTCAGTCTCAGCTGTGATGCCTGAGCCCAGCTCCAAATGGAGCAATAAATAACACTGGTGAGCAGGGTGGGATCTGAAATGGAAGCTTAGGAGAGCCTGTGTGACCACTGGAATTGAATTGCTTCCCCTCTGCTTTTGCCACCTGGCAAAGCAAAATACAAACATTTATTAATTGGATCAGCCCATTTGCCTGAGTCAATGCTTCTGTCTGACAGCACACAGTACGTGTCTGGTCCTGAGGGCTCAGCCAGCCTGTGCCTGTAACCCTGCGGTTGCTGCTCCCCATGGGCTCCTCCTCTGGTGCCAGGCAGGTGCGGTGAGGTGGCCAGGTACTGGTGGAGTTCTTTCCAAAGCAGATGCCTACAGCCCTCTGGTTCAGCCAGGGTTGTGGACAAGACCAAATTCCACCCCCAGGTGCCATCTAAGTTGTTAGAGAAGCTGCAAGTGCTTTCTGCAGCAGAAGGGTGGACACATGCGCTCCTCTGATGGGGCTTGTTCCCTCTCTCTGGGTGAGGGGCAGGGGCATCCCAAGCCACCTAGCATGGTCTAGACTAGCAGAGCTCATTGTAATGTAGGCAAAAGCACCTGGGTGTTCTTTAATCTGCTGCCAGTCCCACTCACTGCTTTCCATGGACACCTGGGTAGCTGGGTCATCTCCAGGGGAGTGTGGCTGCAGCAGGTCCTCTCCCTTAACAGAGGCAAAATCCACATGTGTTGCCACTGGATCGCTCAGCCCAGCTCCAGATGGAATCCATTGGGATGTGTCAGAAGCCTGGGGCAGCTGTATACAAAGGACATGGGTCTTCTTGTGTTTGTAGATTATTTTAATGACACATAGCATTCTTCATCGTGCTTTGCTTCTTCAGTCACCCCGAAAGGCTGCAGTGATGATTATTAACCTGCTCTCTTAATTGAAGTGTTGCTTGGAGGGGTTGGGTTTGTTTTTTTTTTAAATAGGTGCTTCCTTGTAGCTATTGGAATATTCATCTTAAGGCAGGAACCCCTGGACATCAGCAGGAATATTAGGAAAGTTATGAAAGCAATAGAGTAAGAGAAGAAACGCGCTTCTCTCGTAATTATATCTATTATTTAAAAAAAGAGAAGTCATTACTCTTTTCAGGGATATTGCTTTCGCTGGCAGTAATGGGCCCTTGCTAGTAATAAAAGTAAGTGCCTGTAGCAGTTGGGTGGAGTGAGTGGAGGTGTCCCTGGGGTGCTGCAGTGTCTGCAGCCGTGCCCTGATGAAAAGGAAGTACAGCATCGATTTTCAGTTATTTAGCACAATTTAACGTGGCTCAAATTTCCCATCCCTTCCCTGGTGTATTTTCTCTGTTTGTTTACTTGTGCTTTGGTTTCTCTACGGTTTGTTGGGATGATGGGCTTGGGAGGGAGAAACTTTGTGTTTCGGGTCACCTGAGGGTGTCTGTGGGAGTAAAGGGGAAGGCATGGGCAAGGGTGGCTGGGGGCATGTCCCTGCTGAGGGCTGGGGGTGCAGTCTCAGCTCAGGAGCTGGGTTTTGGCTCGTGTTGTGAGCAAGAGGAAGGGCTGTCAGCAGGAGTGACAGCCCTCAAATCCCTTCTGGAGGCACTCTGGGAGGTGGGCATGGGGCAAGGGCAGCACCTTTGTGGCTAATGGCCTTACTGGAGGAAATCAATATTTTTACTCCCCTTGAGTGACTGTGCAGGACAGGCAAAGTCCTGACTGAAATGTTTCCTGCAGCAAGGCTGGAGAAACAGCACAGAGAGGCCCAAAAAATGTTGAGGTCTTGGGTCCTACAATGGTTAACCAGGGCAATTTTCCTTCCACACGTTCTTGGCTTGAGACTGAAGCCTGGTGGAGATGCTGCCTGTTGCTCCAGTGGTGCACAGACCTGGTGCACCTTTCTCCCTGGGCTTCTTGGAGCTTCTATCGTCAGGGAGACAGCTGCTGAGATGGGCTGGTAAAGGAAAGCAGAAATCAGATGTGAGCCAGTGGGAGAAGCTTGGTTGTGTGCAAGATCTTGGCATGGATCTCCAAGGGATGCGGGTCCCTCTGCACCAGGGAGCATCAGGAATATGTGTCTGTGTCCACAGCGCTGGTGGAGAAATGGTGATATTTGTCATCACAGCAAACCCCTGTGTCTGCAGGAGTCCCTGAGGGTGTTGCTGTTGGCTTGGGTGAGGGGAGAAGGTCAGGCTGAGACCGAAGCTGTCACTGCTGCTGTAGTGACAGCATGAGAAACAACTTGGCAGCTGTAGCTGTAATTGCAGAGAATGCATTAACTTTTTCGGCTGTGTTTCCCCGCCACTTTATCTCATCACAGTTGCATCTTCGTTCCCAAGGGAAATAATTTATTGCTGTTCTGAAGGTGGTGCTCATTCCTTTTCCTCTGCTCAACCTGTTCAGTGACTGGCAGTGTGTGGGGAGCGCCAGGGCTCCGGCTTTCCCTACTCACTCCTTAGGGACACAGGAGCTCAGCTCCTGTCCCGCCACTGCTGCCTTCTGTGGCCAGCCCTGTCCCAATGCCTGCTCTGCTTGGGTGTGAGCTGCTCTCACAGCCCCCTGGGTGGCCATGGTGAACGAGATCGAGAGCAGGGCCTAAATACTTTGGTTAGTCAGTCCCCCCTGTGCATCCTCTTGTTAAAGCATACTGCCTTGCAGACCTCATTTTGGGATAGACCGTGCAGCACAGGGGGTTAGAGGGGAGTAAAAGGCCTGAAATTGGAATCAACATCCCTATTTCTGGGAAGTTTCACCAATAGGGAGGATTAGTTCTTCATTGTCTCCTATTTTCAGCTCTCCTTACCAAGAGAGCTGAGCACATGTTGCCTGCTGAAGCCCTGCAGCTGGGCAGATCTCCATGCTGTGCTGTGCTTGCCTCTGCTCCACCGGCACTTGCTTGGACCCATAGCAGAGGTGTAGGTGTTAATTTGCAAAGAAAACCTCTCCTATTGCTCCTGACTGACAGCTCAGTTGATGGGTGGCACTGGCACTGCACTGCCAGCTGCCTACAGAACTGCGCTGGGCATGGTTTGCCCACGGAGGGTTGGCAGTGCAGGCTGCTGGGCAGGGCAAGGCTGAGCAGCACCAGGTCCCTGAATCTGGAGAGTTCTTCTAGCATCAGTTCATTAATTTGCTGCTTTGCCCCAATGGGGATAATTTCATCTTCATTCCTTCTCATCTCTCAGAGAGTTCGGGGTTTCGATGATGTTGCCATGTGACACTCAGGATGAAGTGATGCTGTTGAGTTTCACCAGCCATCTCAGTGTTATTTCCTGTCTCTGTGGGGCATTTAGTTGCCATTTTAGCAGATTCAGGGCCAGCTGTTTTACTGCAGGGAGATGGTCAAAGTCCAACCTGCTGGGTAAGGTCTGTAGGCAAGAGCAGTCCTGTCCTGTGCCAGCTACCTTATGGTGGGTGTTTTAAAATCTCCCCTGCATAGCCAGAGGGTTGTAAGGAAGTTTCTAGGGATGCTGGTCTCCTGGGTAGGGTTCAGCATCACCCTTTCAGTTATTCTAGACAATAAATAATTGATAATGAAGGAGTTTATTATGATAGGCTTGAAATACGGGGCTTAAGTCCTGATGGCACAGGTAGGTTGTAGACATTAGTGTGTTGCCAGCAGATAAAAATGCGAAAGAAAAGTGTGTTTTCCATGTCCCTCAAGTCAGAAAACTTGTCTTTTGGGCAGGAAGCCTGTAGTAGCAATGCTTTGCAGCACTTACACTAGCTTGCAAGCACTTTGAAGAGTTATTTTCTGTTCTAAAACTGCATCAGACATGGGGTGCAGGGGCAGGTGCTCTGCAAGGGCCATCCACAGACTCCAGGAGCTTTGAGCTGGCTTTCCCCTCTTTGGGCTTGCACCGGGGCCACGATTGCATGTTCCTGCTTATGTCTTCCTCCTAAGGACAGACCATCTGGTTCTCTTCTGATCATCTTTCTTCAAGAGATGGGCTGGGCTGGGCTGTTTCCTGACAGTCGGACGGAACACAGTGGCAGGAGGAACACGTTGGGATGGTGCCATCTCCAAAGCAGTCACCCCATGGTTACTTCCAACATGCTGGGTGCAAGCTCCCTTTCTTGGGATCAGGAGTTTCTCCAGCCCAATGGTATTTGCTCTGTGGGTACCTGTACCACATGTTTCCCCCCTGTGGCTCCCTGTGATTTATTTCCTGGACCAACCTGGATCCCTCTGGCGATGGGGAGGGTGCAGGATCCCTCTGGTGATGGGGAGGCTGCAGCTTGCTCCTGCTCTCTCTGATGTGATGCCATCACTGTTTTTCCCCTGCCTGCTTTCTCTGCAGCAGTTGTGTGGGTGGGATGTACGCGTAGCATGATGTACGAGTAGCCACGGCCGCAGCCTCGGAGTTCAGAGCCAGGCCAGGATGTAGGCGCAGGAAGGGAGGAAGGATAGAAGGCTAACAGCATATGCTGAGAGTCCATTAGCCTGGGGGTGGTTTGCTTGTAGGGTCAGCTGGGTAACGCGGATACTGAAATGGCAATGACTGAAATGGGAGCAGAGCAGCCTCCCACTCCTAGGGAGGGGTTCTTGTACCCCAACAGGGTGAGGGGTGTCACAGGGAACTGATGGAGAGCAGTGCAGGTGTTTGCTGTGGCCAGTGCAGACTACCTTTGGTGGCCTGGGAGTGTTCATCCAGCACCTGAGCTGCTTCCTCACCCACATGCCCTCACTCCCCTGACCCATGTAGGGCTACCAGGGGTCTGGCCCTCTCACCCTGTGCCTGGCCCTCACCCTGTTCCCTGCCACCATCCATGTTCTTAGCTGGATTTGGTGGCTCCTATTGTCAACAGCTTCTCTGACACTTCTAACACATCCAGCTTCCCTGGATGATTTTTGCTGCTCCTTCCCAATACGGTGGCAGAGCCCTCTTGAGGACAACACAAACATCACTCCTGTCCAACAGAGCTCCTAGGGCAAAGCTGACTTCATTATCCTCACTGGGACTCTCTGCTGTCACCGGTCCTCTGGCTTTTGGTTGCAGCTTTGCATAAAGCTGTCTGATGTGGTGTTTTTGCATGTCAGATGCTGAATACGCTGTCTGTGGGGTGCAGGGTGGGGTTATCTGTGTCTCCTGTCTGGGCAGCAGCTCTTGCTGTTGCACAGGGAGCACATCTTAGCCAAGGCTGAGATCCTCCACCTGGCCTGATCCTGCCTGGGGACGAGTGAGGGTCCTGGGGAAGGTGCTGTCACCCTCTTGTCTGCAGACCCTGACTAACTCTTGGAGCTAAACACGGTTCTGGAGGTTGTATCGCCCCTTCCTCAGGTGCTGCTTGTTCTTTGCATGCTGGAGATGCTTGGCCTGAGCTGCAGAAAGTTCCTTGCTCTGCGCTGAGGCTCATGGCTCTCCTGTAACCTGAGAACGGACACAGAGACCATGTGCCTGTCGGGTGAAACAGCAGGATTTTAAAAAAGAAATTCCATTTTAGGGTCAGGTGAAACCCAGCACATCATCTGTGCTCTCTGCTGTGCAGGCTCTGGCTCCTCGGGGGCCTTTTGCAGCATGAAAGACCCTTACACTCACAATGACATGGCAGGAGGGTGCAGAGAGGTGGGGGATGGTCTCTTCAGCCAGGGGACAGGAGATGGGACAAGGGGCAATGGGCTCAAGCTGCCCCAGGGCAGGGTCAGCTCAGATGGGAGGGAAAAGTTCTTCCCTGAAAGAGTTGTGGGGCTGTGGCACAGGCTGCCCAGGGAGGGGTTGAGTCCCCACCCCTGGATGTGTTTAAAAGGTGGGTAGATGAGATATGGTTTAGCATAGGATGGGAACAGTTGGACTCGGTAATCTTAAAGGTCTTTTCCAGCCTGGTTGACTGTGTGTTTGGGCTCTGCGCTGCTCGGCCCCAGTCTCCAGCTTGTGGAGCCACCATCCACAGGCACCACAGATCGGCACAGCAGCAGTTCTGCAGCACCTTCAGGAAGGAACGGTGGGGGAGTGCAGCGGGGAGGCTGCGGAGCGAGTGCCGGTACTACAGCGGCTGTGTTTGGATTAGTGACTCCGCCGTGCTTCCTGCAGCCCACGCAGGCTCCCGCTGCAGCGCGAGTGTCGCTCTGCAAATTTAGCAGCTCCCTTTAGGTGGGGAGCGATTACTTTTTGGGCTGTGAGTGGAGTCATCGAGCCGTTCTGCATGTCTCATATCCGTTCCCCGTGTGCCGGTGGTGACTCTTAGCGAAGCCGTTGCTTTCATCGAGCTTTGCCGCAGTTTCTGACTTCAGACCCAGACAGGCAAGTTGATTTGGTAATTGGACTTTCCAAATGCTCTTGGGCTGCTGCTTTGGTCTTGCCAGCCCTCTGTGAAGCTTGGCCATGGGTCAGCGCCCCTGTGAATCCAGCACCCGCTGCTGGGGCGCTGAGCAGCAGCTGGAGCATGAAGCGCGAGCGCCGTGCCTCGGAGGCAGAGTACGTGCTAGCTCCCTGATGGCAGGAGCTGTCAAGAAAAATGTCTCCTCTGTCTAGGAGAGAGGAGCGTTTCTGGGGAGCAGGTGGTGAAGATGTTCAGCAAATGTCAGCTTGAGACCTTGCCATCCTGTGGGCAGAAGTGACATCGCTGAGAAATGTGTTATCCTGTCAGAAAGCAGCAGAAAATCCACCAGCCAGGCAGGCCTTTGCCAAAAGCAAAGGGGTGTTTTTCCACCCCTGAGACTCCTGGAGTGAGAGCACCTCAGAGCAACGGGAATCCTGCTCCCATGCACGGGGAGGCCGGAGGTGGGAGCCATCAGCACTGGCCAGACCAGCTATCGCCATCTCTCCTGGGCCAAAGCTGCCTGGCCACAACTCCTGCTTTCACTTCTGGGTTTCTTTTTTCTTCTCCCTTGGCTCTGCTCTGGGCTTTAGGAAGAAGCAGCCTCTGAGCATCCCTCTGCCTCTGCTCTGGAGCCCAGAGCCTCACTCTGCAGGTGTGGTGGGAGGATCTCTCTTCCTTCCCCTCTGCACTGAGCAGGGACCAGGCAGGATGATGCCAGGTGAGATGCGGGTGCCTCCATCTGATGAGCAAGGTTTGGCCTTGCCACTCACGTCACTTCATCTTTCATGGAGCTTGAGTGGCTGGGGCTCAGCCAGCGCTGCCGTGTCGCATCGCATGTCCTGACATGACAGCTCTTATCTTAACAGAGAGACTGGGCAGCCTGTGCCCCACTACAGGCAGAGAGGCAGCAAATGCTCTCTGTTTAGAGGTTGTGGCTCGAGTCTTTAGCTGGTTCAGCTGAGTTGGTCTGGTAACAGTTACCGTTGGGACAGAAGCATCTGGCCAAGCCACGCTGCATTATTTCTGAATGCCTTAATCAGTCCCCGGGAGCAATTTAATTTGAAAGCCGCCTTCTTACTGCATGCAGTGTGCTAGCTTGTATGTGAGCCGAGGAGCTTAAACAGAAGGGTTTCCTCCAGACAGGTGCCAAATTCAGTTTTTCAAAACTCCTCCGTTCAGTCCAGCTGTGGATGTGAGTGGGGAGAGCTGCAGAGACCTAAAGAAACTCATTTGTGCAGTGTCCACACATCAGCATGTGAAGGACATAATTACATCTGGGCTAACAGCTCCATGTGGGAGTATTGTTTGGAAAATTTTTAATTTAATAAAAAGGGTAGTAATGGGTTATTAGGAGAGAGTTTAATTGAAATAATTGGCATGGACACAAGCATTCTAATTTAGTTGGTATTTATAATGCACTGTCTCAGTGTTTGTTCAAGGACAGAGAGATGGGTATCTGTTGGTGCCTGAATTTCTCAGTGGGAAGTTACAGCTGGTCTCTGGAAAGGCATTTCTTCAAGGAAGCTGTTTAGTCGCTGTTCCTGAGCTTGGATTTTGAAGATGGATTTGCTTCATTACAGTTTGATGCAATTACACCCACGCTGCTGAAAGTGAAGGCCTCCTCTGACACTTCAGTTCCCACTTTGGGTGACTTGAGATTGGTCTTTCTAGTCATCTTCAGCAGCTCCACCTCCCTGGCACAGGGACATACCCTTCCTGACGCGCTCACACACACATACAGGCATGAGTGTGCTCGCCCACGTGCCGGCACGCAAGCGGGAAAGGGGATGTTCATCTTCTCTCTGCACTCTTTCATCCCCTCTTGTCTGAAGCACATCAGGACTTGTGCGTGTGGCATCAGTTCCAGGTCAGTAGGTCAGCACTGTGAGGTTTTCCCATGTGGATGAACACTTTGTAGTGCCACGGCAGTGGTGATCTCTCACCCTGCCATCCTGGAACTGTTGCGCAGGGGTTGCTGTGGGCTGTGGAAGGCTCTGCTGCTGGAGTTAGTAATCTGTCAGGTCACCCCAAGTGTCTCATGGCGAAGGGATGGTGACATGAAGAGCTATTACATCTCATCAGCCTCTTCCAGAGCTGACATTCAACAATTGTTCCTTTGAATCTTTCTCCAAAGTGCTTTTAAAGCTCAGTATTGTCACTTTGTTTGGATTCTTCCCACGCGGTATCTGCACTTAGGACTGCCCAGTGCTGATGGAGAGGTTTATTGCCAGAAGCTATTGTGCTAAAATTGAGAGGAAAAACAATTCCTAGTCAGCTCTTGTTACAATCTCTAATGGCAGATATTTCTTCCTTGCTAAGAACTTGTAAATGCCTTTTAATGCCAGATGCAGTGCTCTGGAGCCAAGAAGCGTTCAGCCTTCCAGGGGTCAGTGGTACAAATGTCTCTGCTCATGGACATGTGCAAAGTACATTGCACACACACAAAGGATGGATTCACTCCTAAGTTTAAAGTTTAAAAAAATAAACCAGGAACTGCAAGAAAAAAAAGAGCAAAGCCCAGCAATTGATGCCCACAACTTGCTCTCCAGCCCCCAGGCACCAGCCAGGGATCACCTTGTGATGTTGTACTGGCTGGCAGAGCTGCACGACAGCTTGGGGTTAAGCCTGAAAGGTTAATTGGGTAAATGTGAAGCCATTGTTTGCATGGCAAGGTTATGCTGCTGAAGGAAGCCCTGTGCTGGTACGCAGAGGAGGGAAAGTAGCTTCTGCTCTGTGACATGCGGGTTTGTCCATGAGAAGCTGGTGATGCGCTTTGCCCTGGGAAGGCATCCTGCTTTGGAGGTGAGGGGCAAAGTTTGTTCTTGGTGTCATCCTGCTGCAGCAGGTGGGACTGTGCCAGGCTTTGCCCTGCAAAGAGCGTTTGCATCCCTGGGGTTTACTTTGCTCTCTGGTTGTGTGAGTTCCCGAGGGACTGCCTGGCTTCAGAGGGAGCATATTAGAAGCATGCAGATTGAGCTCTTAGAGGGAGGGAGAAGGCAAAGGAGGGATGTCCCATCTCTGAGGCAGGGTAATCTTAAAAATGATGAAAGATGGAGATGAAATGCCATGCCCTTTTCCAGCATTGTGGGTGCTTCTTCGTGTGCTGGTGCAATCCCCCGTTTCCTTTTGAAGGAGGATGATTCATGAGCGGCACAGCGAGTGCTGCTGAGCCGGTGTGTGTTCCTGAGCGCAGGAGAGCACTGAAATCTGCTTTGGGGCCCTGTGGCTGCTTTTCTCCAGCAGCTTTTGAGATCTGGAACAATTATCCCTCTTTTGAAAACCGTTTTTTCCTCTGAGCTGCCCCGTTTCCCACTACCAGGTTTCAGGGAGAGAAGGGAAAACAACCGAACCTGCTGGTGGAGATATTAATGCAATCACATATAATTTAATCTTGATCCCATTAAACACCCTTAATGATCAGAAAGTTTCTCACTTGGTTTAATGGGCTCCTTCCAGATGATGAGGCTGCGAGATCAGACACTTGTTATAAATGTCTGTTTATTAAACAGTTTTTCTTCTTAAAAGCTTCTGCCTGGCCAGAATGAATATAAATGGAAAGGACGGTGTTCAGGAGTTCAGTCCTTAAGGACACACTGTGTAAAAACTCAGGGCCTATTCCTTTTTTTTTTTTGCTTGTTGTTATGTGAGAGATGAGAACAGGCCAAGACATTTTTAATATATTTTTTAAAGTGTGTTTTTTTACTTTAAATGCACAAGGCAGCCGAGACTCAGCATCCGTGAAACAGCATCTGCTGCCAGGCCGGCTCCTGGAGCGGATATTCCCTTCCCACCAGATGATTTTGGTCATGGGAGTTGAACCAGAAGCTGACAAGCTGATAAGACCAATGGTGTAAAATAACCTGACTTAAAGTCCTTTCCTGTGGCTTTAGTTCAACCTTTGCACTTGACTGGGTGTGCTTGGCAGAAGGCAGCGCAGCTCTTCACGTGTTCAGCAGCGTTTGTCTCCTCTAGGGAGGATTTCAGGGGTGGTTTTGTGCAGAGGAGGCTCCTCAGGGAGCTGGGAGGGGAGCTCCTGGGGCCTCTTTACATGGGGCCTGTGGTGTTTAACACAGTCACTTGTTTACTTCAGAGTACACAAGGCTTGTCGGTAGCATTGTGAAAGACCTTTGCCATAGCATAAATGCTGCATTCAGGCCTGTTCGCTGTGGGCAGCACCTGAGCAGCACATGAGCAACCCATCGGTCCCTTCCCATCCTGTGACGCTCAGCCCAGCTTTTGGCTGAACACCACAAGATCAAGACCCTGTTTGTCACATACCCAGTGGCAACTGGGCACGGCGCACGTTTAACTGGGGCCTGGCACATCACCTGGCTGGCTCATCCCTCCCGCCACGTGGCAGGGCTTCCCGCTGCGGCACGCGATTGATTGGTAGACAAGTTTATTTTCTCTTTCCTTATTGAAGTTAAATTAGGAAGCATACTTGAAGATCAATGGTCTGGTACAACCCCTTGTTCTAGTCCTTCCCACACACCGTGCTGAGGCTGTCACAGACTCCGTGGAGTTCATGCCTCATTTCTGCAGCACATTGTGAATTTCTTTTTATATGGACTTGCCATTTTCTCTGTCTTATATAATGTATTACAAAATGAGCGGTGTCACAAGTGGGAAAGGGATGGCAAATGGTACCTGGCACGATCCAGAGACCCTTGGGAAGGAGAGACAATTTTATTACTGTGAGAGGCAGTTGGCAGGCCTGATGGAGAGCCCTGAAGTCTAAGGTTCTTCTTTGAAAATTCATCTTTCTAAGAAAAAAACACCACCAAAAAAGTCCAAGGCAAACAAGTTTTAAGAAGGTTTTACAGATACTAAAAGTCTTTGTGTCTTATGCAGAAACTCTTTGAGCCGTTTAATAAGTAAAAGCTGCTTTCAGGGTAATGGAGCATTTCATTAGAATTTTAATACTTGGGTAACAGAATGTTTTGCAGAAATGGCTCTGAGTCCTTCAGAACTGTGAGGCAGGAACTGCTTTGCCATTTTGAATGTCTCTGTGAAATTGCTTCCTGGCGAGCTCTGCTGGGGAGCTCTGCGAGGTGTTTTGCAGCGGAGAGTGAGCCGCCCGCGCTCCCGGCTCGTTAAACACCGTTGTGTATCTCCATCTGGAGTCACACCGGCTCCTGGAGGCACTTTACTGATGGACTGGAAGTAGCCAGCGCGGGGCAAGAGGCTGTGTGGGGAGACTCGAGGCACCTTTTCAGTTCCTGCTGCCTGTCACATCCCCTAGGAAAAGCTGGGGCGAGTTGCAGGGGACCGGGGTGTCCCCCAGAGCAGAGCGTTGTGTGGTGTGGTGCAGGAGCAGGGGGAGAAGTGAGCTGCTGGGGTCTGCCCTGCACTGAGATGCTGGCCAAGGATGCTCAGGGCATCCCTCTCCTTTCTCTGGGTCTTGGCCCAGAGACCAGCAGAAGGAGGGCAGCAAGGGGAAAGTGGAGGCCTTGAGGGGAGCTGCAGGGCTCCATCCCTTGGGAAGGCTGGAGGGAAGTTAGAGAGATGCCGCGGTAATTCCAACATGCGACGATGTGGGTTTAACTGCCTGACTGACAGCTTGGATATGGGGATCTCCTCTGCTCCGCTTCTCCCGTGGGCATCGCGAGTGGTACGGAGGAATGTTTACGAGGTGTTTTCAGAGCCCCAGGGGGAAAGTACTGCGCAAACACTTGGAGCCATAAACATTTATAGCCGGCAGAGGCAGTGGGCCGCAGCTGATGGTGCAGAGGACAGTCACCCAGCCCTGCTCATCCCTGGCACACAGCTCTGCCCAGCAATCCTGGCAGGGTTCAGGCCCTGCCCTACCACCATGCCTAAGCATCACTGCTTTCCCTCCTGCTCGCCGCATTGCTCTGCCTCCTGCGCAGAGCCAGGGCTGACTCATGCTCTGGAAAGCACTGCCCGTCCCTGCCGGCACAGGCTGCCAAGCGCTGCCTGGGTGAGCACCCTGGCGCTGGTCTCATTAAATCTTGGGAAGTGGATAGTGACCCCGTTATGTACTCACCTGGAAAAGTGGCTCGGCCGTGCCTGATTACTGTGCTCTGCCTGGAGACTTTTCCTGCTTGCCTTGCAGATATATATTTAGATTTTACCCAAGGGCTTTTTAATTTCTTCGCTGGCTTGAGCCGCTGTGACAGGTATACAGATACTTTCCCTTTTTCCTCTGGCTGTTTTAACCTGTCACCAGCTTTGTTAAGAAGTGGGAAGAGATTAGGAGTCACTGTAAAAGCTTCAGGGTCTCATTGCTCTGTGTGTAATCACCACAGAAATAGGAAACCACGCTTGGAGGCACCGGGACTTTGTAGGGATATTTGTTCAGCATCTGCTTGAGTCTGCTCTATTTCTCCTTCTCCCTGCCGAGCGGTCCCAGGTTAACAGGCTGGGTTGGCAGCTTTCATGTTCGTCGCTGCTGAGCCACACTTAAAGAGGTAAAAATGGGTCTGCAAAGGCTGCGATGACAGTTCTGGGATTCGGCTCCTGCGTCGCAGTTATATAATGGCTCTTGCTGGCTCTCGGGGTAGTCGGGGAGTGGCTCAGTGAAGGGGTCCCGCCATCCCTCCTCTGGGCTAGCAAAGAGGGGACTTGTTTATGTTCACCCATGGGGGCTGGGGTGTAGCCATGGGGGGACTGGCCAGCCCCCCTCTGGCAGTTGGAGCAGCCAGGGCTGATGTGGACGCTGCTCAGTGCACGGGTGGGAGGGAAGTTGAGGGGCACAGCTGCATGTTTTGGGCAGTTTCTGAAGGCCTGGGTCTGTGAGACAGGTGCTCTCCCCCCTTCTCATCACTAATGTTTGGAAAGCGTTAATGTTTGAAGTGTTAATGCAGAGATCTTGGGAAAGAAGAGATAAATTAAAAGCTCTGCTACTATCAGACGCACCGTCCCCCTCTGGGCTCGCAGCCTGCCTGTGAGCTCTTTGTCTATTTTCTTACTTTACATAATTTTTCCATCTCTTTTCATCAGCACAGCTCTTCAAAGGCTTCCTTCTGTCTCCAGCTCTCTTGCTGCTGCTAAATATGCTCTCCTCCATGTTTCTGAAATGTTCCTTTTTCCCCACCCCAAAACCCTAGTGCTTCTGTTGATTAGAGGAGTCCCCCAAACTCTGCCCAAGGGATGCTGGGCAAGGCAGGGAGCTGCTGCCAAGTGCCATCGCTGGGTTCAGCTGCCAAGACTAAATAGGGGAAGCAAGGGAATGAAACGCAGCCAGTTAATTTCTGCCTGTGTCATGCAAATCTTCCAGGCGACTTTGAGTTCCTGGGGTCTGATGTGACACTGGTTGGCCCAAGATTTCTGTAGCTGTGTGATGATGCCGTGAGTGAATAGTGGTGTTCCCCTGCTCATGATCTTCTGTTGGGTTTCTTCGGTTTGCCTTCATCCCAAGCATCCTCCAGACGTGCGCTGGGGGAATGGAGCTGCCCCCCAAGCCTGCTATGGTGGGAGATGTCTCCCCTAAAGAGTGGTGCAGTGGAGACATCCTTGGAAGTGATACCTGTCTCCAAGCCAGTGGTACCAGCTGCAGAAAACATGGAGACTTCTGAACAGAGACAGCTCTTGAGAGCGGTTGTGGGTTTGGCAGTAACTGTTCAGCCCAATTGCTGTCCCAGCTGGCCGCTGTGATGACAGAAACCCCTGCAGTCTGTGAACTTTCCCTGAAATGCTTTTAATGACAGATTAATAACAACGCTTAGTGCTTGGTACAGAGCTTCTCGCCCCTGGAACCGAAACGCTTTGCTGAGAAGCGTAAGGACCATTATCCCCCATGTTCACAGGGGGGGAAAAAATAGCTGGATTTTATTTGTGGGAATAATTACAACAAGTGGAATTAATCAACTTTTCATATGAGTGGCGTTGCTTTTTAAAGACAAAGGTCGGGAAAGAGTATCAGGTACAAAGGAGAACTCACAGTGGTGTAGATCCATCTGACGGCTTCTCGGGGAACTCGTCAGTGCCTGTGGTGCAAAGGCATTAACCCTGCCAAGGCAGCGTGTGGAGGGGGCAGAAACCAGGGAAAGTAAATGCAAGACAGGGCACAGTGGTTATCTGATGATGCCCTAGACTGGGGAGAGCAGACGCAGCAGAGAGATGCTGCTGCCCTCGTCCCAGTGTGTATTGCTCTCCCTGATCTTTGCCTCTCCAGCCATTCAAAACCCCGTTGCTGGGGAAGGCTGTCCCAGCTCCTGAACATCCCTTGGGTACTGGTGTGCTCCGTGGGGAGAGATTGCATGGAAATAATTGCTGCTTCTAGTTCTTTAGCTGGAGGGGTCGAAGGAGCTGTAACCTCTGAACAATCTCCCGCAAAGTCACTGTGGGTTGGGCTTTTTTCCTTCTTCACTATGCTGCTTCACATCCAATGCTTGCATCTCGGCCCTGTTCAGACTGGGGGCTTGCAGGGGAGGAGGCTTGGGTTCTTGTGTCCAGCCTAGGGAAGCAGAGGCTTGTTTTGGCTGGTACCTCTTGGTACATGTGGTGAATAGGTGGGTGCAGGTGGGAGTCACCGAGATGCTTTCTCATGTCGCTGCCCTGCTGCTTGCAGGCTGTTACGGGTCCGTTTGTGGAGATGCCAAGAATTCACCTCAAAGGAAACTGAAACCCTGGGAAACCCTCCCGTTATCTTGGGCAATTTGCTGCTGAGGGCGTCTGCTCACAGACACCAAAGGAGAGGGGAAGGCAGGAGCTGGGGTCTGTCAGATGCAGAGGCTACAGGAGCTTAAATGCAGACCACGTTTGCAAGTAGTTCAAGTTGCCAAGTGCTGCTGTGGTCTTGCCTGGCCCTATCCTGGCGTGGAGCAGTGGTCTGCCCGGAGCAGTGGTCCACATCTCTCTCGTGGGGAGCAGCCAGCAGGAAACCCCAGGTCACCTGGATGCACATCTCTGGGAACTGTGGGTAGGAGTCACCATCCATCCCTGGCTTTCCCCAGCCCTCTCAGGAAGGATTTGATCATCCCTGTCTCTCAAACTCAAGTTTTCATTGCACACTCCTCTCTGAGAAGGTTCTCCTGGCTCTCAGCAGCAGCTCAGTGCTAAGGTCCCGCTCCCATGCCGGTGGCCATGTGCCAGAGAAGACCTTCCTCTCCAGGCTAATGGAAAGAAAATGGAGAGAAGTTTTTAAATTGACTCTGGATCAATATGAGCTGTGTTTTATAAGCACTTTTATTAATAAATACACACATCCTTCCTGTCCAGAGAGGACTCCCAAGCATCTCTTGTCTATTCAACTGTCTCTGCATTCTAAGTAATCCTTGTTTTGGGATTGTATTTTTTGACGGGAAAAGGAACTCAAACCCTTTGGATTCAACCCTCTTGCTAGAATTCTTGCTGGAATTCCACCTGCTGATTGATAATCAATGATGTGGGCAGGAGGACCTGTCCTGTTTGGAAAAAGGTTGCTTAGGCCAGTCTCATACTGTTCAGGGGGTCTTCATGTCCATGTGCTCTCACCACATCCCTGTGTGGCAGAGCAGTGCTGGCACACCATGGGGGTGAAAGGGCCAAGCCCCACACAGAGAAAGAGGATGGAGCATCAATTACTATTTCTTTTTCACCCCATTTCTTTTTCTTTTTGGCAAATCTGCTATTTAAACTGTAACAAATGTCAGAGAAAAACTGTTCTAGTTAGGAAGCAGAAGCATCTGTGATTTTTAACTTCCCACTGGAAAAGAAAGCAATTAGTAAACAGAAAAAAAAAAATAACAGATTTTTAGATGTCCTCCAAAATACAGACATTTCCAGGCACCTCCATTGAAGATGGGTGCTGACACAGTGCTGCTCTGTGCTGGCTGCAGGACCCTTGCAGTGGCCTTGGGTTTGCAAAACACACGGTGATGATGTAGGATGTTCCCAGGACCATGGGGCCAAACCAGCATGCTGTGGTTCTTGTAAAGGACCAGCAAGTGTCTGGTCATGGAGATTTGTAACATTGATCAAAGTATTAGCAGTGCCCTGAAGTTTACTGAGCCGTTAATCCTGTGCTATTAGGTGTGCTGGGTCCTGAAATGTAAGAAGACTTTGTGGTGGTAATAGAATTGTATGAGACCTTGCATGAGTGCAGGGTGCTGCTCCTCAGGAGCCTGCATGGAAAGGTGGTGTGTCCAGGGCAGCTCACCAGTGAGTTCACTAGAGACATGATGGTGAGTCTTAGGGACTCTTCAGCTCAGGGTCCCTCAAAGTGGGTGGAATTCCGATGAGCACAGCCCAGGAGTAGAGCAGCAGCTCTGAGGTGGCTGGTAACATCTCTGGTGGGGTGATAATGTCTCTCGTGAGATGATAATGTCTCTCATGGGGTGATAACGTCTCTTGTGGGATGATAAGGTCTCTTGTGAGATGGCAATGTCTCATGTGGGAAGCTGATGTGGCCACAAGCACAGGTTTTTCCTAGCAAAATACGGTCTCCTACACAAGTTACCTTCTGTGGCTATGGAAGGGTCTTTGCATGGTCTTTCAGGGTGACTTTTCAAGATTTCTAAAGGTGTGAGACTGGCTTTTCCTACAGAAAGCTCTGCACACCAACACCTTTGGGTCCTATCTCAACAGAACAGGTTTGTTTGCCAGGGGAATATGAGAATAAGTCCCAACCCCTTCCCATTCTGTCAGCTAGTTACAATGGGTGAGGTTGTGCTTTATTAATAAAAAGTTGAATAGGTGCATAAGACGAGTTTTTGGCAGTTGGAAATGAAAGCCTTTGAGATAAAAGGGGAATATTTAACAATGCAGTTGCTGCGGATTCAATTAAGGCTAATGAAAAATCTGCTCCTTGCTAAATCTTATTTTCAGGAATATTATTGCCACTGCAACTGCTGCTCAGCAATCCCCAGCCAGCTCTCCAGCCCCCGGCACAGCAGTGGACTCTGCATAATGCAGACATTCAGATGAGAAGTTAGCACTTTGCAATGGCCTCTCCAACAAAAATTAAGCATCGATTTTCCTGGCTTATGGTCAGATGGTTGGCATTTGGTTAGCTGGGCAAATATTTCCGGAGCAGAGGAATTCTTATTTGGATTTTGATGTTATCATCAGAATTGGTTGATTTTCATTCCTGGATTCCCTGGGAGAACATGTAATACAAACAGAGTGTTTACCCTTGTGTATACCATGGGTGGGACACCAGACATGTGTCCCTGCAGCGCAGAGTCACCGAGCTGTGCTTCAGGTGATATTTACAGCCATGGCTCATCCATTCTTCCCAGCAAGAATGAGCATTCTGGATGTACTGAGTGATGCCTTTCGCCTGCTGCATTAGTTGAGCTCTGGGTAAGCGCAGAGCAGACATCAGTGGGCATCACTAGCACAGGGGACTTGTCTTAAACATCTCCTGAAGTAGCAGCCCTTCACTTCCCAAGTTAGAGGGAAGTGATCCCTCTAACTGGAAGTCATCCACAGTGATGTGCTCCCCCAGCACTCCAGCACTTTTATTCTTCCCTTTTTCCTCATCAGTGCCCTGGGTTCCCCTCTCCCATCTGAGAGGACAAGGGTGCTTTTCCTGCCCTGCTCTGGGTTCCTGCCTTCCTCCTCCTTCTTCAGCTCCTCATACTGATGTGACAGTGCCTGGTGCTTGTTTGGGAGGTGGCTTTGGAGGGGAGATGCCGCTGGGGCTGTAGGTCTTTAGGTGAAGTGTGGGACACATTGTGCTGCCTGAGAGGAGATTTTTCTGACAGAACTACAGCAAAAGCTTTGCTCCAGCAGCCTGGCACAGACATGAGCAGTCTGAGTCGTGCTGTGGGAGTTTTCAGCCTCGGAGGGGTTTTCCTCAGCATCAGGCCACACCTTTTCTGCCTTGGAAGGGAACTGGCTATTTGGACCAGCAGCCTGCTCTGTGGTTCCTCGTGACCCTGCGTTGGGTCACTCCCTTCTCTCCTGGTTTTTGTGTCTTGGTGTGTGTTTAAGTGCTTAATGACGAAGGCATTTTTGTGTAGAGGCTCCTGCAAGTGGAAACTGAGTTTCTCAAGGCATGGTTTTTGTCATGGTTTTTGATGTGGTTTTTGTCACACTGGCAAAAGTATGACAGGGGGGTTTCCATTTTCTGCTAAGATTCCCCGGGTCTTTCCCTAATCCCTCCTCAGTTCAGTCCTGGGCTCGATGGCATTAGCACTGAGATCGTATTTTTAAACATCAGCCACTGTTCACATCAAACATCCACCCTGGAATTTAATGCTCTTCTGGAATCAGAAATACAAGACAAGGTAGGATTAGCTGGTACATCCATAAAATAGAGACCCAATTGCCCCAGAGCCCATGACTCCTGTTATCCAGGAGGACTCATCAGGCCTGGAGCCAGGCACGGTCCAATCCAAAGGATTAGGAGCTGTAGTTATACATGGGGATTGAGAACAACGCCCTGAGGTAAGCAGATACAGGGCAATAAGCTGACGATGAGGCTGGAGCAAATGGTGAAGCAGGAAAGAATGACTCTGGTAGAAAATTAGCACATTGAGCTAATGAATCATTTTGAGACAAAAGGAGAAATTAAGTGTAAGCTGTAAGCTGGCACGCTGGCAAAGGGGCTGTGGGGTTTTATCCATCTTACGTTTCAAAAGGCTGAGATGAAGCGTGTCTCATGGTGAGATCCCATTAAGAAATAGTACTCAGAGTAGGGAAACAAGGGCTTGGTTAAGAGGAAATGAGGACTTGGTGTCACTGCCCAGATCAGCCAGGGGCTGTCGTTGTGTCATGGGACAAGTCACCTTGAGGTACCGGTGTGAGGGGGAAGGAGAGTGAGCAGGGCTAGTGCCTGACAGCTCACTGGTAAGGGTGAGGAAGGAAAGGATTGGCCTTTTCTTCCCAGAGTTGGGCACAAGGCAGTGGGACTGTAGCTCCAGGAGCCTTGTGGGAATATGGAGGGGTGTGGTGTGGTTAGGGATCAGCTGGTGCTGGAGGCAAATGTCAGCTTTCCATTCAAAAAGTAAAGTACCTTAGATCCCAAATTGCCCATTTCAGGGCAACTTCTGCCCTCCTCTCAGAGGCAGCACTCTGCTGTCCCTTCTCAGGACAGCTCTGGGAAGTCCCTTTCAGGCATCAGTGTGTTGAGGCTTGTACATGAGCTTCATTTCAAACAAATCACTGGTGATTAGCTGGTAAACTTAATCTATGTTTAAAGTATGTGTTGGGGCAGCATCAGTGGGCCATGGGGTAGCGCTGGCATGCTGTGTTGGCATGCTGTGGGGTGGTGTTGGCATGCTGTGGGGTGGTGTTGGCATGCTGTGGGGTGGTGTTGGCATGCTGTGGGGTGGTGTTGGCATGCTGTGGGGTGGTGTTAGAATGCATTAGGGCAGAGTTAGCATGCCATGGGGTGGTGTCCCCCACCCATGGGGCAGTGTTGGCATGCCTTGGGGCGGTGTTGCCATGCCATGAGGTGATGCTGGCATGCCTTGGGCAGGTGTAGCCATGCCAAGAGGTGATGCTGGTATGCTGTGGGGCAGTGTTGGCATGCCTTAGGCAGGTGTGGCCATGCCATGAGGTGATGCTGGCATGCCATGGGGCGATGCTGGTGGGTGGCAGTGGGGCGGTGCCGGGCCGCCGCTGTCCGTGGTGCTGAGCCCCGGCCCGGAGGAGCAGCCGCGGCCCAGGCTCTGCAGCATCCTCCGCCTGCGCTTGAAGATGCTCGGTGAGGAGAGCAGCCCTCCGGCATGGGCGAGAGCAGCTCGGGGGCTGGCAGCATCCCCAAAACGCAGCGGGAGGCGAGGGTCCCCCGGTTCCAGCCCCACCTTTGCACCAGGGGACTCACATTTATCCCCTGCTCAGGGCTCCCTGGCCTCAGTGGATCCCCTTTTCCTTTGACATCATGAGAAATCGATGCTGAGTGTGTTCGAGGAGCAGCAGGGTTTGCCTCACCTGAAGAGGGAAAGCAGGGCTGCTCCAGGACAGGTAGCATGCCCCTCCCTGGGCATAGTTTCAGCCCGACCAGGCAAGCAGAAGCTCCAAGGGAAGCAGCAAGCCTGTTCCTTCTGCTCAGTTCATAGCAGGTGAGGGGACCTTGCTCTGCTGCTTTGTGTCTGTGAGCCAGGCACGCTGAGCCTGTTCCCTGGCACGCAGTCTGCACGCTGCTCTTTGCACAGGGGAGTAAGACAAAATAGTTTCCTCCCCCTCACATTGCTACCAAAAAACCAGGGATAGGGAAGAAAACAATCCCTCAATCCCCTGCCCTGCTTGTGGTGCTAAGAGCAATGGCATCATTTCTTCTAAGGAGGCAGCCAAGGCAATCACAACGTTTACTAAACAAAGCCCTTTTGGGGGGCTCTGCATTGTGGGTGCTTCCTCGGTGGTTTTGCAGCAGATTCGTTGCAGCAGCAAGGCCAGGGAGTTTGCCTTGGCTCCCCTCACTACCAAAATAAATGTGCAGGACAGGATTGTTCCACTGAGCAGCCGTGAGTAGGGAGAGGAGAAGAAAGGAGGAGATGGTACGTGCCGACGGCTCTAAACTGAATGCGGTGAGGATTGCTATGTATGAGAGAGTTCAGGGGGGAAAGAGGAGGAAGTCAGAGAGGCTGCCAAAGCTCGCAGGATGGCCAGAGCCAAGCTGAAGAATTCCCCTTCAGAGAGCAATTCCCATGTCAAAACTGTCCCACCAGCGACGACAGAAGATGTCCATGGGGTGAGCCCCTTGTTGCCGGCTCGGAGAATGGGATCCCTGGGGACTGATGTCGGACAAAGGTATTGCAGGACTGCAGTGATTCGTGGGGCTTTGTGGGTGGGGGAGGCAGCACCTTTATCTTTTAAATGAGAAGGAAAGGATTAGTGCCACCACGGGCTGGAGGGGAGGTGGATCAGGTCCTTCTGATAGCTGTGTTAAAAAGCCACACCAGCTCCAAAGTTGTGTTATGAAATAGGTAGCCAGAGCAGCAGAAAGCAAGCTCCTTTAAATTTTTTATAAGTGCTTTTTGTGGTTTTTTTATATGCCAAAAGCATGTCTGAATGGCAGCCCTGAGAGCTGGGCTGCCACACAGCCCTGCTAACTTGCATTGCACCTTATCTGTGCAGTCTAATGCTGAGGCTTATTTCCACTGCTAACGCCACAGTATGGGCATAAGCACCATGTTTGTGTGGAAGAAGAGCTGCTCCATCTCCAGTCTGAGGAATAATTTATTTGTAACTGGGAAAAAACCCAAGCTCAAGCCCCATCACTAAACAAAACCCGCTGCACAAAATGCTGCAGCCTCTTTCTCTTTCTGTGAGCACCCAGCTGATGTGTACAGGAAGAAATGAGCTGTTTCTCAGGAGCTAAAAATGCTTTGCCTTGCACTCGAATCACAGTGCTTCAGAAGCAGCCAGGTCCCCTAGATACAACGAGGATGCATGTGTCAGTAATTCAGTCCTTGCTTTGTTCATTCCATTTTCTGTTTCCTTTTTTCCCCCCCATCTATTCAGCCTCTCAGCCCATCCATGCTGTCTTCCCTCTCAGCAAAACCCTCCTTGCCTGTGTCTGTGTTACTGTAGATCTTCTGGGATGCAATTTGGTGTCGTTTCTCACTCCAGTTCCCAGTGTGAATGAGCACTGTAGGAAAGCTGCTGCTCATGGTGAATTTTCCTTGCTCAGCTTTAGGTTGGAAAGAAGGAACAACTTGGCTTGTCTCACTGGTGGGCTGGTGGGGGAAGGTGGCAAGGAGCCAGGATTAGCTGGGGAAGCTGAGGAGGGAGGTGTGTATTGTGGGAGTGAGGCAGGAGCATGGATGTGCTCGTGCCCCTGGTACTGAGCTGTGCTGGGCACATGCTTTAGTCTCCAGGTCTGGGTGGCAGCGTCCTGGCACACTTGCAGAACTAAGAGTGCGTGTGTGGGTCTGATGTGTGGTGTGCTGACTCTCCAGATGGCACCAGCGCTGGTTCTCTGGTGAGCAGACACTTGGGTCTTGTGGGTCGCTGCTCTCTGACTTTGTGAGGCGAGCGTTTACGTGGAGAGCTGTGAATGGGCATTGTGTGGGTGCACTGGGACCCCATCCCTGAAGCTAGGGAGGTCTCAGCACGGTCTGATGAGTGATCTGACTCTGCTCCATGTTGATCAGGCTGCTTTCACTCTGGTTTTGCATCTTGCTTTCACTGCTTCAAAAAGACACCGGAGATGGAGCCGTTTTGGGGGTGCCCAAATCTCTGAAGGTGCATCCTGAACTCTACTGCTGGCTGAGCCTTTGCACTGAGCCTGCTCCCTCTCTGTGCCCTTCCTCTTGAGGTACCCCCCATCACAGTGCCAGTGTTAAATCCAGATGTGGTGGGGCTGGAAAAGGACCCGTGGGACTCTTAAAAACTCATCCCCACCACCACTGTGATCAAACACATGGCAGGGGTTTCTCCTTTCCCATGCTCAGGGCTTTGTTGGGTTCCTGCCAGGAGCAGGGTGCCAAACCTTCAGCCCAGAGCGGGTCCTCTTTGTCTCTGGGAGGGGAGCATGGCACAAAGGAGGGATGCTGCAAGATAACATTGTATCTGGGGGGGAAGGGAGGGCAACAGCCCCAAAAATTGCATAGCTACAGCGTGCAGAGCACGGCAGGTGCCTGATGCCCTGGGTTTCGCTGAGGGTCTCAAGTGTTTTGCTGCAGTCTCATCGCAGGGAGCTGATGCTGCTGAGAGGTAGAGAAGTTGGCAGCAACACTTTTACACTCCCCTGGCACTGGGCAGAGCCCTGGGAGAGTCTGAATTCCTGACCGCCAGGCTTTCCTCCTCTGGGTGCTGCTTCCCAGCAGTTGAGTTGGCAATGAAGGGTTGTGCACTTCTCTCTCACTGTGTATGCAGGCAACGAAGGCAGGAAGAAGGGTTCAGAAATGATGAATAGTGTCTTTGAGATGCTTCATCTCCTCCAAAGCCAGACAGAAGCAGAGTTACCAAGTTAGCGGCGTTGATTGTCACAGGGAGTTGGGAGTGAAATTACCAGGTGATGGTGGAGAAGATGCTGTTACAGGATGTTCTCAGGGATGCAAATGAATTCTCTAGACAGTTGAAGGTGGTGAAGTTTATTCTCACCTGCTTTATTTACCTCCTTACTCTGTCTCTTAGTCATTGCCTCACCTCAGAGCTTTCAGGGGTTCTCAGGCAAAGCAGGAGGAAAGGATTTGAATCCATCTGAAGAGAAGCCCCTCCACAGCTGTGTGTTATTCCATGCTGGGAGGCAGAAAGGGGAGTTCGGGGCTGGCCCTGGGCATCCAGGATGGGGACCCTTTGCTGTAGATGCAGAGCTGTGGGCTGGATGGGACCAGCCCAGCCTGCTCATGTAGACTAAGCTCCTGCTGAAGATATTTGGAGCTACTTCTCTGCTTCAGGGGCTGCTCTGAGAAGGGGATACAGCCAGGGCAGCCTCCCAGCCGCTCTGGGAAGGGCAGGCTCTGCTACTTGGGCACTGAAACTGCACCAGCATGCAGCTGTGGTGGGGATGGAGCAAGCTGGGGAAGGCTGAACCTTTCCCTTATGACCTGGGCTTTTCCCCAGGCAGGTTGGTCCTGTACAGTGAGTGTTGGGGGGAGTTTGAGTGGGAAAGGTGTGACAGGGAACACAGTTACAGGAAAGGCAGAAGCTGTGCTGTGCTCTCCATCCAGCAGCTCAGTGTTTGGGAGGAAGCTGCTGGCAGGGGTGAGGATGTGTCAATATCTGGGTTCAGATCCTGTTTCCAGGCCAGTGATCTCTCTGTAATACCAGAGATATGGGTTGAAAAGCACAAACAAGTGTTTTTATGAGATGGTTGTGTCCTGTTTATGCTCTGCTGGAGCAGAGGGAACTCTGCCCACTGTCTGTCCTGGGGCACACTGATATTCCAAAGGGATTGCAAACATCCCCTTAAGGGCATCTGGAGCTCTGCCCTGAGCTCTGGAGGGCCAGAGGCTGACAGTTTACACCCTCACCCCTTTGAGTGGCACTTGCCAAGCTGCTAATGGCTGAGATCTGGACTCCTGAGGTCTGGGGAAGAAAATGTTGCAGAAGGGCTGAAGTTGGACAGGGCCTCTGGAAGGCTCTGGTCCAACCCCTTCTCAAGGCTGGACTGACTTTAGACTTGGCTCAGCTGGCTTAGAACCAGTCCAGCTGAGCTTTGAACATCTCCCACACTGGAGATTCCTCAGCTTCTCTGGGTGCTTTCATGGCTTCATCACTCTCCAGGGGAATGACTTTTCCCTCCTATGGCTGTTCCCTCGTGTCCTTTCGCTGCGTGCCTCTGAGAGGAGGCTGAGGATGCCTCAGGTAGCGGAGGGCAGCAGTTAGATCCTTCAGGCTGTGTGGTCCCACCTCCCACAGCCTCGCCTCGTCTCTCGCTTTGAGATATTTTTGGCAGGAAGAAATGGGGCTTTGCTGCAGCCACGTTACCAGCAGCAAGGTGGCTGGAGTCTCCGCGGTGAGAACCACGGCACCGCGCTAGGGCGAGCTGAATGCATCGTGTTGTGGAGGTGAAGCTCTTCAGGGAGGAAGGAGGCCCCCCAAATGTCTCTGAAGGTGTAGCTTCTGAGCAATTGATGTTTGTTCCTCCACAGGGCAGCCAGGCATTAACACACACAGCTCACTACATGAGTTTTCCTCACTAAATGAGTTTTTATCACCTGATACTTGCACACTTACAGGTCAGTGGGAAGGTCCAGTCTGGCCATTGGAACCATTACTGCAGGCAGGTTTCCAGGTGATGGTCCCATCACAGAAACAGGCACCTGGGTGCAATGCCCTTGCTGTCAAACCAGCGCTGAGCCGTGGTGCTGAATCCCCTCTGGAGGGGATGAGAAGTCACCAGCTAATTTGGTTTCCTTTAACAAAAGTTTGTTCCAAGCAGGAGCTTTTGGAGGCGTGTCTCTGTCGTCAGTGACACGTCCTAGTTTGCCATGTCAGCTTTCCATGAGGGGTTTCATGCTGCAGGGCTGCAACAGGGTGGGCAGGGACTTCCTGCAAGAGGGGCTTGCCCCCCTCCCCGTCCCTGCCAACTCTGCACGGTCCAGATGTGGTGGTTCTGCCACTACGACCTTGGCTGATGGCTGAGCTGATGGAACTGAGAAGCGCTGAGGCAGGGGGATGGGGATGTTTGGCCATGATGGGGATGTTTGGCCATGATGGGGATGTTTGGTCATGATTTCTTTGTCTGTGCCAGACCCAGCTCCTGCGCTGCTTCTCCCCAGGCAGGGACCGTCTGCTGCCCTTGTGAAGGCAGCACTGCCATGTGTCCTGGGAGCATTGCTGCCCGCAGGAGCCTTCATGGAGAAGACCTGAAAGACAGATCCCAGGGTTTTGCTTACAGAGTGCTTTGGCCTCCATCTGCTTTCCCTCTGGCTGCGCTGGGCAGCCCCTCGCCGGGCGGGATGTCCTTTTGGCAGTGGGTATTTCTGTACAGAGAGTGGCTGAGCCCATGTCAGGGTTTGCTGTGCTGCATGCCTGTTCACTGACAGGGTGATGATGCTCTGCAATGGATGCCCAGACTGGTGTGTGGCATCTCCAAACCTTCCCCTGGTAGTATCCAAACCAAGGGTTAGTCTCAGAGCTGGGCTTCAACTGCACAGCCTGCCTCTGGGTCCATGCCCAGCATCCCCATGGGAAGGTGCCCACTGTTGCCTTTCCTCACAGCCAGCTTCCCTTGGGTTGTACTTCCAGGCACTGTTGTGTGGCTCTGCAGGGCTGACACCGCTCTCCAGCCACCTAACCACAGCGGTTCTTTCCCCCGTAGCGGCTGGCATCGCTGTGTGATGCTGAGCATGTTCTCAGGGTAGGACCAGTGCAAAGCTGGGCAGGGTGCTTGATCTCGTTACAAGGGCAATATGCAAATGCACTGCTTGATCTCCATGAACAGGAAACGATCCCAGATCCCAGCTGCTGGCACAGTGAGCTGACAGCTGGCATCCTTCGTGCTAAACAGGGCCGGT
The DNA here is from genome assembly GCA_022605575.1 of Laterallus jamaicensis coturniculus. NCBI lineage: Eukaryota > Metazoa > Chordata > Aves > Gruiformes > Rallidae > Laterallus > Laterallus jamaicensis. The sequence goes on from JAKCOX010000022.1 coordinate 9,307,241, forward strand.
CATAAACACAGCCAGAGATCTCATCCCGGGCTGTGGCACGGGGGCTTGAGCCTGGCTGTTGCTTGCGCTCATCCCAGAGCTACACAGGGTCTCTGCTCATCCTCCTGAGTTGGTACCCACCCCTCTGTGTGGGGATGAGACCCACATCACCATGTCCCAGCCAGGGCTCTTCTCTGCGCTCCCTCCCACAGGTTTCAGAGACCAGTCCCATGTCTGTGGTCCCTCAGATGCCTGTCCCTGTCCTCAGGCACACTCCAGCAGAAAGCCCCTGCATCCCTCCTGGGCACGGGGTGATGCCAACTGCCCTGGCATCACTAGCAGAGCTGCAGCTGGGTGCCTGAGGGGAACAGGCTGAGTTTTGGAAGTGCTGAGCACTCCTCCCACGGCTGCTGGTGTGATGCCAGCACCGCTGAAGCTCTTGGTGCCCTAGATAGGCGCTGACATAGAGACGAGGCGCCGAAGGATGCCTACACTCGAAACATGCACTTGGGCTTTTGCTCTGTTTATTTTAGGTCCTTATTCCCATCAGGTCCCATCAGGGCATGGGGATTAGCACGTCCCTCCTCCTCCTCCTCCTCCAGTGGAAGCTTTCCTGCTTGTGTGGAGCAGAGGATGCCAGGCACGGCCATTCCTCCGATCTGGCACCAGCTGCCAGCGCCAGCCTGACTGTCAGGGTCGTGCGGGACTGTGATGGGGGGTTCTCGCAGCCCACCCCCAAGCCTGTGCACAGTCCTTCCTCTGCAAGGCTCAGCCGCCTGACGGGACCATGGGGACTCGTTTAGCTCACGAAGAAAGGCAGAAGAAAATGTGCAGTACAGCAGCCCCAGCAGCTGCAGGGCCATTTGCTCCAAGGGCAGAGCCTGGTGCCCAGGCTTGGCAGCACCCTCTGCTCTGGGAGACCTGAAACATCCTGGGGTAAGTGGAGGCAGTGCCCAGAGTTGCCGGGCAGCGAGTGTATACAGGCTGCTCTGGCTGAGGCTGTGATGTTGGCACTGTGCCTTGTTTCTAAGCTTCACGTGTTTCAGTTGCGGTGGAGGTTTCGCAGAGGGATGCCAGGGAAAAACCCACCTCTGTGGTTAAACAAGAGCCCCTCGAGGTGCCATGCGATGGGGAGGAGGCAGCTGTGCTCGCTGCCATGCGCTGCCAGCCTGCACAGCGTGCCCTGCTGCCGGCGGCAGGAGGCTTTCTGCCTCTGGCTCTTCTCCAGCTTCCAGGCAACCGTCTGGGGTGGCTTTGCCTGGTGCCTGCAAGCACAGTTCCATGAGCTTCCTCTAGACCTGGGAGGTGTTGGGGGCTGTCCTGGGGTCAGCTCTGCTCCATCCCATGACTGGGGAGGTGGGCTGCTCTTTCCAGTGCTGAGCATGCCCTCCCTCCCCTCTGGCACGTGTTTGTGAGCAGGATGCGTGCATCTTCCTCTCCCTTTTCTCTTGCTCGTTCCTTCTCCCCCTCTTTACTTTCTTTTTTTGTCTCCTCCCATCTGTCCTTCTCACATCAGGCTATTTTTGGGGACGAGTTTCTCACTGTCAATATGGTAGGAACCATGGTGCATCTTATGTCTTAGAGGATGAACACTGCTTCAGGAAGCCTACCCTAGAAGCTACATTGCTTGGTTCATCTAAACCCCACTGCCTTGCCTCTCTTTGGAGGCATTTTGAGACCAGGGCACTACATCTGACAGCCCTCTCCTCTGGCTCTGGGCCCTGTGAGTGGTTATTAAGCAGTCTGAAGCCAAGCATGATGTTGGCAGGTCACTACTTGTATCTTTGTAGCTTTAAGTCGAGGCATAATTTGGGGTGGGTTTTTTTTTGCTTGGAAATGATGGTAAATTTAAGAGGAACTGCATGACCAGAAGGGAAGTTTTATTCCCCTTCATTTCCCGAATTACATCCCAGAAGAATCAGGAGGCAGCGGTGAAGGTGCGGAGCTGGCAGGAGGTTTGCTGGAGGGAAGCAGCTCAGCCGAGCTGTTGCTGTGCTTTGCTGCTTCTCTGTTGGAGCATCATCAAGAACTTTAAACGTGGGGAAAGTATTTGGCCTCCAATTATCTGTGTGAGGCTGCTGAGCTGAACACCAGCCAGGTCCCGCAGCACCCCGGCTGTGCTGGGAGGGGAGCCGGGGCTTGGGGCCGGCTGCCTGCCCCTCTCCAGAGTGAAGGGATTGGATCCACAGCAGCCTGAATCCTTGGGGGAGCAGGGTTAAGGGGGTGCTGCCTGCACCCCTGCCCAGCACGACGAAGGAGAGCAACCTTCACTGGGGCTGTGCTGGAGCTGAGGGGGCAGGCTGAGGTGCAAAGGTGGCTGCTCAGCCCAGGAGCTGCTGCGCAGTGTGGGTGGGCAGGTGATCTCTCCTATACATAAGCAAGGCTTATTAGTGCCTTTTGTTCTAATAATAAATACACCATTGTCTCCTCACCTTCTAATAAAGCCCTTCTATTTTATAAGGGTGACAGACCCCCGTCCCTTCCCCCTCTGCTCCTCTCCTTCCCTGCTCTGCCCCTCTCTGGGGGATGCTGTTTGTGCGAGCCAGTTCCTCAGCATCAGCATTTAATGGCTGGCAGCACTGGGATGAGGAATCTCAGCTTTCCCTGTCCCGGTATGATGCTTCTCTCCAGCCCCCAGACTCCAGAGAGGAGTGAGGGTCAGGCTCAGCCCCCGTGCCCATGGCAGGAATGGGCTGAGCCCAGGTGGTCTGGCTGGGGTAAAAACCCCTGAATTTGAAGTAGATTATCTAAAACACACTAAAAGCCAACATAACCTTTCTGACTGAGTTAAATCCCTTCAGATCTGTGTGCTGTAAATCTGCTCTTTCCTTTCAAGGAGACCCTGCACAAAAAGGTTCCTTCCCCTCTGCTAATCCCACCCCCCTCCAGCAGTTAACCTGGATTAACTGTCAAATAAGTGATGCTGCAGAGCATCTGTGATGGCTGGGGTGGGCTTTGTGAGGAGCAGCAAGGGGGGATGCTCCCACAGCACCTCTGGAGCTGGGATAGCAGCTCTGCTCTGGCTGGGCCATGGGTCTGTCCATCCTTCCTTCTTCAGGCAGAAAATGTGGCCTTTCTGTAGTAAACCTAACTCTCCAAGCTGAAACTTCTATAAAGTTTTAGGGATCTGGCAAACAACTGCTCTTCAGGGGAGAATTTGAGAGATTTTGTTTGTTTGTTTGTTTTCTTAATTAATTTTCCATCTTTTCTCAGCATTTAGACTGTTTGTGAGAAGTTGGGTGGTGCCTGGTAGGAAGGAAAGGTTTCAGTGTGACATCTCAGGGTCGCTCCTTCCCTCTGGGACCAGCATTGAGGAGGTGATTCATTTGGCTGCCAGGAGCAGCTTTTGGCTACTGTTTTATCACATGTGCTTTAACCACGGCACAGAGGGGCCCAAGCCACAGACTGGAGAGGTTTATGGTCTCTCCATCACTTTGGAGTCCTTTTTATTCATGGTGTCTTTTTGTGAGCAAGATGTTTATTCCCCTGTGGCTTTACCTGTCTGGGGAAAGCATCCTGGGAATCACATCAGCTCTTCCCAGTGCTCCAGCACCCACTGGGACACCAGACCTTTGGGGTCTGCAGGACCCCACTGAGCTGTGTGATTTCATGTGCCATGGCTGTTTGGTTTTCAGCATCGATCTTCTGCCTCGGGGAGCTGCAGCTTAGTCCCTGTTCCTACAGCCTTCCCAGGTGCCAGCTGGCAGTGTATGAGAAAACCAAATCACTTGCTGTTCCCCATAAGCGTCTCTGCAGAGGCTCCTGTACAAACCCAAAGGCGAGTGGAGGGGCTGGAACAGCCCCTGATGCTAACGTGGGAGAATCCAATTTGGCAGGAGGGAGGCTGAGCTGGCTGGGCTCCTTCCCAGGACTGTGCTTGTCTCTGGTTTGCAGCTGGAGAAAGTTTGTGTTGTTTGTTGTTAATAAATGCCAGGGCTGCTCTGAGCTCCCCCACTGGCTGCCCTGGCTCCCTTCCCAAAAGGTCCCCAGCATCAGTCTCGAGTTGAGCATCTCTCTGGAGCTGAACATCTCTCCCAAGCTAAGCATCATAGAATCATAGAATCACAGACTGGTCTGGGTTGGAAGGGACCCCAAGGGTCACAGAGCTCCAACCCCCCTGCCACAGGCAGGGACACCAACCTCAGGCCTGGAGCTACACAAGGTTGCCCAGGGCCCCATCCAACCTGGCCTTGAACACCCCCAGACACGTGGCACCCACCCCCTCTCTGGGCAGCCTGTTCCAGCCCCTCACCACTCTCTCTGCAAAGAACTTCCCCCTAATATCCAATCTAACCCTTCCCTCCTTCAGCTTCACTCCATCCCCCTTGTCCTGCCATTATCTGCCCTTTAACAAGCTGATTCCCCTCCTGTTCCTCTGCTCCCTTCAGGGACTGGCAGGCTGCAATGAGGTCCCCCCACAGCCTTCTCTTCTCCAGGCTGAACAAGCCCATCAATCCCAAGCTGAGCATCTCTCCCAAACAGAGCATCTCCCACAGGTTTTCTGGGCCTGACATGGGGGAACATCCCCGTTGGTGTCACCCAGTTTGGCAGCTCCTGTCCCTGTGCTCTCCACAGGCATTTTGGCTCCAGCTCCCTCCTCCAGCCTTTGCATGGGCAATAAAAGAAGAGCAGTAGCAAACTCAATCACGTCGCAGGGAAGCTGCTGTGTGTGCCTTGTAGCTGAGGGATGAATTAGCTTTCCTTTGGACTCACATTTTAATTGAAATGTGAATTTATTGCTTTTATTTAGTTTGAACTGTGCTGGAGTGCTGTGCACTCATAAAGCACAAAGCAAAATCCAAGAAAAATCTTTATGAGCTGCAACTGTCCCCTTTGCTTTGATTCATTTTCTTGGTTGCCCAAACTTGTGTTAAATAAGGGAAGGAGAGAGGGCACTGCTGGACACAGGAGGCAGGGAAGGGCTCAGGCAGTCTCAGCTCGTGCCTGCAGTGATGGGGATCTGTAGCCACCCATGGGGGTGGATGGAGAGAGCATTGCTTCTGTGAAGGGAAATCTGTAATTGCTTTGTTTCATAGTGCTGTGCTGTTGTCTGCCTGTCTGTCTGTCTGCAGGATGTACAGTACATGAGCACGGTGCCTTCTCCTCCCACCCACTCCCGTACATCTTTATGTTCTTCTTTCTCTTGCTGTCATGCCCCCCCCCGCCCCGTGTCACCCCCATTGCTCCTTTTGGTTCTTTCTTGGGTTTGGTTGTGGGGTTTTTGGTTTCCCTTCTGTGGTCATCACCTGTGTCTGTAAGATCAGCTCCTTCAAGGTGTGTGTAGGAGAATCACCATGTCAGGCTCCCAAAACCACCCCAAACAGCATCTTCTTCTGAAATCTAATTGCTCTGCAGAGAGTGTGACACTGATCTGAGACAGAGCAGCCTGCAGGTTGTGAGATTCATTTAGAAACAAATCACAGCACCCTAAAAAGACTAAAGAAACGTTTTTACCCATGGAGCTGAGCCCTTAAAGGGGCCGTACGCTGGCAAAGCCACCAGAGCACCACCAGGTCCCCCCATGTCCCACCTGAGGACCTCAGAGGAACACATCCCAGGTGTGGCACAGCCCTGGCTGAGCGCTTGGGTGCCTGTTTGTCCCTACTCTGGGACTGGTGTTTGCCATGGCACGGCTCTGGTGTCTGCCTGGTGTTTCCCTCACCTCCTGTGCTGCTCTCGCTCCGTAGGCCTCACGCCGAGGACTTCAGCGTGGATTCCTCCTTCTCACAGTAAGTGCACCGCACGCGTGGCCCTGCCTGGGGAGGGGGTGAGGGCTGTGGCACCGCTGCCTCAGGGGCCATCGCTCTTCCAACCGCCTTCTCCAGAGATCGATCCGGGGGGTTGTGGAGTGTGTGATGTCTCATGAACCCAGCGCCCTGGGCAGGACCTGCTGCCAAGCATGGGGATTAGCCTTGACTCTAAATTAGTGATAGATTATTCAGCTTTTAAGGGAGCTGAGGAGCACAAGGTTGGTCCTTTACCTCACTGAGGAGTTGTGTATGGGACCAGCAACCCCTTCCAAAGGAGAACCAGTTCCCATCCTGGGGAGGACTCTCTGTGCCCAGAGACAGACAGGTTTCTTGGGGAGGAAGCAATATCCTTGGTAGCAAATTGGTGATTGCCCATTAACGATGAGCTCCATGCGCAGACTCTAATTAAACAATCCACATTCATCAGCAGAAGCAATTACAGGAGCAGACTCATGAGTGTCAATCTCCAATGTTGCAAAACAAATAAGCCACACAAAGCCCAGCATGTCGTTCTGTGGCTGCTTCTCTTTCTGGTTTTTAATCTTTTTTTAAATTATTTTATTAAGTACAAGTGGTGCCACTGCCCAGCCACGAGCAGCGTGGGGCCAGGGCTGGGCAGGAGCTGCAGTGGGAAGGTGATTTGGGGGATGAGCATATCTATTACCCGGAGAAGTGCTGTCACCTGGCAATGGCTCCCAGCCTGGAGAGGCACTGGAGCATCCCCAGCATGGAGCAGGGTGCTTTGCTTCCCCTCAAAGCTGAATTCGTGTTTTCAGGAGCAGAGGGTCCTGCCAGGTCGGTGCCACGCTGCCACCCCCACCGTGGTACCCCTTTGGTCCTGGGGGCACTTGTATGGAGAGATCTTGAACTGTGTCCAGTTCTGGGCTCCTCACCATAAGAAGGACATCGAGGTCCAGAGAAGGGCAACCAGGCTGGGGAAGGGGCTGGAGGGCAAAACCTATGAGGAGCCTGTGAAGCCAACCAGGGTCTTGGGCAGAGTTTTTGCAGTGTGTCTATCAGTGTGGGACTCAGTTTTGCTCATTGTTCTGTGTGATGCAGCTCAGCATGTGCTGTGCCCAGAGCCCCAGCAGCTCCACAAGCTCATTCCTGGTGCTGTGTGAGCTGAGGCTCTGAGTGCTTCACAGGGCTGGAGGGACCACCTGGGCAGCTGAGAGGCTGGAGCTGGTGGGACCAACTGCCTTAATAGCTCTGAGGGTGCAGTGATGGATGTGAGGGTGCTGTGGTGTTTCTGAGGGTGCTGTGATAGATGTGAGGGTGCCCATGAGAGGCTGCCATGGGATGTGCAGTTTTGGAGCTGGGTGCTACCACAGTTCTCTGGGATTGCTGGGGATGCTGCAGAAGGGGGACGGTAGCTTCAGTGTCACACCTACTATGGGCTGGGAAACAAGAGTCTCTTGTAGAAAGTGAGTGGCTTTCATCCCTTTGCAATTGGTGGCCTTTCAAACCGGGCAGACTCACCTGCTCATCTCTCACGTGTTTCATGGGCCTCCTAGGTGCCAAACCTGCCCCCCCAGTCCCCACGCTTCTCCTTGAGATGGGTCTCCTCTCTTCCCTTCCCTCTGCAGGTGGCCAGGGCAGGGACTTTACCCCTTGAAGGTGAGAGAGGCAAGCGATGCCCCCGGTTGCTTTGTCCTTGTGTAAAAACATCCTAGAGATTTACTGGAGGAGGCGCTGGAGCAGGAGATGTTCAGGGCTGTTTGTGGACTCCTGGGAGAAGCTGAGATGCTCATGGAGGAAAGCTCCTGGCCTGGTGAGCATGCTGGCCTTGCCGCACAGCATGGTGACAGAGCATCTGGCTGTCCAGCTGCATTCAGTGTGCAGTGTGGCATCAGTCCTGCCCCTCTTCTCTGTGGGAAGGGGGAACACATGCACCTTCCTGTCAGAGCCCCACAAGCTGCTGGCTGAGCCCTGCAGAAGTAGACCCTGAAGCAAAATCAGATTTTGCAGAGCCTTTCTCAGGGCTGGTCCCTGGTGCATGGCAGTGGGGGGGAGCAGGGAACAGGGGGTCGCAGGGGGAGATGCCCCTCAGGACCTGCATCCCCACGCCGTTCCGAAGCCGTTCCTTGCACGTTCCCCAGTGCTGAGCTGGTACAGCCTTGTTGAAACCCACAACACTCCTCTTTGGAATAATTGTTCAATTACTGCTTATTGAGCGTGGGGGCAGCCTGTTCCCCGCTTCTCCCTTTGGCAGGAGCCCAGGTTTTCTGTACACACACAGCTGTACAGCTTTTCCTCCTTTCCACCTCAAAACTATGCGCTGGGACCAGCTCATCGTGCTGGCAGGTCGGGCTCACTGGTGGGAATGGCTGTAGCTGTCCCCATCCACTGCTCACCCTGGGGTGGATGGAGGGTGGCAAATGAATGTCCCACAGCAGTGGTGTACAGTGAGCAAAACCATGGTGTAGCTGTAGCTTCTGTACCTGAATGCCTGTTACTGTCAGGAGAACAGTGGGAAGAAGGAAGGAGCATCTTGGAAGGGAATTAGGGCTGCACCTGGTACCCACAACCCACCACCTTGAGCCCACCTGGGCCATCAGCACACCCCCTGACTTGCAGCTATCTTACACCATGTCTGCATCTCCCATGTGGTTTTGCAGGGAGGATACAACCTCTGGGCTCAGAGTAGGGGGATGAAGGGGGGGTCTTATTTGAGACTACGCTGTCTTGGCAGAGGAGGGTGTTGGCAGCCACCTGATTGCAGAGATTTTGGCTTTTTTTGGGATTTCCCCTCCCCAAAATCTCTGCAGAATCTCATTTGTGTTCCACTATGTGATGGGAGAAGTTTCCTCAGAGTTTTTTCTGGAACAAGGACTGTGTTCCCTCCCAGCTGGGGTGTGAGAGTGAGGATTAGAGCTGTGGAGAGATGCTGAGAGTTCCTTCTTGTCCTTCAAGAGGCAGATTTATTGGAAGACACGTTGCTCACAGCAAGAATTCTAGGATGAAATAGAGCAGAAGTGCCTGGGGTACCTAAACCCTTCAGAAAGCAGCAGAGAGGTTCCAAGACGTGTCCTGGCACAGGGGGTGGCTGCTTGCACCCTGGGCTGACTGGTGGATGGATTGTGGAGCTGTCTCAGTTTTCAGGCCATGCCCAGCAGCTGTCACATGCTGGAGGGACTGGAGGGGACCTGCCTGTGCTGGACTGCCCATGTAAGTCTCTCCCTGGGGACGCAGAGCTTGGTGGGGGGGTACATCTCCATCCCCTGTCCCTGCCTGCACTGCCTGTGCTGGTTTGCCCTGGCTGGGGGCTGTGTGGGGGGTCCTGTTTTTTGTGGTTTATTTGGCTTGAAGGGGAGAATGTTTACCCCCTGCTCTTTGGGGAAGGCACCAGCATAGAGCTGGGGCTCCTCAGTGTCTATTTTAATGTGGCTGAGCCAGGCTGTGATAAACCTGGCCTGGCATCCTGGGCTTTTCTGAACAAACTAGTGTGTCTTTTTTGGGAGCTCATCATCTTATAACAAATTGCCTCTAATCTCAGGTTAATAAAGTACAATAAATAACCGAGCAAAGAAAATGAAATTGCTCGGGCATTATGAAGTGCATAATAGCAGTAATTGCACTTCCAAGCAGAGGGCTTGTAACTAAACTTGTATTGTGATGATTATCTGCATGGCCTGGGGAGGTTCAGCCAGGGTGAGGTGGGGGGAGAGGTATACTGCCCTCTCCCATCCTGTGGCATGTCCTGCTGCCTGCACCCCTTGGTGCTGCCCAGGTTGGGCTGGCACCGTGCTGCCTAGCCAGAGGGAGGGGTGCCCAGCCAGAGGGATGGTTGCCCGGCCATAGGGAGGGATGCCTGGTCTGAGGCAGGGATCATAGAATCATAGAATGGCAAGGGTTGGAAGGGACCCCAAGGATCATAGAGCTCCAACGCCCCTGCCACAGGCAGGGACACCAACCTCAGGCCTGGAGCTACACAAGGTTGCCCAGGGCCCCATCCAACCTGGCCTTGAACACCCCCAGACACGGGGCACCCACCCCCTCTCTGGGCAGCCCCTTCCAGCCCCTCACCACTCTCTCTGCAAAGAACTTCCCCCTAATACCCAATCTAACCCTTCCCTCCTTTAGCTTTAATCCATCCCCCTTGTCCTGCCATTATCTGCCCTTTAACAAGCTGATTCCCCTCCTGTTCCTCTGCTCCCTTCAGGGACTGGCAGGCTGCAATGAGGTCCCCCCACAGCCTTCTCTTCTCCAGGCTGACCCAGCCCAGCTCCCTCAGCCTCTCTTTGTAGGGATGCCTGGTCTGAGGCAGGGATGCCTAGCTGTAAGGAAGGATGCCTGGTCTGAGGCAGAGATGCCCAGCCAGGGGGAAGGATGCCCAGCCTAGCCATGGGGAGGGGGTGGTATTAACAGACCAGCTTGGCTGAGCTGCTGCGCAGGCAGAGCCCGTTGGGGTGTGTGTTTTGGGGTGGTTAATGCAGTCAGAGTTTAGCTTGATTTTTATTTGAAGTTAACTTCTTGACAACAAAATTAAAGGGTTTATTGTAGATGATATCATCTCCTTCCCTCAGCTGGGAGTGGAGTAGGAGCCTTGATACTTTCTGGTGGTTGCTGCTGCCTGCTAAAAGCCATCCCCCACTCAGCCCTGGGGGTATTGGGTTGTCCTGGTGCCTGCAGAGCAGGTGCAGGATGGAGCAGGCTGTTGGACCATGGTGGTGGCCTGGCCCCTGTCATGCCAAGCCCTGTCTCTGCCCCCTCCTCCTGCTGCAGACAGGAACCCCACAGGATGGTCACCCCACGGGGCTGCTGGGGCTCAGTCAGGGCATCATGAGGCTGTGGCTGCAGGGTCCCACACAGCCCCACCAGCTCAGCCCAGACAGTGAGAGCGGGCTGTCTCCAAAGGACCATGTTCTTCTATACACTTCTATTCCTTCCTCTCTCTGCAGCAATAAACAGGCTCTTTTTAATCCCCCCAGGATCCACTTCAGCTGCTTTCCAAGGACTGCTTCTTGCTGTGGCCGTTATGAGGGATGAACACATGGGCTGCTCTGTCAGAAAAAGTTAGATCTCTTCTAATCACTCTGTTCTTTTATCCATCAGCATTTATATTCATAGTCTTGAGGTGGGCTGCACCGCTATAGATCAGCAAACCATCTGTCTGGAGACAGAGATTTATGGCACTGTTTTGTTTCTTTGGTATGGAAGCAAATGTCTGGGAGAGGAATGGTGCTCCCTCAAGTCTCCCTCTCCTCAGGGCCCTTAATCCTCAGGGACTCTGATGAATGGGGTGCCCAGTGCTCATGATGGAGCTGCTGGCCGGTTCCTAGCATGCCCTGGGCATTTTAATAAGGAGAAGGAGCAATTAGCTTTGGGTGCAGTGTTGTGAGCAGTTGTGGCAGTTGATTTATGCCTGGACACAGATAAATTATTTGCCAAGTCTGGCTTTGGAAACAATTAATTTTGCCATGTGAAAGCTGTGCTTGGGCAGCTCTGCATTTGGGGCTGCTTGCTCCTAAGGCATCATGCTGGCTGAGCCAGAGCTCCTAAGTTCTCCTGCTCGCTCCTCATGCTGCCTTGTGGGCACCTCGGGAGGGTCTGTGGCCACCCACCCACCTCCCCACTCCTTCCTCGTGCAGGTGAGTGCAGCTGGTGAGTTGGGTGCACAGCCCCCTCAGCCACTCCCCCTGCTCCTTAGGCTGGCCAGACCCTACAAGCATCAGGGAGATGCAGGCTCTGCTGCCGTCCCTGCTGCTGCTGGCTGGGGATGTTGGGGTTGAGGCAGGTGAACCCCCACTGCTCAGGTGAACCCTGACTGCTCGGGTGCATTTGTGCTTAAGAATCTCCCTCAGCTGGTGCCCCTAAACGTCCTGCTGAGAAGTGACTCGCTCACATCACCACTGAGGGGCTGGCTGAGTGCTGAGGGGTTGGCTGAGTACTGCCAGCCGTGCCTGGGCATCCTTCCCCTCTGCACTGCAACCAGCACCAGTGCCAAATGTCTTACTGGCACCAGTGACCGCCCTGCCAAGGCCGGTGGTTAGTGTCAGCTCTGTTGCAGAGCTCCCATAGGGACCCAGGCAGGGGACAAGGTCCACAGGGGACATGCCAGTGGGTGGGCAGTGGGAGCTCAGCATTTGCTTCCCAGTGTTTTCACATCGATGGGGATGAGATGACCCTACAGTGTGGAGCCCCTGGGATCTGCCTTCAGCAGCTCCGGAGCCAGAGGGGCTCAGATGGCTGTGTCTCAACCCCCCTGCCCTGAGCTCCCCCATCCAGTGCTGAAGGATGGGCTCTCAGAGCAGATCAGCCACCCCAAGCCCATCACCTGGTCCCTGCTAGCCACCACCGCTGCAGCTGCTGGGGGTTCCCCCCTGTGCCACCCCCAGGCAGGTTAGACAGAGAGCAGTTACTGGTTTGGGGCAGAAGAACTCAAGGTTTGATGCCCCTGTAAAATTTTATCCCAGCCTGAGCTAACAGGTTCTCTCTGTGCATATCTCCATAAAAGCCTCATCAATTAAAAATCTGACTTTTCAGCCTGGTCAGGGAGTCCACAAGAAGCCCCAAGGAGCTCTCAGGGATGTGCCATGCTTTTTACTGGGCAGGTTCCCCACCAGCAGCCAGTGCAATGCTAGTGGGTGCCAGTGGGTACCAGGACATGGGACTCCAGAGCAAGGAGGGTCTGATAAAACCCAATTTGCTGCCCAATCAGCTCAGTAAATACTTGTTTCTCCCTGTGTTGTCAGAGCATGGAGCAGCTGCTTTCCAATAAATCAGGACTGGATGGGGTGTGTGCCAGGAGGCAACATGTGTGCACAGGGATTGCACGGCCAAAGTAAGGGGGGAGGGATGGGTGGGGAGTAGGTTAAATGACTGTCACTGTGAATTTCCTCACCTTGGTTTGGTAATTCTCTTGATTAATGAGATCCTGATGACCTCTTCCAAGCAGTTAAAAAAAAAAAAAGTAATAATAGGAGCACTTACTTAAGAGACTTGTTGAATACAGTGAAATAGGAGAAGCAGCTAATTCATGGCACTGAACTCCATTATTGGCTGTAAGGAACAGGCTCTGTCTTGCTTGGAGTCTAAAGCTGAAGCATCACAAAACGGTCCCTTTTAGCCTGCACTTAGCAGGGAGGAGGGTGATTTATAGCCCTGCCTAGTGAAGAAGTGAGTTTGCAAAGGGCTCTGCACCTTGATGAAGTGCCAGCAGAGCAGAGACCAGTTTTGCCTGCACACCCTTAATTCGAGTGTGCTCGGACCCCTCTGAGATCCGTGGGGAGGAACTTCCAGCCTTGGTGAGCCTTCCTCCCCCTTCAGCCATCCCCACAGTGATGGGCATGTGGGGACCCCCTCAGCGAGGAGCAGGGCAGCAGGAGGGCTGTGGATGGGGTCAGGGATGGAGGCTGGAGCAGCTGCAGATGAAGAGGTGCCCATGGTGGTCACAGGTTTCACCTCCTGGCTGGTTGATGTGAGGTGCCCCAGCACCTTGTCCTTGTGCCACAAGTCCCCAGCGGCTCCGAATGCCAAAGTGTCGCTGGGAATTGGTTGGCAGCTCCTGGGTTTTTCTGGAATGGCCAAATGTGGTATCTTAGCAACAAAGGGAATTTTTCTCCTTTTAGATCTGATTTGTGTTTTAACAGCTTTGATGCTGAACGCTGCTGCTGCCTGGGCAGAGCCAGGGCATGGCCCTGCTGGGGATGCTGCCCGTGCCAGCTCTTGCTCTGCTGCAGCCGTGGTGGGTTGGAGCAGGTAAAACGTTGCTGGGGGAGACTGCTCCAAGGCTACTGCTTTTCTGAGAGGCTTTGGATGTGGTAAGGTGTGTGGGAGAGGAGAAGTTTGCACGTCCGATGTCAGCTGGCTGCACGTGAAAGCAAAGCCCACAAACCCAACGCAGGACCTGGCCCTGTGGGTGGCATCAGCTGCTTTGGTAGTGGTCCATGTGCTGGGTCCTGGTGCTCACGGCTGGTGGTACTGGTGATTTGGTACAGTGGGAGAAGCTGGGAACTTGGGTTGAGCCCAGGGTCTGCAGTGGGCTGCTCTGGAGCAGGGGTCACCCAGCCAGGATGGGGGATACAGGGCTCCTGGGGGCCTCTGGGTCTAACCAGCCTCCCTGCTGACAGGCTCCTCCTGTGGGTGCTTTCCCCACAGGGTGCAGGTCGAGTTCTACGTGAATGAAAACACCTTCAAGGAGCGACTGAAGCTCTTCTTCATCAAAAACCAGCGGTCGAGTGAGTGCTCCATGCATGCCACCAAACCCCATGGCGGCTGGGGCAGCGTTCTCCGTCCTCGTGGGACGAGAAGCCGTTGCCATCTGCTGGTGGCCATGTCCTTGTGTCCCCAGCTCTGTCTGCCCAGCCCAGGGATGCTGCTGCCTGTTGGGTGTTGACCAACTTGGGTTGGGGGGAATACAGTTGCATGGGGGGGAGACGATGCTTCCTGCTGCCTTTGCTTGCCAGGGACAAACACAGCACAGGAGCACATTGGCTGGGAGCAGGGTGGGTGTCAGGAGCTACCTGGGGGTGGTGGGGTGGACAGGGAGTAAATGTCCCCACCGCAGACCTCAGTGATGCTCCCCATACCCCAGGGAGGTCAGTGGCTGTGGGGACAGCCCACACAGGGTGTGAGTTACCTGCTCCCACTTCAGCCATCCACATTAGCCTCCACTTGACTAATGGTGTTTTTATTTTCTTTCTCTGGGATGTCATTAGCTGTCTGGAGGGAGTCTGCTCCTTAATTTATAAATCCACCTTTTTTTTTTTCCTCCCTGCATCCTGTCAGCTTGTTAAAAAGCCAGAGTGTGGCACAACGGGGTGCCCATGGGGAAGTTTTTAATGAAAATGTGATGAATTCCTCACTTGTAATTTGAGTAATAACCCGATGAACTGGCTGGGAAGGGAGAGTGGGTAGAGCAGCAGCTCTTGCCTGCCATCCCTGCGAGCTGTGGGCAGTGTGGTGGTGCCCCAGCCCTGCCAGTCTGATCCCTTTCCATGGATGTCTGCTAATGCAGGTGATACGCAGCTCCCCAGTTTGGCTTTCACATGTACCAGGGCCAGCAAGGTGCTGACTCATTGTTATTTCTCTCTGTATTAGTCTCCTGTGTATTAGACACTGGGTAGGATGTGTCGAGCCCTGGGTAAAGCCTGAGCAAGGGTTGTGTGCTGCCCTGGGGCTCAGGGGGGTCCGGTGGTGCAGAGCTGGTGAGGGGAACGGGAGAGGCTGTGCTGCGGGGTGCACTGGGGTGCAGAGGGCACATGGGGTGCATGGGGTGGGGTGCACAAGGCACACAGGGATGCATCGGGATGCATCAGGGTGCACAAGGCGCACAAGTTGTGCGGGCTGCATGGGATGCACCGGGGTGCATGGGGCACACTGCCTGGCACACACCGTGCTCCCCTCTGCCGCAGGCCTGAGGATCCGACTCTTTAACTTCTCGCTGAAGCTGCTCACCTGCCTCCTGTACATCGTCCGTGTCCTGCTCGACAACCCTGAGGAGGGCATCGGCTGGTGAGTGCTGCAGCTGGGCTCCCCGCACCGCCCTGTGTGGTGGCAGCTCCTCCCAGCGGGTGGGAAGATGCACAATGGGTTGTTTTCTTCACTCCAGCTGTTTGAATTGGTATTTTAGCCAAACCTGACGGTCCTGGTGGGCTTTGCTCCCTGCTCAAACCCCATGGACAGGCGTGTGGGCACCCACTGGCCCAGCTGGGCACATGGGGTGGGGGGAAAAAGTGGCAGAAGAATTCAGCATCACGTTCATTTCCCAATGCTGCCTGGGTGTAAGGGGCAGGGGTGCAGGCACAGGCAAGGCTCATGATTAGGGTATCGCCATGCAAGTATCTTCTGTACTCTGATGCCCTTGAAGACACTGATGCTAAATCTTATTTAAGCATTCAGGAAGGAAATAACGTTTTGCCATTTAGATCCCCGAGGTGGCTGATGATTCCATACATCAGCTTTGTGCTGGGTTTCAGTAGAAGCCTATTTTCAATATGTCCTTGCTTTGTTTAGCTGGGTTTTTTTTTCCCAAGGCCTAGGAGAATTAGCAATTGGATTTCCTCTTTGCAAAGGCTGCAGGCTACCATGTACATCTGCATGGTCCAAAAGTGATTTCAAGTCTCTAAGAATTAAGCCTGACATAGATGTGTACCCTGGAAAGCTTTAGCAGAGCTACAGGTCAGGAAACTGCTTCCCTGAGGGGGTGTGGAGAAATAAAAGCTGGCTGGTGGGAGCACATCCCTGGCAGCCAGGCAGGTTGGGGGGGCTTGGCTCCTGGCTGCCTCCTGGGTACCCTGTTCTACAAGCTGATGCTCAGCAGCTTTCGCTCACTGTAACCTGGAAATTCCCAGCTGCCACCCTGTGTTGGGGCATGGTTCCCAGGCAGCCCAGTGCTGGGTGAGGAGCAGCACTTTGCAGCATCTCTGCTACAGTCTGAAGTGGCCCCTGGGTCTCATTCACCGGTAACAAGATGTTAAAAATTCCCTGGGTGAGATGGGTTCCTGTGGAAAGCCCCAGTTAGAGAGACCAGTGTGCATTTGGACCCATGGGAGCGTTGTCTGGGAGCTACCCCCAGCATCAGAACGGAGCAATGAGGGCACCCCAGGAGCCCAGGGAATCAATGCCAGCACCCCTTTTCCTTCCTCCCCCTCTGCTGACTGCTTTCCCCTGCTCTGTCTTTCCTCCTAGCTGGGAATGCGAAAAGCAGAATTACACAGCATTCAACCAGTCCACAAAGATAAACTGGTGAGTTGAGGGTTGCTCCAGTGCTGGGGTCTGGGATATGGGAACGCAGTGGTGGATGGTGCTGGCAGCTGCCCATGGCCACGGGGCTGCTTGAGGGACCCTCCCAGGATTAAATCAATCAACAAGTGCCATGGCTGCACCCTTGGGAATGGCTTATCCCCAGTGCAGAGGCTGCTTGAGCAAACTGGAACACCAGTGCCAGTCTTGTGCTGGACCCACGCATGGCCTCAGGTTTGCATTTGGTGCAGGGAAAGGCACTGCTGGCCAGGCTACAGTTCAGATCTGCTTTGAATTTCCTCTGCAGGTCACACATCTTCTGGGTGGATAGAAAAATGCCGCTGTGGGCTGTGCAGGTGAGTGCCCAGACCTCGGGCATGGGCATGCAGAAGCAGAGCAGGAGCTGGGGTTTGAGCTCTGCTACCAGCCTGTCTCTGGGCATCCTCTGCCTGCAACAGGGATGGGCAGCAGCTTCTTTCGACTGAGCAGAAAATGAGCTGGGGCTTCTCCCCAGAGTAGCCACAGGTGAAAATCTTAGAGCTTTAGGAGAGGATGAGCTGTAGGAAGATAATATCAGGAGGCTGGTTCGGCTCCTCCCCAGTCTGGATGCAGCTGTTCCCATCAGGGGCTGCTTTCAGGCCCAGCAGCTGTGGGGAATCGCTCGTAGGAGGGTTGAATGCCCATCAGCTCCTGCTCAGGGCTGGCTGCACGCCTGCTGCTCGTGCCTGGCTGACGTTCACCCAAAACAGGTGCTGGGAAGTGAAAGGATGAGGGCCATGTCTGTCAGTGGTACCCATCACAGGAGGGCTCAGCAGAGGCCTTTGAGTGATGGACAGTGCCTGGAACAAGCCCCTCAGCAGCCCTCATCTGTCTGTCTCTGCAGGTCAGCATCGCGTTGATCAGCTTTCTGGAGACCATGCTGCTCATCTATCTCAGCTACAAGGTGAGTGCCCTGGGGCAGGCAGTGGACAGTGATGGGCAGGCTGGGTCTGACCCCCCCTCCCTGGTGTGAATTTGTTTCTCTGTCTTTGAGCTGTCTGAAGCCTGAAGCATCCTCAGAGACGTTTGTCTCTGTGATGTCTCCGCTGGCTTGGCTGTTTGCCTTTCTCATTCCCCCTTGGGCTGCTGGATGAGTGTTTGGCAGAGCAGAGCTGGGGCATCTTTTACCACCTTCCTTGAAATCCAAACCTGTTTTACAAAGGGTCGCTGCTTTTTGTGGCGGGGTGGGGAGTCAAGTTCTCTAAGGTTGAGGACCTGGAGCTGAGCTCAGCAGTGTGACTCCAAGGTCTGCTGGCGCCGAAGGTAGCAGGCACTGCTCCAAGCCAGGCATGGAGAGCCACAAGCTGACTCCTTTGGACCAAACCCCCTTAAAATGGCCAAGAAAAGTGACCTTAACAAATGGCATCTTCTCGGGGTCCCTGGGACAGTTGGCAGAAGGGACCCAGCTCCTGTCTCATCCACCTGGTTTGAGTGCCAGCCATCTGTATCAGTCACTCTCCTCCTCCATCCTGACACAAAGCATTGCTGTCCCCTGGTTTTGAGCAGCAGCAGGGATGGACAGAGGGACATCACAGCTGTGGAAAAGCTTAGACAGTTCGGGAAGGGAACTGAATCTCTCTCCCACAGCCAAACCAGCGTTTTCCTGGCCGTTCTGGTGCATTTCCCCCATCTAGCAGGGGCTGTGGCAGAGGGGGAGCTTGTCAGTTGTTCTTGGGTAGATTTTTCAAGCCTGTTTAATTATGATCTGTCTTTAATTCCTCAGGGGAACATCTGGGAACAGATTTTTCGCATTTCGTTCATCCTCGAGATGATTAACACGGTGCCATTTATTATCACAGTGAGTGTTTCCCAGTGACATTTTTCTAACAGCTTTAAGCTTAATAAGTACTGTAGTTTTGGTAGTGAAATAGAGATAAGTGGATGTCTGGCCAAGTAGTATTTAAAGCTGGCAGAAAGGGGTTTTTTTTTCCTTCAATATTTTCCAACATAATGACTTTCTCTGGATCGTTATCCCTGAAACATGGGGGGTTTTTTCTTGCTTTCATAGATATTCTGGCCCCCTCTGCGGAATTTGTTCATTCCTGTGTTTCTGAACTGCTGGCTTGCCAAGTATGCCCTGGAGAACATGATTGTGAGTGACTGGGTGCATCCCGTACCTCTCACCCAGCTCTTCTGCCATGGGGATGCTGAGGGCAGGGGGATGGGAGTAGGGATGGGAGTGGGGATGGGATGTCCTTGCCTGCCATCGGCTCTTGGGTGGGATTTTGGAGAGGCTGTGTTGGGGTTGGTGGGGGGTGAGGCTTTGCAAGCTGGTGATGCTGGACCTGAGCTCCCCTCGAGCTGTCTGTCCTGGCTCATGGAAATGCCCATCCCTTTTCAAGGGCCAAATTCTGGCCTGACTTTCATCTAGGGGGGCATTGCTGGAGCCAACAAGATGGCAGTCGGTACCTGGAGGAGTAATTTGTCCTCAGCCTCCCTGAGCTTCTCCTCTCTCCCCAGAACGACCTGCACCGAGCCATACAAAGGACCCAGTCTGCAATGTTTAACCAGGTGCTCATTCTGATCTGCACCCTCCTCTGTCTCGTTTTCACGGGGTGAGTGTTGCTCTTTGATTCACTAAACCACCTCCTTCATCCTATGAAACCAGCTCTGAGCATCCAGGGGTGACTGGCAGAGCAAGGCTCTCGCAGGGCTTACGGAAGGGGGAGGTGGGTAGGACCTTCCAATCCTGGTGGGATGGCCCTGCCAGGACATAGCATAGCAATGTGGGAATCCAGAGGGGTTCTGCCTTCAGGCTCTGTCTTCTGGCCTGATTTTTCATCCCAAGAGGTTCGTGTGCCCTGCGGGAAGCAGAGCTCTTCAAGGTTGCTGAAGGGGTTGGCCTCCCAAGTTCCTGGCATCCTTCCTTCGCTAACGGGACAACTCCCAGTTTCTCAGGCTGAGTTTTGGAACTGGGGGAGCCTTGGCAAGGAGTGTGCCTTGGGTTCCCACTACTGTCCAGCCGCTCTGGCTTGGGCACAGCCACGTGTACTGGAACTACAGGAGGATGCCCCCAGCACCCCACCAGCCCCCAGCACCGGGCTCCTCCCCACCTCTCTTCGTTCCCTAGCACACTGAGCACTGGGAAGATCAATTCCTAATTTAGAAACTAATTATGCTCCCTAATTATATGATTTTTAAGGGAAATTTTTGCCAGGTATGTGTGAGGATGAGGGTGCTGTCAGAGGGAGATGGGTGGTGCAGGCGCAGGTCTCGGAGCAGGGCTGTGGGTGCTGCAGAGCCAAGGGCAGGGACAGCAGCTTTGCTGATGGACACAGGCTCAGACATATGTGACAGCTCAGAACACTAGGACCCCCTGTGCTCACTGGCTCTGACCATGCTCTTCCTCCTCACCAAGTTACCAGCTTGTTTGTGTAATGAGCCACCGGGGCTTCTGCTAATTACCAGGCCCTTTACCCCACGCATTGCCATCAGCAAGGGCATTGCTTTATGAAAGAGCCTGTTCTCATTGCTGGGTACTTAGCTGTGAATTAGGCTTCTTGAATCTTCCTCCAGCTCCCTTGGTTGGTGTTTGGAGCGTACACACCACCAATTAAGCTTCTGGATGGAGAGGAAATGAAGCTTTGAGGCTCACGAGTCTTCAGCAATAAAGATGATCCTCTAATGTGAACAACTAATGCAATTTCAGAGCTCATCAGAGCTCCTGGCCTGTGGCAGCTCCTGCCT
Organism: Laterallus jamaicensis coturniculus; assembly: GCA_022605575.1. Classification (NCBI taxonomy): domain Eukaryota; kingdom Metazoa; phylum Chordata; class Aves; order Gruiformes; family Rallidae; genus Laterallus; species Laterallus jamaicensis. The sequence continues at coordinate 9,327,382 of JAKCOX010000022.1, forward strand.
GCTGGGGCTGTGGACGTGTGTCCTGATGGATGTGGCAGGGTTGTGGTGTGGGTCCAGGGTGACGTAGGGGACACTTGAGAAGATGACTTTGAATCTGCGCTGCCCACCTAACCGTGGGGAGTGAGGCGGCTCTGCGGCATGGCTTTGCAAGGGCAGCAGGATCTGGGTCCTGCCTTGGGAGTGCATCCCCCCAAAACTGAGGGACCTTTCCCTGGGCTGAGTCCCTCCAGAGCCTGGCTGGGACAGCTGCTTGCCTCCACATTTTCAGTTTTTGCAATGCAAGGATGATGTTCAGCACGCTGTCCATGGTGTGGTCTTACCATGATCCATCACCTGGGACCTAGAGTTCCTCACATGGCTTTGGTGAGCACTTGATCTGTAAGGGCCATTAGCTGAATCATTTCTGTTGGTCACACAGATCCACTGCTGATGCTAACAGCATGTTACAGACAAATTTCCTCCATGGATGTGGGTGTAAGTCACCTTCTTGGGCTCCTCACACACCACAAGCGCTGCTGGGCAGGGAAGCACTCACTGTGAGGTGTGCTTTCTCTCTGCAGGACCTGTGGCATCCAGCATTTAGAAAGAGCTGGTGAGAAGCTCTCCCTCTTCAAGTCCTTCTATTTCTGCATTGTCACCTTTTCCACCGTGGGCTATGGAGATGTGACACCAAAGATCTGGCCTTCCCAGCTCCTCGTCGTGATAATGATTTGTGTTGCCCTGGTCGTGCTGCCTCTCCAGGTTAGACCTGCACAGCCAAGGATGGAGAGGGATGCAGAGCCAGCACCCAGGTAGCCCTGCTGATGGGTGCATCAGCTCTTTGCCTTCATTTGCAGTTCGAGGAGCTTGTCTACCTATGGATGGAGCGGCAGAAGTCAGGAGGCAATTACAGCCGTCACCGTGCCCAGACAGAGAAACATGTTGTCCTTTGTGTCAGCTCCCTCAAGATTGACCTTCTCATGGATTTCCTCAATGAGTTCTATGCCCACCCACGCCTTCAGGTGAGGACCAGCGTGTTGCCACGCTGTGCTTGGTCAACACTGGCCCTTGCCAGGCTTGCAGCCTTGCTGGGCATGGCTGGGTCACTTCTGGTGCCCTGCCCAGCTACACTGGATGTAGCAAAGAACATGGTAAAAGCCACCCAGCCCTGGCAAAGCAGAGATTTCTACTTGATCCACCCCATTTTCTGGCCAGGCCTGTTACAGCACTGTGTGAGCACATGGGGAGGGACCAGAAGGGCTCTTACACATGTGAGGATGTCTTTGCTGAGTGAAGAATCTCAGGCAGAAACAGAACAAGTGATTGCTAAACCTCAGTGACATTTGCCCAGCTCTTACTGGAGCTTCCCCACATGAGAAGCAATCTTCTTGCAAATGACTGTGCCTTTCCATCTCCCCAGGAGAAGAGCATCACAGACGCATTTTGGATTTGCATTTCGTTCCAACACTCACATACGCTTCACTACCATCACCCAGCCTTGGTTCCATACATTCCAGCTTTAAAATCCTGCTCGTTTCTGTGGCTGCAAGAGGCTCTGCTCTGCTGTGGGTGTGCAGCTCTTTCCTAGTCAAAATGCCTGTGTTGGCTTTATTATGGAGAACAGGGTGGGGAAGATGCTGATGTCTTTTCCAAGACATTTGCAAGACCCTCAAGCACAGGGTGCTATGCACCAGGAGCAAACACCAAAAGCCCTGGAAGGTGTATTTGCTCATGCCATGTCCCAGCTCACTGCAGCAGGCATGTGCCAGGCTGCCAGCCTGCTGACCCACACGAGCCTCCCTCTCTTGCAGGATTACTACGTGGTGATCCTGTGCCCAACAGAGATGGACATCCAGGTGCGACGGGTCCTGCAGATCCCTCTGTGGTCACAGCGTGTCATCTACCTGCAGGGCTCTGCGCTGAAGGACCAGGACCTCATGAGAGCCAAGTGAGCAGAGTGACACACCATGCACCCATGGCAAGGCTGGTCCTCCTGTGCTACCAAGCTGCCCGTGGGCTTTGGAGCTGCAGAGGAGGGTCCCCAGCAGCACCAGCCCAGATGCATGACGATAGGTGTCCCTGCATGCCCGTGCTGGGGTCTCAGAGGGGGCTGGCAGTGCCCTGGCTGGTGCAGGCAGATGCCTGGTGTGCTGATCTGTGCTATTCACAGGGTCGCTGCAATCTGTTTGCAGGATGGACAATGGAGAAGCCTGCTTCATTCTCAGCAGCCGAAACGAGGTGGACCGCACTGCGGCAGTAAGCCAGGCCTGGGGATGGCTCGTTTCTCAGGCGAGAAGGGATGGGGATGGTTTCTGTGTCTTGTCTCTGCGTGGCACAAGAGTGCACCAGGAGGCAGCTGGGGCAAGGGGGGCTGCTGAGTGCTGAGCTCTGTGCCCTGGGTGCCAGCACAGGCTGTGTGCCCGGAGTGTCCTGGGAGAGCTCACCCCAAAAATCGCCTTCCCTATTGCAGTTTTATCCCAGACAGGACAGGGCCTTTGCTGGGAAGACCTTAGTTTGGGAGCCCTGCTTGTAATGATGCAGGCAGACAGAGACTGCAGAGAAACACAGCTGTAGCACAGGGATGTGCAGTAGCACGCTGCCAGCCCCTATGGGCTCACCTTCCCTCTGCCATCCCAGTTTCCATCAGTGCTGGGTTTTGGGGAGCAGGGGAAAGTAGTTACCCCATTAGTGGGTGCCAGAGCAGCCCTGGCCATGTCTCCGCGGTGGCTGAGTGCTCTGCAGGTCATACTGGGTGTAGAAGCACTGGGGGACATAAGCCATTAGACAAGCAGCTCTTGTTGTTCTCCTTGGCCAGGACCACCAGACCATCCTGCGAGCCTGGGCGGTGAAAGACTTTGCTCCCAACTGTCCCCTCTACGTTCAGATCTTAAAGCCTGAAAACAAGTTCCATGTCAAGTTTGCTGGTGAGTCGGAGGCAGCAGGCAGCACTGCTCACTTCCCTGTCTGTGCTGTCCTACCTGATGTCACGGGTGTCTCCAGCAGTGTGTCCTTTTTGGGGGAGTCAGGGATGCTGAGATGCCTCCCAATTGCTTTATTGTGATGCACATGAAAGCCTGCAGCAAAGTGCCTGGGGTAGGGGGAGAGCTGTCTCCAGGGGTGGCTGTGTGCAGGCACATCAGCATCCCCACGGACACGGGAAAGGTGGCCTTGGTGGGCAGGTGTCTGGCTGGCTGGTTTCCAGCCTGCATCCCTGCACGAATCCTGCTTGTGGTGTTCCACATGGGCTGTTGATTGTCTGAAAGCCCTCCCAGACTGCCAGGGAGCACCCAACCCCTAACAACACCCCAAAATTACCACATTCCCAGACACAGCTGTCCAAGGAATCCATCCCTCCCACTCCCCACTGTGACAGTCCCTTCTGCCTTTCAGATCATGTTGTCTGTGAAGAGGAGTGCAAATATGCCATGCTGGCACTGAACTGTGTCTGCCCAGCTACCTCCACCCTCATTACGCTGCTGGTGCACACCTCCCGCGGCCAGTGAGTGCTGCCCACCCCTGCCCACCTCTCCCCATCCCTCCCTGCTGCTTCTGGAGTCTGCCAAAAACTTCTGCCCCGTTGCTGCCCCATCACTCTCCCCCCATGCTCGGAGCTGTTTGCCAGCACGGGCTCTGAACCCTGCCTCTGTGCCTCCCGGGAGCCCTCGTTAGATAAAAAGGCAATTAGAAATGGAAACGAGCTCATTCTCAGCCTTCAAACGCCGACAGCTCTTGGGGATGCGTTGCTGTAATCTCACTGCTGCTGGTCAAAGTGGCAGCTCTGTCACTGAGGAGCTCTTGTGCTGTGGGGTTCTGCCCTGGGAACTGAGGGCTGTGCCAGGGTCTGTGCCAGTGTCTGGAGGGGGTCCCATCCTGTCCCTGGGAAGGGGAAACCTATCCTGTCACTGGGAAGGGGGGGTCCCATCCCAGCAGAATGGAGGGGTCCTGTCCCAGCACACTGCTGTTGCAGGGAGGGCCAGGAGTCCCCGGAGCAGTGGCAGCGGATGTATGGGCGCTGCTCAGGCAATGAGGTCTACCACATCCGGATGGGCGACAGCAAGTTCTTCATGGAGTACGAGGGGAAGAGCTTCACCTACGCCGCCTTCCACGCGCACAAGAAGTGAGAGCAGAGGGGCGATGGGCAGGGCTGGGCTGGGCTGCGTCCCTGGGGGCACAGGACTGGGGCTGGAGGGATCTGTGGGGTCCTTTGTGTGGGGATGAAACTCCAAAAGGGGTTTTTCTCCAGCTGTGAATGCCCACATCATGCTCCTGGCACAGGTACGGCGTCTGCCTGATTGGCATCCGAAGGGAGGAGAACAAGAGCATCCTGCTGAACCCTGGCCCGCGGCACATCATGGCAGCGTCCGACACCTGCTTCTACATCAACATCACCAAGGAGGAGAACTCGGCCTTCATCTTCAAGCAGGAGGAGAAGCAGAAGAAGAAGGGCTTTGCAGGGAGAGGCACCTACGATGGCCCATCCCGCCTGCCTGTGCACAGCATCATCGCCAGCATGGGTGAGTCAGGGGGGCCTCGGCGGGGTGGTGGGGATAGTGGGGCTACCTGAGAGGGCAGGGTAGGATCCTGCACATTCTGCTCAGACTCCTTCCCCAGGTTTGGTTTCATCTCCTTCCCCAGGTCTGGCTTTGTGTTGCAAACTCCTTGCCATGCCCTCACCTGGGTGTTGCTGGGAGCCACTAAAAATCCCTTTCCCTTCCCCATCCCTGTCACCTCACCTCTAAAACGCACCCTGCTTCTTCTACCCTGGGTGCTCTCAGCAAGCTCAAACATCATTATTAAAGCTTGTGATGTCCATTATCATTAAAGATATTTGCATAAATCCCCCAGGCCCTGGCTGGGAGAATAAAACACCATTGGCCCCATCCCAAATCATGTTTATCGTTGGCGGCCCCAGGAAGAGCAGGGTTTGCTCTGCAGCAAAAAAACACCATGAGTCATTACTTCCAGATTGTAGCTGGGGAAAGTGAGGTTTGGGGCTGCCTGGAGAGGCTGTGCTGCCCGAGCTGATTGTATTTCAGGCAAATAATGCATGCATTTGTACTCACGAGCAGCAATTTGCATAGATTATCCCCCCAGCAAGCCCCAGAGCACTTCGCTGAGCGGTGTTTGGCAGCGCTCTCATTACGTGGCTCGTTTGCAGAGGGACCTTTGGCAATAAGTAACGAGAGGGAGAGAAATCACATGAGCGTGGGGCAGCGGTGTCCAGCGAGCCCAGCGCTTGGGGTTTGCTCCCTGGGGAACTCCCCGTGTTCCTGAGCATCCAAAAATCTCTGGTCGGTTGAGACTCGGGTGAGAGGCTCAGCAGGGGCTTCTCATGGTGGCTCGGTAGCCCCACTCAGTACCTCAGAAATAAGTTTGATTTTTGGAAGCTGATGGAGGGTGGGATGGGGAAGCTTCTCTTACCCCATATGATGACTTGGGTCTGACCAGAAGGGATGTGGGAGGTGGATGAAGGTGTGGTGCTGTGTCCAGAGCTGCCCATCTGCCTCTCCTGGGGGCGTAGGGACATTGACAGGGAGGGCAGCATCCCAGCAAGGGCCAGGCACAGGGCATCAGCTTGTTCCTAACCCAGCTGGGGTATCCCAGAACCTTCAGAGGCCTGCAGGAGAGGGTTAGGTTGGAGGGCTGTCAGCTCTGAGAGGCAGCAGTACAATAAAAGCTGTGGCAGGGGGAAGTTTTGCAGGCTCAGTGAGCAGCAGTGGGGCAAAGTGGTTCAGGCAGCGCCATGGAGGCGGCTGCAGCAGGGGGACAGAGAGAGGGTCAGTCGCCAGGGCCAGCATCCTGTTCCAGCCACGGGAGCAGCCAAGCTGTGCCCTGGGGAGATGCTCCATGCCCCAGTTCCCTGGGTGGAGGTTGCTGGTGGGTGCTTTGCCCACACTCCCCATGCCCATGCATGGCTTAGCCTCGTCTGGGATGTATTTAATGATGCATGGCCCCATGTGCTCCACCTCGGCTCTGTGCAGGGCTCAAGGGTGCGATGCTTGGCTGACACAGCTCTTTTCACCTCCTTATAGCCTGTTTGCTTTGCTCCCTTCCCCACCGTGTCCAGGTACAGTAGCCATGGACCTGCAAAACACGGAGTGCCGTCCCGCTAACAGCAGCAAGCTGACACTGCCGGCGGAGAATGGCTCCGGCAACCGCCGGCCCAGCATCGCGCCCGTCCTGGAGCTGGCTGACACCTCGTCCCTGCTGCCCTGCGACCTGCTCAGCGACCAGTCGGAAGATGAGATGACACAGTCGGATGAGGAGGGGTCGGCAGTTGTGGAGTGAGTCACTCGCTGTTGCTCGAGCCATGCGGACAGTCAGGGACCGTTGCCCACGATGGGTGTTCGGTGGTGCCTGAGGGGGGCTTGGGTTGAGCCCCTTAGATTTTGCATGAGCACAGGCGCTCAGCATTGCCCTCCTCTCCTGGAGCTGGCTGCCCTGTCTCCCTTTGGCTGGGTGGATCTGCTGCTTCTCTACCCGTGCCGGCAGCACTGCCTATTTACACTCCCATTATCCTTTGCACAGCAAAAGAGATTCTGAAATATGTGTGTTCTGTGAAACTCCAACTGCTGTGGGAGAGTTGGCCAGGTGCTGGGACAGGCTCCCCAGGGAAGGGGGCACAGCCCCGAGCTGGGCTGATGGCAAGAAGTGTCTGGATGATGCCCTCAGTCCCATGCTCTGGCTCAGCTGGGCCTGTGTGGAGCCAAGACTGGGACTTGATGGTCCCTAGCAGTCCCTCCCAGCTCAGGAGATTCTGTGGCCCTATGAGTTTTGCAGAGCATTTGCTGGTGATGTGCCTGAGCTTTTGAAGGTTTTTTTTTCCCAGTGTCTGAGTGTTGTCCATGTGTCCTCTCCCTGCTGCAGGTACGTGAAGGGCTACCCTCCCAACTCCCCCTACATTGGGAGCTCCCCAACTCTGTGCCACCTCCTACCCGAGAAAGCCCCTTTCTGCTGCCTGCGGCTGGATAAGGTACGATGGGGATGGGGGCAGTGGCAGCCCTCCCTCCCTGGAGTGGGACAGTGGGTGGGTGGGTGAATCCCCACACTGCCTTCCACTGCACAGGGCTGCAAGCACAACAGCTTTGAAGATGCCAAAGCCTATGGGTTTAAGAACAAGCTGATCATCGTTTCAGCAGAGACAGCTGGGAACGGGCTGTACAACTTCATCGTCCCGCTCCGGGCGTACTATCGGTCCCGCAAAGAGTTGAACCCAATTGTGTTGCTGCTGGACAACAAGCAAGTACTTTTCCACAGAGGTTTCCATCATGCCAAGCCCGCCCCTGTGTTTTCTTGGGTGTCTTTTCTTTGGGGACAGTAGCGTGGTGGTGCTGTGGTTGGGTACCTCGGCTGATATTGGCCTTGGGGACACGTGTGTGGGGTTTGTGTCTGTACCTGACACATGTATTATGCTTGCTGAACCATGATGCTCTCTGCTGCTCTACCTCCAGGCCTGAGCATCACTTCCTGGAAGCCATCTGTTGTTTCCCCATGGTTTACTACATGGAGGGCACGATTGACAAGTAGGTGTTTGCACATGTGGCTTTATGGTGATACCTAAATGTGTTACATTTACCCCAGCCTGGACTCCTGGGTCATCCCACGAGAAGCCCCAGGGGTGGTACTGTAGAGCTGAGCCCACCCTCGGCTTCTTGGGCTGTTAAACTGCCTCAGTAGATGGGAGCAAGTAAAGAGCTGGTGGTTGGGAGCAGCCTGGGCTTGATGTAGGGTGCACATTGCAGTGTGCTCCTTCTGTGTGTCGTTTCCAAGAGCTGACCCCAAGCTCTTCCCTTTGGCCACTGCCCAGCCTGGACAGCTTGCTGCAGTGTGGCATCATCTACGCTGACAATCTGGTGGTTGTAGACAAGGAGAGCACGATGAGCGCTGAGGAGGACTACATGGCGGATGCGAAGACCATTGTCAACGTCCAGACCATGTTCAGGTGAGGGGTGAGCGCTTCCCTGGCTCCATCACAGCCAGTTACCTCTGCTGGAGACAGTCCTAGGAAGGTTGCTGGGAGCTGGGGTGGTGGCTAAGGACAGTGTGGTGGTCTGGGTCTGCCTCAGACTTTACGTGCAGGGAGGGCTCTCCCTTCCCAGTGAGCAGCAGGACAGTGGGTCTCTTTCCATCACAGGCTCTTCCCCAGCCTCAGCATTATCACAGAGCTGACCCACCCCTCCAACATGAGGTTCATGCAGTTCAGAGCGAAGGACAGCTACTCTCTTGCCCTTTCCAAGCTAGAAAAGGTAAGAGAAGGTCTTCCCCTGCACGGGGGGGTGTGTGTCTGGGAACTCAGCACAGAGTGACTGCCTTTGAGCTCCTCGAGGTTCCATGCTCTTCTGCACGGTTAGTGTCACCCACCTGAGAGAAGCTGCCATGAACAAGTGTGCAGGCTGTCCATCGTCAGACTCGCCACATACTCCTGTGTATCGGTGTGTTTATTGGATGACTGGAGTTTGTGCTGCTCCACCTACTGCTGTGCTGGGCACACTGGGCCTCGGAGTCAGGTTTGAGGCAGTGGGGTCACTGTACTGATGCTGATCTTCTGACATGGGGGGGAAGGACCTCTGATCCAGACACTGGGGCAGGTGAAAGGGCCCCATCCAGCCCATGACAAAAATCCCACGTCTCACACATTTGCATGGAGAAGGAAACCTTTTTTCACCCAGAGTGAGGCGGATGCTGCCCTGGTCCCCTCCCAGCACACCACTATGCTGGTGTCCTCCCATTTTCACGAGTCTTCCAGTTTCTGGGCAACCTGTGTGTGGGAAGGCTGCATGGTTTGGCTTTGCTAAGCACCTCAGAAGGATGTGAGCAAGCCCTTGCCAATGGTGTTTGGCTGCAGGTGCTCACATCCCCCCTTCCTCTTCCAGAAAGAGCGAGAGAATGGCTCCAACCTGGCCTTCATGTTCCGGCTGCCCTTCGCAGCCGGGAGGGTCTTCAGCATCAGCATGCTGGACACGCTGCTCTACCAGGTGAGGATCTGCTGGGCTCTGGGTCACAGGCCCCAGCAGCCATGGCCGCCCCATCACACCTCCCAGTGAGTAACAGAGCAAACCTTTTCTCGGGCTTCTTCCCAAATGTCTCCCCCAGTCGTTCGTGAAGGACTACATGATCACCATCACTCGGTTGCTGCTGGGTCTTGACACCACCCCAGGCTCTGGCTACCTCTGTGCGGTAGGTGCTGGGTCCCTCTGGGTTGAACCCATCGAGCCAAATCATTGTGGCTCTAGTGGGATCCATCACCCTGCGTTTGGGTGTGGGTGGAAGGTTCCCCTCTTCTGGGAGTGGTGGAAGGCAGCATTAGGTAGAGATGCCAGGTCATTGCTCCCCTGCCTCTGTGTGGGGAGCCTCCGTGCTTCCAAAAACCTAAGAGCTACCAAGGACCAAAATCCCTGTTCCGAAGGCTGGGCTGGGAACTGCCCCTGGTCAGTTTGTGGAGCCCATCTCACTTTTGAGATTGCCACAGTGGAGCTGGATGAAGCTGAGGAGCAGCCCCAAGATGCTCCTCAGCAGGCTCTGCACAGCACAGTGCGGTTGATGCTTGTTCTCTGTTGCTCAGATGAAGATCACAGAAGATGACCTGTGGATCCGGACGTATGGCCGTCTCTTCCAGAAGCTCTGCTCCTCCAGTGCGGAGATTCCCATTGGGATTTACAGGACTGAGTCACACATGTTTGCGACCTCCGAGGTAGGAGCGCGGCGGTGGCGTGTGCCAGGAAGGGGTCCTGGCTTGGAGGAGACATGGTCCCTGAGGCTGGCCAGGTCCATGAGGCTCCTCAGACCTCATGTCAGCGGCGGTAGGGAGCGAGGACAGGGGGAGCTCTGCCTTCACTTCCTCAGCAGCCCCGTGCCGGTGGTGTCCCGGTCCCCCAGCCTGGTGAGCTGGCTGGATATAAGGGCCCATCTCTCCAAGCAGTGGCCCAGCTGCAGGCAGGGGGGGGGGATTTCTTGAGCCCACGGGCAGACAGGGGCTGCTGACACCCGCTTTTTCCTTCCTTTCCCCCACCACAGCCCCATGACATCAGAGCGCAGGTGAGTGATGCGTCCAGCCCCGGCACAGGGCCGTGTCGGGAATTACCCTGGCTGTGAGCGCTGCCTCAGGCCCCCCGAGCTGGGGGCTGATGGCGGGTGAATGGCTGGGCCAGGCTGGCTGGGCAGCTCCTCTGGGCAGCTCCTTGAGCCACCCACAGCCACCCACCGCCCTGTGCCAGCCGTCAGCCCAGTGCTGGCCCGGCGCTGACAGCCCTGCCAGGGGCGATGCCAACCAAACCTGGGCAGCCTGGGAGGAGGAGAGGCGTGAGGTGTAATTAATGGGGATGAGGAGCCAGGGAGTGAGCCGGGTGCCAGCATAAATACCTTCAGCTTTTGGCTTTGCAGGGAGCCGAAAGTTAATGAAATGGGATCCACCTCTTCCTTAGTGATGCTCTAAACCATTTAATTAACAATTCCTGGGGATGGCTGCACCAGAGAGGCAGCAGTGTGCCTGCTGCAAGCGTAAAGAAAGGCAGGGGTATGGCTGTACCTTGGGCAGCCCCGAGACAACCCAGCGAGAGCCCTCAGGTGCCTGTTGGACTCAGCTCAGCAGTTTGTACCCCACATCTGCCACCAGCACAGTGATGATGGGCTGGGAGGGCGCATGTGGGTCAGAGGGAGGATCTCATCCCATCCCATGGGAAAGATCACACGCCATCAGAGACACGGCTGTCTCTTCTTGGCTCCACCCACCCCCCACCCCCCACCCCATCGCCCCTGGTACCCTCCGTGACCTGCTGGGCTTCCAGTCACAGATCTCAATCAATGTTGAGGACTGCGAGGACACGAAGGATGTGAAGGAGCACTGGGGCATCAAGACCAGCCACCACAGGAACTCGTGCTCCAGCGACCAGTCCGAGCACCCGCTGCTGCGGCGCAAGAGCATGCAGTGGGCACGCCGGCTGAGCAGGAAGGGCAACAAGCACTCCAGCAAGACGGCCGAGTGGATCAGCCAGCAGCGCCTCAGCTTGTACCGGCGCTCCGAGCGGCAGGAGCTTTCTGAGCTGGTCAAAAACCGTATGAAGCACCTGGGCTTGCCCACCACCGGGTACGGTAAGTGCCGTTCCGTTGCGCTGCTTCTCTGCAGCGGCGCATCCCGCTCGTGGGCTCCTCAGGTAACCCCCGTGCCAAGCCTAACCCCAAGCTAAGCCTAACCCCAAGCTGAGCCTAACCCCAAGCCGAGCCTAACCCCAAACCAAGCTTAAACCCAAGCTAAACCTAACCCCAAGCCAAGCCTAACCCTGCAGGCGCTGCCAGGCCCAGCTCCGAGCAGCACCTCATACCCCAGCTTGCTTTGTGCTTCTGCAGACCAACATGTTCCTGGCTGGGGCCCCGCAGCAGAGCCTCCTCACCTGCAATACCACTCCCCATCCGACTGCAGGCAGCGACCCTTGTTTCAGGACTCTGGGCTGGGTCCAGGAGGGAGTTTGCAGCAGCAGAGTAACTCTCTCCCTTCTGCCTGCAGCTGGATCGAGCACTGCCCTGCAGCCTTTGGGTGCAACACCCTGCTTGCCCCCTCTCCTCGCTCCCTGCGTTCTAGCCATGCAGGAATGATGATCCAGGACACACTGACTCTAGGCCAGCAAAGCCCTTGTGTGCCCTAGACCCCCCCAGCGTGGCAGGGAGAGGTGACACCCCATCAGCTGGCACGAACCCCTGTTGTTACGGAGTTTAATCCTTCATGAAACTCTTCCATGGAAGACATGTCGGTAGCTGTAGGGCTGAGTGGTTTGCTTCATCGCGTGTGAAAGTAGCGTCTCCAGCTGCAAGGAGCTTGCAGGGTCCCTCTGCGCAGCAGCGTTTCTTGTGAAGCTTCTCACCTGCCCGTGGGTGTTGGCATCTGTGTGTCCCAGTCCCCCCCTGCCCGACAATTCCCCATCCCTTGGTTGTGACAAAGTCTGTAGCCCACAGCTTGTTTGGTTTGCTTGGTTGGATTTGGTTTGGGTTTTTTTCCCCTTTCTTTTAAGCCATCCTGTGCTACTGCCTGTTTGCTCCATCCTTGAAGAGCATCCGTCCACCCTGCACCGTCCCCTGTCCCACACCCCAGCCAGGATGGGAACCCATTTTGGGAAGTGGGAAGGGCTGAATCCTCCTCTCCCATCTTGGCTTCTCCCTTGCAGCCCTATGTGAGAGAGGATGTAAAGAAACACAGTGCAGGAGAGGGGCAGGAGCCGGGGGCAAACAGGCTGGCTGCAGGCATTGCCAGCTGCCCTGGGGAGGGAGAGCAGCTGTGTCAGGACAGCAGGGACACATAGGGGGGTGACAAGTGAAGGGCTGCCAAGGTGCATCCTGCCTCCCTTTTTTCCCTACATTACTAGTCCCAGAAGTTTCTGCTGCTTTTCCTGGGGCACATCCATCTGCCTGCAGCTCTGTTGCAGGGCTCAGCCCCGCTCACAGTGTGTGTCCTTCCCTTAAAGCAGTGGCTTTATGCAGCTCTTGGAGCTGGGAGGTTGGAAGCAGCTAAAGCTGGAGCTGCCCCGTGTGTGCATCCCCTCCAGCGATGCAGAGGGTAAGGCAGAGGCAGCTTCCCTGCCTGTCTGGCATCCCAGGGGGGTCTCCCTGCATCCCAGCCCTGCCAGGATGCTCCGTGTACCATGACCTGGATGAGCAACGGAGCTGGGTATCCTTCTCCCAGCCCAGCTGGCAGATTTTGGCTGGGGGATGCTCTGGCAAGCGAAGAGGCGGTGAGGGGTGCAGGACCCGTCTTGCATTTTGGTGGGGGGGGAGGGCACTGCCTGTCCGGGATCAGAGCACTGGGCACACAGTGTGTGTGTGGGGGGGGGGGGACCAGCAGCTCCCTTTGTGCATCCAGCTGTGCTGGGACTGTGCGTTGTCACCTTGTGTCACCGTCAGTGTCTGGCCTCTCATGGCGTTTCAGAAGAACCCGTTGCTCTGCCTTCTCCCCCCCCCCCCCCCCCTTTTTCCTTTTCTTTTGCTCATTTTATTGCTGCAGCGCAGGAGCTCGTCTCTGATATTTGCCAAACCATGGCTTGCTGACCTCTCTCTCTCTCTCTGTTTATGTCTGTGCCTTTCCCTGTATGTTCTGTAGAGGATGTAGCAAATTTAACAGCCAGTGATGTGATGAATCGGGTAAACCTGGGATATTTGCAAGGTAATTCCCTTTCCCTGGGAGTCCCGCGTGACTCACGGTGTGCAGAGTACAACAAGATCATGCCAGCTAAGCCCAATCCACACCCTTGCCAGTTTTCACCTTAGACACCCCAGCCTACCAAGCACTGATCTGTTGGGTGGTGTTGGAAACCAAAAGACTGGCCCTGCAGCCACAGGGCTCCGTGAAGTCACTGAGATAAAAGCCTCAGGGACCCCCTTTTTCCAGTTAAATTCTTACAGGGAAATCACAGCCCTGGGCTGCCCTTGAGCAAAACCCTCTCTCCCTTGCTCAGCAAAGTCGGGTTTGGTCTGTGAAGCCAAGCAGCAATTTGAGGAGGGTATTTCTGGGGAGAGCTGCTGCTGCTGCCATGAGATGCTGCAGCTCCCGGGATGAGATGCTGCTGCTCCTGCCATGAGATGCTGCAGCTCCCACGCTGGCCCCTTTGCCCCTTGACCACACAAGGGTGAGCCACAGCTCGGGGGCAAGGGCAGCGCTTGGAGATCCCCCCTGCAATCCTCGCTGTGCGTTCCCCAACAGCTCGCTAGCATTAGCAGACCCTGATTTCGGAGGCTGGGGGTGCTGGGCTCGGCAGAGGCAGCAGCTGCAGGGACACCCTGTTGGCCTGGGTGGGAGCTGCAGGGTTCCTGCATCCTTTGCAGCCTGACACAGCGGTGGGAAGTGCCCTGGAAAAGCCCCTTCTTGCACAGCAGCGCCCCCCACCCCCAGCTCTGGTTTAGGCTTCTCCAGTCCGCGCTTAAGGTGAAACGGTGGCATTTTCCTCCAACCCGTGTCCTTCCTGAGAGCAGCAGCCCCGCTGGGGCTCATGGAAGCCCCACACCAGCAGAGTATATTGCCAGCTAGGCAGAGCTCAGACCCCGCCGCTATCTCCCCTCCCCCAGAAGTGCTGGGGCAGAGCAAGACCCAACCCCCTCCCCAAGTCCTGCCACGGAGGTGCCCAGCTCTGTCCAGTCACCCCCCCCAAAACCAGGAGACTCCCACAAGCAACCGATGTGGTGGCATCACTGCTGAGGGGCTGGGTGGGGGGCAGGAGCTGGAGCTCAGTACTGGCTTACTCCCCCCATCCTACCCCTCCCCAAAACCAACCCAACCCTATAAAAAATACGCAATAAAGGGGTGGTGGGCACTGCGGGCTGAGCCCTGCCGCTGTGCCGAGGGGCGGTGTGGCAATGTACCTGGTGGGTTTAGCAGTGCCTGGCTCAGCTGCATGGGGGTCAGGAAAAGGTGCTTCCATGGGGCAGAGAAACCTGCCGTGAGCCAGGGCCCCGTCCTCGCCTCCCCTGTCATGGCAACCCCCACCCCCCATCCCCCGTGTCTCCGTCGGGTCCCAGGGTCTGTGTGCCCTCTGCACCCCAGCATCCCCAACCCTGTCCCTGCCTCGCTGTAAGGCTGAGCACTGGGATGGCCAAAGCGCTCAGGCAGTTGGAGGGACTGGCCAGTGCCTGGGGCTGGGTATCCTGGCACAGGTTGGGGGGGGTGAAGGGGGGGGGAGGGGGGGAGTTGGAGGTGGACCTACACAGCATCTCCCTGCTGTGGCCTCAGTGGCTCAAGGGGGGGTGTCTGGGCCTCAAAAAATGAGGGTCCTGCACATCCTTTGCGTCCCTGTGCAGGGGGAGCTGGGCCAGGCAGCTGCTGTGGCTCGTCTCGCAGCTGGATAAATACCCCACTTCAGGGGCTTCACCCCAGTTCCGAGGCTGAAGAGCAGCAGTACTCCCTGCCCACAGGCTGCTTTGACCATCCCACACCCATGGGTGCTTTGGCCACGCAGCAGGGCAGCCTTTGCCAGGGGAATCCACTCCAGCTCACAGCCAGGGATGGCAGGGACAGGGTGGTGGGGAGGGTGAGAGCAGCCCTCAGCCCAGAGCCATCACCTGTCCTGGCAGCTGGTCCAAACCAAGCTCCATCTGTCCAACATCAGCAACCCTCTGGTGTGCACCGATGCTCCCAGAGGAGCCCTTCCCATACCCTGGAGAGGCACCCAGTGCCAAGCCTTGCAGCGAGCTGGTGCGCCGCTGTGCTCATTCTGCTGCCCCGGCGTCTGTCTGTCCGTCCCCTCTCCATCCTGTCCATCTGCACCCCGTCACTCAGTCTGTAAATGATGTTATTTGTTGCAGCTTCCACCCTGCCCCTGCTGCCCGCAGCCTTGCACCCCACCCCATCCCCTCCCCTCACCCCCTCCCCTCATTCATTTCACCCATGATCTTGTTCTCAGCTCATTCAGAAAGCGCAGGGGTCCCCCCCCCCCCATTGCTTCGGGGCCACCCGGTCACCCCACGCAGCACCCATGGGTGCAGCCCTTGGTGGCCCTGAGCCCCCCCACTGGGGATGTCACCATGGCTCAGAGCCATGATGGCTCTGAACACTGTGGTGGTGGCTCCCCTTGTGACACAATTGCTGAGCAAACATGTGGTGCTGGATGATGCTGAATTAATTGGATAATTAATCTCAAGAAGGGACGAAGTGGGGCTGGTGGGGGGAGGGGGGTGGTTTTGGCTGCCCTGACCCAGTGATTTGAGTCCTTGTGCCATACTTACTGCGGCAAGACTAACCTGTTCCCTTTCTCGTGCTAACCCCAGGTAAGATACCTTACTTCTTTTTTTTTGGGGAAGAGAGGGGACTTTGAAGAGTATCCTGGGCCAGAGAGGGGGCAGCAGCTGGGGAGGGGGGTTGTGTGTATGTAGTGAGGTCTTGGTGCTCTCCCCATAGCAATGCTCTAGCCTGTGGGCTCCCTCTGTAAAGGAACTCATTAGCCAACCTTGGGGACAAGCTGTGACCCCCACCCCCCCACGGAGTCCAGTGCTTGAGGCTGTGGGGGACGAGGGTGTCAGGCTGTCTGTCAGGAGGTCTCTCACCAGTCCTTTCCCCTCCTCTCACAGATGAGATGAATGACCATCAGAACACCCTGTCCTACGTCCTCATCAACCCCCCGCCAGACACGCGTCTGGAGCTCAACGACATCGTGTAGGTGCTGCCACCCCCACCCAACCCCCCACGGGCTTCCCCCCCCCAACCCAGCCTGGGCAGGAGCCGTCCCTGTGCCCCCAGACCTGCCCCAGCACTGGGGTTCTCCCTCCCCCATCCCCTTGTTTTCCTTGATTTCTCATGGAGCCCCACAGTTTGTGCCACACCCCCACCCCCCCAGCCCCCTCTTCCTGGGGCCTGATCTGCCCCCACCCCACAATGCTCATCCCACTCCCACAGGCACCAGCAGCACCCAGCCCAGCGCCATGGGGCATCCCCACAGGGCTGGACCAGACCCCACTTGTGTGGGGCCCGGGGCAGGGTGCAGCATTGCTCCCTTCTGCCACTGGGGAACCGGGACCAGGAGGGGGGGTCCAGTGGTGTAACTGGGCTGTATCCCACAGGTACCTGATCCGCTCCGATCCACTGGCACATGTGGCCAACGACGGCCACAGCCGCAAGAGCAGCTGCAGCAACAAGCTGGGCCCCTGCAACCCCGAAACACGCGACGAGACCCAGTTGTGAGCAGCTGCCCCCACCCCCCCCCCGCCATGTCCCACACCCCAGCCGGGGCCGGCAGCTCCAGGGAGAGGCAGTGAAGAAGAGGATGGCCGGCCAGAGGGGAAGGCTGCAGCCACCACGGGTGCCTGGTGCCCCGGGGGAGGGCGAGGCCCGGCCTGGCTTTGTGCCGTGGAAGGGACGCCTGCACTCCCCCCAACCCGGCATGGATGGGACAGCTGGACAGACCGACAGCCAGCGGTCGGACGCCCCTTGGCTTTTAACTTTTTATACGAATACCGCAACTAGTGAGAACGGTCGCTGGTGCTGGTGGGACGTGGCTGAGCCCCGGATGACAAATGACCCTGTGTGGGCAGGACTGCGTTAGGATTGTCCCCAGATCATGCAGGTCATTTGCATTTGATGGGGCTTGGCACTAGAGGAGCCAAACTGCACCGAAACCCTCCTCCTCCTCCTCCTCTTGGTCCTCCTCTCCCTTCTTGGCCAGGCATCCCCCGGAGTCCCCAAACTTCTGCTCTTTCACCCAAATCATGTTCTTCAGCCTCTGCTCGTTCTCTGGTATGGGCATCGATGGGAGGAGCGCTCCGAGCTGCCATGGGGAATGCCGTGCCGGTGGCTGTGGGATGGACAGGATGGGATGTTTGGGGGGAATGCAGCCCTCCCCCAGTGCCACAGCAGTGGCTGTGCTGCCTCCAGTGTGTCTCAGCAGCTCACAAACCCAATCCCAGGTGGCAAAAGCCACACTGCCCCTGCTCTCACACGGTGCAGGCCCAGCTCTAGCCTGAGCCCCAGCTGCGGCACAGGGTCCTGGGGCTGTTCATCCCTCATCGAGCTGAACCCCCCCTCACCTCTGCTGCCAGAGCTCCTGGGGTGGGGTCTGAGAGCCTCAGGTCCCTGGACACGTGTGGGACGGGACACTCACTTTGGGCGTTGAGGGTCAGCGCTCAGCTCAGCCCCCTTCCTCTCTTTCCAGGGGCAGTTTGGGGCCTGAACCCCTCCCTGGCTGTGCAGCCCAGCCATCAACCCCACATTCCCCTCTCCTGGGGCACAGACCAGCAACACAGTTAAAGGCAGCAGGTTCTGCCCAGCCCCCCCCAAATGCCCACCCTGGTCATCCCCGCCCTGCTCTGCCTAGGGGGGGACCCCAGATCCTGAGGGGCTTGGCCCACCCACAGCAGAGGAGGATGAATGTAGAGCACAGCGTTGCCCCCTACGCCACAGCGTCGCCTTTGCCAGCGACTGGAAACAGCAGATGTATTTTCCATATATTCTTGCAGCCTTTCCAGCATCTCTGGGTAAAGGGTTTATTTGACTGCCAAGCCAATAACTGAGTCATTAACTTTATATACTTTTACATGCATATATTAAACCTTCAAGGTGATTTATTTTGGTTTTTAAATGAGCAGCCTGTAAAGCACAACGGTGCCATGAAATCCCATCAGCCAGCCCTGCCTCACTGCCAGCTGAACCATTTATTGCCATTCACACTCACCCTTTGCTCCCTGTGACACCCCCAAGAGAAGTTGTTTACAAAAAAAAAAATCCCACCCCAAACCTGTTTAAAAATCCCAGTTTTAAGCAGTTGGTGAGATGGCCTCAGGCAGCCTCATCCCACAGGGACATGCTGCCCATGCCATGGGGAAAGCATGTGAGTGGTGAGGGTGCCCAGGGACTGGGTAAGGCCATACTGAGCCTGGCATCACCTCAGGAAGGTGTTGGCAAAGACCTTCTGTGCCTGAATAGGATCACTTTTAATTGTTATTATGCCTGGTGTGTTGCCTATGAGGCTCTGGGTGACCCACACCAGGCACCACTGGGGCTCAGTACAAACCAGTGAGCCCAGTCTGCCAGCCCAACCCTTCTTCTTGCACCTGAATCCAAACAGAACTGGCCCCAATGCTTTTTTTTCTGGGGGGTTGTTTTGTGAATTATTATTTAATTATTCATTTTTCATCTCTTTGGGTAAGGCAGATCCCTGTTTTATTTATTGCCCTTTCTAACTCTGCATGCCAAGAAAATACCATCTCCAGGAATAAAAGAGAAGTTCATGCAGCCTGAAGAGTGAGCTCAGGTGAGGGACAAAAGCTCATCAGGGGGCTGTGGCAGTATAAAGCCTCAAGATAATTCCAGAAGTGTCCCTTCCTGTATTAATATATTGAATTGTCCAGAGCCCAGCTGGTTTGCTATTCCCCACTTCCCTTTGCAGGGAGAGAGGAGAACAAAGCTGTGGTACAGATTAAAAAGAAACAAAAACCCTTTTGGCAGAGGGTTGTTGTGCAAAGACACAGGGTGCCACAGCTTTCTGTACCTCCCCTTCCTCCTTGGGCACCCCCAGTTCTCTTACTGACCCTTAAAGAACATAAAGAGGAACCCCCATGTACCCAAAGCAGTAGAGGCTGGAGCTGGTTTATGCCACTGGTACAGAACAACCTCAAGGTTCCTGTACTTTGCTTCTGTTTCATGTGTAAATCTGTGTATTTAAGGAGCAAGCTGTGTGTACAAAGCACCTGTGGTTTGCAGAATTCTTTCTATGGTGTAAATTTGGAGCAGACATTCTACTGGGATGTTGGAATAAATACTGTAGATACTTGCCTGTGGTCAGTGCCAGTCTACAGCCCCAATGTTCAGTGTTTCTGATTCTCCAGGCTGGGTTGTTATCCTGCTGTAAAAACCAAAGGAGTTTATTTTTGTAAGGGTCCTGGAAGCAGTGACACATGGAAGAGGAGTTGTTTCTGCTTAGAAAAGAGCTGCCTTGGAGGGGGGCACAGCCCCACTTCCCTGGGGTGAGGAAAACAATTGGTTCCAAGCCCTGGCAAGAGACACCACAGCCCTGGGGGGACACAGGAATGAGCAGTGGCTGTGATAGTTTGGGGGTTCCCAGCTCCATCACATGGTACCTGGCCACTAACCCCATCCCCATCATGCATTAAAACCACACTGAATATTCAAACAAACATTAGGGCATATTTATTTCCTCTTCTTCCCCTTTTTTACTCCAACCTCTCTAGAACATGACATTTTTATTTCCCCTGAGTGAGAGACCTGTCATCATCTCTCCAGCTCAGCTCCTGCATGGATTGTCAGCAGCAGACAAAGCTCCTCTCTCCCCTCTCTGAGATGGGGCTTTGTGACACCTTCTGCTGGGACACACAGCCAACAGCCAAGGGGGGGGCTGGGGAAGGGGGGGAGAGGGACAGTTTTGTACAATTACTGTGAAGATGCTTCACATTTCTGTACAGACAAATGAAAATTAAAGAGCTGCATGCAGCAACAGTACAGCCTGCTGTTGTTTGTTTAAGGGGAGCAAGCTTTTCCTTTGAAGCCAATGGGAAAATGTGGGGTTTTCCAGTGCCCAGGTCCCATTTCAAGTGGGGACACATGAAAAACTCCTTTTTACAACCCCCCATTTTCAAAGCTTCACCTCTGACAACAGCAAACCTGCAGCATTACAAGGACACCACCACTCCAACAGTGTTTAAAGGTCATTTCATTGATTTATTTAATCCTTTTCTTGCATTAAATTTCATAGCTAGTTAAGGGAATTCTTTTTTATTTTTCATTATTAACTTGTGCCAGGATTCACTACATGCTCTTCTACCTCCAAATGCTTCAAGATGTTTCACTGTGTCTCTGGTTCATGTCCACATCCCCAGATTTCCAAAGGAGAACCCATTTCCAGAGTGTTCTACCACACAAACACACAGGTTTTAACTTTGTGATCATATATATGAACAACCAGAAGTGGGTTATTGGGCATTTTAAGGAAATACTGTAAAAATGGCAATATATTTATTTAAAACCATACAAGGACACAGACAATATGCCTTAAGCACACTGAGATCATTCTGGGACTAACACAGGTGCCAAGTGAGACATTTGGAAGCCATGGAGCTGCTTTGCTGCAAAGTGACCTGAGCCAAGGACAGCAGGAAGCCAGGTCCCTGCAAAGCCACTTCTAACTGCTGTGCTTCAGTGAGACAAATCTACACAGGGAGAACAAATTCCTGCCCTTTTCCAGTGCAGCTGAACTACAAGGATCCCACCCAACAGAATCATAGAATCACAGAATGGCAAGGGTTGGGAGGGACCCCAAGGATCATAAAGCTCCAACCCCCTGCCACAGGCAGGGACACCAACCTCAGGCCTGGAGCTACACAAGGTTGCCCAGGGCCCCATCCAACCTGGCCTTGAACACCCCCAGACACGGGGCACCCACCCCCTCTCTGGGCAGCCTGTTCCAGCCCCTCACCACTCTCTCTGCAAAGAACTTCCCCCTAATATCCAATCTAACCCTTCCCTCCTTCAGCTTTAATCCATCCCCCTTGTCCTGCCATTGTCTGTCCTTTAACAAGCTGATTCCCCTCCTGTGTCTCTGCTCCCTTCAGGGACTGGCAGGCTGCAATGAGGTCCCCCCACAGCCTTCTCTTCTCCAGGCTGACCCAGCCCAGCTCCCTCAGCCTCTCTTTGTAGGGCAGCTGCTCCAGCCCTCTGAGCATCTCCGTGGCTCCTCTGACCCCTCTCCAACAGCCCCACATCTTCCTTGTGTTGGGCCCCAGCTCTGGACACAGGATCCAGCTGGGGCCTCCCAGGGCAGAGCAGAGAGGGACAATCCCCTCCCTGTCCCTGCTGCCACCCCTCTGCTGATGGAGCCCAGGATCCCATTGGCCTTGGGAGCTGCCAGAGCCACTGCTGCTCATGGGGAGTTTCTCATCCCCCACAATCCCCAGGTCCTTCTCACAGGGCTGCTCTCCAGCAGCTCTTCTCCCAGTCTGTATCTCTGGCTGGGATTCTTCCGGCCCAAGTGCAGCCCCTGACCCTTGGCAGTGTTGAACCTCACTAGGTTCACCCGGGCCCATTTTTCCAGCCTGGCACAGAAGGTGACTTCAACCTCAGCCATCCCCAGCAAGGATGGTGGAACTGGACTTTAACACCCGTATGAGCGGCCATGGCTCCCAGCTGCCTCTGAACAAGCTCTGCTGGTGACAGGGTTTGGGAGCTACAGCACAAACCTCTGTGTTTCCCTCTCAACACCTCTGCAAAAACAACAGCTACTTCTGCCCCTGGTCCTTCTGTGACAGCCCATCAGCATGCCCACAGCTGCGCAGCACTTGGCATTTCTCAAGTGGAGCTGGGTTTGGTAGCCCCTGGGTTCCACCTCCAGATCCCCAGCTGGGAAATCTCCTTCACCTACCTTTGTATCACCAGAAAACCAAACCATCCAGCAGCACAATGCCCAGGGTTGTGTCTTGCTTCACCCTTGTTTGTTGTCACCACCAGATGCTGTTTCTCAGTTGCTCTGTCACTGCACCGCCGCTCTCTGCACAGAAGGTTCTTCACCTGGATACCCCTGCTCCTCATCTTGCTTCACCAGTGAAAGAACTGGAAATGATACTGCAAACCAAACCAAAATTCATTCAAAGTTTTGCCTTGGTTGAGGAAAAAAATAACCTTCTAATGCTGAAAACTTCTTTTGGAAGAAGAAAACCCCCAAATCTAGAGCACTAAACCAGACAGTAGAAAGAAGAGAACAGCATCGGTGGGGCTGGGTAGCAAAGAGCAAATCAAAACTGGAAAGAAGTAAAATAACTGTACATTCAGGTTGTTTAGCTATTCCCTGAAAGACTCACATTCAAAAGCAGCCAGATTTCCCTCCAGTAAAGCTTCCTGTAGCACCAGGGTGACCCCAGGAGTGCTGTGTGCTTCAAGCCATCCTTTCAAGCACCTCACCTGACATTCAGCAAGTGCTGTATACTGAGGATTTCATCACCCCTGCTGCATGCATCAGTTTAAGCAGCTTTCCCTGGGGTTCCCCCCTCTCAGTACAATAAATATACATTGTTTCTGAACCAGGGCTGGATCAGAAAGCTATGGTGGTATTTCAATACCAAGAAGCAATCTGAGAGCAGATTTCTGTTTAGCACAAGGAAGCGAATCCATCCTGGAATTTCAGAAGAGAAACTTGTCTGTCTGAGGCATTCCCTTTGCAAAGCAGCATCGTGCTGAACAGGCTGGCCTGGGAAGGAAGGTGGGTGTGTGAAGTAACCTTACTGCTGTTTGGGGAAGCACAGGATGGAATGCTGTATGTGCCTGAGCAGGCAGCGTCTCACTGAGGATGGCTCAAAGTCAGGAGCGTTCCCATGAGCAGCTCCTGTCACTGCTGCTGGGAAATCAAGGGAGCCAGGCACAGAAATGCTGCTGGGAATGCAGGCAGAGAGCATCTTCTCATCTGCCAGGATGGAATCTCCTTGTGGATTTAAGGACAAAAAAAAAAAGACTAAAGATGCCCTTATCCTGATTGTGAAACACGAGCATGGATGTGAAAGGTGAAGCTGGTGTTACTAACACAGAAGTTTGGGGGGGTTAACTGCAAAATTTTTCAGCCTGGCCAGGCTGGAGAGCTGGGCAGGGAGAGACCAGATGAGATTCAACAAAGCAAGTGGAGAGTCTGGCACCTGGGGAGGAACAACCACATGGATCAGGACAGGCTGGGGGTGACCTGCTGGAGAAGAGCTCTGTGGAGAAGGACCTGGGGGTGCTGGTGGGTGACAGGGTGGCCATGAGCCAGCAGTGTGCCCTGGGGGCTGAGAGAGACAATGGGATCCTGGGGGCATCAGGAGGAGTGTGGGCAGCAGGTCACAGGAGGGGATCCTCCCCCTCTGCTCTGCCCTGCTCAGGCCCCACCTGGAGTGTTGTGTCCAGTGCTGGGCTCCCTGGTGTAAAAAGGACAGGGATCTCCTGGAGAGAGTCCAGAGAAGGGCTATGAAGATGATGAAGGGCCTGGAGCATCTATCCTGTGAGGAAAGGCTGAGAGAGCTGGGGCTGTTCAGCCTGGAGAGAAGAAGACTGAGGGGGGACCTAATCAATGGTTATCAATATCTGAAGCATGGGGTGCAGGGGGAATTGGCCAGCCCCTTTTCTTTGGTCAGTGGTGACAGGACAAGGGGCAATGGCTGCAAATTGGAGCCCAGGAAGTTCCACAGCAACATGGGGAGGAACTTTTCCCCAGTGAGGGTGAGGGAGCCCTGGGACAGGCTGCCCAGGGGGTGTGGAGTCTCCTTCTCTGGAGAGATTCCAGCCCCATCTGGACACCGACCTGTGCAGTATGAGCTGGGGAGCTGCTTTGGCAGGGGGGTTGGACCCCAGGAGCTCTCCAGGGCCCTTCCAACCCCTACAATTCTATGATTTTCCCAATTCTACAATAACAACTGGTTAGATGTCAACCAGGATTATAAGAAAGGTCTTTAAACTACTGTTATATTTACCTGGATTAATACAATTATTGCTAAGACCTCAGGAGAATGCTGTAGTTACAGCCTGCAGCACTCTGTGCACACCCACAAGCCCCCAAATTACTGACCAGTAAGTAACAGTGACCCTAAGAGACTGATCCAAGATCCACCAAACAACATATCCCTGTGGAAGAAAGTTTGAGAGGTTCCAATAAAGCTTGGTGTTGTTTCCAAAATAAGAGTTTCACTTACAACTCAGAACAGAGGAGCAAAAATCCTCCTTGGAATCACAAGCTTTTCAAACCACTGAGACCAAGCCAAGGGTGAACCAACCTGTGGGCAGAGAGCTCAGAGCTGTAAGGGAAAGGGTTGTTTGTAGTAAGATTGATAATGGATCCAAACTGAATTTTAAAAAAAAACCAAGCTCTCATGCTAATTTTTAATGATGTTTTGGCTTCCCACATGATAATTGCAGCCCATTGTCTCAGCAGTGATCTGGAATGAATTGCCAGCTCCCCAAGGTGGGTGTTGTGCTCAGGTTTCTCCAGTGATTCTGGTGTGCTTGTCCTGAGACAAGGTGCATTGAGACCAAGGATGACAAGGACACATGTCACAAGCTTTTGTCAAGAAACAAGATTCACTCTTCTCTCAGCATCTGAAGGACAAACGGGCCTTGGGTCTGCTCATGTGCCCATGGGGAATCTCACAGGATGCATCACACCCGCATCCCTCACTGGCTGCCACAAAGCTGAAGCTGTCACCAGACTCACCATCCATGTCACAGCATCCATTTAACACCCAAAACCAGTTACAGAAGAAGATGCAAATGTTTCTTCCCATTTTTAATAATTAAACAACAGACCATGATCAATGTGAGGACAATAATTCTCGTTTTTTCTCTTTAATGTGCTGAAAGATGTACTTTAGACATCTAAAGAATACCCTCAACTCAGCCACAGCAACACTGCAATCCCAAACTGCCCTGAAGAATATTAAGATAATATTATAGAGTTTTCACACATCAGCAGCAGACACAAATCACCTCCCACCCGCCCCCCCAAAATACTTCACCCATCTGTCCCACTCTGCATAGGGACACAGCAGTAAATAGGGAAACAGAAATGGAGCTCCCCAAAGATTGTCGCTGCCTGTCACCTCCTGAAGTTGGGAATTCAGCTCCTCAACCACAAACCCGCTGCAGAAATCACATCCCATCAGTTTTCCACATCGCTGCCATCTTCAGTCCCACCAGAACACCAACACCTGCATCTCAAAATTAATCAGATTTAAACCCCTAATTAAGTGAGAGCCATTTCATTGGACAAGTGTAGTGTGGGCAACAGCTGAACACCCAACATAGAGCCTGGGGCTATTCCAGGGTATGGCAGAAGCAAAGCCCCAGCTGTGACCCCACTGCCAGAGACCAGGAGGTATCAAATCCCATGGACAATCACAAGCAAAGATGCCACGTCTGGTTTATTGTTGTACTTAAAAATAGCCCCCCAAACCCACAAAAACCTCTGAAACCAAAGTGAAGGGGGTTGAGTGCTCTGACACTGACTCTAGTGATCATATCTGAAGGCTGGGGGTGGGGAAGCAAAGCAAATGGCAAATGCAAGTCCTGTGACCACACTCCTGTTCCTCTCACAGTGTTGAGCTGCTTTAAGGTTCTCAGAGAAGTCAGTGTTCTCAAAGCTCTGATGGTTCTTTGCTCACTGTGCAGGGGAGCGTGATGGCAATGAGACACACACAGTAACTACAAACGCAAACAGCACAGAAATACACAACAGACTGATGTGTGGAAGTTTGAGGAAGAGGAAATTGCATTGAGAGGCACTTTAAAGATGTACATTCTTGTATTTGTTATGGGTAAGAAATTGAGGAGGGCCAGAGGGAGCTCCATGTTCATACTCTCTACACAGAAAACTAAGTCTCTGGGTCAGAGCAATCCTGGTGAGCGCCCTGAGCTCCATTTCCAGGGAGCACTGCAAGGGCCATAGGCACATCTGCAGAAAATTCATTGTGTGGGGGAGAAATCACCTGTCTTTGGGCAGCTGTTGGAGTTCATTTCCCTTCTGCCAGCAGTGGGAGATGCCCATGCCACAGCTGTACCTGAAGGTCTCACTCTCTCCTGCCCAGCCCTCAGGAAGCACAAGAAGAATGTTGAGAGCAGCTGGAAGGATTTTTAGCCAAAGCCAGTTCTGCTTTCACACAGCTGAGAGGGAACAACCCTGGATCCAGTTAATCCTGGTGAAAACCAAGCTAAACCATCAGTTTAAACTGCAGGTCTGCACGTTATTTCTATCTGCAGGAGGTGCCCAGACAGGTAACACCGTGCCACTGTGGAACCACAGACACATTTCCATGCCTTCCAGCTCCAGCAGCTGCAGGGAGGACAGTTCATTCGCTCAGCTGTGAGTCTGAGAAGTGACACCAGCAGGTAACATGTTACACGTTCTTCCAGGCCAGTTACCAGCATGGAGATCACCCACCTATGCCTGCACTGAAGGATGCTCACTCACAGGGCAAAGCACGAGGCACAACAGCACTGAAGCCAGTCAGAAGCCCTGTGTATTCAGCACAAGAGCCCAGTGCCAGCAAAGGTACATGGTCACAGCCCTACAGCCTCATCTACCCTGGGCTGACACCAAGCACTGAACACAACAGACATTTCTGGTCACAGATTTAACCAAAACCTCCTGAAGACAACAAATTCTTCTCCTCACTACAAAACCCTGCCTGCATTTGCCTACACACACTGAGTTTTCCCCTACACACACTGAGTTTTCCCCTACACACACTGAGTTTTCCTACATTCTCTGCACAGTCACCCACAAATTCCATTAACATCCTTTACAAAAAGGCTTCTCTTCCTGACTTTCCAGTCTAAGCTTTTAAACACACCATATTCCTGCCAAGCTATCTCAGATTAATGGTTCTTGATAAACTCCAGACTGGTAGTTTTCCCAGAAAATTTAATCTCTTGGAAAACAACTCACTCCCCTCTGCTTTCTCTGTTGTGTCCAGGAGGAAATGAAGCCACACTGCAGCACGACAAATGAGGAGCTGATCTAGCACAAGAAGATCCAGGAGGACACTGAAGATGCCATCACCTTCTTCTAGTCCAGTCCTTTCTATGAGCAGCCATACAAATCACCAGAGTCAGGGGTGGTTATTTTTTAATCTCTACAATCAAGGACAATCATCTTTGGAAAAAAAGTACAGTCACAGAAAATTTTTCCTGCTGTGGAAAAGCTTTGAGAAGGTGAATTTCACTTCCACACAACCACTATTGCTTTGTTGTGAACCTTAAACAACTGGCTTATTTCTAAATTCAAGAAGCAGCTTGTCCTTACAAATCCAAAGCAACTAATCCCAAAGAGCCCAACAAAAGAAATCCTCTCAGTGCTTCCAAAACTCAGTCACTACCTGAAGGCACAGATCAAAGAAAACCCACCAGCCAGATTCCAGAGGTTGAAGGCTGGTGAAGAAATTCCTTAAGGAGACCATCACATTACTGCCCAATTTTCTGAAGACCTTACAGACAAATTCTTGCAGATTGCAGTCAAGGTCATGAGAACTAAACTCTTACTCTGAAGTTACTACAGCTACTCCCAGGTGAAGCTTTCAAAGAGCACAACTAAACATAGAATAGCACATCTTTAAAGCATGTTAGTTCTTTGCAGGGGATGAAGTGTCACAACAACAACAACAACAACAAAAGTACACATGAAATAAAAAAGGAAATCAGTTAATGATTTTTATTAAATTTCAGTGTTTCATAAAATAAATATGGTTTATAATATCAAACAGTGAGAAATAAAGCACAAGCATGAAAAGCATGGTAACAAAAGTTACACTCATGACGGTGTTTAATACTTAAGCACTTTAGAAACCATAAAGCCTTTTAATTATTTACAAGCAGCAAACTATCTAACATAATTTACAACCTTGCAGCAGCCTAGTGGAGGAGTACTAGAAGGGGAAGAAAATGGAGAGACTGCAGTGGAAGACCTTCACATTGCTCTAGCTAGTCAGCACTTCACGACGTAGTACCCTATTCCCCCTTATTTACAACTCTGTAGCTTCTCTTCTTCTCAATGTTTAATAATTACACTATACTGCAGTTTAGAGCTCAGTTCATCTCTAGGATGCTGTGGTGCCTTTTGCACTTCAGAGCCACATATTCAAGTAACACTTCAAATAAAAGTAAACATGTGCAAACCAAAGTTATAAGCCTACATGACCCTCGGGTAGGAGCATCAAACCAGGAGTAGCAGGTCCAGGTTAATGGGTTAGATCAGGTAACAGCTACAGAAACCTGCTCAGAGGTCTTAACCAGGGCCAAAAATGAGATATGGAAAGTTAAAAGAATGGAAGTGAACTGCAAATATACCCTGTTACCACAGACACAAATTTAATCTGCTGAAACACAAAAGACTTTTAAGGTCATAACTGAGATTTTTAATATTTCAACATGAAAAGAAATCCAAGCCATTCGACTTATTTGGGCTTCTGAAACAAATGCAAATGTCTCTCTTTAAAAATTGCTTTTAAATGAGGAAAAAAAACCCAAATCAATATATATTAATATATCACCCAAAATAAAAAAACCCATAAACACACTCTTCATTTTAGAGCATGCTGCTCGTTCAGAATAAAGACAGGACAAAGAAAGTAGAATTACATTTCATGATGTAATAAAAACATTAAAATTTGTGATCATTAAGTGCACCATCGTACAGGAGTAGCGTGCTCAGAGTGGAAATGTTCTATTACCTACCAGAATCCATCTTTATTAAAGCAAAGAAATCTTTAGGACACTACCTGAAACTGAAATCAGTACTAACTGTGCTCCATTCAGCTTGCCTTGAGTTTCAGTCAGGCACGTTCCAGCTAGTAGCACCTGTATGCCTCTTCATGATTGTATTCCAGAAATCTTTACATTTATGAGTAATTTGATTTTTTTTTTTTTAAAAAAAGAGACTGGCTTTTGCAATCCTTGCAATGCTTATCCTAAACAGATACTGCAAGTAAACTCTGTTCTGAGCAGCACAAGTTGGGGCTTTTTTTGAGAAATCTGAGAGCTGGACTCACGTTGGCAGTAGATACAGTACAACAGTTGGATGTATTAAACAGTTCCTTGAAAAAGTCTGAAAAGGAAGGTTTCCCTAAAAAAAAACCAAACCCAAACCACTTCACCCAAGATCTGTTCAATCCTTCTACTGAAGTTTGGAGCTTGCCAACTTTAAGAATGAGAGGGAAAAGGAGGGAAATGAGGCAGAGAGGAAACGGAACTAAATGATTCCCAATCTGTACCGATGAAAAGCTTCAAGTAAAAAGAAATCCACTTGTTAAAGACCTTGCTACATGCACAGTCCCTCATCAGTTGAAAGCCACAGTAGTTAGCATTGGGTGTAACAGCAGATTTAATCATTCATTTAAAAAAAAACAACACTGGCAATGTTCCTTTTTTCTTAGTAACTTGCATCCACGGTTCAGAAGCTTCTTAAAAAGTGTTTATGGTTCTG
The DNA here is from genome assembly GCA_022605575.1 of Laterallus jamaicensis coturniculus. Taxonomy (NCBI): domain Eukaryota; kingdom Metazoa; phylum Chordata; class Aves; order Gruiformes; family Rallidae; genus Laterallus; species Laterallus jamaicensis. The sequence goes on from JAKCOX010000022.1 coordinate 9,356,766, forward strand.
CACATTTCATACCAAACTGGAGGAAAATGGTAAACATGTCTTCTTTTGATGCAATCCCAATTCAGCACATCTTCTCCCCAAGAGCTCAGTGTCATTTACGAGTCTGAGTCTTCTTTGGCACTGCGGGTCGCTTGGCTTGCCACAAGTGGTTATGAATAGTAAGAGCATCCACGCTGACAGACATGGTTTTGGCTGGAATCACATTAAACTGTTTCCTGTCCGAACTGTACTTATAAAGTTTGTCAATCATTTTCTTGGTGATGCTCTTTGGCCCCGTTCCAGTCAGCTTGTAGATTTCTTCAGTGTCAGGGTAGTAGCAATAAAGTGCTCTGAACTGGCAGCCAGCATCACGGAACAAGATGATGTAGTGGTTGGCATCACATTTTTCTAGTTCCTGCATTAAACAAGCAAAATACATGGATTGTTCACAGGGAAAACACCCATGTTAGGCCAAGCTTTACACTCCAAATAGTTCTCCACAACAATGAGTTGACTATGACTTTCAGCCCTTCTATAAGCTTCCAAGCTGAACTTGGAATACAGCATTGTGTGTTCCACAAATCCACACAGCCACAGCTGTAGGGGACTCCTGATACAGTCGGTTTAGGAAACAGCCCTGACCACCAAGTGTCAGCAGGACTACAAAGGGAGTGATACAGACACAGGGTGTTGTGAGTGCAGGGGTTACTCTGCACATTAAAGCTTACCTCTAATATCGAATTCTTATGTGGCTCATTCACTTTTCCAGCAAGACAGCAGTGAGAGATAGCGTTGTGAATAATGTGTTTGTTTGACTTGCTGCTGGGTTCCTTAAATAATTTTGGACCTAAGGAAAATAAATTAGTAACAATTATCTGCCCTCCATTTATGAACATTAAGATCTTCATTCAAAGTGAAAATAAGAATCACAAGGTTGGAAAAGACATTTAAGATCATCAAGTCCAACTATTCCCATCCTATGATAACCCATATCCCTTAAACATCTTTCTAAAACAATTTACTTTTAGAGATATAAAACAAATACACCTGGCAACTTCTCAAGAACAGCAGTGTCACATCAAAAATACCACAGCTTTTATGACCTGCTATTTGCAACAAATGCTCAAACTGAAGCAAGAGTCACCTGTGTATTCTGCCACTGAAGCAATAGAAGATGCTGTTGAAGCATTCTCCCAATCTCTTTCTGTGTTCCTGCTTGGATTTCTGCTCAGGATTGGTAAGGACTCCATAGATTCAACTCTATTGGGGAGAAAAAAAATAAATGAGATGCTGAAATTTGGGTTGCTTTTTTTCCCCTCCCCAGTTTTAAATAAATTCACCAGTCACTGGCCCTGAATGGAGTGGGCTGCCATCCCTTTTCCTGCCCCAAACCAGTCAGAGTTTCCCTGGTACATTATCAAAATAAAATTCTATTATTCTTTTGGGAGAAAACAAACCAAAATTGCAACTCCAATCACAATTGGCAGCCACATAAAATAGAAGACAAACTCACTCGTTACTATTGTGCATTTACAGGAGTGAAGCAAAGTAAACAGCACTGAATCCCAACACCACATAGTAAAAACACCCCAAAAATTAAAAAGAAGCCTATCTCTTTACCTCTGAGAAGGTGTGCCACCAGAGTGTACGCTCTCAGGTTCAGTTGTTGCTGCTGAGGCCAAAGACAGACTGGAACCAGACTGAGCACTGCTTAAATTATCAGCTGCAAAACAAAAGTGAGACTTGTGAAAGGTGTTTTGTTAAAGCAGATCTGCAGACTCAGGGAGAGCAAACAAATCACAGTTCTTACGTGTGGAAGAGCACTTTGTGCCTGAATCACTGTAGGATTCCTCACGATGGACTGACTTTGGCCTGGGTTTTTTGGGTTTGGATTTGGGCTTTCCAAGCCCTTGCTCCTCCAAAATTTGCTGTTGTTTTTTCCTTAGATATTCTTGCTTGATAAGTTCTCTCCGGGCTTTCTCCTCTTCCTTCCGTATTCGGTCTTCCTCAGCTTTGCGACTGAAAAGCAAACACAACATTATATTCCAACACAGGAACATTTTTCCTCAGCTTAAAGACAAGAAGAAAGATTCATTTCCATGTGTTAGTACCGAGCTTCATCTCTTTTTTGTTCCACTTCAGCCTCCAACTGCTGTTTCCGGATCCGAGCCTCCTCAGCTTTGCGCTGTTGTTTTAACAGGAACGCTGCACGTTTCTTTGCCAGCTCATCTTCTGCTTTCTGTTCATCCTGGAAAATTCATAGGGATAGAGAGGTTTTCAGGATACAAGAAAAAAATAAATATATAAGCTGGCCATCAGAAGATTCTTGAGGAGTCCAGGAAGATTTTAAGGAAAAAGAAAAGCCAGGTATTACTTTTGGAAATCTTTAGATTTTTAGAACTGATGAGTATAAATCTGAATTGTGTTGAAATTCTGTTGCTCAGGAAGAATTGAAGAGACAGTTTTAGTGTTCCCTTAAGTCTGTGAGGAGGGAAATAAGAAAAAAATACACCCCTCTTACTCTAATTTAAGTATGCCTAACCAGTACAAAACTGTCTAGAACTGCACAGTACAATGCAACTACAGAGCAGGCACAAACACAGCAGCATGAGAGCCTCTGAGGATTTATTATCCTATATAAAAGCAGAAGTCAAATTCTGCCAAGCTCAACTTTCTTGAAACAGAAGCTTAAAAGAAGTATTGCAATGTCAGCACACTTGAGGCATTAACAATAATCACTGCTAAGCACAAATGAAGATACTAAGTGTTCTGATAAAGCAGTTCTGAACTTCACTAGAAGGAGCAGGCACAGATTTTCTACTTGCATCTACATACAACTAAACCCTCCATTGGAGCCCTTGACTTCTAGGCTGTTAGGCTGCTCAAAAATCAAGAGAAATTTGGGTGCAAATGACACAACCACCAAAAAAAACCCCACAAAAAACTCCACCCAAACCCTGCTCAGACTCTTAGCTCCTTGGCTGAGAGTTTTCAAACCTGTTCAGCAGGCTTTTACCAGATACTCATGTTCCATCAGGATTTTTTATTTCAGTTGATAAAAGTGCACAGAAAGCTGGGATTTCACAACAGTCGATTCTTCCCAGTGCATTCTGTGACTTTTTTCATGCTAAGTATGACATGTTTGTTTCTCAGATATCAAAAAAACAAAGGGAAAGAGAAGAAAAGCAAGGTTAATCCTGGCTCCTGGATTTCAGACATTAAGTCAAAACCTTTTTTGCCCACAAGCAATTCTTTCCTGATGCAGTTTTTAAAATCCTAATATTGCAACCAGAATACAGCATGCCATTGGAAAACTGAAGAATGAAGTGGGGAAAAAAGTTCTAAAGCTTGTCAAACGTGTAACAATAACCAAATATATAAATGTAATATATTTACCTTGAAGAAAAAGCCCACACCAGACTTCTGATCACCTTCACTAATTATATCTGTAGAGCTATCCTGGTTTTCAAGTTCGCCTTCATCTGGAGCTTTTAAGTCAGACAAGTCTACTTCAATGAGATTGGCTTTGCTTCTCAGTGGCTCATCCACCGGGACGTTTTCTTTTCCTGAGCCATCAGAAGAATTTAACCCTGTTTCCTTGAAGCTGTTATCCACCTCTTTGCTCATTTCAGAAATAATATTTGCATCTTTGGAGGTGGAGAGGACAAGTGCCCGTTGATTGCTCTCATCATGAAGTCTATAGGTATCAAAGAAACACTTTTCTTGAGAACCACTTCCGTGATCAGGACTGTTTTCCAAGCCGATCTCTGTTGGTGTCTTGGACAAGCTACCAGATGGAAATGGTCTTAGGTGTGGTAAGGTTTCTAGGGTTTGTGTTGGGGTTTTAACACGTGCTGAATTCTGTTGCCTGTCTTTAGTGACTTTCAGGTCAGCAGGTCTTCCCGATCGAGGGCTCCTTCCTTGACCAAATCGAGGGGGTTTACGAAGACTGTTCATTCCAGTTGGAGAGAGGGGCTCAACAAAATGAATTGACGGTTTTACCTTTTGGTCCTGAGAGTTACTTCTGGTTCCTGGTGATGGCACTGTTGGAGATTTCATAAGTAGCTCCTGTTGCTGAGAAATCTTTAAAATAGCCTGCTGGAGTGTGCTGATTGTTTCATTTAGTTTTTCAATAGAAAGATCACATTCATTTATATCTACTTCAGTAACATTGTCTTCTAGGAGGGCAACAGAAATGATTTTACTTTTTTCCAAATCATGTATAGCAGCAGAGTCCTTCTGTTTATGCTGCTCAGCAAAAGCTAAGCTTTCTTGCATTTTTACTTTTGTTACTTCTTGGGAGTCATTAAGCACTTCTTCTCTCTCTTCCTCTTTCAGAAGAAACCCCTCAGATTTGGAACCCAAAGAAACCTCATCTAACTCTTCTCCATTGTGCCGAGAATATTCCTTGGCAAAATGTTCTGGTTTAAGTGGTGGTGGAACATCAGGAGATTTCCCTTTCTTAACGACATGCAAGAAAGCAGCCTTGCCCAATTTTAGTCGCTGCCTTGCTGATAAGGCTTCCATCTTCTTCTTCTGAGCTTCAATCGCTCTTCGTTTCTCCTCCAATTGCATATGAAGCTGCACCAACTCAGAAGCCAAAAGATTCACATTATCTTTATTCTGGCTGTTGGGGCTTTGCTCTCGCTTTTGTTTCCATGTGGTGAGTGGTGCCGGGCAGCATTCTGATCCATCTGGTGTGGTCTTTTGTGAGCTACTTGTGCTGGACTTTGTTTCATAGCTATTAAGTCTCTGAAGCTTTCGTTCTGCAAAGTTGGTCATTCGGACACTGCCACTAGTCATGGACACACTGCTGACTTGAGAAATGGTACTCAGACACGGGCTGGACCGTCCGCTGGCATCATCCTTATCTTCATGTTCTTTTACCTTCATATCCTCTTGTAGTTTTGCAGATTCCTCCTCACCAATGTATTTAGTGACGATAGGGTGGTCATCTATGACTACCAAGTCCTGTTCAGCATCTTCTATGTCTAAGAGATCTGAATCAGAGTCCTGCCTCACCATAGTCCACGTAGTATCTGCTATGTGTGAATTGAGACCTTTCACATAACTGACATTGACTTTACTTGCTATGTCATCCTCAGATTTAGCAGCATGAAGAAAAAATCCTCCAGTGGATAGCTCCTGAGGGGAAGGATCCAAACTGCTAGTAGCTAAAGGTCTGGAAGCTTCTAACCCTGCATCCACCAGTGTCACTGAATCTGCAGTACTGGGATCCGCAACTGGAGTGAAATCAGAACTAGAGATTGGAGTAAAAGTCCTATTGAGGTCATGCTCACCATGACTGCTACTGGTTTTCTTGCGGATCAAAGGCAAGTGTCCCTCATTTAATCTCTTTGTTATAAAACCCCTTTGCTTCCCCTCCCCACATTCATCCTCTTTATTGATTATCTGTTTTTCCTTTGCTGGTTTTAGAACTGCAGGCAGCAAGGGCTCCAAGTAAAAACTGTCTGGTTTGCTTTCTGAAGCCTCAGCATTTGTTTTTGGAGACCAGGCAGTTGCCACGATGCTGGGCACCCTGGCTGATGCACTCTGCGATTCGAGATCCCCGCGGTTTGGCCTCTCCTCAGATCTGATGATTGCAATAAGCTCTTCATCTTCATCCTCAATCTCCACGTTGTTCAGCAAGCTCTTCCCATTCGTTTTCATTGCTGGAGGATGAGGCTGATTTTTTGGAGTTACATTAACAATGTTTGAAGCAAGACTGTCTTTGCTGATTGATCTAGCCAGGCTGATGCTGTCACTGGACCCAGGGTCCACATCACTACTGGCAGAATGATGAAGAGCAAACGGTGTTGGCTGAGACAGAGGCCTGGAAAAGATAAGAAGAGTCTATTGATGCTTAAGGATAAAAAAGTTACAGCTTGTTGAACTAAGGACCACGATACAGACAGCTAAGATTTTTGCTCCATTTGAAAAGTATCCTGTAGCCAAAGTGACCAGAAAAACTAAATAGCAACTTCAGATATTTAGATTTTCAACACTGCTTACTGAAAAATCACATTTCAAACATTTTCAGTTGCAACCCTAGAAACTACATGAAACTGTACATTACAAGAAAATAAAATTAAAGTGACTCCTAGTCCAGCTCTAAGGAAAGGACACCAGGTCATGACAAAGTGTCAAAGTACCCTTCCATTAAGCAGCACTGTAATACTTAAATGCATCTGTTACCTGGGTTTCCTCTCTGGCCACGCAAGAACCGAACCTCGTGGCTGCCCGTCAACACGGGTCAAGGAATTGGAACGATGCCGATGACCTGAAAGAGGTTTTTAAATTGGTAAACAGTTTAGAAATAGTCTTAAAACAGCACTTTCACTTTATTTCCCAGCAAGGATAATAAACTGTTTCACCAAGAGATGGCAGCAGAAAACACATTTCCTGAAATATTAACGAAAGGCAGCCAGACAAAGCCTGAAAAGAGAGACAATGGAATGTGCCCACATACACACAGCTGAGTTCTGGATTTCCAAACATGAAGCTGTTCAATTTGCTTTCCTCATCAGCCCACAACCTTAGGAAAAAAAAAACCACCTCACTGCAGTTGGAATGCTCAGTCACCTTAGCTGACAAAAGAAAAGCAATTCTGAGCAGCTCTGTGTGAGAATAAAACATAGCCCTTCAGCAGCTAAAACACCCCCAAACAAACCCATAAGATAATAATAAAAAATTAGGCAAAAATATGTCAAGTACTAGAGAGAGTCTGTCATCCTGGATGACAAACTTACTTCCTAAGACTTCTGTTAGTCTTAGGAATATTTGACAAGTGCTTTTTCCTTTCTTTTGACAGAAAACATTATTAGTCTTAATTATTTACACTTGAGATTCTGAGAAATAAGCTCATTTGTGAGAGGAAAAAAAAATAGTAAACAGTAACTGTCTCAAAAGATCTTTAAAATCTTCTAATACAAAGATGATTTACTCAAACTAAGCATGCTTACCACTAGCTGGCTGTGGGAGAATTCCATTTTATATCATTCACACATAAGAACTTTGATTATTATTCAGTATTGTATTGACACTGATAGTCATTGCCTGTTGAAATGCAAATTCAAGGTGGACTTACCAGGGCTGTCTTCTCCCTGTAAAGATTTTTGTTGCTTTTGTCTCAAAGGGAGCAGTGGATGGGAAGGGCTAAAGGCGGGGCTTCCTGCTTTCCCACTAATTCAGAAAAGCAAAAGTTCATTATTATGAGACTTTTTTTTTCCTATCATGAGAGAAATTCTATAGTTGTGAAGTTACATTGGTAATTTTCAAGTATAAAAACACAAAAGCAAACCCACTACCTGAAATAGAACTGTTTACATTTCTAAATACAGGAGATTTAGAGTGTAGCTTATGTAGACAGTACATTAGAGACACAGTAAGCTGGCTGCCAAACTTTGATCAGCTGAGAAACCCTGTCATTAACCTTCTTGTGCATCAGACCCTATTTGTTTTTGTATCACTGTTTATACAATACAGACAGTAAAGATGAGCTGCTTGAAGAGTTTTCACTGTTTTTTCTTTTGAATAAAAGTTAGACAGCTACCTCTGTAACACAATGGTGACATTTACTGGTGGGGCTAATTGGCTTTTGCCAAACAAAGATCAAATTCAACAGTGAAAAGTATTTCTTTGAACTTGGTAATATTTTAGAGCCTGCACACAACTCAAATTCACTCCATCCAGACCAGAATCAGAAGCCCTAGGTTATCCAAACAGAAGCATAAGTTGAGGACGAGTCTAAGCATCACAAAAACAGACTTACAGGTAGTCAGGCTCCTCAGGGTGCAGGTAGTATCTACTGCAAGCTTCAGGGCCCATCTGAGCAGGGGGCTGCAAGTCTGCTGGACTTGTAGTAGCAGGGCTGGCCATGAAACTTCGCTTGGTGGCGTTGGAAATGGGAACAGGTGGACGGCTGCTCTTCTGCTGCAACACTGTTTTAACTGTGGATATATTTATTGCATTAACCCAACTCATAGAAGCCATTAAATAAAAGGGAATAGGAAGTTTCCAGATTACAGTATGTTAGAATGAAAACTTTATGACACCACACTACAATGAAACCTTAAGTATTTTAAATAAATACTAGTAACTCATGGTGACCTTAATGGAAAGAGAATTATATGTAAAAATTAGCAGGTTTAGGGAAAAGAATGACTTATTGAAAAAATTAAACTCAAGTGGATCGAGGAGTAAATTTCCTGCCATTTTTACTGCTTTCAAAGTTTGGGGAGCAAGAAAACCCCAAAGGAAACACCACTGTGCACCAGTTTCACAGGAATGTAATTCTTTAAATCACATGCTAACATTTATCAAGAGTTAAAAACTTACCATCTTTTATTTCCTGAATATCTCTTGGTTGTACAAAATCTGGTTTGACGTTTTCAAACCACCAGAAAAGTTCCGCGATGAATACCATGACATTAGGCTGAAAGAAGGAAAAAAACCACAAGACTCAGAGTAACAAACCACTGGTTTACCTCATTCTATTGAAAAAGAATATAGCTTTCACTGTATTTCTTACCTTTAAAACCAAAGGAGCATACAACATGTCCTCCAATGTGAGGTAAAAGCATTTGTTTAGGTATTCGTTTGAGAATTCTCTTAAAAGTTGAATATTATAGAGGCTGTCTGCAATGGATGTTACCTCCTTCAAACAAATATCTAGGATGAGGAGATAGATGAGTAAGTTGTGACGTGTATTTCAATGTATTAACCTTCCATCCACAACAGAAACACTATGTACAGCAACTTCAGAGACTGCTTATACACCATCATTTAATATTTATTGGCTACCAGTGACATTTCTCTACCTGTTAAATATCAGAGGGATAGGAAGAGGAGGAAGAAAAACCACAGATAAAACAGTATCAACTTTGCATTCTTTACAGAACCCATGCAGGATTCTGTCTCACAGCAACAGAAGAGGTAAGCAGGCTACAAAGAGCATACTTCCAGTCAGCATCAGTGAACAGGTATTCTTTTATGGTGTACTAAAGCCAAGCTCAGTTATTTGAGCAAAGAAAAGTCACATTAGCTCTATAAAACAAGGATTATACTGTAGTTGATTATACAGAGAGCAGAGCCTTACTAATATACTAAGTAAAAAACCAAAACTCAAAGCAAGGTTCCTTTTTAAACCTACTGATTTTATGCAGATTCCTCATGTGACCTGCTTCTAACGTGCTGCAGTCCCCCAGCTGCTGGATGTGCCATATTTTATAACGTTTCTAGTTCAACCTTCAAAGACTGAAGAATTATTTAACTTTTTTAAGAAAGCTTTATTACATACCATCTAATTTCATTTGCTCTGGGCAGTAGTAGTGTATCACAGCTAGAAGAGCAGCACCATCGCTACCATCCTTCATCAAATCTTCAAGCAAAGGGAAATAAGGGAGTTGCCTGCTTGAAAGATGGTCTCTTCGGTACCGCACCTAACGAAAGAACAGAAGTGTTCATGGGATGCTAACAAAAGGAAAGGGAAAAAAGGGGAATTTTCGTTAAGCACTGAACACTCTTTACGGTGGATCCTTCATAGCATTCTGCTCTAAGTCAAAAACAATTTACCAGGTTGGACTTTTCTCTCAATGCAAGCCAATTCTGAAGAGTACAGTGCTTCCCTTCTAATCGCTCTCCTCACATCGGGGAGCAATCCGTGCTGCTGAATTTCTAGCTTTGTTCAAACCCTTGAACTTATTACAAACAATTTAAGTGAAAATCCTTCCACACAGATGCATGAATGCAGCAGATCCAAAGAAAGAGACAGATTAACTACATGGAAACACTGAAAGCTTGGGATAAAAAAAAACCAAAACACAGCAAAAAAAAAAATAAAATTCAGATGAGGTAGTGATTTCTGATACATTACCTACATCCACAGACAGCAAAGATCTCAGAGATTCAGAACACTGTACTTCTGGCAAGCCAGTATACAATACTAATGTCATGCAAAAAGAAAAAACAACCATGGCCTTTTCCAAAATTGGTCAGCTAGAGGAGCAAGCAGGCCTTTCAAATCAAACTCTCAGTGATCTGTAGTGAAATCAGCATCAAACTCTTCTGCAAACCACCCCCTAGCCCTCACATAATCGGGAGCTGAGATGAAGAGTAGCTAAAGCCAGTCAACTACAGACCAAATCTTGGCATTGCCTCTTGCAGTTTTTGCAAGAAAAAAGATTCAGCATTGCTATGAACTAAGCACAAACATGCCAGCTGGACTAGAAGCTGTGTCTAAGGTTGAGCAGCAAAGTGATCAGGCAAGCAAAAGAACAATACGCTACAGAGCCGAGCAGAAATACCTTTCCATGTTGGAAAAAGATTCCTTTTATACTTTAGTGAATTAAATACCACTTAGCATTTAACAGATATCTTGACTGAGGTACTGGCCTACCATGTGGATATACAGAGGAAGTATTTAATCATCAGGGGAAACGTTAGATTGTACCAACGGTATCGTTCGCTTTCCAGGATGACCTGGGAAAGCTCTCTACACAAACACACACATACTCCTATGTGTAAGTCTAGGAAGGCACAGGCTGAGAAAAAAAACACTGTTCAAAGGAACATAGATCACTTAAGAGTAATAAGAACCAGTTCCATTCACTTCTTATGCACAAATATAAACACACTGTGTTAAGTTTCCCTAGCAAAGGGAAGTTAACTCTAAAAGCTACCTCAGTTTGCTAATGCTCTTTTCTCCTGTCCTTTTACCAGGTGTAAATGACTTTTTTTTTCCCCAGCCTGGAGCACTCCACAAATATGTAATGGAATGTGAATCATACTGTACCACACGAGCATATTCCACTGGTTCCAGCATGCAGTGCGATATGGCATGCATCAGATCGGGCTTACACAAAGAGAGATAGTGAGACACACCAAGGTGATTATTCCAACAAGAGACAAATCAAATCATTAGCAACATCCATTATGCACTGGAAATGTGGTCATTAAGCCTGATAATGCAAGTATGCACACTAAGGTGAACTGGTTAGCTTAAAAGGTTCATCATTTATCCACTTAGTCAAAGGAAGTATATTAAAATCAAAGTTTTAACTCCTCCTGTTTTCAAAGTGGATACAAATATTTCCTACTGAAAAATATTGGCTGAAATGGAATTTAAACCAGCTACAGTTAATACTAAAAAGTAAAATCCATAAGAATTCCTTGCTTATTTTAGCTTTAGTAAAGACCCACGAATTTATCAAAGAGGATTTTTATGGACTTCATTTAATTCCTTGTTTTTTGCCTAGCTACTATTCTGTTAATAATTCAGTCCTTTATACATTAAAGTGCAGAAATGGGTGCTACTAAAAAAAAAAGAGCTATACTAAAAAAGAAATCACAAAAGAGAAAAAAATACAGAAGTGCCACAGTGTAGCAATTACTATGGAGACTGCAGAACCTGTCAGTAAATCAGTATAATCTAAGTGGTACTGGACTAGCAGCAAGATAACCTCTAGTTACTCCTTCCTTTACCACCAACTTACTCAACGATACCCTGCAAGTCTATTCCACTCTTGTAGTTTCCTCTGCTCTCACCCAGTTGTTTCTAACACAAAGTTTAACCTACTGAATTTCCTCAGAAGGCTGCCTGATGTACACCTCAAATACAGGTGCCATCTTTAAGCATGCTCAAACACTAAGCAATAAGGACTGGGTCATTACAGACTTGCACAGGTAATTAAATGAAGCTGGAAGACAGGGACTCAGTCATAGGTTTTATTAGCCTGCAGTTCCCCATTTGAACGTCCTTTATTTCAGATATTTAAAGTTCCTACTTTTGGTTCAAACAAATAAAAGATGATGAGGCAGCAGAGAGGGACTGAGCTCTCTGTGGAAAGGTGGAGAGAACACAGGGACAGGTGAGTGCCTGACCACACCTGTTTTTTCCAAGTGCACTGCTCTTTGGAATCTGCAACTGGGAAAACAACTCTCATCTCACCAGAGAGAAACCAGCAAGTGCAGGAGAAAAGCTATTCAAGGCTAAGGAAAACAAAGAAACCAAGAAAAATCTCTGCAAGTGGAAATAAAACCAGAAAGTTCAGCCAAAAAAAGAATTAAAAAAAATAAATCAATCAGGCTTGTATATTAGAAGTACAATTTTATTATGGTTTTATATCTATATATTCCATTTTTACACCTCCCCATGAAGAAAGCATTTTGTTCTGATAGGTAAAATGTCAATTATGTCTTTCTTCCCAGCTTCAGTCTTGTTAATTCACCATACAACTCCAGCCACTGCCATACTGGATCCAAACTGGTTTGTCAGATCTTCTAACCCCATCTCAGTGAGTAACGGTGTTCTGGCTTTGATTTACAAACCTGTGCAAGGGCAGGTGCAAGAGCATCACTTAAAGCACGACCACAAACATCTGGGTATCTTAACTGTGGCTTCAGAGGCTGAGCAACTATTTAAACCGACCAGCATTCCTATCACCTTAGTGCTGTGATCTACTTACAACAAAACCAGTAAATGCAACCATTCCAACTGCAGGTAATTCCCTATTTTTTTTTTGCTGCTACTCCCTATTCCTCACTCCTGCCCCATGGAAACAATTTTGAAATGCTGTGAAGTGATTATGCTGTATGCTGTACAGTATGCAAAAACCATGTTATGAAAGCTAAGCCTGATGACCCAAAAGCTTACACAGGTGGTTTGTTATTCAAAGACCATCTAAGAAGCACTGTCATGGAAGCAAACACTCTGAAGAAGTTTAAAAAGCCATGATTTTGTGGATGACAACTGGTGTAAAAGTAGTTCACTTACAGGTACTAATTTCCAATACCATTTGGAAGGAGACTGCTCAGGAAGCAAGGAAAGGAGCGTAGGAACAGGAGAGGAACATCAGCAATGCAAGTTAGAAGCAGAAATAGTTAAAATGCACTTCAGCAATAAACACTTTCATAATTTAGAGGGGTTGTGGCCTAGAAATTTAGATTTAAAAATACTAAAATGAGACCCATAAGACAATAGAGAGGCAAATCGTTAATGGGATCCTTCAGACCATGCATCAACTTGTAAGTTCAATAGTATTTTAGCCCCTTATTGCTGAAGGAAACTATTTTACATAAAAAGCAGTCTAAAAAAAAATCATCTTTGCCAGTAACATGAAAGTTAAACAATTAGTGCCTTGTTCATACATCACACTTTTATCCCCTGTGCACAGCAATGCCAATTTGAGGAAAGAACATACCAGTTTTTTAAGGCTTCATTAAATTATAAATCAGGGGCTCAGGTAGCTGATACACATTATGTTTGAGAAAAATCTATTTTAGACTCTCCAGAAATGAAAGTGTGTTATGGTTTGCATTGTTAGTGCATTGTGATATAATTTCAAGGGGAAAAGGTGGAAAAAACTACACACACACACACATAAAACACTTGAATGCCAAGAGTATGCTTACTGGAGAGAACTTGGCTAAGCCTCTGATCAAACATTAGACAGTTAACCCATGCAAAATGAATATGCCCCAAGAGCTTTCAAAATATATAACATATATTTTGTGCTGTGAAAGCAGAGTCATATTTACTCATGTAAAGTTGAAACAAGTTATTTTAGTCCAACTGGAACAAGTCAGAAGATACTAGTGGGCTCTAAAGGTAAGGGAGGGCATTGATGATAGACACAAAAAAAATTGCATGCACCAAATCTCAGGAGTTTTGAGGACTGGATGCCTCACATTTCTCTGATGAAGAAAATACCAAGATGCTTATATTTAAGCCCATCAAATCATCAATACACAAAATCAAAACTGAAGACAAATTTGTTTTACCTTTTGGTGCCCTGGGCTTTCCATTAGCTGCTGTTTCAATTTAATCTCTTTCTCTGTTATCTCTCTCATTTTAAGGTTCACCTAAAAGGGCACAGCATAGAAACAATATTAAAATACATTTCCTTCTTCCTCCCCTTACTTAATAGGCAACCCATTCTCCAAACACAAAACTTCATATAACAATAATTTTCAAGAACTAATTAGCAGCAGCTATAATCACAGCAAGGTCATCCTGGGAGTGCAGAGGAGACATTCTCTTTAGAATGTGACCTAACCTCTACCTTTTGAAAAGTTTCAGCATTTCTGTTGACTGTACTCAAGCTAGGCAGAATGAAGTCTATCCTATTATCTCACATGAAACAATGCATCACCTATAAACACCAAAAAACAAACAAAAAACAGAGCAGCTTGTCTGAAAAGAAATAACCCAATTTCTAGAGTTTTCCAAATTTCATTAATTACCTTCTGTATTTTAAAGTTTGCCTTGAAAAATTTACCAGCTTTACTACAGCATCCCTAAGAAATTGCATTTCCCCAGTAGTCTGATTTTCTTTCCCAGTGCATATATAAACCTTGGGAAGCCAAGCAAGATGAAATCAGCCTATGTTGTAGTAATAATGGAATCAAACACTATTAATAATAACCTGTATTAGGAGGATATTATACCCAACCACCACCTGACTGAAGGTTACAAGTAACAATGTGGTAATTAAAGCAGTTCTCCATCTGAAGTGGAAAAGACAAGAGACATGCACAGGTAAGCAAGATGGAAGATTATCATCAGAACCCTTTTACAGATCTGAAAAGTGACAATAAAAAACAGACAGGCTTTACTCAAAATAAATGTTACCTTGTTAATCCAGAAAACCATTGCATCCTCCAAATCATAGGGCAATTCTTTTGAGGCACTGAACGTAGAGAAACGCTTGACACTAGCAACCACCTTTTCAATGCTGATCATTTCTACAGTGTAGGCCATCATAAGAGCATCAATCATTGCCATGTGAGAACTCTAAAAGAGGAAAACAATGAATATTGAAAAATAAAATCCATTAAGGAAGAAAAAGAGAGTTTTAGATTCTAACTGTATTTAAAATTGAAGATTCCTGAGGTTGGTGACCTAAAAATTAAGAGCTCTTCATTCCATTAACTATTTTAAATAGTGTTAAATAAAAAGCAGATCATTAGGTGGATTTAATTAAGCTAACCATTTTGATTGGTGCAGAGCCCAGATCAGATTCAGACACAGGTGTATCATCACTCTCCATGACGTAAATCCCTTTTCGAGACAGAGCCTGGATCACGGACTGGTGTCCCTGCAGAGCAGCCACCTGATCCCCCTTCAGAATAAGGCTGCACACGCGGCAGTACAGCTCGCTGGACAGCAGCAGCTTGATGACGGGTGGTTTAATGTGTTCTTGCTCATACTGATCTATATAAAATGGGTCCTTCAGCTCCTCTGGGACGTTATCTGAAACAAGGAAGGGAAGTTTCAACACGTGGCAGCATCAGTTATAAACAAAAGGGAAACATTTCTGGTTCAAAGATAGCACCAGAAAGAACAACAAAAACCAAGCACAAAAACACCGGCTGTAATTAAGCCTGCACTTTCACATTGCAGCTGGTTTTCTATAGGTCTTTGTGATTAAATTTTCATTAAGGAAAGCATATATAATTAGCTCCTGCCACACACATATTTCAGTAAAACTCCTTTATGTTAGCAGCTAGCTTTCTCAAGCTACCAAGGCCCTGTGATGATGGCACTTCAACGCGGACAAGAGCCCCACTGCCCTCCAGCAGCTTCCTTCAACAAGGCCCAGCTTCATCAGCATGATACACTATCACCTCTACTGATTAGTGAATGCTATTATAATTGGAATTATAAATTATTTCCTTAGATCACAGGATAAAATTCCTGTCAGATGAGGACAGAATACATTACTTCAAATTTACAGCTACCTCAAGCAATATCCCAAA